>OZ012736.1:112368710-114768710 GCA_963859935.3 Lathyrus sativus | reverse complement strand
CTGGTTTTTCTAGGAGTATTTAAGCTTGCTTAGGGTCATCAGTACAGGTATGTAATGTCTAGACTCATCCTTGCATCACCATGCCATGAAATTCATGTTTCTTATTTTTGATAACTTGTTAAATAGGCATGTCATGAAGCCAAAACAGAATTTTGTGAATGTATGTCCACTTTTTGGCTCAAAACAGTTTTGTTATGTTATTTGTAAGGTGTATGCATGCTTGAGTGTTTTGTTTTTGCTAGCATGAGTCCTTCCATGATTAGAAGTGTGTTTTTTTTTGCCAAATTCTTGCATTTGTCATGGTGATTCCATAATCTGATGTTTGTTGACATGTTTGATGCTTTGAAACATTTCTATTTGGATCAAGTGAGGTGTAGAAGTTGATGTTTTGCACTGAATTTGTGTATTGTATGTTGCTTGCTTTTTAAGGTACTTTTTTCACATTTTTTCAAGCATAAAACACCAGTTCTGGTTTATGGTACCTTTCAAACCTAATTACTTGTTGAAACATTTCATATACATCATTTTAAGCATGCCTAAACCTTGGTTTGAATGTTACAACAAATACATGTGGATTTGGAATTTCAAGTGTGTGTTTTCAAGCATTTCTTTGCATATTACATGACAGATTTGGTTCTAGGTCATTTCTACTTAAACCAAGTGTTTAGACACTTCCAATATGTCATTTTAAAGTTGTTAAAACCATCACTCAATGGTTATAACAAGTATCTCATGTTTTGACTCTTACAATGCAAGTTTCAAGTGTGTTTTTGCAAATCAAGTACCACTTTCTCAAGCTGTCAATTTCCATGGTATTTGGAGCTTTAAACTCTTTTCATATGATATATAGGAAGTGTAGAACCATTCAAAAAGAGATGGAAAGACCTGAAACCAAACTGTCCAAAAACTCATCTTGAAAATGTCACATTTTGTACTTAACTTCCAATGGTGGAAGTTATGTGTTATTTTTTGACTTTTTTTCAAAAAAATGTCACTTTTTGCTCAAAGTTGCAATTGTTATGCTAACTGTCATGTTATTTGTTTTTTCTCACATGTGATGATTGAAACATCTCATATTGGTCAAATATAACATGTATGTATGATCACTTCATTGAAAATCACTCTGTCATGAAAAATCACTTTTCAAATGCAAATTCACACACACACCTTCACACACCAAGCTACTTTTGACACCAACTTGTTTTGTACCAAAACTACACCACACACACTTTATATTCATCATTCCTGAGATGTTGGTGTAGCCATTTTGCTCATAAACCCGCTGCATCTAAAATTCACTTTTCAATTGCAAATTTGTCACATAAGCATTCACATCACAAGCCACTTTTTGCACAACTTATTTTTTCACTCAAATCACATTACACACACTCTATATTAAACATTCTTGAGATGTTAGCATGGTCATTCTGTTCAAAAACACACTATCATGAAATCTCATTTTCAAAATGCTCATTTTTCACAAAAGAGGCACATCACATACCAGTTCTTGCATTGGCTTATTTTAAGTTGGATTGAGTGTCCTAACAGCTTGTATTTATCATTTGTAATGTGTTTGTATGTTCATTTGACATTAAAACCAACTATCACAAAATCCACCTCACAAAATGCATTTTGTAATGAAAACTTGCATTTGACATACTACATTCATACTCTATTGACATAGGACATATTTAAAGGTTAAGAATCACTCTATGTGATTTATGTGGTTTGTGTGCATAGTTGTTTAAGCTTGAAAGTGGTTGTATCATGACATTTACATGAAAATGCATCACATGAACATTAAGGTACAGCTGATATTGAATTTTTCAAAAGAAAGGAATTTCAAAAAACTAACACCACCATCATGTTCCTCATGTTTTTCTAGGCCAGTTACATATAAAGTTTGTTTGATTTGGATAAAAATTGAGGAAGTTATGGTATATTTTGCAAACCATGTGAGTGTATGTGTTTTTGCCCAGGAAACCCACCAAACAAGCCATGTGTATTTATTGTTTCACTTAAATTAATGGATGTAACAGCCACCCCAGTGGTAAGAACATGCGCGCACACTATACTTGACTAGGGTTCGATCCTTAGTGGTGACACATTTTGCTATTTTTTCCATTTTCTCATACAAACTTCAAAAAATCATATCTCCCTCGATTTTAATCGTTTTTCACCCGTTCTTTTTTCGTTGTGTTCATTTTAATGTGTACTTTCATGTCATGTTTTTATTTTCCATGTTTGACTAATATTTCATCATGTTTGACCATGTGCGAAATGGGCGTTCACAGTGTAAACCCTAAACGGTCACAGATGAAATTTCTTGTGGTTCCACTCGATTTTATTTGTGAATTTGTTTGTTTTCATATCCCCATATGTTATCTAACATACTAGGATTTTGGTTTTGAGTTGTAACCATGTTCATCTCATCCCCAGTTCCTCCTGAATTACGAGGTTAAACTGATTCATCCGTACATAATTTACATGTACAAACTTCCTTTTCACACGAGTCGCCGTACTCACTTTTAACCGTCCCGCGTGGACATTTTAACCCTTTTATCCTAGCCTTAGGATTCGAGTCGCTGCACTCACTTTTAACCGTCCCGCCATGGACATTCCTCCCTTTTATCCTAGCCTTAGGATTTGAGTCGCCGTACTCATGTTTACCGTCCCGCCGCGGACATTCTCCCTTTATCCTAGCCTTAGGATTTGAGTCGCCGTACTCACTTTTACCGTCCCGCCGTGGACATCCTTTATCACAACAATCTCAACTTAGATTGGGAGTCGCCGCACTCCTTGTAAGTACTTCCTTATGAATGCTTACATCCCCCTTGGGACCTTGACCACAGTCAAGAGTTCCTCATCCCTAGATAGGGGAACTACGATTGCTCTGATTCCATTCCCGTTCGGATACGTAGGCACGAGATGCAATGTCTTCGCGAGCAAACTTTGTACATACCCTTTACTTTAGATTATTACCTTAGCAAGCAAACTTTAGTAAACACAAATACTAAACAAGAGGTTCCTGTAGAGTACTACAGATACTTAGGATGCTAACACCTTCCCTAGGTATAACCAACCCCCGAACCTTTAGATCTCTCTTTGCTCAGCTTTAGGCCTTGTCCTTCTGCTTGGCATTTTTATAGGTCTTTCTTTCTTTAAACCTTTCCTTTATTGGATAAATTAAAGTCCGGTTGTAAACGAAATATGATTCAAGTTAATCAATAGCTTGACATCCAAATTTCACCGCAACACTTACAAAACTTAGAAATGGTACTAGAACGTTGCGTAAAAGTAAACCTCGTCCTAAATTGGGAGAAATGCCATTTTATGGTCCGACAAGGAATAGTTCTAGGACATGTCATATCAGATAGAGGGATTGAGGTAGACAAAACTAAAATAGAGATTATAAAAGATCTCCAACCTCCAAAATCTGTACGAGAAATACGGAGTTTTCTAGGACATGCCGGTTTCTACAGAAGATTAATAAAAGATTTCTCGAAAATCACAAAACCTCTGACCGGCCTGTTAATGAAAGATGCTGAGTTCGTCTTCGACGACGACTGTTTAAAAGCATTCGAAACATTGAAATCAGCCCTTATCACCGCACCAATCATGCAACCACCCGATTGGAGACTACCGTTTGAAATCATGTGCGACGCGAGTGATTACGCTGTAGGCGCAGTTCTAGGACAAAGGAAGGACAAGAAACTCCATGCCATCTACTATGCCAGTAGAACCTTAGATCCTGCCCAAATGAACTACGCTACCATAGAAAAGGAACTTCTAGCAGTTATATTTGCGCTTGACAAATTCCGTTCTTACTTAGTAGGAGCAAAAATTATAATATACACAGGCCACGCTACCATAAGGTACCTAATAAGCAAAAAGGATGTCAAACCAAGACTATTGAGATGGATCCTTTTATTACAAGAGTTTGACTTAGAAATCAAAGATAAGAAAGGAACCGAGAACGTTGTTGCAGATCACTTATCCCGAATAGAAGGCATCAGACATGAACCAATACCGATAAATGACGATTTCCCGTACGAACGTCTGATAGCCAAATTAGAAAGTGACATACCAAACTCAATCTCGGAAGATCCAGAATTCGAAAAAGCCGTGGAAGCCGTCTATGCCCAAGTCACATTACCTTGGTATGCTGACATCGTTAATTACCTCGCTGCGGGCGTGCTTCCACCAGATCTTACTTATCAGCAAAAGAAGAAATTCTTCCACGATCTGAAACACTATTATTGGGACGAACCCCTACTCTTCAAGAGAGGGGCCGACAACATATATCGTCGCTGTGTCCCAGAGGAAGAAATAGAAAATATTATTTCCCAATGCCACTCAGCACCATATGGTGGTCATGCTAGTACGTCCAAGACGTGCGCTAAGATTCTCCAAGCCGGATTATTCTGGCCTAATCTTTGGAAAGACGTTCACATTGCTGTGCAAAAGTGCGATAGATGCCAACGAACTGGCAACATCTCACGACGCGATGAAATGCCTCAGAAAGGAATCTTAGAGGTAGAAATCTTCGACGTCTGGGGAATAGATTTCATGGGACCTTTCCCACCTTCTTTTGGAAATAACTACATACTCGTCGCTGTCGATTACGTGTCTAAATGGATAGAAGCCATAGCTGCTCCAACAAACGACGCACGAGTAGTAATCAAACTCTTCAAAAACACAATCTTTCCTAGATTCGGTGTACCCAGACTCGTCATTAGCGACGGAGGATCTCACTTCATATCACGAATATTTGATAAACTTCTTTCTAGATATGGAGTCAGGCACCGAGTAGCTACACCTTATCATCCGCAAACTAGCGAACAAGTAGAGGTCTCGAACAGAGAAATAAAACAGATCTTGGAAAAGAATGTCGCTACCTCAAGGAAAGATTGGTCGTCGAAGCTACAAGAAGCTTTATGGGCTTATAGGACCGCATTTAAGACACCAATAGGTACTACCCCCTATAAATTAGTTTACGGTAAATCCTGCCATCTCCCTGTAGAGTTAGAGCATAAGGCCTTTTGGGCCATTAAAACACTCAACTTCAACTACACCGAGGCAGGAGAAAAGCGAATCTTGAACTTACACGAGTTGGAAGAACTTCGATTAGACGCTTACGAAAATGCCCGTATCTACAAAGAACGAACTAAAAAGTGGCATGATAAACGTTCAATCAGGAAACAATTCAGTGTGGGAGACATCGTATTGCTCTTTAATTCATGATTAAAACTCTTCCCAAGAAAACTAAAATCTAGGTGGTCTGGACCCTATGAAGTGACTAAAGTACTTAAGAGTGGAGCTGTTGAAATTACCGATAAGACAAATGCACCGTTTATCGTAAACGGGCAACGTCTAAAACATTATAATAAGAATGACGACAGTCCTCAAGTAAGCAATATAACATTGCTCGAGCTTCCAGCTCAGACACCCGCATAGCTTCTCACCAAGCTATCGTCAGGCTTTAGACGTTAAAAACAACGCTTATTGGGAGGCAACCCAAAATTTCCCTCGTTATTGTATTTCATTTTTTCTTTAAAATTCTACTTTGAAAAAAAAATCCAACAAAAATTCTAAATTGCTACTACTTTCTACTTTCGTTCATTTTCGTAATTTTATTCTTATTTTATTTTTTCTCTTTTGCCTTTTGTTTCTACCACTTTTCGTTTCTAAAAATCCTGACTTCAATTTCCTGTTTCAAACTTTTTAGGATTTTTAAAGTCTTCAAAACATTCCTTCTGTTTTCTCTGAATTACCTGCGAATATGGCCGAGTACGATTTCACAAAGGTTCACTTCCGAGGACTCGCTCAAAAGGCAAGATTTGCAGCACTGACCGAAAGAGAATTCGCCTTAACGCTGTATTATGACAAGGCTACTATGGATAAACTAGGGATCACAGATAGCATTCAATACCTGTTCAATCAACTAGGTTGGGAGAACACTGCTCTGAAAACACGTTTCGCTACCTACAAGGATCTTACCTATGAATTCCTTAGTTCCTTCAGATACACACCCAACTATGGTTTTGGATCCAGCACAGAGTTGATTACCTTCCAATTGTTTGGAATGGACCAGACCCATAGCCGGATGTCACTAGCTAACCTCCTAGGATTCCCTAGCGGACCGCATGTGTTCATCAGTGCAGAAGATGACGATATTGATTTGCAACTCGATCACTTCTGGGGTAGAATCACAGGCGACTATCACCCTAAACCAGACAAAATGTACAATGATGACATTCATAACCCAGCCTTTAGATACTTCCATAAGATACTAGCTCACACCTTGTTTGGAAAAGAAGAAAATATTACTGCAGTGTCTAAGGAAGAGTTATTCATCATGTTCTGTGCTTCTCAGGGTCGGACAGTAAATGCAGTGCCTTTCATGATGAGATCTTTCAAACGCCTCACGCTGGAACCTCAGACACCTATTCTTATAGGAGGCCTAGTAACAATGATTGCCCACGAGCTTGGCCTTAGATTCCATTTAAATGCCAGCACTCGTTTTGGTACCATCAGACCCATGAACATACAATTCTGCTTTAACAGGCGCATCTTAGGGACTATGGGACCTGGACCGTATGAGTACCTTATTAACGAAAAACCAGTACAACTATTCACACTGCCTGATCATCTGATGACAAGCATCCACAACAAGGATAACTGGCTCTACGAATTGGATGAGCCTATGGGACCTCCTTCACCACAGTCAACACCCCAAAACTATATGTATGACAGTGACCACATCTCTGAGGCACACGACTATATGTACTATGAGGACGCTGCCTCTGAAACTGAAGTAGACCCTACGACTCCTCCACACTACAATACTTATCCTGAGCCTATCCCTGAGGAGACCACCGACAAAATGGATACCGTGTTACTCAGATTGGACGACGTTGATAAAGCTCTGACTAATGTAAAAGCTGATATCGCTGGCATGCACAGTGACCTGGTAGGCTTCATGGATCTAGTCTGCGACCAACTCGACTACTATTCACAGAAATTCGATGAGTTGAAGGCACGGAAGGATTAGTTATTAGCTCGTAGCAGTAGTTTCAGTTTAGTCTAGTCTAGTTTAGTTTCATTTAATCATTTGGATTTTTCGCATTGTTCGTTTTCACTATGTACTGCATACAATTGTTTCAATTTTATGTTATTTCGATTCTAGTTTTTATTCAATTATTTTGTTTTCGCATTAATTGTTGCTTGTTGGTTGTTATATTACATCACTGTATCAATACTAAGCTTTAAAATCACCACGAGTACGCCCTCAGAGCAAAATTCTGCGTTCTGCAGATTTTGCTGCTGTGACGACCGTCACAGCCCCATGACGAGCGTCACGCGGGTGACGACCGTCACACCTTTGTGACGACCGTCACGCAGTCCAGAACTGCTATCTGATAAAACAGGGTTCGTGTTCTCTTCCACTCCCCCCATTATCACTTTCAAACATCCAAACTCCTACCCCACTACGAATTTTCGTCCTCCCCACATTGAACTATAAACTTCAACTCCAACTTCAACCTCCAAACCACCGTTCTGTCATTTTTCCCTCTCTGCAGAAAAACCCCAAAACCTCAGAAACCTCTCCATCTTCCAAAAATGGCCAGGAATCCAGATGTCAACAACATTACATTCTCTGAGGGCGAGTTAGGCGAAAGACAACGAGCACAATACATTGCATTTTATCAGAGGTCACTCCAGCCGACTCACTACCCGCACCTTCCATCGCTTACGGAGCTCGGACTCCTTGAAGGTGTCACCTGGATGCTTCAACGAGCAGGCATCTGGAACCTCTGCACCAACCCACAGCCAACCTACGAACAACTCACTCTGGAGTTCTTGAGTTCGTTCACTTACGTCACGGGCAGCGGCGAACTCAACCAACATTCAGGTGTCACTTGCTTCCGGATGTTTGGCGTCAACTATCAGATGCACCAAAACCAGATTGCCGGCATCCTACAGCTACCTCGCAGCGACAACGCTCATCGCCGCATCACTGATCAGTTCCAGCACGAAGCCTTCGCGCTGTGGTATCAGTTGACCGGCCTCAATGCCGATGGTTGGGACTCCCTGCACGCCACTCACATCCATAACCCCACCATCAGGTACTTTCACAGAGCGTTGAGTAACACTATCTTCGCCAGAGACAGCAACCACAAAGTGAACTCCAAGGAGCTCTTCTTTCTTCATTGCGTCTTCAACAATGAACCTGTCAACGCTGCCCCGTTTCTGCTGGCTCACATTCAGGCCAACTGCAACCGTGGCTCGAAGCCATTCTACTTTGGCGGGATTGTCACGGCTATTGCACTTGGGCTGAACCTTGGCGACCGCCTCCAGCACCTCCAGTCCATCCCCTCGGTGTTCCTTGACACCGACCACTGCAGAGCCTCCCATCTCATCCGCTCCCGAGCTGACGGGAAATACCATCCAGTCGTGCGTGGCAAGACCGTCCGAAGCATCATCCTTCCATCCCGCACCCGCATCCACCCAGAGGACCGTACCAACTGGTTGTTCGACCTCACTGCCCCTCCTGCTGCCGCTGTTCTTACTCAGGATCCCACTCACGATTCCGAAGATGAAATCCAAGCTGAGTTGGACAGGTCCGAGTAGCCAGAGGCATCGCAGCCTCCTCCTCCAGTAGGTACATCATCCCGCCGCCGCCGTCACCACCCCGTGCCAGACTACACAGAAGAGGACCTCCGTCGCTCCCTAGATCAGCAGGCACAGATACTCACGATGCTGCAGCAGCAGAACCAGCGAGCTGACCAGTTCAAAGCTTGGCACCGCACTCAAATGCAACAACTACACACCGGCCAAGCTACGATCACTGAGAGCCTAGCGAATCTGACCCTGCAGGTCGAAGGACTCCGAGACACGGTCTACCACACCGGAGCCATGAGCTATGAGGACAGAGTAGCCCTTGCTAGAGCCAGAGGACGCCAGCGTGGACGTGACAGAGGCCGGGACTAGATTTTCATTTTTTTTCCTTCATTGTTTACTATATTTCAGTATTCTGTATTTTTATTTTCAGTTGTATCTCCCTCTCGCATGCTTCAAGAATCAGTGAGGACACTGATCGAGATAGTGTGGGAGCGGAGCCTTATTTCCACTGTACTCTGAACTTCCTTTATTTCCTTTATTTCCATTTCACTGCACTTTGAATTCTAGTAATATCTATTTTTACACTTTCTATTTCTAGCAAATAAAGCTCGTCTATATATTTTTCACGTTATGCAAACAATCCCCACATTATTCAACGTAAACAAAAACTTTCATTTGTTCCTCAAAAGCAAAAGCATCACGAGAATGCACCTGAGTTCAAAACAAGTTTTGAAACTCCGAGGAAACGACAGTTCTAACAAAACCAGTATCGTCCAGACACCATAGATCTCTAGTTTATGCGAGTCGGTTTCACCACCTACGTGTACCAAAGTCTCAAGTGTCTACGCAAACTCAACCCCAAGTAGTTTATACTAGCAGTCAGCACCATCCTAAAAACACTTCTAAGCGAGCGACCGATGCAAATAAGTGTATGATCTCCAAAAAGATGAAAAATCATGAAAAGAGAGCTAAAAAGCCCAAGAATATAAGATACGTTTCCTTCTAAGTTAGGTGCTCCTCAACCGAGCATTTAGCCCAACGGCACGAAAAACTCATTTGAAAATCAATGACACAAAATTATGATCAATAAAGAAGATCAAAAACAGAAATGAGATCATATTCACTAACAGGTCGACTTGCCATGAAAGTGTGCGGACAACGGGCTTAATGTGATTGCGCTAGAACAAACAGGGTGAACTTGCCACGAGAACCTTGACACCAAGATGCAGTAGCATGACTGAGACCGATTTGCATAAAAAGGGGACCTCTGAAGACTTGTAGTCCAGTGTCATCGTGATACTCGTCTTGTTCCTACCAAGAATCCCGGTTTTTCCAAACTCTGCGAACGAAGAAGCTGCCACGTGCTTGCCGACTTTTCCATGTTTTACTCGAGGACAAGCAAAGATTCAAGCTTAGGGGAGTTTGATAACACGAAATCATATAGATATTTTCATGCATATTTCAACTAAAGTCTAACCGTTTTCGATCCGATTTCGGGTTATTTCCATGTATTTGTCTGATGTTTTGCAGGTATTCAACGATCACGTCTAAACAAGGCAACATGAAGAAAAGGAGCAATCTCAGATGAAATACGGACGAAAAAGGAGTGAAAACACAATGAAAAGCGCAACAATCAATTTTTGCTGATGTGACGACCGTCACAGCTTCATGACGACCGTCACACGGGTGACGACCGTCACACCTTGTGACGACCGTCATGCAGGCAAAAACGCCCCACTCAGATTACACGTCAAAAGAGCAGTTCTAATTCCCATTAAGTGGACCACTACTCCCTAAATTATCTGCCTCAAAGTCCATCATCCTCAGAGATAACCGTTGGGATTCCACTTCTATAAAAAGGGAAGCAGGGAACTTCAGAAGGTGTGCTGCATTCATACCACGAAGTGCTGCCGAATTTAATTTCCAGAGCAAATTACTTTTCAGTTTTTATTTGTATTCATTTCCCTTTACATTTCCTTATTCCCATTTCCGCTCTTCTGTAATTCCTATTGTACTGTACGATCAAATTGGCACTAAAGACCAGAATCCTGCCAACATCTGTGGAGGATCTGCCCAAAGGCCAATTGGCATATTTATAGGTTTTCATTTTGATCGACTTCTGTTTTATTATAATGCAATTTATTATTTATTATTATTATTTATATTTTGTTTTTCCCAATTCCATGTCTAGCTAAACTTAGGTAATCGATATGTAGTAATAATTCGAATGGGATTTGATAACTCTTGTTTGAAAACTTTCTTTTCACAAAAGTAATATATGGTCTAAGTGTTTAAAAATTGATTCACGAAATAAACTTCGTCGCAAAAGCGAGAACTTATTTAAAAGTAGTTTTGCCACGAAAGTGAGAAATTCATTAAGATACGAACCAACAAGCGAAAGCTGCGGTAAGGTCAGATAGTAAACACTAGGCATTTGTTTTAATAACAGCGAAAGCACTTTAAAATGAATTAGAACTTAGAGATTTCCAAAAAATGATTTTAACCCCGAACGGGATACGAAAGTGTACGTTTGACCCTTAGGATTATGATTAGCGTCAACAACCATCGTGAGACGAGAGTCTTCAAATCTCCATTTTCTGCTTAAATAAACTGTGAAAACTATTTCATACACCAGTAATTTATCAAATCCCTGAAGAACACAATTACTACGTATCGATTCAATCAATTGAAATCTAAATAGTAATCTTAGTTCCCTCTTTTAGTGACAATCTTATTCCCTTAAAACATATTCTACCTAGTTAAACATAGTAACTCCCGAGAACACTAGTTTGATTACGAGTCCCTGTGGGATCGATATCTTTTATTACTACGCAATAGACTGTGCACTTGCAGTTAGTTGTATTAGACATAGAAAGTCGCGATCACAGCGAGTCTAGAATTCTTCCAATAACTCCTTCGTATTAGAGTGATCAGGCCTAGCAATCAATCCTTGGATAAGAAAATCCCTTCTGCTGATGGTAGCTTGTAAGCCTTGAGCATAATCTTCCCAAACGCCTTCCCCAAATCATCCCCAAGTCTGGGCTTTTTCAGGTCTACTTTCAGTTTATACTCTTCCAACGTTGCAAGATCTTCTCGTAGCTTGCGTTCGCTTTCATACTGACGGGAAGATTCTCTAGGAGCTTTTTCATCTTTGATTCAGATTTAAGTCTTCAACCTGTCAATCTGTTGACAAAGCCCATCTTCTCTTTCTTTGTTGTTGGTCAAGATAGCATCCCATTGAGTGTTGAAATTTGATATTTCAAGGTGTGCTTTCTCTAACTCTTTCTTATTCCCTTTGAGAGCGTTATCCAAGCTCCTCATGTCTTGACCAAGACGTTCTCTAACGCAAATTTTTTCAGTCAGTTCCCTCCCCATCTTGTTTAGAGTATCTATCTGCTTCTTGGATAAATGAGTGGCTTGATTCTTCTCACTCCTAAGATGAATGACCTCCTTCTCCAACTCTTCGTTCATCCTGCGTAGTTCTTCCTTTTCAGCCCACAGTTGATTGTACTTCTGTATGTCAACTGTCGTTGGTTCTTCAACTACCCGGGGATACAAAGGTTCCCTGACAGGAAATGGTAGCAATAACCTCTCAACCCTTTCTTGGATCCATTCAATATACGATCCATAAGCCCTGTAATCGCTCTTTCCCAAACAAAGCTTTCCTCTCCGATGAATGCTATTCCAAGCCTGTTGCAAACTAGTCAGAGTAACGGCATCAGCTAAACCTGTGAAATACAGAGATTCCTATACCTCCTCCTCCTTCCGGGGTTCTCTTAAAGCATAGCCAAATTGTTTAACGGCGAGAGCTAGGTTGTAATTAATGCCACCTTTTCTTCCAATCAAAGGAACATTAGGGAAATCCCCACAACTGTAAACAATCTCCATACCCAAAAGGTCTCTGCTAAACCACACAATATCCTCTGAGGTCAAGCCCATGAGGCTCTCTGACCAACCAACTGTATTAGTTGTATCCACAAAAGTTCCAAACTTGGGAAGATGCGAAATAAACCATCTGTAAAGTAGTGGAGCGCAATAGGAGACGTTCTTCCCTCGTCTGTTCTCATTCTTGTAATGCGTAGAATGATAGACATCACCTAAAAGAGTTGGCACATGATTCTTGGAATCAAAGATGTGGAAAGCATCTAAGTCAAGAAAATCAGGTATATTGGGGAACAATACTATCCCATAAATGCAGAGCGCTAAGACTGCATTAAAGACAAACCAACATCCCTCCTTTGTAAAGTGCTAAGCCCTACTTATTAAGAATGGCAATGGGAAACCAGGCACCCCATTCCTCCGTACCATCTTTCCATCTAGTTCAGAAACATCCAAGTGAAGAGCATTGTCCAGCTTGGAAAGATTAGGCTCCTCTTCAGAATGCACAAAAGGCATCTCTTCTAAGACTAGGGTTCCCAACAACTGAACAAATTCTTCTAAGGTGGGCAACATAACATATCCGAGGAATGTGAAACAACGCAGTTGGAGATCAAAAAATTGAAGCAATGTGTGAATACCTTTCAACTCATATTTAGAGATCTTGCAGACAAGGCTTAAAATCCTCCCATATTCCTTTTTGAAATCCTCCATAACTCCACGCTCAACCACAGAAATAAGGCCAACCAAAGGTCCTATATCTGGTATCTGGAACTTGTAAATAACATCTTTCTTGAAACCGTGCTCCATGATAACAGTGGATTAGATTACTAGAACCAAGGAGAAAATATGCACTGAAACACAAATACATGCAAATGTTAAAATGCAAATTAAAATAGGGGATCAAGATTGTTGTGCTGCTGACTGAGTTGAACTAGAGCTTTGCTTCGGCGAGAAAATACCCAAAATCATAGCACTGGGAAACCGGAAACCCATAATAATTAGGATCAAAGATTCACACTGATAAGAAAACCGGGTTGGTTGAAGGTCAATGTTCCTGCATAACCCACCCCCCACTCACAGGTATGGACCTAGTATCTGACAAGGTTCGGCATCCTATGCGATCGTCAGCGTCACAGACTTTCGAGAAACAATGATACGTTCACCATTTCTGGTTTAGCATCATAGTTTAACAAAGCGGCCTCACTTAGCTTACTCCCAAATAATCGGTCTCCAGAGTTGACAGTTTCTAGATCCAATACCCCATCCTGACAAATGCATAAGATAGGATGTCTTCAAAGAAAACCTCGTCTGAACGCGAATTTCATGAGGACTAGTGCGCGCCTAACGTGCAGGTCCTCACTACTTTCCACTCTAATGCTATGTATATACTCAAGCCTGGGTTTTGGCTTATCTCTCAATGGAACAATCCCACCCAACAACATAGCAATAATAGATAATAAAGTGCAAAAAATGTAAATACAGAAATATACATAAATATAACACACAAATATACACACCCACAAACAAGCAAACAAACGCTAGGATTGACTCGCATAGGGGATGGAATTTCTCCCCAGTAGAGTCGCTAGCTGTCACATCGCTGCGAAGAAGGGGCCGACAAAGACAGAAGAGTCGCCACAGTTCGTTATTTATCCCAAAAGAGGGAAAGGAAACGATCAGAGAAAACCTACGAAAAAGGGAAAAGACAGGTCATCGCAACCAAATCTCGGGTTCGGGAGTCGGTTACGCAAAGGGAAGGTATGAGCACCCCTCATGTCCGTTGTACTCAACGGGATCCGCGCTTGTTATCTATCTAAAAGGGTGTTAATCTATCAAAAGGCTGGCTCAAAGGGACAAAAGAAAATAAAAGAGACTCGATAGAGCATCGCCGCTCTATGCCTACTTATTCCCTCGTGCAACGAGAAAGTCAGAGTCAACGTAGTTCGGAAAACTACGGGTGAAAGGGGGAAAGGTTACTCACCAAGACATCTCCGTCTTGTGCCTATGTATCCTCATCTGGTATGAGAAATCAGATAAAACTTAGTTTGGGCTAACACGACGACAGATTGGTTCAAGTGTTTTAACTGAGTAGGGTTAAACCTTCGTTCTAGTAGTTAGGTGTTTTGATGCTCGACCATTGGAGACTTAGGCGTTACCTATTTGCGGTTGAACCAAGAATTAACACATTCTTTCTGAAAATGATTTTCAAACAATCCCGAGGGATAAAAAAGTTTGATGTTTTGTTTTGTGTTTTTTATGAAGAAGTGAATTGAGTTAAGTTTGTAACTCATGTTGCACTAAATACTATGACTTGAGAGCGAATGTGTCGCATATCTCCCAAAGGGCATACGCTAAACACTCTAGACAGATTGAGAGGAGGTCTCCTAACTATCATTCCTCAAGTACTTAAGGCTCGTAGCGTACAACATTTATTATCCTTTATTAAGTGCCTTAAGATGTTTAGGAGATGAGAAGAGAAGACAAAAACTCTAAGGGGAAACTAATCAACCCTAATGTTGTCATGCACAATGCTCCTAAAGTTGCGAATAAGAGGGGAAGAATCTATCCTAATGTTATCATGCAAAGGATTGAACACCTAAAGTCTCTCCTACTCCCATCTTAAATAGAGGGACTACGAATCCTAAGGGATCATGGAAAAAGACCAAATAAACAACATATAATTCAATCACAAATGAAATGAGAAATGAGAAGAAGTTGACTTAAACAAGTCAAAACAATGCAAACATAATATACAAAGATGCAAAGATGAGATATGAGAATCAAATTATACAGCAAAGACGAATGATTCAAACAAGTTGACTTGAATAAGTCAAAAAGAGTGAGATGAAATGGGAGAAGTAACAACTCCTACAACCATTCAAACATCCATCACTTAAGCAAAAGCTAAACAAAAAGCAAAAATAAAAGGCCATGATCAAAGAGAAGATGGGAGAAAGAAGCTTGGGCAGAAAGCACATATAAAGTATCTCAACCAAACAATTCAAATTGATCATGCAAAAGAAAGGAGCAAACAAGGGCTAAAAGAGATGCATCATTCAAGGCACACTCAAAGCATAAACATATAAACCAAATCACCTTGAATGATGATAAAAGCACACGGGGCAGAAGTGTAACCAAAAGGAGAAAGCTCAAATCAAGATTAAGAACAAAGCACAAACAAGAACCAAGTCAAGGCAAATGAAAGAACCAAAGTTCTATCTCATACTCAACACTTAAAACCAAGTGGAAATGCCTAACTTCTAAGTTACTTGTGAAACAAGTTACACAAATGTATGACCTAAAACTAAAGAACCAGCACCTTAATCATGTTATAAACAAGTATACAGACTTATAGGGTGCATATGGGATCCATAGAAGTCATTCCCAAAGGAACTAGGTCAAACTAGTTTGTATGAACATCTTTTGAGATAACTTGACTTGCAAGCTTCATCAAAAATAGGAAGATTGTTCAATAAATTCCCAATAAAAAGCACAAAGTAGCTAGGACAAATGTGAAATAGAATCCAAAGTCTCATGGTCAAATTCAACTTAAGGCATCACCAAATAATTTAATTATTAAGGGCGCTCCACCTTATCGAGCATAAATCGAGGGACAATAAAAGTCAACCCAAAGTCAAAATAAAAATGATAGTTGGTCACTCAAAATCATCCTGAAGATTACCTCAATCCCTTATCTAGGTGAGGGAGAGGCCATGGTCATAGGAGATAAAGAAATGAGGTCATAACAATCAAGACTATGTAGGGTAAACACCAAAAAGTAAATTAATTGCAAAATTAAAATAAAATAGCAAAATACCATAAAATCATAAACAAATCCTGATGTACAATCTGAAATTTCATCAAACTTGCAAATCAAAGGTTCAAACATGGCCTACCATAGGTAGGGCTTCAGATGCAACCCAGCATGCTCCTAAAAAATGCCTAGAATGAGAGAAATCAGTGAAAAAAACTTACTGAACGGAGCATCTCCATTGGCTCTTCCAAAGCTTGCAAGCTTCAATCTCTTGCTTCTAATATACTCCTCAAAGTCTGATGAAGAAAGAGTGAGCAACAATTTTGGCTGCTTTGCAAAGCTATGGCAGATTCGAAGATGGAGAATTCTTGAAGAATTTTTGAAGTATGGGAGCTCTTTTTCATGAAGCAACTCGCTTCTCTCAATTAGGGCAAGTTTTAGAGCTTAAATATGATGGATTTTCATATGCCATGCAGGCCCATAATGGCTGTATGAGTTGATTTCAAAAAATGACCAAAAACTTCATTTAGCAAACACACACGGGTTTGACATCACTCACGCTCTTTTTGGGCAGCAAATTGAAGTGCATATGGTGTAGAAATGAAATGCATTAGTTTTGGTCATGTACCAACCCTTTGCACCAAGTTTCAAAATATTACTTTTTAAGTAAGGAATTTGAAAATATGACTTGTAACATCTCTCCATGTTGGCACAAATGTGGTAAATATCTTTTGTGTCATGTAGTGGTATAAAACTAATCAAACATGAAGCAAAACAAGACTTGTAATGCAAGGTACTTGAATCATAACCAAAAATCCAATTTTCCATCTTGAAATGGTTCACATGACCACATAATTCACCAATCTTCATGAATTTTAAGTTCAATGTGGAGTTAAAACCATTAGGCACAAGTTTCATGTTGGTTGGAATTGCATTTGAGGTCCATAAATTCATGAAATTGACCATTGAAGCAAATGAACTATAATGAACTTTCCAAAAATACCCTTGTCTTGTGAGATCCATAACTTGAGATGTACAAATGATAAAAGGGATTTATAGGACTTTTTGGAAATATAAGATCATGAGGAACAACTTTTATGTTCACTTGAAGTTGACAAGAAACTTGGTTATATGTCAAAAATGCCTTGGAAGTGAGTTGACTTTAAGCTGACCAAAATTCTCTTCGTCTGAGGACCCTAACTTGTTGGCATCATAAATTGAGATGTACAAACTCAATGGATAAGTTCTTGTACTCAAAATAAAGCTAAGAACATGCCCTACAAGTCTCATGTTTTCATGAAAAAGACATTGAGCTTGCATCATAGGGTAAATTGTCCTTGAAGTTAGGCACCAAAGAAGGGGATTTTACACTAAAAACCTCTGAAACCCTAATTTAATAACTTCTTGAACCCTTGATTCCTCTTAATTTGATCTTGACATGACATCCTAAATTCTTTGAAATGACTCCCTATGACTCAAGTGGCTTAGAATCAAGTCTTGAACCTTCTCAAGTCCACAATTCACCTTGAGTTGACCAGATGAAACCCTAATTCCATATCTTTTGATTGTGCCTCTTTACAGATGAATTGAATGACCAAAAAAACTCCACAATGACCCCTAGGGTAATCAATGAGCTTGTATACTATGTCTTCCCCAAGATAAAGACCTCATGAATTCCTGATGGTCCTCTGATGATCCCCAAGTTAGGAGATAACATCCACACACCAGTCTCTCATTTCAAAGAGCTTTGAACCTTCCATGGTGATGATAAAACACTTGATGGCTTGCACAAGTACCTTTGCTAGAGCTTGAAACCAAAGATACCCTCCTCTTGAATGGTACAACAACTCTTGATTCCCTGCTAAGAACAATGCTATGCAAATGCAAATGCTAAAAAAAATGAAACAATAAGCCAAGTACAAGAAAAGGTTGGTCAAATTTTGGGGTACAACAGGCAAGAGCACATTTGGAGTCTTGAGAGGCCCATAAGTAGCAATTGTCCTTAAATCTGACTCCCTTCATGATCAATTCTCCTTTTTCATTAGTAACCAAGCATTCAATTTTAGTGAAGTTGACACTGAAACCTTGATCACACAATTGACTAATGATAATTAAGTTAGCAGTTAATCCTTTGACTAATAGTACATTGTCAAGATCAGGAGTTCCTGAGCAGTGTAATTTTCCAACTCTCTTAATTTCACCTTTGGCTCCATCTCGATAGTCACATAGATGGTAGAGTGAGGTTTGATGTCACCTAATAAATTTTTAATCCTTGTGATGTGTCTAGAGCACCCACTATCAAAGTACCAATCTTCCTTAGTAGAAACTTTTAGGGACATATGAGCTATTAAGTAAGCAGTAGCAGTTTTAGGAACCCATTGCTTTGTAGTTGGAGCCTTGGGAACCCGTTGCTTATGATTATTGTGATCAGGTGTTGCTTGAGGCATAGACTTAGGATATCCATGCAGCCTGAAGCAGAAGGGCTTTATATGACCAAAGCGGCCACGGTAGTGGCATCTCCATCTCTGGAATCTTTTGGGTTGGCTGGGTTGATTTCTGTCGTGATGTTGAGACATTAGATGGAAAATCTTTTGTTTGGATCCAAAAAGCTTATGGTGTGAGGCAGGATTGTTGTCTGCATCAAATCCTAACCCTGTCTTGTCTCCTGTCCTTCTTCCAGATTGAAGAATCTTATCCAAGGTTTTGGTACCATTGTTCATCATTCTAACAGACTTCCCCATTTGATCAAGTTGAGAAGTCAGTTGATCAACTTCATCATTCAACTTAGTGATAGTTTTAAGATGTTCAGCAACTTTATCATTCAACTCCTTGATAGTTTTAATGTGTTCCTCTTTTTCAGCCTTCAGTTTGATGATTAGTTTCTTCTGTTTTTCACCTTGATGGCATACCTCTTCGCTTCTAAGACACAACTCTTTGTAGGAAGCTGCAAGTTCTTCAAATGTTAATTTATCTTCACTAGAGTCTTCATCAGAATAATATCTTCTAGTCAGAGCAGTTACATGTTTGGCAGACTCTTCTTCAAGATCACTGCCAGAATCCTCATTAGTCCAGGAAACAGCTAGACTCTTCTTTTATTTCTTGAGATAGGTTAGGCATTCAGCTCTAATGTGACCAAAACCTTCACACCCATGGCACTGTATCCCTTTGTTGTTTGTGGGTTTTTCTTTAGTCATGGCTCTTCTACCTGCATCATTGAACCTACTGATGTCATGAGCAATGTTCTTGACATTAGGTCTTGAATTCATGTCCATCCTTTTCATCACTTTGTTGAACTCTCTTCCAAGAAGCACTATGACATCTGATAAACTTTCATTTGTATCCTCATCTGATTCATCCTCTCCATTTTCAATATTTTTCATAAAGGCTATGCTCTTTTTCTTATCATCTTTGTCAATTATTCCCACTTCAAAAGTTAAAAGAGACCCAATGAGTTCATCAACTCTCATCTTGCAGATGTCTTGTGTTCCTCTATCGCAGTTACTTTCATGTCAAATCTCTTGGGAAGAGATCTGAGAATTTTTCTTACTAGCTTTTCTTCTAACATCTTTTTACCTAGAACACTTGAAGCATTGACTATTTCAAGAATATTCATATGAAAGTCATGTATGCTTTCATCATCTTTCATCCTTAGATTTTCAAACTTTGTAGTTAGCAGTTAAAGTCTACACATCTTTACCTTGGATGTACCTTCATGATTAGTCCTACGTATCTCCCAAGCATCTTTAGCTACCTCATAGTTGTTCACCAATCGGAATATGTTCCTATCGATTCCATTGAACAGGGCATTCAAGGCTTTAGAGTTACCAAAAGCCAACTCATCCTCTTCCTTTGTCCATTCTTTCTCAGGCTTCATGTCAGATGCAGCCTTTCCATCTTTATCAATAATCACAGGATGTTCCCATCATTTTATTACAGCTTTCCAGGCCTTACTGTCCAAGGATTTTAAGAAAGAAACCATATGTGGTTTCTAATAGTCATAATTACTCCCGTACTAGAAAATATCGTCCCTAGATCTTACCCAGAACCAGAGCAGGATGCCTGCTCTGATACCAATTGAAATTCTGGTATCAGATATCAGATGTCGAAGGCGATGTTACGACACTAATATCTGTTCAATCATCAATAAGAACAAAGATAAACATATAACAAACGTAAAAAGACACAAGCAATTGTTGACCCAGTTCGGTGAAAACACACCTACGTATGGGGGCTACCAAGCCAGGAAGGAAATCCACTAAGTAGAATTAGTTTGAAGATATACAGTAGATCTCTCTAGTTTACCATCTTCTCACCAAATCTCTACCCTTGCAATGTCTACCTAGGACACTCTTAGATAAGAGACACCTTTCAATCTCCCTCAATCACAGCAGTGATAACAACAACAAAAGCTAAGACTTTAGAAGACACTCTTTAAAGACACAACTTGATCTTGCTTAAAAGCTTCAATCAAGTACAATACACTCTTCCTTACAAGCTTTGAGCGAACAACTTACAATACAAAACTTAGTCCAACTCACACATTAAAGCAATTAGTGAATGGCTCACAAACTAACACAAAACACACAAATGCTAGACAATAATAATCCTTGCGCAATACACAATATAAAACCTAGCTTCTCTGATCTAAAAGCTAGGGTTGCGAATCCTTAAATAGCAACACTTGGACGGGCTTGGGCTGTGGAAAAAGTAACAGCTGATCATGAAGAGATCAATCTAAATAATTCGCATCAGTGAAACAGATTTGATTTGATCTAATCAAATCCAATCTAAACACTCTTCAAATCATCAAGATATTCTTCAAAAAGTAGCTCCTCTGGAATCCATAATTGTTCCACGATATGTGAATAAAAAGACGCCTTTGGCTAATAATTAAATCCATGCAGTTATACACCAGATCAGTGTAAAGAGTTGCACAGAAGAAACAAACAGACAATCACATTCTCTCAGAATGTTTTGTTCATTAGAGTTAGGACATCATGCTTGACATGATGACTTAAGTCCTGCTACAATAGACATAGCTACCTGCAGAACCTTAAAACCATATGTCATAACATCCTGTAGGACATCTTGTGATTTCACCAAGTTTTACTAAAATTCCTGCCAATCAGGAACTAACACAATCCATAGAACTTACAATTTTGTTTACACTTGTAAAGAAATAAAATCATAATCTGTTGGGAATCGAAGCTTGTATTGAGTTTTTTTTCACCTCGGTTTTACGAAAAACCAAGGGAATTTTTGTTTTTGTTTTTTTTAAATAATAAAAAATAGTGTGCCTTGCCTTTATACCTCAGTTTTCTATTGTTTGATGGGAAAGTTTCGTCATGAAAAGGGTTATTTCTTGTAGTGCACGATGAACGTGACATCCCAAGGGTCAAAGATGAAGAGATTTTCAGATGTTCTGATGCCTGAGTATGTCATTCGGATTGTTTATGATTGCGATCTCCTATCATTGGCCAACTACTCACTCACCATGCTTAACGCTTCACTCTTGACTGCCTTTGTTGAGCATAGAGAAAGGAGACAACTTCCGCTCATATTCCATTTAGGGAGATGACTCTCACTTTGGACGACGTCTTATCCCTGTTCCATCTCCTCATCCCCAGTAGATTCTTCATCGCTCTTGTTATTAACCAGAAGCTTGCATGTATTGCAGCTACACGAGATTTGGGAGTTATTGAGAAGGTCGTGATAAAGGAGTTTGAATGTAATAGGGGAGCTTACTTTCAGATGTCATGGCTTTGGAACAAGTATACCGAGCTTGTGGAGCGAAAGATGTATGAGGAAACCACAAGGGCATACATGCTACATCTAGTAGCATGTATTGTCTAGTAGGATAAGTCACATGTTTACATTAATGCTCAAGACATGTGGTTTTTCAGTAGCCGTGAGCGTAACAGGTGGGTTTAATGGTGCCCTGCATTGATTGTCCTATATGCATCACTTAGAACTATGACTGCCTTTGAGACCAGGCATCTTACTACCTATTTGAGCCTATTCTAGGTATACTAAATATAATTATTTGTAATTTGGTTCTTATTTAATTATTATCTATGTCATTTCTTGATTTTTCTATGTTTTTTCTCAATACTGGATATACGAGCATTTCCCCACCATTTGTGATAGGATGGTGCATCATACCCTTACAGCCTCCCCATGGGTGAAGATAGAAGGTTAGGAAAACATATCCATATGGTGTTTCAGAGTACATGAGAAGGCTTAATGCACTGATAATAGAGGATGCCATATGCACATCCTATACACATCACAAAGTACATCATGAGTTTGATGAGTCTTCTCTATTTTATGGTTATATGTGATGGAAGACCTTAGTGGCTAAACACGTACGTGAAAGGTGTATGTGCCGCTACTGCGAAAATAAGGTGCCGGCAAAACAGAAGAGTCGCCACCTTTCGTTATTTATCCCTCAGAACGGGAAAGGAAACGATCGGAAAAACCTGACAAAAAGGTATAAGACAAGGTCATCGCAACCAATGTTTGGATTCGGGAGTCGGTTACGCAAGGGGAAGGTATTAGCACCCCTCACGTCCATCGTGTTGTACCCAAAAATTTGACCAACCTCTCTGGCCTATGTTTTACTTCATCTGCATCAACATAGGGCATAAAAACATTACATGACATAGCAATTTGCATTTTTTACAGGGATTAAAAAAAAAGGATGTGTATTCAAAATATATAATGTGGAGAATAAGGAAGTCATTTTTTTCAAAGTGAAAAAAAATATAATTGAGACAAGTGCACAAGGTGGGGTTTGAACCCACCACCTCTTGCTCCACATTCCTTCACCTTTACCACTTGGCCAGAGGCGCACGTTTATGAATAATATGAAAGGAAGAGTTATATATTTTAAGTATTGAAAATAGAGGCGCGCAAAATAAAAAATGTGGTGGATTTTGGTCTCACCAGGATTCGAACTCGTATCTATATGGTAAACAGGCGCAAGACTTAACCACTGGGGTGGCGATACATCCATTGATTATCCCACCCCAGTTTGATCAAATACCTTGCTTTGTTCGTGGCTAGGCAGAAGATGAAGGGCAAAACATCTATGCGTGAAGAATGAAGATTGGGCAAAACCTATCCATTTCCAGCGAAACAAATTTCAATCTCGTTCATTTTCCTACAAGGATTAATTTGGTGTTTCTGGTTTTGGCGTTAGAAGTGTATTGACTGAGTTGTATTTGAAATTGCAAAAGGGAGGGAAGTGGCTTAACCATGTTTTGAGGTTGTTGCACCCTAAAATTTGACCAACCGGTTCTCCCATTTGACTCATGGTTTAATTTCATATTCACAGCTCAGATATGATATTTGTGCACAAGCAGGGGATATCAGAGTTTACAGCTTGATTTTTGTCTATCAGATGTGGCAGATCCAGTCCAGATTGCCAGGGTTTTATTTTCGGGAAATTGTGCGCTCCTCGATGATTTTTCAGTGATTTTTGGGGATATTCTGGTGCCCGGGGATCTCTGTTCGATTCGATCTGGTCTCGTGCGCTCTTTTATGGGGGTCATTTGCATTCATCTGCATTTTTAGGGTTTTAATAGGCTTTTGTGAATTTTTAACAGGCTTTACAGATTTTTCTGGAATTTAAATAGGGTTTTTGCATTTTTTTAATGGTTTAATCCTCTTTTTAGAATTTTATAGAGTATTTTAAATAGATTTTAATCATTTGTAAAATTTTTAATAGAATTTAGATAGTTTTTCTTTTAATAATCATTTTTAGAATTTTTCTATAGATTTTAAATAGGTTTAATGGTTTTTTAGATAATATAAAGGATAATATAGTTTTTCTTTTATTAATAGATATTAAATGATATTAGAGTTTAATAGAATTAGTAGAAATATAGAATTAATTAGGTTAATTGATTTTTAGAGTTTAATTAGCTCAATTGTTTTTTTAGAGTTTAATTAGCTTAATTGTTTTTTTAGAGTTTAATTAGCTTAATTGTTTTTTTAGAGTTGATTAGGAAATTAGTTTAATTAGGTATTAATTCTGTTTTAGGATTAGTCTTAATTAGTTAATTAGGTTAATGATTGATTAGAGTTAATTGGGTTTAACTGTTTTTTTTATTCAGTTTTTTCAGTTTTTTCTTATTCATTTTCGAATGGGCCCAGTGGGGTGTTTTTTTGGTAAGGCCCAATTCCCAATCAGATAGTCCAAAAAAAAAATGATTCAGAAGTCCAATTCAGTCCAAGCTTCCACCAGCTTCCAGCGCACACCAGAAACTGCTAGAAAGTTCCAGCAACTCTCAGCGTAATAAATAAGCTGACACGTGTTGGCCATGCAGAGGGACCACACGTTTCTCAATCCTCACGCCACCGCCCACTCAGAACTCGCCAGAATCCTCCACGTGGTCCACACCTGTCCCACTCTCTCTCTCTCCCTGAGACACTTGGCGCCACCTGTCCTCGCCTCACCCCCTCACCGGAGACTCCTCGCCGGGCATGCAAAACCGGCGGTAACGGACTCCGGCCACCGTCAACCAACTCCGGCCACCACCTAACCACCAGAAAACCCAGAAATTCATCCTCTTCCTCCGATCCCCTCCCTTGAACCTTCATCGTTCTTCATCGTTCAATTTCCAGAACAACTAAAACCTTCATACCTTCATCCAAATTTTCCAGAATCATCATCCTCCTCCATCAACTTTCCAGAACAACAACAGATCTTCATCCAATTTTTTTCCAGACATTCATCATCTTCATCATTAATTTCCAGAAATCGACAACCTCCATCTTCTTCCATCAACTTCATCCGTCCTTTCAAAACAATCTTCATCAAGAGTACCAGAAAAGCTCCAGGATCTTCAATCGTCTGGCTTCGGTATCCAAGAACTCTCCAGTTCTTCTCAGAAAATTTGTAGATCTTCATCAGCGTTCAAAGAACTTCGCGCTTCAAGACATTTCAGCGAACATCCAGAATCCTTTATCTTGTTCTTGCTTCGCCCAGAGATTTGAGAATAGATTTTGTGTGAGAGCTGTTGGGAGGTTCGTTGAGATTCTGAGAACTCTTTCTCCAACGAGTGTCAAGAACTCTTCGCTACAGGTACACGTCATCTCACTCTGGTTGCGTGTTTCTTCTGTATGATGATGCTTCTGTGTTGATTCGTTGAGTGTTAGTTTCGTTTAGGGTTTAATTGTGTGTGAGGCTTGGATTGAGGGGGATAATGGTGACATTGTGGCGTGTTGTTGTTGTCGTGTTTGAGATGCATAAGAATGTTCTAGGAGAAGTTGCAGAGCGTGAGGGAGAGGATGAAGACGAGAGGAAGACGGCGCTAGATGATTAGGGTGAACAGTAGCTAGGGTTTGGAGGTAGAGGAATAGTTTTGTTCTCTGAGTAACTGGATTAGGGTTTGTTTGGATTGGGCTTAGGCCCAAGCGTGTTTCTGAACGCTGCACCTCAATTACTCAATCACCCCCCTTAGCGTGAGAGACCTGAGTAGCGTGGACTGGGCCTTATGCCCAAAGTTACTAACAGCACCCCCTGGGCGTAAGCCCATTATGATAGCAACTGAGAAATTGCTAATGCAACACCCCCCCCTGCGTTTCAGTTCAGTTTTTATTGTTTTTTTGGTTAGTAAACATGGGCCTGCGCCCAACTGCTAATGGCACCCCACCATTGAGGGCCCAATGAATTGAAAGCTGAAATTCTTTGCTGTTTAGACCCCCAGCTCTATTCCATGTTGTTTCTTTTATTTTGATTTTTCTTTTATATTTCCATTAAATAAATCATAATAAATTGTAAATAAATGTTTTTTCAATACTTCTTTGTTCTACCATTTCATGAAAAATGTTAAGAAAATTAAATAAAAATAAAAATGGCATTTTATTTTTATTTCCTATTTTTGTGCATATTTTCCAATTAATTGATTTGTTTTTAATATTTTCAATGCATGCATATCATTAGAAAATTCATAAAAAATGGTAGATTTAGTCAAATAATTCCGTTCTTTTTTCTGTAGACTCGTGATTCAGTGTAGAATTTTATAGTGCAAAAACATTAGCTTAATCATGCATTTTCATTTTAATTGCATTTTTTCACTGTTATTGATGTTGAATAAATTGGTCTGTGAATATGTCTGTGCTGCTGATTTTAATTCTTTCATCTGGTGTTGAATTTTGTTCTGATTTTTTAGTATGTTATCCTAGAGCCATGTAGGTCTCCCATTAGATTTTTGTTAGATTTTTGTAGGGTGTTCTGATAGGATTTGTCTGAGCCTGAAGATAGGAGAAGTCTTGATGACTTCTGACTTTGAAGTTCAACTGTGGTTGAACTTCAGAGATAGTCTCCTGTGGTTTGTTGGCCTGTGGGTTCTTCTTGAAGGTGGGAGCTGATTGAGGTCCTGTTGGAGCTTGCAGAGATGCATTGGATTGAGGCTTAGTCTAGGAGCTTGTTGTCTGTTTGTGAGGTTCGA
The DNA here is from genome assembly GCA_963859935.3 of Lathyrus sativus. Taxonomy (NCBI): domain Eukaryota; kingdom Viridiplantae; phylum Streptophyta; class Magnoliopsida; order Fabales; family Fabaceae; genus Lathyrus; species Lathyrus sativus. The sequence goes on along the minus strand of OZ012736.1, from coordinate 114,741,995 downwards.
GATCCTGAAGTTTGAAGGGAGTTTATGGTACTTTCCTGAGGAAGGCACTATGAATGACTTTCCTTCTTTCCTCTCACCTCTTTCGTAAGTATCCAATGATGTCGGAGCCTTCATGTGAGTTTAATTTCTCCTGAGGAGGAATGTAAACTGATCACAGGTTGTTGAGCCACATGGGATACGATTCCTAAGTGGAAGCCTCCTAGTACTTTCCTGAGGAAGGTCCTATGGGTCTATTCACTTAGTTCCACTAGTTTGTCTAGGTTTTCTTAAGTATCCAGTGATGTTGGAGCCAACTTGTGAGTTTAATTTCTCCCGAGGAGGAATGTAAACTGATCACAGTTGTTGAGCCACGTAGGATACGATTCCTAAGTGTCAGCCTCCTAGTACTTTCCTGAGGAAGGTCCTATGAGTCTGCTCACTTAGTTCCCCTAGTGCATATAGGTATTTCTCAAGTATCCCGTGATGCCGGAGCCTTCATGTGAGTTTAATTTCTCCTGAGGAGGAATGTAAACTGATCACAGTTGTCGAGCCGCATAGGATATGACTCCTGAGTAGTAACCTCCTAGTACTTTCCTGAGGAAGGCACTATGAGCTTGTCTGCTTAGCTTCCTTTCTCTGGTAAGCTTGTTCTGAAGCTTGGAGAATGGGATTGATTCCTCTTGCCTAGGAGTTTGTTTAGATCCTTGCTTAGGGTTCTGATTAGATTGTTGCTTAGATCTTTGCTTAGGGTGCTGTATAGAGTTCTGTTTAGAGATAGATTAGGAGTTTGTTTCAGGTTTGATTGAGGCCCTGCTCAGGGTTAGTCTCTTTGTATTGTTTGACTTGTGTGATGTTATGTTGCATTAGACTTAGATGTTCATCTAGATAGTTCTGAATAAGTGCATCTTAGAAGTAGACTTTGTGTGCATGAGAAGTTGAGGTGGTCCTCCTTCTGCTTGTTTGTTATTGCGTGGCTTTGCTTGTTGGTATTTGGTAGAGCTGAGCTCCCTTGCCTTTTTGGTTTGCGGCCTTCGCGCCTTGTTTGTCTAGTTGTTGCATTCATGCATATTTTCAGTATTCTTTTACTTTGCAGTTCCTTGTTTGTGGTTTAGTCCTGTTGCCATGATCCCTTAGGAGCTCTGACTTCTCCGCTGCGGAGTCGTTATGATAGACATTAGGATGGTCAACCAGGTGTGATAGCAGTAGATAGATTCCCCTGTTTCTCAGCTATAGTTATAGGGTTTCCCTTTCCTTTCTGTAGGAGCTTTTGAGTAGCTTGATCCGTAGTTAGCTGAACTACAGCTGCTCTGATTCTTCGTTCCAGACGAAGATATGTAGGCATAGGATGCGATATCCTAGCGAGCACACTAACGACTAACCTTTGTTCTCTCGCGGCTGTGCGATCGAGACTTTCCCGCTAACGACTAATTGTTACCCCTTTCTCTTGCCCGAGCGCATTTGAGACCAGATCGTAGTTGTAGGTTCCCGAGCCTTTAGGACCAGTTTGTTTTCTCACTGTTGTGTGAGAGCCCCTGTTTACCCGTAGTTAGCCGAACTACGTTTGCTCTGATCTTTCATATCAGATGAAAGTACGTAGGCACAGGACGCGATGTCCTGGCGAGCAACCCTTTCCCCGTTTAGACGTAGGCAGTCGAACTACGTTGACTCTGACTTTCCCATTGCACGAGGGAATACGTAGGCCCAGAACACCGTATGTTCTGTCGAGTCCTGTCCTTTTATTTTCTTTTCAGACCAGCCATTAGCGTAGATAGATAACACACCCTTTTACCTATAAACACCAAGCGTGGATCCCATCGAGTACGATGGACGTGAGGGGTGCTAATACCTTCCCCTTGCGTAACCGACTCCCGAATCCAGGTTTTGGTTGCGATGACCATACCTTTTCCCGTCTTTGCGAGGTTTACTTCGAGCGTTTCCTTTCCCGCTCTGAGGGATAAATAACGCACGGTGGCGACTCTCCTGTCAAGCCGGCGCCGATTTTCGCAGTAGCGACAGAGGTGTACTGCAGTTTTCCATTTTTAGGCCAAACACCCAAAGGTACTTTGCTCTGGGTATTGCTGAACCTATCACCAATATGGACGAAGCACATCCGCCTCTATAACCTGCTGTAAACCCTAGTGGGTACCCCTACCATCTCACAACAAGACACGAGGGAAAGCTCAGCAGAGAGAAAAAATTGGATTCAAAATTCAGAGGATAAAAGGATAAGGTGGAGCAGAAAACCCTAGCAGCCACGATTCTGGTTGGACAAGAGGAAAAAGTATCTTGAAGAGTGAGGTTTTGGAGCTGCTCTCAAAGGTGGGATTCTTCAAAGATCTTTGGCATTTTCAGTTCTTGTTTCTAGGTATGATTGAATTGATGTTTGAGAAATTAGCTGCCTTGTTTTGTTTCTTATTGATTGCTGTTCGAGACACAGGTTCCATATTTGCCACAGCAGGTTTCTTTCTTTTGACCAAACCAAACCCTTTTGGTTGTGCACAATCACATTCTCACCAAAGCACACATGCTTGTATCTCATATCACTCAACCATTCACATACTACTACACTATTAGAAATTGGTGCATTACATTTTGTTTTGAAGCTGTTTTTGCTTTTAACACTTTTGCACATGCTCACTTGTTCCTTAAAATCACACCTTACACACATTCAATACCATGTGATGATTGGGTATAGAATTTTAATTTGGCATTTGGATTGACTGCTTGCTATTGTTAATATCTTGCTGTTTGAGGTCTTAGTTTGATACTACTACTGCTGTTGACATCTCGCATTATTGCTCGAATTTTGTTTTGGTCTAAGAGAAGAACCATTAAGTGTCTTGTTTTCATGTTGGCCTTGGATTAGGATGCATACTGTTGCTGTTTGTTGGGCATAGTAGTATCGGTTTTTGAAGCTCGTATTTGTAGCAGAAAATTGTTGTTTGAGTTATGCCTTGAGCCAGAGCCACAGCCAGGTTTTGCTTTTTGTTTGGCATGTAGGTTAGCAAGATTTTTTAGAGCAAGTTGACAGCAGGGCTGCTGTGCTGTTGTTGCTTTGTTGGCTGTGCATAAGATTATCATTTGGCTTTGTTGAAGTTGTTGTTTCTGCTGTACATGTGCTTTATTTTGTGTTTGGCTTGAAGTTATAAATCCTGTTTGAATTACTGTTGGGGATTCTGTCAAGATTCAGTGGTTGCTTACTTGTTAGTATATTTTGAAATCATGATTTAGTCGCAATTTAAGTTGTGTACAAGGTGCCGTCATAAAGCTTAGATCCTAGCTTTGGTTTGGTTGTGAGGCTTGTTGTAGGTTACTTCCACGATATGCAATTTGGTGACCATTACTTGTTCTATTGAAAAGTTGGTTGTGTTCATTGAATTTAATCCATAAATATTGATTCTCAAGCATGTATAGACCTCTGATTATTCATGTTTATGTCAATCCTAGCCTTTAGTTTCCTTTATGCATTTCAAGAACTTGTCTTGCATTTTCATTCGTGTTTCATTTTACAAGCATCATGTGGAAAATTGGTTAGCACAGCTGTATTCCTCTCTGAAAAATACACAAGATAGGCTCAAAGATTGTTCAATTTCATGAAATTTTGATATACTTTCGACAGCTTTTGCTTCTGCTTTTGAGTTGTTTTATTTTTTGCCCAACAATTATTAATGTTTACTATGTATATTATTATTTCCACCTTGAATATTGGAAGTATCACCGCCCCAGCGGTAAGACCTTGCGCATTGTATCACCCTGTACCCGTGTTCGAGTCCTGCTGTGGACAAAACCCTTTTTTTTATCTCCTTTTTCTTTCTTTCATTACGTTCTTATTCCTTCTCTTTTATATTTTTCCTCCTTTTCCATATCACCAAGCGCATATGCGCCCCAGTGGATAGGTGTTTGCTGTGTATCCAAAAGGAGGTGGGTTCAATTCCCACCTCTTGCACTTTTTATAAGTCCTTTGATTTATTTATTTGTCTTGACTATATAATTTCCAAAATCCATAACTTTGGCATACTTACTTATTCTTGATCCATTCTTTTTGCAAATTACTCATAATTTTAATTATTTTCATTTAATAAAACAATATTTCAAATCATTTATGATTTTAAAGACCCTTGACTTACTTGAAGGTTGACCTTCTATTAGGGTTCGCACGCGCTGTATTTTGTAATATTTTCTCAAAAAATAACTGTTCTTGGTATTGAATTAAAATAAGAGGATTGGGTGTAGTCCCCTTCTTCTTCGAGTGTTGGGACACCCACTGTAGTGAGGGTGGTCCCGACACTCGTCTTTCAATACGAAGACGCTTCTAAACTTTTCTCTCCTAAAAAAAAAAAACCTCGGTCCCGTACCGAGTCTATTTTCAAACTATCTTTCAATAAATCTTTTTTTTCTTTGTATTGAATTAAAGAGAGGGGATTAAGTGTAGTCTTCTTCCTCTCCGAGTGTTGGGATGCCCACTGTAGTGAGGGTGGTCTCGACACTCGTCTTTCAATACGAAGACTCGACTTTATCCACCATATCTCACTTTCACAACTTCCTTCCGCAACCCTTCTCACTTAAAACCTCGGTCTCGCACCGAGTGCCCTTTCAAACTTCTTTTCGTAACAAAAACTTGAATGGTCGTGGAGTGGTTAGGCGTAGGCCTTCTCCAATCCCGAGTGCTGACGTTTACCGTAGGGTTCTCTGTCGCGAAGCACTTACCATTCAAAACCCAAAACACTTAATAAGTGAATGAAGTTCTCTTTGCATTGAATTAAAGAGAGAGGATTGGGTGTAGACCTCTTTTTCTCCGAGCGTAGGGATGCCCACTGTAGTGAGGGTGGTTTCGACGCTCGTCTTTCAATACGAAGACGCCTCGTTCGCCACACTTTTTTTATAACAAAAACTTTGAGACAAAGAATTGGGTACTATCCGTAGGGGTTACTATCCGAGGACATGTCTCGCCCCTAAAAAACAATCAAATCAATCAAACGTGACTTCTTGCCCTGTGTGGCGAAAACTAATCAATCCTTCAAAAGGATATGTTACGTCCGTTCTACCGCAAACAGGTAATGCCTAAGTCTCCAACGAGCGAGCAGCAAAACACCTAACTGCTAGAATGCGCACGATAGCAGCGTCTACCAAGACTTCCCCGCACACCGTAGGCCGAACTACGGCTGCTCTGATTCTTTACTTCTTTCAAGTAAAGATACGTAGGCACAAGGGCCACAATCCTTGCCGAGCACATTCCCCCCATATTTGTAGTTCCCCGAACTACGTCGACTCTGACTTTCTCACATCTATTGAGAATACGTAGGCCTAGGACCGCGAGGTCCTACCGAGTCTGTTCTTTCTCTTTTCTTCCCCGTTCTCTCTTTCCTCCTAACTTTCTTGTTTCTAACCCTTCTTTTACCCCGTGGAACACTTCTTATAGCGTAATGTTTAAACAAATAAATTCACACATCGACAAACAAAAGGTTCCCATCGAGTACGATGGATGCGAGGGGTGCTAATACCTTCCCCTCACATAACCGGCTTCCGAACCCGTTCTTGGTCGCGAGACCATCTTATCCATTTCTTTCTTAAGGTTTTCTCGATATTTTCCCTTCCCCTCATGGGATAAATAAAGTTCGGTGGCGACTCTTCTGTCTATCTTTTTCGCCTCCCCGTCGTTGCGCGATGATTTTTCGAGTAGCGACAGCTGGCGACTCTGCTGGGGACACCTAGCAAGCCACGCCTATTTTGTTTGTCGTATTTATGTTTGCTTTATTTGTTTATGCTTTGTTCTCTAACTTGTTGGGCTTATTGTTTGGTTTGTGAGATAAAGTTTCCTACCTGAGCTTTCGAGTATGCACTAAGTTAGGAGGTGGTTTCTTTCTGATTTGCGAGACTTATGACTCGTTGAGTTGGATCGAATTCCACCGCTCAGATGAGACCCCATTGGAATAATGATGTCTTACGTGTAGTCGTAATGACGTTCTTATTTCCAACTTGGGAGTCCGCGATTCTGAGGACCTTTGTAGAACCTTATTCCAAAGGTTACTAAAACATGACTCTGTGTTCATCCTTTTGAAAGGAGTACCGTCTTACGAGTAGTCGTTATGATGGGAAACTTTTGAGGGTTAGTGCATGGGACTTTGTTTGAAAAGCCTTTTGGAACACCCTCTTAAACCAATAGATTGCTCACCCGATGGGAAAGTTGCCTTGTGTTCTTGTCTTGCAGGATTTGTGACGTTGATCTTGTTGTGTTTCATTATCATATGCATTCATTAAACATCGTATTGCATATCATTTTTGCATGTCAAGAGGCTTAAGAAGCTATGATTATCTCAGGTATTAGTGAATTCAATGGCTGATCAAAGGAAAAGAAGCACAAATTCCATAAAGTTCAGGGAACCAAAATTGGAATCAATTCAAGATCTTCTGGTCGGAGTGCCAAAAGTTATCAAGATCAACATTCAAGGGAAACATGGGAAACTACTTGATCTCCTCCACTCTAGGGTTGATACTTGGGCCTTGTATGCCATGGCTCAATTCTATGATGCGCCTCTCCGGTGTTTCACTTTTCAAGACTACCAGTTAGCTCCTACCTTGGAGGAATATTCTCATATCTTGAATATTAAGATCAAAGATCAACCTGTCTATACTGGTTTGGAAGAAGAACCAAAACCTGCTGTCATTGCTCTCGCTCTTCATATCACTAAAGAAGAAGTCAAGGAGGGACTAACAAGTAAGGGAGGTGTTCAAGGATTCCCACTGAAATTTCTGCTAGAAAAGGCTACTCAATACAAGGCTGATGAAGATTGGGAAAAGTTCGGTGCTAGTGTTGCTCTAATGATTTATGGGATTGTCCTCTTTCCAAATATGGACAATTTTGTAGACATCACCGCTATCGTTCTCTTCATACAAAAGAATCCAATCCCCACGCTCCTCGCCGATGTTTATCACTCCATTCATTGGAGGAGTGAAAAGAAGGGAGGAATGATCCAATGCTGCTCTCTCCTACTATACCAATGGTATGCTTCTCATTTGCCAAAGAAAGGGCCGTTCGTGGATAATAAAGAATTAAAATGGTCCCAACGCATCATGTCTCTAGAAGCTAGTGATATTGCTTGATACTCTCATGAGTATTATGATGTAGAAATCATTTTTAGTTGTGGAGGATTCGGTAATGTACCGTTGATCAGTAGGGCCGGTTGTATTAACTATAACCCCGTTATGGCACTACGCCAGTTGGGTTATGCTATGGAAGACGAGCCCGAGGCAGAAAAGGTTCAGAGTTTCTTTTTGCTATCCACATCAGAGGATCCTACCTTTGTCAGGAAGATTGCCAAGGCTTGGGGCAAGATTCATACCAAAGGAAGGAGAGAGTTAAAAGCAAAGAATTGTGTGGCAAAAAAACCATACAACCAGTGGTTACTAGCTAGAGTGGCTGAGAGGTCATTACCATTCCCCTCCGAGCCATCTATGCGTGAAGCACCTCCTGCTCCCACTCATGTGTCCATAGAAGAATATGAAAAGCTGAAGCTAGTAGTGGAGAGGTTGACTAGGGAGAATCAAGACCTTCAGAATGAAGTCCATCAAGCAAATGTGGAGAGCGGTCAGTACAAAAGAAAGGTGGAGTTTGAACAGGATCAAGCGGCTGAGAGTAGCAAGAAGTTGAAACTAGAAACAGATCTGAGAGTCAGGTACCAACAGGGTTACGAAGGGGCTGATGCATCGTTAACAACTCTTCGACAACGCCTAAAGGATACCAAAGCTTCTTGTGATAGGGCATGGCACTTCTTTGAGATTGCCTCTACCGAGAAGAAGGAAATACGAGAGAATCTTGAAGCTGATATTGGGAATCTTGAGGAACAACTAAGAAGTGCCTTGAACCTAGCGGAAAATGAACGAAGACTCAAAGAGGAGGCCTTGAGGGATCCATATGTCACATCTGACATGTGGAATAACAAGTGTTATGAATTGGAGACCGCCCAAGAGACAGCCCTTTTGTGGAGAAATCGTTTCGAGACTTTGCAAAAAGATAGTGCGCAGTGGTTCGAGAAAGAGGCTCAGCTCAATGAGTTGTTGGACACCCATGTGGATTCTATTTGTTATTACCAGTCGACTCTAGATACGTGTCGTGCTAGGTACAACAATTTGGTGGAGCACTGCAACCTCATGATCCGAGATATCCCATGGAGGTTAGAAAGCGCCATTCAAGACCTGGAAGGAAAGGATATCCCCCCTACTGTTCACCACTTTATCCAGCTCTGCGACCAAATGGTTAGGAGGTTCATGTTCGAGACGAAAAAGCTTGAAAAGCGTCTCCAAAAGGAGAAATTCTAGTTTTTAGTACTCTTGATTTTCAGTCATTTAGTGTTTTCCTTGTAATGAGATTTGTTATTCGGCATAGTCAGCAAATGTTGTATTGAATCTTCCCGAATTAATGAGAATTTGCTTTTGGTCTAATTGTGTTTTCTTTATTATTTGTTCATTCGCAATTCTATAATACCGGTTATAATCATAAGTTTTGAAAGTCTCTCGAACATTTGCATGGACTTGTGCATCATTCTGCATCCCCTGAAACTCGACCTCACACCGCTTGCCATTTCAGAAAGAGATAAAGAGGAAGAGCAAGCTGACTTCTCGACACTCTTACAACACGCGAAGAAATCAACAGAGGATTATGGAACAGGTTCAGGCTGAGCTTACGGAGTTTCGTGAGAAGATGGCGCAGTTCATGGAGATGATGCAGGGGGTGGCCAATGGCCAAGACCAGTTGAGGACTTTGGTCCAACCTTTAATAGCTCAAGTGGATGGAAGTGGCATTTTGCATGGAGGAGCTGCTGCTGTCCCCCCTCCTGCTAATGGTGGAACCTCGCAAGCCAATGGTGGCCCAACTGTAGTTAACCTTCCGGGCGGAAGAGAACAAGCCGGAATTCCTATCCCAGTTGTGGCGGGCGCCATACCCACTAGCGTTGATCCTCAGTGGGACCAAGATGAACAAGATGACATCTTCTCTATGAGAGACCTTGGGGGAGGATTACGATCCGACACCAATAGAAGGTTCAATGAGATAGAGGAAAAGATGAAGAGCATTCTGGAAAATCAGAATACTATGGGGCTTGACATGTCCAATCTGGGACTAATTCCGGGACTTAAGATTCCTCCAAAGTTCAAAGTACCGGACTTCGATAAGTACAAGGGAACAACATGTCCAAAGGTGCATATCCGCTCCTATTTTCGAAGAATGTCTGCATACTCTAATGATGAGAAATTGCTTATGCACTTTTTCCAAGACAGTCTGTCCGGGCCTTCCTTGGAATGGTACATGGGTTTGGAACCTGTCAATATCCGAAGCTGGAAAAATTTGGCAGAGGCTTTTGTCCAACACTACCAATACAACAGTGACTTGGCACCTAATCGAGTGCAGCTGCAGAATTTATCCCAAAGGAGTAATGAGTGTTTTAAAGAATACGCTCAAAGGTGGCGGGAGCTTGCCGCTAGAGTTCAACCTCCCATGGTGGAAAGAGAACTAATTGATCTATTCGTGGGAACATTGCCTGGAATCTACTACGAGAAGTTGGTGAGTAACATGTCGGGAAGCTTCTCAGATTTGATCATCACCGGCGAAAGAGTCGAGAACGGCATAAAGTTGGGGAAAATTCAAGCAGGAGAAGGAACTTCTTTGGGAGGTGGAAGAAAGAACTTTGGAGCTAAGAAAAGAGAAAATAAGGCAAACGCGGTGTCAAGTTTCAGGAATCGGAATCGGAATCAGAATCAATATCAGCAACAACCCTACTATCATCAACCATCACAGGTAGCTAGTATTGCCATCCCGGCAACATTACCACCTCAGCAACAATTACCTCAACAGCAACAATTACCTCAACAACAGCCACGCCTGCAGCAGCAGCAGCAGCAGCCTCAACAACAAAATTTTGCTCCAAGACAATACCCAGACCGAAGAAGGGTGGTGGATAGGCACTTTGACACCCCAACAATGCCTTACTCTCAGTTACTACAACACTTACTGCAATTAGAGTTGGTCCAGAAAAGGACGTTGGCACCTCTAATTGGCCAGCCCCCTCCCGGGTATGACGCCAACGCTAGGTGCGACTTCCACTATGGCGCTCCTGGTCACCATATTGACAATTGTAAAGCTTTTAAGCACAAGGTGCAAGACCTCGTTGACAATAAGATTATCAACTTTAACCACGATGCGCCCAACGTCGTTCAAAATCCTATGCCGAAACATGGGGCAGGTGGAGTGAATGCTGTGGTTGAAGGAGAAGATTTAAACTTGGTATATGATGTCAAAGAGCTAAAGACTCCTTTGAGTTTTGTGAAAAGCAAGCTGTTAGGAGGTGGGGTGTTTCCTGGATGTGAAAAGGACTGTGAAGAATGTGCTGCCCATCCTGAAGGGTGTGGGAATTTGAAGAATCACATACAGCGCATGATGAATGAAGGTGTTCTACAATTTGATAAGATCTGTGAGAAGGATGAAAAATTAAACGATGAAGAGGAGGATGAGGTGGCCACCATTTCTATCCCTTTCAAGACAATTACTATCTTTGCACCTCCGGTGCGTCCTACCATTATATTCACCAAGGCGGGACCTGTACCTTATGAGAGCTCCAAAGCCATTCCTTAGAACTATGGAACAGAATGCTATTACAACGGACAGAAACAGGAGTTGGAGAATTCGCCTTTTGATTCGGTCGACAATTTGGTAGGGGCTGGAGGAATGACTCGGAGTGGGAGAATATTTGCGCCTCCCGAAGTAAACGCAGAAAGGGCTGATAGAGGTAAAGGGAAATTTGTAGTAGAAGAAAGCTCTCATGCTAGAGAAAAGGAGGCTGCGCTGAAGGACACCGAGGAGTTCATGCGCATGATAAGGAAGAGTGACTATAAGATTGTGGATCATCTCCAACAGACACCTTCAAAGATTTCCATCTTATCGTTGCTGTTATGTTCTGAGGCTCACAGAAGTGCTTTACTCAAGGTGCTTGATAACGCTTATGTACCACAAGAAATATCTGTGAATCAGTTGGAGGGAGTGATGGCCCATGTTAATGCAGGAAATGGGTTGGGATTTACGGATTTTGATTTGACACCAAAGGGGAGGAATCACAATTCGGCACTGCACATTTCCGTCGAATGTAAAGGAGTTGTTTTGTCTCATGTATTGATAGACACTGGGTCATCATTAAATGTGTTACCCAAGAAAGCCCTCATGAAACTGGATATTCGAGGAGTAGTGTGCACTCCAAGCAGCTTAGTGGTTAGAGCCTTTGATGGGACAAGGAGGTCAGTACTTGGGGAACTGACTCTGCCAATTCAAGTTGGTCCGGAGGTTTTTGATACAGTGTTTTATGTAATGGATATCAGCCCGTCTTATAGCTGTCTTTTGGGGCGACCATGGATACACTCAGCAGGAGCTGTGACATCAACCTTGCACCAGAAATTGAAGTACATGGTGGACGGTAGCATTGTGACTGTCTGCGGTGAGGAGGATATCATGGTAAGCCATCTATCTTCATTCAAATATGTGGAGGTTGATGGTGAAATTCACGAAACCTTGTGCCAAGCTTTCGAGACAATTCAAATCAAGGAGAAGGCACCAGTGGAAGCAAAGGCGCCAGAAGTTTCTATGACGTCTTACAAGGATGCTCAAGCCATAGTGAAGTCTGGAGCAGCACCAGGATGGGGGCAGGTGGTAAACGTCTCAAACAAGCAGGATAAGTTTGGACTAGGGTACAACCCGTATGCTTCATCTTCACAGAGCGCTCCTCGCTACAAAGGTCCTGTTCAGTTTACTAGCAGTGGGGTCATCTTCGATCGTATCAACGCCATATCAGATGGGGAAGGAGATAGTGACTGTGATATGGATACATGGATCCAGCCATGCGTCCCCGACCAAGGGTTGAAGAATTGGAGCATGGAAAAAGTCGTCACAGTGACCTATGAAGAGTAATTGTTTTGTTTTGATTAATGTATTTCCATATGCTCTGCCCAAGGCATAATGGACTTTATTTATAGGGCCCTATCTTTTATGCATGTGAACAATCTTTTATTATCAATTGAAAGTCGTCTTTTTCATTCAAAATTTTGTGATCCTTGTTGTTCTTATTTTTATCTTTAAACAATAAAATGGCAATGTGGTTTGTGTTTTGTTTGCATATCATTTAAAAGCATAAAATCATCATCATCGCAGGTTACACATTTCAGATGCCACCGACTCAGACTCGTCTATGACTCGGTATGACTTTGACAATCCGATCTTTCAAGCTGAAGAAGAGATCGAGGAGGATGAAAACCTGCCTGAGGAGCTTGCCAAATTACTCAGACAAGAGGAGAAGGTCATCTTGCCTCATCAGGAGGAAGTTGAAGTTATCAACTTGGGAACCGAAGAAGATAAGAAGGAGGTCAGAATAGGGGCCACATTGCAAGATGAGGTCAAGCAACGATTGATTGAGTTACTCCAAGAGTACAAAGATGTGTTTGCTTGGTCGTATGAGGATATGCCCGGACTTGACACAGATATCGTGGTTCATCGTCTGCCTCTTCGTGAAGAATGTCCTCCTGTCAAACAGAAATTGAGAAGAACGAGGCCAGACATGGCAGTAAAGATCAAGGAAGAAGTTCAAAAACAGTTAGATGCTGGATTTCTTGCCGTAACCAACTACCCTCCTTGGATCGCTAACATCGTGCCCGTGCCTAAAAAGGACGGCAAAGTTAGGATGTGTGTTGATTATAGGGACTTGAATAGAGCAAGCCCAAAGGATGATTTCCCGCTTCCCCATATTGATGTGCTTGTTGATAACACCGCGCAGTACTCAGTGTTTTCTTTCATGGATGGCTTCTCCGGATATAATCAAATCAAGATGGCGCCCGAGGATATGGAGAAAACAACTTTCATTACACCTTGGGGGACCTTTTGCTATAAAGTGATGCCTTTCGGGCTGAAAAATGCAGGGGCAACTTATCAAAGAGCAATGGTCACGCTTTTTCACGACATGATGCATCACGAGATCGAAGTTTATGTCGACGATATGATTGCGAAATCTCAAACGGAAGAGGGGCACTTGGTGAACCTTCTAAAGCTGTTTGAGAGGTTGAGGAAGTTCAAATTGAGGCTGAATCCGAGTAAGTGCACCTTCGGCGTGCGGCCAGGAAAGCTTTTGGGTTTCATTGTTAGTGAAAAAGGTATTAAGGTTGATCCCGCGAAGATCAGGGCAATTCAAGAAATGCCAGCACCAAAGACTGAGAAACAGGTTCGGGGTTTCTTAGGTAGATTGAACTATATTGCAAGGTTCATATCTCACCTCACTGCCACTTGCGAGCCGTTGTTTAAACTTTTGAGAAAAGATCAGGCGGTCGTTTGGAATGAGAATTGCCAGAAAGCGTTTGATAAAATAAAGGAGTACCTACAAGAACCTCCAATACTGATGCCCCCAGTGGCTGGGAGACCATTGATAATGTACTTAACAGTTCTTGAGAGTTCCATGGGTTGTGTTCTCGGTCAGCACGACGAGACTGGAAGAAAGGAACACGCAATTTACTACTTGAGTAAAAAGTTCACAGACTGTGAATCCAGATATTCAATGTTAGAAAAGACTTGTTGCGCACTTGCTTGGGCCGCCAAACGCCTAAGACAATATATGCTAAACCACACAACCATGTTGATTTCAAAGATGGACCCAATTAAGTACGTATTCGAAAAGCAGGCGCTATCAGGAAGGATTGCTAGATGGCAGATGATTCTGACGGAATATGATATTCAATATGTATCCCAAAAAGCTATTAAAGGTAGCGTGTTGTCAGAATATCTTGCAGAGCAGCCAGTCGATGATTATCAGCCAATGAAGTTTGACTTTCCTGACGAAGACATTATGTACTTAAAAATGAAAGATTGCGATGAACCGTTGCCGGGCGAGGGACCGGAATTGGGTTCCCAGTGGAAATTAATCTTTGACGGCGCTGTTAACTCATACGGCAGTGGGATTGGGGCAATCATTACAACTCCCCATGGTTCCCATATACCATTCACCGCAAGGTTAACATTTCCATGCACCAATAACGAGGCCGAGTACGAAGCATGTATCATGGGCATTGAGGAAGCAATCCATTTGAGAATCAAGAACCTTGATATCTATGGAGATTCAGCCTTAGTGGTCAACCAAATCAAGGGAGAGTGGGAGACGCGCCAGCCTAATCTGATCCCATATATGAACTACGCAAGAAGATTGCTACCTTTCTTCGATCGAGTAGAGCTTCACCATGTGCCAAGAGCAGAAAATCAGATGGCCGATGCCTTGGCTACTTTGTCCTCGATGTACAAAGTAAACTTCTGGAATGATGCTCCGATAATTGTCATTTCACGACTCGATAGACCGGCATTTGTGTTCGCAGTAGAGGAAGCTCTTGATGGTAAACCATGGTTTTATGACATTCAAAACTTTCTTAAGAGCCAGGAATATCCGCCTGGGGCATCTACCCAAGATAAGAAGACTTTGAGGAGATTGTCAGGCAACTTCTATTTGAATCCAGATGGTGCGCTCTACCGAAGAAACCACGACTTAGTACTACTAAGATGTGTGGACGAAAAAGAAGCAAATCAGCTTATGGAAGAGGTCCACGAAGGTGCTTTCGGAACACATGCAGGTGGACATGCCATGTCTCGAAAGTTATTAAGGGCTGGGTATTATTGGTTAACTATGGAGTCAGATTGCTTTAAGTATGCCAAGAAATGCCATAAATGTCAAATTTATTCCGACAAGATTCATGTACCGCCGTGTCCTTTGAATGTCATGTCATCACCATGGCCTTTTTCCATGTGGGGCATTGATATGATTGGGAGGATTGAGCCGACCGCGTCCAATGGACACCGTTTCATCTTAGTAGCTATCGACTATTTCACCAAATGGGTCGAAGCAGCTTCTTACGCCAATGTCACGAAGCAGGTAGTAGCCCGTTTCATCAAAAGGGACATCATTTGTCGGTATGGAATACCCGAGAGGATCATTACCGATAATGGTTCTAATTTGAATAACAAGATGATGAAGGAACTGTGCCAGAGTTTCAAAATCGAGCATCACAATTCTTCTCCCTATCGTCCGAAGATGAATGGCGCGGTGGAAGCGGCTAACAAAAACATTAAGAAGATAGTGCAGAAAATGGTGGTGACTTATAAAGATTGGCACGAGAAGTTGCCCTTCGCCTTACATGGATATCGCACTTCGGTGCGTACTTCAACTGGGGCAACTCCTTTCTCCTTGGTGTATGGCATGAAGGTTGTTCTACCTTTAGAGGTTGAGATCCCTTCTCTGAGAATACTGGCAGATGTCAAACTGGATGAAGCAGAATGGGTAAAGAACAGATTGAATCAACTTAGTTTGATGGATGAGAAAAGATTGGCGTCTCTTGCGTACGGTCGTTTGTATCAAAAGAGGATGAAGAGCGCCTATGATAAGAAGATACGACCTCGGAATTTTCAGGCAGGCGACTTAGTGTTGAAGCGAATTCTCCCACCACAAAACGATCATAGGGGCAAATGGACTCCCAACTACGAGGGGCCATATGTTGTAAGAAAGGTGTTCTCAGGAGGAGCCTTGTTGCTTTCAACTATGGATGGTGAAGATTTTACATCCCCGGTGAACGCAGACGCCGTCAAAAAATATTTTGCTTAAGAAAGCCCGCTGGAAAGAAAAAGTATCCAGGCAAAAATGGGGCATCCCGACGAACCATAAAAGGATAGGTTCGGGCAAAAGCTAGGGATATATAAGAAAATATGAACCCGCAGAGTTGAAAACCTGAAAGGGCAGCTCTGGCAAAAAAGGGTATCCCGGTGAATTGAAAACCCGCAAGGGCGATTCAGGCAAAAATTAGGGATTTTGAAGCAATGACTGCGACCTGCGCATTGAGCATCACGAGCATAATGAACTCTAGGGAGAACTCGAGGATCGACCATTCAAATCAATCTCTTCGGAAGTTAAAGTATCGGAAAACGTCGAAGTCACGCCGGTCATGGATGAGTCGTTACATGGTGTTTGTCTGTATCACATTGCCGACATTTTGTATATTTTTCTTACAAATTGGTTTTTTGCGCAACTTTCTCTTTTCAGGAGTTGCATCCGATGTAAATTTGCCTATCTTCAGGCCTTTCATCAATAAAACATACTATTCAGAAAAAGCTTTCTGTTCTGTTTTTACTTTTACCATTTTTGATTGCAAAAGACGTCTAACATTTTTTGATGAGAAAAGAGATTGCATACATAAAACGTGCGGGCTTTGCTAACTGTTAATCAAGACATTTGTTTTTTTAACTAAGGTCGCAATTGATAATTTGACGTTGGCTGTACAACACTTTTGTCTATTTGTTGTTGTCCCCAAGCAGTGGTTGATGATGTCTCCCTCCTTATCCAATCCCCCAGTCAAGTCAGCGGAGTTAATTTTTCCTCCCCCCACAGAGCGGAACTGACTCAGAGATTGTTCATCCCCAGCAGAGAGAGTATGGGATAATCTCCCAGTAAATCTTGTTCAATATCCTCAACGGATGGTGGATTCAATCTCCGGCAGAAGAGAGTTATTCCACAGCAATCAACTGTGTCTCCCCAGTAGAGTTGTTCTGGCTGATCATTCATAATTGATTTCCCCAGCAGGGTGGACTATGTGCTTGTCAGAGCAGTTTTACCCAGTTGTTCCTCGAAGGCTATCCAGAGCTTGTTTTCCCAGCATGAGTTTACCTGCGCTAGGCGTATCAGACATTGCCCCAACGGAGTTGGCCCTTTCTCTTTAGCATTTATTTTGCTAAAAGAGGTCCATTTGCATCTACATTCATGCATAACATCTACCCAAATGCGAAGCATTTCCATTTCGTATGGAGCATTCCGCCATATTCAAACATACGCATGTGAAACATATGCCAGGTTGTTATCCTTTTTATTCCCAAGCGCATCTCCAGCAATTATCAGTATATTTATCAAGCCTGTATGGAATACAGATCTCCAGCAAAGATCATTGACAGTTGTGTTCATCTTATCACTCTCCCTAACAGAGTTTACTTTTCCCGACTTTTGGTCGATGTTATTCTTTCTAAGCGATTCTAACTTTTGGTTAGTAGCTTGTTTTCCGACTTTTGGTCGATGTTGACTCTTCTTAGCGATCCTAACTTTTGGTTAGTAGCTTTTCCCGACTTTTGGTCGATGTTATTCTTCTTAGCGATCCTAACTTTTGGTTAGCAGCTTGTTTCCCGACTTTTGGTCGATGTTGACTCTTCTTAGCGATCCTAACTTTTGGTTAGTAGCTTTTCCCGACTTTTGGTCGATGTTATTCTTCTTAGCGATCCTAACTTTTGGTTAGCAGCTTGTTTCCCGACTTTTGGTCGATGTTGACTCTTCTTAGCAATCCTAACTTTTGGTTAGTAGCTTTTCCCGACTTTTGGTCGATGTTATTCTTCTTAGCGATCCTAACTTTTGGTTAGCAGCTTGTTTCCCGACTTTTGGTCGATGTTGATTCTTCTTAGCGATCCTAACTTTTGGTTAGTAGCTTGTTTTCCGACTTTTGGTCGATGTTGATTCTTCTTAGCGATCCTAACTTTTGGTTAGTAGCTTGTTTTCCGACTTTTGGTCGATGTTGATTCTTCTTAGCGATCCTAACTTTTGGTTAGTAGCTTTTCCCGACTTTTGGTCGATGTTATTCTTCTTAGCGATTCTAACTTTTGGTTAGTAGCTTGTCCCGACTTTTGGTCAATGTTGATTTCTTTCTAAGCGATCCTAACTGTTGGTTAGTAGCTTGTCCCGACTTCTGGTCGATGTTATTTTTCTAAGCAATCCTAACTTTTGGTTAGTAGCTTGTGTTCCGACTTTTGGTCGATGTTTTTGAATGTTATCCTTTGATGGGCGCTCGTTCCCCACAGAGTTGTCTGGTTAAGCTTTCCCCAACAAATTATCTTTTGCGATCAATGCATGTTATCTTCGGACCTTTGTGTAAGGTTCCTCTTTCTCCTACGGTTGGCAAATTTCTGGTTTCTTTGGTATTCAAACCGTCTTTTACCCTGAATGTTCGAAAGCTGTTCGCTTTCATCCCTTCAGGCCCAAGCCGTTTGAATAGGGGCAACTGTTGTACCCCAAAATTTGACCAACCTCTCTGGCCTATGTTTTACTTCATCTGCATCAACATAGGGCATAAAAACATTACATGACATAGCAATTTGCATTTTTTACAGGGATTAAAAAAAAAAGGATGTGTATTCAAAATATATAATGTGGAGAATAAGGAAGTCATTTTTTTCAAAGTGAAAAAAAATATAATTGAGACAAATGCACAAGGTGGGGTTTGAACCCACCACCTCTTGCTCCACATTCCTTCACCTTTACCACTTGGCCAGAGGCGCACGTTTATGAATAATATGAAAGGAAGAGTTATATATTTTAAGTATTGAAAATAGAGGCGCGCAAAATAAAAAATGTGGTGGATTTTGGTCTCACCAGGATTCGAACTCGTATCTATATGGTAAACAGGCGCAAGACTTAACCACTGGGGTGGCGATACATCCATTGATTATCCCACCCCAGTTTGATCAAATACCTTGCTTTGTTCGTGGCTAGGCAGAAGATGAAGGGCAAAACATCTATGCGTGAAGAATGAAGATTGGGCAAAACCTATCCATTTCCAGCGAAACAAATTTCAATCTCGTTCATTTTCCTACAAGGATTAATTTGGTGTTTCTGGTTTTGGCGTTAGAAGTGTATTGACTGAGTTGTATTTGAAATTGCAAAAGGGAGGGAAGTGGCTTAACCATGTTTTGAGGTGTACTGCAGTTTTCCATTTTTAGGCCAAACACCCAAAGGTACTTTGCTCTGGGTATTGCTGAACCTATCACCAATATGGACGAAGCACAGCCGCCTCTATAACCTGCTGTAAACCCTAGTGGGTACCCCTACCATCTCACAACAAGACACGAGGGAAAGCTCAGCAGAGAGAAAAAATTGGATTCAAAATTCAGAGGATAAAAGGATAAGGTGGAGCAGAAAACCCTAGCAGCCACGATTCTGGTTGGACAAGAGGAAAAAGTATCTTGAAGAGTGAGGTTTTGGAGCTGCTCTCAAAGGTGGGATTCTTCAAAGATCTTTGGCATTTTCAGTTCTTGTTTCTAGGTATGATTGAGTTGATGTTTGAGAAATTAGCTGCCTTGTTTTGTTTCTTATTGATTGCTGTTCGAGACACAGGTTCCATATTTGCCACAGCAGGTTTCTTTCTTTTGACCAAACCAAACCCTTTTGGTTGTGCACAATCACATTCTCACCAAAGCACACATGCTTGTATCTCATATCACTCAACCATTCACATACTACTACACTATTAGAAATTGGTGCATTACATTTTGTTTTGAAGCTGTTTTTGCTTTTAACACTTTTGCACATGCTCACTTGTTCCTTAAAATCACACCTTACACACATTCAATACCATGTGATGATTGGGTATAGAATTTTAATTTGGCATTTGGATTGACTGCTTGCTATTGTTAATATCTTGCTGTTTGAGGTCTTAGTTTGATACTACTACTGCTGTTGACATCTCGCATTATTGCTCGAATTTTGTTTTGGTCTAAGAGAAGAACCATTAAGTGTCTTGTTTTCATGTTGGCCTTGGATTAGGATGCATACTGTTGCTGTTTGTTGGGCATAGTAGTATCGGTTTTTGAAGCTCGTATTTGTAGCAGAAAACTGTTGTTTGAGTTATGCCTTGAGCCAGAGCCACAGCCAGGTTTTGCTTTTTGTTTGGCATGTAGGTTAGCAAGATTTTTTAGAGCAAGTTGACAGCAGGGCTGCTGTGCTGTTGTTGCTTTGTTGGCTGTGCATAAGATTATCATTTGGCTTTGTTGAAGTTGTTGTTTCTGCTGTACATGTGCTTTATTTTGTGTTTGGCTTGAAGTTATAAATCCTGTTTGAATTACTGTTGGGGATTCTGTCAAGATTCAGTGGTTGCTTACTTGTTAGTATATTTTGAAATCATGATTTAGTCGCAATTTAAGTTGTGTACAAGGTGCCGTCATAAAGCTTAGATCCTAGCTTTGGTTTGGTTGTGAGGCTTGTTGTAGGTTACTTCCACGATATGCAATTTGGTGACCATTACTTGTTCTATTGAAAAGTTGGTTGTGTTCATTGAATTTAATCCATAAATATTGATTCTCAAGCATGTATAGACCTCTGATTATTCATGTTTATGTCAATCCTAGCCTTTAGTTTCCTTTATGCATTTCAAGAACTTGTCTTGCATTTTCATTCGGTTTCATTTTACAAGCATCATGTGGAAAATTGGTTAGCACAGCTGTATTCCTCTCTGAAAAATACACAAGATAGGCTCAAAGATTGTTCAATTTCATGAAATTTTGATATACTTTCGACAGCTTTTGCTTATGCTTTTGAGTTGTTTTATTTTTTGCCCAACAATTATTAATGTTTACTATGTATATTATTATTTCCACCTTGAATATTGGAAGTATCACCGCCCCAGCGGTAAGACCTTGCGCATTGTATCACCCTGTACCCGTGTTCGAGTCCTGCTGTGGACAAAACCCTTTTTTTATCTCCTTTTTCTTTCTTTCATTACGTTCTTATTCCTTCTCTTTTATATTTTTCCTCCTTTTCCATATCACCAAGCGCATATGCGCCCCAGTGGATAGGTGTTTGCTGTGTATCCAAAAGGAGGTGGGTTCAATTCCCACCTCTTGCACTTTTTATAAGTCCTTTGATTTATTTATTTGTCTTGACTATATAATTTCCAAAATCCATAACTTTGGCATACTTACTTATTCTTGATCCATTCTTTTTGCAAATTACTCATAATTTTAATTATTTTCATTTAATAAAAAAATATTTCAAATCATTGATGATTTTAAAGACCCTTGACTTACTTGAAGGTTGACCTTCTATTAGGGTTCGCACGCGCTGTATTTTGTAATATTTTCTCAAAAAATAACTGTTCTTGGTATTGAATTAAAATAAGAGGATTGGGTGTAGTCCCCTTCTTCTTCGAGTGTTGGGACACCCACTGTAGTGAGGGTGGTCCCGACACTCGTCTTTCAATACGAAGACGCTTCTAAACTTTTCTCTCCTAAAAAAAAAAAACCTCGGTCCCGTACCGAGTCTATTTTCAAACTATCTTTCAATAAATCTTTTTTTTCTTTGTATTGAATTAAAGAGAGGGGATTAAGTGTAGTCTTCTTCCTCTCCGAGTGTTGGGATGCCCACTGTAGTGAGGGTGGTCTCGACACTCGTCTTTCAATACGAAGACTCGACTTTATCCACCATATCTCACTTTCACAACTTCCTTCCGCAACCCTTCTCACTTAAAACCTCGGTCTCGCACCGAGTGCCCTTTCAAACTTCTTTTCGTAACAAAAACTTGAATGGTCGTGGAGTGGTTAGGCGTAGGCCTTCTCCGATCCCGAGTGCTGACGTTTACCGTAGGGTTCTCTGTCGCGAAGCACTTACCATTCAAAACCCAAAACACTTAATAAGTGAATGAAGTTCTCTTTGCATTGAATTAAAGAGAGAGGATTGGGTGTAGACCTCTTTTTCTCCGAGCGTAGGTGTAATACCCCAAATTTTACCCTTTCTTTTTTATTTTTATTTTAAATTCTTATTAACTTAATAAATTAACCTTTTTTTTAAATCTTGTTTTTTTAACTAATAATAATTTAATTAACCTTTTTTATAACTTTACTAATGTTTTTTATTAACTTTTTTTTTTTTCTATTTAGTTTATTTATTTAAGTCATTTTAAGCTCTTCTTACTAACTTTTAGGATTTAGATTAAAATTTAACTTTTTTTTTTCTTTAAGAGTAAATTTTTTTTTATAACCTTTTTTAAATTAATTTCTAACACATTTTTTAATCAAATTCTAATACCTTTTTTTTTAAAATCTAACTTGTTTTTAAAATTAAATCTTTTTTCTAACTTTTTTTTAAATCTTTTTTTCTAACTCTTTAAAGTTAAATCTTTTTCTAACTTTTTAAAATTAAAACTTTTTTTTCTAACTTTTTAAAGCTAAATCTTTTTTTTTTCTAACTTTTTTAAAGTTAAATCTTTTTTTCTATTTTTTTTAAAAAAATCAAATCTTTTTTCTAACTTTTTTAAAGTTAAATATTTTTTTCTAACTTCTTTATAAAGTTAAATCTTTTTTCTAACTTTTATAAAGATAAATCTTTTTTTCTAACTTTTTTGAAAAAAATTAAATCTTTTTTTTTTCTAACTTCTTTTTAAAGTTAAATCTTTTTTTTCTAACTATTTTAAAAATTAAATCTCACCTTTGTCACTTTTTTTTGTTCTTTATTATTTTTACTCTAAATTTTTCTATCTTTCATTAAAAAATAACAAAAATAGTTTTTTATTATTATTTAATTATTATTTTCGTATTTTAATTAAATCATTTTTTAAAATATTATTTTTTTCACTTTTTTCTAAATTATTCATAAAAATATCCAAAAAATCATAAAATAAAAAATATTGAAAAAATTTTTGTTCTTTTTATAATATTTTTGATTTTAGGAATCAATAGGATTATTAGTTTATTTTAATTATTTTAAATTATTTAAATTTTATTTTTTTCTTAACTAATTATTTAGTTTGGGCTTTAAAATGGGCTTTAGGGACATTATTGACAATTTGGTGTTGACCCTAATTTGTTCCCTATATATACATGTGTTGCTTTGTTGAAAAGGGGGTCAGAAGGTTTTCTTCAGAAAAGAGGAGAGAGAGGGAGAAACAAAGGAGATCCCCAGAGAAGAAAGGCGGTCGTTCCCACAACTCTTAAGAAGGATTGGAGCTCTCCAGTGTTCCCTTATTCAAACCTTTTTCACATTTACCGAAGCAAACCTCCGCTTCGTAGGTTAAATTACTAAACCTTTTGCCTTTTCATGTTTATGTGCATATTTTGCCATGTTAATGTGTTTAGGTCCGTTAAATTACTAAATCCTTTGCATTTTTCATATTTATTTGCATCCTTGCCATGTTAACCTTCATTGTTGTTTAGATCCGTAGATTTTGATCTGTATGAACCATGATTGTGTCATATAGGATTGTTTGCATTTGCATGTCCATTAATTGTCTGTTTGCATTTGCAATTCTATTGTTATTTTTTTTTTATCAAAACATTTTTTCCCAAAAAAAAACCTTTTTTTTGTTCCCGTAAACATTTTTTTCCAAAAAAAGCCTTTTTTTGTTCCCGTAAACATTTTTTTCCAAAAAAGCCTTTTTTTGTTCCCGTAAACATTTTTTTCTAAAAAAAACCTTTTTGTTCCCAAAAACATTTTTTTCTAAAAAAAACCTTTTTGTTCCCAAAAACATTTTTTTTTATATATAATTTAAACTTAACATTTTTTTTATAATTTAAACTTAAATTTTTTTAACTAAGTAATTCCATTTTAAAATTAAAACCTTTTTTTATATATATAATTAAAATATTAAAAAAATTAAAACATTTTTTTACATAATTAAAATATTAAAAAATTAAAACCTTTTCGTAAGGAACTCCTTTGCCGTGTCATTTTGTGTACCTTTTATTTTCTTTATTCCTGCATTTCATTTGCATGCTTGAGGTTGAGATGTGCTTGTGGTGGCCACAGCCCCACACTATTTTCCTCCCTCACTTCATTCTAAGTGTTATTACATATTTTCATATTCTTCATGTTTTCAGAAATGTTTCTTTGTTTCTTTATACCCTCTGCCTTTATTACTTTTCTTATTTCTGTACCTTAATTATTCCTCCATATAATGATTTGTCATATTTTCACATTTTTTTTACAGTTTTATCCCTCCGAAGGAATCAGGTCTAGCCGTTTGACCGCCGTGTCAATAGTCCTCAACTTCAAACCCTTACAACCTCACAAACCCTAATTTTCACAAATGCCTCGCCGCAGGCAAAATTACAATTTTACCCCTAGCATTAGGTCAAAGAGCCGCCGCGCTCATTTTAGGGTTTCCCGCTGTGGAATCCCTAATTTAACCCTAATTACCACTC
This sequence comes from Lathyrus sativus, assembly GCA_963859935.3. Classification (NCBI taxonomy): domain Eukaryota; kingdom Viridiplantae; phylum Streptophyta; class Magnoliopsida; order Fabales; family Fabaceae; genus Lathyrus; species Lathyrus sativus. The sequence goes on along the minus strand of OZ012736.1, from coordinate 114,718,018 downwards.
AACATTTCAACGTAGAGATTTGGAGTTTCTACACTCCACGTAAGCGTGTCCTTAAGATGCATTTATTCCCCTTGAGACCTTGACCACAGTCAAGAAGTTTCTAACCTCCCTATTGAGGGGAACTACGATTACTCTGATTCCACTCCCGTAAGGATACGTAGGCACAAGATGCGATGTCTTGCCGAGTAAACTTAGAACTAACCCCTTAGGTCTCTTTTCTCACTTTTAATCCTTTGTACATATACCTTAAGCAAATAAATAAAGCAAATAGTAAACATCTGAACAAAAGGTTCCTGTAGAGTACTACAGAAGTTTAGGGTGCTAATACCTTCCCTAAATTTAACCAACCCCCGAACCCTAGATCTTTCCCCGCATTGTGTTTACGATGCAAAATAGGTTTTCCCTTTTTGACCTTTTCCTTCGGATAAATCAAAGAGCGGTTGTGAATTGAATTGCGATTCAAACTCATTAATAGTTTGTGATCCTATTTCCACCGCAACAGAACATGGCGACTTCACTGGGGAATAACTTTAACTTTTGAGGGTTATCCCTAACTTGTTCATATTTATTACTATCTGTGTTATTATTCATTTGCATGTATATATTTGTGCTTTGATTGTGGGACTGTTCCTTGTGCTGTGAGATAGGTCCTACACCCGGATCTAGTGTACCTTAGGTAAATGGCAATAGACCAAGGAAACTGTACGACGTATATCAATACGGTTGATCTGGTGGCCATAGTTAGTGCGACTTCTTGGTTGGTGCTTATATTCCTTAAGTCAAGTTGAGGATAATATTGAGGCTGCCATATGTTGTCAACGCACTAACTGACTTTTAGAACCCTAGTTAACTCATCTTGGCCTTTAGAAGGTAGTGAGGTAGCCGGCTTTGGTGCAGACTAAAGTTGGTTGACACTCGATACTACGCTCATTGAGATCTTAAACTTGGAGGGTTTTGGTTGGCAAGTAAGTTGCCTTCTGAACAATCACCCTTGTGAAGGATCAATGATATTGAGATCCCTTAGAACCTGGTTACTTTTGTAGGACAGGATGAACCATCTAACTTCAGGGGGGGTACTTGCCTTTGAACCTCATGCAAGCCTTTAACCTAGGACTTTGTGTGTTTTCATGCATTGCATCCATAAAGCATCTCGTTGCATTGTATTTCATGGAGTTCAAACACCATTTATGGACATCGCGGGATACCATAAATAAAAAAAAATATATAAAATGAAAAACAAGAAAAAGATTTCCTTGGTACCCCACGACATTAGTAAATGTTTTGAATTCCATGAAATCTTCATTTACATTCACATTTTAGCATCATTTACTTTTTTGCATTGCATGTGTCTCCCGATTTCTCACACTCGGTTCTCTCACCTTCTAGTTTCGTCACCCTGAGTTCTCGGCACCAATACAACACCAGAGCTCAAACTCGGAAAAGAATGGAGGATCAGGCAAAAGAGATTGATCGCCTTAGCAAGGAACTTGAAGACCTTCGAGGGGGTATGGGGCGAATGATGGAATTGTTACATGTCATGAATGCTAAGATGGATACCCAGCCCACTGTTGTTTCTGAGATTACCGGCGTTACTGTGGACCCTCCACCAAGTGTGACCGTAGCAGGGGACCCACCTTATGGTCTTGCTCCCGGTTTTGTGCCTCCTCAAGCCACTGTTCCGATTAATCAACCTGTTCAGCAAGCCGTGCCTTTGTTTTCTGAAGTTTCTAGGGGGGCTCCTATCTTTGCACCACCTGTTGTACACACTCGTGCGCAACCGTACTTCAATGAGACAGTTTTTGATAATCCTGATGAGAATGTTGAGGGTTATGAGAAACATGATAAGCTTCGTGAGGAAGTAAACACTATCGTCCAGAGATTGAAAAAGGTAGAGGGTGATCAAATTTTTGGGACTGCCGCAAGGGATGTTTGTTTGGTCTCGGGTTTAGTTATTCCCCCGAAGTTCAAAACTCCGAACTTCGATCGTTATGAAGGTGCCACCTGTCCTAAGAGTCATTTGATCATGTATTATCGCAAAATGGCTGCCCATGTTGAGAATGATAAACTGATGATTCATTGCTTCCAAGACAGTTTGAAGGGTGCTTCTTCCAAGTGGTATTTAACTTTGGACCAGTCCCGCGTTAAGAGCTTTCAAGATTTATCTGACGCTTTCATCAAACACTACAAGTACAATATGGATCTGGCTCCTGACAGAAGACAGTTGCTGAGTATGTCACAAAAGAATTCTGAGTCATTCAAAGAGTATGCTCAAAGGTGGAGAGAGACTGCTTCGCAGGTAGAACCTCCTTTGACCGAGAAAGAGTTAGCTGATTGGTTTGTCGACACAGTCCGTCCAGAATTTTACGAGAGAATGGTGGGTAGTGTGACTTCAAATTTCTCCGACATCGTTGCTGTGGGTGTCAAGATTGAATTGGGTATGAAGAGTGGTAAAATGACAAATAATCATGGCGCTTCTAAGGATCAGCCGAAGAAACCTCCGTATAGCTCCCAGAAAAAGGAGAGTGAGACTAATGCTATATCCTCTGGTAGACCAAGGGAACGCTTTTATCGACATCCGCAAGGTTATGCTCAACCTCAAGGGTACCCAGTCCAATATGCTCAACAACCCTATGTGGCAGCTATTACACCTTCTTTCAATCAACAGGTTCCCATGTATCAACCTATGCAACAACCTCCTGTTTATCCGCCTCCTGTCAACTACCTACAGGCGCCCAATACTCCTGCTCCTCAACAGCCAAAGAGTCCGGCTCCTCGCCAGAATATGCCGAACAGAAGAACGTATAAACCTTGTCCGCCGATTCCAATGACTTTCACCGAGTTGTATCCCTCTTTGGTCAAGCAAGGTCTAATCACTACTCGGGCTTTGGGTCCGCCTCCTAATCCTCTACCCGCCAATTACAACGCCGCCGCTCACTGTTTATTTCATGAGGGTGCGCCTGGTCATGATCTGGAAAATTGTTATGCTCTCAAAAATATTGTCAGGGATTTATTGGAAAAGAAGATTCTATCATTCGAAGATCCTCAACCAAATGTTAAGAAGAACCCTTTCCCTAACCATGAGAGTGTCAATGCCGTTAGTGTTGATTCGGGGGATGGTTATGCCCTTGACGTTGAACAAATTAAGACTCCTCTCAAAATGTTCCATTCGAAACTGTTTGAAGCTGGTTTAGTAGATACTTCCCACGTTGCATGTGTAAGTTGTGAAGCCAGTACTAAGGGTTGTGTGTTAGTTCAGAACGATGTTCAGAGGCTGATTAATGAGGGTGTTTTACAAGTGACAAGCCAAGCCAAGAAGGATGTAGTCGCTGCGGTTGAGCCTGTTTTCCATCAGCCTGAATCAAAGGGTAAGGTACCAGTGTTTAATTTATCAGGGGCAGGCTCCGCCAACCTCGTGTTCGATATACCAAGGTCGTATATCCCTGAAGTGAATCAGCCTAAGCCTATAGTTATTCGAAGACCGAGTCCGTTTCCTTTCAGTGATCCTAAAGCTGTGCCTTGGAAATATGACGTGACTATGATCAACGAAGAATCGGGGAAAATTATTTTGAAGCAACGACTGAAAGCTGTTGAAGATGTGACCAGCGTAACTGGGGCAAGCCATGACGACTCACAATGATCGTAAACCAGACGTTCTTTCCATTGAGGCTCCGCCAAAGGAAACTGTTGCTCTTAGATTTCATAAACATTTAGAAGGATTTTTCCGACAGTTCATTTGTTTATTTATATGCATTTCTCTTTGATTAAGCATATTTAGCATGTACGAACTTGTTTATCTTTGATTAATTAATGCAACGCATATGTTTGTCTTGAATAAATCCATTCGTTTCACTCATTCAAAAAACGTTTTCATAAATCATAATGCCAACTTTACCCGATCTCTTGTTCTGATGGAGAATTGGGGGGAGGATGACGAACCCAAAACGTCAGATTTCTTGTCGTATGCTTTCGATTGAAACCCGCTGATGATGTAAGGCATTGTTTCAAATCCCAAACACTGGAGATATAAGGATGTTAATCCCTAGTCAACCCTTTGAGCCTTGAAGTAGGAGTTTTTCTTTCTTTTTAAGAACCTTCATCCTAACCTGGGGCAGGGTAGGTTTCAGTTAAACCGATCGAGCGCTTAGACTCTTAAAAAGGAAGAGCCAACCTTCGAGAATTTATCCTTAGCATCTTAAGAAGTCCAATACAATGGCTATCCCTCGGTTACCTAAGGAGTGGGGCAGTCACGAGTCTTTCAAAAGATTTACACGACTTGTGCATAAAAGAATATTCAAAAAAAATAAGAGCCCGCTAAGTCAAAACCTATGAAGGAGACTTAGGCAAAACTGGGGCATCCCGCTGGACTCCAAAGTCAGATCAAAAGACGTTGTCCAGGCAAAAGTTAGGGAATAAGAACAACAAACCAGTAGTTTTTTATAATCCCTATTAAAGAACAAGGTCGTGTGATAGAAACGCCAAAAGAAATAGGTGAGTGACTGCCATGTCCAAAGCCTTGATAAGTTCTCGACCATAGCAAATCCGCTTGAGATATGAGCGTTCGTATCCGATTAACTGAATTAGGATTGGAGAACATCACGAAGAATGGGTGGGTACAAATATAACTTTGAGCCTTTATCTTTTGTTTCTCAAACCGTGAACCGAGCCACGATACAACCTTTAAAAGACCTAATTGAAGTGGGACTTCGGTTGAAAGCATACTTGACAAGATCACGTTTCCTGACTCCTACGAGCTATGCTCAGAAAAAATTCATGTTGGCATTATAATTAAAACTTATATCCGGACTAGTGATTTCGGTCACAAGTTGTTGCGATATCTTTTTTTCAAAACAAAACTTCAAGACAAATATATGTGTACATTGACAAGCTCAGGATAGGCATTTCAGGCATGACAACTTTGCTTGATATCTTAGAGATTTACATATGAACATAACCCGTGGAACTTGAAGATCCTACTGAACAGGGGCAGGCAGTTTCCCAATTCGCTTACCAACGCGAGTCTGACGTTCTTAAGAGCTATTTACCAAAGATTTCGTCGTAACACGATTAATTTGTGCCAGTTACGTCGAGACCTGACAAATCTCTCAAAGAGTTTGAGAACAATGGGGCAACCGGACTCGGTGTTCTCTATAGAATCCTCTTGAGATGACCCTACCTCGCAACGCAAGTATCCTGGGGCACCATGTTTTTGAAGAAACAAATGGCGGCTACTATAAGGTCCTGCAAGATCAAAACCATGGGATTTCACAATTTTTTCATGCACCCGATGGATTTTACTCACAGCGGCCTTCATACCCCAGTAAGCCTCAGTGTTGCAACAGGTTCCTAAACCATTGCTCTGATTTAGTCCCCAGCGAGACTCTAAGCTGACAATACTTTGGATGGAGCCAGTGGTCCCTAAGGCATCAGAGATTTCACTGACATGCTCCCAGTGACAGTCCCCAGCGAGACTATAAGCTGACAACTTTTTTTTTGGGTAACTCGAAAGTGTCCCTCAGGTTTTCTTCTCCCCATAAGAAGGCGTGATACTGTACACCACAAGCAGATTACCTTCCCTCAGAGAATTCAGAACTTTAAAACCAGACTTGGTTCTACCATTGATCTCTCTTACCCATGATTGACGTATTGGTTGCAGAGAACGCAGGGTATTTCCGTCGAGATGTTTATTTCATCTCTCGTCCCGTCTCTAGTCAGTTTCGTCAGCATACACAGGGGCATAAGCATCACATGCCTATTTCATTACACATTCATTACATATTACATATTCATTACATACTCATTACATACTCATTTCATAACATCTTGCATACATAAACATTAACATACATAGACATTAACATACATAGACATTAACATACATTCACATTAACATATGCATCAACATATGCGTTAGCATTCACAGGTTCATCGTGTCTCCATCATTGGTCGTTACCGCCAAGTAACTGGGGTTTGCCCATTCTCTCCAAATAGATTGTCAGCCATAAGCATAAAATACTTACTTGTTTCCAGTTTCCCCACAGAGCTCGATCCTCGTGGATGACGGTTACTTCAGCTATCTTTCCTCACCAGGATAAGATATTTACCCTCCGAGATCATTCCCTCGATGGAGTCTTGATTACCAGTCTTCTTTCTAGCTCGATCCTAGATTGAATCTCAGTATTGTCGGTCGTCAAGCCCAACCGGACGTGCATTTATTTTGCACCATCTAAAGGTTTTCACCATACCATGACAGATACGCGACTATCTCGCCGAGAAATTTATCACTGTACCCGGACGTGCATTTATTTTGCACTATCTTTCAAGAAAATCAACTACAATCATTTACAGATACACGCCAGTTCACGCCTGGAAAATCTATCAGTACAACACTTTACAATCCTACATGTTACAACATCGGTATACAACATTTCTCACCTAAGAAACCGATCCTATCTTCGTTATGACTCGCAGCAAATGGCCATCTCCATGGAGCAGTTGGGCTTCCATTTACCTGTCGTCTTGAAGTATGGGAGGTTTGAACCAAATCGTATTCAGGAGAGCACGATCTTGAAGTACGGGGAGGTTTGAGCGGAATCATATTCAGGAGAGCACGATTCTGAAGTATGAAGAATTTCATTTACAAGAAAGAGCCGAATCATATTCAGGAGAGCATGATTCTGAGTTATGAGGAAGTTCAATTAGCCCTTTTCATATTCAGGAGAGCACGATTCTGAAGTATGGAAAAATTCATTTACAACCAAATCATATTCAGGAGAGCACGATTCTGAAATATGAGTATATTCAGTCAACCAGTTTCATATTCAGGAGAGCACGATTCTGAAGTATGAGTATATTCAGTTTCATATTCAGGAGAGCACGATTCTGAGTTATGAAGAAGTTCATTTATCCTTTAGTAAAAGAAGGAACGGAATCATATTCAGGAGAGCACGATTCTGAGTTATGAGGAAGTTCAGTTGGCCGTTTTTCAGGAGAGCACGATTCTGAAGAATGAAGAAATTTCAGGAACCGAAACATATTCAAGAGAGCACGATTCTGAGTTATGAGGAAGTTCGATTATCCAGTTTCATATTCAGGAGAGCACGATTCTGAAATATGAGTATCTTCAGTCATCCAGTTTCATATTCAGGAGAGCACGATTCTGAAATATGAGTATCTTCAGTCATCCAGTTTCATATTCAGGAGAGCACGATTCTGAAATATGAATATCTTCAGTCATCCAGTTTCATATTCAGGAGAGCACGATTCTGAAATATGAAGAAATTCAGTCATCCAGTATCATATTCAGGAGAGCACGATTCTGAAGTATGAGGAAGTTCAGTTTACCCTTTTCATGTTCAGGAGAACATAATCTTGAAGCATGAAGAAGTTTATTTATCCTTCAGTAAGAGAAGAATCAGAATCGTATTCCAGGCGCCGACCTTAAATGCGAGAAGATTTATTTATCAGATAAGCAGCAGCCTCTTTATTTGAGTGCTTATCCATTTTTTGCACATAAGTCCCTTCCAACGATAAGTGACAGTTCTCCCTCGAGAAGCTTATCAGGGCAATTCCCATCAAAGTCCATTTATTTTGGCATACAGTCGGTCTTTACCCTGTATATTTGCTGCGGAGTTCCGAAAAGTCCGTTTGATCCTGTCACGAGGGGTAGTTTACAGAAGCTTGGATGTTATTCCTTGCTCAATGCTCCAGCATTCTGTAATCGATCTTACAATCGTACGTGATCCAGTTTTATTTTTAGATTCCCCAGTGGAGGCCGTCTCATAGGTACCATCTCCATTCGAGGATCTCGTTCCTTTTCTAAAAGTGACAATTGGGCATTCGCACCAGTTGACTATCATTTTTAGAATTCCCCAGTGATGTACTGTGTCTCAGCGCGTCATTTTCCCCAGTGTGTTTCTTCTCGTGGCGTCTGTCTCGGTGTCGTCATGTTTCGTCAGCATTTTCGCATTCATTATTCCAGCATATGCATCATATCATAGTCATGGCATCATCTGCATTAAGTCGTTCCAGTTTTGTCCATAGCATTGCATATCGTCGCATATAAGGGCAAAATTTTCGGTTATCTATATTTAAATCTCTCCACCACGATTCCACGAGTCTCTGTCACTCAAATCGTCCGGTGTAGCCATTTAAATAGGGGCAACTGTAATACCCCAAATTTTACCCTTTCTTTTTTATTTTTATTTTAAATTCTTATTAACTTAATAAATTAACCTTTTTTTTAAATCTTGTTTTTTTAACTAATAATAATTTAATTAACCTTTTTTATAACTTTACTAATGTTTTTTATTAACTTTTTTTTTTCTATTTAGTTTATTTATTTAAGTCATTTTAAGCTCTTCTTACTAACTTTTAGGATTTAGATTAAAATTTAACTTTTTTTTTTCTTTAAGAGTAAATTTTTTTTTATAACCTTTTTTAAATTAATTTCTAACACATTTTTTAATCAAATTCTAATACCTTTTTTTTAAAAATCTAACTTGTTTTTAAAATTAAATCTTTTTTCTAACTTTTTTTTAAATCTTTTTTTCTAACTCTTTAAAGTTAAATCTTTTTCTAACTTTTTAAAATTAAAACTTTTTTTTCTAACTTTTTAAAGCTAAATCTTTTTTTTTTCTAACTTTTTTAAAGTTAAATCTTTTTTTCTATTTTTTTTAAAAAAATCAAATCTTTTTTCTAACTTTTTTAAAGTTAAATATTTTTTTCTAACTTCTTTATAAAGTTAAATCTTTTTTCTAACTTTTATAAAGATAAATCTTTTTTTCTAACTTTTTTGAAAAAAATTAAATCTTTTTTTTTCTAACTTCTTTTTAAAGTTAAATCTTTTTTTTCTAACTATTTTAAAAATTAAATCTCACCTTTGTCACTTTTTTTTGTTCTTTATTATTTTTACTCTAAATTTTTCTATCTTTCATTAAAAAATAACAAAAATAGTTTTTTATTATTATTTAATTATTATTTTCGTATTTTAATTAAATCATTTTTTAAAATATTATTTTTTTCACTTTTTTCTAAATTATTCATAAAAATATCCAAAAAATCATAAAATAAAAAATATTGAAAAAATTTTTGTTCTTTTTATAATATTTTTGATTTTAGGAATCAATAGGATTATTAGTTTATTTTAATTATTTTAAATTATTTAAATTTTATTTTTTTCTTAACTAATTATTTAGTTTGGGCTTTAAAATGGGCTTTAGGGACATTATTGACAATTTGGTGTTGACCCTAATTTGTTCCCTATATATACATGTGTTGCTTTGTTGAAAAGGGGGTCAGAAGGTTTTCTTCAGAAAAGAGGAGAGAGAGGGAGAAACAAAGGAGATCCCCAGAGAAGAAAGGCGGTCGTTCCCACAACTCTTAAGAAGGATTGGAGCTCTCCAGTGTTCCCTTATTCAAACCTTTTTCACATTTACCGAAGCAAACCTCCGCTTCGTAGGTTAAATTACTAAACCTTTTGCCTTTTCATGTTTATGTGCATATTTTGCCATGTTAATGTGTTTAGGTCCGTTAAATTACTAAATCCTTTGCATTTTTCATATTTATTTGCATCCTTGCCATGTTAACCTTCATTGTTGTTTAGATCCGTAGATTTTGATCTGTATGAACCATGATTGTGTCATATAGGATTGTTTGCATTTGCATGTCCATTAATTGTCTGTTTGCATTTGCAATTCTATTGTTATTTTTTTTTTATCAAAACATTTTTTCCCAAAAAAAAACCTTTTTTTTGTTCCCGTAAACATTTTTTTCCAAAAAAAGCCTTTTTTTGTTCCCGTAAACATTTTTTTCCAAAAAAGCCTTTTTTGTTCCCGTAAACATTTTTTTCTAAAAAAAACCTTTTTGTTCCCAAAAACATTTTTTTCTAAAAAAAACCTTTTTGTTCCCAAAAACATTTTTTTTTATATATAATTTAAACTTAACATTTTTTTTATAATTTAAACTTAAATTTTTTTAACTAAGTAATTCCATTTTAAAATTAAAACCTTTTTTTATATATATAATTAAAATATTAAAAAAATTAAAACATTTTTTTACATAATTAAAATATTAAAAAATTAAAACCTTTTCGTAAGGAACTCCTTTGCCGTGTCATTTTGTGTACCTTTTATTTTCTTTATTCCTGCATTTCATTTGCATGCTTGAGGTTGAGATGTGCTTGTGGTGGCCACAGCCCCACACTATTTTCCTCCCTCACTTCATTCTAAGTGTTATTACATATTTTCATATTCTTCATGTTTTCAGAAATGTTTCTTTGTTTCTTTATACCCTCTGCCTTTATTACTTTTCTTATTTCTGTACCTTAATTATTCCTCCATATAATGATTTGTCATATTTTCACATTTTTTTTACAGTTTTATCCCTCCGAAGGAATCAGGTCTAGCCGTTTGACCGCCGTGTCAATAGTCCTCAACTTCAAACCCTTACAACCTCACAAACCCTAATTTTCACAAATGCCTCGCCGCAGGCAAAATTACAATTTTACCCCTAGCATTAGGTCAAAGAGCCGCCGCGCTCATTTTAGGGTTTCCCGCCGTGGAATCCCTAATTTAACCCTAATTACCACTCAACATTTCAACGTAGAGATTTGGAGTTTCTACACTCCACGTAAGCGTGTCCTTAAGATGCAATTATTCCCCTTGAGACCTTGACCACAGTCAAGAAGTTTCTAACCTCCCTATTGAGGGGAACTACGATTACTCTGATTCCACTCCCGTAAGGATACGTAGGCACAAGATGCGATGTCTTGCCGAGTAAACTTAGAACTAACCCCTTAGGTCTCTTTTCTCACTTTTAATCCTTTGTACATATACCTTAAGCAAATAAATAAAGCAAATAGTAAACATCTGAACAAAAGGTTCCTGTAGAGTACTACAGAAGTTTAGGGTGCTAATACCTTCCCTAAATTTAACCAACCCCCGAACCCTAGATCTTTCCCCGCATTGTGTTTACGATGCAAAATAGGTTTTCCCTTTTTGACCTTTTCCTTCGGATAAATCAAAGAGCGGTTGTGAATTGAATTGCGATTCAAACTCATTAATAGTTTGTGATCCTATTTCCACCGCAACAGTAGGGATGCCCACTGTAGTGAGGGTGGTTTCGACGCTCGTCTTTCAATACGAAGACGCCTCGTTCGCCACACTTTTTTTATAACAAAAACTTTGAGACAAAGAATTGGGTACTATCCGTAGGGGTTACTATCCGAGGACATGTCTCGCCCCTAAAAAACAATCAAATCAATCAAACGTGACTTCTTGCCCTGTGTGGCGAAAACTAATCAATCCTTCAAAAGGATATGTTACGTCCGTTCTACCGCAAACAGGTAATGCCTAAGTCTCCAACGAGCGAGCAGCAAAACACCTAACTGCTAGAATACGCACGATAGCAGCGTCTACCAAGACTTCCCCGCACACCGTAGGCCGAACTACGGCTGCTCTGATTCTTTACTTCTTTCAAGTAAAGATACGTAGGCACAAGGGCCACAATCCTTGCCAAGCACATTCCCCCCATATTTGTAGTTCCCCGAACTACGTCGACTCTGACTTTCTCACATCTATTGAGAATACGTAGGCCTAGGACCGCGAGGTCCTACCGAGTCTGTTCTTTCTCTTTTCTTCCCCGTTCTCTCTTTCCTCCTAACTTTCTTGTTTCTAACCCTTCTTTTACCCCGTGGAACACTTCTTATAGCGTAATGTTTAAACAAATAAATTCACACATCGACAAACAAAAGGTTCCCATCGAGTACGATGGATGCGAGGGGTGCTAATACCTTCCCCTCACATAACCGGCTTCTGAACCCGTTCTTGGTCGCGAGACCATCTTATCCATTTCTTTCTTAAGGTTTTCTCGATATTTTCCCTTCCCCTCATGGGATAAATAAAGTTCGGTGGCGACTCTTCTGTCTATCTTTTTCGCCTCCCCGTCGTTGCGCGATGCATTTTTCGAGTAGCGACACATCGTACTCGATGGGATCCATGCTTGTTGTGTTTATCTGACGGGTTGGTTATATCTATCTATGCTAAAAGCTGGTCTGAAAAGAAAAGAAAATGATTCGGCATAACCTAGCAGTTCTATGCCTACGTGTTCCCGTATGGAACGAGAAATCAGAGTCAACGTAGTTCGCCTAACTACGGGTTACGGGGGAAGGTTTCTCACCGAGATATCGCATCTCGTGCCTACGTACTCTCACACAGCGTGAAAGATCAGAGCCAACGTAGTTCGGGACACGAGAGACACATGTTTGTTTTTTTTATCCAAGTAGGGTTAACAGACGGTTCCAGCAGTTGGTGTATGCAGCTCGCTCGATGGAGACTTGAGTGTTTACCGTTTGCGGTAGAACCGAGGGTTAACAGAACTCTCCTTATGAAAAGGGTTTCCAGGGATTAAAGGTCCAAGAGAACAAAAAGAATTTGATCTTTGTTTTCTGTTTTTTAGAAGAAGTGTCTTTTTGGGATGTTTGCAACTGATATCACACTAGAGACTATGACCTGAGAGTGAATGCGTCGCATGTCACCCAAAGGGTGCCATACTAAACATCCAGACTGTTGGAAAGAAACTCTCCAACAACCTTTTCTCAAGTAACTTAAGGCTCGTAGCATACAATGTCAATTAACCTTTATTACTGTATTTTGATTTGTTTGAAGATGAGAAGAGAAAGGACGCACTAAAGGGGAACTGATCCAATCCTAAAGTTGTCATGCAAAGTTGATCCTATGGTTGAGGTTAGGAGGGAACTACCTAATGTTATCATGCATGGTTAGAACCCTACTGTCTGTCATAACTTCTCTTGAACAAGAGAAGTCAGAGTTTCTAGGGGAACATGGCAAAGGAAAGCAACAACAAAAGAACTAACTGTAATGAAACAATTGTAAATAAAATGCATGCAATGCAACAAACAAGAAGAAGGAGCCAAGCTCAACTTCTAGAGAAAGCAAGCCAGAGGCAACACACAAAGCACAGGCAAGGGAGACAGACTCAACCTTAAGCCAGCAAGCAAAGCCAGATAATAACAGACAAGCAGAGGGAGACAAACTCAATCTCTAAATGCAGACAAGCAAGGGGAGGAAAACTCACCCTTTAGGATGCTCTTAGGCCTAGAAACATCTACATGAGGCCTAGTCTAATGCAAAATACCAAGCAGTCACACAAGAAACAACAAAGCAATCAGAAAAATAGCAGACAAACAGCTCAACAGCAAAGCAGATAAACAGTAAAACAACAAACAGTCTGCAAACAACTTCAAGTCCGAGCCACCTTCAAGAGAAGGAAAGGAAAGCTCCATCTTCAAGCTCCAACAAGAGATAAAAGAGTTAACATCAAGATTAGTGCATAATGATGGGAAGCAGGATGGAAACCAAGGGAATCCATCCTGGCACTCAACCATACATCTGAGATAGGCATCCTCAAAGGTTCTACCTATTATGAAATGCCACACATACTTCCAAAGGAGGGATGAGGCTACCAAATAGGGACCTTGAATCATGGGATGAGAATAGAAAGCAGTCAAGGCAATCCATGTTTATTTGAAGAAAGAGAAGTCAAACTAAGCTCTTCCTAAACCCTAATTAAACAAGCTACAAGAAAGCTACTAAAAGAAGGTCTAAACACCAATTCAAGCCTAGGTATTCAAGCTAAAGAAACCTCAAGATGTCTAATGAGCCACCCCAAGAGATTTAGAAGCTTATTTGCACTAAAATCCACCTTTGAGATTCAACTAAGGGAAGAGCTACACTAGAAGCAACCTAATCAACACCTTAAATGTTAAAACTACTTAAAATCCTAAAACACCTTCTAAAATTCTACCAAATTTTCTAAGAGATCCTAAACATGTTATTGATATGTGGGCAAAAGATCAAAGCCTTAATCTAAAGGGAAGGCACCAAAAGAAACCCTAAAACCCAAAGAGGTCAAAAGAAACCCTACAAAAGGGAGGTCAAGGGAACTGGTCCTAAACCGAACCTAATGTTGTCTAAAAACTCTGAATTAAATCCTAGGGGATCATGCATCTCTAACCTACTAGCAAGCCAAAAATCAGCCCTAAATTCTATATCAAACAGCCAATCAAAATTCAACAAAAACAATGAAGAAATAAGCCAAATTAAAGAATTAATAAAAATGCAAAAAATCAAATTAAATTGAAAATTGCATGAAAATGAAATGTAAAGGCATCATAAAATCAAAATTAAATCTAGATCATGCTCATATTTTTATGGTATTTTTCTGATCAATATTGGATTTATGGTGAATTAAAAATGAAGCAAGTAATTAAAATAAAAATAAAATGAATTAAAAAAACAATTAAGAAAATAAAAATGCCAGGATTAAATGAGGAGCGCAGGATCAAGTGACTTGGTAAGCTGATCTAAAGGATCTGGAGCTGCCAGCGCATTAATGAGACGCGCGCGTTTCACTTGGTCAAGGTCAATCTCAGGATTAGATCTCATGCGTTGGTTCTGATTACAAAGTCTCCTCTTCAGACTGATCCAAGAGCTCAGGGTCTTCGTCCTCGTTTGAAACCTCAAGTGGAGGGAAAACAGTCCAGGCGAACCAGACGGTGGTCCGGTGGCCGCGCCACCGTGTTCTCCGGCGAACCAACATTTACAGGTCAAGGAAGCACAACAAAACTTACATCATTCCACTCTAATTTTCACGCTGAATCCAAATATCATGTTCATTCATCCTAAATCCTCCTAGAACTCAAAACACGATAGCAATCCTAAAATGCACCAAGTTCTGAAATATCATCAATCCTTCAATTGAAACCATAAATCTTCTCATTATACTTCACAGATCATCATAAACTAACCCATTCATGCTAAAGCCTTAAGATCAAACAGTTATAGGTCTCAACAGAAAATGGTTCACACTTAGAATTGTCTCTAAACTCCATGATTTTGATCCATAATTTTCCTCATGCTAAAATATGCTAGATCATCATGAATCAACAACAATTTTGAAAGTTGCATGCCTGAGTTGAAGCTTCAAATTGGAGCAGTTAGAGCATGATCCTTGGCTTCAAACTGTGCAGATTCACTTTATGATTGATGGTGAAGATGATTCAATCCTTAATTTTCCTTGAATTCCTCTAGAATTGAAATCACGATTTGCACTTGGAGCTTTGAAATTCAATTTGAAATCTCTTGCTATGGCACGAAACAATCACCAACCTTGATCAAAACCTTCCTCTGAACTTATATAGAAGTGATTCTGATAAGTTGGAGGCCCAATGGAGGCCCAATCAGTGAGATCCAATTTTCACTCTTGCTTGAAATTTCTAACTATGGTGAACACGAATTTGCACTCAAAACTTCTCCAAAAAACTTCAATTCCCTTGCTTTTTAACAGTGGAGAGTGTAGAGATCCAATTAAGCCTTTGTTTGCATCATGAGACCAAGGTTTGACGTGTTACTTATTTAAGAAGTAACAAGTTGAAATGCCATGAAATATGCCTCAAAATGACTTTACAATATTGCCAATGTGTTAAAAATGACTTTTCTGATTAAAATGAGCACCCATTTGCCTTGTTTGAGCACACATGAATTAATTTGAGAATTTTTCACTTAAATGCCTTTAAATTCCCCTTTTGCCAATTTCCTTCAAGCCAAGTCTCACCCTAATCCAAATCAATGCATCATGAGTACATGGTTGACCTAAAAACATCATTTTGAACAAGTTTTGTGTTGGACAAAACTTCATTTAAAGCTTGCAAGATAGAGAAAATGACCTATAATGCCAAATGACCTATAATCTCACTTTCCCAAAATACCCCTAACTTGTAAACCTCATAACTTGAGTTCTACAAATCATATGGAAGACTTCTAGTACAATTTGGAAAGCTAAGCTCAAGACCTACAACTTTCATGTTGGCCAAAAGTTGAGGAGAAACACCTTTCTAGGTCAAAAGTTCCATGGAAGTTGGTGAACTTTCACAGACAAATTTCACATTCATCTGATGACCTGTAACTTGTCTGGATCATAACTTGAGTTCTATAAATCCAATGGAGGACTTCTAGTACTCAAATTAAAGCTATGATCATTCTCTACAAGTTTCATGCTGGCCAAGAGTTGAGATGAAACTTGTATCTTGAGATAAGTGGTCTTGAAGTTAGGCACTAAATAGGGGATTTTACCCTGAGAACCCTAGTTTAGCAACTCCTCACACTTTGGATTCTTCTTGGATTGATCTTGGAATATCACCTCATGTATCTCAACACAACTCTCCATGATTATAAAGACTTATAATTGAGATTTGATCCTCTTCAATTGCACAGTTGACTTAGGGTTACTCAGATGAAAACCCTAATTGCAACATCCTCAACTGTGGCTCTTCACACTTGGCATAATGAATTGACTGAGCTCTCTCATGACCCTCAAGGCACTCCATGAGCTCTATCCATACGCTATCCATAATCAAGGCCTCACAACCCACTGAATGTCTTCAATTGGTCCTCAGATTAGTAGATGAACCCTATACCATCAAACAAACTTCTTAAGAACCCAACACTCTTCCTGATGACTTTGGTGACTTCTCAAGCTTGAATAAGACCTCTAGACAGGCTCCTCTTGATATAAACCACACTTGATCCCCTGCTAAATGAATAATGATATGCTATGCAAATGTTAGATCAATGATATGCTAATGCCATGAAACATAAACCAAGTGAGAAAAAGGTTAGGTAAATTTTGGGGTGCAACAGCTGCCCCTATTCAAACGGCTTGAACCTGACTGGATGAAAAGCGAACGGCTTTCGAACAATCGAGGTAAAAGACGTTTGAATACCAAAGAACCCGGAAATTTACCAACCAGAGAAATAAACTGCACAAACTGCTTGGGGAACAAAAATCCAGAGAATTGAATCTGGTTGTCACGGCAACAACTGATCAATCATCCGATACAGAACCTGGTTTCAACATCAATCTCCTGCGTGACGCTGCAGGCATTGAATCCGAACAAACAATCTTCCAATATACACTACAAAAAGTGGGCACTACGTAAAGCACGCATGGTCAATGTACTATCCTTGACCTCCCCTTTCCGCGGAAACGGGCAAAGCACTAAATAAAAATGCTAATCTGGCATCCGAAGACTCGAACGAACAACTCTGCGGGGATCAACTCCGTCGACACGGGTATTTGCGCTACGTAAAGCACAAACTTGGGTAATAACTCCGTCAACACGGGCAACAACTCCGTCAACACAGGTAACAATCTCCGTCAACACGGGTAAAATCTCCGTCAACACAGGTAAAATCTTTGTCCACACGGGTATACCCAGATACACTCTCCGTCAACACGGGCAACAATATCCGTCAACACGGGTAAACTCTCCGTCAGCACGGGTAAAATCTCCGTCAACACGGGTAACATCTCCGTCAACACGGGTAAAATCTCCGTCAACACGGGTAACAATCTCCGTCCATCACGGGTAACGACTCTGTTAACACAGGTAACTTCTCCGTCAACACGGGTAAAATCTCCGTCAACACGGGTAACGATCTCCGTCAACACGGGTAACATCTCCGTCAACACGGGTCAAACTCCGAAGGAAAACTCTACTGGGGACTTCTGACGTCAACTGCCAGGTACTTACTTTGACAACAAGTAACGACTTCAAAGGTCTAATCACAGAATTTTTTTAATGCTGACATAACAACAATCGGAGGAAAACTCCGCTGGGGAAGAAGAGAAACTTAACCCAGTAACTCTAATAAAAGCACACATGATAGGACGAACGCTATCATCACATATCTCATGTCAAGAATTTGCGTATTCGAAAACCATCCTGAACAAGAATTTCAATCACCTGCAGGGAATAACACCTGAAAACAAAGAGGTAACCAACTTGGCTTATGTTTCAAAATGCATATGTTTGAAAATGGCGTAATGCTCCATAAGGAATGGAAATGCTACATGTTTGACGATGAAATGCAAATATGATGATATATACAAGATGCAAATGCAGGCTCGGGCTGCTGGAGAACAGCTAGATACAAAACCGCTTCAGCAAAATAAATGTTGAAGACAAAGCCAACTCTGCTGGGGATAACCGGGTATCACAGAATTATTCTAGCAAAATAAATGCTAGGAAGGTGAACCGACTCTACTGGGGGGAATAAACAATCCTGTTGGGGGATAGCTTTAACAAAACCGTAGTTATGAACTCTGTTGAGGATGGTCAACCTATGGGAGGAAGGACAACCTGCTGGAGAATAGAAAGAACAATCCTGTGCAGAGATGAACTTTTCAAACCACTAACAACCTGGTGGTACCCTGTGAGGACTTTACTGGGGATTAAATGTACAAGCGACCACCACTGGGGATGCACATCACTGCCTGCCCGCATACTAGCCTGCATTCAAATCTTCTGGGGATAAAAATGTGACTTCCCTCTGTTGGGGAGATCACTTAGAGCGTGCTCCTACATTAAGGGACTCTGGCTGGGGGAAACACGATCCCTTGGCTGTTTGTTGCGACGGTAACGATCCTGCAAAATATGAGCAACAACAAGATATCCTATATAAAAGGAAATATCCAGGTCAATAGCCGTGACAATTGTTTAGTCAATTCAAAGTTCAACAATTATTGGCCGAGGCCTGCAAGTTTATGCACGTGCAAGTTTATCAAAAACATTGGCGTTTTCCACAAACAAAACAGTAACAGTTAAAACAAGAAACAAACATCAAGTACTGAATAGTATGCGTTTATTGATAGCGAGCCTGTAAATATGCAAAGTTTGTACATTGGATGCAACTCCTGAAAAGAGGAAGCTACAAGAATAAATACAAATATGTATAGAGGTACAAAGAAATTTGTATATATGCCGGCAACGTGGTACAGACAAACACCATGAGCTGATCCTCCTATGACTCGCCTGACTCTGACGCTTTCCCGATACTCCATCCTCGGAAGAGATTGACTTGGATAAACGACCTTCACGTGCTCCCAAACCACTAAGCAATGCAGTATCAAACTCGGACCACAATCATTTTCTTTTTCAATCCCTAACTTTTGCCTGAATCGCCCTTTGCGGGTTTTCAATTCACCGGGATACCCTTTTTTTGTCGAAGTCTCCTTTTCAGGTTTTCGACTTTGTGGGTGTACATCTTTTCAATTTTATCCCTAATTTTTGCCCGAACCTTTTCTTTTTTTTCTCTTTGGTTCGCCGGGATGCCCCATTTTTTCCTGGACTTTCTTTTTTCTGTCCAGCGGGTCTCTTTAAACAAAGTATTTTTTAACTGCGTCCGAGTTCACAGGGGATGTAAAATCCTCGCCATCCATGGTGGACAACAATAAGGCTCCTCTAGAGAAGACCTTTCGAACGATATATGGACCTTCATAGTTGGGGGTCCATTTGCCCCTGTGATCTGATTGTGGTGGGAGGATCTTCTTTAGCACAAGATCGCCCGTCTGAAAGCTTCGAGGGCGCACCTTCTTGTCATAAGCTTTCTTCATCCGACTCTGGTATAACCGACCATATGCGATAGATGCAAGTCTCTTCTCGTCCATCAAACTGAGCTGATTCAACCTATTCCTTATCCATTCTGCCTCATCGAGTTGGACATCGAGCAAAATTCTCAGGGAAGAAATCTCAACTTCGAGTGGTAGGATAACTTCCATACCATACACTAGTGAGAAAGGTGTTGCCCTGGTTGATGTGCGTACCGTTGTACGATAACTGTGCAATGCGAAGGGCAACATCTCGTGCCAGTCTTTGTATGTTACAACCATCTTCTGAACTATCTTCTTGATGTTCTTATTGGCCGCTTCGACAGCGCCATTCATCTTGGGCCGATAGGGGGATGAATTGTGATGCTCAATCTTGAAATTCTGGCACAATTCCTTCATCATCTTGTTATTCAAGTTCGAACCATTGTCAGTAATGATTCTTTCGGGGATGCTGTAACGACAGATGATGTCCTTTTTGATAAATCGGGCTACCACTTGCTCGGTAACATTAGCGTAAGACGCTGCTTCGACCCATTTGGTGAAGTAATCGATAGCTACCAAGATGAATCGGTGTCCGTTGGAAGCGGTGGGCTCAATTTTGCCAATCATATCAATGCCCCACATAGAGAAAGGCCACGGGGACGCCATAACATTCAAAGGGCTTGGCGGCACATGAATTTTGTCTGCATAAATCTGGCACTTATGGCATTTCTTTGCGAACTTGAAACAGTCTCTTTCCATTGTCAGCCAATAATACCCCGCCCGTAATAACTTTTGAGACATAGCATGTCCGCCGGCGTGCGTGCCAAAGGTTCCTTCGTAGACCTCCTCCATAAGCAAACTAGCTTCTTTCTCATCCACACATCGCAATAGCACCAAATCATGGTTTCTCCTATACAGAACACCATCTGGATTCAAGTAGAAGTTGTCAGCCAATCTCCTAAGAGTCTTCTTATCGCGGCTGGATGCCCCAGTCGGATACTCTTGGTTCTTTAGGAAATTCTGGATATGAAAATACCACGACTTGCCATTGGAAGCTTCCTCAATGGCGAATATGAAAGCGGGCCTATCAAGGCGAGAGATAACTATTCTGGGAGCATCATTCCAGAAGTTAACTTTGTACATCGAATACAATGTCGCAAGAGCGTCAGCCATCTGATTTTCTGCCCGTGGCACATGGTGAAACTCTACCCTGTCAAAGAAAGGTAGCAACCTCCTGGTGTAGTTCATGTACAATATCAGATTAGGCTGACGAGTCTCTCATTCTCCCTTGATCTGGTTCACGACTAGCGTGGAGTCTCTATACACATCAAGATTTTTAATCCTCAAATCAATAGCCTCCTCGAGACCCATGATACACGCCTCATATTCAGCCTCATTATTGGTAACTGGAAATGTCAACCTGGCAGTGAACGGGATGTGCGTCCCATGGGGTGTCGTAATGATTGCCCCAGTCCCACTTCCATATGAATTAACAGCCCCGTCAAAAAACAATTGCCATTGGGAACCTCGTTCAAGACCTTCACCATGCAACGACTCTTTGCAGTCTTTCATCTTTAAGTAGATGATATCCTCGTCAGGAAAATCAAACTTCATTGGCTGGTAATCATCGATTGGTTGCTCGGCCAGGTACTCTGACAGTACGCTACCCTTGATAGCCTTTTGCGAAACATATTGTATATCGTACTCTATCAGTACCATCTGCCATCGGGCAATCCTTCCTAAAAGTGCCTGCTTTTCAAAGACATATTTGATCGGATCCATCTTCAAAATAAGCATGGTTGTATGATTTAGCATGTATTGTCTTAGACGTTTGGCAGCCCAAGCAAGTGCACAACACGTCTTTTCGAGCATTGAATAACGGGACTCACAATCTGTGAACTTTTTACTCAAGTAATAGATTGCATGCTCTTTTCGTCCAGTCTCGTCATGTTGACCGAGAACACAACCCATACTGTTCTCAAGAACCGTCAAGTACATGATCAGTGGTCTCCCTGCTACTGGGGTTATCAAGATCGGAGGTTCCTGCAAGTATTCTTTTATTCTTTCAAACGCCTTTTGACAATCTTCGTTCCAGACAATCGCCTGATCTTTTTTCAATAGTTTAAACATTTGTTCACACGTGGCTGTGAGATGAGATATGAACCGGGCAATATAGTTCAACCTCCCCAAAAAACCACGAACCTCTTTCTCTGTTCTTGGCGCTGGCATCTCTTGTATCACTTTTATTTTTGCAGGATCAACCTCAATTCCTTTTTCACTAACAATGAACCCCAGTAGCTTTCCAGATCTCACCCTGAAGGTGCACTTATTAGGATTCAGCCTCAGCCTGAATTTCCTAAGCCTCTCAAACAATTTCAGAAGATTCACCAGATGCTCTTCCTCCGTCTGGGATTTGGCAATCATATCATCCACATAGAACTCAATCTTTTTATGCATCATGTCATGAAAGAGCGTCGTCATAGCATGCTGATATGTTGCCCCAGCATTCTTCAAACCAAAGTGTCGCACCTCGAAAAATCACGGAGACATTTCAGAGAAACGACCCTCGCGCGAAAGGCGCGGAAATGCGGTTCGACAGAGTCGCCCCCGAACTTTATTTTTCCCGAATGAATGGGAGAAGAAAATATCGAGAAAACCTCTTAAAACGAAAGGGATAGGAACAGGGCTGTCGCAACCAAGTTCCGGGTTCGGGAGTCGGTTACGTGAGGGAAAGGTATTAGCACCCCTCACGTCCGTCGTACTCGACGGGAACCTTTTAAGGTAATTTGTGGAGAGTGTTGTCTAGGTTTATTTGCTTTTTTTCTTGATGTTAAAGGCGAATTGGTAGGTTAAAAGGTTAAAGATGCTAAGGAGAGATGGGTGGTTAGTGAATGAGGTGCTCGCCAAGGATTGGGGCCCTTGTGCCTACGTATGCTCATTCGGACGAGAATGAGAAATCAGAGCGTCATAGTTCGACTACATGAAAAGGATGGGGGATGGACAAAATAATGGAGGAAGATAGAAGTATGCTCGCCAAGATCATCGCAATCTTGTGCCTACGTATCTTGTATTCAAGAATGAATAAAGAATCAGAGCGTCCGTAGTTCGTGGTAACAACCACGAAAAGACGAGGTTAACTGAGAGATGGAGGGGAGGTAGCTCGCCAAGATCATCACAATCTTGTGCCTACGTATCTTACATTCAGACGAGAATGAAGAATCAGAGCAGTCGTAGTTCATGGTAACGACCATGAAGAGAATACGGGGAAATGGGAGAATGGATAGAAGTGTGAAACACGAAAGAGTGACTGCCAAGCAACCAAAGAGCGTGTCTCAAGAGCTCGTCACTCAAGAATTCAAGGAATGCGAGATTCCAATAACTTCATTCTTTCGAAAATTGGGTTGAATAGGTTGAATGATAAAGGGTTGGATATTTTGAAATCGAAAGAATGAACTAATAACAACTCAAGGGCATGCCTCAAGAGTTACTCATTCGAATATTCAAAGAATGCTAGACTCTAAGAATATCCCTCTTTCGTAAGTTTAAAAAAGTGTTTGTAGAAAGATTGAATCAAAAATGGGATGTGAGGCAAAAGGAAGTTGATTTGAAAATGGTTTGACGACGAGTCGAGGACCTGATTAAAGATAGAACCGACTTGACGACGTGTCAAGGGTTAAGATTGTAAGGAGACGATATTAGTCCCTAAGGGTGCCCATAATATCGAAACCACAAGGAATTGTGAAGTGTGTGCAAAATATCGACGGTTGCGAATGCGGACGAGCACTCGACTTAGTAGAATGTTTGAAAGAGTTGAAAGGTTGAGTGAATAATAACTCAAAAGCGTGCCTCGAGAATTATTCATTCGAAGATCCAAAGAATGCTAGATTCTAAGAACCTCCTTCTTTCGGAGTTTTAATCGAGAAAAATGGTTTTGAAATGGTTTGAATTGAAATGAGGTACGCAAATAATTTGTGTGTGAGAGGTGGGAAAGTGAGGTTTAAATTTGAAAACTTTAGGAGAAATGACGATTATTTGGTAAATGAGACGTCGGTCCCACAATCAATTAATCGGGGTGTTATTTGGATGCTAGATCCTAACGACACCTTTTCATTTGACAAAATGTTTGCATGAACAACAGAAATATCACACGAAATGCTAGATTTCGATGATATTTCTTTGTCTAAAAAAGAGTGTATTTAAAAAAACGAAAAGTCGAACAATACATTATTTAAGGTGTACACCTCAATAATAATCGTCCAAAAATTCAAGAAGTGCTAGACTTCAAGGATTTAGTTTTTCCGCGATTTTATTGAGAAATAATTTTAGTGAAAATTTGAATTTGAGATTAGAAAAAGTAGTAACATTTTAGAAATAAATTTGAAAATAGTTTAAGATTTTATTTTTAAAATAACTTGAATTGTCTCAAAACAAACTATTTAATAATTTTGAATAAAAAGTGGATTTTTTAATTTGGGATACAATTTACTAATATTAAAAATGTTTATTGAAATTTGAAAAGAAGAATAAAATAGATTAGAAGTTGACTTTAACAATATTTATATTTACTATAAGCAAACAAGAGTATGTCAAAATAGAGAAGAAAGAAAAAAAAAATGGGTCTTGGTGCTAATAGGCACATAGCTCCAATATTAAGCTTAGATTAAGAGAAAACAAGGTCCCTAAAATACAACATAATATTTTAATTACTTCACAAAATTTTCTATAAATTAATTGTAAGAACAGGGAAACATCGATTAATGTCATATTAATAGCATTATTATTCATTAACACAAGCTATCTAGAATCTAGATCAAGATTTTAAGGATCAAATTTACTTATTACAAAACAAGATAAAATATTTACAAATACTTACAATGTCATTTGAATATACAAAAGTTATTAAAGAGTATAAATTCATACATACTAATAACCCACTTGACAATAGACCAATATAATCTTTTCTACCCAAACAGATTTACCTTACAAAATAAAAAATAACTTTTTTCAAATGCCTAATACCACTTTCTGCGCTTACAGCACCGTACCACATCATAATAAAGGCTTATCACTCTCATGCTAAGATGACAAAAAGGTAGCAGATATTTATAAACATTACTACGGTAACCAAAACAAAACCTATTCTAAAATAAATTGAAAACATCCTGCTAGAAAAAAAAACATATAACATCAGTTCAGGCATAGCAATGACCAAGGCTAAACCTTCAATTTTAATATAAATCTCACATACATAAACTAACAGGCTCCATTTATGGGATACAAATAAATTGAGAGAAGACAAAAAAAAACAGGTTCTCAGTTTTAAGAGCAGCGAAGAAACAACAAATCAGTGCAAAACCGAAACAAATCATAACCATGAAATGGAAACAAAACTGCATATCAAAATAACTGAGAAAAATCAACCATTACTGTTACTCTATAGTTCGACAAATACGTTGTTATCGTTGAATGTTGTTTTGTTGGCACCGAGAACATCAACCTCAGTTTGTTGATGGAAGACTTCGAACTGTCAATGTCGTCCCGAGCTCATGATCCAAACGTCGTTGAGCTTACGAACCCAAAACGAAACGAAACATGGTTGTTCTTGGCGGCGGAACACGATGGAGTAAGGGAAACGGTCGATGGTGACTGCAATGTAGTTTTCATTGTTGAACATGCCGGTGTAGATTGGATTTGAGATCGAGAAAGGGGCGGTGATGAAGGTTGGTTGGATGTTGGTTTGAGGAAGAAGAAAAGGTTATCGATGGGTTTTATTAGTCGCAGGGTAAGTGAGAATGACGACGACTGGGTTTGAGAAGGTGTCGATTGCGGTTGTTCTTCAAATGAAGAGGAAGATGAACAATTCCAATTAGGATTTTTTGGGGCGGCTGCTTTCGTTTCTTTTGGAGCTGATGGTGAACAGTAGGCCAAAATTAGGGTTTTTTTTTGTGTTGGGGGCGCCGTTTAGGGTTTGATTGGGAGGGATAGTGAGCAGTCACCAATTAGGTTTTTCTCAATGAATTTCTCCCTCTCCCTTATAGTGTCTGACCGTGGGCCTCCGATGTTGGGCCTTTTGTTCATTCAAAATCTGATTCTCTTTTTTGATAATTTTCTTATTTTTAAATAACACTAACAACTACTAATAATCCACAATAATACTAATAATTAGTAATATTAATAAACCAACTATGCACTAATATAAACACAACATTATTAACATAAATGATTAAATATTAATATAAACAAAATATAAAAATTAAAACCAAAATAAATGACTTATATTTTTGAGAAAGAAAATAAATTAACAAAATATTGAATAAAAGGTAATAAAAATAAAATATATAATAGAAAAAAAAGAGTGGACAAATTTTAAATTAAATGCTAAAAATTTAAAATAAGATGAAAAGAAATATCTTTAAAAATAAAAAAAATGGTCGCACAGAAAGTGGTTAACACAAAATAAATAACTCGGAGATATACAGCATCGTGTCGAATTAATCGAAGGTCTTACTCAGACAGTTTGGGCAAAATTTCAACCAGTCCGTATGTGTATCCGAATATTTATTCTGGCTAACCAATCCTCCGGGTTTTATTCAAAGTAAAAAACAATGATATCATGCAGGTGATGCAATACTGAAAATAAAATCAAAATGCGAAAAAATTTTAAAACGGGTAGGACAAAATTAGGGTATGACAGATGCCCCTATCTAATTGGCTTTAACCTAGGGATATGAACTGTTGCAGCGTTCATCCTTCTGAGGTAGAAGTCAATTAGATATGAAGAAGACCCTGAATTTGTCCGAAAAGAAAAGAAATATTTGTGAATTGAAATACTGATAAATGTAAATCTCTGAATCAACTGTAAGTAACTGGCAAAAGGTCGTCATCACCAAAAGGATGATGGGATGAAACACACACGGCTACTACCACCAAAAGGATGGTAGAGCAAAACACAAACGTACAATCTGACATTAATGACTATGACAGACCCACCACTAAAAGGATGACGGAGCGAAACTCACACCAAACACTATCGCACAATCTGACATTAATGACTATGATAGACCCACCACCAAAAGGATGACAGAGCGAAACTCACTCCAAACACTATCGCACAATCTATCATTAATGACTATGATAGACCCCCCACCAAAAGGATAACAGAGCGAAACACAAACATACATTGTCACACAATCTGTCATTAATGACTATGACAGACCCCCCACCAAAAGGATGACGGAGCGAAACTTACATCAAACAATATCGCACAATCTATCATTAATGACTAGATAGACCCCCCACCAAAAGGATGACGGAGCGAAACACAAACAAACTATCGCACAATCTATCATTAATGACTATGATAGACCCCCCACCAAAAGGATGACGGAGCGGAACACAAACAAATTATCGCATAATCTATCGTTAATGACTATGATATACCCCCCACCAAAAGGATGACGGAGCGAAACACACATCGGCCACTACCACCAAAAGGATGATAGGACAAACACAAATTGAAGGTTACCAACACCAAAAGGATGCAGGCTAGGTTGAACTGACGAAGTTCGACTATCACCAAAAGGATTATAGTAAGGCAATTGACAACGGTCACGCTTGCTGGATACAACTTAATGGAGAACACCCAAGATGAAGATTGGATTATAATGAATCAACGGGGTACGCCCACCGTCTTGCTTGGAGATCCTAATTTTGTTGAAATGATTTCATGGTTACACCCATGGATTCTGAAGAGGATGCCCCTGTTTGGGTTGAGTTTGTCTTTGATATCTTGGTTTGCTCAACAAAAGGTTGAACGACTTCGTGGAGGAACACCCAAGGAGGGTAAGTTGTAACAGCTAGGAAACCAGCGTCCCACTGTTTCTGTACTTCCTCTTTAATCTTTATGGCCATATCTGGTTTCGTTCTCCTGAGCTTTTGCTTGACCGGCGGACAGTCTTCACGCAATGGCAAGCGGTGGACCACGATATCAGTGTCTAACCCAGGCATATGTTCATAAGACCAAACAAAGATGTCACTATACTCTCGAAGCATCTCGACAAGTCTTTGCTTGATATCACTTTGCAGCACAGCCCCTATCCGGACATTCCTGACAACCTCTTCGGAACCCAAATTGACAACCTCAATATCCTCCTGATGAGGCAGAATGATTCTCTCCTCTTGTTTCAAAAGTCGAGTCAGCTCTTCTAGTAAGTCGTCGTCCTCAACAATCTCTTCTTCAGCTTGAAATATCGGGTGCTCAAATTCGAAGCGAGTCATAGGGAGTTCTTGATCGGTGTCATCTGAAATAGGGATCCTGCAAGAGACAGGGTTAAATGCTTCAAATGATATGCAAACGAAGCATACAACCACATTGCCATTTTATTGTAAAAACAAACAGAA
Organism: Lathyrus sativus; assembly: GCA_963859935.3. NCBI lineage: Eukaryota > Viridiplantae > Streptophyta > Magnoliopsida > Fabales > Fabaceae > Lathyrus > Lathyrus sativus. The sequence continues at coordinate 114,690,172 of OZ012736.1, read as the reverse complement.
AAACAGGGATCACAAAATTTGCATGAGGAAAACGCCTTCATTTGATGATTAAAGCAAAGCATACACATAAACAAGTAGGCCCTGAAATAAAATCACTATGCCCCGAGTAGGACATAGGATTGTACAATAATCGAAAAAATAAGGCATTACTGTTTCGTCGCTACTTGAATAAAGTCCTGAATAGACCAGTTGCATAGGCTTTGTCCTGGCTCGCTAGGCTTGATCCATGAATCCATGTCACAATCGCTATCTCCATCTTTACTGTCAGACACAGCATTAATCATTTCAAAACTGACTCCTCCTGGAGTAAACACAATCGGCCCTTTGAACTTTGGCGCGCTCTGTGATGAAGATGACGACGACGGCGATACCCTAAGCCAAACTTGTCCTGCTAAACAGGAATCTCCAGAACTTGACCCCAACCTTTGGTCTCCCCGGCCTAAACTACCGCTTGGGCTTCTCTGTATGACGACATAGCCACCTCTGGCCCGCTGCTTACGACAAGAGAATTGTCTCGGATCTGCACCCCTTCAAAGGCTTGGCACAATGTCTCATGGATCTCCCCATCCACTTCGACATATTTGAATGATGACAAGTGACTTACCAGGATGTCTTCCTCCCCACATATGGTGACAATGCTACCACCGACCATATACTTAAGCTTTTGGTGCAACGTAGACGTTACAACCCCTGCAGAGTGAATCCACGGTCGTCCAAGCAAACAGCTATAAGCTGGCTGTATGTCCATGATGTAAAACACAGTATCAAACACCTCTGGACCGACCTGGATTGGCAAAGTCAATTCTCCAAACACGGACCTTCTAGTCCCGTCAAAATCTCTCACTACCAAGTCACTTGGCGTGCAGATTATACCTCGGGTATCTAGCTTCAACAGTGCCTTCTTGGGCAAAACATTCAAGGATGAACCAGTGCCAACAACGACAAGAGACATAACAGTGCCCCTACACTCAACTGAAATATGCAACACACTGTTGTGGTTGCGGCCCTTGGGTGTCAAATCAAAATCTGTAAAGCCAAGGCCATGCCCCGCGTTCACGTGCGCAATCACTCCTTCGAGCTGATTCACGGATATCTCCTGGGGTACAAAAGCAGCATCAAGATCTTTCAACAAAGCGTTCCGGTGAGCCTCGGAACAAAGCAACAATGACAAGATCGAGATTTTGGAAGGCGTCTGTTGCAGATGATCGACAATTTTATAATCACTCTTCCGAATTCATCTCATGAATTCTTCCACATCCTTGGTCAATGCCTCTTTTTCCTTCTCTTGAGAAGGTCCTTCTTCATTGACTTTACCCTTCCCTTTGGCCATTCTCTCAGCTTCTACTTCTGGTGACGCAAATATTCTACCACTGCGGGTTATGCCCCCTGCCCCCACAAGGTTATCAACTAACCCTACTGGCGGGCTTGCCAGGTTAATCTTTTCCCCATTGCAGTAAACTTCCGCCCCATAGTTCCAAGGGATGGCTTTAGTGCTTTCGTACAGAATGGGTCCAGCTTTGGTTATGGTGATAGTCGGTCGCTTGGGAGGCGCCGATATCGTGACAGTCTTAAACGGGATTGTAACTGTTGCAACTTCGCCCTGCTTTTCAGCTATTGCCACAACAGGCTTCTCTTCAGCAGCACGATCGAATTGCAGCGTTCCTTCGCCAATCAGCCCTTGAACACCTCTTTTCAAGTTATCACAACCCTCAGGCCGGGCCAAACAGTCAACACAATCTGTATCACAACCAGGGAACACTCCCCATTTCAGCAACCTGTTCTTTACACAACCCAGAGGTGTCTTCAATTCATCCACATTCATAACCAGATTCAGACGGGTATCTTCCAATATTGCACCCACCTGTGCAGATCCGTGAGACGGCATCAGATTTTTCTCAATATTGGGTGCCTCATTACCAAAGTTTATAGCCTTGCTATCTATCAAATCTTGCACCTTGTGCTTGAATGCATGACAGTTCTCTATGCATGACAGTTCTCTATCAAACCAAAAGGAGGCGTGCCCTTCGGCGAAGCTAACGTCCTTTTCTCAACAAGCTGAAGTTGTAACAAAGTTGGAAGAAGCTGAGCATACGGTAGTGGAGGCACATCAAATACTCTTTTCACAGCCTTATCTCTATCCTGAATTCTTCGTTGAGTAGGATGTTGATGGCTCTGTTGTTGCTGTTGTTGAGGTACAGGAATTGTCACACTAGCAATCTGCTGCTGACGGTATTGGTTTCGACCTCTACCTCTTCCTCGGGAGCTGTATAATGAATTAGTATCCCCATGTCTCTTGTTCCCAAAAACCTTTTTACCACCTCCAGCTGAGGTTGATTCTCCTGCTTGAATCTTACCGATCTTAACACCATTCTCTATACGTTCCCTTAAGAGTATCAACTCAGAAAAATTAGCCGTCGTACAATTGATAAGCCTGTCATAATACATCCCAGAGAAAGTGCCCACAAACATATCCACTAACTCACGCTCTATCATGGGTGGGTGCACCCTAGCTGCAAGCTCACGCCACCTCTGGGCGTACTCTTTGAAACTCTCGCCATTCTTCTGAGAAAGATTTTGAAGTTGGACCCTGTTCGGCGCAAGGTCGCTGTTATATTGATAGTGCTTGACAAAGGCTTCTGCCAACTCTTTCCAGCTACCAATCTGAGTAGGCTCTAACCCCATATACCATTCCAATTACGGTCCAGACAAGCTATCCTGGAAAAAATGCATCACCATCTTTTCGTCATCAGAATAAGCAGACATTCTCCGATAGTAAGACCGCACGTGAACTCGTGGGCAAGTATCCCCCTTGTACTTTTCGAAAACAGGCACTTTGAACTTGAGTGGCACCCTCAAGCCAGGAACCAACCCCATATTAGCCACGTCCAACCCCGTGGAATTCTGATTAGCAAGATTTTTCATTTGTTCCTCCAACATCTTGAACCTTCGGTCATTGTCATGAGCATCTCAAGATCTCTGCCTGGCGGAGGGAAAGCATCTTCTTAACGATCCTCGCCCCAGTGAGAATCCCCGTTATCATACCCAGCATAAGCAGCATTAGGACCCAAGCCATTCTAATTGAACCTGGGACCATACCCCATATTACCAAAACCCTGATTGCCAGCACCCGGACCAAAACCAGCGTTGTAACCGTTGTTGCTTGCGTTGCCAAAACCTGCGTTACCGAAGCCCTAATTGCCATAACCCTGATTGGCACCACCAAAACCAGCATTGCCAACACCAATACCTACACCAGTGTTGTAACCGTTGTTGCTTGCGTTGCCAAAACCTGCGTTACTGAAGCCCTGATTGCCATAACCCTGATTGGCACCACCAAAACCAGCATTGCCAACACCAATACCTACACCAGTGTTGCCAGCCCCAGCACCAAAACCAGCATTCCCATTTCCAACATTGAAACCAGCATTTCCGGCACCAATACTACCGTTGGTTTCCACATGCTCGTTACCATTACCAGTCACATTCCCATTCCTAACTCTGTTACCGTTCTCAGTCGTATTGAGGACAACCACCGGTACAGCATCACCAGCTTGGAGAGTCTCGCCATGAGGAGGATCAGTAGCAACCCCGCTGTGTAGCACACCCTGACTGTCAACCCGGGCGATCAGAGGTTGCACCAGAGTTTGAAGCTGCTCCTGGCCCTTGGCCACAGATTCCATCACTTGCATGAACTGTGCCATCCTGTCGCGCATCTCCTGCATCTCATTTTGCATTTGATCCATAGCTTTCTTGCAGTTGCTTCGGGTAAAGTAGCGATGAATTCGCTGATCGGAAATCCTGAAACCTGCATCGACAGAGGGTTAGGAGAACAGTTCAAGGTACCTGCTGTTGCACCCTAAAATTTGACCAACCGATTCTCCTATCTGACTCGTGGTTTAAATTCATATTCGCAAATCAGACGCATGACATTCGTGCACAGACAGAGGATATCAGAGTTACAGCTTGATTTTCGTCTATCAGATATGGCAGATCCAGTCCAGATCATCAGGGTTTTATTTTTTCGGGAAATTGTGCGCTCCTCAGTGATTTTCAGCTTGCATAGTGATTTTGGGATATTCTGATGCCCGGGGTTCTCTGTTCGATTCGATCTGGTCTCGTGCGCTCTTTTATAGGGGTCATTTGCATTTGTCTGCATCTTTAGGGTTTAATAGCCTTTTTCGGATTTTTAATAGGTTTTATAGATTTTTCTGGAATTTAAATAGGGTTTTTGTATTTTCTAAATAGCTTAAATCTCTTTTTAGAATTTTATATAGTTTTAAATAGGTTTAATAGTTTTTGCCATTTTTTAGAATATAATAGATTTTAAATTTAGTTTTAATTGTTTTTTAGGATAATAAAGAAAAAGGGGAATATAGTTTTTCTTTTATGTTAATAGAGATTTTAATAGTTTTAAATAGGGTATTGTTTTAATATAGTTTTCCTTTTTAAGTAGATATTAAATAATAGTATAGAATTTAATAGTCTTTTAATATAGAAATAGATAGATTTTTCTTTTTCTTTAATAGATATTATAAATTTTCTTTTATAGAATATAACATAGTTTTTAGAATTAATTAGGGTTAATAGAAATTAAATAATTGTTTTTTAGATATAAATAATATAGTCCTTTTTTAGAATTTAATATAGATTTTCTAGGTCTTATTAGGAATTAATTAGTGGGATTATTAGATTAAGATTAATTGAGTTTTAATAGTTAATTAGGATTAGGTCTAATTCATTTGTCATTAGCTTTGTTAATCCATTTTTAATTCATTAATCCATTTCAGTTTTTTGGTTTTTTTTATCTTTTTTTTTCGTATTGGGCCCAGGTATCAATGAAAGGCCCAGAGTTGGTTTTTGTCTATTTCCATTTTTGTCCAGAAAAATCCAATTCGCAGCCCAATTTGTCCAGAAATGCCCAGCAAAGGATCCAGCAGTTGCCAGATTCGTCTAGAAGGTTCTAGAAGCGTCCAGGTTTCTCAGCCATTTAAATAGCTCCAACACACGTGTCCAAAGGAGGCTGGCCCCACGCGTTTCACACTCATCACGACACCTCACAGCTCAGACTCCCTCACACTCTCACACGCGTCCCAACAGAACTCACACTCTCTCTCTGCTGCCACCCGTCCAGCCACGTGTCTCCTCCCAGTCTTTCCCCTTCACCACTTGTCACCACCACAGCTAGTCACCGGAGCATCGCCGGGACCTTGCCGTCGGGCATGCAGACGCCCTGAGCCACCGTCCAACCGTCTCCGGCCACCGTCCTTGCCGGAAACTGCAAAAATACCAGAAACCCTCCCTACGCCTCCGATCTTCACCCTTACTCCTCCGTTCCCCTTCGACTTCACCTCGCCGGAGAATTCAGCTGTGACCGGAAAATTCAAAGGTTTTTCCAGAAACCACTCAAACCTTCATCGTTCTTCAAGAGGTTTTCCAGAACATTATCAAACATTCATCACCTGGAATTTCCAGAACACTCCATCAACTAACGAACAAGATCCATCAGCTTCGGAATCATCGTCTTCATCCGTTCTTGAAGTTTTCTTCCCAGATCTTCATAGAACTCATTGAGTTCTTCACGGTTTGCCCAGAAATCTTCAAGCAAGATCCCAACGCAGAAACTTCAACGAGCCTCCTCCTTCAACCTTCAAGAACTCGCACCAAGATTCTCCAGTTTTGCGTAACATCTTGAGATCACCAAGTGCTTTTCAGAGATTCACGAGCGGTTCGTACTCCTCATCCAGGTACGTTTTCCTTTGATTCTTGGTTGAGCATTGTTTCTGATTGCTAGGACGTATAGATTGGCTTGTTTCATCTAGATTTTAGTTTGAGCATGAGATTGAGTTGGAGTTTCGTTAAGCTTTGAATTAGGTTTAGTATCAGATTTTGTGCAGAGGTTGAGTGAGGTTTGAGAGAGGGTTTGTGTGAGGAAGATGAGAGAACGACGGCTGGGGTTTAGGTTAGAAGGATGAACAGTGATTTGAGTATTGGAGAGGGGTTTGGTTTTGTGGTTCAGATTAGGGTTAGGGTTTGGGTTTAGGCCCAAACGCGTTTACTGACGCACACCTCCCAGTTTGCTCGTATCCCCCCCTGGCGTGTGAGAGACAGTTGATGTTGATCTGGGCCTTAGGCCCTAATGCTATCCACACCCCCCTCATCTAAGCCCAGCGAAGAATACCACTGCAAAGCCTGCTAGCTGCACCCCCAGCGTTTTTGTTTTATTTCTGTTTTCTAAAACGAGTTGGGCCTAGTCTTTATTACTAGGCGCACCCCCACCAATGTGAGCCCACCTGGAAATGAACCAGCTTGTCCTGCTATTCTCACCCCCTCCCCTCATTTTAATTCTTTTAATTCCTTTAATATTCTAGCAACTTTAAAAATTTCATAACAAAATAAAAACAATTGATTTTTTAATTCTTCTTTTTTCTACCACTTTATAATAATGTCTAGAAAATTGTATAAAAATAAAAATGTCATTTTATTTTTGTTTGCTATTTTTGGTATATTTTCCATTTAAATGCCTTTTTTAATATTCTTTAATGCATGCATATTGTTAGAAAATTCATAAAAAATAGTAGGTTTAATCAAATAATTCCGTTCTTTTTTCTGTAGACTCGTAATTCAATGTAGAATTTTATAGTGCAAAAACATTAGCTTAATCATGCATTTTCATTTTAATTGCATTTTTTGTATTGTCTTGATATTGAATAATTAGGTTGTGGATATGTCTGCTTTGTTGATTTTGGTTCTTTCATCTGGTAATGAATTTTGTTCTGATTTTTTAGTATGTTGTCATAGAGCCATGTAGGTTTCCCATAGATTTTTGTTAGATTTTTGTAGGATGTTCTGATATTGTTTTAGTCTGAGCTTGAAGATAGGAGAAGTCTTGATGGCTTCTAGCTTTGAAGTTCAACTGTGGTTGAACTTCAGAGATAGCTTCTTGTGGTTTGGTGGCCTATGGGTTCTTCTCAAAGATGGGAGCTGATTGAGGTCCTGTTGGAGCTTGCAAGGATGCAGTGGTTTTAGGTTTAGTCTAGGAGCTTGTTCTCTGTTTGTGAGGGTCGAGATCCTGAAGTTTGAAGGGAGTTTATGGTACTTTCCTGAGGAAGGCACTATGAATGACTTTCATTCTTTCTTCTCACCTCTTTCTTAAGTGTCCAATGATGTTGGAGCCAACTTGTGAGTTTAATTTCTCCTGAGGAGGAATGTAAACTGATCACAGTTGTTGAGCCGCATGGGATACGATTCCTAAGTGGAAGCCTCCTAGTACTTTCCTGAGGAAGGTCCTATGGGTCTATTCACTTAGTTCCATTAGTTTATCTAGGATTTCTCAAGTATCCAGTGATGTTGGAGCCAACTTGTGAGTTTAATTTCTCCTGAGGAGGAATGTAAACTGATCACAGTTGTTGAGCCACGTAGGATACGATTCCTAAGTGTCAGCCTCCTAGTACTTTCCTGAGGAAGGTCCTATGGGTCTGCTCACTTAGTTCCCTTAGTGCATGTAGGCTTTCTCAAATATCCAGTGATGCCGGAGCCTTCATGTGAGTTTAATTTCTCCTGAGGAGGGATGTAAACTGATCACAGTTGTCGAGCCGCATAGGATATGACTCCTGGGTAGTAACCTCCTGGTACTTTCCTGAGGAAGGCACTATGAGCTTGTCTGCTTAGCTCCCTTTCTCTGGTAAGCTTGTTCTGAAGCTTGGAGACTGGGATTGATTCCTCTTGCTTAGGGTTAGAGTTTTGCTTAGAGCTTTGTTTAGGTGTTGCATAGAGTTTTGTTCAGAGATAGATTAGAAGTTTGTTAGGGGCCTTGCCCAGGAGTAGTTTCTTGTTTTGTAGATAGAGGCTTGTCAGGTTAGCTAGCCTTCTCTTTGTATTGTTTGACTTGTGTGATGTTATGTTGCATTAGACCTAGGGATTCATCTAGATAGTTCTGAGGTAGGTGCATCTTAGAAGTAGACTTTGTGTGCATGAGAAGTTGAGGTGGTCCTCCTTCTGCTTGTTTGTTATTGCGTGGCTTTGCTTGTTGGTATTTGGTAGAGCTGGGCTCCCTTGCCTTTGTGGTTTGCGGCCTTTGCGTCTTGTTTGTTTAGTTGCTGCATTCATGCATATTTTCAGTATTCCTTTACTTAGTAGTTAATTCTTGTTTGCCGTTTAAGTCCTGTTGCCATGATCCCTTAGGAGCTCTGACTTCTCCGCTGCGGGGTCGTTATGATAGACATTAGGATGGTCAACCAGGTAGGATAGCAGTAGGTAGATTCCCCTTTTCCAACTATAGTTTTAGGGTGTCTTTTCCCCTTTCCTTTCAGTAGGAGCTTTTGAGTAGCGTGATCCGTAGTTAGCCGAACTACAGCTGCTCTGATTCTTCGTACCAGACGAGGATATGTAGGCATAGGATGCGATATCCTAGCGAGCACACTAACGACTAACCTTTGTTCTCTCGCGGCTGTGCGATCGAGACCTTCCCGCTAACGACTAATTGTTATCCCTTTCTCTTGCCCGAGCGCATTTGAGACCAGATCGTAGTTGTAGGTTCCCGAGCCTTTAGAACCAGTTTATCTTCTCACTGCTGTGTGAGAGCCCCCCTGTTTAGCTGTAGTTAGTCGAACTACGTTTGCTCTGATCTTCCATGCTGTGTGGAAGTACGTAGGCACAGGACGCGATGTCCTGGCGAGCAACCTTTTCCCCGTTTAGTCGTAGGTAGTCGAACTGCGTTGACTCTGACTTTCCCATTGCACGAGGGAATACGTAGGCTCAGAACACCATATGTTCTGTCGAGTCCTGTCCTTTTCTTTTCTTTTCAGACCGACCATTAGCGTAGATAGATAACACACCCTTTTCCTTATAAACACCAAGCGTGGATCCCATCGAGTACGATGGACGTGAGGGGTGCTAATACCTTCCCCTTGCGTAACCGACTCCCGAATCCAGGTTTTGGTTGCGATGACCATACCTTTTTCCCGTCTTTTGCGAGGTTTACTTCGAGCGTTTCCTTTCCCGCTCTGAGGGATAAATAACGCACGGTGGCGACTCTCCTGTCAAGCCGGCGCCGATTTTCGCAGTAGCGACAGCTGGCGACTCTGCTGGGGATTTTATAGCATCTAGGGACTTTTCCCATCCCTTATGCTGGGACCGTTTCCCATCCCCTACGCGAGTCAATCCTAGCGCTTGGATGTTTATTTGTTGGGTGTTGTGCATATGTGTTTTACTTTTCTGCACTTTACTTTTCCGTACCTTTACCTTTCCGCATTTACTTTCCAGCATTATATTAGTATGATTATTGCTGTGGGCAAGGGAGGTTACTGTGAGTGAGAAGCCGGACCTGGGCTTGAGTATGCACCTAGATATAGTTGTGGAGAGTAGTAGACGAACCTGTCTGCTGAGCAGGCACAGTTCCCTACGAAATCTACGCTCAGACGAATTTCTCGCAGAGGCACTCCTTTCTGGTCCTGAGGATCTGAGGGGAGTCCAGACGTGGGGATTGTCGACTCTGGGGACCGATCATTTGGAAGTCAGCTAAGTGAGGCCTCTTCATGACTTGATGATGCCACTCCTTCTAGGAATCGTATCGTCATTCATGAAAGTCTGTGACGCTGATGACCGCATAGGACGCCGTACCTTTGTCCGTGGATTAGGTCTATCATACCTGTGAGAGGGATTGGGTTATTGCAGGAAAACTGGCCTTCAGAATCCATGATTCAGTACCTTTATCAGATGGTGTTCTTAATTAATCTCCAGGTGTGTTGTTTGGATCAGATGGGTTCCTTATCTGAGGGTGATACTATCATCAGATGGTTTTCTCGTCAGATGCAGAGGTTCAGATGGTTTTCTTACCAGGGGATTGATATTTTGAGTACCAGATGATAGTTAGTGTCATGAGGATCTGGTGACTGTGGTAGTTTTCTGTTCTTGATCACAGAGATGTTCCTCTTCAGGCTACGGCATAGCCTCTGTGTTCACAGATTGCATTATTTATCATATTGCATCATTGCATTACCATTTTGCATACAACTAACGTGTGTGTATTGCAGGTACCTATTTTCCCTTCCAGTTCTGGTGTCTGTTTCCTAGCAAGACATGGAAACCCTGAAGAGAGTATTGCCCTACAAGTTTCCATCTCCGGATATCCGTCTATTGTTAGAGTTGATTGCTATTGCTAAGAAGAGGGTCATGGGTGACTTCAGAAAGAGATATGGGAGGATTCTGACCTATGTTTATCAGCCATCAGCCTACGAGACCAGCGGCATTTATACTCTATTACAGTTCTATGACGCGGAGCTCAGATGTTTTGTATTTCCCGACTTTGTTTTGGCTCCTACCCTGGAGGAGTATTCTGCACTTCTGGATATACCAATCCGCGAGCAGATGCCTTTCTATCGTACGGACGCTGAGCCTAATCTGGCTGAGCTTTCTGCCATCTTGTGCTTGAGAGAGTCTGAGCTGACTGGGAAGATGATCAGAAGAGGAGACGTATGGGGATTTCCGTTGGATGTCTTGGTGGAGAAGGCTCGGGAATATGCCCAGAAGGGTAGCTGGGGTATTTTTGACGTTATCCTTGCTGTATGTGTTTATGGCATCGTGTTGTTCCCGAACATTCCTGATTTTGTTGATTCAGATGCCTTCTATATTTTGGCTGCGAAGAACCCGGTTCCTACTTTGCTGGGAGATATCCACCATTCAACTCACTACCAGAACGAAAAGCGGCGAGGAAGGAATGTGTCTTGTTGTGTACCTCTCCTATGCAGGTGGTTCACCAGTCATATGCCTAAGTCAGGCCCTTTTGTCACCTCTATTGATTCTCTAGGATGGCCCGAGCGTTTGATGGGATTGACTGCTGAGAACGTGGTATGGGTTAACGAAGAGGTATTCGGAGTTGAGGTTATACTCAGATGCGAAGGATTCCCGAATGTTCCTTTAATAGGAAGGAAAGGTTGTGTCAATTACAACCCTTCCTTATTGATCAGGCAATTTGGGTATGTACCTCAAGGAGCGCCAAAACCCGAGGAGATACAGGAATCTCTGTATTTCACCGGGGCAATAGGGAAAGAGATGCTGACCAAGCTTGAGAAGGCATGGAAAAACTTGCACAAGAGAGGGAAGCCTTCAGGTAGCAGAGGGGATACTCGAGTTCCTGGCCCGTATATGGAATGGATTCGTGAGCGAGCTGTGAAATTCCTTATGCCATATCCAGCGGTTCAGCCATTGCATCCTTCTCCGGTGGAGGAGCCTACCACTGTGGACATACAGGTATTCAAGCAGCTGATGGCGGAGAAAGAAGAGCTAGCCAAGGCTAAAGAGGCTTTAGAGCAGGAGAATACCCAGCTTCGGCATGAAAAGATTGAAGCAGGATACTTTTCTAAGCAACAGGCTGAAACTCTGAAACATCTGAAGACTACGCTATTGGAATTGACTGAAACCAAGAAGCGTCTGGAGTTAGATGTAGACTCAGTTAGTAGTGTGTTGGCCACTAAGAAGCAGGAGCTGGAAAGGGCCTACATGAAGCTAGCTAAGTTCAGAGAGCACTGGGATCTCACTATGACCAAGCGCAGAGAGCGGGAAGAAGAGCTGAAGACACAGGTTGCTCAGCTAGAAGAACAGGTCAAAGTGAAGACTGAAGAGCTTGAAGAGGAAGCATGTCGCCGATACGAGGCCGAACGCAAACTGATTGATGCCACGAAGAATTTGGAAGATTTTCAGCATAGAGCAGATGCCAAGAGACCCAAACCTGGGGATGGTGCTCAGGATAAGGCGTGGGAAGACTTTGTCAGAGACATCCAGGGGACGGTCAGGAAGAGGGATCAGCTAATAGAAGGTTTGATTCATCGACCAGATCACGCAGAGACGAGGAAGATGGTCGAGGACTTCCGCAACCGTACCCGTACTTGATTTTTCTCTTGTATTCTGTTGTGTTGAGATCACCACCAGGCATGTTGGCTGGGATCCTCCTTATCATATCAGTTGTATGGAGCATAGTTATGTAACCTCTTGACAAGATTGTTATTCTAATGAATATATGAGGGTTTTTCTAAATATTGTCTTTATGGTTTATCTCGTCTTGCTACCACTGACACTGGAATTGGAGGGGAAATATCTCCAATGCACACATGCACGTTAGCATTTTTTGTATTTCTGTTTGCATAAATCATATTGCATAGCATTTCTTTAGCAGGCCAAAGCGCTTATCCAGCCTTTGTTTTCACCAGAGGGTGATTCTCGGGGATTGTCTGAGGCAAGAGTGGAGTGTTGAAGTCGACAGAGGGGCTGAAGCAGATTTGAGCAGAATCAAGCAAGCATAGTCAGGCTACACGTAGTTGGTAGCTATGGCTGAAGGCAATTTCCAGGCTCCTAGCACCTTGACAGGGTTTGCTATGGCGTCCAACCATCAGTATGATTCTATGGAAGACTTCCCGAACAACCTTGCTGCAGACCAAGTTGTGCAGCCAACTGTTGAGAACCGAGATCGGCATGAGCAGTTCGTTGCCCGAAGTGAACGTCATCCTCCTGCTAACAATCAAGGTGTCGCTTTCCCTGTGATGAATTACCGAAGAGATATTCCAATGGCCGGGATGGTAGATCCAAGAGTTCTTGAAAACGATAGAAGATTCCGAGCATTGGAAGAAGGTATAAAATCCTTAGAAGCGAAAGATGCCGTCAACCTGGATGCTGTAGCCATGTGTTTGGTTCCTGACCTGGTGTTGCCTTACAAGTTCAAAGTGCCGGAATTTGAAAGATACACGGGAGATAGCTGTCCAAAGCTGCATTTGATGATGTTCTGTCGAAGGATGACTTCGTTTGTGCGAGATGACCAACTAATGATCCATTGCTTCCAGTATAGCCTGACTGGGGCATCCTTGAGATGGTATGTGCAATTAGAGAGTAATCAGATCCGATCATGGGTAGATTTAGCCAGAGCTTTCATGAAGTAGTACGATTACAACCTGGATTTGACTCCTAGTCTCGTAGATCTGCAAGAGTTATCTCAGGCGGAGAATGAATCATTCAGAGGGTATTTGCGAAGATGGAAAGAATTGGCTGCTAGTGTTCAACCACCGCTTCCGGAAAGAGAAATGGTTGACATCTTCTTGGGTACTCTGAAAGGCCATTATTTTGACAAATTGTTCAGTTGCACAAACTTTGTGGGCCTGATGAGACTGGGAGAGATTGTTGAGAGAGGACTCAGGAGTGGAAAGTTTCGAGATGTTCCTTACGTCCCAGTTGATAAGATTGAGTCAGTTGTCAGTTCTCAAGAAGAGTGGGAAGAAGGAGATGACGCCATCTCAGAATCTCTAGCATCTCAGGATCAGTTTTCAGACACTTCAAGTCAACGATCATCCTATCGTCGATCGCGTCAGCACGCCCCACGAAGACCAAGGAAACCTGAAAGGCAGTTTACTCAGCTACCGGTGTCGTACAGTCAGTTGATGCCAGATCTGGTCAAAAGTGGATTGATAGTGCCGAAAGAGACTAAGCCGGTGATTCCACCGTATCCTCCAGGTTTTGATGCCAGCGCCCGCTGTGAGTACCATGTTGGGGCACAGGGGCATTCAACAAATGATTGTAAGGTGCTTAGAAGCCAGGTTCAAGATCTGTTAGACTCTAGCTGTATTTGCATCACGCCCCAAGGTTTTGTTCAGATTAATGATTTTCCATCATCCAGTTGTGTGGGTTCGTCAGTTAATGTCATGGAAGACTCCACAGGAAGTGTGTGCTCTGAAGATTGTCAATCAGAGAGTTCAGTTGTGTGGGAGAAGTTTCTAGAGGTTTTTGCGCCGGGTGTCGCATCTGTTTTCTCTGCTTAATCCGTTTTTGTGCACTAGTGTCTGCCGACCACCACCAGGATTGTTGGCTGGGGTCATTATATTCGTACTCATTTGTGCTTATCTGCTGATTTTGTTGGTTGTACATGTGTGGGAGATGTTCGTCTGTATGCTTATAGCTTGAGTTTCTCTTTACCTCGTTATGAATATGTGTTTGCTTGCTGCATTGCGTTATCGTTTAACAGGTACATCAGAATCGTGGGTCTTATTTCCTCGTCGTCCAGTTTGTTGCAGGAATTCCTTCAGAGATATGGAACAGAATCAGTTCGAATTGATTGAAGTCCGAAGCCAGCTGGGGCAGATGATGAGAGACATGCAAGAGATGCGTCTGGAGCAGAAGATTCTCAAAGAGGAGAATAGTCAGCTGAAGACCCAAGTGAGCTTGATCATGGAGGTAGTCAAGAATGTGCTTAGGAAAGAAGACGATCAGCTATTTGAAGCCGCAATAAAGAAGCTCGTGCCACCCGTGCCTGTGGAACCTGAGCAGCAGCAACAGAAGATGCATCTGGCTCAACGAAGGATCCAGGAAGGGAAGCCAAAGAGAATATTTGAGGCACCGCCTATAACATATGCTGAGCTCTTGCAGGCCTTATTGAGGTTTAATCTGGTTGAGAAGAGAACGTTGGAACCACCCACGAGGGTGCTTCCTCATGGGTACGATGCCAGCAAGCAATGTGAATTTCATTCTGGGGCATTCGGACACGACATCGAGGGTTGCCATGCTTTTAAGCACAATGTTCAAGACCTGATTGACTCGCACGATATTGAATTCACGCCGAGCGGCGTAGCTGTGCGTATTGCTCCTGTCTCAGTCGATGCTAAGATGACAGATGTTCCTAAAGCTGCGGTGGGTCAGAAGCGTATCCTGGACTCCATGGTGTCAGAATCTCCAGGCCCACAACTGTTGCCTATTCCTGGGGCAGATCTGAGAAAGAAAATGGCTAAGCATAAGGAGGGCGTTAATCAATACATTGAAGGCCAAGAAACCGATGTTGCATTTGATACGAAGGGTGTTCAAGAGTCAACCCGACACCAGCAGCAGCAGCCTCAGCAGCAGAACCAGCAGGGGTACAAAAGATATCAGAATCGGGCTCCTCTGGCAAGCCGTCATCTTGATACTCCACCTATGCCATATGCACAACTTCTGCAAACGTTGCTTCAGCTCCAATTGGTTCACAAAAGGACGATGGCTCCCTTAACAGGGGCACCACCACCGGGGTATGATGCCAATGCTACTTGTGAGTTCCATACTGGGGCACCATGCCATACGGTTGAGAATTGTAAAGCTTTTAAGCACAAAGTGCAGGATCTGCTTGATAGTGCAGCAATCAGCTTCGGGCCGGGAGGTCCCAGAATCATCTGAATGAAGGAGGAAAGACTCTATAATTTGGTTGGGTCGTTGCTATAATTTGGTTGGGTCGGTGAAAGCGGATCAGGACAGCATCGAATTGTCTCTAATAAAGATAGCTGGTTCAGCAGCAGGACGAATGTGAAAGCCCGGTTCTCGGAAGCTAGCATATTTTCTTTGTTTTAGCTTGTCATTTCTTTACATTTGTAGTTGCTTTCCTGTTTGAATTTGTAATCTTGTTTGTAAAACTTGTTGTTTTCATTCAATTGATGATAATGAAATAAATATGCATGTTTTGATTGAATCCATTCGTGTTCACTAACTGTTTTTACAAATGTCCAACGCTTGGTTAAGAAGAATTTGGGGAGGATGACGAAAATGACCGACAGGCAACTGCCGATATTGTATGCTTTTGAAATAAAACCTGTTGATGATGTACAGGCATTGTTTCAAATCCCTAAACACCGGAGATATAAGGAAGATAATCCCTTGTCAACCCCTTTGAGCCTTGTAGTAGGAGTTCTTTCTGCAAGCGAAAAACCCTCAATCTTAACCTGGGGCAGGGTAGGTGTTAGCTAATTTGACCGAGCGTCCAAATTGCAAAAGGAGTGTCCGTTCAAGGATCAATCACGTCCCTAGAGGTCGTGCCTAAAAGACCACAATGGTTCAATCAAGAGTGGGGCAGTCACATCATTCCCCAGAGAGTCAGACAACCAGTGTCACACGACTTGTTCAAAAGAAAAAACGAAGAAAAAAAGAGAGAGAATCAAAAGCCCGCTAAGTCAAGAAAACTTCAAAACAAATGACTTAGGAAAAAATGAGGGCATCCCGCTGGACTTAAAAAATCAAAAGAAACTCAAAAGGAGTCAGTCCAGGCAAAAGATAGGGATATGAAAAGAAAAAGAAGAAAAGGATCAAAAGAAAAATCCTCAAAAGAAATACGAGTCGTGTGACCTCAAGTGTCAAAAAACGAAAGAGTGAGTGGCTGTCACTCCCAACGATCATAATCGCTCGAACTATCATTCCTATCTTTCAACCCCTGAGAGGTGAGCGCTAAGGTTGAATTAGCTGAACATAGGATCGGAGAACATCAAGGAGAATGGGTGGGTTAAAATAAACTTTGAGCCTTTATCCTTTCTTTCAGAACCGTGAACCTGACCATGTTACAACCTCCAAAAGTCCTAATTGAAGCAGGTTGTGTCGAAAGCATACTTTGGTAAAGGTCGCGTCGATTCTGACTCTTAAAAGGGTTCCTCTTACCATGTTGATGCTAATGTTGATAAATGTTTTGTGCATTATATGCCATGAACTGTCTTTCCTTTTCCCAGTGAACAGATTGGATGTCAAAGTTGTCATATGTGTTGCATTAATACATCTGTTACGCAGAACAACTTGTTTTACTTGCGAGTAAGCGCTTGACAGCAGAAAAGCTTCCTACAATGGAAAGTATGGTCAAGACAGAATGCAGAGCGCTCGAATGTTCCGAGAGCAGGGGCAAGCTATTATCGTAATCCCCAGTCAGGTCAGCTTTTCGAAGTCAATTATCCTGGGGCAATCAGGTCGAGATTCAGGTAAATGTGTTGCCGTCAGGAGGCACTACCTGGAATCAGCCAAACAGGGGCAAGGTCAGTGCAGTCAGGGGCCGACCATCTTAAGCACGCAGAAGTTATTCGAGGAGCATTCGATGTGAAGTATCTTTCCGAAGTTCAGAATATTGGGGCATGTCATATCAGACCATCAGAACAGATTTGCAGATTTCCTTTCGAGGACTATCCCCACGGAGGTCCCGTAGGCTGGGGCATATCAGAGGCGAAAGGTTTGTTCTTCTCCGTATCAGCAGGGCCATTCAGAGTTATTCGAGCAGATTTAGCCAATCTTTCGAAAGCGAGACGAACGCGGGAAGTCGTGTCATTATCCCTGGACTCTTCACCCGGAGACTATGTATTCAGGCAAAGTGTTTCCCAGCGTCAGTTGTACCTGACCCACTACAGGTAGCCCAAAAGCATAGATCCGTGTTGGCGATCGCTGTGAGGCCCATCCGTGTTGGCACATCGGTTTCCAGATCCGAGCTTCATCAGTATGCGGGAAGACTCCCTCTAGTTTCTCCAGCAAAGTCCAATTTTTCATTGGTACGGGTGAGCTGTCCACAGAGGAGTCCAATCATATTCAGCACATCTGCTATTTCACAGCGGAGTTATATTCCTCAGTAGGGTATTACTTCGTCGAGGTGTTCGGTTAAGTTCCCAATATCTCCAGCGGAGTTGATTTCACTCTCCCAGCATTTATTTTGCTGGGTTAATCCTGTGATACCCGGTTTATCCCCAGCGGATTTGATTTCACTCTCCCAGCATTTATTTTGCTGGGATAATCCTGTGATATCCAGTTTATCCCCAGCAGAGTTGGCTTCGTCTTCAGCATTTATGTTGCTGAAGTGGTTTTCTGTATCCAGCTCTCTCCGGCAGCTTGAGCCTGCATTAGCATATTGCATGCATCATCATATTTGCATCATACCTGCATGACATTTTCAAAATGTGTAGCATTTCCATCCTGAATGGAGCATTACGCCGTAGAAAGATTAAAGCATACGCATATGCATACGAAGCATAAGTCAGGTTTTCTATCAGCCTCATATGGCGCGTGAATTACTCTGTGATCAGTTCAGGGGCATTTATCCAGCAACAGTATTCAGACGATTCAGCGGATTATTTGATCAAGCAGTCATCTGATATCGACAGACTTTTCTTCCCGTCAATTCATATTGACGATGTGTTCCTTCGATAAATGGATTTCTCCGTCTATCATTAGACGTCTTGAGTACGAATGTGGTTTTCTTTCCGTCTATCCTTAGACGATGTGAAGTTGCGGGTGATCGCAGTAGGGTTTCAAGAAGGGGTTTCCCCAGGATATGCTTTTCTTTCCGTCTATCAGTAGACGATGTGAAGTTTCAGGTGATTGTTCAGCGGATTTCTTATTGTCAGATCACCCATGATGAGGTGTTTCCCCAGCGAGTCTTCTCCGGCTATCTTTGATTGTTGAGGGGTTTCAAAGCGATATTTCGGATAGTGGTTTTCTTGCTGTGTATTGGATGAGACGACGTTTCAAGAGGGACTTTTCTGACTGTCAATCCTTATTGATGTCGAGGCTCTTCGAAGAATGTTCAGTTTTCGTGATTGTCGATTCTTATTGACGACATGGTTCTTTAAAGGCGGTTTTCTTCCCGTCGGTCCATACTGACGATGTGGCCCCTTCAAGGATATCGATCTTCCCATCAATTCCCGTAGACAGAAGGATTCTGAAATTCAAGGGATGGTGTTGAATTGCGTTATGGTGTCTTCCCGTCTACCCTTAGACGATGAGAGTTTGGAGATTATTTCTTTCCGTCTATCCTTAGACGATGTGAATTGATTTGTTTCATCAATCAGGATGATCCCGTCTACCCTTAGACGATGTGAATTTGGAGATTATTTCTTTCCGTCTATCCTTAGACAATGTGAATTGATTTGTTTCATCAATCAGGATGATCCCGTCTACCCTTAGACGATGTGAATTTGGAGATTATTTCTTTCCGTCTATCCTTAGACGATGTGAATTGATTTGTCATCAATCAGGATGATCCCGTCTACCCTTAGACGATGTGAGTATGGAGATTATGGTTTCTTCCCGTCCATCTTTGGACGATGTGAGTATATTTCTCTTCCGGCCTATCAGTAGGCAATGTGAAAGGATCAGGTGTTTTGTTGCAACCCTAGGGTTTGTTACATGGGGTATCACAAGTAATGGGTATTCAAATCAGGAGTTCTTTATCAGAGGATTGATCAGTTTGGTGCCGTAATGACTGGACTCGGTTCTTTGGACTTTATTCCCCAAGCAGTTGACAGTATATGCTCGCGGTTGGCAAATTTTCGGGTTTTATTTGTATTCAACCGTCTCGTATCTCTGAATGTTTGAAGGCTGAGCGCTCTTCAAACCCTTCAGGTCCAAGTCGCTTGAATAGGGGCAGCTGTTGCACCCTAAAATTTGACCAACCGATTCTCCTATCTGACTCGTGGTTTAAATTCATATTCGCAAATCAGACGCATGACATTCGTGCACAGACAGAGGATATCAGAGTTACAGCTTGATTTTCGTCTATCAGATATGGCAGATCCAGTCCAGATCATCAGGGTTTTATTTTTTCGGGAAATTGTGCGCTCCTCAGTGATTTTCAGCTTGCATAGTGATTTTGGGATATTCTGATGCCCGGGGTTCTCTGTTCGATTCGATCTGGTCTCGTGCGCTCTTTTATAGGGGTCATTTGCATTTTTCTGCATCTTTAGGGTTTAATAGCCTTTTTCGAATTCTTAATAGGTTTTATAGATTTTTCTGGAATTTAAATAGGGTTTTTGTATTTTTTAAATAGCTTAAATCTCTTTTTAGAATTTTATATAGTTTTAAATAGGTTTAATAGTTTTTGCCATTTTTTAGAATATAATAGATTTTAAATTTAGTTTTAATTGTTTTTTAGGATAATAAAGAAAAAGGGGAATATAGTTTTTCTTTTATGTTAATAGAGATTTTAATAGTTTTAAATAGGGTATTGTTTTAATATAGTTTTCCTTTTTAAGTAGATATTAAATAATAGTATAGAATTTAATAGTCTTTTAATATAGAAATAGATAGATTTTTCTTTTTCTTTAATAGATATTATAAATTTTCTTTTATAGAATATAACATAGTTTTTAGAATTAATTAGGGTTAATAGAAATTAAATAATTGTTTTTTAGATATAAATAATATAGTCCTTTTTTAGAATTTAATATAGATTTTCTAGGTCTTATTAGGAATTAATTAGTGGGATTATTAGATTAAGATTAATTGAGTTTTAATAGTTAATTAGGATTAGGTCTAATTCATTTGTCATTAGCTTTGTTAATCCATTTTTAATTCATTAATCCATTTCAGTTTTTTGGTTTTTTTTATCTTTTTTTTTTCGTATTGGGCCCAGGTATCAATGAAAGGCCCAGAGTTGGTTTTTGTCTATTTCCATTTTTGTCCAGAAAAATCCAATTCGCAACCCAATTTGTCCAGAAATGCCCATCAAAGGATCCAGCAGTTGCCAGATTCGTCTAGAAGGTTCTAGAAGCGTCCAGGTTTCTCAGCCATTTAAATAGCTCCAGCACACGTGTCCAAAGGAGGCTGGCCCCACGCGTTTCACACTCATCACGACACCTCACAGCTCAGACTCCCTCACATTCTCACACGCGTCCCAACAGAACTC
Organism: Lathyrus sativus; assembly: GCA_963859935.3. Classification (NCBI taxonomy): domain Eukaryota; kingdom Viridiplantae; phylum Streptophyta; class Magnoliopsida; order Fabales; family Fabaceae; genus Lathyrus; species Lathyrus sativus. Next base: position 114,669,750 of record OZ012736.1, on the reverse strand, counting down.
ACACTCTCTCTCTACTGCCACCCGTCCAGCCACGTGTCTCCTCCCAGTCTTTCCCCTTCACCACTTGTCACCACCACAGCTAGTCACCGGAGCATCGCCGGGACCTCGCCGCCGGGCATGCAGACGCCCTGAGCCACCGTCCAACCGTCTCCGGCCACCGTCCTTGCCGGAAACTGCAAAAATACCAGAAACCCTCCCTACGCCTCCGATCTTCACCCTTACTCCTCCGTTCCCCTTCGACTTCACCTCGCCGGAGAATTCAGCTGTGACCGGAAAATTCAAAGGTTTTTCCAGAAACCACTCAAACCTTCATCGTTCTTCAAGAGGTTTTCCAGAACATTATCAAACATTCATCACCTGGAATTTCCAGAACACTCCATCAACTAACGAACAAGATCCATCAGCTTCAGAATCATCGTCTTCATCCGTTCTTGAATTTTTCTTCCCAGATCTTCATAGAACTCATTGAGTTCTTCACGGTTTGCCCAGAAATCTTCAAGCAAGATCCCAACGCAGAAACTTCAACGAGCCTCCTCCTTCAACCTTCAAGAACTCGCACCAAGATTCTCCAGTTTTGCGTAACATCTTGAGATCACCAAGTGCTTTTCAGAGATTCACGAGCGGTTCGTACTCCTCATCCAGGTACGTTTTCCTTTGATTCTTAGTTGAGCATTGTTTCTGATTGCTAGGACGTATAGATTGGCTTGTTTCATCTAGATTTTAGTTTGAGCATGAGATTGAGTTGGAGTTTCGTTAAGCTTTGAATTAGGTTTAGTATCAGATTTTGTGCAGAGGTTGAGTGAGGTTTGAGAGAGGGTTTGTGTGAGGAAGATGAGAGAACGACGGCTGGGGTTTAGGTTAGAAGGATGAACAGTGATCTGAGTATTGGAGAGGGGTTTGGTTTTGTGGTTCAGATTAGGGTTAGGGTTTGGGTTTAGGCCCAAACGCGTTTACTGACGCACACCTCCCAATTTGCTCGTATCCCCCCCCCCTGGCGTGTGAGAGACAGTTGATGTTGATCTGGGCCTTAGGCCCTAATGCTATCCACACCCCCCTCATCTAAGCCCAGCGAAGAATACCACTGCAAAGCCTGCTAGCTGCACCCCCAGCGTTTTTGTTTTATTTCTGTTTTTCTAAAACGAGTTGGGCCTAGTCTTTATTACTAGGCGCACCCCCACCAATGTGAGCCCACCTGGAAATGAACCAGCTTGTCCTGCTATTCTCACCCCCCTCCCCTCATTTTAATTCTTTTAATTCCTTTAATATTCTAGCAACTTTAAAAATTTCATAACAAAATAAAAACAATTGATTTTTTAATTCTTCTTTTTTCTACCACTTTATAATAATGTCTAGAAAATTGTATAAAAATAAAAATGTCATTTTATTTTTGTTTGCTATTTTTGGTATATTTTCCATTTAAATGCCTTTTTTAATATTCTTTAATGCATGCATATTGTTAGAAAATTCATAAAAAATAGTAGGTTTAATCAAATAATTCCGTTCTTTTTTCTGTAGACTCGTAATTCAATGTAGAATTTTATAGTGCAAAAACATTAGCTTAATCATGAATTTTCATTTTAATTGCATTTTTTGTATTGTCTTGATATTGAATAATTAGGTTGTGGATATGTCTGCTTTGTTGATTTTGGTTCTTTCATCTGGTAATGAATTTTGTTCTGATTTTTTAGTATGTTGTCATAGAGCCATGTAGGTTTCCCATAGATTTTTGTTAGATTTTTGTAGGATGTTCTGATATTGTTTTAGTCTGAGCTTGAAGATAGGAGAAGTCTTGATGGCTTCTAGCTTTGAAGTTCAATTGTGGTTGAACTTCAGAGATAGTTTCTTGTGGTTTGGTGGCCTGTGGGTTCTTCTCAAAGATGGGAGCTGATTGAGGTCCTGTTGGAGCTTGCAAGGATGCAGTGGTTTTAGGTTTAGTCTAGGAGCTTGTTCTCTGTTTGTGAGGGTCGAGATCCTGAAGTTTGAAGGGAGTTTATGGTACTTTCCTGAGGAAGGCACTATGAATGACTTTCATTCTTTCTTCTCACCTCTTTCTTAAGTGTCCAATGATGTTGGAGCCAACTTGTGAGTTTAATTTCTCCTGAGGAGGAATGTAAACTGATCACAGTTGTTGAGCCGCATGGGATACGATTCCTAAGTGGAAGCCTCCTAGTACTTTCCTGAGGAAGGTCCTATGGGTCTATTCACTTAGTTCCATTAGTTTATCTAGGATTTCTCAAGTATCCAGTGATGTTGGAGCCAACTTGTGAGTTTAATTTCTCCTGAGGAGGAATGTAAACTGATCACAGTTGTTGAGCCACGTAGGATACGATTCCTAAGTGTCAGCCTCCTAGTACTTTCCTGAGGAAGGTCCTATGGGTCTGCTCACTTAGTTCCCTTAGTGCATGTAGGCTTTCTCAAATATCCAGTGATGTCGGAGCCTTCATGTGAGTTTAATTTCTCCTGAGGAGGGATGTAAACTGATCACAGTTGTCGAGCCGCATAGGATATGACTCCTGGGTAGTAACCTCCTGGTACTTTCCTGAGGAAGGCACTATGAGCTTGTCTGCTTAGCTCCCTTTCTCTGGTAAGCTTGTTCTGAAGCTTGGAGACTGGGATTGATTCCTCTTGCTTAGGGTTAGAGTTTTTCTTAGAGCTTTGTTTAGGTGTTGCATAGAGTTTTGTTCAGAGATAGATTAGAAGTTTGTTAGGGGCCTTGCCCAGGAGTAGTTTCTTGTTTTGTAGATAGAGGCTTGTCAGGTTAGCTAGCCTTCTCTTTGTATTGTTTGACTTGTGTGATGTTATGTTGCATTAGACCTAGGGATTCATCTAGATAGTTCTGAGGTAGGTGCATCTTAGAAGTAGACTTTGTGTGCATGAGAAGTTGAGGTGGTCCTCCTTCTGCTTGTTTGTTATTGCGTGGCTTTGCTTGTTGGTATTTGGTAGAGCTGGGCTCCCTTGCCTTTGTGGTTTGCGGCCTTTGCGTCTTGTTTGTTTAGTTGCTGCATTCATGCATATTTTCAGTATTCCTTTACTTAGTAGTTAATTCTTGTTTGCCGTTTAAGTCCTGTTGCCATGATCCCTTAGGAGCTCTGACTTCTCCGCTGCGGGGTCGTTATGATAGACATTAGGATGGTCAACCAGGTAGGATAGCAGTAGGTAGATTCCCCTTTTCCAGCTATAGTTTTAGGGTGTCTTTTCCCCTTTCCTTTCAGTAGGAGCTTTTGAGTAGCGTGATCCGTAGTTAGCCGAACTACAGCTGCTCTGATTCTTCGTACCAGACGAGGATATGTAGGCATAGGATGCGATATCCTAGCGAGCACACTAACGACTAACCTTTGTTCTCTCGCGGCTGTGCGATCGAGACCTTCCCGCTAACGACTAATTGTTATCCCTTTCTCTTTCCCGAGCGCATTTGAGACCAGATCGTAGTTGTAGGTTCCCGAGCCTTTAGAACCAGTTTATCTTCTCACTGCTGTGTGAGAGCCCCCCTGTTTAGCCGTAGTTAGTCGAACTACGTTTTCTCTGATCTTCCATGCTGTGTGGAAGTACGTAGGCACAGGACGCGATGTCCTGGCGAGCAACCTTTTCCCCGTTTAGTCGTAGGTAGTCGAACTGCGTTGACTCTGACTTTCCCATTGCACGAGGGAATACGTAGGCTCAGAACACCATATGTTCTGTCGAGTCCTGTCCTTTTCTTTTCTTTTCAGACCGACCATTAGCGTAGATAGATAACACACCCTTTTCCTTATAAACACCAAGCGTGGATCCCATCGAGTACGATGGACGTGAGGGGTGCTAATACCTTCCCCTTGCGTAACCGACTCCCGAATCCAGGTTTTGGTTGCGATGACCATACCTTTTTCCCGTCTTTTGCGAGGTTTACTTCGAGCGTTTCCTTTCCCGCTCTGAGGGATAAATAACGCACGGTGGTGACTCTCCTGTCAAGTCGGCGCCGATTTTCGCAGTAGCGACACCTGCTATGCAAATGATTTATGCAAATGCAAATGTGTGTCTGTGCGTTAGGGAGATTTCTCCCCCAATTCTAGTGCCAGAGTGCCAGTGTTGATAACAAGAAGTCTGAATCCAGTCATTAAAATAACATCTCATATATATATGGCCCAACAAGGCAGCAGTACAATGTCAACGAATACATGGAGAATCCATAGCATGACCTCGACCAACAAGCCTGGTGATGGTCAGCCAACAACAAAGATCAGAAAATACAAAGGGTTACAAAGATAGTCAAGTGCGACAACAGGCACGAAACTCTTCTAGCAACTCTTTTGTCTTGGGATGATCAAGCCAAGCGAGTAACCTTTCAACAAGCAACTCCCTCTGCATAACAGTGCACTGGAGACCTTCAACAGAATCTTCCCCCGCTCCCTGGCCAAAACAGTCTTCTAACCTTCGCTTCTTAGACTCGAACATCTGCTTGCGATCTTTCAGGTTAGCGATAGCTTTGTTTAGCAGGTCTTCAGTAGCATATTTGTGAGCTGTTTCCTCATCAAACCTCTTCTCACTGGCCTTCACCTGAGCTTTCCATTTGGAGATCTGCTGTTTCAGTTTGTCCTCCCTCTCTTTGTTGCTGGCTATAGTGGCATTCCACTGCTGATTGAATTTGGATATTCTCCGGTATGCTTCATCCAGATTCTGCTTCTTGGTAGCCAGTACGTCATTGACAGATTTGAAGTCCAAACCTAAACGCTCACGATCAGCTATGTGTTTGGACAAGTCTGTGCCTAACTTGTTCACCAGTTCTGTCTGCTTCTTGAAGGAGTGGACGGCTTCGTTTCTCTCGCTTCTGAGCTATGCCAGTTCTTTCTCCAATTCTTCATTGTCCTTTTTCAGCTCTTCCTTCTCAACTAACATCTAATTATATTGTTGAATTGGCACGGTAGTAGGCTCTTCAATCACTGAAGAACACTCTTTCTTAGCAGGTGGAAATGACATCCCTATTGTCTCTGCTCTGGTCCTGATCTAAGTCACATAAGGAGCGTAAGCTTGGCTATTGCTCTTACCTAACAAAGATTTTCCTCGTCTGCTGATATCATTCCAGGCATGCTGAAGCTTAAATAACATATCCCGTTCTAGAAGACCTGTGAGGTATAGAGATTCCTGCACCTCTTCATCTTTTGGCAGACCTCTCAAAGCATATGCAAATTGTCTGACAAGTAGAGAGGGGTTATAATTGATGTAGCCCTTTCTTCCAATCAAAGGCACATTTGGAAAACCATTGCAGCTGAAAATGACTTCAGTACCCAACATATCCCTATCAAACCACACGATGCTTTCTGCTGATAAACCCATCAATCGCTCAGACCACTCAGTTGTGGCTGCAGATGAAGCAAAGAGACCCTTTTTGGGCAGGTGACTATCAAACCATCTGTAGAGTAAGGGCACACAGCATGATACATTCTTACCCCTTCTATTTTCGTTCTTGTAATGGATGGAATGATATACATCTCCAATCAAGGTAGGGACTGGATTCCCTGATGCAAATATGTGGAAGGCATCCAAGTCTACAATATCAGGCATGTTGGTAAACAAGATGATGCCATATATGCAGAGGGAAAGAATGGCGTTGAATACGATCCAACAACCGTCTTTGGCACACTGTTGGGCTTTCCCGACCAGGAACTGCAGAGAAAATCCAGGAACCCCATTCCAACTGGACAGAAGCAACTCAGAGGCACCCAGATGAAGAGCAAGAGCTAAATTGGCCAGATCAGGCTTAGCATCCATGTGAACAAATGGCATCTAATTCTTAACCGATACACCCAACAACTCAGCATACTCCTCTAACGTAGGTGAAAGAATGAAGTCCGGGAAAGTGAAGCATCTCAATGGAGGGTCATAGAACTGTAGCAAGGCATACAACCCATTCAACTCATATACCGAAGGTTTACGAACCAGACTAAGCAGCCTCGCATAAGATTTTCTGAATTCTCCTCTCACCGTATCATCTGCCAAGGCAATCAAACTGGACAATAAAGCAACATCTGGGGTAGGGAGCTTGTAGGCCATATTATTCTTCAGAGATCCCATGCTAGCACAATAAAAGGCAAGAAATACCGGAACCGGGGGATAATATGCACCTGCAACACAGACACACGTTAATGATATGCAAATGAGTATGCAAAATGCAAACATGCAACAGGGGATCAAGATTGTGCTGCTGAGGAGACCGAGGCTCTGTTTCAACACAATCACAACTGCTCTGATAATACAACCCTGAAGAGGACCAATAATTAGGCACTGTCAAGAACAACCACATCTCTGATGATGAGAACCCTTTGAACCCAACAACACTGATTCACTGCCAAGAAAACCAGGTATTCTGAAGGTTAAGGTTTCCTGCAATAACCCGACCCCGCTCACAGGTATGGACCTAATCACAGATAAGGTATGACATCCTATGCGTTTCCCAGCGTCATAAACTTTCAAGAAACGATGATACGATACCCAGAAGGTGTGGCATCATCATCTCTTGAAGTGGCCTCACTCAGCTGAGTCACAAATGATCGGTCCCCAGAGTCAACAATCCTCCAAACCAACAACCCCTCAAGCCCAAAGGGTTGGAAAAGAAGTCAACCGGGAGAATCTTGTCTGAGCATGGATTTCGTGAGACACTAGTGTCTGCAAAGCAAGCACGCGCCCACTACTTTCCACAACTAATGCTAAGTACACTCAATCCTGGGTCTGGCTTCTCACTGATCAGAGCCCCTTCCCCCAACAGCACAATAATGATATCATACTGAAACCAAAATTCGGAAAGTAAAGTGCGATAAATAAAACCCAACAGGTAAACATACAAGCGCTAGGATTGACTCGCATAGGGGATGGGAAACGGTCCCAGCCTAGGGGATGGGAAAAGTCCCCAGGAGCTAAAAGTCCCCAGCAGAGTCACCAGCTGTCGCTACTGCAAAAATAAGGTGCCGGCAAAACAGAAGAGTCGTCACCTTTCATTATTTATCCCTCAGAACGAGAAAGGAAACGATCGTAAAAACCTGACGAAAAGGTATAAGACAAGGTCATCGCAACCAATGTCTGGATTCAGAAGTCGGTTACGCAAAGGGAAGGTATTAGCACCCCTCACGTCCATCGTACTCGATGGGATCCATGCTTGTTATGTTTATCTGATGGGTTGGTTATATCTATCTACGCTAAAAGCTGGTCTGAAAAGAAAAGAAAATGACTCGGCAGAACCTAGTAGTTCTATGCCTACGTATTCCCGTCTGGAATGAGAAATCAGAGTCAACGTAGTTCGCCTAACTATGGGTTACGGGGGAAGGTTGCTCGCCGAGATATCTCATCTCGTGCCTACGTACTCTCACACAGCGTGAAATATCAGAGCCAACGTAGTTCGGGACACGAGAGACACAGGTTTGTCTTTTTTATCCGAGTAAGGTTAACAGACGGTTCCAGCAGTTGGTGTATGCAGCTCGCTCGATGGAGACTTAGGCGTTTACCATTTGTGGTAGAACCGAGGGTTAACAAAACTCTCCTTATGAAAAGGGTTTCCAGGGATTAAAGGTCCAAGAGGACAAAAAGAATTTGATCTTTGTTTTCTGTTTTTTAGAAGAAGTGTCTTTTTGGGATGTTTGCAACTAATATCGCACTAGAGACTATGACCTGAGAGTGAATGTGTCGCATGTCACCCAAATGGTGCCATACTAAACATCCAGATTGTTGGAAAGAAACTCTCCAACAACCCTTTCTCAAGTAACTTAAGGCTCGTAGCGTAAGACGTCAATTAATCTTTATTACTGTATTTTGATTTGTTTGAAGATGAGAAGAGAAAGGACGCACTAAAGGGGAACTGATCCAATCCTAAAGTTGTCATGCAAAGTTGATCCTATGGTTGAGGTTAGGAGGGAACTACCTAATGTTATCATGCATGGTTAGAACCCTAATATCTGTCATAACTTCTCTTGAACAAGAGAAGTCAGAGTTCCTAGGGGAACATGGTAAAGGAAAGCAACATCAAAAGAACTAACTGTAATGAAACAATTGTAAATAAAATGAATGCAATGCAACAAACAAGAAGAAGGAACCAAGCTCAACTTCTAGAGTAAGCAAGCCAGAGGCAACACACAAAGCACAGGAAAGGGAGACAGACTCAACCTTAAGCCAGCAAGAAAAGCCAGATAATAACAGACAAGCAGAGGGAGACAGACTCAACCTCTAAATGCAGACAAGAAAGGGGAGGAAAACTCACCCTTTAGGATGCTCTTAGGCCTAGAAACATCTACATGAGGCCTAGTCTAATGCAACATACCAAGCAGTCACACAAGCAACAACAAAGCAATCAGAAAAACAGCAGACAAAATAGCAGACAAACAGCTCAACAGCAAAGCAGATAAACAGCAAAACAACAAACAGTCTGCAAACAACTTCAAGTCCGAGCCACCTTCAAGAGAAGGAAAGGAAAGCTCCATCTTCAAGCTCCAACAAGAGATAAAAGAGTTAACATTAAGATTAGTGCATGATGATGGGAAGCGGGATGGAAACCAAGGGAATCCATCCTGGCACTCAACCATACATCTGACATAGGCATCCTCAAAGGTTCTACCTATTGTGAAATGCCACACATACTTCCAAAGGAGGGATGTGGCTTCCGTGTAGGGACCTTGAATCATGGGATGAGAATGGAAAGCAATCAAGGCAACCCATGTTTATTTGAAGAAAGAGAAGTCAAACTAAGCTCTTCCTAAACCCTAATTAAACAAGCTACAAGAAAGCTACTAAAAGAATGTCTAAACACCAATTCAAGCCTAGGTATTCAAGCTAAATAAACCTCAAGATGTCTAATGAGCCACCCCAAGAGATTTAGAAGCTTATTTGCACTAAAATCCACCTTTGAGATTCAACTAAGGGAAGAGCTACACTAGAAGCAACCTAATCAACACCTTAAATGTTAAATCTACTTAAAATCCTAAAACACCTTCTAGAATTCTACCAAATTTTCTAACGGATCCTAAACATGTTATTGATATGTGGGAAAAAGATCAGAGCCTTAATCTAAAGGGAAGGCACCTAAAGAAACCCTAAAACCCAAAGAGGTCAAAAGAAACCCTACAAAAGGGAGGTCAAGGGAACTGGTCCTAAACAGAACCTAATGTTGTCTAAAAAATCTGAATTAAATCCTAGGGGATCATGCATCTCTAACCTACCAGCAAGCCAAAAATCAACCCTAAATTCTATACCAAACAGCCAATCAAGATTCGACAAAAACAATTAAGAAATAAGCCAAATTAAAGAATTACAGGTCAAGGAAGCACAACAAAACATACATCGTTCCACTCTAATTTTCACGCTAAATCCAAATATCATGTTCATTCATCCTAAATCCTCCTAGAACTCAAAACACGATAGCAATCCTAAAATGCACCAAGTTCTGAAATCTCATCAATCCTTCAATTGAAACCATAGATCTTCTCCTTATACTTCACAAATCATCATAAACTAATCCATTCATGTTAAAGCCTTAAGATCAAACAGTTATAGGTCTCAACAGAAAATGGTTCACACTTAGAATTGTCTCTAAACTCCATGATTTTGATCCAGAATCCATCTAATATCTCTCCTAAACCTTAACCTCATGCTAAAACATGCTAGATCATCATGAATCTACAGCAATTTTGAAAGTTGCATACCTGAGTTGAAGCTTCAAATTGGAGCAGTTAGAGCACGATCCTTGGCTTTAAACTGTGTAGATTCACTTTATGATTGATGTTGAAGATGATTCAATCCTTAATTTGCCTTGAATTCCTCTAGAATTGAAATCACGATTTGCACTTGGAGCTTTGAAATTCAACTTGCAATATCTGGCTATGGCACGAAACAATCACCAACCTTGATCAAAACCTTCCTCTGAACTTATATAGAAGTGATTCTGATGAGTTGGAGGCCCAATCAGTGAAATCCAATTTTCACTCTTGCTTGAAATTTCCAACTATGGTGAACAAGAATTTGCACTCAAAACTTCTCCAAGAAGCTTCAATTCCCTTGCTTGTTAACAGTGGAGAGTGTAGAGATCCAATTAAGCCCTTGTTTGCATCATGAGACCAAGGTTTGATGTGTTACTTATTTAAGAAGTAACAAGTTGAAATGCCATGAAATATGCCTCAAAATTACTTTTCAATATTTCCAATGTGTTTAAAATAACTTTTATGATTAAAATGAGCACCCACTTGCCTTGTTTGAGCACACATGAATTAATTTGAGAATTTTTCACTTAAATGCCTTTAAATTCCCCTTTTGCCAATTTCCTTCAAACCAAGTCTCACCCTATGCCAAATCAATGCATCATGAGTACATGGTTGACCTAAAAACATCATTTTGAACAAGTTTTGTGTTGGACAAAACTTCATTTGAAGCTTGCAAGATAGAGAAAATGACCTATAATGCCAAATGACCTATAATCTCACTTTCCCAAAATACCCCTAACTTGTAAACCTCATAACTTGAGTTCTACAAATCAGATGGAAAACTTCTAGTACAATTTGGAAAGCTAAGATCAAGACCTACAACTTTCATGTTATACAAAAGTTGAGGAGAAATACCTTTCTAGGTCAAACGTTCAATGGAAGTTGGTGAACTTTCATAGACAAATTTCACATTCATCTGATGACCTGTAACTTGTATGGATTATAACTTGAGTTCTATAAATCCAATGGAGGACTTCTAGTACTCAAATTAAAGCTACGAGCATGCTCTACAAGTTTCATGTTGGCCAAAAGTTGAGATGAAACTTGTATATTGAGATAAGTGGTCTTGAAGTTAGGCACTAAATAGGGGATTTTACCCTGAGAACCCTAGTTTAGCAACTCCTCACACTTTGGATTCTTCTTGGATTGATCTTGGAATATCACCTCATGTATCTCAACACAACTCTCCATGATTACAAAGACTTAGAATTGAGCTTTGATCCTCTTCAATTGCACAGTTGACTTAGTGTTACTCAGATGAAAACCCTAATTACAGCATCCTCAACTGTGGCTCTTCACACTTGGCATAATGACTTGACTGATCTCTCTCATGACCCTCAAGGCACTCCATGAGCTCTATCCACACTTTATCCATAATCAAGACATCACAACCCACTGAATGTCTTCAATTGATCCTCAGATTAGGAGATGAACCCTATAGCATCAAACAAACTTCTCAAGAACCCAACACTCTTCCTGATGGCTTTGGTGACTTCTCAAGCTTGAATAAGACCTCTAGACAGGCTCCTCTTGATATAAACCACACTTGATCCCCTGCTAAATGAATAATGCTATGCTATGCAAATGTTAGATCAATGATATGCTAATGCCATGAAACATAAACCAAGTGAGAAAAAGGTTAGGCAAATTTTGGGGTGCAACAGTATGCGCCAATATGGGTATGTCCAGGGCATCCCACGACTCGTTCTTGCTATTCCAGCTTTGCACATTGACAGATGTTTTTAGAGTAACATCATCAGCTCTGCCTATACCGTTATAAATAGCCTAGTGAAGGTTCAACATGATGTACAATGTGAGGATGGTTACTTGGAGTGGTACCTTATTGTATTACACCCTCAAATCATCTCACCTATTGAGAATACAGGTGATGTTGTTCCTTTCGATGCTAGGGGACCTGTCGATGATATGCCACCACCTCTACCTCGTGTTGATGACCAATAGTGCTTATAGATGATCGTTGTTATTTTGGATAACCTTATGTATTTGGTAAACCTAGATGGTGAGGTTTTTAACTGATAATCACAAGCAACACACATAGCCCGTTGGGGGACCTATTTAGATATTTGATTTTACATTTGTATTATTTGTATATTTTTTTATTTAAACTATTTAGCACCATAATTTTTATTACATAATATTTTTTTGATTACATGTTTGAAAGATTAACATAACTTAACACATTACAACTAACATAAATTTACAATAATAGATGACAAAACCTAAATGCTACCCAATGATTCTGGATATTTCAACATATTGATTATGTCGTCGAAAGATCTTGAAATTATCACATCAAACTCAATCGGTCCCTTAGTTAGCTTACAGTGAAATGTTCTCCATATAACCTTTAAATCTTCATCGGTCTTCAACTTAGTAAGATTGTATTTCACCTTTCCATCAATATCAATTCAATCTGCATGAAACTCGATCTTATCTGCCTTTCAACTATCGGTGTCGGGCAATAAATCATTCAACTTGGATCTCAAGACGGGAAGATACGTGGTGGCTGTAACACCCCGTTATATTTTAATTAATTAAAACTATCTGATGCTGTGTAAACGTATGTGATTATGTGTGTTTTGTTGTATTTGGGATACCCTTGGTGTGGGGTAGTGACCTTAAGACTGAACCTTGAGAGAATAGTTATGGGTGTGTGACCAATTTCTTAGAGATGGGTGGTGTGGTTAGTAACTAATTAATAATATTAGTCAGTAATTATTTATTTGAATAATATTAAGTGGACATTATTTAAATTAGATAATTAGTATTATTAGTATTATTTGTTATTATTTATTTGGGCAGTAATAATAATAATAATAATAATAATAATAATAATAATAATAATAATAATAATAATAATAATAATAATATAACAATAATAATAATAATAATAATAATAATAATAATAATAATAATAATAATAATAATAATAATAATAATAATAATAGGGATTTGAGAATAAAAGTGTCAGTACGTGCTTTAGAGAGAAAGTTGAGAAGAGGAGAGTTAGAGCAAGGGGAGAAGATAGAAGGTCACCATTGTTGAGGAAGAAGAACTTGTTGCAAAATCTAAGGTAAGGGTGAGGTTCTAATTATCCAAGAGGAATTATAATGAATGATGGGTAGATCATAACATGTAAGAATTATGTTTTTTTCTTCTCTATCCATGTTCTTGATGAATGATTGATTGTGTGCATTTTGAAATTGATTTGATGTATGCATAAATTTAGGTTTGATGTGGTTGATGCTATTATGCCATTGATTGATGTTTGAAGCTTGTTACCATAAGTGTGTTAATGGTGATTTAGATATGATGTTGTGATGTGTTTATTTCCTTAATTCATGTGTCATATGATATTGCATGTTTTGGGGTTGTTGAAGGTCAACATATGGGGTTTAGGGTATGTTCCAAGGATGAAAAATAGGAGAGATTGCACAAAATTGCGAGAAAATGAGAGTTTTCTAGGCCGTAGCAGCCCCCTGGCTTTTGGCACCAGAAACTTGTCCAACGTGAGTTTTTGGCGAAGGCTCCTACGGGCAGCCGTAGTAGATCCCTGAAATTGGTACTGCAAAATCATTTCGATCATGTTTGGATCCGTAAGTTCGATTAAAGTTCTGTTTGAAGCATTGGAAAGCTAGTGTGACAAACTACCTTAAAAATATTTTTTGTTCCAGAAGTTGATTATTTTAATGTGTGATGGCTTAAATGCAATTGTAGTGGTTATGTTGTGACGCGATAAAATCCAAAACGTATAGTTGTTGGTTGCTATGTTGTAAACTGTTGTTGTTGAGTTGTTACAATATGTATGTTGAGTATGGTGGCCAGTATTGGAGGTGTTGGTAATTATGCTTGATGTTGTTGTTCATTGCATGTTGCATTGTTGTTGTTATTATTGATTACTATATTATTATGTTGTTTCGCGATAAATGCATTGTTGTTGTTCGCTATGTTGGATGATGTTGTTGATGAGCTGTTATAGCGTTGTTGTTACATGGTGACCAGTTTTGGTGTGGTATAATGATTAACATGAGTAACATTATACATTAAATTGTTGTTGTTGTTGTTGATTGCTAAATTATTATGTTGTTGTTGCTGAATTGTTATAACAAGTGTGAGGGCAAACTGTCTCACAACATAGGTTTTTAAGTTTCGATGATGACAAAGTACAACCTCGGATGAATCGGAGTCGTCATGCAATACTTAACATATTACATCCTTCCTATATCCTTTTAAATCATAATATTTCATTACAATATAATTGATTGATGTATAGTCGTGACAAGATGCACGAAACAGCAAACATGTCAATTTCTGCATATTTTGGAGCTATGAGTCAACCATACAGTCAGCGCATGGATAGTTCATTTCTCACTGGTCAGCACACAGCAACCATGAGTCGACCATACAGTCAGCGCATGGATAGTTCATTTCTCACTGTTCAGCACACAACAACCATGAGTCGACCATACAGTCAGCGCATGGATCAGTTTATTTCCCACTGGTTAGCACACAACAACCATGAACCGACCATCAGTTAGCGCATAGAGCCTTGGCATTTTACACGGGTCAGTGCACGCCGACCTATGGTCGACCGTTCGCGCATTGACACAGTCAGTGCAGTATTTCCAATCTGTTTGTAATTCTGTTTTGTTGGCTGATTTGCTTATTACTATAAATAGAAGTTTGTTCATTTTAACACAACAACGTTTTGATAAAAACTGATTCATGTGTTCAAGAATAAGAAAGAGTGAAATAGGTGTCCAAGATTCATCATCTTCATCTTCAACATCTCACAACACATCAATTACACACAGCCATTTTTGAAGTGCACTGTGAGTGATTAAAGGTGATAAGGTTCGAAGCTTAGATTGGGTAATCTAGTTCGGGTTGAAGCTTGTGACAGGTTCTTTCTTGAATAAAACCGTTAGGGTTTTATCCTCCAAGATTGGTTTGATTTTTGGGGGTTTTTGGATGAGATTCTTCATCAAGGGTCAACTGAGCGAAGGTGATTGTGAAGAGGTGTTATTCAACAGTCTAGTAGCGGATTCAGTAATATTGAGGGGAAGTCTCGGGTTCGATTCGTTGTAGTTGAGATCAGCCAGGCCAAAGGTTTGAAGAGCTAAGGGTTATTCAATAAGGTGGCTGGAATCGGAGGTCTATCAACAACGATCGGAGGAATTGATTCATCTTGAATCAAGGGGCAAGGAGTGATAGCAACATTTAACGTCTTGAGAATTCAGTTGTATTTTTGCTGCTCAATCCTTGTATAAACTGTTACATTCAACAGGTGATATCTATTAAATCTATCTCAATTCTAGTTTTAGAATTAAGGGCAGACGTACCCCAAAGCGAGGACGACGGGGGAACTGCCTCACCAAATACTTGTCTTCTCTATTTTTCAGCATTTTCGTTTTAGCTTAAAAATAAGTGATTTTTGTATAAGCACTATTGTCAAACTGTGATATCAATTGAGTAAGAGGTTAAAACTCTGTTTTTGAATCCAAAGTACAATAAGACATTGTACTAGGCTAGTTGGAATCATTTACTCAACATAAATATCACTTGGAATGTTTGTGCACACCAAGTGTTTGACAAATTGCCTAAACCAAAATTATCTTACTTGTGTATCTAGTTTTGGTTTGCTCTTTAAATCATTGGAACTAGGAATCCTAACAAGTGAATTAGATCATTGATAAGTGTGATTAGTGTTGCGATTCTCTTTTCCATATTGTCATTAATCCAAAGGCTTAACGCATATCCGATTTTCCAATAACCGTTCGTTTTAGACTATATTTTCCTCGGCCGCTTCCGCACTTAAAACATATTTTCAAAACCAATTTTTAAATTGGTAGGGCCGACTCAAATTTTTAATTGGGATCTATTCAACCCCCCCCCCCCTTTCTAGATTCGTTCCATAGTCTAACAAGTGGTATCCAGAGCTCCAGTTACTCAGTGCTTCAAATACAACGTTAATTGAAAATGGCTAACGAACCAAAAGGGGCGTACAATAGAGCTCCCGTTTTCAACGGTGAAAATTATAGTTATTAGAAAGACTGTATGCGGGTGCACATAAACTCCATTGATAGAAAAATATGGAACGTTATCCTAAATGGTCCAATAGAAATTACTATGACCAATGCGGATAATGTGGTTGTGCCAAATCCTGAAGCACAATGGACCGATGACGATGAGAAAAAATACAATTATGATTGGAAAGCCAAAAATATCTTAATCTCCTCATTAGGTGTAGATGAATACTATCGTGTATCCCATTGTCCTACTGCTAAGGCCATGTGGAATTCACTACAAATTGCCCATGAGGGGACGAACGATGTTAAGTTGGCTAGAATCAACACATTAACACAAGAGTTTGATCTCTTTTTCATGGAGCAAGGGGAAACCATTGCTGACATGCAAAAGAGATTTACTCATCTCATCAATCGTTTACATTCATTAGGTAGGCCTATTTCCAATGATGTTGCTACTAATAAGATATTGAGATGTCTTAACAGGGAATGGCAGCCGAAAGTGACCGCCATCAAAGAAGCACATGATCTTACCTTATTAGAGTTAACAACATTGTTTGGCAAACTACAAGAGCATGAACAGGTACTCTTGAGCCTAGACCAACGCAAAAAGAAGGAAAAGAAAGACAAAACGAAGGTGAGTGAAAAGAAATCGATAGCTCTTAAGACTTTCTCCTCGAAGTCTCAAGCAAAAGAGCAAAGTGATTATTCCTCAAGCGACGAAGAAGAAGAGGATAAGAGCGAAGATATGGGGCTGTTCATTAAACGGTACAACCGTTACGTGAGAAAGAACGACATCCAACATTCCGAGAAGAACTTGGTAAACTTCTGGAAACAATCGAGGTACTCCAAAGATGATGACTCAAAACGTAAAAAGACTAGAGGGACGTGCTACAAGTGTGGGAAGCCCGGTCACTACAAACCGGACTGTCCGATGAACAAAAAGGCAAAGGAAAAGGAATCATCAAAGTCATACAAGAAATCATCAAAACCAAAGAGAGCGTACATAGCTTGGGAAAGCGATAGCGACTATTCCTCTTCTGATGAAAGCTCTAGTGATGAAGAAGAGTCTGTGAATCTATCCTTTCCGCACATCAGAAAAATAAGAAAAAGCAGGTACGTCACTCTAAATATGAGAAATCCTCAAATATGTCGCATTCAGAATTACAAACCGCATTTAATGCTTTATACAATGAAGCAACTGAAGCCTTTAAGAGACTTGCCTCTAATAAAAGAATTTTTACTTACTTAGAGCATAAAGTTAAAGAGTCTGAAAGGAAACTAGAGGACCTTAAGGCTTCCATTGTGGAAAGTAATAAATCGGATTGTGAGGACCATAGAAATCCTTTTGACTTTGGATGTGCTACTTGTCATATTTGGCAAGGTGAAGTTAGAAACATTAAGGCCAAATTAAACAAGGCACTTGAGCCTAAAATTACATTTGCTATTGATAGAAAGGATTTTAGAAAAAGTATGGTAAACCCATATCAAAAATATGCATATGTAATTAGGGATCAAGCAAGTAAAAGTGATTCTAAAGTCGATTTTGCATGCTTATATTGTTGCAAGAAAGGCCATTCCATTGCTAAATGCCGATTTAGGAGATTTTTAGTTCCTAAAGGCATCTATCAATGGTTGCCCAAATGCAACCACCTTGTCACTAACATATTAGGACCCAATATGCCATTGGGTACCTCCTTTTTCTAATTATGTTTTGATAGGTTAAATGTGTGGAGACCACCGAGAGAAGATGGGTTCTCGACAGTGGATGCTCAAGACACATTTCTGGAGACATATCCTTATTCATAGACTTCGTAGCTAAGAAGAAAGGGTATGTAACTTATGGTGATAACAACCGTGGAGCAATACTAGGTAAAGGTAGTGTAGGTAACCCCTCTTCCACTACGATTTCCGACGTGTTGCTTGTCGAGGGCCTTAAACATAATCTGCTTAGCATTAGCCAATTATGCGACAAAGGATACAATGTATCATTTTCAAAAGAGTGCTGCAAAATTATGCATGATAATGACAAGAAGAATATGTTTAATGGTTTTAGAGTAAACAACGTATATATGCTTGACTTAAATGAAGTATCGTTAACAAGCGACAAATGCCTCATAACAATGAGTGAAGACTCATGGCTATAGCATAGGCGTTTAGCGCATGTTAACTTTGACTTACTAAATAAGGTAGTCTCAAAAGACTTAGTCTTAGGACTTCCCAAAATAAAGTTCACCAAGGATCACCTTTGTGATGCTTGTCAAAAAGGGAAGCAAAAGAGGATCTCATTTAAATCCAAAAAGATCGTTTCAACAACGAGACCTCTCGAACTTCTACATATGGACTTGTTTGGGCCATCTAGGATTAAAAGTCTAGGAGGAAACTATTACGGGTTCGTAATAGTGGACGCCTTTTCTAGGTTTTGTTGGACCATCTTTTTAGTAAGTAAGAGTGATACATTCGCCGCTTTTGAAAGGTTTGCTAAGCTTTCCCAAAATAAGTTAAATACAAACATTGTATCAATTAGAAGCGACCATGGAGGTGAGTTTGAAAATCACTTATTTGAAGAATATTGCGGTAACCATGGTATAGATCATAACTTCTCCGCTCCACGCACCCCTCAACAAAATGGGGTTGTGGAGCGTAAAAACCGAATTTTAGAAGAATTAGGAAGAATAATGATTAACGAAAGTGGTTTACCGAAATATTTTTAGGCCGACGCCATTAGTACGACGTGTTATGTTTTGAATAGGGTGCTTATTCGCCCCATTCTAAATAAAACACCGTATGAGCTTTTAAAAGGGCGAAAGCCAAATGTTTCTCACTTGCATGTGTTTGGGTGCAAATGTTTTGTATTAAACAATAGAAAGGAAAACTTGGGCAAGTTTGATTCCAAGGCCGACGAAGGTATCTTCCTCGGATACTCTCAATCGAGTAAAGCATATAGAATATACAATAAACAATTATTTGCTGTAGAAGATTCTGTGCATGTTACTTTTGATGAGTCCTATCCGAGAAATGTCTGAAAGGATAGTGTTGTTCATGGTGCAGGTACATCTACGGAAGACATACTCAAAGGGGGCGAGACGGGGATTGATCAACCTGACAAAGCCAAAGTTGAGGAGGATAAAGATGTACATCATGAGGTAACCGAGGAAGCTCATCAGCCTACAAACGATGATCTCCCTCAAGCTTGGAAGTCACCCAAAGACCATCCAATTGACAACATTCTCGGAGACATCACAAAGGGTGTAACAACTCGATCGAAGCTAAGTAATTTCTGTAATCACTTCGCGTTCCTTTCACAAATGGAACCTAAAAACCCTAAGGAAGCCCTACTCGATGAACACTGGTTTTTATCAATGCAGGAGGAACTAAATCAGTTCACTAGAAATGAGTTTTGGGACATTGTCCCTCCTCCGCGAGGTCATCGAGTAATCGGCACCCGATGGGTGTTTAGAAATAAATTGGACAAAAATGGAGTAATAACTCGTAACAAGGCGCGTTTAGTCACGCAAGGGTACAACCAAGAGGAAGGCATCGACTATGAGGAAACTTATGCGCCGGTTGCCCGACTCGAGGCTATACGCCTGTTGCTTGCTTTCGCCTGTGCGAAGGATTTTAAGTTATTTCAAATGGATGTTAAGAGTGCGTTCCTTAACGGGTACATAAATGAAGAAGCCTATGTTGCACAACCTCCTGGTTTTGAGTCTCAAGAGTATCCTGATCATGTCTACAAACTGAAAAGGGCTTTATATGGTCTTAAACAAGCTCCTAGAGCTTGGTATGAGAGACTAAGTAAATTTTTACTTGATCAAGGTTACTCAAGAGGAAAGGTTGACACTACTCTCTTCATTAAACGTCAAGGAAACAACTTAATTCTTGTACAAATTTATGTTGACGATATCATATTTGGATCTACTAACATGAATCTCGTGAGAGAGTTTTCTGAGCTTATGCAGGGTAAATTCGAGATGAGTATGATGGGTGAACTCACATACTTTCTCGGTTTGCAAATCAAGCAACTGAAAGAAGGAACATTCGTGAGCCAGACAAAATACTGTCTGGAACTTCTCAAGAGATTTGACATGGCAAATTCAAAATTCATAGACACTCCTATGCCAACATGTGTAAATATGAGTAAAGATGAAAGTGATAAGGACGTTGAGGTAAAAAGGTACAGAGGTATGATTGGCTCTCTTCTCTATCTTACTGCTTCTCGTCCCGACATTATGTTTAGCGTGTGTATGTGCGTAAGATACCAATCATGTCCTAAGGAATCCCACCTAAAATCTGTCAAACGTATACTTCGATACCTATTTGGTACTCCGAAGTATGGACTGTGGTATTCCAAAGGTAATGATTGCTCATTGGTAGGTTTCTCCGATTCCGATTTTGCCGGTTGCAAATCGGATAGGAAAAGCACCAGCGGTACATGTCACTTATTTTTAAACTCCCTGGTCAGTTGGCACAGCAAGAAACAAGTGTCTGTTGCTCTGTCAACCGCCAAAGCGAAATATGTAGCCGCCGGTAGTTGTTGTGCGCAAGTCCTATGGCTTAAGCAGCAACTATTGGACTTCAATTTAAAACTAGAACGTGTTCCCATATTTTGTGACAATACTGGTGCTATTAACCTTACCAAATATCCGGTGTTACATTCTCGTACCAAACATATAGAAATTCGACACCATTTTCTGAGGGATCATGTAGAGAAAGGTGACATTGTCTTTGAACACGTTGACACCAAAAATCAACTAGCGGACATTTTCACAAAGCCGCTAGCCACTGAACCTTTCTTTCATATCCGTCGAGAACTTGGCATTCTCGACATTTCTGATCGGGTTTAATGATTTCTAGTTTCGTATTACTCTGTTTACAACTATCCTCTTGTACTTTTGACAAGTTAAGTTTTGTTGCAAGCACAAGTATGTTGTTATCAAGCATTGTCGGTATAGAGGTGATGTTGTTCCAAATTCTCTCTCTCTCTCTCTCTCTCTCTCTCTCTCTCTCTCTCTCTCTCTCTCTCTCTCTCTCTCTCTCTCTCTCTCTCTCTCTCTCTCTCTCTCTCCTTAAAATTCTCATGATTCAATAATAGTATCGTATGACAAATAATGTATATATATATATATATGAAATTTGCTATGTGTTTTATGTGTTTGGATGCAAATTGTTTTGTGGCATTTTAGGTAGGCATCAAATATGGCATTATATGTGACATTAAGTGCAAATCTGCATTTGTGCATCCGAACTGAGCTGCACATCCAATCTGAACAGTTCAACTATTTTTCAACAAGAATGAATGAAAGATTTGCAGCTTTCACAACTGCCCATGGATACCAAGAAACAACCGTCTCTCTCAGCATCAATCGCCTGAATCAAGAAGTGGATTACCTCACTGATATGGCTGATCCATATCGTAATCCGTCTTCCTTTGATATGGGCAGGGGACGAGGCTATTAGTCATTTGTTTTTGCATTTGCTCATTCTCCATGCTGTTTTTGTTATCATGTTTTATTTTATCTCTCTTAAGTGCACACTAATGTTTGTTTTACAGCCTTGATTCCTATGAAATGTTATGACTTTATGTGTCCTTAATCTTGTTTAATCTATTTTCAATATATTTCTCATTGTCAATATTTTGTGTGGATATTGGTACATGATTACTTATAGCCTGTTGAGTATTTTGTTAATTGTTAATCTGTCAGAACTTTACCTTCTTCATCTCTTTTTGATGTTGTCAAAGAGGGAGAAAAGACAAGTAGATAGTAGATCACAACAACTTTGATTGCAAAAGATTACAACAACTTTGATTGAAAAAGAAAGGGGGAGCTTATACTACCATGTTAACGATATTGCATGTTGTTGTCACTAAGCTTCGCACAGGTTGTCATCATCAAAAAGGGGGAGTATGTGAGGGAAATCTGTCTCACAACATAGGTTCTTAAGTTTCGATGATGACAAAGTACAACCTCGGATGAATCAGAGTCGTCATGCAATACTTAACATATTACATCCTTCCTATATCCTTTTAAATCATCATATTTCATTACAATATAATTGATTGATGTATAGTCGTGACAAGATGCACGAAACAGCAAACATGTCAATTTCTGCATATTTTGGAGCTATGAGTCAACCATACAGTCAGCGCATGGATAGTTCATTTCTCACTGGTCAGCACACAGCAACCATGAGTCGATCATACAGTCAGCGCATGGATAGTTCATTTCTCACTGGTCAGCACACAACAACCATGAGTCGACCATATAGTCAGCGCATGGATCAGTTCATTTCCCACTGGTCAGCACACAGCAACCATGAGTCGACCATCAGTCAGCGCATGGAGCCTTGGCATTTCACACGGGTCAGCGCATGCCAACCTATGGTCGACCGTTCGCACGTTGACACAGTCAGTGAAGTATTTCCAATCTGTTTGTAATTCTGTTTTGTTGGCTGGTTTGCTTATTACTATAAATAGAAGTTTGTTCATTTTAACACAACAACATTTTGATAAAAATTGATTCATGTGTTCAAGAATAAGAAAGAGTGAAATAGGTGTCCAAGATTCATCATCTTCATCTTCAACATCTCATAACACATCAATTACACACAACCATTTTTGAAGTGCATTGTGAGTGATTAAAGGTTATAAGGTTTGAAGCTGAGATTGGGTAATCTAGTTCGGGTTGAAGCTTGTGACAGGTTCTTTCTTGAATAAAATCGTTAGGGTTTTATCCTCCAAGATTGGTTTGATTTTTGAGGGGTTTTGGACGATATTCTTCATCAAGGGTCAACTGAGCGAAGGTGATTGTGAAGAGGTGTTCTTCAACAACCTAGTAGCGGATTCAGTGATATTGAGGGGAAGATCTCGG
This sequence comes from Lathyrus sativus, assembly GCA_963859935.3. NCBI lineage: Eukaryota > Viridiplantae > Streptophyta > Magnoliopsida > Fabales > Fabaceae > Lathyrus > Lathyrus sativus. Next base: position 114,647,121 of record OZ012736.1, on the reverse strand, counting down.
GTTCGATTCGTTGTAGTTGAGATCAGCCGGGCCGAAGGTTTGAAGAGATAAGGGTTATTCAATAAGGTGGATGGAATTGGAGGTCTATCAACAATGATCGGAGGACTTGATTCATCTTGAATCAAGGGGCAAGGAGTGATAGCAACATTCAACGTCTTGAGAATTCAGTTGTATTTTTGCTGTTCAATCCTTGTACAAACTATTACATTCAATAGGTGATATCTATTAAATCTATCTCAATTCTAGTTTTAGAATTGAGGGCAGACCTACCCCAAAACGAGGACGAAGGGGGAACTGCCTCACCAAATACTTGTCTTCTCTATTTTTCAGCATTTTTGTTTTAGCTTAAAAATAAGTGATTTTTGTATAAGCACTATTGTCAAACTGTGATATCAATTGAGTAAGAGGTTAAAACTCTGTTTTTGAATCCAAAGTACAATAAGACATTGTACTAGGCTAGTTGGAATCACTTACTCAACATAAATATCACTTGGAGTGTTTGTGCACACCAAGTGTTTGACAAATTGCCTAAACCAAAATTATCTTACTTGTGTATCTAGTTTTGGCTGGCTCTTTAAATCATTGGAACTAGGAATCCTAATAAGTGAATTAGATCATTGATAAGTGTGATTAGTGTTGTGATTCTCTTTTCCATATTGTCATTAATCCAAAGGCTTAACGCATATCCGGTTTTCCAATAACCATTCGTTTTAGACTATATTTTCCTCGGCCGCTTCCGCACTTAAAACATATTTTCAAAACCAATTTTTAAATTGGTAGCGCCGACTCAAATTTTTAATTGGGATCTATTCAACCCCCCACCCCCCCCCCCCCCTTCTAGATCCGTGCCATAGTCTAACAACATGTATTTAGTGCATGGTGGTCAGTATTGGAGGAGTACCTTGACTATGGTGTTAGTCATTGTGCTTGTTGTTGTTGTTACATGTGTAAGATGTTGTATGCATTCATGGTGTTGGGACTTCGGTCCGTTGTTGGAGCATCAATCCTATGAATGGATAGTATACAATAGTTGATTACCAAGAGTGAATGGAATCAGCAAGATGTTATCATAGATCATGATAACGAGTTAGAGCATCAATCCTATGAATGGATAGTATGTTGGTAGCTGATTGTCGATATTGAATGGAATCAGTGAGATTTGACTATGAAAGAGAGGTCGGGTTATGAAATATGAACTATACGGTACCACATGCATTGAGTCTGGTTGTGATTCTCATTGTATTTCATATTTGTTGCATATGTCATTGTGTGAATGTTGTACTTATATGTTGGTTGTTGTTGTGTAGAATGCGTGATATGCATGTTATAATCTGTGCTTACTTATTATCATGCTTTCCTTTATATAATTACGATATCTCACCCATTATGTTTGAATGTTTCCTTTTCATGGGTATCGTGTTGATAACTCGCAGTAGAAGAGTTAATGTGAGTGGAAGTTGGAGTCTTCCATTTAGTTTTGTGCCAGCGTCTACTCTGATGTGTAACACTGGGGTTATGGAACGTTGCGTGTTTTATTATATTGGTGGTTGATTACCATGTTTATTTCCTATGACAGTTGTTTCTTTTTGACACTATCAGTTATGTTATGCTTTTAGTTGTTAACTTGAATGATTAAATGTTATTTCCACTGCTATATAAATTAACCTTCATTTATGTTTTGCTGATAATGTTATTATAAATAAGTTTTAAAAGAACATGTGTTACATATCTGATTGAATAAGCATGTGTTTGTTGAAAGTGTGACATTCCTAAATATAATTTTGTGGATAATTACTCTGATTTTATTTATATTACGCTGGGGATTATTTAGGGTGTTACAGTGACCTTCGAAAGCTGAAACTCTACAAGAGGTTTTACCCCGTTGAAGTACACTCGTGCTTTAAACAAAAATTGAGGCATTGTAAGATGTTTTTTTGACAACACACGACCTCTATTTACACAACTTTGATTTTATTATGGACCACACAATTGGTTTCATTCTGGACAACTTTATAATTTAATATCGACAATACGAAATTTTGGTCTATGACCAAAAATTTATAATGAACTAAAAAAAAATAGTTCATATTTTTTGATCCAACTTTGTTCATGGGCGATTTTGAAATTAACAAAATATGTGGAGTGTCAAGTTTAATCTTATGGTGGAAGGCTAAATTCTCCTTCTTTTTTTTTGCCATGTTCAAACAATTTTACCAATTAATCTCATTCGTAGAATCAATCATTAATAAAAAAAATTATTCTTCCATCTATAAAACATAAATTTAAAATTGTATTTGATGTAGGTTAGATTTTACTTGTATAGATTGTAAAATCAACTTCAGAAATGTATACTTAATATCTACGCATGTTAAATTTATCGTTCAACTCAGTTGCATACATATATTATTCAAATAAAAATCATTTTATATTTAACTCATTTGTATATAATGTAATTATACATTTTTTTAACTGTGTTGATTTAACAAAACAACGATAATCAATTTATATCTCTAAACCAAACACACACCTAACTAATTCAAGTTGGGCCTCTGTATAATGTTAACACCGTGGGCCAATTGGGCTCCCCGAACATGAGTCCTAACATCATTGTGAAAACAAAATGCGATTGTTTGGATATTGGAAACCAGTAGGGACGACAAATGTTGAATGTCACATAATCTTCTAGTTGGTAAGCCACAATAAGGATTCTCAATAAGGGACACAACATAAAGTAAGGTGACAAAACCAAATTCATTGGAAACATTTTCTCTTTCGAATCATCATCAATTTTGCTTTGGAAAAAGTTTGTAATCCAACTCAATCTATAACCGGACCCTCCTCTTTTCTTACTTACAATTCGCATCTTTGAGTTGACCTTCATGGACACCTTAGAACCATGCGTTATGCACCTTTTCTTCTTTGTTTTTATTTCCTTTCTCTTTTTCCTTCATAAATCTACATACTAAGGTTTGTGAATAACAACGTGTATTAACTCTCATAATTAATTATTAGAAAGGTTTACTTAGAATGAAGTACTTACAGAGCATCATAATATAAAATACGAGGAATATTTTATTCAAGAACTAGACGGCATATTGGCTTTTTAAAATGTTTTTAGTATCCCAAAAAGATATATCTTTTTTATTATACTTTACAATATATTTTGAATAACATTTTTCAGAAAAAATTGAAATCCTTTGAACTTATTCATTGTGCAATACTAAATTGAAATCTGAACCAATGTACATATAAATTTCTTTCTAGGCAAATATGATTGCATACTCAAACAGTCTTTGTGTGGGATAAAACAACGTATTTTTTTCAAGTTTCACCGGACCAGTTTTAGGTTTGTGCAACCTGCTACGTTCCACAGCCTAAAAAAATAAAACTATATGGACTTTGTATATTATAATAATAAAGTTATTTATATTTCACGCTAGTCACACTAACAATTTGATTTAGATCACTACTTGGTGTGAGTAGTTCCAATGCCTTAAAATGTCAACAAAATAAATAGACAGTACACGAGAACTTTGGTTCAGACAATTTATCAAACACTTGGGATGCGGAGCACTCCAAGTGAGTTCGGCTTTAAGTAAGTAGCTCTAGTTTCCTTGTACAATAAACTATTGTACTAGAGTCAAAATTAATTCAGCACTTACTTAAAACAGTCCTAAATTTGATATAATTGTTTGTACGAAAATCATGGAAATATTAAGCAATTGTAAAAGCGTAATGTAAAAGGCACAAGGATTTGTTGAGGTAGTTCCCCTGCCGTCCTCACTTCGGAGTACGTCTGCCCTCAATTCTAACAATAGAATTGAGCTCGTATAATATAAATGTAACCTGTTGTAGAATCGTTTATACAAGAATAGAATAGCAAATGCACAAACAAACTCCCTTGTTGTTGAAGATGCTTTCTTTTCTTGTCCCTTGATTCGAGTCGAATCAAGTCCTTCGGTAGCTTGTGGATGAACCTCCGATTATAGCTCTTTGTTTGAACAACCTTATGTCTTCAAACCCCAGCCCGGCTGATCTCAAACACTCGCTAATCGAACCTGAACTTCTCTGTCACAGTTCACTGATTACTGCTACTAGATCGACGGAACCCACCGCTCCTCGATCACCTTCGCTCAGCTGAATATATGTTAAGAAGATTCGTACCAAAAACCCCCAAATTCAGAGAATCTTGGAGGATAAAACCCTAAAGGTTTTATTCAAGAAAAACCTGCCAAAATCTCAACCCGAACCAGATTTCCAATCAACGGATTTGGATGTTATCACTTCAAACAATCCATAATGCACAACAAAGATTATTGTGTGTGATTGTTGTGGTATGAAATGTAGAAGATGAAGATGATGAGAGCTTCAATTGGCACCTCTTTCACTTTTCTTGTTTTCTAATTGATTCAATTGATATTAAATGAAATGAGCAACTTTCTATTTATATCAGACCAAAAATAACTGACAAAACCACTTTTCAAAAATGATAGACATACCAAAATTATGCAGCAAACAAAGATTGGTCGACCCATACAGAGGGAAGGGTCGACCTGAGCTACCCCAAGCAAAATAGACTATGCAAAATACTCTGCTATGCATCGACCGAAACAAGGTTATGCGTCGACGCAAAGCCTGAATTTTTTGACAAACAGAAATGACAACAGTATGCGTCGACGGGTAGGTCGACCATACCTATCCCGAGAGTTTTACAAAATTTAGACACTTGTTATGATTCGACCGGAGCAAGGTGTGATTGACTCAAACACCTGTATTTTTAGAAATTGCATAATCTTGATATTTTTGACATACTTAGATGATACCTATGACGACCAATGGGATTTTAACTCGTATGACGCATATTCTAATACTACAAAGTGTAGTACTAGAGATGCGTTGTGCAAGCAAATGAAACATGACAAATATGGTATGCTTGTCCGTTGCAGTGATAACGCCAAACATCTCTTCTTCCATGCGACTGAGTTTTGACATCATCGAAACCCGAATATCTTGTATATGAGGTTTTGCCCTCACATACTCCCCATTTTTGATGATGGCAAAACACGTGGAACCCGTTTGTATGATGTACGACATTATCCTCCCCCTTGCTTAATGCCTTCATTTGTGATGTCTTCATTTGCGATCTTTTATGGTTCTACTACCAGCTTGACACATTTTCTCCCCCTTTGACAACATCAAAAAGAAAGAAAGTTGGGTTAAACAAAAATTACTCATATCAAAACATGGACAACAGGATAAACATTAATAATCATTCACACATGACAACGTTAATGATCAAGAATTAAAATAAATAAAGAACATGACAACATAAAAAGATGAAATGCAAGAATGCAGAATGTGTAGGTTTAAATGTCTCCTCCCCCTGAATGGTTGGCCTCTTCCATAATTCGGATATGGTGGAGGCAGTTGAGGATCGGCCATGTTGGTAAACTCCAAAATAACATTGTTCAATGTATTGAGACTGTTGGAGATGACCCGGTGCTGACTTTCAGATGATGCAACCAGATTATCGAACCATTGATTAATATTCGAGGAGAAGGTGTTGAATGTTTCAGTCTGCATCTCGAATTAGCTCTGAAGTTGTGCGAGACGCTCATCCTAAGCATTCATGAAGGCACGCTACTCTAATTGCATGTCCCTCATCATTTCTAGAAGTTCTGAAGAATGTTGTTGCGGGGGATTTGTTGTCTTCTCATAGCCCCACTGTGGAGGCTCCTCATAGCCCCAATGTGAAGATTCTTCATGACCCCACTGTGGAGTTTCCTGAAACTCCGAGTATTATGGAGGCTGATAGTTTTTACACAATGTCGTCCACCCGGTATTTTGCCATTGACCCCAACCTTGATGATTTCCTTGATTTGCGTTAGGAGTTTGATCGGCCCAACTCACAGTTATGTGATCAACAACTTCCATTGGTTGTCTATCATTGTCTTCAGTTTGTTCTTCTTCATCTTCTTCTTCATCTTCCTCATCACTCCCATCAGAGTCTTCTAATCAAAAAGTAGTGGCTTTAACAACAAATTTGTAATGCTTTTCATCATGAAGCCATATATAACCCATCATGGTAAGAGTCTTCTGACAGAACTCTTGATCCGGGGTGAGAGATTAATATGGAAACTCCGGAAGCGCAATTTTAGCATTAGTTAGGATCTCTTGAATAACTGGCCCATAAGATAGAGCGGTACCACGCCCTGAGTCCCTAAGAGCATAAATCCTACTCGCAATGTAATAAGGCCAATCAATTCTAATCATTTTCTTCAAAATAAAAATCAAATGGACTTCAGCCTGATCCACTCGAGAGAAACCACCTTTCTTAGGCCGCAAAATGCGAGCCACAATCCATTGCAAGATCCTATCCATCGGTTTCAATTTCCCGGTAGTGATAGTTTTTGGAAATAAGTCACTTGCCACAATGTCAGCAGCATATGGCTTTTTCAGCATCGAGTTCAAAGCTACTTTGAACTCATAGCCCTCAACTGTGTGGACATCACTGACCTTAACGGGAGGCTTATCAGAAACGGGAGACTTATTAAAAAATTTCAACCAAACAGCATCATTAACAACCACCTTTGTATTCCCTAATTTAGTGTGAAACTCAGAACCCGGAAACTTACCATAAAGACACGTATAAAAGATCCTCACAAGGTCTTCATTATACTTCGTATTGCATTCCAGAAATCGGTTAAATCCTTGAAACTCAAGCAAACTGATCACCTGCGGAATATGCATTCGCTCAGCAGAGAGGCGATAATAAGCATGTTGCTTCACCACAGATCTTTTGCTGAAGTTTTTGGCGAAGCTTTCGGTAAATTCCAGAGGAACTAGTGATGCGGCGGAAACTGGAAGAGATGCAGATGAGGAAGCCCTTGTAGATCGTTTACCTGTAACTTTCCTTGTAGCCATGGTTTTTGATTTCAAAGAGATGAAGAGAAAATGGGTTGATGATGATTGCAAAGATTTGAGAAAATTCTTGAATATGGAGAGAGGTTTAAGACTTTGGCCCTTTTTGTAGTAGCTATTAGGTTTTGGGAAGAGGAGTGTGATAGAGTATAGGTGACAAGTTACAATGCAAATGTAATGATACACATTAAATGAGTCAGAGAAAATTGAATAGAGAGGAATTTTGAACGATTTTTAAAAAATTGACAATTTTTGCGCGATGCGTCGACCGCTTCTTGTATCCGTCGATGCATACTGTGTTAAAAAGTTCACGTTCAAAAATTAATATGTATGCATCGACCGGTAGGTCGACCTGAGCATACCCGAACAATTTTCAATTTTGGGGAAACTTTTGTGAGTCAACCGGACCTTGTTTAGGTCGACTCATGCAGGAAAAACAAGCAAATTTTCACATTTATGATCATATAGGCAACAAAAGGACATATATAATCAGCCACAACAAATTTCAAGCATTCAAAAGGACAGGATACATATAATAGGACATATATGACAAATGTAACACATAATTTGATGCATTTTATGAACATGAGAATCGAGAGAGAGAGAGAGAGAGAGAGAGAGAGAGAGAGAGAGAGAGAGAGAGAGAGAGAGAGAGAGAGAGAGAGAGAGAGAGAGAGAGAGAGAGAGAGAGAGAGAGAGAGAGAGAGAGAGAGAGATTGAGGAAAGATATCACCTTCATTCCAAATGTAGCTAGATGAGTACACACATATACTTTCAACATCTTCAATTTGTTAGATATCTGATAATCAAAGTAGACATAAACATAGATATAGAAAAGATGTGCAAGAAATTTTACTAAACACGATCCGAAATGTCGAGAATACCTAGTTCCCATCGGATATGAAAGAAAGGCTCAGTAGCAAGAGGTGTCGTATTTCGATATGCTTAGTGCGTGAATGCAATACGGGATTCTTGGTAAGATTAATGGCACTTGTATTGTCACAAAAGATCGGAATACACTAAAGTTTGAGATTAAAATCTATCAATTGTTGCTTAAGCCATAAGACTTAAGCGCAACAACTACCGGCGGCAACGTATTCCACTTCGACGGTTGATAAAGCAACAGAAACCTGTTTCTTGCTATGCCAGCTAACCAAAGAATTTGAAAATAAGTGACAAGTACCACTAGTACTTTTCCTATCCGATTTGCACCCGGCAAAATCGGAATCGGAGAATCCAACCAAGGAACAATCGTTTCCCTTGGAATACCATAGCCCATACTTTGGAGTACCTGAAAGGTATCGAAGCATGCGCTTAACTGCTTTAAGATGGGATTCCTTAGGAGAAGATTGATATCTTGCGCACATGCAAACACTAAACATAATATCGGGTCTAGAGGCGGTAAGATAAAGAAGAGAGCCGATCATACCTCGATATCTTTTTACCTCTACATCCTTACCATTTTCATCTCTACTGAGATTTGCGCAAGTCGGCATTGGTGTGTCAATGGATTTGGAATTTGTCATGCCAAACCTCTTGAGAAGCTCAAGGAAATATTTTGTTTGACTTATAAAGGTTCCTTCCTCAAGATGCTTGATTTGTAACCCGAGAAAATATGTGAGCTCTCGCATCATACTCATCTCAAATTCACCCTGCATTAGGTTAGAAAAATCTCTTACGAGATTCATGTTATTGGATCTGAATATAATGTCATCAACATAAATTTGCACCAAAATTAAGTGTTTTCCTTGATGCTTAATGAAGAGGGTTGTGTCGACCTTGCCTCTTGAATACCCTTGATCAAGTAGAAACTTGCTTAGGTGCTCATACAAGGCACGCTTTAACTTGTATACGTGACCGGGATATTCATGAGACTCAAAACCTGGAGGTTGGGCACCATAAACTTCTTCATTTATATAACTGTTAAGGAATGCACTTTTTACATCCATTTGAAATAACTTAAAATTTTTCGCACAAGCGAAGGCAAGTAAAAGGCGTATAGCCTCGAGTTGGGTAACCGATGCGTAAGTCTCCTCATAGTCGATGCCTTCCTCTTGGTTATACCCTTGCGCAACTAAACGCGCTTTGCTGCGAGTTATTACCCCGTTTTCGACCAATTTGTTCCTAAACACCCATCGGGTGCCAATTACTCGATGACCTCGCGGAGGAGGGACAAGGTCCTAAACCTCATTTCTTTTGAACTGGTTAAGTTCCTCTTGCATAGATAAGAACCAATGTTCATCGAGTAAGGCTTCTTTAGGGTTTTTAGGTTCCATCTGAGAAACAAAAGCGAAGTGATAACAAAAATTACTTATCTTAGACCGAGTCGTCACCCCCTTTGATATGTCACTGAGGATATTGTCGATAGGATGGTCTTTGGAAGACTTCCAAGATGGAGGGAGATTATCTTTTGTAGACGGATGAACTTCCTCGGTTTCTTCATGGAGGTCATCTTTCTCCTCCTCAATTTTGACTTCGTCGGGTTGATCAATTCCCGGCTCGGTACTATTGAGTATGTCTTTTGAAGATACACCTGCGCCATAACCAACACTACATTTTTCGACTTCTCTCGGATAAGATTCATCAAATATTACGTGTACAGACTCTTCAACGTAAGTAATCTCTTATTATAATTTCTATAGGTTTTACTTGACTAAGAGTATCCGAGGAAGATACCTTCATCGGCCTTGGAATCAAATTTACCTAAGCTTTCTTTTCCATTATTCAACACAAAACACTTGCAACCGAAGACATGAAGATGAGAAACATTTGGCTTGCACCCTTTTAAAAGCTCATACAGTGTTTTGTTTAGAATAGGGAAAATGAGCACCCTATTCAATACATAACATGCTGTACTTATGGCGTCAGCCCAGAAATACTTAGGTAACGCAATTTCATTGATCATGGTTCTCCCAAACTCTTCCAAAATATGATTTTTGCGTTCCACAACCTCGTTTTGTTGAGAGGTACACGGAGAGGAGAAGTTGTGATCAATTCCGTGTTTACCGCAATATTCCTCAAACACATAGTTCTCAAACTCACCTCCATGGTCACTCCTAATTGCTACGATATTTGTGTTTAATTTATTTTGAGAAATCTTAGCAAATATTTCAAAGGTTGCGAATGTATCGCTCTTGCTAGCCAAGAAGATAGTCTAACAAAATCTAGAAAAGTCATCAACTATTAAAAAATTGTAATAGTTACCACCTAGGCTTTTAATTCTAGATGGCCCGAATAAATCCATATGGAAAAGCTCGAAAGGTCTCGTAGTTGAAACAATATTTTTAGATTTAAAATAGATTCTCGTTTGCTTTCCCATTTGGCAAGCATCACAAAGGTGATCCTTGGTAAACTTAATTTTGGACAGACCTATGACTAGATATTTTGAGACTACTTTGTTAAGCAAGTCAAAGTTGACATGTGCTAAACGTCTATGCCATAACCATTAGTCCTCACTCATTATCATGAGACATTTGTCACTTGTCAAAGATACTTCATTTAAGTCCAGCATATAGACAATGTTTACTCTTAGACCATTACACACATTCTTCATTTCACCATTATGCATAATTTTGAAACGATCTTTCGAAAAAGATACATTGTATTTGTCGCATAATTGGATAATGCTAATGAGATTATGTTTAAGGCGCTCGACAAGCAATACATCAGATATAATAGTGGAAGAAGGATTATCTACACTACCTTTTCCAAGTATTGCACCACGATTGTTTTCTCCATATGTTACATACCTCTTCTTCTTTTCCACGAAGTCGATGAAGAGAGATATGTCTCCTGTCATCTGTCTTGAGTAGCCACTATCGAGAATCCATCTTCTCTCGATGTTCTCAAGATGTTGTACCTATGAAAAAAACAATTAACAAGAGTAGGTACCCAATGGCTTATTGGGTCATAAGTTGTGAGTGACAAAATGGTCGCATTTAGGCAACCATTGATAAATGCCTTTAGGAACCAAAAATCTCCTAAAACGACATTTGGCAATGGTGTGGCCTTTCTTGCAATAATATAAACAAGAAAAATTAACTTTTAAATTACTTTTGCTATCATGATCTCTTACAACATACGTGTATTTTTGATATGGATTGACCATACTTTTTCTAAAATTAAATTTATCGATGGCAAAAGTAATTTTGGGCTCTAGAGCCTTGTTAAGTTTGACATTTAGGTTTCTAACTTCATTTTGCCAAATGTAACAAGTATCACACCCAAAGTTAACAACTCTACTTCTTAGGTCCTCACAACCTGCTTTTGTACTTTCCACTATGGAAGTTTTTAGTGGCTCAACTTTCTTTTCGAACTCACGAATCGTTTGCTCTAGGTGAGCAAAAATTTGGTTATTTGAGGCAAGCCTTTTAAAGGCTTCTTTTGCTTCACAATGCAAAGTATTTAAAGAAGTTTGTAATTCAAAGTGAGACATTTTAGAGGAATTTTCATACTTGGCATGTCGTACCTGTTTCTTTTTGTTATTTTGATGGGCGAAAAGACAAAGATTTACATATTCATCTTCATCACTTGAACTTTCATCCTCGGAGGAATCACTATCACTTTCCCAAGCTATATATGCTCTCCTTGGCTTAGCTTGCTTCTTTTATGATCTACTTGTTTCCTTCTCTTTGCCCTTTTTGTTCAAGGGACAATCCGGTTAGTGTCCGGTCTTTCCGCAAGTATAACATGACCTTCTTGTGTTGTTTCTCTTAGTGTCATCATTTCTAGAGTACCTTGATTGTTTCCAGAAGTTGACAAGATTTTTCTCAGAGTGTTGGATGTCGTTCTTTTTGACATAACGGTTGTAACGCTTTATAAACAGCCTCATGTCCTCACTCTTGTCATCCTTTTCGTCGTCACTCGAAGTGTAATCACTATGCTCCTTAGATTGAGACTTTGAGGAAGAGGTCTTGAGAGCAATAGACTTATTTTCAGTATTTTTGTTTTATCCTTCTTTTCATGTTGCTCTAGGCTTAGAAGCACTTGTCTGTGCTCTTACAGCTTTTCAAACAATGTTGTGAGATCCAAAATTGTGAGGCCGTTAGCTTCTTTGATGGCAGTTACCTTCGGTTTCCATTCCCTGTTAAGACATCTCAAAATTTTGTTAGTAGCAACATCATTGGCAACTGGCCTACCTAGTGAGTGAAATCTATTGATAAGATGAGTGAATCTCTTTTGCATGTCTGCAATGGTTTTCCCTTGCTCCATGTAAAAGAGATCAAACTCTTGTGTTAGCGTATTGATTCTCGCTAGCTTAACATCATTGGTTCCCTCATGGGCAACTTGCAGTGAGTCTCACATAGCTTTTTCCGTTAAACAATGAGAAACCCTATAATATTCATCAACTCCTAATGAGGAGATCAAAATATTTTTGGCTTTCTCATCATCATCATTCCATTGTGCTTCGGGCTTAGGCACAACCATATTATTCTCATCGGTCATGGTTATTTCCATTGGACCATTAAGAATAACATTCCACACTTTCATATCAATGGAATTAATGTGCACCCGCGTACAATCTTTCTAGTAACTGTAATTTTCTCCATTAAAAACATGAGCTCTATTATAGGCCCCTTTAGGTTCGTTAGCCATTTTTTACAAAGTTATACTTGAAGCACAGAGTGAACTGATGCTCCTGATACCACTTGTTAGACGATGGAGCGGATCTAGAAGAGGGGGGGTTGAATAGATCCCTTATTAAAATATGAGTCGGCGCTACCAATAAAATTGGTTTTAAATTTTTTTTTTAATTTGTGGAAGCGGCCGTGAAAAAATTACCGTCTATAACGAACCGTTACTAGAAAATCGGATATGCATCTAGCCTATGGAAATTGATAATGAGAAATGAGAATCACCACGCTAGTCACACTACCAATTTGATTTAGATCACTACTTGGTGTGACTAGTTCCAATGCCTTAAAATGCCAACAAAATAAATGGACAGCACACGAGAATTTTGGTTCAGACAATTTATCAAACACTTGGGGTGCGGAGCACTTCAAGTGAGTTCGGTTTTGAGTAAGTAGCTCTAGTTTCCTTGTACAATAAAATATTGTACTAGAGTCAAAATTAATTTAGCACTTACTCAAAACAGTCCTAAATTTGATATAATTGTTTGTACGAAAATCACGGAAATTTTAAGCAAATGTAAAAGCGTAATGTAAAAGGCACAAGGATTTGTTGAGGTAGTTCCCCCGTCGTCCTCGCTTTGGGGTACGTCTGCCCTCAATTCTAACAATAGAATTGAGCTCGTATAATATAAAGGTAACCTGTTGTAGAATCGTTTATACAAGAATAGAATAGCAAATGCACAAACAAACTCCTTTGTTGTTGAAGATGCTTTCTCTTCTTATCCCTTGATTCGAGTCGAATCAAGTTCTTCGATAGCTTGTGGATGGACCTCCGATTACAGCTCTTTCACTTTTCTTGTTTTCTAATTGATTCAATTGATATTAAATGAAATGGGCAACTTTCTATTCATATCATACTAAAAATAACTGACAAAAGCAATTTTCAAAAATGATAGATAGATCAAAATTATGCAGCAAACAACAAACGGTCGAGCCATACAGAGGGAAGGGTTGACCTGAGCTACCCCAAGCAAAACAGACTATGCAAAATAACCTGCTATGCGTCAACTAGAACAAGGCTATGCGTCGATGCAAAACCTGAATTTTTTGACAAACAAAAATGACAACAGTATGCATCGACCGGTAGGTCGACCATACCTATCCTGAGAGTTTTGCAAAATTTAGACACTTGTTATGAGTCGACCAGAGCAAGGTGTGGTCGACTCAAACGCCTGTATTTTTAGAAATTGAATAATCTTGATGTTTTTGACATACTTAGATGATACCTATGACGACCAATGGGATTTTAACTTGTATGACGCATATTCTAATACTACAAGTGCAGTACTAGAGATGCGTTGTGCAAGAAAATGAAACATGACAAATATGGTATGCTTGTGCATTGCGGTGATAACGTCAAACATCTCTTCTTCCATGCGATTGAGTTTTGACATCATCGAAACCCGAATATCTAGTATATGAGGCTTTCCTCTCACAAGTGTTAGCATCCAAGGATCTATAGTACTCTACAGGAACCTCTTGTTTATTATGCTATTTGGTATATATCTGTTTAAGGTACACTAAAGGGTTGAAGGGATACCTAAATGGTTAGTCCTAAGTATACTCGCCAAGAAATCGCATCTTGTACCTACGCATCCTAGGTAGGGGATGGAATCATAGTATTCGTAGTTCCCCTCAAAGAGGGTGAGAAACTCTTAACTGTGATCAAGGTTCTAGGGGGATGTAAGTGTTCATAGGGAGACACTTACGTGGAGTGCGATGACTCTGGTTCTATATTTAGTTGAAAGGTAAGTAAGTATCAACGGCGGGAACTTAGGTGGAGTGCGGCGACTCCTGATCCTAAGGCTAGGAAGGGTTTAAGAGATGTCAACGGTGGGATGCTAAAAGTGAGCGCGACGACTTAGATTTTAAGGCTAGGATGAAGGTATGTCCATGGCAGGACACTAAGTGTGAGTACGACGACTAAGATCCTAATGCTAGGATGAGGGGTAGGATTAGAATTCTCTAATATTGACATGGCAGTCAACGAGAATGTTCTTTCCTTCAGAAAATATAAAGTTTAGTGACAGAAAAATAAGGCAAATTCTTAAATGCTACGAAATAGATAACATTATGCAAATATGTAAATCAAACACTCAAAATATAGGACTAATGAATTTATAATTAAATAAAAAAAATGGTAAAATGTCTAAACCAAAACTCAGGTTATAAAATAACAAGAACATCTAAATATATTTCTTTTTCTTTTTATTATTTATTTTGTTTTTATTTTGCTAAAATTAAATTAATAAAAATTAATGAAAGTTTTATATTAGAAGTTAATTAAATTAAAACTAAATAATTTCTTTAAAACTCTAGATTACTAAAAAATATTGAATTTCCAAATTGTTAAAAATCTAAAATTAGTCTAAATTATTAAAACCTAAATTATTTTATATCAAAATACTAAGTTATTAAAATCTAAAATATGAAAATTCTAAAAATTTAAAATGCTTCTAAAATTATTAACATTCTTAATTGTTTGTTTCTATTTTTTATAATAAAATTAAATTAAAAAACTAAATTATTTACTTTTAATAAAAACTTCTATTTCTATTTTTTAAAATATTTATTTTCATTGTATTTATTATCTTGTTTTTTTATTAGTGGTTATTTTTATTTTTATTATTTTTATTTGCATCTGGTTCAGGCCCAATTTCTCTTCAAAAAACACAACAGAAAAAAAAAACCGGGCCGGACACGGATGAGTCGGGTCAACCGACCCGGTTTGCCCCTAAAACCACAAAAATCCAAAATTGCAACCCTAAATTGGCCACCCCTCTCCTCTTCTTCGTCTCTTTCCCTCTCCTTTCTTCTTCTTTCTCCTTCGTCTCATCTTCTTCTTTCTCCTTCTTCCATTCTTCTTTTTCTTCCTCCGTCTTCCGTTCTTATTTTTCTTCCTCCGTTTCTCCTTCCTCACTTCTCTCAAATGGTAAAAGCAACTTACGAGTATCAATGGAAAACACAAAAAAAAACAATGCGACAAAATACAACAAAAATATCTGCGAGGGTGGAAAAATGGTTATCATGTCAATTTGGAATAGAGGCAACAATCAAACTAATAGTACCCTTTGCAAAAAAAGACACTTATTTGAATTGAACAAATATCTTAAAACTAGAAAGGCTTTAAATTTGGAATTGACTTGAATTTGAAGAATTTTCAAAACAACTTGAAATGGAGATGTGAACTTGAGTTTTAGTATTCTAACATGAACTTGAATTTGTATGTTTCTTTGGATAGATTTTGAATGACTTAATCTTATTCTTTGCATTATGATTCATCTCTTGAATTCATAGATTTCATGAGAGTTCCTTTTGAATGACAACTTGGATTTTACATTTTAATCTTTGTAATGACTTGAATCTTAATCATATGAGAATGTCCAAAGTTTCTTGAGTTTAAATTTGGAATGATGCTTGAATTCTTGTAACTTTCATCATGGAGAAAGACCATCTTGAAATTGGTTTGTATTTGTTGAAATGATCTTATAATAATACATAACATTGAATGTTCTTAACCAAACTTGCAATCCTTGGGAGTTAAATTAAGCATAATACTTCTTGTAAAAACTAGCTTATAAATCTTGGAAATTTATGCATCCAAATCTTGTAAGTTTTTGATTTTGGACTTTGAAATCTACTTGAGTAAAGAAATCTTGAGTCTTGAAGTAGTAATTTGAAATTCTTGGGAATTTGAATCCTCATGAGTCCTTAAAACCAAACTTGAACTTTTGAGATTGGATGAGAACATTCTTAAATCTTGAAATTTTGAACTTATACTTTGTGAAGAATGTGACTTGATGAATTCCTTGTGGTGAAAACAAAAATCCTACTTTTAACATTTTTCTCACAAATTTACAAAAAATCCAAACTTCTTCTTTTGAAACCCACGGGAAAATAGATGATGATTGAACTTCATGGGTATTGGCAAGACCCTTTTTGAATTACACTTGAGTCTTGGAGAATTGAATTGGTAAGTAAACTTCCAATCTTGCATTATCTCAAACTTCTTGAAATAAAAAGGAACCAATTTGAATTCTTGTAAAGAATACATCCTTGAATTTCTTCTTAGGAAGCCAAGCACACAATTTTTCCAACAACACTTAATACTCATATCAACGGATGAAAGAAATTAATCCTCCTCATGGGGAATTTCTGAGAAATCTTATATAGAAACATTGACCTTGTATTGGATGGGGGACTAAGAATGAGGGTATATGTTTCTTTCATATCCATAGGAATTCAACAAAACTTGCAAAGGACTAGAACACACACAAGAGCTTGAATCTTTGGCAGCAACCCTAATCTTTCACAGGAATTTAACACCATTTGCAGAGGGTTAAAGGCACACAAAAAGTCTTCATGTGCCTCTGAATCTTCTGCAACAAACCTGACTTCACAAAACAAAGCAAACAAACTGGTTAAAACAGTTAGCTATGCAGGAATGATCAACCTAAGATGATATGAAAATGATCAATCAATCTAAGGGTAAAATTTGGGGTATGACAAGTCTCACCCTCATTGCTACCCAACTCCTTCAATAGATTCATGAGCCACATAGTTTGACACGCATACAATGAAGTTGTAATGTACTCGGCCTCACAAGACTAGAGTGCTACCACCGGTTCCTTCTTCGAACACCGAGAGATTGGTGTCCTACCAAGCATAAAGATGTATCTAGCCGTTGACTTTCTATCATCCTTATCACCATACCAATTGGAATTGGTGAAACTAAGTAAATCACATTTTCGGCCCGTATCCGATGTGGGAAAGAGAATCCACAATTAAGAGTTCCTTTAATGTGTCTAAAGATTCTCTTGACTACTGCCAAGTGAGACACATTCGGTCTCTCCATGAATATACTAGCAATAACGACACCAAATGCCATGTTCGGTCGCGTATTGCACAAATAACACAATGATCCAATCAATCTCTTATATTGCGTTAGATCCACGTCTTGGTCATCCTCACTCTTGGACAACTGCAACATTGCCTCACATGATATAATGGAAACATTGCAATGCTCCATTTCACACCTCTTCAATATATCAGTAGCATATATTCTTTAATGCATGAAGAGTCCCATTTTTTACTTATGGAACTCTATGCCAAGGAAATA
The DNA here is from genome assembly GCA_963859935.3 of Lathyrus sativus. Classification (NCBI taxonomy): domain Eukaryota; kingdom Viridiplantae; phylum Streptophyta; class Magnoliopsida; order Fabales; family Fabaceae; genus Lathyrus; species Lathyrus sativus. The sequence goes on along the minus strand of OZ012736.1, from coordinate 114,629,448 downwards.
CGTCATAATGCCAAGGCTCGTCTTCTCAAACTTATCCATAAGTTCACTTTTGAACTTAGAGATACTCTTCTCACAGTTGCCGATAATCAATAGATCATCCATATATAAGCAAAGAATGATCACACCGTCATTTGCATCTGATCTCACATAAACTCCATTTTCAGACACACACGTCTTGAAACCAATATCAACAAGAAAGCCATCAATGCGTTTGTTTTAAGCTTTTGGAGCTTCTTTCAAACCATATAAGGCTTTATGTAATTTTCAGAACTCATTCTCTTGATTCTTTACTACAAATCCAGGGGGCTGATCAACATAAACCTTTTCATCAAGTGGACCGTTCAAAAATTCATATTTGACGTCCATTTGATATATCGCTCAATCATTGTTATTCGCAATGCCAAAAACTAATCTGATAGTTTCAAGCCTAGCCACATGTGCAAGCACTTCCTCAAAGTCTATACCTTCACTTTGCGAAAATCCCTTCCCTACCAATTGAGCCTTATGCTTGATTACCTCGCCTTTGTGATTTTCCTTCACTTTATAGACCCATCTTACACCAATTGGCTTCTTTCAAAGCGGTAAATCGACCAACTCCAAAGCACTAATAAATTTCAGCTCCTCCTTCATTGCACAAATCCACTTTGGATCATTTAGAGCCTCTTTCATGTTCACCGGTTTGGATTTGACCATGAGCGTAAAGTGAATGAAATCACCATCATCATTGATTTCATTATCCCAGAATACTTCACATTCTTGGAGTCTCTGAGGCAAAACTTTTTTCCTTGTTGGTCGTCTAACATTTCCTCCGTTTTTGGCTTTGACATGTTGCTATTCTACACCTCCAGGATTCTGAAAATTCTTATTTTCCAACTCGTAACTGGTTACGCCTTCTACGAAACCAGTTCCAACAGCTTCAAAATCTAAAAATACACATGGTAACCGGTTATGGCTTTTAGTTGTTGCACCCTAAAATTTGACCAACCGGTTCCCATATTCGGTTTATGGTTCGACGCATTTTGCATTCGCATTTGCATACCGCATATGTTGCATTTTCTCATTCATATTGATCTTATCGGGATCACAGCCTCCCCTGGCGCTTCAGGCATTTCAGGCCAATACGAGGATTTATTTTGAGAATCAATGCTCGTTCCCTGTGTTTTCAGGCTATCTCGATGTCCGGTTTACCGCTTATTTCGATGTGTTCGCGTATTCGTGTTCTAATCAATTTAATCGGCTTCCTCGTATTTTTTAGATTTTTCCCTTTATTTCCTAGAATTTTAAGTGAATTTAATTCTTTTTCTAGAAGTTTAAATAGAATTTTAGAATAAATAGCTTATTAGTTCCTTAATAAATAGATTTTTTCTTAGATTTAATTGTTTTTTCTAGAATTTTAAATAGATATTAAATAGATTTTTAATGAATTTTAAATAGTTTTAATAGGTTCAATAGATTTTTTTTCTATTTTTAATAGGTTTAATTCATTAGTAGATTTAATTCTCTTTTAGATATTAATAGGGTTTTTAGAAATTAATAGATAATATTTTTAGATTTAATTTCTCCCATAGTAGATTTAATTGTTTTGTTTAAAGATTTATAGATATTAGTCCTTTTAGATATTAATAGGATTAATCCCCATTTTAAGATTTGATTGGGTGTTAATTTCCTTTTAGGATTAATTAGATATTAGTTAGAATGCTAATCATTTTAATTAGAGGAATTAATTGGAGTTAGAATTAATAATTAGATTTTAATCAGGTTTTTAATTCATTTTAATTGGCAGTTATCCATTTAATTTTTGTTTTACAGTTAAGTTTAGCATTAATGGAGTTTTAAATGATCATTAGCATTTTAAGTGTGTCATTAGTGGAGTCTTAATTGCAATCAGAGTCCTTAATCAATTTTCGGTGGGCCAGGTGTCCCAATTCTGGGGGCCCAAGTCCAAAATCGTGACACTTGTCAGCTATATAAACATGCCACGCGTGTAATTCCTCTACCTCCACCTCATTTTTGCATTCACAAGAGTGTGCCACCTCACCGTCCACTCACCCTCTCTCCACGCCACTTGTCACACTCTCTCGCTCTGCATGCCACTCTCTCACCTCACACAGCCACCTGTCCCACTCACCAATCCCTCACCGGAGACCTCACCGGAGTGCATGCAAACACACTGGAAACTCCACCGGCGAAATCAAAACTACCAATTCACGGCCAGAACTCCACCGGAAACTGCATGCTATCGCCGGAAACTTCAAATCTCCGTCCAGATTCGCCAGATTCATCCACAACTTCATCATCTGGTCATCATTTTCCAGATCTTGCAAGATCCATAGATCTTCAAACTTCATCAATTTTTCGTCAGATCTGGATTCGTGTTCATCATCTTCACCAGTGTTCTTCAAATTCCCAGGATGTTCATCAATATCTTCGTCAAGGCATTCACCGGTGTTCATCATCGATCATCAATAGAATGTTCCAGATCTTCAAGCGGTCTTCCTGTGTTCTTCACGATCTTCATAGGTCATTCGTCCAGATCACCAGAATTATCACAGATCCATAGATCTTCAATCTTCATCATAACCGCTTTCCAGGTTTCATCACCCGTTTCCGTCATCAAGAATCTGTGTCGTCAAGAATCTTCAAGAATTTCTTCAAAAAGCTCCGTCAGGTTTGTACGTCCAAATCGCACGAAGTTCTTAATATCGTGCTCTTCGATCTTCATGAATCTTCATCATCAGCAAGAAGCTAACAAGCTTCAGATCTTAAGAGCTCCACTGATCCGCATCCTTCTTTATCAAGAACAGTTTCCGGAACCGCTTCAAGAATCTTCATCAAAGATCATTAGCATCAAATCATCAAGGACGGATGGATCTCATTTTTTTGTTTTGTTTGTGTATTGAAGATTGTTAGACTGAGAGATTGGTGAAAGGATTTGTGAGGTTTGAGACAGTTTGTGAGAGAGAGAGAGAGAGAGAGAGAGTTGAACGAAGGAGAGATTGAGGGAGTTGCGACGGAGAGAACATGAACAGTTCCTAGGGTTTCAGAAGGGAGTGAGTGGAAGAGGGAGAGGATAGTGGGCCTTGGGCCCAACTTGGGTTTCAGTCCGTGTGTCGCTTGCGCGAAAATAAGGTGCCGGCATGACAGAAGAGTCGCCACCTTTCGTTATTTATCCCTCAGAGCGGGAAAGGAAACGATCGGAAAAACCTGACGAATAAGGGTAAGACAAGGTCGTCGCAACCATTGTCTGGGTTCGGGAGTCGGTTACGCAAGGGGAAGGTATTAGCACCCCTCACGTCCGTCGTACTCGACGGGATCCTCGCATGTTTGTTTACTTGGAAGGGTTGGTTATAATCTATCTACCTATCAAGGCTGGCTGAAAAAGAAAAAGAAAAAATGACTCGGCAAAGCGTCGCACTTTATGCCTACGTATTCCCGTCTGGAACGAGAAATCAGAGTCAACGTAGTTCGGCTAACTACGGGTGAAGGTGGGGAAAGGTTGCTCGCTAGGATATCGCATCCTATGCCTACGTACTTTCATCTGGTATGAAAGATCAGAGCAAACGTAGTTCGAGAAACTACGGCTTATCTCCTAAAAGAAGTGTTTTTTTATTATGTTTGCGATTTCAACCGCACTAGAGACTATGACATGAGAGTGAATGCGTCGCATGTCACCCAAAGGGCACCATACTAAACATCCATCCTCAGATAGCTTAAGGCTCGTAGCGTACGAAAGAAATCATTCATGATTACTGTATTTTAAACTGCTTCGAGATGAGAAGAGAGCAGGCCCAACTAGGAGGGAGACTATCAAGTCCTACTGTTATCATGCCATGGATTCATCCTATGGTTGAGGTTTAAACAGGGAACTCCTAGATGTTGTCATGCATAGGTTTCAACCTAAAAGTCTATCATCAAATCCTCATCAGAGGAAATGAGAGTCCTAAGGGATCATGGCAATGATACACCAAAACAAACAAAATCATCAGCTTTAACAGTAAAATGCATGCAATGCAAGTGAGGGAGGAAATGTGTGTGGGGCTTCAGCCTCCACAAGCTCGTCTCGACCTCAAGCCAGTCATGAAATAACAGCAATCATACTGAAGATAAACAACATGCTATCAAGCAATCTACAGATAAAAGAAGTGAAGTGCCATCAGGCAAACAAAACACATGCTTGAGAAAGAATCATCTACTCTCTAATCCTAACACTAACACAGAATCCTGATCAAATCTAATCAAAGCCCTAAAGCAAAACCTAACCAAAAGAAATCAATCCCAGTCTTCAAGCTTCAGAACAAGCTTACCAAAGAAAGGGAGCTAAGTAGGCAGACTCATAGTGTCTTCCTCAGGAAAGCACTAAGAGGTGTATACTCAGGAGTCATATCCTACGTGGCTCAACCACTGTGATCAGTTTACATTCCTCCTCAGGAGGAATTAAACTCACAAGCAGGCTCCAACATCACTGGATATTTAGGAAATCCTATCTGAACTAGTGGAACTAAGTGAGCAAACTCATAGAACCTTCCTCAGGAAAGTACTAGGAGGCTTCCACTTAGGAGTTGTATCCTATGTGGCTCAACAACTGTGATCAGTTTACATTCCTCCTCAGGAGAAATTAAACTCACAAGTTGGCTCCAACATCATTGGACACTTAAGAAATCCTAGATAAACTAATGGAACTAAATGAATAGACCCATAGGACCTTCCTCAAGAAAGTACTAGGAGGCTTCCACTTAGGAGTTGTATCCCATGTGGCTCAACAACATGTGACCAGTTTACATTCCTCCTCAGGAGAAATTAAACTCACAAGTTGGCTCCAACATCATTGGATACTTGAGAAAGAGGTGAGAAGAAAGAATGAAAGTCATTCATAGTGCCTTCCTCAGGAAAGTACCATGAACTTCCTTCAAACTTCAGGATCTCAAACCTCACAGACAGGGAACAAGCTCCTAAACCAGGCCTTCAATCCATGCCTCCTCCAATCCTCTAGTATGCTCCACTAAGCCCCACAATGAGATGCCAAGCTCCTCCAATCAAAGGAATACCCAAAGCAAAGCAAACTAACAAAACCTGCCCTAAAGGCCACACAAACAATCATTCAATTCAAAAATCAACTAAAAATAGTATAGTATTATATTAATTCCTAATATAAATTCTAGGGGATCCTACTTAACTACCCTTAAGTCCCATATATTCCCCATATGCTAAATTGTACTAAAACACCCCAAAACAAAATGTTCAAGTTCATTTACACAACCTAAAACCCTAATTAGACTATCCTAAGTTCAATTCAACTAAACTAATCAAATCTTAATCTAAAAATCTAGTAATAAATCCAGGGAATACTATAATTCATCATCTAACTATGACAAAATGAATGGCTCAAAAAGACTAAGGGAACTATCCTAATTAAATTCTACAAGTTAGCATACCAACTAAAAGAATTTAAAAAAAGCAATTAAAAGTAAAAATGCACAAAAAATATAAAACTAAAATAAAATGGCTATTTTATATTTTTATATTTTTCTAGACCGAAAATGAAAAATGGGAAAAAAAGTCTCATTAAAAAATATGCATTTTTTATTTTGTTATGATTTTTTGAAGTTTAATAAAATCTAGGCCGCAAGATCAAAGTCAAGTCAAAGTTTCCATTCCAATCCAATGGTGCATGTTCATCTTCTCCAACCAAAACCCTAAAATTCAGAATTTTTCTATTCCATGCATGCAACTTCCATGGACTCTATCTCATTCATTACTCCATGAAATCACATGAAATAAAAAACAAAACTGATCCTCTTCTCGCCCTCTACACAACCATGGTTTTAGTTTCTCTTGAATCTCTCTCTAGCCTTCAAACCGACAACAACAAGGCACGGGTACCACCATGAAACCTTACTTTTCAACTCTAACCAACCTTGAAAATAATTATACCAATGTGTTCCTCTTGCTTCCATGAGTATACTAAACTATGATACATGTATTAAAACCTCATATCTCAAGCTTTCTTGATCAACCAAGAATTGATGTCATATTTTGAAACTCCATGGATGGACCTTAAACTCACCATAAAGCATCCCTAGATTGTCTCTATCACAAATAACTTAAGAACTAACCCTAACCATGGCTAGATGTGATGATTCGAATCAAAACGCATACCTACCAAATGAAAATGGTGATGATAGTTGCACTCCTTTCCAACCCTTGCCACTTGCTGTAACTAATCTTTGATGGATGATGATGATTCTGGTGGAAGGAATCTTGCCCAAACTTCTTGAAACTTGCTATTCAAACCTTCATGCAAGTGGGAGTGATGATGTGAAGTGCACAAACCAGCCACAAATTCTGTTGGTTTTTTGCATGGATTCCACTCTATAATGATGGTGAATGATGATAGTGATGATAACTCTCACTATTAATGGAGTTTAGAATGATTTGGAATGAAAATGCAAAAAGGAAGGAAAGGATCAAAGTATAGCATGCATGTGTAATGAATCACCAACCAATGAATGAACCCATCTTAGAGTTTATATAGATGACAATGGAATGATCTAGAATGTGTGAGAAGCTTCCAAGAGAGTTCTAGAACTTCTCATGCAATGAGAATTTCACTTTTTCTATTTTTAGTAAATATCATAAATCTCATGAGAAACCATGCAAAATATCCTTATATGAGATGGTAATAAGAGAACAAGGCTTTTCTAGCTATTTTAAGGCATTAGCAAACATTTCCTTTTGATACCTTAAAATGCAAGAATCAAATTTACAAAGGAAGTCCAATTTTTAAGCCTAAACTCAAAAATGTGGATGAACCATTGTTTTCAAAATGATGTTTCCAATCAAAATCATCTATCATATGCCCCATTTTGGATTTGTAGATCTCTCAAACCAAAATCCAATTTCAACTTATTTAACTTATAAGCCCTTTTTAGTTCATTTTGACCATCTTAAAATATCCATGCTCCATGCATTTCCAAACTCTCAAGACCTCTTATATAGCCTTAAAATGCCATTTTGAACAACTTTCATGTTGGAAATTTTTCCATTTGAAGCTTGGAAGTAGGAGTTTTAGGCGTTGGCTAAAAATGACATGTAATTCCAAATTACCAAAATACCCCTGTCTTGCACAAGCCATAAGTAGAGTTCCACAAGTCCTATCAAGGACTTCTACCACTCAAATTAAATCTAAGAAGATGCCCTCCAACATTCATGTTGACCAAGAGATCATAGGAATCATACTACAAGGGAAAAAGTTGTCTGCAAGTTGGGTGACCTTCAAGGACCCAGATTCACACACCTCTGCTGACCTGTAATTTGTCAAAACCATAACTTGAGCTCTGCAACTCCTATCAAGGACTTCCACCACTCAAATTAAAGCTAAGAACAAGCTCAACAACATTCATGTTGTGGGGAAGATGAGATATCAATCCCATCTAGAGCTAAAACTGCCTGGAAGATAGGGATCAAATTAGGATTTTTTCACTGACAATCCTTGGAAACCCTGACTTGAAACTTCTCAAACTCCTCAATCATGATGAGTTGGTCTAGGAATCATCCTTATAGCATCTCTATGCATCATTCCATGATCTCATGGCCCTTGGATTAGGTCTCAACCTTCTCCAAATTTTCAGTTAATCTAGGGTTGACCCAGTCAAAACCCTAATTCTACCATTCATGGGTGAATCTTCTGAACTCTTGCATAATGACCTCTCTGGGCTTCATGATGGCTATCAAGACATCTCATACACTTTCTCAAAACATCAAGTTCATTCTCAAAGTCTCAGAATCATCTGAGGAGCACCCACAACTCTCAAGCTATGAAGCACACAACCCTGGTTTCAATCCACTCCTCTGAGGGTCTCTTGAACTTTCTGATGAAGGTATCAACTTTCAAACACTAGATGGATAAATAATTGTTGGCCAAATTTTGGGGTGCAACAGCTGCCCCTATTCAAACGGCTTGAACCTGACTGGGTGAGAAGCGAACGGCTCTCAACCTATCAAGGTGCGAGACGATTGAATACCGGTAAACCCGAAAATTTGCCAACGGCATGAGCACACGGTACTCTGCGGGGAACAAATCTTCGAATATTGCAATGCTAGCTGCACGGCAACTAGCTGGAGAGATACTGATCTGACATCGCCGCCAGTTATCCTCGTTAACTTCTTCTGACGTTGCCTTCAGGCAACCACAACACCCAACATCGCCGCTGGAAGACTAAACCACCTGTCATTATCGTCAAACAAGATTCTGAGGAACGCCCAACATCGCCGCTGGAACACCAAAAGAACAACCATAATTCGGGGAAACAAGCATCCAACATCGCCGCTGGAGACCTAAACCTGAACCACCAAAATACCCAACATCGCCGTTGGGGAGAATACAATACTGAACAAAATATCCCGCATCGCCGCTGGAGAAAATACATCCCTGAATTAAGTACCCCGCATCGCCGCTGGAGAACTACATCTGAACAAAGTACCCTGCCTCGCCGCTGGAGAAACACATCTGACAGAATACCCCGCATCGCCGCTGGAGAACTAAATCTGTCAAATGATGATCTGACCTCGCCGTCAAATCCAAACGTTCAACCTCGCCGTCGAACAAACATCCAACCTCGCCGCCGGACAAATGATGATCTGACCTCGCCGCCAAATCCAAACGTTCAACCTCGCCATCGAACAAACATCCAACCTCGCCGCCGGACAAATGATGATCTGACCTCGCCGCCAAATCCAAACGTTCAACCTCGCCGTCGAACAAACATCCAACCTCGTCGCCGGACAAACATCCAACCTCGCCGTCGGACAAACATGATCTGACCTCGCCGCCAAATCCAACCGTTCAACCTCGCCGTCGAACAAACATCCAACCTCGCCGCCGGACAAATGATGATCTGACCTCGCCGCCAAATCCAAACGTTCAACCTCGCCGTCGAACAAACATCCAACCTCGCCGCCGGACAAACATCCAACCTCGCCGTCAGAAAAATGATGATCTGACCTCGCCGCCAAATCCAAACGTTCAACCTCACCGTCGAACAAACATCCAACCTCGCCACCGGACAAACATCCAACCTCGCCGTCGAACAAACATGATCTGACCTCGCCGCCAAATCCAAACGTTCAACCTCGCCGTCGAACAAACATCCAACCTCGTCGCCGGACAAACATCCAACCTCGCCGTCGGACAAACAAGATCTGACCTCGCCGCCAAATCCAAACGTTCAACCTCGCCGTCGAACAAACATCCAACCTCGCCGCCAGACAAATGATGATCTGACCTCGCCGCCAAATCCAAACGTTCAACCTCGCCGTCGAACAAACATCCAACCTCGCCGCCGGACAAACATCCAACCTCGCCGTCGGACAAATGATGATCTGACCTCGCCGCCAAATCCAAACGTTCAACCTCGCTGTCGAACAAACATCCAACCTCGCCATCGGACAAACATGATCTGACCTCGCCGCCAAATCCAAACGTTCAACCTCGCCGTCGAACAAACATCCAACCTCGCCGCCGGACAAATGATGATCTGACCTCGCCGCCAAATCCAAACGTTCAACCTCGCCGTCGAACAAACATCCAACCTCGCCGCCGGACAAACATCCAACCTCGCCGTCGGACAAACATGATCTGACCTCGCCGCCAAATCCAAACGTTCAACCTCGCCGTCGAACAAACATAATCTGACCTCGCCGTCAAATCCAAACGCTCAACCTCGCCGTCGAACAAACATAATCTTGAACAACTCTGACCTGGGGTTCACCCCTAGTAAATGGAACAAAAGGTACACTTGCATATCTGAAACTACTCCGCTAGGAATGAGAGACTTAACCGAGCACACTCTGATCTGGGGTTCACCCTCAGAACCATAACGAACATCGGAATACTTCTGCACACTGCCCGCCGTAGAACTTCAATATTAAAGATATATGAAACCCTGGCCCCTGGCCATTTCCAGCTTCAGCTAGAAAATATCTTCAAGCATTTCTGAGGATAGATGAAACCCTGGCCCCTGACCACTCCAGATCCGCTGGAGAATCTTCAAGTATTTCTGAAGATAGATGAAACCCTGGCACCTGGCCACTCCAGATCCGCTGGAGAATCTTCAAGTATTTCTGAAGATAGATGAAACCCTGGCACCTGGCCACTCCAGATCCGCTGGAGAATCTTCAAGTATTTCTGAAGATAGATGAAACCCTGGCCCCTGGCCACTCCAGATCCGCTGGAGAATCTTCAAGTATTTCTGAAGATAAATGAAACCCTGGCCCCTGGCCACTCCAGATCCGCTGGAGAATCTTCAAGTATTTCTGAAGATAGATGAAACCCTGGCACCTGGCCACTCCAGATCCGCTGGAGAATCTTCAAGTATTTCTGAAGATAGATGAAACCCTGGCCCCTGGCCACTCCAGATCCGCTGGAGAATCTTCAAGTATTTCTGAAGATAAATGAAACCCTGGCCCCTGGCCACTCCAGATCCGCTGGAGAATCTTCAAGTATTTCTGAAGATAGATGAAACCCTGGCCCCTGGCCACTCCAGATCCGCTGGAGAATCTTCAAGTATTTCTGAAGATAGATGAAACCCTGGCCCCTGGCCACTCCAGATCCGCTGGAGAATCTTCAAGTATTTCTGAAGATAAATGAAACCCTGGCCCCTGGCCACTCCAAATCCGCTGGAGAATCTTCAAGTATTTCTGAAGATAGATGAAACCCTGGCACCTGGCCACTCCAGATCCGCTGGAGAATCTTCAAGTATTTCTGAAGATAGATGAAACCCTGTCCGTCGGCTATTCCAGCTTCAGCTAGAAAAAATCTTCAAGTACTTCTGAAGATAAATGAAACCCTGGCCCCTGGCCACTCCAGATCCGCTGGAGAATATTCAAGTATTTCTGAAGATAGATGAAACCCTGGCCCCTGGCCACTCCAGATCCGCTGGAGAATCTTCAAGTATTTCTGAAGAAAGATGAAACCCTGCCCGTCGGCTATTCCAGCTTCAGCTAGGAAAAATAAACATCCTTGTCCTTCAAGGATGTAAACTTTGCCCGTCGGCAACTCTGCAGGAGGTATCTTCGACTTCAGTCTGAAGAAATGGTCCTTGGCCTTCAAGGATACATGGATATGCCTTCAGGCAACTCCGCCTCTGCTATAGAGCATCCGAGACTTCAGTCAGGGATATACTTCGGCCTTCAGTCAGAAAAATGAATCCTAGGTTATTCATGACCTTGGGGATAACCTTGCCCTTAGGCACCTTCGCTTCAGCTTGGGAAATCTGTGACTTCAGTCAGAGAAATAGTATTCAGAGCCATTCATGACTCTACGGGGATTCAAACATTTTGCCTTCAGGCAAAACTCCGCTTCAGCTGGAGAAACATCTTCGACTTCAGTCAGAAGAAAAAAATTATCCACTTGATCGCAATCAATCATCTCCTCAGGACAACTGACTTGGTCTTCAGGCCAACACAGATCACTTTGCTATATCTACAAGCTTTGGAACCTTGTCTTCAGCCACACGTTGATTCATCAACAAGGAAATCTGAACTCACAGGAACCTTCTGATACCTCCCTCAGGCGTTTACGAAGTCAATCTTCAGATTAGACATCACTGTTGGAGCAGACATATCACGCTGCTAAGGACTTCAAGAATCATCTTGAACAAACAACTCCGTCGGGCACCTTCAAGAATCATCCTGAACCGATAACCATTCTGGAGACTTCACTCTGCTAGGGATATTCCAGGAATCTTCCTGGGCAACTCTTGCTGGGGACGCTATTGGGGAGCTCATGAATCATCTTAAGCAAACAACTCGGGAAACTGCGCTGGGGATCCCACAAATCATCTTGAGCAAATGGCCCTGCTGAGGGATTCGAGAATCATCTTGAGCTGAAGACTTCGCTGGGATCTCGAGAATCATCCTGAGTGAGCGACTGTGGGGATTACACCGGGGTCTTAAGAATCATCTTAGGGAAACGACCTCGTTGGGGAGAATGCCAGGAATCATCCCGAGCAACTGATCCTTCGGCTGAACACCTGTAAAACAAGAATGATAATGACCTAGATCATGTTTATGATGCATATGCTTCTGCGCTATGCCCCACACGGTGGGAATGGTATGCTAAATGCTGTGCAATCATGCACGATGTTATGCGACGTTAAATGCTATGCAGTCATGCACAATGATGCGATCCCGTTCGCAAAATAAATGCTGGGGGGAGGAAACCCTTTTGTCAAGGAGACAAGAACTACTCCGGTAGAGGAATCATCCTGCTGAGGAGAACGTGGACACGCTGGTATTAATTGGCCTCCGTCTGGGGAATTGATCTTCCGTTGACTGCTGTAGGGAAAGCGACCTCAGTTGATCTGCTGCGGGGGGGACAAAGCTCTACGAGAACTTGGACCTGCTGATATCTATCGCGAGAATGAACTGCGCGGCCGTCTCGGCTACTCTTCTGGGGAGGATAACTCTGTGGGGAAGCAACTTCAGCTGCTCAACACTCCACTGGGGGAAAATCAATCATGATCTGATCAACTTCCAAGGACTCGGCTCTCTTGGATATCTGCAAACTCGGCTGAGGAAGGAGGAATCATTCTGCTTCGCTGGAGAGAGTGCGACTCTGGGGGAGATACAGCGTCAGCTGCCCCACGCTCTGCTAGGGAACATCCACTCAAGGTTCCAACTGCTTCCAAGGATTCTGCTTTTCTGGGGATCTGCAGACTCAGCCGGGGAGAGAAATCATTCTACTTCACTGGAGAGTACGACCCTGGTGAGGAATTTCAATTTCACTAGGGGAGAAAGAAGCATCTGACTTCGGGGGAGAGTACAACTCTGCAGGGGAATACAACATCAGCCGTTCCAACACTCTACTGGGGAAGAGGGAATCATCCAACTTCAGGAGAGAGCACGACTCTGGTGGGGAATCTCAATTCCGCGGGAGACTTCAGTCTGGCACCATCAGTTACTGTATCCTTTGGCATACGAACAACTTCCTACAAAACCCGCACTTGTGACCCGGTGTTGGGGGGGACACCTGCTTCGGTGACTTTACTGGGGAAAACACGAGTTGCGGCACCCGAACACTTCTATGAAATCTGCACTTGTGACCCGATGCTGGGGAAAGACGACGTCATTCTTCGGTGCTTGGCTCAGCTGATGAGGTGACGTTCCTTCAGGATGCGTCTGCTTGGGGGAGAGAATCATCTCTACCTGGGGAGACATATCAATGCTCACTATTCTGCGTTTAGATTCTGCAGAGGAGAGACTACTGAACTCTGCTGGAGAAGGAGGACTCGTCCTGCTTCGGGGATGTCAATCCTGGTCTGCCGAGGTTTATCTTGACCCTAATCTGATAAGGGATAACCGCCATCTCAGTTTGCTGCAGTCTCAAACTGCACAAGGGAAACAATCTCAAATTGTACATCTCTGCTGAGAAATAATTCTGATTCAACAACGTCGACACAGGGAATATAGGCTACCAATCATGGAGTCAAGTAACAGGTTATGCTGTAGGATAGCAATCCAATGACCGCAAGGCTTCTTCAGAAGGTTCAGGTTTTGGCAGGGTAATGACATGATTCCCCGATACTCAATTCTTGCTAGGGTGGACAAACTCATTTGAACAACCTGCCCCAACGCAATTCAACTTGCCCCAATCCGACCTTTGGGAATAATTCATTCTGAGCCGAAAACAACTGGCAACAAGACAATCTTCAGAGGGCTTGCCCCAGCATCTGCACAACGGGAGGATTCATCCTCAACTAATCAACTCTCAGCATGGTCGGCTTCAATACCTCTGAAGTAGTTTGCCCCTGAACGAGCGATAAGCGACTCAACATGCTCTGATTGAACACTGGAGGGATCTGCCCTCAAATCGCAAGAATTCTGGATAACTGCCCCTGATTGGGTTTCGAGAAGATTCACTTCCGATCAACCACTTCTTGCATAAACTGCCTCATAATCAACTGATGCTCCGGGACTTGCCCTCAGACAAACCGATTCCAAACTCACAGGAAGTCAATGCCCCAAATTCACAGGGCTTCGCAGCATACCATTCTGACCCAGACCTCTGACGATTCAGTCCTGATTGACTATTCCCTGTTGAGGTCCCTTCATGTCAGCTACCGACCTGCAATTGAAATTGTTTATTCACGAATGGTAATTTTAATGCAGTGTTCATGCAAACTTCGAAGAAATGTTGTACTGTCACTCATTTACGTGTCATGCTAGTGAGTGACGAATGAACCAAAAAGTTCAAACGTAGTGCTGATGTGATCAGTGAAAAATACAATAAGGATATGACTAGCAAGTCAAGAAGGAGCCAGGTTACTCGACCTTATCGTAATGCGCTTTCAGAATAACCTTACCTCAATTAGGTCTTTTAAGGGTTGTATCGTGGTCGGGTTCACGGTTCGTGAAACAAAGGATATTCGGCTCAAATTATGATTTGTACCCACCCCTTCTACGTGATGTTCTCCGATCCTAAAGTCCAGCTAACTTAGCTCGAGCGCTTGCCCCTTCGAGAGGTATGTTGAATCATTGGGAACAACTGGTTAAAGAATTCACAAGGGTTTCGGAGTGACAGTTACTCCTTTTTCGTCTGTGTCTACACGACTTCGTCCTTGTTCGAGGATTTTTCCTTTTTTATAATCCTTTCTTTTTCATTCTTTTGTTTTGATTCCCTAATTTTTGCCTGGACTGACTCCTTTTGAGTTCTTTTCGATTTTTTCTTTTGAAGTCCAGCGGGATGCCCTGATTTTTGCCTAAGTATTTGCTTTCTAGCTTTTCCTTTTTTACTTAGCGGGCTTTCTTGTTATTTTTTCTCCTTTTTTTGGAACAAGTCGTGCGACACTGGTTATTTTGATTACTCCGACAGGATTATAACCGTCTCACTCCTGATTGGTGAGGTTTAACCATTGTGGTTGATGAGGTACGACCTCTGGCGAGGAATATGATGTGATTGGTCCTCGAAGGACAACACTCCTCTATAAGACTTGAACGCTCGATCAAGCTAACTGACAACTACCCTGCCCCGGGTTAAGATGTGAGGGTTTAAAAATCCGAAAGAAACTCCTACTTCTTGGCTCGAAGTGGTTAACAAGGGATTCTCTTCCTTATCTCTCCGGTGTTTAGGGATTTGAAGCAATGCCTTGTACGTCATCGGCTAGGTTTTATCTGAAAGCAATACGATCATTGGTTATGAGTATTCATTTTCATCATCCTCCCTCCACTCATTGCTAATCATAGTGATAAAGTGGAGTAAATAAAATGCAAGTGTCAGTGCAATGCAGTAAATGAGTGACAACGACATAATTAGTTCAGAAAAAATACATAGTCACTTTATTAACATCACCATTCGAAACATACAATGTTTAACAGCAAGTAGTAACTAACAGAAAAGAAACTACAAATGCAAAATGGTAAAAAAGTCCGAGGACTGCCAATGCTGAGGACGTCTGCCTGTCTGGATCACTGGCTTTTGGAAATAACCCTCTGAATCTGCGAGCTCAAACAGCTGAGAGGTTGTCACGTACAACCAAAACTCCGTCTGGAAAGGAAATACACCCTTGGTCGATCAATTGTTGCACTTTCGCCTGGAAAGCCTTGCAATCTTCAGTTGAATGCCCCGGAGATCCACCATGGTAGCCACACCGAGCATGAGGATTGTACCCTGGAGGGTAAGGCTCTGGCACGGGCTTGAGAGCTTTCGGTTCCACCAAAGAATTCTGAACCAACAGCGGAAGAATCTGGCTATACGGCACAGGCACTGGATGGGAAGAAGCATTCCTTCATTCCAAGTGGTTGCGAGGTCTCTTGTGATCCTGGTGCTGGTATTCTGTCCGCCAAGGAGTAAGAGGTCTTCGTTTCTGAGTGGCAACGGTCTCTTGTTTAGGCGCTTGCGCCCTTGAGCTTGATCCCGGCAGAAACTGCGAGCGAGGCGATTCAGTCACCAAAGGTTGAGGGATATATTCAGGATCTTTCTCAGCTTCAGGCAAAGGAGTGGAATTATTCACCTCTCCTGCAGGGTACGGGATAAACTTTCCCGATGCTCTCATGCCGCCCGGCACAAGCCTAATTGTTCTCGAGTCAATAAGGTCTTGAATCTTATTCTTGAGAGCCTTACATGTTTCAACATGGTGCCCTGGTGCTCCTGAGTGGAAATCACAACGTATGCTGAGATCAAGATCTGGTGACATGTCATCTGGTGGATCCGAGGTCCGAAGCTTGAGAACACGGTTTTGAACCAACAGTGGCAACAGCTGGGCATAACTCACAGGTAGTGGGTCCACCGCTCTATCAAGTAGCTTCTTCTTTTGACTATAACCTCCAGGGTTATTCTGAGATGCTTGGCGCGGCTGCTGACGAGACAAGCCTCGAGCTTCATGCTGTGTAGAGGGTCCATGAGGTCCACTTGGCTTCAGCACAGGTGGCACTGACGGTAACGGAGGAAGCACTTTGGGCTCCACCTTGGGTGCTTGACCACTCTCCTTATTTAGCATACTTCTCACCACTCCCATGAGAAAGCTCAACTGATTCTGCAGCTGCTGATTCTCCTCTCTGAGTACTTGCTGGTCCAGATGCACTGCCCGTATGTCATTCATGACCTGCCCCAGCTGGCTTTGGATTTTCCCCAGTTCAGCTTGTACCTGCTCCATCAATCTGAGCTGCTTGATTCTGAGTCAAACCTGCAAACACAAGGGTTAGAAGACAAGCCCCGGCTTCTGTCATGCAAGATGAATTATGCTAATGCCATGGGTGTCTGTACGTTTAGGAGATCACCCCTAATTCAGGTGTCAACGTGCCACCATAGTGTCAATGCAGTGATAAGACTGGATCCATTCATGGAAGAAAATATCTCATATTGCTCGGGACACCAAAATCAGGGTACGAAACGCGCCTACAGCACAGACACATGCTAATGGAATGCAAACATGAATATGCGAGCTAATGCAGGCATGCAATAATATATCCAGGTGGCTGCTGTGGAGATTCGGTATCAACAGTCACTAATGAGAAGGAAACCCCGGTGTAGAACCACTGATCTGATCTGCTGAGAATAACCATCTGATAGGATCGAGATCAAAATTCTGCCCTGTCAAGAGTAAGTGCCTGATAATAAGGACCCGGGATGCAAGATCAAGGAACATCTGTTGACGAAGTCTTCAGACCCCCAAATCAAGAATCTGCCCTCTCAAGAACAAACACACAGCTGCTGACGAGATCTTCAGACCCCGCTCAAAATCTGCCCTATCCAGAACAAACCACCGATAACAATATCCTGATCGAAACCCGCTCTATCAAGAATAGACAAACACCCGATGATAAGATCCTCTGATCAAACCCTTGCTCTATCAAGAACCTATCTGCAACTGAGAACCCAACATAACTAATTCACTGTCAAGAAAACCAGGTAGTCTGGAGGTCAAAGTTTCCTGCAACATCCCAACCCTACTCACAGGTATGGACCTAATCCACGGACAAAGGTACGGCATCCTATGCGGTTATCAGCGTCACAGACTTTCATGAGTGACGATACGATTCCCAGAAGGAGTGGCATCATCAAGTCATGAAGAGGCCTCACTTAGCTGATTTCCAAATGATCGGTCCCTAGAGTCGACAATCCTCACGTCTGGACTCCCCTCAGATCCTCAGGACCGGAAAGGAGCACCTCTGCAAGAATCTCGTCTGAGCGCAGATTTTCGTAGGGAACTGTGCCTGCTCAGCAGACAGGTTCGTCTACTACTTCTCCGCAACTATATCTAGGTGTGTACTCAAGCCCAGGTCCGGCTTCTCACTCATAGTAACATCCCTCTCCCACAGCAGCACAGATAATCATATCAAACTGGAAATAAAATGCGGGAAGTAAAGTGCGAGAAGTAAAAATGCGATAAATAAACGCAACCCAACAAGCAAACACACAAACGATAGGATTGACTCTCATAGGGAACCGGAGAACCAGAGATTCTGGGTTCGGTCCCCAGCAGAGTCGCCAGTTGTCGCTTGCGCGAAAATAAGGTTCCGGCATGACAGAAGAGTCGCCACCTTTCGTTATTTATCCCTCAGAGTGGGAAAGGAAACGATCGGAAAAACCTGACGAATAAGGGTAAGACAAGGTCGTCGCAACCATTGTCTGGGTTCGGGAGTCGGTTACGCAAGGGGAAGGTATTAGCACCCCTCACGTCCGTCGTACTCGACGGGATCCTCGCTTGTTTGTTTACTTGGAAGGGTTGGTTATAATCTATCTACCTATCAAGGCTGGCTGAAAAAGAAAAAGAAAAAATGACTCGGCAAAGCGTCACACTTTATGCCTACGTATTCCCGTCTGGAACGAGAAATCAGAGTCAACGTAGTTCGGCTAACTACGGGTGAAGGTGGGGAAAGGTTGCTCGCTAGGATATCGCATCCTATGCCTACGTACTTTCATCTGGTATGAAAGATCAGAGCAAACGTAGTTCGGGAAACTACGGCTTATCTCCTAAAAGAAGTGTTTTTTTATTATGTTTGCGATTTCAACCGCACTAGAGACTATGACATGAGAGTGAATGCGTCGCATGTCACCCAAAGGGCACCATACTAAACATCCATCCTCAGATAGCTTAAGGCTCGTAGCGTACGAAAGAAATCATTCATGATTACTGTATTTTAAACTGCTTCGAGATGAGAAGAGAGCAGGCCCAACTAGGAGGGAGACTATCAAGTCCTACTGTTATCATGCCATGGATTCATCCTATGGTTGAGGTTTAAACAGGGAATGAGAGTCTAAAAGTCTATCATCAAATCCTCATCAGAGGAAATGAGAGTCCTAAGGGATCATGGCAATGATACACCAAAACAGACAAAATCATCAGCTTTAACAGTAAAATGCATGCAATGCAAGTGAGGGAGGAAATGTGTGTGGGGCTTCAGCCTCCACAAGCTCGTCTCGACCTCAAGCCAGTCATTAAATAACAGCAATCATACTGAAGATAAACAACATGCTATCAAGCAATCTACAGATAAAAGAAGTGAAGTGCCATCAGGCAAACAAAACACATGCTTGAGAAAGAATCATCTACTCTCTAATCCTAACACTAACACAGAATCCTGATCAAATCTAATCAAAGCCCTAAAGCAAAACCTAACCAAAAGAAATCAATCCCAGTCTTCAAGCTTCAGAACAAGCTTACTAAAGAAAGGGAGCTAACTAGGCAGACTCATAGTGTCTTCCTCAGGAAAGCACTAAGAGGTGTATACTCAGGAGTCATATCCTACGTGGCTCAACCACTGTGATCAGTTTACATTCCTCCTCAGGAGGAATTAAACTCACAAGCAGGCTCCAACATCACTGGATATTTAGGAAATCCTATCTGAACTAGTGGAACTAAGTGAGCAGACTCATAAAACCTTCCTCGGGAAAGTACTAGGAGGCTTCCACTTAGGAGTTGTATCCTATGTGGCTCAACAACTGTGATCAGTTTACATTCCTCCTCATGAGAAATTAAACTCACAAGTTGGCTCCAACATCATTGGACACTTAAGAAATCCTAGATAAACTAATGGAACTAAATGAATAGACCCATAAGACCTTCCTCAGGAAAGTACTAGGAGGCTTCCACTTAGGAGTTGTATCCCATGTGGCTCAACAACATGTGATCAGTTTACATTCCTCCTCAGGAGAAATTAAACTCACAAGTTGGCTCCAACATCATTGGATACTTGAGAAAGAGGTGAGAAGAAAGAATGAAAGTCATTCATAGTGCCTTCCTCAGGAAAGTACCATGAACTTCCTTCAAACTTCAGGATCTCAAACCTCACAGACAGGGAACAAGCTCCTAAACCAGGCCTTCAATCCATGCCTCCTCAAATCCTCTAGTATGCTCCACTAAGCCCCACAATGATATGCCAAGCTCCTCCAATCAAAGGAATACCCCAAAGCAAAGCAAACTAACAAAACCTGCCCTAAAGGCCACACAAACAATCATTCAATTCAAAAATCAACTAAAAATAGTATAGTATTATATTAATTCCTAATATAAATTCTAGGGGATCCTACTTAACTACCCTTAAGTCCCATATATTCCCCATATGCTAAATTGTACTAAAAAACCCCAAAACAAAATGTTCAAGTTCATGTACACAACCTAAAACCCTAATTAGACTATCCTAAGTTCAATTCAACTAAACTAATCAAATCTTAATCTAAAAATCTAGTAATAAATCCAGGGAATACTATGATTCATCATCTAACTATGCCAAAAAGAATGGCTCAAAAAGCCTAAGGTAACTATCCTAATTAAATTCTACAAGTTAGCATACCAACTAAAAGAATTTAAAAAAAGCAATTAAAAGTAAAAATGCACAAAAAATATAAATCTGAAATAAAATGGCTATTTTATATTTTTATATTTTTCTAGACCGAAAATGAAAAATGGGAAAAAAATTCTCATTAAAAAATATGCATTTTTTATTTTGTTATGATTTTTTGAAGTTTAATAAAATCTAGGCCGCAAGATCAAAGTCAAGTCAAAGTTTCCATTCCAATCCAATGGTGCATGTTCATCTTCTCCAACCAAAACCCTAAAATGCAGAATTTTTCTATTCCATGCATGCAACTTCCATGGACTCTATCTCATTCATTACTCCATGAAATCACATGAAATAAAAAACAAAACTGATCCTCTTCTCGCCCTCTACACAACCATGGTTTTAGTTTCTCTTGAATCTCTCTCTAGCCTTCAAACCGACAACAACAAGGCACGGGTACCACCATGAAACCTTACTTTTCAACTCTAACCAACCTTGAAAATAATTATACCAATGTGTTCCTCTTGCTTCCATGAGTATACTAAACTATGATACATGTATTAAAACCTCATATCTCAAGCTTTCTTGATCAACCAAGAATTGATGTCATATTTTGAAACTCCATGGATGGACCTTAAACTCACCATAAAGCATCCCTAGATTGTCTCTATCACAAATAACTTAAGAACTAACCCTAACCATGGCTAGATGTGATGATTCGAATCAAAATGCATACCTACCAAATGAAAATGGTGATGATAGTTGCACTCCTTTCCAACCCTTGCCACTTGCTGTAACTAATCTTTGATGGATGATGATGATTCTGGTGGAAGGAATCTTGCCCAAACTTCTTGAAACTTGCTATTCAAACCTTCATGCAAGTGGGAGTGATGATGTGAAGTGCACAAACCAGCCACGAATTCTGTTGGTTTTTTGCATGGATTCCACTCTATAATGATGGTGAATGATGATAGTGATGATAACTCTCACTATTAATGGAGTTTAGAATGATTTGGAATGAAAATGCAAAAAGGAAGGAAAGGATCAAATTATAGCATGCATGTGTAATGAATCACCAACCAATGAATGAACCCACCTTAGGGTTTATATAGATGACAATGGAATGATCTAGAATGTGTGAGAAGCTTCCAAGAGAGTTCTAGAACTTCTCATGCAATGAGAATTTCACTTTTTCTATTTTTAGTAAATATCATAAATCTCATGAGAAACCATGCAAAATATCCTTATATGAGATGGTAATAAGAGAACAAGGCTTTTCTAGCTATTTTAAGGCATTAGCAAACATTTCCTTTTGATACCTTAAAATGCAAGAATCAAATTTACAAAGGAAGTCCAATTTTTAAGCCTAAACTCAAAAATGTGGATGAACCATTGTTTTCAAAATGATGTTTCCAATCAAAATCATCTATCATATGCCCCATTTTGGATTTGTAGATCTCTCAAACCAAAATCCAATTTCAACTTATTTAACTTATAAGCCCTTTTTAGTTCATGTTGACCATTTTAAAATATCCATGCTCCATGCATTTCCAAACTCTCAAGACCTCTTATCTAGCCTTAAAATGCCATTTTGAACAACTTTCATGTTGGACATTTTTCCATTTGAAGCTTGGAAGTAGGAGTTTTAGGCGTTGGCTAAAAATGACCTGTAATTCCAAATTACCAAAATACCCCTGTCTTGCACAAGCCATAAGTAGAGTTCCACAAGTCCTATCAAGGACTTCTACCACTCAAATTAAAGCTAAGAAGATGCCCTCCAACATTCATGTTGACCAAGAGATCATAGGAATCATCCTACAAGGGAAAAAGTTGTCTGCAAGTTGGGTGACCTTCAAGGACCCAGATTCACACACCTCTGCTGACCTGTAATTTGTCAAAACCATAACTTGAGCTCTGCAACTCCTATCAAGGACTTCCACCACTCAAATTAAAGCTAAGAACAAGCTCTACAACATTCATGTTGTGGGGAAGATGAGATATCAATCCCATCTAGAGCTAAAACTGCCTGGAAGATAGGGATCAAATTAGGATTTTTTCACTGACAATCCTTGGAAACCCTGACTTGAAATTCTCAAACTCTTCAATCATGATGAGTTGGTCTAGGAATCATCATTATAGCATCTCTATGCATCATTCCATGATCTCATGGCCCTTGGATTAGGTCTCAACCTTCTCCAAATTTTCAGTTAATCTAGGGTTGACCCAGTCAAAACCCTAATTCTACCATTCATGGGTGAATCTTCTGAACTCTTGCATAATGACCTCTCTGGGCTTCATGATGGCTATCAAGACATCTCATACACTTTCTCAAAACATCAAGTTCATTCTCAAAGTCTCAGAATCATCTGAGGAGCACCCACAACTCTCAAGCTATGAAGCACACAACCCTGGTTTCAATCCACTCCTCTGAGGGTCTCTTGAACTTTCTGATGAAGGTATCAACTTTCAAACACTAGATGGATAAATAATTGTTGGCCAAATTTTAGGGTGCAACAGCTGCCCCTATTCAAACGGCTTGAACCTGACTGGGTGAGAAGCGAACGGCTCTCAACCTATCAAGGTGCGAGACGATTGAATACCGGTAAACCCGAAAATTTGCCAACGGCATGAGCACACGGTACTCTGCGGGGAACAAATCTTCGAATATTGCAATGATAGCTGCACGGAAACTAGCTGGAGAGATACTGATCTGTCATCGCCACCAGTTATCCTCGTTAACTTCTTCTGACGTTGCCTTCAGGCAACTACAACACCCAACATCGCCGCTGGAAGACTAAACCACCTGTCATTATCGTCAAACAAGATTCTGAGGAACGCCCAACATCGCCGCTGGAACACCAAAAGAACAACCATAATTCGGGGAAACAAGCATCCAACATCGCCGCTGGAGACCTAAACCTGAACCACCAAAATACCCAACATCGCCGTTGGGGAGAATATTTTCTCATTTTCTTATCTGATTGCTGTGATTTTATTTTTGGCTGGCCGTGTGACACGATTCAATTGGAGAATGATTTTCGATATCATTTCTCCATCTTGTCTTTGACACGGATATAAATACGCTACCTCTTAGAGTTCGATTTCTCGTATAAATCGAACCATGATGGTCTAAGCGTCACATTGTTCTGGTTCGAGCGTCATCATCAAAGATCCAGAGAGGAGAAGATTGGAATGGAGCTTGCACGTACGTCAGGAGCCCCGGAGCCGCTTCATTCATTATCATTGTCGTATTCAAATCTTCAGGCAACCAGCGAGTGTTGTGGGCTGCATCATCAGATACAAAGGAAGTTCCAGCTGAGGAGTTTCTTCTTAGGTTCTTGTGTGCGTGTCCCGAGTTCCTTCCCGTTTAGGCGTAGGCCTGCTTCCTCTTTGTTCTCGCCCCGTGCGAGCGAATCCCTGTTTCTCTCTTTTGCTCCCGTGCAATTGAGATTCGTTTTCTAGTCGAACTACGTTAGCTCTGATCTCTCGTGCCCGACGAGAGTACGTAGGCATAGGATGTCGTATCCTAGCGAGCTCTCGTTTTCCCTTTTCCCTCTTTTCCAGGTTTTAGCTGTAGTAGGCTGAATTACAGCTGCTCTGATTTCTCATATCTAATGAGAATATGTAGGCATAGGATGCGATATCCTAGCGAGCACACTAACAACTAACTTTTCTATTCTCTCGCTGCTGTGTGATCGAGACTTTCCCACTGACGACTGATGTTATCCTTTTCTCTTGCCCTTGCGCATTTGAGACCAGACCGTAGTTTTAGTTCCCGTAGGTTCCCGTACCTTTAAAACCAACTTAATCCCTCACTCCTGTGTGAGAACACCCTGTCTAGCCGTAGTTAGCCTGAACTACGTAAGCTCTGATCTTCCATGCTGTGTGGAAGTACGTAGGCACAAGACACGAAGTCTTGGCGAGCCAATTCCCTGTAGTTTCCCGAACTACGATGACTCTGACTTTCTCTCTCGAGAATACGTAGGCATAGAGTGCGACGCTCTATCGAGTCAGTTTCCTTCCCGTTTAGATTTAGCAGCCGTAGATAGATTGTTTTGCATCCTGTAGACAAACCAAGCAAGCGTGGATCCCGTCGAGTATGACGGACGTGAGGGGTGCTAATACCTTACCCTTGCGAAACCGACTCCCGAATCCAGGATTTGGTTACGATGACCATTCCTTTCCCGTCTTTGCGGTAGGTTTACTTCGAGCGTTTCCTTTCCCTCCGTTGGGATAAATAACGCACGGTGGCGACTCTTCTGTTCATTCGGCGCCGATTTTCGCATTAGCGACAGCTGGCGACTCTGCTGGGGACTGCGATGGTTCCCTATGCATTTGGGATCCAACGTCCCTTAAGAGAGTCAATCCTAGCGCTTGTTTGCTCGTCTTTGGATGTTTACCTTTTGCGTGTTGTATTTTACTGTATTTATAATTTCCGCATTTTGTTATTATCTGTTGCTGTTGTGCTGTTGGGTGGTTGTTCCTTTGAGAGAGAAGCCAAAACCCAGGCTTGAGTACACACATAGATTTAGAGAGAGAGTAGTGGTTAGCCTGCTTGCTTAGCTTGCACCAGCTAGCCGCGAAATCTCACTCGGACGAGATTCTCTTTGATGCTTCTTGCCTGGACCTTAGGGCTCGACAAGTTGTCTGACCCGAGGATTGTCGACTATGGGAACCGATCAATTGGGAATTCGACTAAGTGAGACCGCTTCAAGGGATGATGGTGCCACACCTTCTGGGTATCGTATCATCGCTCTTGAAAGTCTGTGACGTTGATACCCGCATAGGATGCCGTACCTTGTCAGATTAGGTCCATACCCGTGAGTGGGAGGGTCTTTGCAGGAAACTTGACTTCCAGCCTACCCGTCATTTTGGTCTTCTCTTCAGAGCGAATGTACTCAGTCAGTAGCGCAACAGTATTCAGAGATTGTGTGGGGGTTGTGATCCCGTATTTATTGCATTGCATTGCATAACCATTGTTTGCATCATACTGCATACCGGTCTCCAGCTAGCCAGAGCTCTTATCCAGCCGTTGTTTTGATTCTGAAGGTGATTACTCGGTGTTTGGCCTGAGCAACTGTTGATTTTTAGAAGGCGACCAAGGGGTTGAGTAGATTTGAGCAGAATCGAGCAGTGAAGTCAGTTGAAGGTTATCAGTAGCTATGTCTGAAAGCAACTTCCAGTCTCCTAACACCTTGGCAGGGTTCACTATGACGACCAACCCTCTGTATGGTTCTACTTCCGAGGCAGACTTTCCGCAAGTGAACAACCTTACTGCAGACCAGTTTGTGCAACCTCCTGTTACGGACCGAGATCGACATGAGCAGTTTGTTGTCTGCAATGAACGACCTCCTCTTATCAACAGGCAAGGTGTTGTTTCCCCTGTGCCGAGTATCCGAAGAGAGATCCCAGTAGCCAGGATGGCAGACCCAAGAGCTCTTGAGTGTGATAGAAGGCTCCAAGTGTTGGAAGAATAAATTAAAGCCTTGAAAGTCAAAGATGCTGTTAACCTGAATGCTGCAGGCATGTGTTTGGTTCCTGGCCTAGTGTTGCCTTATAAGTTCAAAGTGCCGATATTCGAGAAGTACAGAGGAGATAGCTGTCCGAAGCAACATTTAGTGATGTTCTATCGAAGAATGACGTCGTTTGTGCAAAATGACAAGTTGATGATCCATTGCTTTCAAGATAGTCTGACTGGGGCATCTTTGCGTTGGTATATGCAGTTAGAGGGTAATCAGATTGGATCATGGGAGGATTTAGCCAGAGCTTTTTTGAAGCAGTATGATTATAATCTAGATGTAGCTCCTCATCGCATGCAGTTGCAAGAGTTGTCTCAAGAGAACAATGAACCCATCAGGAAGTATGCGCAGAGATGGAGAGAATTTGCTGCCAGGGTACAACCACCGCTTCTAGACCGAGAGCTAACGAGCATGTTTGTAAACTCCCTACAGGATCCGTACTGCGAAAGAATGCTTGGACTTCCGTTAAGTTTCTCTAACTTGGTAGTACTTGGAGAACGCCTTGAGCATGCCATCAAAATCGGGAAAATTCAGATTATTTCAGACGGTCAGGCTAGTGAAGCTGAATCTCTTTATGATTACCAAACTGAAGAAGGAGTTGTGATCAATGCAATCATGTCAGATGTTGAATATCCTCAAGATGAGTTGTTGAGACCTGTTGGTTCTTCATCTTCTCTGAGATCAGTACCTCCTGTGTCTTGTTATGCTGGACAGACAACCGTGCCTGGGGCACCATATTCAGAACGTTATGTCACTCCTCATGCTAATCAGCGAACCCGTGGTCGAGGTTATCAGAATCAGCGTCAGAATCAGAATCGACCTCGTAACAACTTGGAACGAAGGAATGCTCCTTTCCACTCAGTGCCTATGCCGTATAGCCAGTTGCTGCCATCTTTGATCCAGAGTTCTTTGGTGGAACCGAAAGCTCTTAAGCCCGTTCCAGAGCCTTACCCTCCTGGGTACAATCCCCACGTTCAGTGTGGTTACCATGGAGGATCCCTAGGGCATTCAACTGAAGATTGTAAAGCTTTTCAGGCAAAAGTACAACAGTTGATCGACCAAGATTGCATTTCCTTTCGAGAAGGATTTCTGTTTGTTCATACCAACTTCTCAGTTGTCTAAGCTCGTAGATTCGGAGTTTGTTTTCAAGAAGCCAGTGGTCCAGACAGGCAGACGTCCTCAGCATTGGCAGTCCTCGGACTTTTATATCATTTGCATTTGTAGTTTCTTTTCTGTTAGTTACTACTTGCTGTTAAACATTGTTTGTTTCGAATGGTAATATTGATAAAGTGACTATGCATTTTTCTGAATTAATCATGTCGCTGTCGCTCATTTATTGCATTGCACTGACACTGGAATTTTATTTACTCTGCCTTATCACTGTGATTAGCAAAGATTAGAGGGAGGATGACGAAAATGAATACTCATAACCGATGATCGCATGCGTTCAGATAAAACCTAGCTGATGACGTACAAGGCATTGTTTCAAATCTCCCAAACACTGGAGATATAAGGAGTTAGTCCCTTGTTAACCACTTCGAGCCAGGAAGTAGAAGTTTTTTCTGACTTTTTAAACCCTCACATCTTAACCCGGGGCAGGGTAGTTGTCAGTTAGCTTGACCGAGCGTTCAAGTCTTACAGAGGAGTGTTGTCTTTCGAGGACCAATTACAGTTTATGCCTCTCGTACCTCGTCAACCACAATGGTTAAACCTCACCAACCAGGAGTGAGACAGTTACAATCCTTTCGGAGCAATCAAGACAACTAGTGTTACACGACTTTGTTCCAAAAGAAAAAGAAAGAATAAGGAAGCCCGCTAAGTAAAAAGAAAAAAAAGCTGGAAAGCTAATACTTAGGCAAAAATTAGGGCATCCCGCTAGACTTCAAAAGAAAAAATCTAAAAAGAACTCAAAAGGAGTCAGTCCAAGCAAAAATTAGGGAATCAACAAGAATAAAAAAGAAAGGATATCAATAGAAAAAAAATCCCCAGTGAAGTCGCCAAAGTCGTGTGGATACAGACACCGAAAATGAAAGGGAGTAACTGTTACTCCGAAATTCTTGTGAGTTCCTTAATTATGGTTCTTACCATTCAACATACCTCTCGAAGAGGCGAGCGCCCGTGCCAAGTTAACTAAACTTTAGGATCGGAGATCATCACGTAGAAGGGGTGGGTACAAATCATAATTTGAGCCAAATATCCTTTGTTTCACGAAACGTGAACCCGACCATGATACAACCCTGACCTAATTGAGGTAGGGTTTATTCTGAAAGCACATTACGATAAGGTTGAGTAACCTGACTCCTTCTTGATTTGCTAATCATATCCTTGTTGTATTTTTTACTGATCACATCAGCACTACGTTTGAACTCTGGTTCATTCATCACTCACAATCATGACACATAAATGAGTGACAGCACAATTTTTTTCAAAGTCTGCATGAACACTGCATTAAAATTACCATTCGAGATTAAACAAGTTTACTTGTAGGTTAGTAGTTGACATGAAGGAAATTCCAACAGGGAATAATCGAACAGGACTGAATAATTCAGCAGGCTGGATCAAAATGGTGTATGTCGTGAAACCCTGTGAATCCGGGGCATTGACTTTCAGTGAATTCAGAATCAGTTAGTCTGAGGACAAGTCTCAGAGCATCGGTTGATCAGGGGCAGTTTATTTGAGAAGCAGTCAGAATGAATCTTCTCGAGAGCCAATCAGGCGCAATTATACAGAATGCTGGGATTTGAAAGCAGATCCTTCCAATGGGTAATCAGATCAGGTTGAGTCGCTTATACGCTCATTCAGGGGCAAGCCAGTTCAGGAATGGGGAAATCAACCATGTTGACAGTTGCTCGATTGAGGTTGAATCCTTTTGTGTACAGATACCGGGGCAGGTAATCTCGGGGTCGTCTCGTAGAAAGCTGTTCAGAGTGATCTTCCCAAGAGTTAGATTGGGGCAAGTTAAGTTGTACTGGGGCAAGTTATTCAAGCAAGTCTGTTTATCCCCAGCCAGAATTGAGTATCGGGGAATCGTGTCATTACCCTCGTCAAAAAACCTTGACCTTCCGGAAAAGGTCTTGTTGTCCGTGGATCGTTATCCTACAATAAAACCTATTACGTGGAAGAACTTTGTAACCAGGTCATTTTCCAAAGTCCAGTTCTCGCCTGGCAAACCGGTAACCAGTTCTCGTCTGGCCCACATTTCTGTAAATACCAGTTCTCGTCTGGTACTTGTTATTTTTTCAACCAGCTATCGTCTGGCCAACCTTTCCGTAAACATCAGTTCTCGTCTGGTGTGCTTTATTGTTGCATCAGTTCTCGTCTGGTGCATGTTACCTTTTAACCAATTCTCGTCTGGTCATCAATTCTCTAACCTGTTTGTTACATCAGTTCTCGTCTGGTGTACGTTATTGTTACCAGTTCACGGCTGGTCATCACGTCTTTAACCTATTGTTGTACCAGTTCTCGTCTGGTGCATGTCAGCTTTCAACCAGTTCTCGCCTGGTCATTTGTTTCTTAACCTATTATCCAGTCAGCCCCGTCTGATGTTCAAACCATAAATCAATTTCTGATAACCTAATCTATTTTGCTATCAGTTCTCGTCTGGTAGTCTACCCTTGAATGCTAGTTCTCGTCTAGTATTTTCCCTATTTTCCATTTTGTAAATAACCCATTTTTATCCTTTAAACCAGAAAAAGCCAAAAAATATCTGACACGGTTATTCCCAGTGACTCGCATGTTGTCACATTCCCCGATACGAAGCTCAATTGATACCAGTTCTCCGATTAATGGTTGAATTCCTTGTGGATGTTGTTAAATCAGGACTATTACTCCTCTCCAGCAGACAAAAGTCACGTATTATCCCCGAAAGAGTTGAGATTGCATTTTACCCCGTATCAGAGTAGGATCAGGAGTATCCTCAGCAGATTAAGGTTGATATCCTTGACAAAAGGGGCATTCCCAACAGTGTGCTGTGCACAATCGACCCCAGTTTGGTTAATCCCTACAGAGTCCAGGTTACCAGTGGTTTAGAAAGAATATCGTCGTGCAGGGCAGTCCTTCCCTTTTCCAGCATCTATGTTGCTGAGAGGATTCTGTGATAACCGGTTACCCTCAGTGGAGTCGACTTTACCTCCGGCATTTATTTTGCCAAGTGGTTTCAGACCTGGTGTTCTCTGGCGGCTTGCATTTACATTTACATTTGCATATACCGTCACATTTGCATCTATACAAAACGCATAGTATTTCCATGTCGTGTGGAACATTGCATCATTTTCAAACATACGCATTTCGAAACATAGACCAGGTTGGTTACCTATTGGCTTTCGAATTTGTTCCCCTGCAGAGTTGTTTGGTTAAGCTTCTCTTCACCCCCAGCGGAGTGATTTCTTCATATTTGGTTGTTACGTCGACAATGAAAAAAAGAGAAGAAAGATCATATCAAACTTCTGAAGCTGCCGCCTGTTGTCGAAGATGGGTGCCTGGTAGTCGATTCAGAATTTCCCCAGGAGAGTTTTCCTCAGGTTCGTTGTGAACTATGAGTCGATAGAAAAGATCCCATAGCAGATGGGAAGGTGTTTACTTTCTGAAGCATTGTTTCGAAGATTCAGTACCTGTGGCGTCACACAGGTGATTGACGAAAAAAGAATTTCATCAGATAATTGACCAGTTGTTGCCGTAACAACCAGACTTCAGTTCATTGGAAGCTATTCCTCAAGCAGTTTTGCAGTTTATTTCTGCGATTGGCAAATTTCAGGGTTCTTTTGTATTCAACCGTCTTCTACCTTTGAATGTTTGAAAGCCGCTCGCTCTTCAACCATTCAGGTCCAAGCCGCTTGAATAGGGGCAGCT
Source organism: Lathyrus sativus (assembly GCA_963859935.3). Classification (NCBI taxonomy): domain Eukaryota; kingdom Viridiplantae; phylum Streptophyta; class Magnoliopsida; order Fabales; family Fabaceae; genus Lathyrus; species Lathyrus sativus. Next base: position 114,598,804 of record OZ012736.1, on the reverse strand, counting down.
GTTGCACCCTAAAATTTGACCAACCGGTTCCCATATTTGGTTTATGGTTCGACGCATTTTGCATTCGCATTCGCATACCGCATATGTTGCATTTTCTCATTCATATTGATCTTATCGGGATCACAGCCTCCCCTGGCGCTTCAGGCATTTCAGGCCAATACGAGGATTTATTTTGAGAATCAGTGCTCGTTCCCTGTGTTTTCAGGCTATCTCGGTGTCCGGTTTACCGCTTATTTCGATGTGTTCGCGTATTCTTGTTCTAATCAATTTAATCGGCTTCCTCGTATTTTTTTAGATTTTTCCCTTTATTTCCTATAATTTTAAGTGAATTTAATTCTTTTTCTAGAAGTTTAAATAGAATTTTAGAATAAATAGCTTATTAGTTCCTTAATAAATAGATTTTTTCTTAGATTTAATTGTTTTTTCTAGAATTTTAAATAGATATTAAATAGATTTTTAATGAATTTTAAATAGTTTTAATAGGTTCAATAGATTTTTTTCTATTTTTAATAGGTTTAATTCATTAGTAGATTTAATTCTCTTTTAGATATTAATAGGGTTTTTAGAAATTAATAGATAATATTTTTAGATTTAATTTCTCCCATAGTAGATTTAATTGTTTTGTTTAAAAATTTATAGATATTAGTCCTTTTAGATATTAATAGGATTAATCCCCATTTTAAGATTTGATTGGGTGTTAATTTCCTTTTAGGATTAATTAGATATTAGTTAGAATGCTAATCATTTTAATTAGAGGAATTAATTGGAGTTAGAATTAATAATTAGATTTTAATCAGGTTTTTAATTCATTTTAATTGGCATTTATCCATTTAATTTTCGTTTTACAGTTAAATTTAGCATTAATGGAGTTTTAAATGATCATTAGCATTTTAAGTGTGTCATTAGTGGAGTGTTAATTGCAATCAGAGTCCTTAATCAATTTTCGGTGGGCCAGGTGTCCCAATTCTGGGGGCCCAAGTCCAAAATCGTGACACTTGTCAGCTATATAAACATGCCACGCATGTAATTCCTCTACCTCCACCTCATTTTTGCATTCACCAGAGTGTGCCACCTCACCATCCACTCACCCTCTCTCCACGCCACTTGTCACACTCTCTCGCTCTGCATGCCACTCTCTCACCTCACACAGCCACCTGTCCCACTCACCAATCCCTCACCGGAGACCTCACCGGAGTGCATGCAAACACACCGGAAACTCCGCCGGCGAAATCAAAACTACCAATTCACGGCCAGAACTCCACCGGAAACTTCAAATCTCCGTCCAGATTCGCCAGATTCATCCACAACTTCATCATCTGGTCATCATTTTCCAAATCTTGCAAGATCCATAGATCTTCAAACTTCATCAATTTTTCGTCAGATCTGGATTCGTGTTCATCATCTTCATCAGTGTTCTTCAAATTCCCAGGATGTTCATCAATATCTTCGTCAAGGCATTCACCGGTGTTCATCATCGATCATCAATAGAATGTTCCAGATCTTCAAGCGGTCTTCCTGTGTTCTTCACGATCTTTATAGGTCATTCGTCCAGATCACCAGAATTATCACTGATCCATAGATCTTCAATCTTCATCATAACCGCTTTCCAGGTTTCATCACCCGTTTCCATCATCAAGAATCTGTATCGTCAAGAATCTTCAAGAATTTCTTCAAAAAGCTCCGTCAGGTTTGTACGTCCAAATCGCACGAAGTTCTTCATATTGCGCTCTTCGATCTTCTTGAATCTTCATCATCAGCAAGAAGCTAACAAGCTTCAGATCTTAAGAGCTCCACTGATCCGCATCCTTCTTTATCAAGAACAGTTTCCGGAACCGCTTCAAGAATCTTCATCAAAGATTATCAGCATCAAATCATCAAGGACGGATGGATCTCATTTTTTTGTTTTGTTTGTGTATTGAAGATTGTTAGACTGAGAGATTGGTGAAAGGATTTGTGAGGTTTGAGACAATTTGTGAGAGAGAGAGAGAGAGAGTTGAACGAAGGAGAGATTGAGGGAGTTGCGGCGGAGAGAACGTGAACAGTTCCTAGGGTTTCAGAAGGGAGTGAGTGGAAGAGGGAGAGGATAGTGGGCCTTGGGCCCAACTTGGGTTTCAGTTCGTGCACCCTCCGTTTTTCCTCCCCCCCCCCCCCCCCCCCCCCCCCGTTGTTGTGGTTAATCCTGTTGGGCTGGGCCCATTAGTTTTCACTCATACAACCTCCGTTTCGGTTGTTCACCCCCCTCCCCGTTTTTTGGGCATTTCTGCTGGGCTCTGGGCCCAGTTTCTTGTTTTTTTTATTATTACTGATACACACCCCTGTAATTTCTGATGCACCCCCCCTGTACTCATTTTTAATATTCTTGTATGGATTTAAATGTAATTTTCTTTTTAGGTTTTAGTTTAATAATTCCTAGAATATTAGTTAGCATATATTAGTTAGAATATTGTAGCATACTATATTTTTAGGATTAATATTCTTTAGAGTTTTTTAGTTTAATATTAGTTAGGCTACATTTTAAATTCTAAAATGTTAATAGTGTAGGTATTATTTTTGATATAGAAATTTAGTTAAATACTTGTTAGGAATTTTAAACAATATTTCTCTTAGAGATTTCCTTTATATCTTTAGAATAGAATTTAGGAGTTAGATATTTTTAGGGATTTATAGAGTTAATTCTTTAGAATATTTTCTAGTAGAATTTAATTGCCGTAGCATTTTATTTCCATTTCCTATTTTCTCATTTTCTTATCCGATTGCTGTGATTTTATTTTTGGCTGGCCGTGTGACACGATTCAATTGGAGAATGATTTTCGATATCATTTCTCCATCTTGTCTTTGACACGGATATCAATACGCTACCTCTTAGAGTTTGATTTCTCGTATAAATCGAACCATGATGGTCTAAGCGTCACATTGTTCTGGTTCGAGCGTCATCATCAAAGATCCAGAGAGGAGAAGATTGGAATGGAGCTTGCGCGTACGTCAGGAGCCCCAGAGCCGCTTCGTTCATTATCATTGTCGTATTCAAATCTTCAGGCAACCAGCGAGTGTTGTGGGCTGCATCATCAGATACAAAGGAAGTGCCAGCTGAGGAGTTTCTTCTTAGGCTCTTGTGTGCGTGTCCCGAGTTCCTTCCCGTTTAGGCGTAGGCCTGCTTCCTCTTTGTTCTCGCCCCGTGCGAGCGAATCCCTGTTTCTCTCTTTTGCTCCCGTGCAATTGAGATTCGTTTTCTAGTCGAACTACGTTAGCTCTGATCTCTCGTGCCCGACGAGAGTACGTAGGCATAGGATGTCGTATCCTAGCGAGCTCTCGTTTTCCCTTTTCCCTCTTTTCCAGGTTTTAGCTGTAATAGGCTGAACTACAGGTGCTCTGATTTCTCATATCTAATGAGAATATGTAGGCATAGGATGCGATATCCTAGCGAGCACGCTAACAACTAACTTTTCTGTTCTCTCGGTGTTGTGCGATCGAGACTTTCCCGCTGACGACTGATGTTATCCTTTTCTCTTGCCCTTGCGCATTTGAGACCAGACCGTAGTTTTAGTTCTCGTAGGTTCCCGTACCTTTAAAACCAACTTAATCTCTCACTCCTGTGTGAGAACACCCTGTCTAGCCGTAGTTATCCTGAACTACGTAAGCTCTGATCTTCCATGCTGTGTGGAAGTACGTAGGCACAAGACGCGAAGTCTTGGCGAGCCAATTCCCTATAGTTTCCCGAACTACGATGACTCTGACTTTCTCTCTCGAGAATACGTAGGCATAGAGTGCGACGCTCTATCGAGTCAGTTTCCTTCCCGTTTAGATTTAGCAGCCGTAGATAGATTGTTTTGCATCCTGTAGACAAACCAAGCAAGCGTGGATCCCGTCGAGTACGAAGGACGTGAGGGGTGCTAATACTTTCCCCTTGCGAAACCGACTCCCGAATCCAGGATTTGGTTGCGATGACCATTCCTTTCCCGTCTTTGCGGTAGGTTTACTTCGAGCATTTCCTTTCCCTCAGTTGGGATAAATAACGCACAGTGGCGACTCTTCTGTTCAGCCGGCGCCGATTTTCGCAGTAGCGACATTAGCGTAACCGGTTATGGGGCCTGCATCAACAATTTTTCTATTGTTATCAAGCTTTCATAGCTCGTCGACCACAACGTCTTGGCTAATCACGATCCTTTTGTTTACAACATCAAACAACTTATAACCTCCTGTAGGATGATAACCAACTAGTAACACCATCTCACCCTTGTCGTCCAACTTCTTTCGAAGCTGACCCAAAACGTGTCGAAATGCTATCAAACTGAAAACTTTCAAATGACTCAAGCTTGGTTTAAATCGAGACCATACCTCTTATGGAGTCACCTTATCAAACTTCTTTATAGGGCACCTATTCAACAAATAGACGGTTGTAGAAACGACTTCATCCCATAGTTCCTTTGGCAAGTCTTTACCCTTTATCATGCTTCGAACCATGTTCATTATCGGACGATATTTCCTCTCAGCAATACCATTCTGTTGTGGCATATAGGGTGGCACAATCTTACGCACTATCCCCTCTTCATCACAATACTTCCCAAACTCATTCGAGGTATACTCACCTCCACCATCCATTTTGAGAATTTCGAGCTTGTGACCACATTGCTGCTCAACCATCGACTTGAATCGTTTGAACACATCAAATACCTCACCCTTCCTCTTGATTAGGTATATACACAGTTTCCTACTAAAATCATTGATAAATGTGACAAAATACCTATTGCCACCATACAAACCGACTTGCATTGGACCACACACATCGGAATACACCACCTCAAGGCAATGTTTGGTCCTATGACCTGCATCCTTGCTGAAATTACTGTTGTGCATCTTCCCTTGCATAAAATCTTCACATATCTCAGCTAGAATGTTAATTCTTGGCAACTCGTTTACCATACCATCCCTTTGTAACCTATCAAGATCACAAAAATTGAGATGTCCAAGACTGTAGTGCCATAAGCACTCTTCTCGACTTGCCGCTGTAGCTAACGACCTATGCTCCATCACTTTCAACTCCACTTTGAAAGTCCTATTGGCAGCCATAGGAGCCTTATGGAATAAAATAACATTTGCATCCATGACGCGCAAGATCTTGTCTTCCAAACTAATTTTGTAACCCCTTTCATGCAATTGGCCAATACTCAAGAGATTACACTTAATTCTTGGAATATACAAAACATCCTTGATCATAGAATGTCCACCATGTTAGAACAAGATTTGGTTATGTAATATATCTCTAAGTTTTGATAATAATAATGTAGTATTTGTATGAGAATCATTTTGGAGAATTAACAAACAGGTTCTGAAGAATTAACAAACAGGTTCTGACTCTGATAGAGAAAGTTATGACTCTATTAGAGATCATATTCAACGATTACTCTGATCTGACCAAAGTCGCTTTTGTGCTATAATAAGTAAGTATGCTTCTGATCTGCTCTCACTCAGAAAGATACTAAGAAGACAATATATTATTGTTGCAATGTTCTCTTGGTTTCTGCTTCTGATCATGACTCTGGTACTTTACTTCTGAAGGCTTTCTAGCTTCTGAAGTCATTATCTTCTGAAGACTAAGTGTTGAAGACTCTAAAGACAAGGTCCTGTTGAACGAAACTCTGAAGACTTGAGGTTTTGAAGAATAAGTGATGAAGACTATGAAGACAAAGTTCAGCTGGACGACGTTCTGAAGACTCTGAAGACTTAAGTTACTAGTGACCAGAGGTTCTGAAGACTGAGTGCTTATAGTTCTGAAGGCAAGGTTTTGGTGAACAAGTTCTAAAGACTCAAGACTCTGAATACCAAGTGATCAACTCTTCTACTCATGCTTCAATCATCTCTATTCAAAAGCCTCTGATGTAAAGAAGAGAAGCTCAAAAGTTTACGAGGGAAAATAGTACATAATACGTTTCAACATCTCATTCCACTACCATTGCACTACCCTAATTTGGTGGTACAAAGGAAAAATTTTAAGTGCGATTTCCATCCCTGTGTAACGATATTATTTCAAGTCGCCAGCTACCTAAAGGATATTCCTGATCTTCCCTCCAACGGATCTTTTTCTGGCTATATAAGAACTTGATTACTTGAAGCAAAACATGAGAAGCTTTACAATGATTAATACAAAGGCCTGTCACACCCTCATTTTCACCTTTAGCCTTTCATACCCTACATTCTTCATATCATACATCGTTCTATTGCATATCGAGCATGTGGGTTCATAAGTTAAGGATTGATTCGGTTCGTTGTTTTTCATTCTAAATAAGATAAATTGCCTATCATGGGCTACATTGAAGAAAAGGTTCACCATCTAAGGTTTGGTTCAAGTTGGAAAGTTTACTCATGTAGATTCCTTCAAGGAGAAGTTACTTGAAAAATATTAGGATATTCAAGATCAATATTCCTAATGAACATGAAGTGCAAGGCCTAATTCAAGGTTTCTTCATCCAACTTTGTTTCAAATTATATGTTCAAGTGGTATTCAAAAGATCACAAGTTCATAATTCAAGACTTCATCCCTTTCAAATTCAAAGGCATGAGGGAGATACACCATTCCAAATTCAAGATTCATGAATTCAAGATTAGATTCAAGAATATTACAAAGGGAAATTTCATGACATTACAAGAATTCCATTTGTTACAAAGTTTCCAACTCTAAGTAATGTTTAGAAATTAAGCTATTTCTAATCTTCATTCAAGTTTTTAATCAAATTCGTGCTATGGTATCCTTCATGCCTCATAAATTTTACATGTTCCACATTATGCCCACAAATATCCAAGGAAAATAATTAAGATTCAACTTAACATTGGAACATTTCAAGACTATGCATGCTTAGCCATGGGCAATTTTAATGTGATCCAAAATAGTCCCATGCAAAAAAGTGACAAATTATCTCACCAATTCATGTCACAAAACCAAAGGAATAAACCCATAATGATGCATCTAAATATTAGAATTTTAAAATGTTATCAAAGGTAGAAATTTAGACCACAAGGGCAGTCCAAACACAAGAAAACAAATGGGTCCAGATTTGGAAACAAGACAAAAGGCAGCAGAAAAATACAACAAAGAGAATTCATGGAAATGGAAAGAATTGGGCTTGGCATTAAGAAAGTGATGAGAATCATATCCCAATGAAAAAATGCTACAACAAACCCTATTGTTTGACTATAAGGAAGGGAGCAGCAGAGGTAAGAGACACATTGACACATAGAGAGATATTGAGAGCAAAAGGCATTGAGAAAAATCAGAAAAAAGACATTGAGAAAAATTAGAAAAAAGGCATTGAGAAAAAACAGAAAAAAAGAGATTGAGAAAGAAAAACCATTAGAGAACAAGATAGTGATATAAAACCAGAAGAAGAAGCTGAACCATAGAGCACAACCAACAAAAGCCAGTGGTGATTAGAAGGAGAAGAATAGCTCTTGGGTATCTTTCCTTTCAATCCTTTATCTCTTTACTTATTTCGCATGTTTTATTTTCTCTTAAGATATTGGTGTTGTACACATTGTAGTAAGGTCTCAAAATGACCAAGATCTGTTGTAAAAAAGTAAGAAAAAAGAAAGAACATAGTTTAGTTTTCATAGTGAAATGAGTTGAAAAATACTCATTTTTACTGTCATGTACGCACCGCGAACATCTCCTTCACCTAGAGAACACGTTTTGGTGGTACTGGACAGCCAATTCTCCTTTGTTTTTAGCCAGCGAGTTATTCACTAGCACCTTCGCACTGCGAACTTTGCCACCTTTTGCCTCTGTTTTTGTTCGCTAGGAAGTTCGCACATCGAACTTCTTGTTGTTTTTTCTAGGCAGCTTCGCTGCAAGGTTCGTACAACGAACTTTAGTGCCTTTCGCCTCTGTTTGTGAATAGTGCATTTTGCTAGGAAGTTCGCACAGCGAACTTCTTGCTGTTTCTGGGCAGCTTCGCTGCAAGGTTCACACAGCAAACTTCTCATACTTTTCCAAAAAAAATTTTCAAGAAGTTCGCATGGCGAACTTCTTGATGCATTTCATGCTATTTTTTTAAGACTTGTTTTTTTCAAACCGACTAACCCGATGTGGTTGTACGGCCATTGTATGTGGATGTTATTTTGGTCATTTTTGACTTTTGGTTCCAAAAACTATTTTCAAAATACTCGATTTTATGGAGCCATTTTCAACCTTGTAAGTCGAATACCATGTGCGTCGCCACCGACCTTGTTCACATCACTTCAAATATTTTTACAAGTAATAAAACCCTTGATCCAAAATCAAGTGGTATTTTTCTATTAAAAAATACAAAAAAACAATAAAGATATGATTAGGTTTATACGCCATAAGCTTTAAAGTGGTGGAGAAGGAATGAGAACGGAACCCTCCTACACTCGTTCTGAATGTTTTGAATACAAAGCGCTCGACTTTGTTATTTGAAACATTCATATATATCCAAAGTCTCTAGTGTGATCCTAATCAAAAACAATTTCTTCTCAAAAACCTAAAAAATAACATCAACTCATCAAACTTCTTTTCGCTTTAGGGCATCAATCGAAAAACCCTTTTCAAGGTATAAAATCAACCAACAAACAACCATTTCACAAGCCTCCAAACTACGGAGCTCTGATTTTTCACTTCTTTTAAGTGAGGATACGTAGAGACAAGGGCCATAATCCTTGGCAAGCACTCTAATAAAAAACCAATCCCTTTTTTATTTTAAGCAAGCAAACTCTTAGATTAAAACACCCATTCAAGCTAAACAACCTAGAAGCTTCCCATTGAGTATGATGGATGTGAGGTGTAACACCCTTCTAAACCCCACTGATAATATATGAATAATTAGAGTAAATTTCCATGCATTTACAAAAGGGCATTACACATAACTTTCAAAATATCAAAACCACCTATCATGCTCACTACTATTTCAATATAAAATTATGCTTTACAAAACTTCACTTTGCATGTAGCAGCGGATTCAATTATACCACAATTTTCATAAAAGAAACATTTGTTTTTATCACATAAAACAACATCACTTAGGCACTAAGGCCAACATCATAATATTCCAATGGATATAAACACGTTTATAGAGTACCTAATGTATATCTTAAACACAACCCAAGTAATCCCAGTGTTACATGACCAGAGCATGACTCGACCCAACATAATTAAATCACTAAACGGCTACACCAAAAGTGACCTCGTAACTACGAGCAATACTACTCCTTGATACCTGCCCGATGTCATGTAGGACATCATTCCAGCAGAAGGGTGAGAAATATTATCATAATAACAATGCATATAATTATATATACACAAATACACAAGCACAAAATACATATATTCCATATTTTCTCACCACAATTCATTATAACTCATCATGTACAATACAACATATATATAATCAAATATGGATAATCACCAAGCATATTCATCATGCACGTATCCATAAATCTCAACATTCCACATGAACATACACATATTATGTTTACTCACTAATTCACAATTACACATTCACAATTCTCAAACCAACAATTCATGTTCATTAGCATAATTTCATACAATGATCACATATTCACAACTCTCAATTAAACAAGTAATGCACATACGCATATTCCACCATTCTCACCATACTTCATCATAACTCATCATATACTTCACAAAGCATATATATATATATATATATATATATATATATATATATATATATATATATATATATATATATATATATATATATATATATATATATATATATATATATATATATATATATATATATATATATATATATATATATATATATATATATATATATATATATATATATATATATATATATATATATATATATATATATATATATATATATATATATATATATATATATATATATATATATATATATATATATATATATATATATATATATATATATATATATATATATATATATATATATATATATATATATATATATATATATATATATATATATATATATATATATATATATATATATACAAATATGGTCAATCATCAAGCATATCCATAGTTCACAATTACACAAGTCATGTACATACACCTATGCATAACTTCATACAACAATCATATATTCATTCCATGAAACTCAATGCAACTCAATGCAACTCATGCCATGTGGTACCAACACTTGTTATCATTTTTCGGTTTTTACACTTAAACTGGGTTCGTTCCCTAGACCGATAACAACAAAAGCCCGTTCCCTAAGCTTTCAAACCCTGCTCTAGGTTTGGGACAAGTCACTAGCCTCCACGAAACTAGCAAACATTGCCTCTTGACTAAATGATGCATATGCAATCAACAACAAAATGCACTTAAGACCGATCACACGTCTTAATCCCATGCATTCACATAATTCCTCCCTTCAAGAATTAAACAAGATTGCACACACAACATATCATATAATCAAGTATTCATACTTTTCATCAACATATTTGTCAAACAATGCACACATATTCACAATATATTCTCATGCATTCTTCACATACAAACAATACGCATATATTTGTCAAAAGACTATATTTCATAATCGATTCCACCATCTAGGATTCACGTCATACGGCTACCCACAGCATATTATATCACAACATGCACAAGCTATACGTTATATAACAAAAGTATTCTGCACAATAACACATCAATCGCACACATTCGCGACGGTAAAAATCAACACAACAATATGTTTTCAATTTTCTGCTATAATTGAACCAGGTACAGGCCTCAAAGCCATTTTTTCTAGAAATATAATCTCGTTAACTTACCAACGCTTCGAACGGGGGTCAAAACCGACTTACGGTTCAAGAGTTATGAATTTTTGAAGTTTTCTGAAAAACCAGAATTTTGCCTAAACACGGCTACGGGATTTTGCATTTTCGCCCAAAAATCCGACCGATTCAATTCTTTTTTTCGAAACAAACACATACTCATACTCATCTAACATATAGAAGTGAATTAGAACCATTAAACACGATTTCTACGACGTCCGATTTTCACTCAAACCTCAAACCCTCAATTATCCAAAAATGTCAAAACTCACAAACTCAACCAAATTCAATCAAACGAAATCCAATAATCACGGCTAAACATTACCCGACTAAACTATGCAATTTATTTTGAATTCTAACCGTTCAAAACTCGATTCTATCGATTTAACTCATTTGCCCTAGAAATGGAAAATAGAGAAAAACACCCAACAAATCCAACACAACTCATACATAATCATACACATTGATCAAATAATAATGTTTCTCACCCTTACCTTGATTGGATTGAAGCTTGAAGTTGATTCTTGATGATTTCTCCAAGTTTCCCTCTTCTCTTCTCTTTTCTCCTCTTTCTCTATTCTTTCTCTCCTTTTCTTTCTTTCTTTCTTTCTCTTATGTTTCTATCTCTTTTCTTTTCTCTCCAATTTCCCTTATATATCCTTCTATTTTCTTTCCATCATAATTCTTCTCTCAAAAATACCTATCAATTCATTTCTCACAAAATATCTCATCTTATCATTAATTAGAGAATATCTAATAAATCCACATTATTCTACCAAGTAGAATAAATTAATTAAATTCATTAACTCATTTAAATAAATCCAATAATTTATTTAAATCAGATAAATCACATAAACCAATTAATTAGCACAATTAATCACTTATTGAAAAATTGGGCTGTTACATGAGGGGGTGCTAATACCTTCCCCTAGCATAACCGACTCCCAAACCCTAATAATTGGTTGCGATGACCATGTTCTTTCCCTAAAGCTTTTATCGTTATTTCCCTTTCCCTCCTTGGGATAAATAAAATTCGGTGGCGACTCTGTGTCATTTTTCACGTAGCGACAAGGTCAAACTTTGATTGAAAGATATCCATGAAGAGTTGAAGCTACAGTATTGAAGTACCACAATACAAAGAAAGAATATTGTTCATATTGTATTAGAGTCTTTAAGACATTTGAGTTATTAGTAGTGTTTATATTTGCTTATTTAGAAGCAATTTCATTGTAAACATCTTTGTTCAAACTGTTGTTTGTAACTCCTTAAGAGACCAGTTAGGTCATAATCCTTAAGAAGAGACGATTGTCTGTGTTGTTAGTCACCAGCAGTTGCTAGTGAAGTGCAATCAGTTGATTATAATGGATTAAGTCCTTGTGTATAGGCAAAATCACCTTGGCAGGTGGACTAGATTAGCTTGATAGTTTTCAAGTGAACCAGGATATATCATGTGTCTTTCTTTCTTGATTAGTCTATTTGTGATCTTTGTTTGAGTTTCACAAAAAGCTTTCATTTTTTAAAACCTAATTCAACCCCCTCCCTTTCTTGTGTTTTCTCACACCTTCAATTAGCATCAGAGCTTTGGTTCTGATTGTGATAAAAAGTTTTATCAACACATCACTGTGTTCAGTACCGATCCAGTATTTGTGTGAGATATCACGGATGAAGCTAATGCTAATCCTATTCAATATGAGAAAGATCATTACAGTTTCAAACCTCCAGTCTTTGATGGTGAAAAGTTTGACTACTGGAAAGATAGAATTGAAAGTTTCTTTCTTGGTTATGACGTATATCTTTGGGATCTCGTAGTTGATGGCTATACTCACCCAGTTGATGGTGAAGGAGTAAAAGTATCAAGAAGTGTTATGGCCAACCAACAAAAGAAAGATTACAAGAATCATCATAAGGTAAGAACTATACTGCTAAATGTTATCTCTTATACTGAGTATGAGAAGATAACAAACAAATATACTGTCAAGTCCATTTTTGATTTTCTAAGAATGACTCATGAAGGAAATGCTCAAGTCAAGGAGACAAAGGCAGTTGCCTTAATCCAGAAATATGAGGCATTCAGAATGGAGGATGATGAAACAGTTTAGAATATGTTTTCAAGGTTTCAAATGCTAGTCGCAGGACATAAAGTTCTAGACAAAGGATACTCAACAGTTGATCATGTCAAAAAGATCATCAGAAGCCTTCCCAAGAAATGGAGACCTATGGAAACTGCTCTCAAACTATCAAAGGATCTTAATAGTATAAGTTTTGAAGAACTTATTAGTTCTTTAAGAAGTCATGAGATAGAGCTGGAGCAAGATGAACCTCAGAAGAAGAATAAATCTATTGCTCTTAAGTCTAAACTTGAAAAGCCAAAGGCTTATGAAGCTGAGGAAGAATCAGAAGACTCTGATGAAGACTCAGAAGATGAGTTATCACTTATTTCCAGAAGAATCAACAAACTCTGGAAACATGGGCAAGGGAAGTTCAAAGGAATAAGAAGACACAAAAGTCGTGTTGACTCATTGTAGCACCCCAAAATTTGCCCTTTTGTTTTTGACCGTATCTGACTTATGTTTCATTCATTTTGCATTTTTGCATATCATGGAATTGGCTCTCGAGACAAGGGATCAATGTATTTCTGTGGCTCGAGGTTTCCTTCTACTTCCAGTTTCTCAATAGCGAGCATCAGAGGCTTCAGTATTTATTTTGCTCAGCGATCGAGTTCCAAATTTTATTTTTCTTCGGCAAGTTACTTTGAGCACATGGGAATATTCACCGGTTTTTTTGGGTGTTTCAAAGGTGCAATGTAAAAGGACGAGTTTCAGAGGCTTAACAAGGTTAAGAACAGATGGCAACAAGTGGTTACACAAGTTTCCCTCCACATGGCGCCAAATTTGGAAATTTTTGAATATGGTAATCGGTTACCACATATAGGTAATTGATTACCTCAAGCGCATTTTGCAAAGATGGTTCAAATTTCAGCACTGCAGAATTTCCAATCATTTTTAGCCCTTGATCTCACATGGAAGGATCTAGAATTGATCGATTTTCACCATTTCCCTCCAAATTTCAAACACTCCATTCCTAATTCTACTCCTAATTTCCATTCCAAAGACTAACCCACACTCTAAACCATATTTTAATTCCTAACCTAGGGATTATTTAAATCATTTTGCTCCAAACCTCTCATAACTCTCACTCATTTTCTGAATTTTCTACACATCTCATTTCAATTCTCTAAACTTTTTCTCTCATTCCAAAACCCTCACAAAATATCCATAACCAAAAGCTTCGCAAATTGCAAATTTCAATTTGTGAATTCTTGAGCTAAAGCTTTATTGCATCATCATCCTTGGATCAATTCTAGTTTTACAGTGCATTTGGATCTTCAATTAAGTTGTTGGAATCACTTTTGGAAGAGTTTTTGCTTATTTATGGGTTCTTGCTTGGATCTTTAAGTTTTCTTGCTAGAGTTTCATAGATCCTTTGATTTCTTACTTGGATCTATTAATTACAGCTTAACAACACTTACCAAAGCAATTCTCAGCTTTGTTGGTTAGTAATATCTAGATCTAGCTTTAATATTACTTAATCTTGCATGTTATAATGTAGTTTTTTTTTGGCTTTTGCTGCATTTTGATCCAATTGATTTGATTTGATCTTGTTGTTTTTTGATGCAATTAGTGTTTGCTTGCTGTCATATGACCTAATTTTAATGCATAATTGATTACTTATTCATTTGGATGATCGAATAAGTCATTTGCTGCTGAAAAGTGCTTTTGGAAGTTAAATTTTTACCACTGTCTCAGTGATAATCTATTACCATATCATGGTAATCGATTACCCTGCCTGTTTCTCACGTTTTTGGTCAATTTTTAGTCAACAACATAATAGCTATCTTAAGCATTGGATACCTTGATCCCTTGTTGCATATGCATAATCATTCTGCATCTTAACATTTCATGTTTATATACTTTCAGGTTTTTGTCTCGCCTTTGATTCCAGTTATTTGAGTTCTATAGAGATGGAGGTTGACAGAAAGAAGATCACCGTATACAAGTTTCCGTCACCAGAGTTGGAACCTCTTCTTGATCTGATTGATATGTCCGATCCAGGTGTTATTGAAGTCTCCATAAGAGATTATGGAAGGATTCTGAGTTTCTTCTATAACGTCACAGATTATGAGTATATAGACATTTACACCCTGTTGCAGTTCTATGACCTACCTCTGCGTTGTTTCACCTTCCTAGACTATTTGTTGGTTCCCACTTTAGAGGAGTATGCTTATATCTTGGGAATTCCTGTCCAGGATGACGCACTTTTCTTTTATTCTGAGGAGAGCCCAGATTTTGACATGCTTGTTGCCGCTCTTTATTTGAGAAGTCTGTGTTAGTAGATAACATTGTCAACAAAAATAGAGTCTCTGGTTTTACTCTATCTTTCTTGGTGGATAAAGCTCATAAATATGCAGATGAGGGTTGTTGGATGGTCTTTAGTGCTATTATGGCTCTGTGTGTTTATGGCATTGTGTTATTTCCCAATGTACCAGACTTTATTGATATAAGTGTTGTTCGTCTCTTCATATCAAAGAATCCTGTGCAAATACTCTTAGGAGATCTATATCATTCTGTGCATTATTTATAGATCATCTTCCTCGTTTCGGAGCCTTCATTGATTCTAGGAATTCCTCTAAATGGTCAAAAAGACTGATGGGTTCAACTGCAAAAGATATTGTCTGGTTTAACAGAGACCTTCCTAGAAAAGAGATCATTTTTAGCTGTGGAAGCTTCCCCAATGTGCCTTTGATAGGGAGGAAAGGGGTAATTAATTATAACCCTTCTCTCGCTGTCAGACTGTTTCGATATGCTTTAAGGGGACCACCAAAGGGCATAGATATTCAGGAGTATTTGTACTTCACCAGAGTAGCTGACCCTGATATTCTGAAGAGAGTTGTGGATGCGTGGGATAAAATTCATAAGAAGGGAAAGCTTTCTTTGGGTAAATGTGATTGTAGACCTTATGATCCTTATGTGGAATGGATCCAAAGAAGGGTTGAAGAAGTACTACTACCTTTCTCTGTTGAAGAACCTTTGTATCCCTTGGTAACTGAGCAGCCCACGATGATTGATATCCTGAAGTACAATAAACTCTGGGCAGAGGAGAAAGAACTGCGCAAAGAGAATGATGAGTTGAAGAAGGAAATCAGTTAACTAAAGCATGATCGAAGTGAAGTTGTCTACTTGGCCAAAGTGAAGACAAAAACATTGACCAAGAAGGGGAAAGAAATTTCTGATGAGATCAGGATGAGAGAGCGAGTTGGCCAAGATCTGAAGAGCAATAACGGCCTCCTGCAGCATAGGAAGGAGTACTTGGATAGAGCTTATATGAAGATACCCAAATTTAATTATCATTGGAATGCTACGATGACAGCTCACAAGAACATAGAAGATGAGCTTCATAATTAGATTGAGAAGCTGAAGTGGCAACTCAAGGTCAAGGAGAGAGAGGTTGTGTTAGAGTCATCTCGTAGATACAGAAGTGAGCAGAAGCTCCAAGAGACCTTAGTCGCATTTGAAGAGCTCAAGATTCGGGCGGAGTTAAAGAAGCCTAGGCTTGAAGATGTCTTTGGTGAAGATGCATGGAAAGAGTATTGTCAGCGTATGGGAGATGTCATACGCAGAAAAGACATCCTCATCCAGGAATTGATTGCTAGACCAGAGCATCCAGACACAAAGAAGCTGCTCAAGGAAGCCCAGACTTGGTGCAAGGAGCACAGTGGTTGGGGAGGGTTATCTTCAGTTAATGATATTTCTCAGTAGCTCTTCTTAATTTTGCATCTGATCATCACCAGACTTGTTGGTTGATATATCTGGCTTTTGGATTCAGTTATCTTTCTTATCTATGGGTTGTATGTATTGACTTATTATCTTCATTTTATTTATGACCAGAGTTTTTGATATTCTATTTATCTCTACTGTTTGTTTTATTGTAAAATTAGAATCAAGGGGGAGATCTCCCTGAAATATATGAACATGTTTGCATTTTGCATATGCATTCTCATTTGCATCGCAGGTGTTCTAGTTTTATTCTTATCTCTGCTTGGCTTTCTCTCATCAGCAGGATTGCGAAATTTAGTTTTCATAGGTACTCAACTCGAGGGAATCAACAGAGAGTCATGGATCAAGTACAAGCAGAACTTCAGGAAGTCGAAACTCGTATGACACAATTTATAGAGCTGATGTAAAATGTAGCTCAAGGAAAGGAGCAACTGAGAACTCTGGTCCAACCTCTAATTGCATGTGTTGACGAAGTTGGGTTCTACATGGTGGAATTTGTTTGGTTCCTCCTCCTAGAAGTAATGCTGGTCCCTAAGGTGATAATGGGCCTATTGTTGTTGTACCTCTGGGCAGAGGCGTTGTTAATGGTCCCTGTAATAGTGTTGGTGGAGGAGGTGTATGTGTATTGCATGGTAATAATGGTCCTCAATGGGAAGAAGATTATCAAGAGGACGTCTTTTCTAGGCGTGATATGGACTTCGGTCTTTCTTCAGAAGCCGACAAAAGGTTTAAGTTGACTGAAAAAAGGTGAAGGCTTATAAGAATAAAAACTCATTAGGCCTTGACATGACAGACCTTGGTTTGGTCCCAGGAGTAAGAATCCCTCCAAAGTTTAAAATGCTAGACTTCGACAAATATAAGGGGACCACCTGTCCTAAAACTCATATTCGGGCGTACTACAGGAAAATGTTTGCATATTTTGATGATGAGAAGCTCTTGATGCACGTCTTTTAGAATAGTTTGGCAGGAGCATCACTAGAGTGGTACATGGGGCTGGAGAGAACTCATGATAAAAGCTAGAGAGATCTTGCAGAAGCCTTTGTCCATCAGTACCAATACAATAGTGACATGGCGCCAAACAGAGTGCAATTGCAGAATTTGTCTCAGAAGAGCAATGAAAGCTTAAAAGAGTACGCCCATAGATGGTATGAGTTGGCTGTGATGGTTCAACCTTCAATGATGGAGAGATAACTTATAGATATGTTTATGGCTACGTTGTCTGGGACATACTATGAGAAGTTGGTCAGATGCATGTTAGCGGGTTTTTCAAATTTAGTGATGGCTGGAGAAAGAGTTGAGAGCGGTATCAAGACCGACAAATTTCAGAGCGGAAGTGGGTCCTCGACTGGAGAAGTAAGAAAGTCGTACACAGAAAACCCGAAGAAGCGGGAGGTAGATTCTAATTCTATCTCCTCTTGTATAAGTAAAGGTAGAGTGCTATCACACTACAATCAGCAAGTTGCTACTGTAGCCATCTCGGCTGCACCTCAGCAATAGGCTAATGCTCCTCGATGTTATCCCGACAGATCGAGAGTGGAAAATACACAATTTGTAACCCCACATATGCCATACTCCCAGTTATTCAAGCATTTGCTTCAGCTATAGTTGATTCAGAAGAGGACTTTGGTGCCTCATACCGGAGCTTCTCCACAAGGATACAATGTGAATGCTAGATGTGAATTTCATTCTGGTGCTCCTGGTCATAACATTGATAATTATAAATCTTTTATGCATAAAGTTCAGGATCTGCTTGATCCCAAAGCTATCAATTTTACCAATGAGGGTCCCAATGTTGATCAGAATCCCATGTCGAACCATGGAGTAGCCATAACAAATGCTATTATTGATGGGGAGAGGTTGAATCTAGTGACTGATGTAGATGAATTGAAGACTCCTTTAAGTTTTGTTAAAGACAGATTGTTGAAAGGGGGTGTGTTCCTAGGATGTTCTGTTGATTGTCAATAATGTGAATTGAGACCTGAGGGTTGTGATCTTTTAAGAAGTGGTATCCAGAAAATGATCGATGACAAATATTTGCAGTTTGATAGAATTGGTGTGTAAAATGTAGAATATGTTGATGATAAGGCTAGTGATGATGGAAACGGTATCACTACGACTTCAATCCCTTACAAGACTATTAATATTTCAGTGCCATCAAGGCCAGCACCTGTAATCATGACTATGCCAGGACCAGTTCCGTATGAAAGTACCAAGGCCACCCCATGGAATTATGGTGCTGAGGTTTTCAACAACAGACAAAAACAAAAATTGATTGGTTCTTTATATGTCGGTTCTACTGTTGATAATATAGTTGATGTTGGGGGGATTACCCATAGTGGAAGACTCTTTTCTCCACCTGAGGTTAATGTTGACAAGTCGGATAAAAGTAAGGGGAAGACAGTTGTTGAAGATGTTGTACAGTAGCAGGCTAGTGATAGTTCATTTTCTAAAGATGCAGAAGAATTCATGAGATTAATTCGCAAGAGCGACTACAAGATTGTAGACCATCTGAATCAGACTCCATCGAAAATCTCCATTTTATCTTTGTTGTTGTGTTCTAAGGCACATCACAATACTCTGTTAATAATTTTGAATTCTTCCTATGTACCCCAAGAGATCTCTGTTAATCAATTGGAAGGAGTGGTGGCACACGTTAATGCTGGCAATTGTTTGGGCTTCACTGATTTAGACTAGACTCTTGCCAAGAGGAATCATAATCCTGCCTTGCATATTTATATGGAGTGTAGAGGATCTTTATTGTCACATGTCCTGGTTGATATAGGATCTTCACTTAACGTGTTGTCGAAGAAAGCATTGATGAAGTTGGATACTCAGGGATTAATTTGTACACCAAGTGATCTTGTGGTACGAGCGTTTGATGGTTCCAAAAGATCAGTGTTTGGGGAGATAGTAATGCTAATTCAGGTGGGGCCTGAAACTTTTGATGCGATGTTTTACATAATGAATATTCAACCGGCTTATAACTTTCTGCTAGGCCGACCATGGATAAATGTTGCAAGGGCAGTAATGTTGACTTTACATCAAAAGATGAAGTATATGATGGAAGGGAAGGTAGTCACTATTTGTGGGGAGGAGGATATAATGGTCAGTCATCTAACAACATTCAAGTATGTGGAAATTCAAGAAACTCCCTTTCAAGCCTTTGAAACTGTGCAAATGCAAGAGAAGCCTTCTGTCGAGGTTAAAGGTCCAGAAGTTTCAATGACTTCGTTTAAGGAAGCACGTGAAATTGTTGAATCCAATAACTCTCAGACGTGAGGCCAGGTTCTTGATGTTCCTATCAAGCAAGACAATTTTGGTCTGGGGTACAAGCCCTCTAGTTCATCACAAGACCCTCTTAAGTATAGAGGACCTGTCAGATTCACCAGCGGTGGAGTTATTTTTGACAAAATTCATGCTATTGAGGATGTTGAAGGGGACAGTGATTGTGACATGGATGCTTGGATCCGTCCTTGTGTTCCCGGCTAAGGGTTATGAAATTGGACTACTGGGGAGATCATTCAAGTTACTCGATAAGAGTAATTCTAACTAACTTTATTTATGTTCAGTCCTACATTCTTCCGTAGAAGTAGTGACCCATTTGTAGTGCCTCTTTGTTCATTTGCACTACCATCATAAATAAAGGACGTTTTTGCATTCAAATGTTTTAATCCCTATTTTTCCTTTTTGTATTACATTTATTAACAAAAAAATGGCAATGTGTTTTTGTTTGTTACCTCTCAGAGAAGAATGTCCGCTAGTAAAGCAAAAGTTGAGAAGTACGAGGCCTAACATGGCAGTCAAGAGAGGTTTAGAAGCAGTTAGATCATGGTTTTCTTGCTGTCACAAACTATCCTCCATGGGTTGCTAACATTGTTCTTGTACCTAAAAAAGATGGCAAGGTGAGGATGTGTGTTGATTATAGGGATCTAAACAGAGCAAGCCCTAAAGACGATTTCTTGCTCCCCCACATTGACGTCTTGGTTGATAATACTGCTCAATATTCTGTGTTTTCCTTCATGGATGGATTCTCTAGGTATAACCAAATCAAAATGGACCTAGAGGACATGGATAAAACTACTTTTATAACACCGTGGGGAACTTTCTATTACAAGGTAATGCCCTTTGGATTGAAAAAAGCTGGGGCAACCTATCAACGGGCAATGGTGACTCTCTTTCATGATATGATTCACAAAGAGATCGAGGTCTGTGTTGATGACATGATTGCGAAGCCACAAATAAAGGAAAGACATCTGGTTAATCTTCCGAAGCTATTTAAAAGGTTGAGGAAATTCAATCTGAGGTTGAATCCTAACAAGTGCACCTTCGAGGTGAGATCTGGGAAGCTGCGAGGTTTCATTATCAGTGAAAGAGGTATTGAGGTAGATCCTGCGAAAATAAAAGCTATACAAGAGATGCCGGAGCCGAGGGAAAAAAAGAGGTTTGTGGTTTCTTAGGGAGATTGAACTATATTGCAAGGTTCATCTCTCAGCTTACAACCACTTGCAAACCTATATTCAAATTGATGAGGAAAGATCAAGCGATCAGGTGGAATGAAAACTGTCAAAAGGCGATTAAGAAAATAAAAGAGTATTTGCAGGAACCTCCGATACTCATGTCTCCAGTACCAGGGTGACCGTTGATCATGTATCTAACGGTTCTTGAGAATTCAATAGGGTGTGTGCTCGGTCAACACGATGAGACAGGTAGAAAAGAGCATGTTGTCTACTACCTGAGTAAGAAGTTCACTGATTGTGAGTCGAGGTACTTGATGCTAGAGAAAACATGTTGTGCACTCACTTGGGTATTAGTGGAGTTTGGCTATTCAACTTCTAATGGTGGACATGCAATGGGCGGAAAATTATTGAGGGCTGGGTATTATTGGATGACCATGGAATCTGATTATTTCAAATACGCCAGAAAGTTCCATAATTGCCAGAGTTATGCTGATAAGGTGCATGTGCCACCGACCCCTCTAAACGTGTTGATATCTCCTTGGCCCTTTTCTATGTGGGGTATTGATATGATCAGAAAGATTGAATGAACTGCTTCCAATGGACATCATGTCATTCTGGTTACCATTGATTATTTCACCAAGTGGGTAGAAGCGACCTCATTTTCTATTATCATGAAGCAGGTAGTCGCCCGATTCATAAAAAAGGACATCATTTATCATTATGGAATCCCAAAACGAATCATTAGGGATAATGGTTCAAAGTTGAATAACAAGATGATGAAGGAACTGTGCCAGAGTTTCAAGATTGAACATCACAATTCTTCTCCGTATCGTCCAAAGATGAATGACACTATTGAGGCAGTGAACAAGAATATCAAGAAGGTTGTGCAGAAGATGGTAGTAACCTACAAGGATTGGTATGAGATGTTGCCCTTTTCTTTACACGGTTATCGTACTTCGGTGCACACATCAACAAGGGCAACTCCTTTTCTCACTAGTGTATGGTATGGAGGCGGTCCTACCATTAGAAGTTGAGATTCCTTCTTTGAGAGTGTTGGTTGATGTGAAGCTTGACGAAGTTGAATGGGTGCGATCTAGGTTGGATCCGTTGAATCTTATTGATGAGAAGAGATTGGCAGCCATTGCACATGGCCGGTTGTACCAAAGCAGGATGAAGAAAGCCTTTGATCAGAAAGTGCAACCTCGGTGCTTCTAGACAGGTGACTTGGTTTTGAAAAGGATTCTTCCTCCTCAAACAGATCACAGAGGCAAATGGAATCCAAATTATGAAGGGCCATATGTGGTAAGAAAGGTTTTCTCTGATTGAGCCTTATTACTATCAACTATGGATGGCAAAGACTTTACGTCCCCCGTGAATGCAAACACAATTACAAAATACTTTGGTTAAAAGAGACCCGTCTGACAACAAAAGGAAAAGTCCAGGAAAAAAAGAGGCATCCCGGCGAACCACAAAAAGAAAAGGTTCAGGAAAAAATTAGGGATAAAAAAAGAAAAAAAGAAAAAACCTGTAAAGTTGAAAACCTGAAAAGGCAACTTTGGCAAAAATGGGTATCCCGGTGGACTGAAAACCCGAAAGGCCGGTCCAGGAAAAAGCTAGGGAGTTGAAAGAAAACCACTATGGTCTGCATTTGATTTATGAAATCATATCTATACATGGTTATCCAAAAGGAAGGAATCAATTCAGTCAGTCTTTTCAGAAGGCAAAGCATTTGTGAACATTAAAGACATGCAGGTCTTAGCTGAATCGACACATGGTGGATATTTGTTAACACATTGCCGAAATTTGTATTTTATTTTTTCCTTTGCACAATTACCTATTTTCAGGAATTGCATCCAAATTGGTACTGCCTATTTACAGGCCATTCAATCAATAAAGTATTCATTTCACTCAAAGAGCTTTTCATTTCTATTTTTACTTTTACTGTTTTGTTCGCAAAAACGTCCGATATTTTTGAAAAACATTACATGTGAAAACATTAGGATTTATAGAAAATATTGAAAACAATGAATTTACTTGAACGATGAGTGTCGTGAATGGCAACTGAGGTAGCCATTTCGAATGTAGAACACTCTTTTGCTCATTGTTTGTTTGCAGGATGACATGATCTTCTCCCTAGTAGAGTTTTTCTCCCCAACAACGAATTTTTAGAATTATCAATAGAACATGGTGAAGCTTTCAACCATTCTTCCCCTAGCAGGAGTTCAGAAGGTTGTGTTCCCCAGGCAGTTTGGTTCTTACTCCCTAGCGAGTGTTCAAAAGTTGACTATTCCAGACAAAATGGTGTTGGCAGCTGTTCAATAGGAGATTTTTTATTTTTTTTCCATAGCAAAGATTTTGTCTTCCCCACAGAGTCCTGTTGTCAAATCAGGAGTATTTTTGCCAGAAATGGTGTGTACTTGTCCACAGCAGGGTAATGTTGAAGGATATTCCCCAACAACAGAGTAAGCTCGGTGTCATTCCCTAGCAGGATTTGTAGCATTGACTTCTCTCCACAAACAGGGTTTGGTGTTGATTCCCTCGACGGGTAGATCAACATAGTTGATATCTTTGGCAGATTCAAAGTCCAATGATCATTGGCATTCTTCTATATCATATTTTTGGGACGATCTCCCAGCAAATGTTATTCACAATTCCCAGCATATTGGAATTATCAACAGAGGTTATATTTAGGAAGGCCACTTAGTGTGTCTTCCTCAGCAGAGTTTGTTTCCTGATCTTTCCAGCACTTCTCCCGATGTTGTTTTCTTTTGCATAAGCATTTTTGTATTACATCCCCCAAATGCGTAGCATTTCCATTTCATATAGAGCATTACACCATATTCAAAGATATGAATTTAGAGCATAAGCCAAGTATGATATCATAGTTGCCAGACGTTTCTCCAGCATATAATGGCATAACTCAGGATATTTGGTGGTACTTTATCCCCAGCAGCAAGATCATTGATAGATGTGTTCATTTTACTTGCACTCTGTTGCACCCCAAAATTTGCCCAACCTTTTCTTTTATTTTGGCTTATGTTTCATAACATTTAACATTTTTCATTTGTGCATAACATTGGTTCTAGACATGGGATCAAAATGTTGTATTTGCCACTCAAGGAAGAAATTTCATGCTCAAGCTCTCAAGCAAGGTTACATTTTCAAGTCATCAAGTCCTCAGTGCCATCAAGATAGGTCTCAAAGCTTCTTGAGAAGTGAGAGTATGTGTTTGGGTTTCACCTCCTATCTTGAGGATGTGTGGAAGCACATGAGGTCTTTTCCTTAGAGGAGACATGGTTTAAAAGCTCAATTTTTACCCTAGAGGTTATCTATGGAGTGTGTATGGTCACACAAATCATCTGCAAGAACCTCAATCAATGGATAAGGTGTTAGGGTTTCATCTTGTCCACCAAAAGTCAACTGTGGATTTGAAAGGGCTCAAGACTTGGTTCTTGATCTTGGAAGCCATGGGAAGTCATCCTAGACCATCTAAAATGTCATGATGAAGTTAGGATAAGAAGATTCAAGAGTTCAAGAGGTTACTAAATTAGTGTTGTTGTTGGTTCTAAACGTAAAATCCCCTTTTAGTCCCTAACTTCCAGGACAAGTTTCACCATGATACAAGTCTTGTCTCATTTTCTATCAAACATGAGACTTATTCATCATCTTTCAAGCTTTCTTTTGAGTACTAGAACTCATCCAATGGGTTTGTACATATCATGTTATGGCATCAACAAGTTGGTGTCACCAGATGAAGAGGTTTTAGAGGCACTCAAATCAACTCACTTACAAGGCATTTTTCACAAGGAACCAAGCTCTTCCTCATTTTCTATCAATCATGTGAGTTATTCCTCATTGTCTTAGCTTTACAAAAAGTGCTAGAATTCATCATTCTCATGTGTGGAGCTCTAGTTATGGCTTTATCAAGTCAATGGTATTTTTGGAAAACAAGTTTTAGGTCATTCACTTCAAAGACCATTTGCTTGAACTTCAAGACCTCTAACAATATGGAGAAGAAGTGTTGATTTTAATTTTTCTCTTGAATCAACTCCATTACTCAAATTGTTTGACCTATATTCTACCTTTTTGATTATGACAAAAAGGGGGAGTACGTTAATGGAAAATTATTTTGATAAGAATATTTTGTCTCTGAATCATAGCTCAGACACTCTAACTCTTTAATTGCATTCAATTCTTTTTCTTAGAATGTTTTCAGGAAAAATTGATATATTGATAATTAGGCTCTGATTTAACAAGTCATTATCTCTATCTATTACATTTGACAAGAATCATACTTGAACCATCTCAAATCTTATAAGTCCAATCAGGCTCTGATATATAATTAGGCGTTGTTATTCTGTATCTAATAAGAACTTCATAATTAGGCTCCAGTATCCTAAATCTGATAAGATTTTTAAATCTTAAATTCAGGGGGAGCATTGATAAAGGGAAGTTATTTTTAAACTTATCTCTATCATTTCCTATTGATTATCATCGTACAAAATTGTGTCATCAAAATACATGGTTTTGTCATTATTATAAAAAGGGAGATTGTTAGAACAAGATTTGATTCTGTAAGATATATTTAAGTTTTGATAATAACAAAGTAGTATTTGTGTGAGAAAATTTTTGGTATTCTAACGTTTGTTTTCTAAAGAATTAACAAACAGGTTTTGACTCTGGTAGAGAATGTTTTGACTCTGATAGAGATCATATTCAACAATTACTCTGATCTGACCAAAGTCGCTTTTGCGTTATAAGAAGCAAGTCTGCTTATGTTCTACTCTCACTCAGAAAGATTCTAAGAAGACATTATGTTGTTGCAACAATGTTCTCTTGGTTTCTGCTTTTGATCATGACTCTGATACTTTACTTCTCAAGGCTTTCTAGCTTCTGAAGTCATTATCTTCTGATGACTAAGTGCTAAAGACTCTGAAGACATGATTCTGTTGAACAAAGTTTTGAAGACTTTAAAGACTTGAGGTTTTGAAGAATAAGTGTTGAAGACAAAGTTCTACTGAACGATGTTCTGAAGACTCTGAAGACTTAAGTTACTAGTGACCAAAGGTTCTGAAGACTGGGTGCTTATAGTTCTGAAGACAAGGTTCTGGTGAACAAGTTTTGAAGACTCTGAAGACTCAAGACTTTGAAAACCAAGTGATTAACTCTTCTACTCATGCTTTAATCATCTCTGTTCAGAAGCCGCTGATGTAAAGAAGAGAAGCTCAAACAATTTATAAGGGAAAATAATACATATTACATTTCAACGTCTCATTCCACTACCATTCCACTACCCTGATTTGGTTGTACAAAGGACAACTTTTATGTACGATTTCCATCCCTGCATAACGACATTATTTCAAGTCGCCAGCTACCTAAAGGATATTCCTGATCTGCCCTCCAATGGATCTTTTTCTGGCTATATAAGGACTTGATTACTTGAAGAAAAACATGACAAGATTCATAACGATTAATACAAAGGTCACACTTTGACTGAAAGAAATACATGAAGAATTGAAGCTACAGTATTGAAGTACCACAATACAAAGAAAAAATATTGTTCATATTGTATTAGTATCTTTAAGACATTTGAGCTATTAATATTGTTTATATATGCTTGTTTAGAAGAAATTTCATTGTAAACATCTTTGTTCAAACTATTGTTTATAACTTCTTAAGGGACCGGTTAGGTCAGAATCCTTAAGAAGAGACTGTTAGTCTTTGTTGTTAGTCACCAACGGTTTCTTGTGCATATTGTATTTCCTTAAGGGACCAGTTGGGTCAGAATCCTTAAGAAGAGATGGTTGTTTGTATTTTTAGTCACTAGCGGTTGCTAGTGTAGTGTAATCAGTTGATTATAGTGGATTAAGTCCTTGTGTATAAGGCAAAATCACCTTGGCGGGTGGACCGGATTAGCTTGATAGTTTTCAAGTGAACTAGGATATACTGTGTGTCTTTCTTTCTTGATTAGTTTATTTGTAATCTTTGTTTGAATTTCACAAAAAGATTTCATTTTTGAAAATCCAATTCAAACCCTATTTTCTTGTGTTTTCTCATACATTCACACCATTCTTCTTTTCAATCAAGACATCATCGACACCTTTGGCCGCAAGAGTGGTATCATCCGCAAATTTTACTCTACTTTTTGCAGCTTGATTGATTTGTACAAACCAATACTTTCTACTCGTTATATATGTTGAGCAAATAGAATCCAAGTACCATTCATTGTTGTCTTTGACTCCATATCGAACCGTAATCATTACGTTTTGCTCCGAATTCATTTCTGCCGCATTTTTCGAACTGCTGCAGCTGTTGTCCCGTAATTTAAAGTTGCTACTGTTGCTACCCAGTAACTCTTTAATGCCATAATTCTCCTATGTGATCATCATTTTTCATCATCTACCTCTTTCCTCACAACATTGGCTTCATCTCCTTGGGAATCCCTATGTTTTGCACCACATTCATTTGAAAAATGTCCAAGCTTTCGACACTTCTAGCACTGAACTTTGCTTTTGTCCCTCAGTTTTCTACCTCTAGCATTGCCTCAATCACCATATCCATTGGAGCTGCTCTCACCTTTTTTCCCCATTGAAACCTTCGAATTTTGTGGATCATTTCCATCAAAATTCTGAGAGTTTTGCTTCCCCTTCGAAGTCCATTTTCCTCTCTCATCCATCATTTTCTCATGAGCCTCAAGAGAGCTTTGAAGCTCATCTTTGCTCAACGTCGCAAGATCCTTCGACCCTTCGATAGTTATTATAATGTTGTCAAATCTTGACGTTAAAGAATGCAAAATCTTTGACAAAACATTCTACTGCAAAATAGTTTCTCCACAAGACTTGATTTGATTCACCAAAAGCGTAATATGCATCACATAATCGTTGATCGTCTTCTTTATTCTATTTGTGTTAACTTGAATTGCCGCTTGTGAGTTTGTAACCCCACTGTCTTAACTTTAGCAACCCCTGCATAAGCTTTCTCTAAGATCTCCTAAGCTTGCTTTCCCGACTCACAATCGCCAACTTTCTCAAAGTTGTCACCAACGATGCAAGAATGAATCAAGAAGAGTGCCTTGTAATCTTTCTTCTTTTCTTTCTTGAATGCATCCTTTTGAGCATCTGTAGCTTCAGCTTCAAATGGTATAACTCCATTGTTGATAATCTCAAGAACTTCTTGACACCCAAACAAAAAATTTATTTGCTTTGGCCACTTGTGATAGTTCTTCGAATCAAGAATTGGAAGGTTGGTGTGAATTCTATCATTGGAAACAATCCTCATTGTTGTAGCTAAAATGGACCAGAACCAGAGTTCTTGATGCCGAATGTTAGAACATACAAAATCTCTAATGGTGAATTAATGGAGAATTGAGTTAATTTAGAGAAGATGAGGTTAAGAAATCGAGAGGGAAAAATAGAGAGAGTAATTGAGGGTGAGAAGAATAATTGGCATTAACCATAAAATGGGAGCTTACAAGGTCTTATATATAACAAGTACACAAAATGATTAGAGATAACGAAACAGCTTTACAAAATAAGCTTAAACTAATAGAAAACTGGAAAAAAAAAAAAATACCTTCGTAACTGATTACGACCATGATACTAGCAATTCTCAGTCTTTTTTAACTCCGTAATTAGTTACACAAAAACCAGTAACCGATTCCCATAACTAAAATGACAAAAAAACTGGTTTTCAACAAATATTATGTTTGGAACGTATCCTACGAAACATTTTTCCTAAAGGCTAAGGTCGCGTGTTGAAACCTTAACTCTAACCATTATAATTTTAAGTAATAGTTTTATTAAAATACCAAAAGAATCATTTCCAAAGAATCAAACCCATGAAATAGATCTTGAAGTTCATACATTCATACATGACCAAACGAGTCAATACATATGTACACTTATATATTGTAGCACCCCAAAATTTTCCCTTTTGATTTAACTTGGACTGGCTTTTGTTTCTTTACATTTTTTCATTTTTGCTTATCATAGCATATGTTCTTGAGGCATGGGATCAAGGCGTTTATGTGGCTTAGGTTCCTTTTTAGTGCAAGAGGTTGAACAGCGAGCATCAGGAAGTCCGACATTTATTTTGCCTGACGATCGAGCGATCGATCTTATCTTATTTTGCATGTTATTTTCAGCTCAGAAGGCAACATTAGAGCTATCTCAGGCATTCTCACAGTTTTGATATTCGAGATCAAGTTTCAAAGGCTTAACAGAGCGCTGAACAGATGAAAATGGGCGAATGTGAACTTTTCCCTCCAAAAGGCGCCAAAATTCAAATTTTTAAGGTGTTAACCAATTATCCAAGTCAAAATCAGGCCAGATTTGAATTTTTGAAGGTGTTAATCGATTAACCCATATGGTTAACCGATTAACTAAGGCAAATTTTTCCTCTGCACGTGAATTTCATACAGAGGTTACTTTGGGGTCCATTTTGATCACTTGAGAAATTGATTTTACACCAGAAGAAGGATCTAGAATCATTCCAAATTTTGATTAACTTTCAAATTAATTCAAATTCCCTTCAATTTCCCATTCCTAATCTCAAACCAGTTTTCACAAACCATACTCCAAACCATATTTGGATCCAAACCAAGAGCATATTTAAATGATTTGCTCCAAACCTCACACACATAATCCTCATAATTCCATTTCATTTTCAGAATTCACTCTCATGCTCTCAATTCTCTCTCAATTTCTTTCACTCCAAAACTCCATTAGAGCTCTCACCCATGAATTCTTTGATTCTCCATTGGAATCATTGAACTCTAGAGCTAAAACCTTCATCCTTCATCCTTATCATCTCCAATTCTTCATTCAAATTTCGTGCTATTGTGGATATGAATTTTGAAGTTGATCTAGAGGAGCTTATTTGGATAATTCTTGCTTAATTTTGGTGGATCTTCATTTCTACTACAAGTAATCACTTGGATCTTGAAGGATTTCCGAATTTCTTGCTTGGATCTGCTCAATTGAAGTTGAATCAACAATTACCAAAGGAATTCTCCGCTTTGTAGGTTGGAATTCTAGATCCGATGATATTTTGAGCTTATTTTGCATATTTGATGTGGATCTTCATTTTTTATTGACTTTTGGTTGATTTGATCCATGTGAATTGTGATCTTGATATTTGAATGTGTTTACATGTTGCTGGATTACTGAACTCTGGTGTTAAATTCGTGCATAAGTGATTATATGATCATCTGGATTATTGGAGAAGTGATTAATTGCTGAAAGTGCTTTTGAGCTGCTCTTTTCTGCCTCTGATACAGTGTTAATCGATTAACCAGATACAGTGTGAACTAGTTAATCGATTAACCAATGCGGATTTTCAAATTTTCAAACATTTTCAACTAGTTAATCGGTTAGCCATATGTGTTAACCAATTAACACTGTGCCAGCAGGCCTGTTTTGCTGTTTTTCAAGGTTGTTTTGGTGCTCTCTCACTTTGAATCTTCATGGATCGATATGATGCATTTGGAGTGAGATGTTTTGGATATTGTGTTGTTGTTCTTGATTGTTTAATCACGATTTCTTCGACACCCGTGTTCGATTTCCACTTGAATGCATGCTTATGGATGTGGTTCAAAGTGATGATCATTTGCATTGTTTCCTTTACTTGCATTGCTTGGTTGAGATGTGCTTGTGGTGGCTGCTGTCCCACACTTTTTCCCTCCACTTTTCGTTTGTGTTTGCATTTCATGTTGCATTTCATCTTCCCTTTCTTTCTACTTGTGATTGATTCATCTTGTGTTTTCTTGGTTTTCCTTGCCATGATACCTTAGGATTCCTAGTCCCTCGGGAGTAGGAGAGACATTAAGTGTTCAATCCAAGCATGCTAACATTAGGGTAGATTTCCCCTTTTTAATCCCAACTTTAGGACCACTTTACATGACAACGTTAGGGTCGAGTTTCCCTTAGACCTTCCGTGCGTCTCTCTTCTCATCTCAAAACACATTCTAACTCATGTAATAAATACGATGAATGTTGTACGCTACGAGCCTTAAGCACATGGGAAATGATGAGTGAGGGGTCTCCTCTCACTTGTCTAGAGTGTGTAGTGTACGTCCCGTTTGGGGGCGATATGCGACGCATTCGTTCCTATGCCATAGTCTTTAGTGCAACGTGAATCACAAATCAAACTAATTCACTTCTTGTTTAAAAAACACAAATAAAACCTCAAACCTTTTTATCCTTCGGGATTAATTGAAAACCATTTTCGGAAAGAGTGTTATTAACTCTTGGTTCTACCGCGAACAGGCATCATCCCTAACTACTGGAACGAAGGTTTAACCCTACTCAATTAAAACACTTGAACCAACATGTGGTCGTGTTAGCCTGAACTATGTTTACTCTGATTTCTCGTACCATACGAGGATATGTAGGCACAAGACGGCGATGTCTTGGCGAGCAACCTTCCCCACCTTCGCCCGTATTTTTCCAATCTACATTGACTCTGACTTTCCCATTGCACGAGGGAATACGTAGGCATAGAGCGACGATGCTCTATCGAGTCTCTTTTCTTTTCTTTGGTCCTGTGAGCCCGTAGCTTAGATAGATAAACACACCCTATGATTAGACAACAAGCATGGATCCTGTTGAGTACAACGGACGTGAGGGGTGCTAATACCTTCCCCTTGCCTAACCGACTCCCGAACCCAAGATTTGGTTACGATGACCTTGTCTTTTCCCTTTTCGTAGGTTTTCCCTGATCGTTTCCTTTCCCTTTCTTTGGGATAAATAACGAACGGTGGCGACTCTTCTATTTTTTCGTCGGGTGTTTTCGTAGTTGCGACAATTGTCGACTCTGCTAGGGACTGCGATGGTTCCCTATGTGAGTTAATCCTAGCGCTTGTCTGTTGTGTTTTTTTGGGTGTTTACTTTTGTGCAGTTATTTTGCTTTATGTACATTATTTGTTTTATATTATTACATTTTCATTTTATTATCATATCACTACTACTGTGTTGTGGGGTGGGTTGTTCCATTGAGAGATAAGCTCAATACCCAGGCTTAAGTATACACACATGATTAGTGTGGAGAATAGCGGGAGCTTGTGTGGCGTTTGGCCATGCAATAGCTCGTGCAAAATTCACGTACAGACGAGGTGTTTCTTTGGAGATACTCTATCTTGCGCGTTTGGTGCAGTTGAGGGAGTATCGACTTAGAAAGACTAATGACTCTCGAGACCGTTCATTGGGAAGTCAGCTAAGTGAGGCCGCTTCGTTAGACTATGATGCCGAACCAGAAATGGTGAACGTATCATCGTTTCTCGAAAGTCTGTGACGCTGATGACCTACATAGGATGCCGTACCTTTCAAGACTAGAACCCACATGTGAAAGGGATGGGTTTTGTAGCAAAATTGACCTCCAACCAACCGATTTTCTTGCCAGTGCGGATTTTTTATCCTGAGTACTCTGGTTTTCTATTATCTTAGTGTCCTGATTAACACGGGGCTATGGTTGTATTCAGTCAATGGCACAACAACAAATTTGAGCATTGGATACCATACCTTGATCCCATGTGTGCATCTGCATAATCATCCTGCATTTAACATTGCATGTCTGTGTGTGTTATAGGTTCTCGTCTCTCCTTTGATTCTGCATTTCATCATAGTCTCACGCAAAACAGTTTCGAAACTCTCTTAGAAGTTGGACCATTTGACCTTGAGTTCTGGGCTGATCTTGGCACTTATATAGGTTAGCCTTCTCATGGCCCCTTCTCCCAAGTCGATTTCTTCGAGTGGGTCTTGCGCTAGCATCTTCAAATTTTCTGCTAAGGCCGTTTGTTCTTTCTTTTTGGCTATATAAGCCGAAATCTTTTCCATTACTTCGAATTCAGTCATTATCATGAAATTCGCTTCCCCAGTCATTGGGTTCGATTCATGAGGTACCAAAGTAGGGAAAATTTCATTCTCGTACAGTCTCCCTATCCCATCTGAAACCATGGACAGAATGTAAATACAATGAGCAATAAGCGTCATCACTTTAGGTGAAATCGAAACCTGTCGGAGTACATGGCGCTATATTTGCCAAGTTTTTGTCGAAGCTCCTTCGATCAAGGTGCACTATACCAAAAAATACCTTTAGGTGCTGCCTAAAATGGCGCTGTTGTAGGTAAAGTATGTTTGCTCTCTAAAGGCAACGCTTTTAGAAGCGCTCTCTAAAGTATATTTCCTTAATACCTTTAGCAGCGTTTTTTTTATTAAAAGCGCTCTTTTTCCTCCACTTTTAGCAGCGCTTTTAAAAGGGCTCTCTAAAGTGTATTTGCTGAAGACATATAACAACGATTTTCTTAAGAAAAACGCTCTCTGCCCCCCCCCCCCCCCCCCCCCCCCCCCCCGTTTTAGCAGCACTTTTTCAAGAAAACACTGCCTTTTCTTCACGTCATTGAATTTTTTTTAAATCACTTTTTCTTAGCGTTTTTTTTTTGTAAAAGCGCTGTCTATTTTGCATATTTATATGAAGTGTTTTTTGTTGAATTCTGTTGCAAAATTCTTTATAATTTATCACATAAACCTGCTTATAACAATTATATTCAACACAAGCCTTTATTTCAACACTTTGGCCTTATATATACCATAACAATTCAACACATAAACTTGCTTATAATCATTGCAATTCAACACAACCCTTTATTTTAACACATATTATATGATAATTCAACAAAAACGATCCGTAATTCTAAAATATATTCCAAAACCGATATTTTAATCGTTCTAATTGTTGAACTCTATCGGCTAATTGGGCCATATCCCTTAAATATTGGGTATCCAACTTCTTTCGAATTGAATGGTCAAGGCCCCCAGTGGACATTTCGACCAACTCATGCTCTAGCACCTATGTAAAACACCTGGCTTTGAGAAGTCGAAACCAGTTCAAATATTCCTCGATAGGCTCAGTAACCTTTCGTTTTATACTAGCCAATTATTTTAAACTTATTTTCGTTTGTCCCATGTAAAACTGTTCATGGAACAAATGCTCTAACTGGGTCTACTCATGGATCAAGTTGGAAGGTAACGTGGTGAACCAAATGAAAGCATTTTTGGTCAAAGAACTGGAGAAATATTTTACCTTAAGACTCTCATCATTAGCAATTTCCATTGCCTCAATCAGATACTTGGCCACATGTTCGACAGTAGAATCAATAGAGTCTCCTAAGAACTTAGTGAATTTAGGGACTTTGGTCCTCGGAGGTAACTCCGAATGGAGTATATATTCAACCAAAGGCTACATATAGTTTGGCCTTCGCAAGCCAATATTTACTCTATTTCGTGCCATAATCCTTTCGACCATGGCAGCCAAGTTATTATTTGCGACTGCATTATTACGCCGGACTTGTTGTACGACATTATCCGCATTTTGGTTTTTGTTAACCATCACTACCCTTGGAGGTTCCTCTCTGGGACCTTGGAATTGATTTCTAGGAGGTTCGACTATCCCATGATTAACTTCTTGGGGCACGTTCCCTGGGTGTTGTTGAGTTTGGTTAATAGTGAGGTCCTCTTCGAAGGATATACCCTGGTTTTCCCTCACATGTTCCCTTTCTGGGTGTTGAGGGGGATTTGGTACCCCATAGAAATCAACTAAACGCGTCATTTGCGCTACCAGTTGTTGGTTAGTTTGAGTAGTGTTTTGGATAAGGGGCTGAAATATTTCTCCCATAGTTTGGGACATCATTTGTACCATCTGGTGGTTACTTTCATCCATTTGTTGCCTCAAATAAGAGGCAAAACCAATTGTTAGATTCTGTGTGGGAACAGATTATCCTATGTTTTGGTTATTTCGACCCACGTTCATTCCAGATACTGACCCCTGTAATGGCGAAGTTATCACCTGTTCTGAGTGTGCAAGAGGGGCGTTGTGGAGACTTGCCATTACTGATGTTGGCATACCATATGGTGGGTCTCGCGGCAAAGGCATCGAAAACCCTTGTGAG
Source organism: Lathyrus sativus (assembly GCA_963859935.3). NCBI lineage: Eukaryota > Viridiplantae > Streptophyta > Magnoliopsida > Fabales > Fabaceae > Lathyrus > Lathyrus sativus. The sequence goes on along the minus strand of OZ012736.1, from coordinate 114,563,774 downwards.
GGAATATTCCTATACGTGGAAGTTCCTACTAGAGGTAGGGTATATGGAGGGCCTCTTGGCCCAATGTAAGTTAAAGTTGATTGCGTATGAGTAATCAAATGCGCGTGCATCGAAAACCCCATAGTTGGAACCTCTTCAGAAACAGGAAAAGAACCTACTTGCCCTTCCGTCGAGGGTGGCACGAGAGGCTCCGTGTTATCGTTACCATTGTATGGATTCTGAGGAGTGTTTGGCTGATTTGTATTTAGCGCCATTCTCCTAGTATATCCTTTCTTAGTTCGAGTTTCATTATTAGTGGTTATCTTACCACTTCTTAACTGCATACAAATGAAAACTTTACGCAGAGGTCTCTAAAAAGATGTTTCTAACAAGAAACTCTGATTAGCATTGTTCCACTGGGTGTGCCAATTTGTTTGCCGTGAAATTTGGAGAATAACCGCTGGTCTAACAAATCTTCAAGACTCGTTTTAACTTGTAGGATCGACCACATTAAATCCTAGGACATAGCTAATCTGAGTTTAAAATCAAATGAAATTTAAAAGAGAAGGATAAGCACTTCAACAGTATTGAAAATGATAAAAAGGTTTTAGTAGTAAAACAAGCAGAAAAGGAAAGTAATTCAAGGCGAAGAGGATAACGATTCTAAAAAAATGAAGACCAGGAAATATAAATTGCATAAAAGCAGTAAAGTAAAGGAAGATTCTTATAAAAGAATAACTGTATTTTTATGCATTGCAATAAAAAAAGTGGTGTTTCGACACGTACATTCTTAGTTATGACTCTTTTCTCACTTTGACTTGGGTACTTTGAGTAATTTTCTGAGTGACTTGTACATAATGAACACCTCTAAAAATCCTAAATTAAGCCACTATTTAGAGCCAGTCGACATAACCGCTCTTAATGACTCAATGGACTAGATTAAACCAAATGTCACTATGTATGCTTTGATTACTTGAAACAATGCCACATGCCTCTTTCTATTGGGTGAAAAATAACTATATTTTTCTCCAGGATTCGAATTCAAACTTCAAAAGATTTTTTCCTGTCGAATTGTCCATCTTCTGGTCGAAATCCCCGCAACATTCCCATAGTCAAAAATACTGTCTTTAACTTAATAATCTAACGTTTCTACCTGGGTGTCAAAATTCAAGGCTAACAGGTGTATTTTTGGTATTGCTGAACAATATTTTGGCAGGATCATGAGAGATAGAGTTGTTCGATTTTCATTCTTATTGAAGAACTGACGAAATTTTTTTGGCAACATCAGGAAGAGAATCAGTCATGAGAATATTGCTCTTGACATTGTTAAAATTGTCATTCAAGCCTTCCAAGAAACAGATGGTGTACTTGTTGCACCCTAAAATTTGACCAACCGGGTCCCGTATCTGGCTCGATGTTTTGACGCATAGCCGCATTTGCATCTGCATATCGCATACAGGGCATTTTTCAGTTGTTTTGATTTTATCGGGATCACAGCCCTCGTCTCGCGTCTCAGGTGTTTTTATCAGTTCAGATAGGTAGAATCGTATTTTTGAATTCGTGCTATTCCCGATGTTTTCAGCTCGTGCTGTTGTTTTTAGGGATATTTCGGTGTCTATTGATTTTTACCGGTTACTCCGGTGCGCTCTCGTGGTGTTATTTGTCGTTCGGTGCTATTTTTGTTCCTTCGGGAATTATTGTGATTTTTCTGGGTTTTATTGGCCATTATTAGGGTTTTAATAGATTTTAATCATTTTTTTAGAATAATATAGAAACATTGTAGATTTTTATTTTGGTTTTATAGAATATAATAAATTTTCTTTTAGATAGTATAGAATTTACTAGATTTTCTTAATTTTAATAGATATTAGAATATTAGGTTTTAATCTAGAATTTAATTGATTTCATTTTGCTTATAGGATTTTCTAGATTTAATTAGTTCTAGATATAGTTTTCAGGTTTAATTAGATTAATTAGGTCTTAGTTAATTAGAGTTAATTGTTTTAGTTTCATTAACCATTTTAATCAACTCAGCATTTCACGTTAATTCATTCATTCCATTAATCATGTTCATTAGTCTCTTGTGGGCCAATATCCAAATTCACGTAAAGCCCAATTCACTTCAGAAGTCCAGAATTGTCCAGGTTATAAAAGGGTTCAGCCACGTGTTACGCAGGGGAGCTAGACACATATCATTATTTCCACACTGCCACGCCTCACCTCACATTCTCCCTCTCTCTGCCACGCCACCCCACACGTGGCCTCCCTCCGTTTTCCCTTCCCACTCACCCTCCACGCGTCATCCATGCAGGCCTTCCCCCAGCCACTTGTCTCCGTCTCCTCTCACCGGAACCCTCACCTGTTGCATGGCCGGCGGCCATGCAACCACCGCTCCCAACAGTTTCGGCCACCATAACCGATCCTCAACCATCTCCGGCCTCCGTGAACTTCACCGGAAAACCAAAAACCCAAAATCCTTCATCTTCTCCAATCATCTTCTTCTCCGACCGACCTTCATCATCAATGACCACCGGAAATCAGTCGCCGGAAACTTCATCGTCACCGGAAAACTCATCAGTTCATCATTGATTTTCCAGTTTTCTCAACATTCATCACTGAGAATCATCCCTCCGACGTCAAGTTTCACCGATCTTCTTCGTGAATTCTCCAGGTCGTCACCAGAATCAACATCAACAATTCAAGAACCTCCCTTGTGTTCTTCAGCCGTTTTCCAGAAACTCACTAGCATTCATCGAGTTCAACCGCGTTCTTCATAATTTCCAGATTCTTCAGTAGGTTCTTGAACACATCCAACTTCATCGCTTCACCAACCTTCAAGAAGCGTCCAGAAAATCTCGAAACATCGTCAACAACCTCCAACGCATGCTTCTTCATCAAGACCTTCCTGAGATTCGCCAGAAATGCACAGATCCTTAGATCTTCAACCACTTCCGCAAGATCGATAGAGATCCTTTCAAGATCCTAGATCCAACACCAAGATTCATCTTCGTCTACGAACAATCGCTTGCAAGATTCATTCAAGATCCATATTCTCCAGATCACCACTTCACATCATCAAGAATCGTCAACAAGATCTCAAGATACATCCAGCAAGATCTTCAAAATCTTCAGTAACACCAAAGTCTCTCATCTTCTTCAGCTTCTTTCTTAAAGATCGTCGTAATTGGATCTTCGTCAAGGAAATGGTTTTGTTCATGATACTAAAGTTTGTAGAGGAAAGTTGGAGTATAGAGATTTTGCAGTGATAAGGGGAGATAATGTTTGAATCGAAGGTGAAGAGAGGCTCAGAGGAAGAACAATGTTTGAAGGTTGAAGGGAGAACGAGAGAGAGAGGATTCAGAGAGAGAGTTCAAGGAACGGCGCATGAACAGTAACACAAAGGGGGAAAACTAGGGTTTTTTTCTGAAGTGGGAATGAGGAAGGAGGAAAGGCCATTTGGTTGACTGGGCCGAGAGGCCCATTGATTTTTTTGGTCATTATTGCACCCTCCGTTTTTGTTGCCTTTGATGGGCTAAGCCCAGCGTGATGTCTGCTGGTGGACACCCTTCATTTTCCTTCCCCCCCCCCCTTTTCGTGTGTTTGTGGAATTGGGCCAAGCCCAACGAGTTATGGTTGGCAACACTTTTTTTTGTTCACACCCCCCCCCCCCTGTTTGTCTTTTTTTGCAGCTCTAGCTAGTGGACTGGGCCCAGTTGTACCAATTATTTTTGCTGGCTGCTTACCCCCTGGATGGTGTACCCCCCCTTTATATTTTCTTTTACATTTTTTCTATATAGTTTTAAGAGAAAAAAATAATAAAAGAAATATTGGAAAAAGTAGTGAAAAAATAAATAGAAAATATGTGAAAAAGAAATATTTGGAAAAAGAATTGAAAAAAGAATATATGAAAAATATTATGGAAAAAAATGGAAAAAAAATTGAAAAAGAGATATATGAAAAAGATATTGAGAAATAATAAAGAAAAAGGAGAAAATAGAAAAAGAAAAAGAAGAGAAAATATTTTAAAAGGAAAGAAATATGAAAAGAAAAAATAGAAGTATGAAAAAGAGAAAAAATATTAGTGTAGATTTAATATTTTTTAGAGTACATTTTTTTCATAGAGTTTATTTACACTTTTAGGGATAGTTTAGAAGTCCACTTGTTAGGGGACTATTTTCCATTTGATTTTTCAGGATAGGATAGGATAGTATTTCCTAGGAGTTTATTTTTCAGTATTCAATCATTGTAACAATTTTTCAGAATGTTAATAAAACGAGATTTGAGCTGTGGTCCCGAAAGTAGCCGAACTACAGCTGCTCTGATTTCTCGTACCAGACGAGAATATGTAGGCATAGGATGCGATATCCTAGCGAGCACACTAACAATTAACCTTTTGTTCTCTCGCTGCTGTGCGATCGAGACTTTCCCGCTGACGACTGATTGTTACCCTTTTTCTCTCTTGCCCGAGTGCGTTTGAGACCAGACCGTAGTTTTTCCCATAGGTTCCCGTACCTTTAAAACCAATTTAATTTCTCACTGCTGTGTGAGAATACCCTGTTTAGCCGTAGTTAGCCTGAACTACGTAAGCTCTGATCTTCCATGCAGTATGGAAGTACGTAGGCACAAGACGCGAGGTCTTGGCGAGCCAATTTCCCCGTAGTCCCGAACTACGTTGACTCTGACTTTCTCTCTTGAGAATACGTAGGCATAGAGTGCGACGCTCTATCGAGTCGTTTCCTTCCATTTAGATTTAGCAGTCGTAGATAGATTGTTTGCATCCTTTAGACAACCCAAGCAAGCGTGGATCCCGTCGAGTACGACGGACGTGAGGGGTGCTAATACCTTCCCCTTGTGTAACCGACTCCCGAACCCCGGTTTTAGTTGCGATGACCATACCTTTCCCGTTTTTTGCGAGGTTTACTTCGAGCGTTTCCTTTCCCTCCGTTGGGATAAATAACGCACGGTGGCGACTCTTCTGTCAGCCGGCGCCGATTTTCGCAGTAGCGACAGCTGGCGACTCTGCTGGGGAATAGCAGATGTGCCAAGTATGATTGGACTTCTCTGGGGATAGCTCGCCCGCGTCAATGAGAAATTGGACTTTTGTTGAAGAACTGACGAAATTTTTTTGGCAACATCAGGAAGAGAATCAGTCATGAGAATATTGCTCTTGACATTGTTAAAATTGTCATTCAAGCCTTCCAAGAAACAGATGGTGTACTCCATATCTCATTTTTTAAATATTGAGACTCGAACCATAAGTACATGCATGAAGAGATCTTAAAGATTCCAAATCTTTTCAAAGGGTCTTCATTGTTCACCTTGATGAATAAAGTGTACTTGTTGTAACAAACCGTAGATGCAAAAATGATCACCTTTAGAGAATCGATTTGCAAGAAATGTCCAAAGTTGAGCAGTATTCTCGATATAGATTGTGCTTTGAGCGATGTCTGGTGCAAGAGAGGCAGCAATCCATGCAAGAACGATATTATTACAAGTTCCCACGTGTCGAACAACGGGTCATCTTCACTAGGTGCGATGATCTTGCCACTGATGAATTTGATTTTGTTCTTGCTCTAGAGAGCTCGCTTCATAGATTGTCTCCAAGATTCATAGTTGTGTTCGAAGAGTGGCAAAGAAACGAGGATGACGTCGGGGTTTTCTACGGGATGAATGTAATATGGGCTGGATTGATCAAGAGCTGGATTTGGGGGTGAGTCTTTGTCAGTTTGGCTATTTTTTTTGTTTGGAGGTGATGTGGTTAAGTGATCATCTTAATGATGATCCTTCATTGTTGAAAGATGTGAGAAAGTTCATATTCAAGAAGGAAAAAGATGATGATTCTTCAAAATTTTACACTACCAATACCATAATAGAGTTTATAGCGGAATAGTGTATTTCATTATTCTGAACTTGGTAATATATCGCATTGAGCAACCCTTTATATAGGATATAGTTACTTACATCTTAAGTAACAATATAACGAACTATCCTATATACATGGACAAAAGAAAATAATCAAAAACTAACTAATCAAACTAGCTTATATCATTTAATATCATGACTTACATCATGAGCTCATGTATTTTGAGTTTGAATTCAAATGTGTCGAGGTTAACGTTTGATAATAGAAAAGATCATCTAGAATTTTGCAACTTTGTCAATGAATTTTAACTTTTTTTTTCTTTCTTTTTTTTTGTAAATCTCGAGTTTAATTTGCTACGAGAAAAACTACAAAATTGCTTTTATTTTTGTCAGGGTGTCAAAATATCTTGCGTCTTCCCTTCTTTTTATTTTTTTTCCAACATTGTATTTGGTCAATGAAATTGCGATTTAAGTTATTTAAATTTTATACAATTGCAAAAACAACTAAAATTCCTGTATTACTACATATCAAGAATACACATACAATATGTATTTTTTAAAGATAAACTCATGTTTTAATTGTATAATAAATTTAGTATTGTTTCAAATAAATATCACAACCGCACCTGTAACCGCAATATGTATCTTAACAAAAACATCTCGTAACTAAATTCACCACATTTATCAACAATTGTATAAAATTGCAACCACAATTTCAAAGGATAGTTGAATTGTATGATTAACATGCTAGACAAAATCCATCAAATCATGAACATGTTAACTACATATGAGGGATGGGATATGGCTATGTAGGCCAATTTAAATCTGACTGATCAGTAATCACAGTCTAAACTTAGTAGCAGCACAGCAGCAAGCAAGAAACAAGGGTTCCATTATAATGTAGTATTTTGTGTGTGGACCACAAGATGGATGATGAAACACACACACAGCTTTATCTGATACCAAAAAAAACCCCAAAACAAGTAAAGCATCTTATACGTGTATTGGTAATGGGCAAGGTTTGGACTAGTTAACAAGCAAGCTGTCTACAACAAAAGTATATCCTGTGTGCTATACTTATAGTGTGTTTTTATAGTAAAGCTTCCAAACTAACCTTCTTTCATCTTCTTTCCCTAAGTAATCAACCAAGTCCCCCCTTTGGCATGCATATTAAAAGCTCACACATAAAGCTATACAACAAGCCAAATTACATATTATTACTCGCATCTTCTAGCTTACCACATGTATAATATTTTAAGTATCACTAACATCTCTTAAAAAATATGTGTCTGTTTTTTTTCTGTGTGAGATATTTTTATTTGATTTTTTAAACTGTTATCAGTATTGTCGTGTCGGTATTTCATAGATAATATATATGGTGTCTAACATAGACTAAAGTTATTCAATTCTAACAAGAACCAATGTGTAAATAAAAACTTAATGTATGTTTTCTCCTACCAGTATTATAAACGAAAATTGTTTTATAATTTTATTAAATAGTAACAGATATATGTTTGATGCAATTATATCAATAACTTGATAAACTTAAAAAATAAAATTATTTATACTAGTGATTAGAGAAAATAAACTCTTATTCACAATTGAAATGGTTATCTAATTGGTGCAATAAAAAATAATAATGTTAGCGATTCAAAACTCCAAGTACAGTCATATTTTTGTTGAATTAACACCATCATTAACTTAATTGTAAAATTATACAAAAACCTAGTTTTTATTTACTATTTTTTTATAGGAATTTTTCCACTTTAAACCTATACAACAACAACCAAGTCTTATCCAATAAATAATGTCAATTATATTTGATCAATTTTTACCATAATATCATATTATATTAAGAATGATGTTTTTTCTAATAGTTTTTTAAGGTCTTTTCATTTCTTTATTGTTTTTGCATATTTACTATTTTTTTATAGGAATTTTTCCACTTTAAACCTATACAACAACAACCAAGTCTTATCCAAAAAATATTGTCAATTATATTTGATTAATTTTTACCATAATATCATATTATATTAAGAATGATGTTTTTTCTAATAGTTTTTTAAGGTCTTTTCATTTCTTTATTGTTTTTGCATTATGTTTCATCTGGTTTATCTTCTTTACTATAGAATCTATCGATCTTCTCTCTATTTGTTTAAATCATCTAAATCTATTTTTTATCATTTTCTCCATTATAGGTGCTATTCCGACTTTCTCTCCAATATTTTTATTTATAATTTTATTATGTTGAATTTTACCACACATTCATCGCAACATAATTATCTCTGTCATACTTACTTTATTTTTATGTTAATTCTTAATTAATCACCATTTTGTTTCGTACAAAATCACAGATCTTACCGCAATTGAATAAAATCTTTCCCGTACAAAATCGTAAATCTTATCACAATCGGATAAAATCTTTCCCTCCAATTTAAACTGTACTTTTACCTCACATAAAGTATCTGATGTATTTAAATGCAAAATAAATTTATAAAATATTAATAGACGCAAAATATAACAAATGATATAAACATTTATAAAAAGGAGTACATAATAAATGTGAAAGTGATTCGTACTCAATTTGTGAGACAAAAATTGAATTAGTTTTATTAAAAACAAGATGAACTCAAAATAAATTTCGTTTAAATGCATTTATAAATGTAAGTTGAGTTAGAATAGACTCTAAATACAAAATCAAATTTATTTGAAGACGTCCAAGCATATTACAAACAATTGATCACTTCTAAACTTAATTATAACTCATTCAAAATTAAAATCAAAATTACACTCGCTCAGAATTACGGTGACAGCAAAAGCTTAGTAGCTTTATACCAAAAATAAAACGCTTTTTCATCTTAGCAATTAAGCTTGATACATGTATTAATAATTACATAATTGAATTAAGTAGTGCTCCACCATGTTAGAGTCAATTAAATGCAACAAGTCAACAAGTTTACCATGATTGTGATGAAGTAGAGAACTGACATAACACAGATTCTGGGGATCCTAATAGATTCTCTACCCCATTTCTCTCTAAACTCCATTGATGGTAGTAATTGGAAAGCTGCAAAACAAAAGTCATGTCCCTATTCTTCTATTTTACATCTATTTTCACATAGCTTGGGTTTTAACTTATGCATCACTAGGGTTGCTCTAAATGGGAAAGATGATTATTTTCAACACATATAGAACGAAATAAAGCAAGAGAAAGAAAAACAAAGTACTCCATTGCCATCAAAATTCATCATCACTATATTTTAATGCTTTACACTTTTTATTTTTATCCAACGGTTAAAAAACAGGAATATCAACAACATAGATCTATTCATGTAAGTGTTTGTTTAATTGATGAAATCTATATAATAAACATTAACATTAACATTGTGTTCATGTAAGAAAAATAGGTGAAAATAATATATATTCTTTAATTTAATTAGTCACCAATAATATATTATTCTAGAAATTATTTCTGCAGCATATGAATTTAATTACTTCACGCCTGGATTTGAGTCTACCAACTTTTCTTCCTCAACACAGAAGAAAACATTGACAAATTAATTGTATATTACTTTTCAAATTTAATACTAGTACATCACATGAAATAAAATAGTAAAATACTGTATTGTTAATTTGTACAATAATAACTTGCACATCACCCAGAAAATGATGAAATGAAAATCCAACTATTGATAATACTAACAAAAATCTTGTTCCAATGTCCTATGTATATTTATTATCAAACTTTCGTTTCAGAAAATAACGAGCAAAAAAATTTTAAATAAAATATTGACAATAAAAACAACCGCAAACTAAACACACATTCATTTATTTAAATAGGTAGATTAATCTCTGTAATTATACACTTATCTTAAAAAAACTTATATAATATAACAAAGAAATATGAATATTTACAAAATTACAATGAATCACACTGAAATAAATAAAAAATATGTTGCCGGATTTTCGAATTAAAAAACTACATTTTAATTTAAAATTGAATCAAAATCACAATATAAATTGTAATTTTAATAAATATACTTCAAATTCAAAATGAACTAAATCAGACATTAGGTAGGAGGAAGATTGTTTTTTTCTTCTCTCATTTTCCAGGTGGTGTGAGGAAGAAGCCAAAAAGGTTTTTTTGCCGTTAGATGAAGAAGTAATATAGACGAAGAGACAAGTATTATAGAAAAAGACATGAAAAACGGAAAATGCAGGTGTGTGTTCTAAAACGACATTGATGCTTTCGAGAACAACTGTCATAGGATGGAGATTGTATTGTATCAACAACATATAGACAAAGAAAATTAAATCTAGAGGGGTCATCTATTTTTAGCATCATTATCATCACATAATCTCATAACCTTAACCTTCTAAATTCATTCCAAATCCAAATGCATTCATTCAGCATAGAAAACATCTACATTGTACACATAAACTTCATCATCAACAATAATAATAATATTTTAACCTCTAATTAATTCTAGTACTAAAAAGTCCACAACATTAACACAAATTAAGTACCTTAAATAAATATTTATATTCTTCCATTCTACTTCCTTAAAGGAATAAACCCTAAGAAAGAAAATTTTGGAAATTTTGTTATTCTATTATTATTTTTCTAGGGCTTCTTACCGAGAGTGTGTTTGTTGTTATGCATCCAAACCTTAAGAACATGACGCTTAACACCGCTTTCATTGCAGAATTCTTGAACCAAACCTTCATCATGTTTCTGAATTCTCCACCCCAATTTCTCAGCTAATTCCAACATCTTATCCTTCTGTTCCGGTGTAAACTTTGTTCTGTGCCGCTTCTTACTCGACCCTCCGCCGCTCGGATTCGAAACGTCTTCGTCTTGATCCTCCCTCGTGCTCTGCGTCCCTCCGCCGCCTCCTGAAGTCGACGGTAGAGCAAGTGTCCCGGTCCTCTGCTGTCCGGAAACATGCAAGTATCCAGCCGGAGTTCGATAATAAGCTGCAAACTGCGGCTGAGGTAGCGCGTGGTGGTGGTGGTGTGTCAACAGAAAAGGATCCCCGGCGATGAAGTCAGGCGACTCCTTGCGGTGGAAATTACGGTGGCAGTTACACGCAGCGCATTTTAGTGATTCCAAACTTCCTTCATTCCCCGCCGGCATAAACTCCCCGCAACCGTCTAAGGCATGACCACCGATTCCGACAGCATGATTCTTTAAACACTCTCTATACCTCGCTTTTCCGTTTCCGACACCGATGTTGATGTTACTGCTGTTACTGTTGTTACTGTTCCCGTTGTTGTTGTTACTGTTACTGTTCCCGTTGTTGTTGTTGATGATGTTTCTGAGTGGATGAGTAACCATAATAGCTTCACTGCCACCTGGCATCTTAACTCGTGACGAGTTAGGTAACGAGTCATAACTCGCTGCACCCATACATAACTCTTCCTCTTGTTCCTCATGATCTTCAAATTCCATTGTCGAAGCAAATTTTGAAGAAAATTTGGAAGCTAAATTGTCAATGATTAATAATTAATTAGAGAAATGAAACTGAAAGAACATTCAGTTTCAATTTTCTTTGATTCAATATTCATATACTTTTGAGGTTCTTTGTGTTTTTTCTGTGGTCATAATCTAAACAAACAGCATATACAAATACAAATTCTTTCTCTCACTCTGGCTTTGTCTTGGACCATTCATGATTACCTTTTACCGGCTATGTCCGGTTACACGGTAACTTTATGTTTTTATTGTGTGTGTGGTAGATGTGAATTTAACTGTGGAGTTTTAACTTTTCACTTTTTTGGGGACAATAGTACTCTGCTCTTGTTGCAGCAGGAGCATGAGCCAAGGACGAATCACGAAAGAGGAAAACAACAAAACAACTACAGTAATTAGCTTAATAGTATTATTTTTATATATTACACTTTTTTTTTTTATGAAAATAGTTATTGTTATCATTTTATACAAACTATATTATCTCTGTTATTATTTTTAAAAACAACTAAGCAAATGAAATTTTATATTATATATATGTTTTGGTTATTTGATAATGAAAATTAATTAACTTAAAAAGTAGAATTATTTATATGTTGATACAGTTATATAAAGTAAATGTTAGAATGGGATGAGGATAGGCTGAGCCTAATCTATTTAAGTGCGACTTGACTTATTTAATTGCTCTGATTTACTTAATAAAAAAAGTTAATCTTAAATTTTTTTAAATATATATTTAATTAAATAGATCAAGTTTAAATTATTAAAAAGTCCAATGAAATTATATATATATATATATATATATATATATATATATATATATATATATATATATATATATATATATATATATATATATATATATATATATATATATATATATATATATATATATATATATATATATATATATATATATATATATATATATATATATATATATATATATTAGAAAATATGCTAAAGGGTATATAATAGATCATATTGTCTATTTTGAAAAATAAGCTATTTCAAAACTTAAATGTGAAATAATTTTTAAATAAACTTGCAGGCTAGTTCAGACATTTAAAAAGGTCATAAGATAAAAAAAATTCATAATAGGTCATTAGATTAGGCTCGGGCCTTAAAATTTTGGGGGATTGTTCTTTCCACCATAGTGAAAAACCAAAACTATCTTTAAAATACGGATATATATTTGTGGATGTACCTCATTCACACACAATTCATTTATTATTAAGTCAAACACTAATTTTATGTCAACAAATAATATGAAAATGTATTTTCGTATAACCTATAGGAATGCACCTCCGAACGCGATTTTAATTAAACATGTGTCAACCACTTCTCTTTCTTCATTTCTCTTTTATTCTCTCAAACTCTTGAATGCTCTCAAATTACTTTCAAGTTTCTACTATCAATATCCAATCAATCAAAGAGCTCAACATCAAACTCACATTTGGTAAGTGTTTTATTTCTTTATACATTTGATTTCTATATACATGCATTTGTAGAAATTGAGCAATAGGTTGTTCAATAAGTAGTTTAGATAGGTTATTTAAGTGAGCAATGTATTTGATAGTAGTTTAGATAATCAATGTGTTTTTAAAATGTTATATTTCCATACATTTCTTCCATTTTTTTGTTCTTTTTGAGTTGCAGGATAATAACTTTTGTATTCGTTCAGAACTTGATTTTTCAGAAATTCGAAAATGCATTTCCGTATTTGGTATGTTTGCGTTATTTTCCTTGAATTTTAGGATGTTTCATATGAAATTAATTTTTTTATACTATGTAATACTTGTAAATGCATAAACCATGGTCGGACGATTACGAGGTTGTCTCATCCTAAGGAGCAGAAGCAGTTGTATCATAATGTGATGCAACTATATGGGTTGCAAGACTTATACATGGCCGGTTATTCTATTATTAACCATGTATGTGGTCACCATTCATGGAATTCTAAGAGGGTTCTTGTTTGATCTACTCGTACTCCAAGTTAGATGAAGGTTGTATGTGGAAAACCAGATAGCTAGTTGCACATTATTGACGGTAATATATTTTCCTTTTTTACTGTTTATGTACCATTTTTATAACATTTGTCTTACACCTTTACTAATAATTCATATATATCATTTTAAGGCATGGATCCTTTAGCACTTTCCACGCATATTCGGTTGTGCATATGTTGATACCTACACTAAGGATATCCCTCATGCTTGCACCTTCGTCCCATTTAGAGGGAATCGAGCGACCGGACCCTTCAGAGTGTATCTTGACGACATGGTAGTAAATTATATACACTTCTAATAGTACCATGATCACCGTCAGACACGTCCCTTGAACGTTATAGCCTTCTAATCTTGATGGTTCGCTTGTGGGTTATGTATGATGTATCCACATATTTCTAGGTGTGTAATGCGCCAATTTAGGTATGTGCAGCTTGTTTCGAGATACCCCTCTGATTTTGCTCCTCTTAATATGGTTTGTAGATATGTAAATGTCATGTATGATGATTATATAATCATTTGATATCGAACGAAGCACGAGGTACCCTGGCTCCCTAATGACTGGAGTTGTGCACACAGCTACGTCTAGTGGTATTTTAGAGTGTCATATACTTATATGACATCGAATGCTCTGAAAGATCCACCTATGCCACCTCATCAGGATATACTAGTGGAGGAACAGGTTAGGTCAAATCATGTTGTTGATGTGTTACCTACAAGTCGTTGTATCATGGATCAGCAGGAATAGATAAAGAACTCTTTCTAGAAGGCTCTATTTGGAAGGATATTGTAGATGTCATTCTTACAGAGGCACAAATGACACTACAGTATAAGAGACAACGTAATAATAAGGGGGTTTGGCATATGCAATAGTATATTATTTGTATTATGAATGCTATTATCGTATGTAATTTATTTTGACTTTATTCTAGATTCAGGATTTACTCATTTATATATGGCATTTTCATATTATTTGGTAAGTGTATGGTTTAATTTTATTATGATAGTATACTTATAATACATGGTCTATTACATCGGTGTATTTCTAAAAAAAATCAAAGAAGTGTATATTCATAAAGAAGTATATATCCATAACCTGTTACAGAGATGCATCTACGGGTCCATTTATGTTAAAATACGTGTGTCTCAGTTATAAATGCATGGGGTGTGTGTATGGTGAATACGAAAGTGCATCTTCGTATCCATTTATGTCAAATGAATATGTCTCATTTAGGAATGCATGGGGTGCGTATAATGTGAATACGAAAGTGCATCTACACACTATTTTCTAGAAGAAAAAAAAGGTGTGGCTTCTATACGCATGCATTTGGTGTGAAATTGGTGCGTCCGGAATGTATGTTTGGATTCGTAAGGGAGTTTTTAGTTTTCCTTATGATACTTCTCTGCCACTTATGGTGGGAGAAGTAATTTCCAAAATTTATCATATGTCAAACTCAAGACTTCTAAAATCTGGTATGACCTGACCTATTTTCATTTATAATCATATAACTTAAAAAACTAAGAACAACACGTAAGTTGCCTTAAAAAATAACAATGCATAAGTTAAAGGTATTCCTCACATCACTTTCATCATTAGAGATGGAGTGACACGTTTCATTATAAAAATATTTTAAAATGCAATATTATAGATAAAATTAAAAAGTTGTTCATTTCAAAATATTCCTTAAGCATATATCAAAATAATAAAATTAAATAATAATAATATAATCAATTATAAAATTATATGTAAACTAAAATATCAATTGCATTAAATATAGAGATTGGTTTCTTTGAACATTATTGAAAAATTGTTGATAATCATGTCTTCAAAGTTGTTCTTCAATTTATAATTAACTTTTTGGTAATTACAATTATAATAAGGTGACTCTTATTCCTAAAATTCATGATGCATCTATGATGGAATACTATGTCAATTTAAAATTTAAAATTTTATCTCTAATTATAATCAATATTATTTTTCTTCATCAAAGAGGTTTCGTTAAAAGGTAGATATTTGTCTTGCTTTTGAAATCATCAATATTGTACATCAAATAACTTTTATGATAACTTGGCTCTCAAGATTGATATTAAAAAATGATTTTGACATGCTTGATTAGTTCTTCATGTTAGGATTTTTAATGATTTTGGTTTTAATTCTCAATTTTATAATTTGATTTAAACTATTTTGCACTCAGCTAAGCTGTCTATATCTAATAATGGTAAGGATGCTAGTTTTTTAAAGTGCTAAAGAGGTGAGGCAAGGTGACCCATCTCACCTTTGTTGTTTTGAATGACTAAGTTTATTTTATACATTTTATCACATTCGTTTTTATCAACTTTGGTGAAAGTATAACCAATATTTAAGCGAAAGTTATCTCCTTCACGACAGAACAATCGTCTCTTTCATAAAAGAAAATTCTAACACCCCTCTTACACCTTATCCTAATCTCCATGAATGGTTGTATACTATTACTTCAAAAAACTTCGACATATCTTCTTCAACTCTTATGGATCAAGGAAATGTGTTACACAAAACTCATTTCTTTCATTTCCTCTTCACATTTCAAGTACTGAGACGTTTCCACCTTTTATGTTATGAGTTGATATTTTTGATGTTTTTGTAGGGATATGTTAAATTTTTTGTTGAGCTATGTTGTACGTTTTTTAAGGTGTGTTGTTGTTGATAAAAGTTGTGTGTTATTGATGATTTTGTTTTTGTTGATAAAAGATGTATGTTGTTAAGTTGTGTTGTTGTTGATAAAATTTATATGTTGTTGTAGATAAAAGTTGTATGTTGTTGATGATTTTTTTTTGTTGATAAAACTTGCATGTTGTTGTTAAGGCATGTTGTTGTAGATAAAAGTTATATGTTGTTGTTAAGGTATGTTTATGTTGATAAAAGTTCTATATTGTTGTTAAGATATGTTGTAATTAATAAAAGTTATATGTTATTGTTAAGATATGTTGTTATTAGTAAAAGTTGTATGTTGTTGTTAAGGTATATTATTGTTGATAAAAGTTGTATGTTGTTATTGATAAAAGTTGCATGTTATTGTTGATAAAATTTGTATGTTGTTCTTAAGGTATTTTTTTTTGTTTATAAAAGTTGTATGTTGTTGTTAAGGTATATTTTTGTTGATAAAAATTGTATGTTGTTGATGATTTTGGTTTTGTTGATAAAAATTGTGTTATTGTTGATGTGTTTGTTTTTTTTAATGATATACCTTGTACATTGCAGCTTTCATTCAATATGTCATAAAAGATGAGTTTATTATATTGTATGTGGTTTGAATATTTTCCCAACCCCTCGTTTAATATATAAAATTTCGAATTGAATTAAAAACTAATAATATAAAAAATTAAGTTATGTTAGAAAATAATTTATATTAATATATGATTTATGTGCTTTCTTCAAACTGTCATACGTATCTCACTATTTTTTTTATAAGGATTTGCTTTAATATTTCTAGTTCTTCAATCAATAGTTTTTTTTACTAGATCATCCTACAAAGTTAATACATTGTAGAATGAACTAGTAAAAAAAGAAGTGTTTATTGAAGAACTACAAATATTAAACCAAATTCTAACCGTCGAAGAGTGAGATACAAATAATGAATTGTAGAAAGCTAAAAAAAAATATTGATTAATATAACTTGTTCTTCTAATATAAATTAACTTATCATATTATTAATTTCTAAATCTGATTTAAAGGTAATATGTTTATTGACAAGTTGGTAAAATACGTATTCCACATAAGCTATAATAAACTCGAGTTAAAATATCACAACGGTAGCTAGTTATGACCATGGTGAAATATGGTACGCTAAGTCTTTCATTACGGTTGTTACGTTCAACCGTGGTAAAACATTGAAAAATCTCTCAAAATTTTTACGTTGGATATCAAACCCTAAGCTCCATGTTTTACTACAATTGTGTTTTTTTACACTCATAGTGATATGTAATACGCTATTGGGTTTTTATTACGGTTACCAGCCCGTGGTGGTAATACTGACAAATACTATCACACATTACTTTATCACACACTACTTTACCACGGTTTGTCAACCGTAAAGGTATCCCTTTTTCTAATATATGATTCGTCCGCTCTAATATTCTCATCTGGATCATCTATAATATAAGATTCATTCTCAACATAACATCCGCCTTTTCTCCAATGTTATCATCGATTACTTTGTTGGAAAAAAGAACTATAGACCATTTCGTACTTGTCGGATCAGTGACATAGAACACTTGTTTAGCTTACGTGGCTAGAATAAAAGGCTCGTCTTTGTACCCCACCTTATTAAGATCCACTTTCAAAAAACCTGATTTATCCATTTGTATGCCACTATTATTTTCAACCCACTTGCATCCAAAGATAGGAATCTGAAATTTCTCATAATCAAACACCCAAATGCGCTCGATAACCCCATAATACGAGGAAATATGCATTGCTTCGGCAAGCACGGTGACACCACTATTTTGCATTGTACTTTTATCATCTTGTTCCTTGGTATAAAATGTGTATCCATTAATTGCGTATGCGCTATAAGAAAACACATGCAAACTTGGACCATATGCTAAACATCTCAACCTTTCTGTTATTGAAGCGGGATCAGAATAAAACTTTGAAAAAATATGCTCCTTGAACCATGTTATAAAACTTCGATTGTGCTCACGTACTATCCAATTTTCATTTCTATTCAGATTTAAACCTCGGAGAACGTCCTTGTGCATTTCAACATACGGCTCAACCTCAATCTCATTGTGCAGAACATACAAATGCACTTGCTCCCGTTCATCCCTTGAAACTGTCACAACTTTATTTCCAATTAACTGTTTACCATCTATTTTTTCAACAACATGAGATTTTGGGAGGCCAATGGATTGAACGTTGGACAAATATTCAGTACAAAACTCAATAGCTTCTTCAACAATGTATCGTTCAAGAATACATCCCTCTGGTCGACTTCGGTTTTTCACATACCCTTTCAATATTTTCATATAACGTTCAACAGGGTACATCCATCTCATATAGGCAGGTCCACACAGTTGTGTCTCTTTCACAAGATGAACAACTAGATGTACCATTATGTCAAAAATGATGGAGGAAAATACATTTCAAGCTCGCACAAAGTAATAACTATTTCTCTTTGCAATGTTGGTAAGATCGCAGGATCTATCACCTTACTACAGATTGACCTAAAGAAAAAACACAATTTAGTTATTGCGCCTCTCACTTTTTCTGGAAAAATAGAAGGTATACCTATTGGTAGAAAGTGTTCCATTATAACATGGCAATCATGTGTCTTTAAACTTTTTAACTTGAGGTCTTTCATAGAAACAAGTCTTCTAATATCTGAAGAGTATCCTTCTGGAACTTTAACTTCACTCAGAAACTTACACAGTATCTTTTTCTCCTTTCTAGATAAAGTATAAGCAGCAGGTGGTAGATATGTGTGGTTTCCTTTATTCAAGGGTCCTAATTCATTTCTTATTCCCATTGCTACCAAGTCCTTTCTTGCTTTAAGGCCATCCTTAGACTTTCCTTGTATATTGAGTAACGTACCAATAACACTTTCAAATACATTTTTTTCAATATGCATAACATCAAGAAAATGTCTTACATACAACGACTTCCAATACGGCAACTCAAACAAAATGACCTCTTCTTCCACCCACGCGTGACAAGCGTATGAGCAAAAGGCTTGCCAAACTTAGTACTCACATCTTTCACCTTTTCAAAAATTTGTTCGCCGGTCAATGTAGGTGGAGCTTTACGTTGTTCTGAATTTCCATTGAATGCTTTTCTCCGCCCACGGTAGTGATGACTAGAATTTAAGAATCTACGATGACCAAGAAAGACATTCTTCTGACCAAATTCCAACCGCGTCCAATCTGTGTTTTCTTCACAGATAGGACACGCACATTGACCTTTAATGCTATACCCCGATAGATTTCCGTATGCTGGGAAATCATTAATTGTGCCAAACAACATCGCCCTCAAATTGAAACTTTCTTTCCTATATCCATCATAAACCTCCACACCGTTCTCCCACAAACTCTTTAAGTCTTCGATTAGAGGTGTCAGGTATACGTCTATGTCATTCCCTGGTTGTTTAGGGCCAGAAATTAACATAGATAACATCATGTACTTACGCTTCATACATAGCCATGGAGGTAGGTTATAAATCATAATAATTACAGGCCAGGTGGAATGTGAGATACTCTGCAGACCATGCGGATTCATTCCATCAGTCGATAATGCCAAGCGAAGGTTTCTAGCTTCTTCTCCAAAATCAGGATAATCATTATCAATTTTCATCCACTGTGGTGAATCTGCCGGATGTCGATACTTCCCATCTACAATTCTATCATCTGCATGCCAAGTCAGGTGTTTTGCATCTGTTTCACTACGAAACATGCGTCTGAATCTCGGAATTATAGGAAAATACCATAATACTTTTGCTGGTGACAATTTTTTCTTATACCGAGATACACCGCATTTAGGACACTCGTTTAATGATGCATATTCATTTCGAAACAAAATGCAATCATTTGGACAAGCATGTATCTTATCATAGCTCATGCCAATAGAGCATAACATTTTTTTAGCTTCATAGGTTCGATTGGGAAGAACATTATCCTCCGGAGGCATCTCTTGAAGTAGGGCTAACAACTCTGTGAAACTTTTATCCGACCATCCATTACCCACCTTTAAATTGTACAACTTTAATACCGCGGACAATCTTGTGAAAGTAGTGCAACCATTATACAACGGTTTCTCTGCATCGCTTACCAACCTCTCAAACATCTTGGGACAATCTTGAAGATCTTCTTCAAGTGCTTCTGCAATCTCTTCGACTCGATCACAATCATATGTATCCCTGCCATTGTCCTTTGAAGCACATGTCGTATTATTCTGGGGTTCAACATTCTCGTTACTTATCTCACCATGTAATGTCCAACATGTGTAACTTCGATCAATTCCATGTCTCATTAAATGAGATTCCAACTGAACGGCGTCAACTCGACGCCCATAACAGCATCCTAAGCAAGGACATGTGATCCTACTGAGGTCTTTGGCGTGTTCAACAGCAAACTTAACGAACTTCGATACCTCATTCTCGTACTCTTTTGACAATCGATTACCAGACATCCATTTTTTATCCATACTAATTGAGTAATCTACACTAAACTATAAAAGTTAAACAAAACAGAGAATACCTGTAAGGAAATCACTAACTTCTAAGAATGCTACGCAATATGATGCTTGGAAACGATCACAACTTTGCTCTTCACAGGTAACCCCTATAGCAGACAAAATATAAATTTTATTAAAATCATATTAATAATTAACCAAGACAAATCATATTAAAAATACTAGATAATCCACCAAAACAAATCATATTAAAATTACTAGATAATCCTTAAACCAAAATGACACCCTTACTAAACATTGAGAAATCCTAACTAAACATATAAAACCATAATAACATATATATCATATAAACATTGAGAAATCCATAATAACATATCAACATATAAAACCATCAACATATAAAACCATAATAACATATAAAACCATATCATATAAAACCATATTCATGTTGGCTACTCTCTTAAAAAATACGAATTTCCAAACTATTAAAAAAAAATATGCTCTATCAAGTTACATTAATATTTTTAGCCATCATTATCTAATATTTTTGTTATAAAATTATCCATCTAAGTTCAAAATAGCAACAAAATAAAAACAACATCAATCTCAATCCCAAAATAACAATAGAAAAACAATAACACATAAAACATTTTGAGTTTAGGCTTTTAACAACAACAACAACAAAAACAATAGTATACGTAACATATCTACACAAACCCAACAACACTAGTGTTAACATCATATTAAATATCATACTTGAACTCAAATTTACTTGCATGTCCTCAAACCTTCAATGCAAAACAACACTAAAAACTTTCACTAAACCTTCAATAACTCAATAAAAACAATAACAGCAACAATAATATTAAACCTTCAATGCCTCAATAACAACAAATCTTCGCATTGCAACAACTATATCAAACCTTCAATATCTCAATAACACAAAACCTTTAATATCTCAATAACAACAAAGAGACAATAACACATAAATGCTTAACTCAGCAAACCTTTAAAGAATTTGATCAATACATATAACCACTATAACTCAGCAATGCCATATACATATACCTTCAATATCTTAATAACAACAAAGAGACAATAACACAAAATCTTCAATATCTCAATAACACAAAACCATCTATATCATCAGAACAGAAAAACCATCTATATCTTCAAATTACCAACAATGGTGAAAAGATAAATAAACAAGAAAACCATAGTAAAACTTCACATACCGTAACAATGGTGGAAATGTAATGCAGACGAACGGATGCACTCGAAAACGGACGGTGAACGGCGGCGCAATCCAATGGAAGAGGGCGACGGTCGGACGGCGGATGACGGCAACAAAAAGTTTGAATAGGGCAAGTTCGTTCGCTAGAGGAGAAAGAAAGAAGAAAAGAAATGTACGCGACTGTTCTGTTTCTCTTAAAATTATGGAGGGTATTTTAAAATTATAATACTAATACCTATAGCAGTGCTTTTAAAGGCCTTTAGCAGCGCTTTTAAAAGCGCTTTCATAGGGTGCCTTAACAATGCCATATAGCAGCGCTTTATAGAAAAAGCGTTGCTAAAGGGGCCCCCTTTAGCAGCGCTTTTTAAAAGCGCTTTCTTAGGGTCCCCCTTTAGCAGCGCTTTTTAAAAGCGCTTTCTTAGGGTACCCCTTTAGCAGCGCTTTTTAAAAAGCGCTTTCTTAGGGTCCCCCTTTAGCAGCGCTTTTTTAAAAGCGTTGTCTTTGGTAGGAATTTTTTTTTCTTTTTTTTTTACTCACCCTTTAGCAGCGCTTTTTTAAAAAGCACTGTCTTTGTGTGCGCTGCTAAAACTCATTTCTGGCGTAGTGTGTGGTGAAATGGACTTCCGTATTAGTGATTGGTATCTATACACACCCTTTTTCTATCCACACACACCCTTGTTTTAGGCCCAAAGCGTGTTATAACTAGTCTGATGTTTATTCTGGATTTGCTAACACACCCCCATTGCTTTGCTCTCCTTTTTCTATTTTACTTTATTTACATTTTTGATTTTGTTTTATTTTTAATACTTCCAATCATTTTAAAAATACACAAAAATATTTTTATGATGGTTTAACATCTTTTTTAATTTTTCACATTTTAAATTTTATTTTAATATTTTTTTGAATTAATAATTTAATGTGTTTTATTTGACGTTGTTTGGGACATGCCTTTAATTCTTGCCCTTCCTAACTGACTTTTGATCCATGTTTTTGCACATACTTAGGCACATACATGTAGAGTATTTGAGTGTTGGTTTGATGCCTTGATGATCCTTTCTTGGATGATTTTCATTTGACTTTGTTTAACCCTCGATATATGCTCGACAAAATATTTGCTTTGCCTTGTTTGATGCAATTGATGATGCTCTCTTGCCATTATTTTTGTGATCCTTTTCACATTGATTATTGGTAGATCTAACTTGAGTTTGAGAATTTATTTGGATTTTATTTGGTCATGTGTCTATTTTTGGATGTTGCATCAAGTTCTTGTTGTTTTGATCATGTGTTTGTGCATATCTTGACCTAGTCTTTTGAGATTGCTTCTTGTATGATTCCATGGATGTTTGATGAGTCGTGTATGCTCTTGATGATATGTTTGAGGTTCTAATTTTGATGATTAGGGGTTCACTGCATGATCATTTTATCTCATATGCTTTATATGATCATGTGTTCCTTTTGTGGATGGCTTGTGAGATGTTTGCTTGACTTTTGTGCTTCAACTTGAGTTTGACTCTTCTTGATGTTGATTGATAATTTGAATTTGAACATGATGCATATTATTTGAAATTGTTTCTGATCTTGATGAGTTGATACTTAATCATTTGTGCCTTTTGCGGAATGTCTCATTTCTTTGAGAATGACTTTGTTATGTGAGCTTGTTTTTGAGGTGCTTTGAATTCAATTGTGATTTCTCTCTTGTGTGTTCATTAATGAATTTTTGATTTGATAACCATATTCATGTTACTTCCCACACTTGATATCATGTCCTAA
Source organism: Lathyrus sativus (assembly GCA_963859935.3). NCBI lineage: Eukaryota > Viridiplantae > Streptophyta > Magnoliopsida > Fabales > Fabaceae > Lathyrus > Lathyrus sativus. The sequence continues at coordinate 114,540,291 of OZ012736.1, read as the reverse complement.
TCCCATGTCTTTTCCTTTACGACCATGTCTTGTATGTTTGTTTTGTATGACACTTGTTTTGTTTGTGTTTGCTTTCCAATCTTTTGAATTGGTTTGGCATGTGTTTGCTTCTTTAATATCTTGACATGATATTGGGTTTCATCTTGCATGATTGAGATATGATTTTGGCTTGATTTGTTTTGCTTCGAACTGCCTTGTTTGTTCATCTTGTTTGCATTTCCTTCATTCTCCTTTCTTCTCTTTCATCTCTTGTAACTTGTTTAAGTCTTGCTTTTGTTTTCATTTGTGATTGATTAGTAATGTGTTTACTTGTGCTTGCTCACATGATCCCTTAGGATTCCTAGTCCCTCTGTTTAAGATGGGAATATGAGACACATTAGGCTTTCAATCCTTTGCATGATAACAAGTAGGATAGTCCCTCTTTTCATCCTAACCTTAGGACCATTTGGTATGATAACATTAGGGTTTTTAGTTTCCTTTAGTGTTTCTTGTTTCTTCTCTTCTCATCTTAAACTTCTTTAAGACACTTAATAAAGAACGACAAACTTTGTACGCTACGAGCCTTAAGTACATGGGAAATGATGAGTGAGGGGTTTCTCCTTACTTGTCTAGAAAGTTTAGTGTATGCCCTTTGTGCGATATGCGACACATTCGCTCTTATGTCATAGTCTTTAGTGCAATGCGAGTCTCAAACTAACTCAACTTACTTCACTAAAATTAACAAACCAGACTCAAACCTTTTTATCCTTTGGGATTATTTCAAAATCATTTTCAGAAAAGAGTACTTTGTTTTTCCATTCTACCGCAAACATGCATCATCCCTAACTGCTGGAATAGGAACTTAACGTCACTCATAAAAAAAACTTAACCAACTAGTGGTATAGTTTAACCCGAACTACATTTGCTATGATTTCTCATACCAGATGAGGATACGTAGGCACAAGACGACGATGTCTTGGAGAACAATCTTCCCCCTTTCACCCGTAGTTTCCCGAACTACGTTGCCTCTGACTTTCCCATTGCACAAGGGAAAACGTAGGCATAGGACAGTGATGTCCTATCGAGTATCTTCTTTCTTTTTCACCCCCGTTATATCAGTAGCTTTTAGATAAATCACCCTCAGATTAGACAACAAGAATGGATCCCATTGAGTACAATGGACGTGAGGGGTACTCATACCTTCCCCTTGCGTAACCGTCTCCTGAACCCAAGATTTGGTTGTGATGACCTTGTCTTCTCCTTTCCTTTTATGTTTTCTTTGATCATTTCCTTTCCCTCTCTTTGGGATAAATAACATTCGGTGACGACTCTTCTATTTGTTTCTGCTGACACTTTTTCGCAGCGTGCGACAGTTGGCGATTCTGCTGGGGACTTTGGTTCCCTATGTGAGTCAATCCTAGCGCTTGTCTGTTTTTATTTGGGTGTGCATATTTGTGTGTGTATGTTGTATTTGTATGATTTCTGTTGTATATCATTTCATTTTCATTTTATTTTCCGCACTTTATCATTGTTATCATATTATACTGCTGCTGGGTGGGTTGTTCCACTGAGAGATAAGCCCAATACCCAGGCTTGAGTATACACCTAGTATTAGTGTGGAGAGTAGTGCGGGCTTGCATGTTTGGCATGCACGAGCCCTCATGAAATTCGCGTCCAGATGAGGTTTTCTTTGAAGACATCCTATCATGTGCATCTTGGACAGTTGAGGGGTGTTGGATCTGAAAACTAACGACTCTAGTTGACACCTCCTTGATTGACCATGATGCCAAACCAGAAATGGTGAATGTATCATCATTTCTCGACGTGAGAGTCCGTGATATTGACGACCTACATAGGATGTCGTACCTTTTCAGAGATTAGGTCCTACCTATGAGTGGGAAGGGTTTTGCAAGAAACCTTGACTTTCAACCAACCCGGTTTTTTGTCAAAGCAGACTTTTGGTCCTAAGTGTTCTGGTATTCTGGATTTCTTATCAGAGTGAAGCTATGGCTCAACTCAGTCAATAGCACATCAGTTTTGGATACCTTGATCCTCTGTTTGCATTTGCATATTCATGTTGCATATTAACATCTGCATGTATGTGTGTTCTCAGGTTCTCATCTTCCCTTTGATTATAGTAATCTGATCTGCTATCAACATGGAGCATGAATTGAAAAAGACTATCATCTACAAGTTTCCGCTGCTAGAGTTAAGACCTTTATTTGGTCTTATTTCCATGGTTGGTTCTGGTGTCATAGAAGATTTCAAAAAGGATTATGGGAAGTTTTGGAGTTTCGTCCACAAATTTACAAGTTACGAACAAGGAGCTATCCATACTTTATTACAGTTCTATGACCCTCAGCTGTGCTGTTTCACATTTTATGATTATGTTCTAGTTCCTACTTTGGAGGAATTTTTTTTCTAATGGGAGTTCCAGTCATAGAAGAAATGCCTTTCTTTCATTTCAAGGAGGAACCTGATCTGGAGAAGTTGGCCAGCGCTCTTTATTTGAGCAAGTCTGAATTGGTGGATAATGTGGTTTGTAGGAGTGGAGCTTTTGGTTTTCCCTTGCCCTTCTTGGTGGGTAAGGCTTAGTATTTTGCTAAAGAAGGTTGTTGGGTAGTCTTCAATGCTATTCTGGCGTTGTGCATATATGTATTGTTCTGTTTCACAACATACCCGATTTTGTTGATATGGACGATTTTCACATCTTTGCTTCCAAGAATCATGTACCTGCTCTTCTTGGGGATTTGTATTACTCAGTGCATTACAAAAATGAAAAGAGGAGAGGGAAAAATGTTTCTTGTTATGCACCACTCTTTCACAAGTGGTTCATGGATCATCTTCCTCGCATCGGAGCTTTTGTTGATACAAAGGTTATGTCTGAATGGTCAAAAGGCTTATGGGCCTGATGTTGTACCCCAAAATTTAACCAACCTTTTCTTCTTAACTTGGTTTATGTTTCTCTGCATTTTGCATTTCTGCATATCATAGCATTTGTTCTTGGGACATGGGATCAAGGTATTTCTGTGGCTCAGGGTTCCCTTTTATGGCAAGAGTCTGAACAACGAGCATCAGAGGCTCTTGCATTTATTTTGCCCCTCGATCGAGCGGTCAATTTTATTTTATTCAGCAGGTTATTTTCGGCTCAGGATACAGCATATAGGGTATCTCAGATGTTCTTACAGTTACCATGTTCAAGAATGGGTTTCAGAGGCTTAACAGGGTTCAGAACGAGTGGCAGCGGGCAATTGTGCAAAATTCCCTCCATTTGGCGTCAAATTTGGGCATTTTTGAACAGAGTAACCGGTTACCCTATATAGAGTAACCAGTTACTTCGAGCAGAATTTGAAAAGAAATTTGAATTTTCAGCATGTGCAATTTCCAACCATTTTCAACCATTGATTTCATTTGATCATCATGGAAGGATCTAGAATTGTTTAATTTTCACCATTTTCCTCTAATTTTTCACCATTTCCATTCCTAATTCCACTCCCAATTTCCATTCCAAATTCTAACCCACATTCCAAACCATATTTTGATTTCAAACCTAGAGCTTAATTAAGTAAATTTGCTCCAAACCTCAAGAGGATCCACACAATTACATTTCATTTTCAGATTTCACTCTCACTCTCGAACTTTTCTCTCCACTTTTTTTCACTCCCAAAACCTCCATTAGAGCTCTCACTTGAGTTCTTTGATTCTTCATTGGAATCATAGAATTCTAGAGCTAAACCTCCATCATTCATCTCCATTATCTCTGATTCACCATTCAATTTTCGTTTGGTTTTGGATATGAACTTGGAAGCTAGTTTGGAAGTGCTTATTTGGATTGTTTTTGCTTGTTCTTGCTTGTTTTTCACTTCTACAACAAGAAAGCTCTTGGATCTTGAAGAGTCTCTGAGTTTCTTGCTTAGATCTGCTCATTTCAAGTGAATCAACACTCACCAAAGCAAATCTCTGCTTTGTAGGTTGGCAATTCTAGATCTAATTCTGTTTTGAGCTTATTGGTATAATCACAATGTAGATCCATAGGTTTTGATGCTTTTTGATCCATTTTGTTGAATTTGATTCTTATGATTTGTGATTTTGATGCTTGATTGTGTTTACATGATGCTTGAACGCTGTTTCTTGATGATAATTTCGTGCTTGATTGATACCATGTTCATAGGGATGATTGGATAAGTTGTTGGATGTTGAAAACTGATTTTAGAAGTTGATTTTCTGGTTCAGGTTCAGTGGTAATCGGTTACTCAATTCAAATTTCATTTTTTTCAGCCTTTTTCAACAGGGTAACCGGTTACCCTATTCTGAGTAACCGGTTTGTCAGTGCAAATTTCACATTTTCAGGTTTTTTTCAACAGAGTAACCGATTACCCTATTTTGAGTAACCAGTTACCACTGAAACATAATAAGATTTTCTTGCATTTTCTTGCTTGTTTGTTATCCTTTCCACATGTAAACTTCATGGATTGATGTGATGCATTTATGTGGTTTGTTTTTGACTTGTTTCCTCATTCTTGGATATGTGCCTTGCATCATAAGTCATTTTTGAATCATGCATCTCCACTTGTTCTAAGTGTTGAGTTTGTGCTTGAACTTTGGTTCATCACTTGTACATGATCATGATTGTGATTCCCTCTTGTTTTGACCTTGAATTTGGATCATTCCCCTTGTGCTTTGCTTCTGCCCTTGGTGGATAAGCGCTTGTTCATGATGATTTGGTGCTTGAATTTGCACTTTGAGTTTGTCATGAACATTGGTGATTGCTTTGCATTGATATTTTGCTTTTTTTTTTGCTTGATCTTAAGAATTGTATGGTTGAGATGTGTTTGTGGTGGTTGCTGCCCCACACTTTTTTCCTCCCTCTTTTCTTTGTGTGTGCATCTTGGGATAGCACCTTTGCTTTGATGGTTTATGGTTGTAGGAGCTTGCCTCTCCCATTTCATCTCATCCCTCTTGTGTTTGAGTGTCATTTTTGTTTGATTGTTGCATCTTTGTGTTTGCATTTCATGACTTGTTTAAGTCATTTTAATCTCATTTCCTTTTCATTTGTGATTGAATTGCTAAGTGTTTACTTGGTCTTTTTCCATGATCCCTTAGGATTCCTAGTCCCCCTGTTTAAGATGGGAGTAGGAGAGACATTAGGCTTTCAATCCTTTGTATGATAACATTAAGTAGTTCCCCTTTCAATCCCAACTTTAGGAGCACATTGCATGATAACATTAGGGTTGACCAGTCCCCCTTAGAGTCTTGTGTCTTCTCTTCTCATCTCATAACTCTTTAAGACAATTAATAAAGGTTAACACTTGTTTTATGCTACGAGCCTTAAGTACTTGAGGAATGATGAGTGGGGGGCCTCCTCCCACCTTGTCTAGAGTGTTTAGCGTATGCCCTTTGGGCGATATGCGACGCATTCTCTCTCAAGTCATAGTCTTTAGTGCAACATGAGTTTCAAATTTAACTCAATTCACTTCTTTGCATAAAAAACACAAAACAAAAGATCAAACCTTTTTATCCTTTGGGATTGTTTGCAAATCATTTTCAAAAAGAGTATGTTAAGTCTTGGTTCTACCGCAAACAGGCATCTTCCCTAACTGTTAGAACCACCATTTAACCCTACTCAGTTAAAACACTTGAACCAGTATGTGGTCGTGTCAGCCCTAACTACGTTTGCTCTGATTTCTCTTACCATATAAGGATACGTAGGCATAATGAAGGTGAGAAAATACTTAGAAGGGGGGGTTGAATAAGTATGACAGAAAATAATCAAAGATAAAAACACAAGTATTTTTATCCTGGTTCGTTGAACTCAACTACTCCAGTCCACCCTTTTCAAGAGTGATTTGCCTTTCTCAACAAGGACTTAATCCACTATTCAAATCAACTGATTACAAATAGCACACCTAAGAACAACTGTTCTTAGTCTTCTTAAGAGCTACTGATCTAACCTAGATCCTCTTAAGGAAAACTTTCTTTACAAATTAATGTAATACAATGAAAGAGTAAGAATTGCTTCTATGAAAGCTATAAACACAACTGTGTTATTTCTCTAAGTTTAGAACAATGTATGAACAGTGAAGAATATGAAAGCTTTTAGCGTGAGAGAGTTCTTGTCAATATTGTCGTAATTCGGCACTTGAAGAATGAGCTATGATGTCCTTTATATAGCCACTTGAATATTGGAGAGAATATTTTACCGTTAGAGAAAATATTTCCAATATCAAAATAGTACTGTCCTTTGTACTATTACAGCAGAGAGACGGCGCACAAATAGTGGGTGTAGCAATTGTCTGCTGAGCTGTGATTATACCATATAAGGAATGTACCAGAGGAATAATATTCTTGCAGAGAATTTTGTCTATCCCAATTAAGGAAAGATTTGCTGGCATATTCCAACGGATATATTAAAATATTCTTCTTCAAATAATTCAGATCAACAATCAATATCAGAGTCTTCAGTCTTCAGAACCTTCTGGAAACTTCAGAGCCTAATATGTTCTTCAGATGTTGATGAATCAGAGTCTGGTGCAGCTGTGTGCTTGAAGCGTAACATGCTCTTAGATCAGAGTCTTCACTCAGATCAGAGTCTTCTCTCATTCAGAGTCTCTTCACTCAGAGTCTTCTCTTATTCAGATTCTTGATAATACATGCAGCGTGTTGTATCTTCAGAATCTTGATAACTAAGCTCTTATACTTCAGATTCTTCTAATCTTCAGATGCTCTTGAGCCGTTCAGAATTCATTGTTCACATCAAATTTGCTCTTTAAGATTAAAATCTTTTGTGCCTGTAGAAAACAGTTTAGAACAAATTTAGAGAGTATAATTCTTGTATACAAATTATCATTAATGTTATCATCAAAACATAGAGATATTACTAAGACACAATCTGTGCTCTTACAATCTCCCCCTTTTTGATGATGACAAAACATGAGCAATTTGTTCAATAAAAATGAATTAAAATTACTCCCCCTGAGATTAACAATCTCCCCCTGAAATGAATACTCTAATGGAATTAGATACTTCCCTTTCTGGTTGAGTATATTTCAGATTCAGAGCCTGATTTCATTTCAGATTCAGAGCCTGATTGCATTTTGGGTTCAGAGCCTGATTAACATCCTGATTGAAGCCTGGTTGACAAATCCTGGTTGATATATGTTTGACTTCTAGAGTCAAAGCTTGATGCCAAAGCTTGATGTCATATTAAAGCTTGATGCCAGATGAACAACTTCAGAACACTTGGTTGTTTATCTTGCCATTTCCTGTCTTGAGTTATCTTTCAGATCATAGTACTCAAGGTTAGATATCAGAGTCTGGTCTTTAGATATCAGAGTCTGGTTTACTCAGATTTAGCTATTTTTGATCAGGTTCTGAAAAGATAGATCTCAGGAAAAACTTCAATGAAATTTGTCAGAGTCTGGTTAGATAAATTTGTCAGATTCTGATTAGATTCAAAGAATGTTAGTAACATGTCTGACTTAGTTCAGATAATTGCTTATAGATTTGAACAATCAGATTCTATTTTGTTTCTCCCCCTTTTTGTCATAATCAAAAAGATTTTAAAAGACAGTAAAGATGCAGAAGAAACACATATCCAGATAAGCAAAAGATCATTTTCATTAAGATAACATCCAGATTCAGATAGAAGCAAACAAAACATATCAGAAGACAATCAAAAACAAAACAAAGCATGAAAAACTTGTGCAAAAACATTAAGAAGGTTTGGCAGATGAGGCTTGTTGAGAAGCGATGAGTTGCAGCAGTGCTGTAATCCTCTCTGAATTCTCATCTTGCTTAGCCATCCAAGTTTTCATTTCTTCATTTGTCTTCTTTTGATCAACCATGAAATCCTTTAGTTCCTTGACTTCCTTCTGAAGATCTGTAGATACTGAAATAGAAGATTCTGGAACAGTGGATTCTGAAACAATCTGAGTGACATTGGGTGCAGGAATTTCTGGAGGTGGAGGAGCTTCTAGAAGAAGAATAGGAGTAGGGTTTTTCTTAATCCGTTTCTGATAAGCAGCAAACCTTACTTTTGACAATCTAAGACATTGAGTCCTGATTTTCAAAGCCTCCCTATTCAGTCTGTAAAGATATTTCTTCCAGACAGCATTAGCAGCCTCTTTATCCATAGTAGTCATGCACACATCCATAATGTCAGCAAAGTCTGAGACATTATCCTTGTCAAAATTTCTTAACATAGTATAAACACTTGATCCCAATTCTGCTTCATCAGGGATTCTGGGTTGGGATGGTTGTGTTTGTGGTGTTTGTTTAGAAGGTTGAGGTTGTGGAGATGGATGTTCAGATGTTTGAGGTTCAGATGTTTGTTGGTTAATTTGTGGTTCAGAAGTTTGTTGGTTGGTTGGTTCAGATGATGGTTGTGGTTCAGATGTTGGTTGTGGTTCAGATGTTGGTTGTGGAGTGTTTTGGATTTCAAGATGTTGTGGAGTGAGAGTTTGAGTGGGGGAATTTTGTGGAGAAGGTGGATGATCAGAGGTGGGAGATTTAAAAAGTTGTTTCCAAACACTCTCAGTACGAGGTTGTTTGAGATCATTCAAACATTCATTAATGAAACCAGATGATTCATCATCAGATGATGTATCAGATTGGTTAGATTTTTCAGAAGTTGAAGATAAAATGATAGAACGGTTTAAGGGTGTGATATCTAAAATCTCATTAGGATCAATGGGATTTTCAGGTTGGTCAGAGTGTTCAGGGTGAACATCCTCTGGAATGGTAGATTCTGGGATGGTGTTTTCAGGTTGTGGTGTTGTTTGTTGAGTTTGTTTGGATTGTGGTGTTTGAATGATTGTTGGTTGTGGTGTATGAGTCTCAGATGGTCTAGATCTTTTAAATATAAGGGGTGAGTCAGATGGTGTGGGGGTAGCAGAATGATGAACAGGATTAGAATCAGTGTTAAATACCTGTTTCAGAGTATCTCTTATCTCTTCAAAAGTTGCTGCAGGAGGATTTTGTTGAACCTTCTTCAGCTTCTTTCTTTTCTTCTTCTTCTCAGCATCTGAATGCTTTCTTTTCTTCTGATGACCTTCTTTATCAGCTTTTCTCTTGCGTCTTCTTTCCCTTGTCTGATCAGGAAGAACTTGGCCTTCCTTCTGCACAAGATTTGCAGGGATCTCAACACCATCTCTGATGCAGCAAGCAACATACTCAGCTATTAGCTCTCTGGGTTCATCTGAGGTAAATAGAGGAAAGTCCTCAACAGGAATCCTTCTCCCCCTAACTTCTTCAGAGTTAGTTTTCCTTGGTTTCTCAGATAAATCTTCAACCAATTTCATCCTTCTCAGAGTTAAGCCATTTATCTCAGAGCCAATGATAAAGTTCAGATCTTCTGTTAATCCAGCCTCTTGCAGATGCGCCACAAGTTGGTTTTCTACCAGAATATCTGAAATCAGTCTTCCCATAGGAATCCATGATCTGACTTTTCCAGTTTTATCTCTTGCTGTTTCCCTTGTTTCCTTGACATGAGATACCAGATGATTGAACAACAGATAAGGAAGATCAATCTGAATGTTTTGATGTAAACAATACATGAAGTACAGTTGTTCAGCATTAACATAGTCAGATGAGTTTGAAGAGGGTCTGTGAAAAATGGTGTTCAAGAAAATCTTAGCCCATAACTTGTAAGTGGGTTTCAAAAACTTAACCTTCTTACAAGGTTCACCAGTAGTGCAGATTTCTTGACAAACATCTTTCAGGTCTTCACGCGCAGAAGATAGAGAGGTTACTCCATCAGTTGCCTTGAAACCTATAAGTTTCCTGATCAGATTTTCAGTGATAACAATCTTCTTACCCAGCACAGAAGAATGAACGAACTTTGGAGTAGCGAATGCATGGATCCAAAACTCCTTCACTAACTTTAGATACACAGGACCCATCAGCCTATCAAAGTAACCGTCCCAACCTTGTTCTTTGATTGAAGGAATCAGATCAAACCCATTTTCAGCAAGGTCTTCCAAATCCACGAAACTCTCACACAACACTTCTAGAGAATCAACAGGAGTCAGGAGAGTGCGTACTGGTTCAATGATAGTGGTGGAATCTTTGGTAGTAACTGCTTTTGATGTAGATGCCATTGTTGATGATGAAGAAGGAGATGACGGTTTCTGGGTTCTTTTAGGGTTTGAGAAGAGAGAGAACAACAGACAAAAGCGCATATGTGTTGAGAATGTGAAAAGTGTGAATGTGTTGTGAGAGTGGTTTATATAGAAAAATAAAACACGCATGGGAAACACAACAGACATACATAGGACACATACGCACGTTTGCATTTAATGAAAAGTAATCATTTTTAATTATGATATGACATTTGGGGGGAAAATCAAGACAGATTGAGATTTTCAAAGCAATACCTTAAACGTCATAATCAGTAGGTGTACTCCATCTTTTCAGATTCTGAGTGACACGTGTTTGCTTTGCATGTGATTCTGTAACTCTTAAGAAATGAAACGTTTTCAGCTTTCAGATCCTCTGAGATGGTCAGTACAGAGTTTCACACAACAATAATAATTCACAGATAAAATAAACAAGCAAAACAGATGAAATACTTCAGAGTGTTAAACACTTAGCATCTGAGAAGTTGACTCTGAGAAATATTACTCTGGACAAAAATCCATACAAATATTTTTCAGAATAAACTTAAACCTATCTTCAGCAAGGGGTTTTGTGAAAATATCTGCCCATTGATGATCTGTATCAACAAAGGCTAAATTTATTACACCCTTCTGAACATAGTCTCTGATGAAGTGATGTTTAATCTCTATATGTTTAGCCTTAGAGTGTAAAATTGGATTTTTGGATAAACATATAGCTGAAGTATTGTCACAGAAGATAGAAAGATTACTCTCATAGATTTGATAATCTTCTAGTTGACTCTTCATCCAGAGCATTTGAGTGGAACACCCAGCAGCAGCAATGTATTCTGCCTCTGTGGTTGATAGTGCAATTGTTGGTTGCTTCTTGCTGTACCATGAGATCAGATGACTTCCAAGAAACTGACAGCTTCCAGAAGTACTTTTGCGCTCAACTCTATCTCCAGCATAGTCAGCATCACAGAATCCAACTAGTGAATATTTGTCAGATCTTCTGTAGCACAAACCAACATTAGTAGTACCTTTCAGATACCTTAGAATCCTCTTAACAGCAGTTAAGTGTGATTCTCTAGGATCTGATTGGAATCTAGCACATAAACAAACACTAAACAGAATGTCTGGTCTAGAAGCAGTCAAATAAAGAAGAGATCCTATCATACCTCTGTAGAGTTTCTGATCTACCTTCTTACTTACCTCTTCCTTACCTAGAGTGCTTGTAGGATGCATTGGAGTCTTTGCCATTTTGCTATCCAGCATGTTAAACTTCTTCAGAAGCTCTTTAACATACTTGGTCTGATGTATGTAGGTGCACTCTGGAGTCTGATTTACTTGGATTCCCAGAAAGAATTTCAGTTCTCCCATCATGCTCATCTCAAATTCTTCCTGCATACATTTAGCAAACTCCTTTCCAAGCATAATATTTGTTGATCCAAAAATAATATCATCTACATAAATTTGACAAATCAACAAATCTTTCTTAATGGTTTTACAAAATAGTGTGGTATCCACTTTTCCTCTGATGAAATCCTTCTTCAGAAGAAAATTACTCAACCTCTCATACCAAGCTCTGGGAGCTTGTTTTAGTCCATAAAGAGATTTTTTTAGTTTGTAAACATGATCTGGAAAATTTTCATTTTCAAAACCAGGAGGTTGGTGGACATACACTTCCTCTTCTATAATTCCATTAAGAAAAGCACTTTTAACATCCATCTGATAAAGAGTGATGTTATGTTGTGCAGCAAATGAAATAAGCAAGCGTATAGACTCTAACCTTGCAACAGGAGCATATGTTTCTGTGTAGTCTATGCCTTCTTGTTGACTGTAGCCTTGAGCAACCAGTCTTGCTTTGTTCCTTTCAACTTCTCCTTTTTCATTTAGTTTATTTCTGAAAACCCATTTTGTTCCAATAACATTGAAACCTTTAGGTCTTGGAACCAGATCCCAGACTTCATTCCTTGTGAATTGATTCAGCTCCTCTTGCATAGCTAAAATCCATTCATTATCTTCCAGAGCCTCATCAACAGATGAAGGTTCTATAATTGACACTAAGCCACAGAAGGAAGATTCAGAAGTTCTGAGAAATGCTCTTGTCCTTATTGGATCATCTTTCTTTCCAATTATCACATCCTCTGGATGAGAAGCTTTCATTCTGGAAGAAGATCCTCTGACTGTTGGTCTTTCAGAAATATGCAGATTGTCAAGTTGGGAAGTTAAAGGTGTAGCATCTGGATTTTCTTCAGAGTCTTTGTCTTTAGTCTTGTTTGCCTCTGAGCCTTCAGAGTCTGTGAGAATAACTTCTCTATCTGCAAAACTTTCAACTTGCTTTGGCTTTTCAGAGCCAAGCTTATCATCAAATCTAACATGAATAGATTCTTCCACAATCTGTGTTTCAGTATTGAATACTCTGTAGCCTTTAGAGCGTTCAGAATAACCAAGCATGAAACACTTCTGTGCTTTGGAATCAAACTTGTTTAGATGATCTTTAGTGTTAAGCATATAACAAATACATCCAAATGGATGAAAATAAGCAATGTTGGGCTTTCTGTTTCTCCACAATTCATAGGGAGTCTTTTCCAGAAGAGGTCTTACAGACACTCTGTTCTGAATATAACATGCTGTATTTATTGCTTCTGCCCAAAAATGTTTTGCCAGATTTGTCTCGTTGATCATGGTTCTGGCCATTTCTTGCAATGTTCTATTTTTCCTCTCTACAACTCCATTTTGTTGTGGAGTTCTAGGACAGGAGAAATCATGTGCAATTCCCTTTTCAGAAAAATATTTTTCAAAATATTTGTTTTCAAATTCGCCACCATGATCACTTCTGACTTTAATAATTTTGCATTCTTTTTCAGTCTGGACTTGATTGCAGAAGTCAATGAACACAGAATGAGACTCATCCTTGTGTTTTAGAAACTTTACCCATGTCCATCTGCTGTAGTCATCTACAATGACTAACCCATACTTCTTGCCTCTGATGGATGCAGTTTTCACTGGTCCAAACAGATCAATGTGAAGTAATTCCAATGGTCTAGAGGTGGAAACAACATTTTTTGGTTTAAAATGGGATTTTGAAAATTTACCCTTTTGACATGCGCCACACAGAGCATCTGAATTGAACTTCAGATTAGGGAGTCCTCTGACTAAATTGAGTTTATTAATCTGAGATATACGTCTCATATTAATATGTCCCAATCTTCTATGCCAGACCCATTGCTCATCATTCACAGATAAAAGGCATTTTACATTTTGAACTTTAAGTTCTGAAAGGTTAATTTTGTAAATGTTGTTTTTCCTCTTTCCACTGAATAAGGTTGAGCCATTCTTTTGACAAACAGCTTTGCAACATTTTTGATTAAAGATGATATCATAACCATTGTCACTTAATTGACTTATGGACAATAGATTATGTTTCAATCCTTCAACTAACAGAACATTAGAAATAGAGGGTAGGTTACCATTACCTATCGTACCAGAGCCAATGATCTTGCCCCTCTGGTTCCCTCCAAATTTCACGTCTCCTCCAGATCTAAGTTCCAGGCTTTGGAACATAGACCTTTCGCCCGTCATATGTCGTGAGCATCCAGAGTCCAGGTACCATGATTGGTGTCTGGATTTTGCTGCTAAGGATATCTGCAACAGGTATTATTTTGCTTTTAGGTACCCAGATCTTTTTGGGTCCTTTGGGGTTAGATGTTCTGCGGTTTTGCCTAAACTTCTGTTTTTCAACATAGTGTTTATTCTGGCTAACCCTTGGCTTAAACACATAAGTACTCTTTTCAGAGCTTGTATGTTTAATATCATTCAGATGACCAAACTTGAAATGAGAATACAGAGGAGTCTTCTTGATGAAGAGTTTATCAACAGACTTTGGATTGCTTCCAGAGGAGGATTCACATCCAATGCCTCTTCTGTTGTTCCCACTAACACCATAGATCATAGAAGCCATTTTGCTTCTGTCTATGCTTTTAGTGAGAAATCTTCTAAAACTGGAGTCATATTTTTCTAAAATATTTTCACTAGACTCTGTTTCAGTATCAGATTCTTGTTGAGTTGTTTCTAAATCATTTTTGAGTTTTAAATTTATTTCTTTCTGCTCAACAAGTTCTGTTCTCAGAAGATTAATCTCAGATTCAAGATTGCTTTTCAGCTTCTTGTATTTGAGTTTAATCTTGCTGTAGCTTTCCATCATGTCAGATAAACTTTCAACAAGTTCAGCTCTGGAGAGTTCAGAAAATACCTCTTCAGAGTCAGAGTCTGATTCTGACTCAGATTCAGATGATGACGTTCCTTCATCTTGATCATCTGTGTTGGCCATCAGCGCAACATTTGCACATTCTTCCTCAGATTCAGAAGATGATTCAGATTCATCTGAGTCATCCCATGTAGCCATCAGAACCTTTTTCTTTTTGTCAAACTTCCTTTTGGGTTTTTCCTTTTGAAGTTTGGGACATTCACTCTTGTAGTGTCCAGGTTCTTTACATTCAAAACAAGTGATCTCTTTCTTGCCAGATCTTCTGTGTCCAGAAGATTCTTTCTTTTGATCAGATCTTCTGAAGTTGTTGAACTTCTTCCCTTTGTGCTTCCAGAGTTTGTTGATCCTTCTGGACAGCATTGATAGTTCATCTTCTTCTTCAGAAGAAGATTCCTCAGAGCTTTCTTCATTAACCTGCAAGGCTTTAACAGATTTGTTAGATTTAAAAGCTAAGGATTTACCTTTATCTTTCTTCTGGGGTTCATCTTCCTCCAGCTCAATCTCATGACTTCTCAAAGAACTGATGAGTTCTTCTAATGAGATTTTGTTCAGATCCTTGGCCAGCTTCAATGCAGTCACCATAGGTCTCCATTTGGTAGGAAGACTTCTGATGATCTTCTTGACATGATCAGATGTTGAGTAGCCCTTGTCCAGAACTTTCAACCCAGCTGTTAGAATCTGAAATCTGGAAAACATAGTCTCAATGTTCTCAGATTCTTCCATTTTGAACGCTTCATACTTCTGTATCAGCGCCAGAGCCTTTGTTTCTTTCACCTGAGAATTTCCCTCATGAGTCATTTTGAGAGACTCAAACATATCATGAGCAGTTTCTCTGTTGGTAATTTTCTCATACTCTGTATGCGAGATTGCATTCAGAAGTATGGTTCTGGCTTTGTGATGATTCTTGAATTCTTTCTTCTGCTCCTCAGTCATTGATTTTCTATCAATCTTTTTGCCATCCTTAGTAGGATGTTCATACCCATCAATGACTAAATCCCAGAGATCAGCATCATACCCCAAGAAAAAACTTTCAAGTCTATCCTTCCAATAATCAAATTTTTCTCCATCAAACATTGGAGGTTTGGTGCTGATTCTGTCTCCTTCATATTTGTTGCTTGATGTAGGAATATCACCCATATTAGCAACCAAATAAATAACAGAGTATTTTTCTCACTGGATCTTTATCTGTCACGGTTAAGCGAATGCACACTCAGAACCGGAGCTCTGATGCCAACTGAAGGTGAGAAAATACTTAGAAGGGGGGGTTGAATAAGTATGACAGAAAATAATCAAAGATAAAAACACAAGTATTTTTATCCTGGTTCGTTGAACTCAACTACTCCAGTCCACCCTTTTCAAGAGTGATTTGCCTTTCTCAACAAGGACTTAATCCACTATTCAAATCAACTGATTACAAATAGCACACCTAAGAACAACTGTTCTTAGTCTTCTTAAGAGCTACTGATCTAACCTAGATCCTCTTAAGGAAAACTTTCTTTACAAATTAATGTAATACAATGAAAGAGTAAGAATTGCTTCTATGAAAGCTATAAACACAACTGTGTTATTTCTCTAAGTTTAGAACAATGTATGAACAGTGAAGAATATGAAAGCTTTTAGCGTGAGAGAGTTCTTGTCAATATTGTCGTAATTCGGCACTTGAAGAATGAGCTATGATGTCCTTTATATAGCCACTTGAATATTGGAGAGAATATTTTACCGTTAGAGAAAATATTTCCAATATCAAAATAGTACTGTCCTTTGTACTATTACAGCAGAGAGACGGCGCACAAATAGTGGGTGTAGCAATTGTCTGCTGAGCTGTGATTATACCATATAAGGAATGTACCAGAGGAATAATATTCTTGCAGAGAATTTTGTCTATCCCAATTAAGGAAAGATTTGCTGGCATATTCCAACGGATATATTAAAATATTCTTCTTCAAATAATTCAGATCAACAATCAATATCAGAGTCTTCAGTCTTCAGAACCTTCTGGAAACTTCAGAGCCTAATATGTTCTTCAGATGTTGATGAATCAGAGTCTGGTGCAGCTGTGTGCTTGAAGCGTAACATGCTCTTAGATCAGAGTCTTCACTCAGATCAGAGTCTTCTCTCATTCAGAGTCTCTTCACTCAGAGTCTTCTCTTATTCAGATTCTTGATAATACATGCAGCGTGTTGTATCTTCAGAATCTTGATAACTAAGCTCTTATACTTCAGATTCTTCTAATCTTCAGATGCTCTTGAGCCGTTCAGAATTCATTGTTCACATCAAATTTGCTCTTTAAGATTAAAATCTTTTGTGCCTGTAGAAAACAGTTTAGAACAAATTTAGAGAGTATAATTCTTGTATACAAATTATCATTAATGTTATCATCAAAACATAGAGATATTACTAAGACACAATCTGTGCTCTTACACATAAGACGGCGATGTCTTGGCGGGCAACCTCTCCCCCTTCACCTGTAGTTTTCCGAACTACGTTGACTCTGACTTTCCCATTGCACGAGGGAATACGTAGACATAGGGCGGAGATGTCCTATCGAGTTTCGTTTATTTTCTCTTGTCCTTGTGAGCCAGCCTTTTGATGGATTAACACCCTTTTAGATAGACAACAAGCATGGATCCTGTTGAGTACAACGGACGTGAGGGGTGCTCATACCTTCCCCTTGCGTAACCGACTCTCGAACCCGAGATTTGGTTGCAATGACCTGTCTTTTCCCTTTATCGTAGGTTTTCTCTGATCGTTTCCTTTCCCTCTTTTGGGATAAATAACAAACGGTGGCGACTCTTCTATCTTTGTCGGCCCCTCTTCGCAGCGATGCGACAGCTGGCGACTCTGTTGGGGACTTTTCCCATCCCCTATGCGATTCAATCCTAGCGCTTGTGTGTTTTATCTTTGGGCGCGTATATATGTATGCATTTGTGTTGTATCTATCTTTTATCTCATTTTGCATTTTATTTTCCCGCATTGTATCATGTTATTGCTGTGCTATTAGGTGGGTTTATTCCATTGTGTGATAAGCCAAAACCCAGGCTTGAGTATAACCATAGAATTAGAGTGGAGAGTAGTGAGGACCTATATGGCAGCATGCACTAGTCCTCACGAAATTCGCATTTAGACGAGGTTTTCTTTGAAGATGTCTCATCCTGTACATTGGTCAGGAGGGTGATATTAGATCTGAAAACTGTCGACTCTGGAGACCGATCATTTGGGAGTCAGCTAAGTGAGGTCGATTTTTAGACTATGATGCCAAACCATAAATGGTGAACGTTTCATCGTTTCTCGAAAGTCTGTGATGCTGACGACCGCATAGGATGCCAAACCTTGTCAGAGATAGGTTCATACCTATGAGTTGGGAGGGTTATGCAGGAAACCTTGACCTTCAACCTACCCGGTTTTATCGTTAGTGTAGACTTTTGGTCTTTGATACAGTGGGGTACCTTGTGTCAGTGCTGTGTTATTTCTCGCCAAAGCGAAGCGCTGGTTTATCCCAGTCAGCAGCACAACAATCTTGATCCCTTGTTTGCATTTGCATACTCATTTGTATCCTAACATTTGCATGTATCTGTGCTTCAGGTGCATATTTTCTCCTTGATTCTAGTAATCTAATCCACTATTGTCATGGAGCGTGGTTTCAAGAAAGCTGTTATTTACAAGTTCCCAATACCAGACGTAGGACCTTTGATGGGCCTCATTTCTATGGTTGAGCATGGAGTTATGGAGGACTTCAGAAAAGAGTATGGGAGGCTTCTGAGTTTTGTCTGCAAGGTCTCCAAGTATGAGCTGGATGGTATCCATACGTTGCTAAAATTTTATGATCCTTAGTTGCGTTGCTTTACATTCCCCGGATATGTTTTGTTACCAACCTTGGAAGAGTTTACTTAGTTGCTAGGGATTCCTGTATTGGAGGAGATGCCTTTTGTGCATTCTGAAAAAGAGCCTGATTTGATTAAGCTAGCCAATGCTCTTCATTTGGATTTTTCTGAATTGGACGAAAAGTTGGTATGGAGAAATGGAGTTCCTGGGTTTCCCTTATCATTCCTGGTGAATAAAGCTCAGCATTTTGCAAAAGAGGGATGTTGGGTCGTTTTCAATACCATTTTGGCTTTCTGCATCTATGGTATAGTATTGTTCCCCTGTATACCAGATTTTGTTGATTTGGATGCCTTCCATATCTTTGCTTCCAAGAATCCTGTGCCAACACTCTTAGGAGATGTCTACCATTCTGTCCACTATAAGAATGAAAATAGAAGACGAAGGAATGTCTCTTGTTGTGCGACACTGCTATACAGATGGTTTATTTCACATCTGCCCAAGTATGGACCCTTTATTGATATGGCAAATACAATTGAGTGGTATGAAAGGTTAATGGGCTTTACGTCGGAGAATATTGTATAGTTCAATAGAGATCTTCTTGGGAGTGAAATTATCTTTAGTTGTGGAGGCTTCCCCAATGTTCCTTTGATCGGGCGCAAAGGTGGAATCAATTATAATCCTGCTCTCACTGTCAGACATTTTGGCTATGCTCTAAGAGAACCCCCGAAGGAAGAAGAACTATAGGAATCTCTTTATTTCACGGGGCTAACTGATAGTGACATTCTGACTAGATTACACCAAGCTTGGAGTAATGTTCAACGCAAAGGAAAAATTGCTTTGGGCAAGAGCGATTGTAGAGCATATGGATCATATGTGGACTGGATCCAGGAGAGAGTTGAGAGACTGTTGCTACCCTTTCCCGTCAGGGAGCCTTTGCACCCCCCAAGTAGTTGAAGAACTAATGATAGTTGACATCCAGAAGTACAATCAACTGTAGGCTGAAAAGGAAGAACTACATAGCGTGAATGAAGAATTGGAGAAAGAGATCATTCAACTTAGGAGTGAGAAGAACCAAGTCACTCACCTATCCAAGATCCAGACAGAGACAGTGAACAAAATGGGTAGAGAATTGACTGAAGAAATTCGCGTTAGAGAACGTCTTGGTCAGGATATGAGGAGCTTGGGAAATGGTCTTAAAGGCAAGAAGAAATAGTTGGAGAAAGCACACCTTGAGATATCCAAGTTCAACGCTCAATGGAATGCTATCTTAACCAATAACAAAGAAAGAGAAGACGGGCTTTGTCAGCAGATTGACAGGTTGAAGACTCAACTCCGAATTAAAGATGAAAAAGCTCCCGGAGAATCAGCTCGTCGATACGAAAGCGGCCGCAAGCTGCGTGAAGCTCTTGCAACGTTGGAGGAGTATAAGTTGAGAGCAGATCTGAAGAGGTCTAAACTTGAAGATGAATTTGGGGAAGGCGCCTGGGAAGATTATGCTCAAGGCTTACAAACTACCCTCAGCAGGAGGGATTTGCTTATTCAGGGATTGATCTCTAGGCCTGATCATCCTGATACAAGGGAGTTGTTGGAAGAGTTTCAGACTCGCTGTCCCGCTTGATGTATTTTCTCTTTTCTATTTTGTTGTTTTGTATTCCGACCATCACCAGAATTGTTGGATGAGGTCGTGTTGACTCAGTTGTATTTCCTTGATGATGTGCTATGTGTTGATACTCTGTTCCTTATTCTATTTTATGAGAAAGGTTTTGTGGCTTCATCTGTTAGCTCTTCATTCTCTTATTAATCCCGTGGAACTAGAATCAAGGGGAAGATCTCCCTGAACCATATTTACATGTCTGCATTTTGCATCATTTTTCATATTGCATTGCAGGTGTTCTGGTTCCGTTGACCTTATTCGTTTTATGGTTTTCTCAGCATTGTCTCAGGATTGAAGACCGCACCATCCACCGCCACTCAACGAGGGGGAATCAGCAAAAAGCCATGGACCAAATTCAACTTGAACTGTAGGAGTTCCGTGACCGTATGGAACAATTTATGGACTTGATGCAAGGAGTCGCCAATGGTCATGAACAGTTGAGAACACTCGTTCAACCTCTGATTGCTAGGGTTGGCGGAAGTGGGGTTCTGCATGGAGGGACTGCTGTTGTGCCTGCTACAGCTGACAATGGCACTCCTCATGCCACTGGCATTCCGATAGTTGTTATCCCTCCGGGTGGAGGTAATCAGATTGGAGTCCATATTCCCGCACCAACATGCTTGTACATGGAAACACTGGTCCTCAATGGGAGGAGGACGAGCAAGACGATATTTTCTCCATGGGAGATCTGGGAGAAGGACTGCAACCTGAGGTGGGCAGAAGGTTCAAATTGATCAAAGAGAAGATGAGGAACCTTGAAAATCAGAACTCCTTGGGTCTGGATATGTTAAACTTGGGGCTGATCCCAGGTTTAAGGATCCCACCAAAGTTCAAGGTCCCAGGCTTTGACAAGTATAAGGGGATGACCTGTCCCAGGGTGCATCTCCGTTCATATTACAGAAAAATGTCCACATACTCTGATGACCAGAAGTTGCTGATGCATTTATTTCAGGATAGCTTGTCTGGTCCGTCCTTGGAGTGGTATATGGGTTTAGAGCCGGTCAACATCAGAAGCTGGAGAGATTTGGCAGAGGCTTTCGTCAGACACTATCAGTATAATAGTGCTTTGGCGCCTAACCGTGTGCAGTTGCAGAATTTGTTGCAACGAAATAATGAAGGATTTAAGGAGTACGCCCAGAGGTGGCGCGAACATGCTGCAAGGGTTCAACCTCCTATGATGGAAAGGGAACTCATTGATATTTTTGTAGCTACACTGCCTGGTGTGTACTACGTGAAATTGGTAGGCAATATGTCTGGTAGCTTCTCAAACTTAATTATTATAGGTGGACGAGTTGAAAACGAGATTAAATTGGGAAAGATCCAAGCGGGAGAAGGGTCCTCATCTGGAGGAGGTAGAAAAAACTTTGGTAACAAGAAAAGAGAAAGGGATACGAACGCGGTCTCAGGATACAGGGGTAACAATAGAAACAGAAATAGAAGTGAACACTATCATCAGCAATAACCTCAGATTGCGAGTATTGCTATTCCGACGGTACAACTACAACAACATCAACAATAGCAGAATCACGCACTACGGAGGTTTCTAGACAGTGGGAGAGTAATGAACAGACAGTTTGATGCACCCCAATAAGCAAGATAAGTTCGGACTGGGGTACAACCCATCGTCGTCTTCTTCACAGAGCATGCCATGCTACAGAGGGCCAATCCAGTTTACAATTGGTGGGGTGATATTTGACCGAATCAACGCTGTGTCCGAGGACGAGGGTGGCAGTGACTGCGATATGGATGCATGGATCCAGCCATGTATTCCCGGCCGAAGCCTGAACAACTGGACTATCAAAGAAATTGTCCAAGTGACCCATGCAGAGTAATTATCTTATTTTTGATTATGTGCAGCCCTATGTTCTACCCGGAGCATATCGATGTTTGTCTGTAGGGCCTTATTCTTGTTTATGTTTTGAACAATTGTTTTATCATTAATCAAAGGGCGTTCTTACATTCAAATATTGTGATCCTTGTTTTTCTTGTTTTTATTTTTAACAATAAAATGGCAATGTGGTTTGTGCTGTTTGAATATCATTTTAAGCATCAAATCATCATCATTACAGGTTTCACATAGCAGATGCCACCAATTCAGATTCGTCTATGACTCGGTATGACTTTGATAATCCAATCTTTCAAGCTGAAGAAGAGATTGAAGAAGACGAAGACCTACCTGAAGAGCTCGCCCGACTGCTGAGATAAGAAGAGAAGGTTATTTTGCCTCATCAGGAGGAAATCAAAGTCGTCAACCTGGGTACAGAGGAAGATAGAAAGGAAGTTAAAATAGGGGCTGCTTTAGAGGATGGTGTCAAACAAAGACTGGTTGAAATGCTCTGAGAGTATAAAGAATTCTTTGCTTGGTCATACGAAGATATGGTCGGACTTGATACATATATTGTGGTTCATCGCTTGCCTCTTCGAGAAGGGTGCCCACCTGTGAAACAGAAGCTAAGAAGAACCGGACCGGACATGGCGGTTAAGATCAAAGAAGAGGTCCATAAACAGTCGGACGCCGGATTTCTTGCCATGACGAACTACCCTCGTGGGTCGCTAACATTGTACCTGTACCGAAGAAGGATGGTAAGGTTAGAATGTGTGTAGATTACCGTGATCTAAACAGAGCGAGCCCGAAAGACGATTTCCCGCTCCCCCACATTGATGTGCTTGTCGATAATACTGCTCAGTATTCAGTGTTTTCCTTCATGGACGGTTTCTCCGGATATAACCAGATCAAGATGGCCCTAGAGGACATGGAGAAAACGACTTTTATCACGCCGTGGGGGACTTTTTGTTACAAGGTAATGCCTTTTGGATTGAATAATGCAGGGGAAACCTATCAGCGGGCAATGGTCACTTTGTTTCATGATATGATTCATCATGAGATTGAACTCGATGTTGATGACATGATCGCAAAGTCGCAAACGAGGAAGTTCAGACTAAGGTTGAATCTGAACAAGTGCACTTTTGGTGTACGGTCAGGAAAGCTATTGGGGGTTCATAGTCAGTGGAAAAGGAATCGAGGTCGATCCTGTATAAATAAAAGCTATACAGGAAATGCCAGCACCGAAAACAGAGAAAGAGGTTCGTGGTTTCCTAGGTAGATTGAACTACATTGCAAGGTTCATATCTCACCTCATAGCCACATGTGAACCAATGTTCAAATTGTTAAAGAAAGATCAAGCAGTGGTCTGGAATGAAAATTGCCAAAGGGCATTCGAAAGAATAAAAGAGTATTTGCAGAAGCCTCCGATACTGATGCCTCCAGTTGCTGGAAGACCATTGATAATGTATTTGACACTTTTTGAGAACTCCATGGGTTCTGTTCTCGGTCAACACGATGAGACAGGAAGAAAAAAACATGCCATCTACTACTTGAGTAAAAATTTCACAAATTGTGAGTCTAGATACTCAATGTTAGAAAAAACATGTTGTGCACTTGCATGGGCCGCCAAACGCCTAAGGCAATATATGCTAAATCACACAACCATGCTGATTTCAAAGATGGATCCAATTAAGTACGTGTTCAAGAAGCAAACACTTTCGGGAAGGATTCCCAGATGGAAAATGGTTTTGACAGAATATGACATTCAATACATTTCCCAAAAGGCTATCAAGGGGACTGTTCTGTCAAAATATCTCGTAGAGCAACCAATCGATGACTATCAGTCGATGAAGTTTGAATTTCATGACGAGGATATCATATTCCTGAAGATGAAAGATTACGATGAGCCGCTACCTGATGAAGGTCCTGAGTTGGGTTCCCAATGGAAGATGATCTTTGATGGTGTTGTTAACTCCTATGACAGTGGAATTGGGGAAATCATTACGACTCCCCATAGTTCGCACATACCATTTACTGCCAGGCTAACATTTCCTTGCACCAACAACGAAGCTGAGTATGAAGCATGTATCATGGGTATTGAAGAAGCGATTTATTTGAGAATCAAAAACCTTGATATTTATGGTGATTCAGCTTTGGTGGTCAATAAAATCAAAGGTGAATGGGAGACTCGTCAGCCTAATCTGATACCTTATATGAACTATGCCAGGAGGTTGTTGCCCTTCTTTGATAGGGTGGAGTTGCATCATGTGCCAAGAGTGGAGAATCAGATGGCGGATGCCTTGGCTACCTTATTCTCGATGTATAAGGCGAATTATTGGAACGACGCTCCGAGAATTGTCATCTCCCGCCTCGATAGGTCATCATTCGTATTTGCAATAGAGGAAGCTTCGGATGGGAAGCCATGGTATCATGATATTAGAAACTTTCTCAAGAATTAAGAATATCCTCCTAGGGCATCGAGCCGGGATAAGAAGACCTTGAGAAGATTGTATGGAAACTTCTATCTGAACAAGGATGATGTACTCTACCAAAGAAAATTTGATCTGGTTCTATTAAGATGCGTGGACGAAAAGGAAGAAAGTTTTCTTATGGAAGAGGACCACGAAGGTGCTTTTGGTACGCATGCAGACAAACATGTAATATCTTGAAAACTGTTGAGGCAGGCTACTATTGGTTAACTATGGAGTCTGATTGTTTCAAATATGGCAAGAAATGCCATAAATTCCATATTTATGCCGATAAGATGCATGTACCGCCAAGTCCACTGAATGTCATGGCGTCTCCTTGGCCCTTTTCCATGCGGGGCATCGATATGATCAGTAATATTGAACCGACCGCGTCCAATGGACACCGCTAAAGGTGAGAAAAACACTTAGAATGGGGGGGGGGGGGGTTGAATAAGGGTTTAGAAAAAATATGGCAATAAAAGCAACACAAGAATTTTATCCTGGTTCGTTGAACTCAACTAATCCAGTCCACCCTATCAAGGTGATTTGCCTTTCTCCACAAGGATTAATCCACTATATTCAAACAGATTACAGTGTCAAACATTAAGAACAACTATCTTAGTCTTCTCAAGAAATACTGACCACAACTTGGTCTTCTTAAGGAATCTTTTACAAATGAATGTAGACTAACAAGTGTTTAAGTTGCTTCTAAAAAGCTATATCACAAACTGTGATTTTTACACTTAGATTAAGAACAAATAAAAACTATTCAGCTTTGAGTAAGAAAGATTTTATGAGAGTTGTTGAATAATTTCAATGAGTTTGTCAATGATTCGTTAACCTTGAAGAGATGTTGAAGACGTCCTTTTATAGTGCTGAAAGTCCAATGCTTGAAGACTGTGCAAGTAGAGTAGTTGAAGCCTTTTGTCTTCATATGACTTTTTCTTTCTCAGAAGTGGAATGTTCAGAGAAATGCCTTTTTCCTGAATCCTTATGTCTATCACAAATAAGGAATAGTTCCGTTGGAGAGGACGTTGAGAATAGTACCAAGTCTATTCACGTGCTGACATCTTTTCAAACGTAAACAACATCAGATCCTCTGATGTGCTTCTTGTTCTTCAAATCAGATTCAATGATATCAGAGTTGCAGCAACAGTGCTTCAGCGTGAGTGATCTGATCAGAGCATACTTGTTTATCAGAGCCTCTGTATTTGCAGCGTAAAGTACATTAAGAGTCTTTTGAAACAATGCTTGAAACTCTTCATACAAATTCTTCAACTATGCTTCAAAGTCTTCTGCAGCTTCTGCTTCAGAGTTTTCTGGCAGCGCTCAGAGTCTTCTGATCACTTGCTTCTGATGCTTCAGAGCTTTGCGTAGAATACTGTTCAGATACATTTTTGCTTCCATAATATTATTTAATTTAATATCTGAAACAAAAACACTTGAACAAAATTAGAGTATATATTTTCTTAATACAAAATTTCATTAGAGTTATCATCAAAACATAGAGATATAATTAAACACCAATCAATGTTCTAACAATCTCCCCCTTTTTGATGATGACAAAAACATAGGAAATTTTGTTAAATAAAAAGGATAAATATATAACTCCCCCTGAGATACAGAATCTCCCCTGAAATGAATACTCTAATAGAAGAAAATACTTCCCTTTTTGCATGAGTATACTTTTCAGATTAATAGCCTGGTTAAAAACCTCTGGCTAGAATCCTAGTTAGAATATACTTTCCAGAATCAGAGCTTGGTAATAGCTTGATTTGCTTTCCATAACTAGAGCCTGGTTTACTCTTAGTGATTTTCTTTCCAGGAACAGAGCCTAGTTTATTTTCCATAATCAGAGCCTGGTTAACTTCTAGGATCAAAGCCTGGTAATCAGAACCTGGTTTGAATTATCAGAGCCTGGTTTGAATAAAAGTCTGATTTGGGGATTCTCAGGGTAACTTCAATGAATTTTGTCAGATGATACGTTATAGTTCTGAAAGACTAAAATTCAATGTTAGATATAATTTGTTATGTCTGAATTTCATTTTAGTAACTGTTTATATTTGAACAAACAAAATTTCTTTTTCTCCCCCTTTTTGTCATAATCAAAAAGAAAAACTTTTTAAGACATAAAAGATTAACAGATAAAAAACAATATAAGAATAGATAATGAAACATACAAATTCATTTAAATAAAATCCAGAAAACATTCAGAGAAAACAACAAGATAACGAAACACAACAAACATGTGCACAAACATAACAGAAAAAAGAAACTAAGTTTGGCGAGAGGCTATCAACTTCAGAAGATCTGTGATCTGAGAATTAGATTCCTCTTGCTTAGACATCCAAGTCTTAATCTCATATGTTGTTTGTTCTTGCTTAACCATCCATATTCTGATCTCTTTGTTGCTGGCTTTTAGAAGAGCAAACTTTTCTTCTAGATCTGGTCTTTCAATCTTGATCTCAGAAGAAGCAGGTGCAGATGCAGATTCAGTAGCAGGAGCACTTTCAGTGACCATTGCAGATGCAGATGCAGGTTCTTGAATCTCAAAAGTAGAAGCTTGTTCCATAATCATCAGAGCTGATTGATTTGGCACAACAATTTCCTCAGCAACAACAGCTTCTGGAGGAGTATCTTCAGACATAGGATCATCAGTAGGAGCATCTTCCAGAGCTAGAACTTGAGGTCTACTCATGTTTAGAAAATTCTGTCTGATTACTTCAGCAAATTTCACCTTTGCATCATTAGAGCAAATGGTGCGAAGATTTGAAGCAACAGTGTTGAATCTTGAGCTGAATTTGTCCCAAGTAGCTTCAGAAGCATCTGGATTCACACTTGACAAGCAGTCTTTCTTCACAAAAGAGATCAACACATTTATTTCCTTCTTGAAGCCATCAAAGAGTGTACCAACATCCATTCTAGGTTTAGGTCTTAGGAAGTTTTCTAGAGAGGGTGTTTTTGGTTGTTCTGGTGGGGATGGTATTGTGAAGGTTGGGATAATGAACAGAGGGCGAGGATATGGAGTAGAAGATGTTTGGCCAGATGATTCAGCAGAATCTTGAGGTTTAATGTAAAAGTGTTTGAGTTTGAGTCCATAGGGAAGGGGATCAGAGGGATGAGGTTTAAAAGAAGTAAAGGATACAAACTTAGATGATCTTGGTTCATAGCCACAGAGTGAGGGGGTGAGTTGATTTCTAGGGGTAAGTCAGATTCAGATGAATCAGATGATTCAGAAGAATGACAAGATGTTGAAGAGACATCAAACACCATCTTCAAAGGATGAACGTCAAGAACCTCAAAATCAGATATGAATGATTCAGAAGGTTGATGTTGTTCTGGTTGAGGAATTGTTGGTTATGGATCAGATGGGATGGGTTGTTCTGGTTGTGGTTCAGATTGTTGTGGAGTAGGTTCTTCTAGTAGTGGTTTAGAAATTTGTGGTTCTGGTGGGGAAATTTCAGAGTTTTGTTATGGTGAAGAGTTTTGTTTATCAGAGGGGGGAATATCAGATGGTTGAGAATGTGTTGGTTCAGAGTTATACTTTTCAGATGGAGTTGCTTGTGGTTGGGGTACAGAAGGAACTGTAACAGAAGGTTTCTTAGGTTTAGAAACATGAGGAGGAGAAGGTGAAGGTGATGGTATAGGTTAATGGAGAGTTTGATCAGATGTTAGTACCTCTTTGACAGTTTGCAGAATAAAATCTAAACTTTCCTCTGGAGGATTAACCTTTTGCTTCTTGACCTTTTTAGGTTTGACAGCAACAGCTTCACCAGTAGCCTTCCTCTTGAGTTTTGAGGATCCTTCTTCAGCAACCTTTCTCTTCTTGTGTCTGGCCTGATAAAGATCTGGTGCAGGTTCACCTGCTTTTTGAACCAGATTTGCTGGTAGAGGGGTTCCATCCTTCAGACACGTAGCAATGTACTTCAAAATGATTTCCCTTGGTTCATTTGCGAAGAACATGGGAAAGTCATCCACTAGTATCCTTCTCTTGCTAACCTCTTCAGAGTTTATCTGATTTGGTGCAGAAGTGAGTTCTTCAACAACTTTCATCCTCTGAAGACTCTTCCCATTCAGAGGTTTTCCTATTACAGAAGCTAACTCTTCCTTCATTCCAACTTCTACCAAATGTCCAACCAGACCATTCTCAGTCAGAATGTCTGAAATGAGTCTTCCCATTGGAATCCAGTTCCTCATTTTCTGATGTTTGGTTCTGAATTCTTCCATTGATTGTTTTACATGTGCCCACAGATGATTGAAAAGAAGATACGACAGGTCCACCTTTGTGCTCTGACATTGATTGTTCGTAACCCATTGATTGTTTAGGGTTACGAACAGTTTTGGGTTCATCTCTCTGACATTGATTGTTCGTAACCCATTGATTTTTTTGGGTTACAAACAGTTTTGGGAGCCCATTGGAAGTCCTCTAACTCTCCTGACTATGTAGCCATTGATATTCTTGAAGATTTAGGGTTACGAACAGTTTTGGGTTTGGGAGAGAGATGAAAGCAATGAAACAAGAAGAAATGCATACAAGGGTGTTCGTGAGAGTGAAAAGTGTGAAATGTGTAAAGTTGTGGAATTTATAGGAGAAATTAAGGCACACATATAGTCACATGTTCAGCACGCTTACAGTTAGCATTTAATAAAAAGAATATAATCATTTCAAGCAATTAATGATTCTGACAATTGGGGGGAAAACGAGAAACTCAATATTCAAAAACAGTACCTCAAACGTCAATTCAGTAATGTGCACTCCACCTTTTCAGATTCAGAGTTACACGTGTTTGCTTGCATGTGCTTCTGAAACTTCTTTGGGAAATGAAACGTTAGCCAACGTTCAGATCCTCTGAGGCTTATTAGTTCAGATTTGCACATAATAAATAAAATAGATGTAATACTTCAGAGTTAAAAAATTTTCCATCTGAGAAAATTTTCTTCTGATAAACATTTTATTCTGGACAGAAATCCATACTTATATTTTTCAGAATAAATTTGAATCTATCTTCAGCAAGGGGTTTTGTAAAAATATCAGCCCATTGATGATCTGTATCAACAAAGTTTAAACTGATAATTCCCTTCTGAACATAGTCTCTGATGAAGTGATGTTTTATCTCTATATGCTTAGCCTTAGAGTGTAAAATAGGATTTTTAGACAAGCATATAACAGAAGTATTATCACAGAAGATTGAAATGTTACTCTCATGGATATGATAGTCTTCTAGTTGACTCTTCATCCAGAGCATCTGAGTGCTACAACCAGCAACATCAATGTATTTCGCTTTTGTTGTTGAAAGCGCAATAGTGGGTTGCTTCTTGCTGAACCAAGAGATTAGATGACTTCCAAGAAACTGGCATCTTCCAGAACTACTTTTCCTTTCAACTCTGTCTCCAGCATAGTCAGCATAACAGAATCCAACTAATTTATAATCATCAGATCTTCTGTAACACAAACCCATGTTAGTAGTACCTTTCAGATACCTTAGAATCCTCTTAACAACTGTTAAGTGTGATTCTCTAGGATCTGATTGGAATCTGGCACACAGACAAACACTGAATAGAATATAAGGTCTAGAAGCAGTCAAATACAGAAGAGATCCAATCATACCTCTGTAAAGCTTTTGATCTACCTTCTTACTTACCTCTTCCTTTCCAAGAGTGCTTGTGGGGTGCATTGGAGTCTTTGCTGATTTGCTTTCAGTCATGTTAAACTTCTTCAAAAGCTCCTTCACATACTTAGACTGATGTATGTAGGTGGATTCTGGAGTTTGATTGGCTTGGATTCCCAGAAAGAATCTGAGTTCTCCCATCATGCTCATCTCAAATTCAGCCTGCATAGAAAGAGCAAACTCCTTTCCCAACGTAACATTGGTAGATCCAAATATAATATCATCTACGTAAATTTGACAAATTAACAAATCTTTCTTAAATGATTTACAAAAGAGAGTTGTGTCCACTTTGCCTCTGATAAAATTCTTTTCCAAAAGAAAATTACTCAGCCTCTCATACCAAGCTCTGGGAGCTTATTTTAAGCCATAAAGTGATTTTTTAAGTTTGAAAACATGTTCTGGAAATTTATCATTTTCAAAGCCAGGAGGTTGGAGAACATAAACTTCCTCTTCTATAATAACATTCAAGAAGGCACTCTTAACATCCATCTGATACAGAGTGATGTTATTCTGTGCAGCAAAAGAAATGAGTAGGCGTATAGACTCTAACCTGGCCACAGGAGCATAAGTCTCTGTGTAGTCAATTCCTTCTTGCTGACTGTATCCTTGAGCAACTAGCCTTGCTTTGTTTCTTACAACTTCTCCTTGCTCATTCAATTTGTTTCTGAAGACCCATTTAGTTCCAATAATATTGAATCCTTTTGGTCTTGGAACCAGATCCCAGACGTCATTTCTGGTGAATTGATTTAGCTCTTCTTGCATAGCAATTATCCACTCATTATCATTCAAAGCCTCATCAACAGAAGTTGGTCCAATGATAGACACAAACCCAAAAAGTGAATTTGCAGATGATCTGAGGAAAGACCTTGTTCTGATAGGGTCATCCTTCTTTCCAATTATCACATCCTCTGGGTGAGAGGCCTTGATTCTGGATGATGATCCCTTAACTTTGGTTCTTCAAAAATATTCAAATTGTTCATCTGAGCAGCCAATGGAGTTGCATCTGGCGTTGCTTCTGGTTCTTTCACTTGAACCTTTTCTGCCTCTGACACTTCAAAGTCTGTGAGAATGACTTCTCTATCTGCAGAGTTATCAAGCTGCTTTGGCTTTTGATTGCCAAGCTTATCATCAAATCTAACATGTATTGATTCCTCCACAATCTGTGTCTCAGTATTCTATACTCTGTAGCCTTTAGATCGCTCAGAATACCCAAGCATGAAACACTTATGTGCTTTAGAATCAAACTTGTTCAGATTCTCTTTAGTATTCAACATAAAACATACACATCCAAAAGGATGGAAATATGAAATGTTGGGCTTTCTATTCCTCCACCATTCATAGGGAGTCTTCTCCAGAAGAGGTCTTACAGACACTCTGTTCTGAATATAGCAAGCTGTGTTAATTGCTTCTGCCCAAAAATGTTTTGCCAGATTAGTCTCGTTGATCATGGTTCTGGCCATTTCTTGCAATGTTCTATTTTTCCTCTCTACAACTCCATTCTGTTGTGGAGTTCTAGGGCAGGAGAAATCATGTGCAATGCCATTTTCTTTAAAATATGTTTCAAAATATTTGTTTTCAAATTCACCACCATGATCACTTCTGACTTTAACAATTTTAAAATCTTTTTCATTCTGGACTTGTTTGCAGAAGTCAAAGAACACAGAATGTGACTCATCCTTGTGTTTTAGGAATTTCACCCATCTCCATCTGCTGTAGTCATCAACAATGACTAATCCATACTTCTTACCTCTGATGGAAGCAGTTTTCACTGGTCCAAACAAATCAATATGAAGTAACTCTAATGGTTTTGAGGTTGAAACAACACTTTTAGTTTTAAAAGAAGATTTTGAAAATTTTCCTTTTTGACATGCTTCACAAAGAGTATCTGAGTTGAACTTCAACTGAGGAAGTCCTCTGACCAGATTGAGTTTATTAATCTGAGATATATGTCTCATACTAATATGCCCCAATCTTTTGTGCCAGACCCATTGCTCATCATTAACAGACAGAAGGCATTTTACATTCTGAACCTGAAGTTCTGAAAGATTGATTTTATAAATGTTGTTCTTCCTCTTTCCATTAAATAAGATTGAGCCATCCTTTTAACTGACAGCTTTGCAACATTTTTGATTGAAGATTATGTCATAACCATTGTCACTTAATTGACTTATGGACAATAATTTATGTGCTAATCCTTCAACAAGTAACACATTAGAAATGGAAGGAAGGTTACCATTACCTATGGTTCCAGAGCCAATTATCTTGCCCTTCTGATTCCCTCCAAACTTGACATCACCTCCAGATCTAAGTTCCAGGCTTTGGAACATAGACCTTCTTCCTGTCATATGACGCGAGCAGCTAGAGTCCACGTACCAAGATTGGTGTTTTGACTTTGCTGCTAAAGATATCTGCAACAGGTATTATTTTGTCTTTAGGTACCCAGATCTTTTTGGGTCCTTTAGGGTTAGTTGCCTTAAAGTTTTGTCTGAACTTCTGTCTTCTGACAGCAGGTTTGTTATGACTAACTTTAGGTTTAAACACATGAATGTTCTGACCAAAACGTGTGTGTTTAATATCATTAAGATGACCAAAATTAAAAGTAGAATACATAGGAGTATGCTTAATGATTAGTTTATCAACAGATGTTGGATTTAAATCTTTCCCAGAAGAAGATTCATATCCAATACCCTTCCTGTTATTTCTGCTTACACCATAGATCATTGAAGCCATCTTGCTTCTCTCTAGGCTTCTTGCCAGAAATCTCTGAAAACTATAGTCATATTCTTCTAAAATGTTTTTAGATTTTGACTTAGTTTCAACTTCAGAATCTTGTTGAGCTTTTTCTAATTCATTTTTAATTTTCAAATTGTTTGCTTTGAGCTCAGCAACTTCTGATTTCAGAAGATCATTCTCAGATACAAGATTGTTTTCACGCTTCTTGTATTTGAGCTTAATCTTACTATAGTTTTCCAACATTTCAGATAAACTCTCAATAGGCTCTGCTCTAGAAAGTTTAAAAAATACCTCCTCAGAATTCGATTTTGATTCTGCTTCTGATCCAGATGTTTCTGCATGGTCTTCTACGTTAGCCATGAGTGCCATGTTTGCACATTCTTCATCTGAGTCTAATGAAGATTCAAATACATTTGAATCATCCCAGGTTGCCATCAGAACTTTGTTTTTATGATCAGACTTCCTTCTTGGCTTCTCCTTCTGACGCTTTGGGCATTCATTCTTGTAGTGCCCAGGTTCCTTGCATTCATAGCAGACAACCTCTTTCTTTCCAGATCTTCTGTGTCCAGAAGACTCTTTATGTTGATCTGGTTTCTTGAAGTTCTTGAACTCCCTCTGTTTATGCTTCCAGAGTTTGTTGATCCTTCTGGACAGCAGGGATAATTCATCATCTTCTTCAGAAGAAGATTCTTCAGAACTTTCTTCTATAACCTGCAACACTTTAACAGATTTGTTAGACTTTAAAGCAACTGACTTACCTTTCTTTTAAGGCTCGTCTTCTTCTAGTTCAATCTCATGACTCCTCAGAGAGCTGATCAGTTCCTCCAGCGTGATCTTGTTCAGATCCTTTGCTAGCTTCATAGCAGTGACCATTGGTCTCCATCTGATTGGCAAACTTCTGATGATCTTCTTAACATGATCAGCAGTGGAGTAACCCTTGTCCAGAACTTTCAAGCCAGCTGTGAGAATATGGAATCTAGAGAACATAACTTCTACAGATTCAGATTCCTCCATTTTGGAGGCTTCATATTTCTGGATCAGCGCCAGAGCCTTGGTCTCCTTAACTTGAGAATTCCCTTCATGAGTCATCTTCAAAGATTCAAACATACCAAATGATGTTTCTTTGTTAGTAATCTTCTCATACTCAGTATGAGATATAACATTTAGTAGTATGGTTCTTGCTTTATGATGATTCCCGAATTCTTTCTTTTGAGCTTCAGTCATAGATTTTCTGTCTATCTTTTTTCCATCCCCATCAGTGGGGTGAACATAGCCATGCGGGGCATCGATATGATCGGTAAGATTGAACCGACCGCATCCAATGGACACCGCTGAAGGTGAGAAAAACACTTAGAGGGGGGGGGGGGGTTGAATAAGGGTTTAGAAAAGATATGGCAATAAAAGCAACACAAAATTTTTATCTTGGTTCATTGAAATCAACTAATCCAGTCCACCCTATCAAGGTGATTTGCCTTTCTTCACAAGGACTTAATCCACTATATTCAAACAGGTTACAGTGTCAAACACTAAGAACAACTGTCTTAGTCTTCTCAAGAAATCCTAACCATAACTTAGTCTTCTTAAGGAATCTTTTACAAATGAATGTAAACTAACAAGTGTTTAAGTTGCTTCTAAAAAGCTATATCACAAACTGTGATTTTTACACTTAGATTAAGAACGAATAAAAACTATTCAGCTTTGAGTAAGAAAGATTGTATGAGAGTTGTTGAATAATTTCAATGAGTTTTTCAATGATTCGTTAACCTTGAAGAGATGTTGAAGACGTCCTTTTATAGTGCTGAAAGTCTAATGCTAGAAGACTGTGCAAGTAGAGTAGCTGAAGCCTTTTGTCTTCATATGACTTTTTCTTTCTCAGAAGTGGAATGTTCCGAGAAATGCCTTTTGCCTGAATCCTTGTGTCTATCACAAATAAGGAATAGTTTCGTTGGAGAGGACGTTGAGAATAGTACCAAGTCTATTCACGTGCTGACATCTTTTCAAACATAAACAACATCAGATCCTCTGATGTGCTTCTTGTTCTTTAGATCAGATTCAATGATATCAGAGTTGCAGCAACAATGCTTCAGCGTGAGTGGTCTAATCAGAGCATACTTGTTTATCAGAGCCTCTGTACTTGCAGCGTAAAGTACATTCAGAGTCTTATGAAACAATGCTTGAAACTCTTCATACAAATTCTTCAACTACGCTTCAGAGTCTTTTGCAGCTTCTGCTTCAGAGTCTTCTGGCAGCGCTCAGAGTCTTCTGATCACTTGCTTCTGATGCTTCAGAGCTTTGCGTAGAATATTGTTCAGATACATTTTTGCTTCCATAATAATATTTAATTTAATATCTGAAACAAAAACACTTGAACAAAATTAGAGTCTATATTTTCTTAATACAAAATATCATTAGAGTTATCATCAAAACATAGAGATATAATTAAACACCAATCTGTGTTCTAACAACCGCTTCATCTTAATAGCAATTGATTATTTCACTAAGTGGGTTGAAGCAACTTCTTTCACCAACATCACCAGACAAGTTGTGGCCCGATTCATTAAGAAGGACATCATTTGTCGTTACAGAGTGCCTGAAAGAATCGTTACTGATAATGATTCAAATTTGAATAATAAGATGAGGAAGGAATTATGCCAGAGTTTCAAAATTGAGCATCACAACTCTTCTCCCTATCATCCAAAGATGAATGGCGCTGTCAAGGCGGCCAACAAGAACATTAAGAAGATTGTGTAGAAGATGGTTATGACCTATAAAGATTGGCACAAAATGTTGCACTTTGTATTACACGGATATCGTACTTCGGTACGTACTTGAACAGGGGCAACTCCTTTCTCACTAGTGTATGGTATGGAAGTTGTCCTGCCATTGGAAGTCGAGATTCCTTCTTTGAGAGTTTTGGTTGAAGTCCAACTTGATGAGGCAGAATGGGTGAGGAACATATTGAATCAACTCATCTTGATAGACGAGAAGAGGTTGGCATCCATTGCATATGGTCGTTTGTATCAAAGCAGGATGAAGAAAGCTTTTGATCAGAAGGTGCGCCCTCAGAGCTTTCAGGCAGGTGACTTAGTGTTGAAGCGGATTCTCCCTCCACAGACAGATCACAGGGGCAAATGGACCCCCAACTACGAAGGACCATACGTCGTAAGGAAAGTCTTCTCAGGAGGAGCCTTACTTCTCTCCACCATGGATGGCGAAGATTTCACGTACCCTGTGAACGCGGATGTAGTTAAAAAATACTTTGCTTAAAGTAGACCTGCTGGAAAGAAAAAGAAAATCCAGGCAAAAATGGGGCATCCCGGCGAACCATAAAAAGAATGGGTTCGGGAAAAAAATAGGGATAAAAAGAAAAAGATGTAAACCCGCAAAGTTGAAAACCCAAAAAGGCGACTTCGGCAAAAAATGGGTATCCCGGTGAATCGAAAACCCGAAAGGGCGATTCAGGCAAAAGTTAGGGGTTTGAAAAGAAAATGACTGCGGTCTGCGTATTGATCTTTCGAGCATAGTGGATTCTGGGAGGACCCAAGGGTCAACTAATCAAGTCAGTCTTTTTTAGAGGACGAAGCGTTGGAAAAACATCGAAGTCATGCGAGTCATAAATGAATCGATACATGGTGGTTGTCTGTACCACATTGCCGACATTTTGTATATCTGTTGTTTTTTGCACTATTTGCGCAACTTTCTCTTTTCAGGAGTTACATCTGTTGTAAATATGCCTATTTACAGGCCATTTATCAATGAAGTATATATTATTCAGAAAAACACCTGATGTTTTTACTATTTTGTTTGCAAAAAACACCTGATGTTTTTGATAAAACTTTGCATACATAAACTTGTGGTCTCTACTAATCATGGTTAAAACTTTGATTTGCTTGAACGATGTCATGGAAAATAACCGAGATGGTATATGGTATTTTTCGTCTTTTCATCCCAGAAGAAGAGGTAAGAAATATTATAGAACACTGCCACTCTGCACCTTACGGAGGACACGCTAGCACCTCTATAACACACACTAAAATTCTTCGAGCTGGCATTTTTTGGCCCACAATGTGGCGTGATGTGCATGCTTATATAGTCAAATGTGAATGTTGCCAGCACATTGGGAACATCTCGCAGCATGACAAAATGCCCTTAAGAAACATTCAGGAAGTAGAACTTTTCGATGATTGTGGCATCAATTTTATGGGACCGTTTCCGTCCTCATTAGGAAATAAATACATCTTTGTAGTTGTTGACTACGTGTATAAATGGATTGAAGCTATAGCCTCACCTACAAACGACATGCGCATAGTGATTAAACTGTTTAGGAATTATATATTCCATAGATTTGGAGTACCCCGTCTTGTTATAAGTGATGGTGGATCGCACTTTGTATCAAGGATTTTTGATAAACTTTTAAGCAAATATGGAGTTAAGCATAAAATAGAAACACCTTACCATCCACATACTAGCGGCCAAGTAGAGGTATCTAACAGAGAGATTAAACAAATCTTAGAGAAAACGGTTTTAATAACGAGAAAAAATTGGTCTCAGAAGCTACAAGATGCACTATGGGCCTACAGAACCGCCTTTAAAACCCCTATTGGAATAACTCCTTACCAATTGGTCTATGGAAAGTCCTGTCATCTACCCTTTGAGTTAGAACACAAGGCCTATTGGGCCATTAAAACCCTAAACTTTGATTATTTGACTGTTGGAGAAAAGTGCATCCTTGACATTCATAAACTGGTAGAACTCTGCCAATCTGCCTATGAAAATGCCATAATATATAAAGAAAGAACCAAAGCCTAGCATGAATAAAAATTATAATGAAATATTTCAATATAGGAGATCCTGTTCTCCTTTTTAATTCCAGGTTGCGACTTTTTCCTAGCAAGCTTCGTTCAAGATGGACAGGTCCTTTTACAGTTTCTAAATCCTAAAATTCGGAGTAGTTGAGATCAAGAACTATTCCTGTAGTCCATTCATTGTAAATGGGCAGAGGTTAAAACACTACGAAGGAGGTGACGTTCCCAATGACTACTCCAACCACACTCTGATTGATCCACCACTACCTACTTCAGCTACATAGGTTCATCTCGTCAAGCTAACGACGTCAAACAAACGCTGCATGGGAGGCAACCCACGATTTTCTTTATCTTTTCCTTTTTTGTTATTTATTTTTCGTGTTTTACGTCGTTCTTATTTTGTTTTGTATAAACTGACCTTTTTATAATGCTTATGTTTCCAGGTCCTGTCCTCTAATCTTCCTTTTCAGGATGCAGACCTTTGACGACATGCACTTCGCTTTCAGAGATGACGCTCAGAGACAGTGATATTTAGTCCTTTATCAGCTCCCCATGGCACCTACCTGTTACCCTGACCAGGCTTGCATGGATGCCTTAGGCGTTGAGCCTAGTATAAGGTTTCTATGTCACCAATTCCAGTGGGATGCGTACGCTGATGACTTGTATTCGACTTACAGATATCTCACCTTGGAGTTCCTCAGTTCATTCAGCCATGAGCCGTATGTTGTTCAGGACGACAGCGTCACGTTCAGACTATTTGGGATAGAGTACTCTTTTATCCATAAGGGTTTTGATGATTTGCTAGGTTTTCAGACCTCTCCTGATGCCATTCCTGATTTATCTATGGGGTACTTTGTGAGTCGAGATATCAATAAGTTTTGGAGCGACATTATAGGTGGAGGAAGCCCTGATCCGTCCACCCAGCTATCTCACATCACCCATAACCCAACTCTCAGGTATTTCCAGATGATCCTTGCCCACACTTTCCTTTGAAAGGCTGATGTTGATGTCCATGTTAGTAAGGAGGAGATCTTCTTCCTTTTTAGGGCAAACCAGTCACGTCCGGTGGCTTGTGGGAACTTTATGCTTAATAACTTCACACTCACAGCCATATCTTCTGAAGGAATCATCCATGTAGGAGGAACATTTACTCAGATTGCGACCGCTTTGGGTCTTACTAGTAAGCTGCTTCACCTGAATCCCTACTGCGGGTATACCACGCTGGATATTGATTTCTGCTTAGACCGAGGATTGATGAGGAAAGCTTCCTTTAAACCTGACCATTTCAGTCTCTTGATCGATGGTCAGACCATCCATTACTTCACTTTACCTGATCCTATGATGAATAGTATCCACGACCCTTCTATATGAAGCTACGCCTTAGAAGTTTTGCATTTTTCATGTCAAAATAGAAAAATATATATATAAATATACATGTGCTAGAACAGGAAAGACTTTCTGCCTGCACCACTCCAGTAAAAGAGGAGCCGCAAGCCCAAGAGTGAAAGCACAAATCTGGCCGAACCATTTTGTTAAGGTGGCGCCCACCATGGGGTCTGAACTTTATGCGGGGCAGAACCAACAAAACACCCATTTTCTCATCTTCAAACTTCCCAACCTCCATTTTTACCCATTCCAAAACTTCCTTCAAACCCTAAAAAGTTCCCAACTTTCTCGTCTACTCACCATCCCATTAACCTCCCTGACTTCCATTTTCATCCCTTTCCATCAAAATCTCTTAAAAACACACTTTTCACCATTTTTATATAATAACCCACTTTCTCACATTTTCAACCTCAAAGGTGCATCAATGGAGTATGACGGCTACATCCTTCGCCAAGGCAAGCCCTGGGAAAGGCAAAAGAAACTTCTCGGCAAATTACAAGCACGCGAGATTACCACGACCTGGTACGTCGATGAAAACTGTCTCTATACTCTTGGTATTTATCATAGCATTTTTCATATGCTAGATGTTTTAGGATTACACGATATTTTTGCTAGGCAAGATCCTACTTTTGAAAGGTTGACCAGGGAATTTTTGAGTTCCCTAATTTACATAGTTAGGCATAACACTGCTAGCACCGTCGGTACGATGCAATTTAGAATGTTTAATGTTGAGTATGAACTCACCACCAACGAATTAGCAGAGAGATTAGGATTGCCTTTTGGAGATGGCGCTGTTTGTGAAGCACCTTTGGGTTCTGATTGGTCGGTAGAGGCATTTTCCTTCTAGCACAGGTTGTCAAATTTTACATTTACATCTTTTGAAGGGATTCTTGCCTCACGGATCCATAACCCGACCATCTTGTGTAAGGTAACGAAGGAAGGGGGCTTTGAACTCATGATCCACGGGAAGGCTATCCCATCTGTTGTTTTACCTTGCACTAGACATACTAATGTACGTATAGTGAGGAACTGGACCTATGAATGCCCCACCTGTTATAGGTTCACTACCTCCTAATGTTCCTATTGGGGACGGTGACGCGACTGACGACGAGTATGACTAGCAAGAGCAGTCTCCCAATCATCCTATGTCACCCTACCATGTATCAACTGCACACATTGCACCGTCTTCTTCTCACTATTCTGCAGGTACAACTCCTGGTTTCTATATTACTGAGCAGATGTGGCATGACCAGCTGGCCAGAGAAGAAAGGTGTGATTACTTGCTTGCTGCCATCCAGCAGCAACTGACCGACAACATGAGATTCATGCAAGAGTCACAGCAGCAGACGAACCGTTCCATTCAAAGTATAATGCAATCTCAGGCTGCTTTAACTACCAGATTAAACGAGTTTTCCGGTTCTCAGAGCGATCATTGCCGCAGCAGATCTCGTCGCCCTAGGCACTCACCACACGCCGGGACAGTACCGGCAACATGCCATAGGACTTCCAGGTTACTCCTTCCCTATCTTATTTTGAAACATTGGGGACAATGTTCGGTTTAAGTGTGGGAGGAGACTTTATTTGTTTTGCTCGCATTTTCTTTCCTTTTATTTTGTTTTATTGCTTTCTAGTCTATTTCTCCTGTTTTAGTTTGTTTTTAGAATATGCATGTGCTTGATGAGTCATCTGTGAAGTGTATCCCTATTTCCCCATTTTCTTTACCTTACATAAAAAATTATTGACAAAAGAAAGTGTATTGTTCTGAAAATTCAGGATTTGAGGCAAGTTCGAGATAGGATGCAGATGACTTGGAAAAACCTTTTTGAAACATGGGTATCAGTTTAACACCTTAGGCTTCGTGAATATAGAAATCAACCCCGATACCCCATATACCATGACCTTAATAATTATTTTTTTAGTAAGTCCTTAGTAGTTTATCCCAGCAGTCAGCTCCGGCCTAAGCATGCTCTACGTAATGGACCGATGAATATAAGTGAGTGATCTGTATGTTGTGCTTTATAAAAAAAATGCAACTCGGGTATAGGTAACCCTCACAAGGTCATTTAACCCAAAAAGTTATAAAAATTACAAAAAAATAATATATATATATATATATATATATATATATATATATATATATATATATATATATATATATATATATATATATATATATATATATATATATATATATATATATATATATATATATATATATATATATATATATATATATATATATATATATATATATATATATATATATATATATATATATATATATATATATATATATATATATATATATATATATATATATATATATATATATATATATATATATATATATATATATATATATATATATATATATATATATATATATATATATATATATATATATATATATATATATATATATATATATATATATATATATATATATATATATATATATATATATATATAAAATAAAGTTTCTCATTGTTGGTTGGTTCAGAGGTATCTGGTGCTAGACTTGGTAGGGCGAGTTACGATTCGATCCTCCACAACTACAATTGGGTCAATAAAAAGGGTTACACAAGTTTGTGTACCTGATCCCCATGCTTGAGATCAAAATCACTAACCGGTCACTTTACTATTAGTAACTACGGATAACGGGCTTAATGTGAATGCGCCAGAATGAAGAGGACCCAAAACGAA
Source organism: Lathyrus sativus (assembly GCA_963859935.3). Lineage (NCBI taxonomy): Eukaryota > Viridiplantae > Streptophyta > Magnoliopsida > Fabales > Fabaceae > Lathyrus > Lathyrus sativus. The sequence continues at coordinate 114,498,883 of OZ012736.1, read as the reverse complement.
ATGCAAAAAGTAGGCCTAGGTAAAGTGGGGTAGTATGGGTTGGTTTGTATAGGAACGAAGTTTATGTCCGTGTCTGCGGAAAAATGTCATTACGATATCCTTGGTTCACTTAGTTAGTACCTATCACTTGATCCTAGTTTGAACTCAGAAGCCCCTTTAGCCCAATTCGTTAGTTGATACCACCTCTTTCTTTCATGAGCTATAAAGTGTTTTGCTTGAGGACAAGCAAAAGCTTAAGTGTGGGAGAATTTGATAACACTAAATCATACTATGTATTTGACTCGAATTGCACATGTTTCTTAGGATTTTATTGCTATTTTCTTGTGTTATGCTTTTGTTTTGTTATGTTTTCAGGATTTTGTATTCCCAGAGCTCGTCATGAGGAAATGAAGAAAAACGGACCAGAAAGACCAGTTTTTGAGAAAATTATACACATGGCATCCACCATGGCGGGCGCCATAGTGTAGGCCATGACTTGGATAAGAGTTAACTACTGTCAACTGTCACGATCTCCACTTCTTTCTCCCTTGGTTCACATGGCGGGCGGCATGAGGGTATGGCGAGCGCCATCCTTGTAGTATGTTTTCCCTCACAAAAGAAGTTAGGGGGCACTTTAGTCTTTCCATGTATTTTTCCTAGGCTATACATAGATGAGTTCTTGTTCATTTCTAGGCATCCAAGCTTAGTTATCGAACTTAAGCCATATAATTTCAGTATTGTAAAGTGATAAACTTCTCACATCAGGGAGTTATCACATTGTCCGATCGAGTTTGTAATCGAGTTTGGAGCACTCTGGTAGAAGTTAATCTTGCCGCTATTTTCTTTCCAGTAATTTATTTCCAGTGGTACCAGATTTAAAACCTCCTGTTTGGAGCAGGTTTCCATTTATTTCCCGCATTATTTACTTTCCCGCAGTATTTACTTTCCCGCATTATTTACTTTCCCGCACTATTTACTTTTCCGTGTTATTTACTTTCCTGCAATACTTACTTTCTCGCGATTCGTATACTTGCGAAAATACAGCATCATAACCCTCAAAAGAAAATAAACAACTAAAGAATATTCTGCTTGTTTGAATTCTCCAAATCTCTTCTTCTGAAGCTTAAGGTCAACTTTTATAGACTTGAGTGTGGATTTTAAAGTTGGTAGGCTTTGGTTCTTGGGCCTTTGATTCAATTGAGGTTTCATCCCAAATCAAATAAACAAATTCTCCAGTTGTCCTTCATCCTTAGTGAACAATTTTTCAGTACAGATAGAAATGGGAGACAAGGCGTCTGATACAGCAGATAATGGCGCAGAGGTGCAGGCAGAGAATGGTTAATACAGTGCACGCTTTTAAAGACGTGGTCCCTAGTGTACTATGCTTGTTGTCCCTGTGCATAATTGATCTTATCTTTTTGCCTCTTCAATTCCTCTAAGCATATTCCTGCCATGTAGGCCCTAACAATGAATTCCCTCCAAGCTTTTGGTGAATTGCTTATTGTGATCCTTAGCAACTTTAAATTCTTCAAATCGTTCACACTCCAGACTCTGTCTTGGCCAGTCATGCCTCAGCTTGTCTTAAAACTGTCTTTCAAAATAAAAACACACATTAAAACTACAATGGGAACCACCTAGCATGCTTAAAAAAAGCTAAAACTAGTAAAATTAATTAAACAAACATTAAACTTAAACTAAAAACCTCTTTGAAAATGGATCATAATCACACACTAAAAGTGTGTTATCACTCCCCCAAACATGAACTATCACCTGCCTTCGGGTGATGCGACAGTGAATGACAGAAGAAAGTGTCAATTACAACCAATCAGGATCAGAACAATAATGCTTTGCTTCAAAACTTAGTTTAATTCAGCCTTGCATTTGCCACAAAGTGATCACAAGCTTAATCTCACCAACTTCCTACTGTCACACTAGTACTCTTTAGAAGAACAAGCTAGTCTCAATTTTGTGATTCCAATTGATTAATCCTGTGATCCAAGGGTTGCCTTTCTGGTTTCAAGAGGGGGAGATTTGTCTAACTCTTTTATTGACTATTGACTCAAAATAGCTGGGACCACACTTTCCACTTATTTTATTTTTCTTTTCTCTTTATCTTTTTTAAGCACAATGCTTCACCTTTTCACTTGACGGGATCTCATTTGTAATGAGTTCAACCTGTTATTGTGATAAAGTCATTGGTTGTTCCTCTAATTTCGGGCAAATGAACTTTTAAACACACTTTGTGTGTTCATTCATTATTTGTAGAGAGTGTCCTTTTTTTTGAAAAGAAGTCAAGTCTTTCTTAGATTCATACTATCCTCCCCTTAATGATTCCTTAATATTTTCACTTGTTTCCCATTTTTAAACAAACTGATTTCTAAAAAAAGGCTTTGCTAATTCTACTAACTACCATAGGCGTGACAGAGGTCACCAGTAACCTCTGCAGCGATACTCTAAGTCAATGTTTAGCCTCATTTTCAAAAAGATTAACAATCCTATTATCTATTATTCTGAGTGCAAAAATATATTCTCTTGACCTTTGGGTTGTAATTACTTAAATCTCTCGTGGTATTCTTATTAAACACACTTATTAAACATTCAAAACTAATTATCTAACTAAACACGCAAAACTAACTAAGCATTAAAACTAACTCATACAAACACAAAACAATAATAAACTTAACCATGTAAATCAATCAAACACATTCAAACCAACAAGGCCAAACCACGGCCTACCAAATCCATGAAAAACACCACATCAATAAAACAGCAAAGATAATTCATATCCAGAAAAATATTCTAATCAAAGGTAACATAGATAAAGAATGGATAATGAAGGTGACACTCAATTTACCTCTCTGCCAAACTAAGAGTACAGACAGTATCCCCAGTATCAATTGATAAGGAGAGGCAAGGATGAGCTTGCCTTCTAAAGATACCACTCTAGGCACGAAGCCTGTTGCTTTTACGAATGGCTCCATCTTGCAACTTCTTCTTCTTCGCTTCCTTCTTCGCAACAACTTTGACTTCAGATTTCTTTGGAAGCTCTGCCTTTACAACTGCTTCAGTGGTGACCTTAGTTATGACTGTCTCTGGTTCTTCATCTTTCTCCACAACTGCCTTCACATTTCCTTTTTCTTTGGACTTTTCTTCAGGGTCTTTTTCTGGGGGATTTTCCCAGGCACTTCAATAGGCTTGACAACAGCTTCCTTTGCATGGGGTTGCTTGACAGGAGTAACTTCTAGGGTATCTGAAGCTAGCGGGATTATACATGAGTGAATCTCACATTCAAAGATATAATAGAGTCTCCACCAAACATTATTTAGTCCCAAAGGACAGGGAAAATATCGATAAAACCCAAGGGGAAGAGAAATATGTAAGGGGGTCGGTTATACGAAAGGAAGGTACTAGCACCTTACGCATCTTCCGTACTCGAAGAGAACCATTTCGCTTGCTTCTAGGCTTGGATGAGTTATCTATCTAAAGGCTTCTAGCTAAAAAGAGAGAAGACATAAGAGAAAAGAAAAAGAAAGAAAGTGTTCGCGGAGGATCTGGCCCCCCGTGCCTACGTATCCTCATACTGAAATGAGGAATTCAGAGCTCTGTAGTTCATGGAACCAGGAAAGAAAAGAAAATCTGGGCGGACCAGAGAGAAAGAAGAATGGAAGAATGTGGCTCACCAGGATTTCACAATCTCGTGCCTACATATTCTCATAGTGCAATGAGGAAGTTAGAGCCTATGTGATTCGAGGAACTAAGACGAAGAAAGAAAAGGGAACGAAGACGGTGTCAAAACCAAGAGCGAAAGGAAGAAGCAAGACCCTACTAGGGATCCAAAAGAATGGTGTCAAAACCAAGAAAGAAATGCAAAGGAAAACTATGCTATGAAATACATAAGGGAAGTGATGACTCCACTGGGGAGGAAAAAGAATGGTGTTAAAACCAACACAGCAAAAGGAATAAAGGATAAGAATCAAGGTAAGGGTAAGATCCACAGGGGACTCGGTACATTAATTGGCAGGAAGTGATCAACCAAAGATAAATAAGAGCAAGACTCTATGGGGAAGGCAAAAGGTTGGTGTCTACAGACAGACTGTGATGAACCAGAATAAGGGTAGCAAAACAAAAGAAGGTGTTTGACTCTCTGGGAGACTCGTTGTGTTAACTGATAATTAACCAAAAGGAGAAAGGAGTTGGTTCTGACCGATAGACAATGATCAACCAAAGGGAAGGGTGTGGAACTAAGCAAAAGTTGTGACCCAGAGGACGGTACGCTGACTGAACAAGTAGTACTTAATCGAAGGAAAGAGTATTTGAATCAAATGAAGGTTACTAACCCAAAGGTGCGAGTATTTGAACCAAAGAAAGGTTTCTGATTGCAGGAGATTCAATGTTTAATAGACAGACTATGATTAACCGAAAAGAGTGAGTGATTAACCAAGAGAAGGTGATTAACTCAAGAGAGATTGGTTTTAACAAGTGGGTTATGATTAACCATAGAACCGGTGATTAACCGGAAGAAGGTGATTAACCCGAAGAAAACTCAGTATGTTAACAGGCAGACTGTAGTTAACTAAAAAACGAACAAATTGGTGTTTTAACTGACGGGCTGTGATTAACCAAACAAGAAGGGAGATAGAACCAAGAGAAGGTTGATAACTCCACTAGGGATTCGGTATTGACCGCCAGACTGTGCTTAACCAAAGAAAGGATTGACTTCGCCAGGATGAAGAGAATTTGGCTTTAACCAAAGAATGGTAGACTAGCCAAAGAAAGAACTGATTACAAATCTCTGGGGAATCCAAGAATGATGATTATCTAAGAGAGAAAGGAGTTTTGAATCAAAAAGAGGAAGTTAATCCAAGAGACAAATGATTAGGGGAAAAGTGATCAAGGGTAGACTCGATTGGGAAAGAGAAGACGCTACAGTAAGAAGATAAAGATGACTATTCCAAGAACAAGGTCATTCTTCCTCAACCCAAAATAATCCGAATGAGTGTAGGAATTCTCCACTCTCATTCCTTCTCTAACACCAAAGTGTAGTACGACAAGCGAAACTGACAGAGTAACGATGCAAACTTGTATAGTGCTCCAACATGTTGCAAATGTTCGACTCTGCGGGGGAACGAGAACAAGGCTCCAAAAGATCTAAAAGAGAAGAAAGAGGGGAGATCAATTAATCGAAATAAGGTTTCGATCAATTAATCACAAGGGAGCGAATAAGCCAACTATTTCAAGCGAGTCGAAAGATCGTCAAAGCAAACATGCAGATTATTGATTATACAAAATTAAGTTTATTCAAATGAAGAAAAAACTTAATGCAATCATGAAGAAATGCAATGGCAGCAACAAACATTAATTATCATGCAATACTAATCATGTTATCATGTGAATAAAGGAGTGCAAGAATGATCATGATCATACAAGTGTCACAAAATGCAAGTAATTGAGAATCGATAAATTGAGAATTGAAAGTTTGCATACATTTTTCTAATAGAAGTTAAACAGCTCATAAAACATCCCTAAATATCAAGCATATTAAGCCATGGAAGTTATATGAGGAAAGAATAGCAAACAAACTTGAAAATAGGCAAAAATGACATTCTATTACAGTGGTAATCGATTACCACATGCGGGTAATCGGTTACCTACTTGAAAATTAAAAAACCACGTGAAAAATAGTCAGAGTAATTGATTACCCATATATAGGTAACCGATTACCACAGTAACAATGGCAAAGAACAGCTTCTCAAAAAGCACTTCTAGCAATTAAAACATTTATCCAATCATCCACATGCTATGGTAAACATTTGTGCATGAAAAATCAAGTTCAAGATCATCAATTAGGCATCAATTGAATCAATTAACTCATCAAGAACAAGAATCAAACAATTGAACAATCAGTTCACATGCAGGAAAATTATTGAATCTACATTGTGAACAATACGAAAATGATCAAAAACAGTCAATCGAGTGAGAAATTCCAACCTACAAGGCAGATAACTACCTTGGTGATTGTTTCTATTGGTATGTGATGAGAATAATCAGAGAAAACCAGACAAATCTTGATTTACATCCGAACCGTAGCGAAACCAAACAAAATGCGGCGAAATCTCCAAACACGAATTTTCACCGAAGAAACTCAAGATAATCACTTGATTTGACGCAAAAGCCAATAAAACTCCAAAAAACCAAGTAAAATTGCAAGATAATGGTGGTTAAGCTCAAGAGGAAAGCACTTCCAATGTAGAAGATGCTACTCTTTAATGGTGATCTTAAGCTCTAATGTGGTTTTGGGAAGAAGACGAAGATGAATATGAAGAAGTTGCAAAAAATGCAAAGATAAATGAGAGAAATTTGAGAGTGAAGAGTGAAGATTGAGAGAGAATTGTGAAAAATGGTTGAAGGTCCTTGTGAAATGGTGAAGATTTTTTTATAAAGAGTGGAGGGTTGGAGTTGTTAGGTTTGGAATGTGCTTTAGACTTTGCTTTGGAACTAGCATTAGAGTTAGTTGCACTTGACTCACTGAGCTGGAAGTTAACTCAGTTAGTTAGGTAGTTAACTCGGTAGCAATCCCAATGCAAGTTCAAATCAAAGGGTTATCATACTTGCAAATGAAGTTACATGGTGGTCTTGATTCAAAGTGATGTATTGGAGTAAATGCTTTGGAATGTCTTGAAAGGTCTTGAAGTGTCTAGAGATGTCTTGAATGTTTCACACAATGCTAGAACCAAGTAGACCCCAAAATAGTAGAGGGAAAGTTGTTGTTATAAAAAATGCAGCAAAATCTGCTTTTTTGCACAGGGTAATCGATTACCCTACTTTGCCTAGCAAAGTGAAAATAAATTACCATAGGTAAAACTTGCCCATTTTTCTTGAAAAATGGTGATATGGTTACGACTCATATTTTCAACATTTTGCTATGATGAATGGGCATAGAAACCCTTGTTTTGTACTTGTAATGATGATGTGATGTCTTTGTGAGGATGCAATTAGTCGGGCTTGAAAACCTGAATATTCCTGCAATAAAAACCATAGAGAAAAAGTGATAATGTGTATGTCAGCGATGCGAATGCACATGCTTATGCAAAAGGCAATAGGGGAGGTCAAATTTCGGGTTACGACAACTGCCCCTATTTAATCTTCTTGGACCTGAATGTTTGAATTGCGCTAGATTTGTGATTATTCAAGGTGGAAGGAGATTAAATAAAAGAGTATCTCAAAAATTTAGTCGACGTTGACAAAAGATGGTCAGGTGAAAGCCTAGAGATTTTGATCAAGAGAAAGGTTTGGCTGAGATCCCTTGGGTAGATAAGTCAGTCAAAAAGGAGTATGCTTGATACATATGCTATGTATGATTGATCTTACATGATGCTTGATATCATGTTATACAATGATATATGTTGAGATGTTATGTTGCAGGTAGGCAGAGATTGTAGCAAAACGAACTCAGCATCCTCAGCTGGGGAAAATAAATCCACAGACGATGACGGCGACGCTGGGGAAAGAGCCTAGAGATATCAAACTTCCAAGCTGTTACCAATAATGCTGCTGGAGATGAAGGAACCTTCCAACCGTAGCTGACTCCATCTGAGGAAATGAAGGAACCATGGGTGATCTTCAACTAACCGAATCTTCTTGAGGAAGAACAAGGTTAGGATGATTCTTATTGCGTGAGATAAAAAGAAAACCGAATCACCACCGCTGCGGGGATATGATAACTTCGACCTTTTGAGGATGCTGCGAGGAATCCCGCTCTTGCTGGGAAAAGAGAAAACATGTCTCTGCTTGATGAAATTACGGTTCTGCTGGGGAAATGAAAGGTAACCAACCCTTCCAATTAACCATAACGATACCTGTTGGGGATAAAGCTTGTAATGGAGACTACTGGTCATCCCTTAAGGATTTTCGATAAAGCATGCAATACATAATGCTTTCTTGGTTGATTTAGTTTTTTATTATTCTCAATGCTTTATAGCATTATGTGATCATAAATAATCATTCATTTTGCAAACAAAATATTGAAAAGAGACAAGTGAAAAATCAAAGGATGAATTTTATTGAATTAGGAAATATTTGTAAATAAAGTGTATACAAGGATGCAAAAATCCTTGATGAGGAAATTTACAATCAATTGAAAAACAAAGTAAATGACAATGGGAAATTATATTTTGCATTGATTACAACACTGACCACATCCATTTTGAGTCTAGGTTCCAAAACTTTGTGTCTGTTGATGATGGTTTGATTGATCATTTACCGTATGAGGTCCAGCTATGATGAGGATATGATCAAGTGTTCACAGTCAAATGCCTTTATCCCTATATTTTTCTTGGACATTTTATTATTTTTTCATCCACCGGGATACCCATTTTTGCCTAAGTTTCCCTTTTGAGTTTTCAACTTAGCAGACTATTATTGTTTTTTTGCTTTGTCCGTAACTTTTGCATGGACATTTCTTTTTTTGGTTGATCGAGACGCCCATTTTTGCCTAGATTGCCCTTGCGGATGCCAATCTAGCGGCCCTTTTATTCATCACCATTTGTTTCAAACATAATATTTTTTGATTGCGTTGCAGTTTACGGGTAGTGGCAACTCCTCCCCATCCATGGTGGTGAGGATCAGGGCTCCACCTGAGAAGCCTTCTTGACAACAAAGGGACCCCTGTAATTGGAAGTCCACTTATCGTGTGGATCTGAGTGAACAGGAGAATACCTCTTGAGCACGAGTTCTCCTGCATGGAACGCTCGAGGGAGAACTTTCTTATCAAAAGCTCGTTTGAGACGTTTCTGATACAATTGATCATGGAAAATGGCTATCAGGCACTTTTCTTCAATAAGATTTAGCTGGTTGCATCTGGGTTGGACCCTTTCAGCTTCATCGAGATCTACTTCCATGATGACTCTGAGCGATGGAATTTTGACTTCGATTGGTAAATCGACCTCTATACCGTACACAAGCGAATACGGAGATGCCATAATAGAAGTACAAATTGGTAAAACGACCTCCATACCGTACACAAGCGAATACGAAGATGCCATGTAATGCAAAGGGAAGCATTTCGTGCCAATCCTTGTAAGTCTTGACCATTTCGTGCCTAGATTGCCCTTGCAACACATAATCATAATTCCTCTTGTACAATACAGCGCCACTCAAGAAGAACTTGGCGTAGAGCCTTCTGAAAGCTTTCTTGTTAGTGATAGTGATACCCTTGAGATATTCCTGTTTTTCCAAATATCTTTTAATGTCGTATAACCAAGGTTTGTCATCAGACTCGTCCTCGATTACTAAGCAGTGTACTGGTTCGTTCAAATGATCAATGCGTACAGAAGGAGCTTCGTTCTTCCGCTTGACTTTGAACATGGATGCCAGGGTGGCAAGAGCCCCAACTAGTTGATTTTCTTCCCTAGGAATATGATGAAAATAGATTTCATCAAAATAGGGAATCAATTTCACGATGTGCTTTTTGTACGGAACTAGCTTGGAATCCCAAGTTACAAAGTTGCCTCTGACTTTTCCAATCACCAGGGAAGAATCTCTATAGTCTTCAAGAATCTTGATTCTCATGTCAATTGTCGCTTCAATTTCGTAGATACATACTTCGTACTCAGCCATATTGTTGGTGCATTCAAATAATAATTTGGCGGTGAAGGGAAGATGAAAGCCTGTCGGAGAGATCAGGATTGCACCAATTCCACGATCTTTAGCATTGGCGGCTCCATCGAACACGAGCGTCCATCGCGCCCCTAGTTCAAGTACTACATTAGGGTCTAGAGTTTGATAATCTCTAATGAACAGAACATCCTCATTAGGAAAGTTAAACTTCATTTTGTTGATAACCTTCCACAGGTTGATGAGCAAGGTAGTCAGACAAGACGCTCCCTTTTATTGCTTTCTAGGTAACATGTTAGATGTCATACTCAGTCAAAAACATTTTCCATCGAGCAATTCGTGTAGAGACAATAGGATTTTCAAAAATGTACTTTATTGGATCCATTTTGGATATGAATAAAGTAGTATGGCAAATCATATATTGTCTTAGGCGTCGAGCATCCTAAGCCAGAGCACAACAAGTTTTCTCCAATAGTGAGTATCTGGTCTCACAATCAGTGAACTTCTTGCTCAGATAGTAAATTGTATTTCTTTCCTGCCACTATTGTCATGCTAACCCAATACACATCCCATTGATTCGTCAAGAACAGTGAAATACATGATTAAAGGCCTACTAGGAATTGGAGGTACTAAGATCGATCGTTCTTGCAAATATTTTTTTATCTTGTGAAAAGCTTCTTGACAATCATTGTTCCATTCACCCGATTTATTTTTTCTTAGCAATTTGAATATTGGTTCGCAGGTAGCCCTCAGATGAGAAATGAATTTCGGTATGTAATTAAGTCGGTCCAGAAAGCCACAAACTTCTTTTTCTATTTTGGGAGGCAACATGTTTTGAATTTCCCAAACCTTGTCAGAATCAACTTCAATGCCCTTCTGACTCACAATAAATCCCAACAGTTTACCCGATCGAACTCCAAAGGTACACTTTGCAGGATTCAACCGCAATTTGAACTTTCAGAGTCTGTCAAATAGCTTCTTCAGATGATCCAAATGATCATCTTCAGTTCTGGATTTGGCAATCATATCGTCCACATAAACCACAATCTCCTTATGGATCATATCATAAAAGAGGGTTGTCATGGCACATTGGTATGTTGCCCCTGCATTTTTCAAACCAAATGGCATGACCATGTAGCAATATCCACCCCAAGGCGTGATGAAGGTAGTCTTCTCCATGTCAGTTGGGGACATCTTGATCTGATTATATATTGAGAAACTGTCCATAAATGAGAAGACAAAAAACTATGCTGTGTTGGCTACCAGGACGTCAATATGAGGCAGAGGAAACTCATCTTTTGGACATCCTCCATAAGCAAATTCACCTCTTTTTCGTCCATACATCTTAGCAGCATCAAGTCAAAGTTTCTTCGATAGAGCACACCATCTTGGTTTAGATAGAAATTCCCATCCCACCTCCACAAGGTCTTCTTATCTCGGGCCGATGCCCCAGCAGATATTCTTGGTTCTTGAGAAAATTCTGGATGTCATAATACCATGGCTTGCCATCAGAAGCTTCCTCTATTGCGAAAATGAATGCTGGCCTGTCAAGGCGTGAGATGACGATTCTCAGAGCATCATTCCAGAAGTTCACTTTATACATTAAGGATAAAGTAGCCAAAGCATCTGCCATCTGATTCTCTGCTCGGCTCACATGATGAAACTCTACCTGGTCAAAGAAAGGTAGCAACCTTCTGGCATAGTTCATATAATGGATCAGATTAGGCTGGTGAGTCTCCAACTCTCCTTTGATATGATTAATCACCAAAGTAGAATCACCATAGATATCAAGGTTCTTAATTCTCAAATCAATTGCTTCCTCAATTCCCATGATACATGCTTCATATTCGGCTTCGTTGTTGGTGCAAGGAAATGTTAACCTAGCAGTGAACAGTATATGTGAACCATGGGGAGTTGTAATGATTGCCCCAATTCCACTACCGTAGGAGTTAACAACACCGTCAAAGATCATTTTCCACTGGGAACCTTTTTCTGGACCTTCCTCGGGTAACGGCTCATCACAATCCTTCATCTTCAAAAACATAATGTCCTCATCAGGAAATTCAAACTTCATAGGTTGGTAGTCGTCGATTGGCTGCTCTGCGAGATATTCTAACAGAACACTCGCTTTAATAGCCTTTTAGGAGACGTACTGAATGTCGTCAGAACCATCTGCCATCTAGCAATCCTTCCCGAAAGTGCTTGCTTCTCAAACACGTACTTAATCGGACCCATCTTCGAAATTAACATGGTTGTGTGGTTTAGCATGTACTGCCTTAGGCATTTGGCGGCCCAAGCAAGTGCATAACAAGTCTTTTCCAACATCGAGTATTTGGACTCACAGTCTGTGAACTTTTTACTCAAGTAGTAAATTGCATGCTCTTTTCTTCCATTCTCGTCATGTTGACCGAGAACACAACCCATGGAATTCTCAAGAACCGTTAAGTACATTATCAACGGTCTTCCATCCACTGGGGGCATCAGTATTGGAGGTTCCTGCAGATACTCTTTTATTTTCTCAAACGCCCTCTGGCAATTCTCGTTTCAAACGACCACCTGATCTTTCTTCAATAGTTTAAACATTGGTTCACACGTGGCCGTGAGGTGAGATATGAACCTCGCAATGTAGTTCAATCTACCCAGGAAGCCACGAACCTCCTTTTCGATCTTCGGTGGTGGCATTTCTTGAATTGCCTTGATCTTCGCAGGATCGACCTCAATACCTTTCTCACTGACAATGAACCCCAACAACTTTCCTGATCACACACCAAAAGTACACTTGTTTGGATTCAGCCTTAGTTTGAACTTCCTTAACCTCTCGAACAACTTCAGAAGATTCACCAGATGTCCTTCCTCCGTTTGTGACTTTGCAATCATGTCATCAACATAGACTTCAATCTCATCATGAATCATGTCATGAAACAAAGTGACCACCGCCCAATGATAGGTTGCCCCTGCGTTCTTCAACCCAAAAGGCATCAAATTATAGCAAAATGTTCTCCACTGTGTGATAAACAGTTTTTTCTCCATGTCCTCTGGTGCCATCTTAATCTGATTATAGCCGGAGAAACCGTCCATGAAGGAAAACACTGAATATTGCGTAGTATTATCAACAAGTACATTGATGTGGGGAAGCGGGAAATCATCTTTTGGACTCGCTCGGTTTAGATCATGGTAATCTGCACACATTCGTACCTTACCATCCTTCTTGAATACAGGCACAATGTTAGTGATCCACTGAGGATAATTCGTTACAGCGAGAAATCCGGCGTCCAATTGTCTCTGGACCTCTTCTTTGATCTTTACCGCCATATCCGGCCTGATTCTTCTTAGCTTCTGCTTGACAGGAGGGCACTCTTCTCGAAGAGGTAATTGATGAACCTAATGTCTGTATCGAGTCCGGGCATATCCTTATATGACCAAGCAAAGACATCTTTATACTCTCGGAATATGTCTACCAGTCTTTGTTTGACATCATTCTATAAGGTAGCCCCTATTCTGACCTCCTTCTTAGCCTCTTCTGTTCCTAGGTTGACGACTTCAACTTCCTCCTGATGACGCAGAATGACCTTCTCTTCTTGTCTTAACAATCTGGCAAGCTCCTCAGGTAGATCTTCGTCTTCTTCGATCTCTTCTTCCGCTTGAAAGATTGGATTGTCAAAGTCAAATCGAGTCATAGACGAGTCTGAGTCGGTGGCATCTGAAATGTGAAACCTGCAATGATGATGATTTAATGCTAAAATGATATGCAAACAAACAAACACAAACCACATTGCCATTTTATTGTTAGAAATAAAAACAAGAAAAACAAGGATCACAAATTTTGAATGAAAAGGCACCGTTTTGATTGATGATAAAAAAGATTGTTCACACACATAATAGATAGGGCCCAACAAATAAAGACCACTATGCTCCGGGCAGAACATAGGGCAATACATTAATCAAAACAAAGCAATTACTCTTCATAAGTCACAGCGATAACTTCTTCCATAGTCCAATTCTTCAAGCTTTGGCCAGGGATACATGGCTGGATCCATGCATCCATGTCGCAGTCACGGTCTCCTTCTTCGTCAGACACGACATTGATTCGCTCAAATATCACCCCACCGCTGGTGAACTGGACGGGTCCCTTGTAGCGCGGAGCACTTTGCGAAGAGGATGGATATGGGTTGTATTCTAGTCCGAGCTTGTCTTGTTTGTTGGGGACGCTCACAACTTGCCCCCATCCTTGTGCTGATTCGGACTTCACGACGACTTATGCTTCCTTGAACGATGACATAGCAACCTCTGGTTCTCTGACCTCTGCGGGTGCCTTCTCCTTGGTTTGAACGGTCTCAAAGGCTTGACATAACATTTCGTGAATTTCACCGTCGACCTCTACGTATTTAAATGAAGACAGATGGCTCACCATGATATCATTCTCTCCGCAAACAGTCACAATATTGCCATCCACCATGTACTTTAATTTTTGGTGCAGGGTTGATGTCACAGCTCCTGCCGAATGTATCTAAGGCCGGACCAATAGACAGCTATATGCTGGCTGGATATCCATTATATAAAACACGACATCAAAGACTTTTGGACCAATCTGGATAGGAAGGGTCAATTCTCCAAATACGGACCGTCTTGTCCCATCAAAAGCACGCACGCCCAAATCACTCGGGGTGCACATAATTCCTTGGGTGTCCAGCTTCATTAGCGCTTTCTTGGGTAACACGTTCAGTGATGACCCAGTATCCACGAGCACGTGTGACAGAACAACACCTCTACATTCAATAGAGATATACAGCGCCAGATTATGATTTCGTCCCTTGGGCGTCAAATCCAAATCAGTAAAGCCCAGCCCGTTACCAGCATTAACGTGTGCCACTAATCCGTCGAGCTAATTCACATATATCTCCTGTGGCACGCAGGATGTATTCAAGATTCTTAGGAGAGCATTTCTATGTGCCTCAGAGCACAACAACAGTGATAAAATGGAGATCTTTGACGGAGTTTGCTGTAAGTGATCCAAAATCTTGTAGTTACTCTTCCTTATCATGCACATAAACTCCTTCGCATCCTTCAGCGATGTTTCCTTCTAACTAGCCTGAGAACTCTCTTCAGCTACTGCCTTCCCTTTACCTTTATCGGACCTCTCAGCACTTACTTTGGGAGGTGAAAATATTTCGTCACTCCGGGTCATCCCACCAGCTTTTACCAGATTGTCAACCAAATCCAAAGGAGAACCTTTCAGTTCCTGCTTCAGCCCGTTGCAATAGACCTCGACCCCATAGTTCCAAGGGATCGCCTTGGAGCTCTCGTAGGGTATAGGTCCCGCCTTTGTAAATATGATAGTGGGTGGCCTTGGAGGCGTAAAAATATTAATTGTCTTGTAAGGGATAGAGATGGTGGCCACCTCATCCTTCTCTCCACTGATTATCTTTTCCTCGTTCTTCTCTTGGATTCTATCAAGCTGCAGTATACCTTCATCCATCATACGTTGCACATGGTTCTTCAGACTTCTACATCCGTCAGGACAAGCTACACAGTCTTCACAATCTCTCCCACAGCCAGGGAACACTCCACCTTCCAACAACTTGTTCTTCACAAAGCTCAACGGAGTTTTCAGATCCTCCATGTCAGACACCAAATTCAAGCCTTCTTGACTGACAATAGCATTCACACCAGCCCCTCCATGATTTGGCATGGGATTCTGGACAACATTGGGCACATCATGAGTAAACTTGATAGCCTTGCTGTCGATAAGGTCTTGTACCTTATGCTTGAAGGCTTTGCAATTGTCAATGTGATGGCCGGGAGCGCCAGAGTGGAAGTCTCACCTAGCATTGGCATCACACCCAGGAGGTGGTAGGCTGGTTAACAGCGCCAATATCCTCTTCTGGACCAACTGTAGTTGCATCAAATGTTGTAGTAATTGTGTGTAAGGCATTAGCGATGCGTCAAAGTGCCTATTCACGATCCTTCTGTGATCCTAAAACTGTCTCGGCACATAGCTCTGTTGTTGTTGCTGCTGTTGTTGTTGACGTGGTTCCTGTTGCTGAGGTGGTACTGCCGAGATGGCAATACTAGCCACTTGTGGTTGTTGTTGATAGTGTGGTTGTTGTTGACGCTGATTCTGATTCCTATTCCGGTTCTTAAAACTAGATACTGCATTTGTCTCATTCTCCCTTTTCTTAGCACCAAAGTTCTTCCTACCACCTCCAGATGAGGTCCCTTCTCCTGCCTGTATCTTCCCTAATTTTATGCCATCCTCAACTCTTTCGCCGGTAATGATCAAATTCGAGAAGCTACCAGACATGTTGCCTAATAGTTTCTCGTAGTAAATTCCTGGCAATGTAGCCACAAACAAGTCAATAAGTTCTCTCTCCACCATGGGAGGTTGAACCCTTGTGGAAAGTTCACTCCATCTCTGGGCGTACTCCTTAACACATTCATTACTTCTTTGGGATAAGTTCTGCAGTTGTACTCGGTTTGGTGCCAAGTCACTATTATACTGGTAGTGCTTAACAAAAAACTTGGCTAAATCCCTCCAACTCCAGATGTTAACTGGCTCTAAGCCCATATACCACTCTAGGGACAGCCCTGATAGACTATCTTGGAAAAAAATGCATAAGTAACTTCTCATCGTCGGAGTAAGCTGACATCTTTCTGTAATAAGAGCGAATATGCACCCTAGGACACGTTGTCCCCTTATATTTGTCAAAATCTGGAACCTTAAACTTAGGACGGATCCTCAATCCTGGAATCAATCCCAGATTTGACATATCGAGACCCATAAAATTCTGATTCTCAAGACTTCTCATCTTTTCTTCTATAGCCTTGAACCTTCTGTCTGCGTCAGATTACCAGACCTACACCAAGATCTTCCATGGAAAAGATGTCCTCTTGTCCGTCCTCCTCCCACTGAGGACCAGTATTACCATACACAGCATAATCCACTCCTGGAATATGATTTCCGGTCTGGTTACCTCCGCCTGGAGGAATAACAGTTGCTGGGATGGCAGTTGCATTTGGAATGCCATCATCTGTTGTGGAGGGATAGTAGCAGTCCCACCGTGCAGAACTCCGTTTCCATCAACCCTTGCTACCAGAGGTTAGACCAGTGTCCTCAATTGTTCTTGGCCATTGGTGACCCCCTACATCATGTCCATAAACTGGGCTATACGATCACGAAATTCCTGAAGCTCGTTCTGAATCTGGTCCATAACTCTTTGTTGATTTCCCCACGTGGAATAACGATGAATCGGTTGGCCTTCAATCCTGACACAAACTAGTGGCAAACTACAGGAAGAGGTAAGGTTAATAGAAGCAAGACACCTGCAATGCAAATGAAGAATGATGCAAAATGCAGACATGCAAATGTATTTCAGAGAAACTCTCCCCTTGATTCTAGTTCCACGACTAAGATAAGAAGATGAAAACCCAACAGAAGTAGCAAGAAAGATCCTCTCATAAATAAAATGAGGCACAGAGTGTCAAAACACATCACAAAGGATACATAATAGACTCAACACGACCTCCTCCAACAATCCTGGTGATGGTCGGAATACAACATAACAACAACAAATAAGGGAAAATACATCAGATATGACATCGAGTCTGGAACTCTTTTAGTAACTTCTTCATGTCCGGATGATCTGGTCTGTCAATCAACCCCTGAATGAGCAAATCCCTCTTACTGATTGTGGCTTGCAAACCCTGAACATAGTCTTCCCAAGAATCCTCCCCAAAGGCATCTTCAAGTCTGGGTTTCTTCAAGTCTATTCTCAACTTGTATTCTTCCAACGTTGCAAGGGCTTCGCAGAGTTTGCGTTCGTTTTCATACTGGCGCATGGATTCACCTGAAGCTTTCTCAATTCTGACTTGAAGCTGAGTTCTCAAACTGTCAATCTACTGACGGAGCTTATCTTCCCTCTCTTTGTTGTTAGTTAGGATAACATTCCATTGGGTGTTGAACTTGGATATCTCTAAATGTGCTTTCTCTAGTTCCTTCTTCTTACCCTTGAGGACATTACTGAGACTCTTCAAATCTCGGCCTACTCGTTCTCGAGCACTAATTTCTTTTGTCAATTCCCTACCTATCTTGTTTACTACCTCCGTCTGCTTCTTAGATAAGAAGATTGGTTCACTTTTCTCGCTCCTAAGCTGGATGATTTCCTTCTCGAATTATTCATTAGCCTTGGGCATTTCTTCCTTCCCAGCCCATAGTTGATTGTGTTTTTGCACATCAACTATCGTAGGTTCCGCAACTACTAAAGGATACAAAGGTTCTTTTATTGGAAAGGGTAGCAACAACCTCTCGACTCTCTCCTGAATCCATTCCACATATGGTCCATATGCTCTGCAATCGCCCTTGCCTAAGGAAAGCTTTCCTTTCCGATGAATGCTATTCCAAGCCTGTCGCAGGCTAGTCAGGGTAATGGTATCAGCTAAGCCTATGAAGTATAGAGATTCTCTTAAAGCATAGCCAAACTGCCGAATAGCGAGAGCTGGGTTGTAATTAGTACCACCTTTCCTCCCAATTAGAGGAACATTGGGGAAATCCCCACATCTGTAAAAAATATATGCGCCCACAAGGTCTCTGTTAAACCATACAATATTCTCCGATCTTAACCCCGTAAGCCTGTTTGGCCAACCAATAGTGCTTGCAAGATCAACAAAAGGTCTGGACTTGGGTAGATGTGAAATGAACCACTTGTGCAACAACGAGGTACAACAAGAGACGTTCCTCCCTCTCCGATTCTCGTTCTTGTAATGGGTGGAGTGATAGACATCACCTAAAAGAGTTGATGCTGGGATTTTGGAGGCAAAGATATAGCAAGCGTCTAAGTCAACAAAATCGGGAAAATTATGGAACAGGACTATCCCATAGATGCAAAGTGCTAAAAAGGCATTAAAAACAATCCAACATCCTTCCTTCGCAAAGTGTTGAGCCCTAACCTCTAAGAATTGCAATGGGAAGCCAGGCACTTCACTCTTCCATACCATTTTTCCATCTAGTTCAGAGATATCCACATGCAGAGCACTAGCTATCTTGGCTTAATTGGGCTCGCCTTCTGATTTCACAAAGAGAATCTCCTTCAACACTGGAATCCCTAACATCTGAGCAAATTCTTCCAAAGTGGGCAACAGAACATACCCAGGGAAATTGAAACAGTGCAACTGAGGGTCATAAAATTGTAACAGTGTGTTGAGACCCTCCAACCCATGCTTGGAAACTTTGCGGACAAGGCCTAAAATCCTCCCATATTCCTTCTTGAAACCTACCATAACTCTATGCTCTACCCCAGACCTAAGGCCAACCAAAGATCTCACATCTGTACTGGGAACTTGTAAATGACATCCTTCTTAAAACCAAGCTCCATGACGACAATGGATTAAAGGACTAGAATTAAGAGGGGAAAGTGTACACCTAAAACACAGATAAATGTCAATGTTAAAATGCAAATGAGATGCAAATGCAATAGAGGATCAAGATTGTCAAGCTGCTGATAGAGATGAACCAGCGCTTCGCTTTGGCGAGAAAACCATACAACACTAGTAAAAGGATCCCACTGTAACTGTTCATACTGACAAGATAACCGGGTAGGCTGGAGGTCAAAGTTTCCTGTAAAACCCTCCCACTCACAGGTATGAACCTATCTCCAATAAGGTCTGGCATCATATGCGGTCGTCAGCGTCATAGACTCATGAAATGACGATACGTTCACCATTTCTGGTTTGGCACATAGTTTAACAAAGTGGCCTCACTTAGCTGACTCCCAAATGATCGGTCTCCAGAGTCGACAGCTCTCAGATCCAACACCCTTTCCCGACCTAGTGCAGGTCCCCACTACTCTCCACTCTAATGCTATGGTTATTCTCAAGCTTGGGTTTTGGCTTATCTCAGAATGGAACATCCCCCCACAGCACAACAATAATGATATATAACAATGCTGAAATTAAAATACAAAATGCAATAAAGAATACAAAAGCAACACATATACACATATATACATAACCAGAGATAAAACACACAAGCGCTAGGATCTATTCACATAGGGGATGGGAAACATTTGTCCCCAGCAGAGTCGCCAGCTGTCGCATCATTGCGAAGAAGGGGCCGACAAGGACAAAAGAGTCGCCACCGTTTGTTATTTATCCCAAAGAAAGGGAAAGGAAATGATCTAAGAAAACCTACAGAAAAGGGAGAAGACAGGTCATCGTAACCATATCTCGGGTTCAGGAGGTGGTTACGCAAGAGGAAGGTATGAGCACCCCTCACGTCGATTCTACTAAACAGGATCCACGCTTGTTGTCTATCTAAAAGATGTCGCAGTGAAAATCGGATACCAAACTATTGATTAGTTTGAATCTTTAATTCATTTTGCAACCGAACTTTGATTTGTCCAAAGAAAGGGATAAAGATCGAAATTCCCACAATGCAATGCAGATGCAAGCTAGAGAGTTATAGGTTCGAGGGTTGGTTAAACTTAAAGAAGGTACTAGCATCCTAAGTTCCTGTAGTACTCTACAGGAACCTCTTGTTTTATGTTTGTTTATTGCTAAGTGTTTATTTGCTTAAAGGTTAAGGGACCTAGAGGTTTATTTCTAAGTATACTCGATAAGATGTCGCATCTTATGCCTACATATCCTTACGGGAGTGGAATTAGAGTATTTGTAGTTCTCCTAAAGGGTATGAGGAGTTCTTTGACTGTGGTCAAAGTTCCTACGGGTTTAGGGTAGTTGGTTGATTGATTTTAGGAGAAGATATGAGTCATCATTTTAAGGGAGATTTAACCGCCACAAGTTGTAGGAAAATAGTCTTTGCATCGTCTTAAGAGAAGGACTCAAGTACTCGGATATAGATCGACGAGGTACGCCTCTATCTCTCTTAAGGCAAAGTTCCTACGATATTGACTGTATTGATGTGGGGTGGAGGTTCTATCTCGCTTAAGATGATTTGGCATCTTTCTCTAGTGTGTTTGAATATTGTATTGAGTTGTTGTTTTGAATTGAGTTTATTTCTATGTTGTAGGAGAAAAGTCCTTCCTATGGGTAGGATCTATCCTAAAGATCAACTTGAGAGGGATCAAGGATCGTAGGGGATTATGATGCAAATGATATGCACTACACACGATTGTTGAATCATGTGTAGGGTTTTCCTTTGGACGGAATGCGATGTAATAATATAAATGCGACAATATTAAATTGCGGAAGATAAATCATACACATACGCATGAAAGCGCTGAAGTGTGTGAGAGTGAACGTGTCGTGAATGTGAGTGTGCACGATTGATTTGTATTTTATGCTGTTTGATTGATTTTAAGCGGAGTTGAATTGGTTTTAAGGGGAATGATTTTTATATGAGATTAATATTAAAGCCTAAAGTCGAACTAGACGTTATAACGGTTAATTTATTAGGTCACATAATTTATTTAAAAAAAGATCCTAATTAAATGTAATAAAAATGGTTTATTTTTATCCTTAAAAGTTTTTAAATATTAATCATGCAAAATAGTAATAAATTATAAAAAGTCTTATTATTTTTTTTATGAGTGAACTAATTAATTAATAACATGCTATTTTTAAAAGATTAATTAATTTAGAAAGGAAATTTGTTATATTATATTTTTTATTAGGAATCATCTTAATATTGATTTACTAAAGTGAAAGAAATGCAATAGCTCATTATTTATTATTAAATAAAGTAACATAAAACCTAAAAACTATATGATTAAATAAAAAAACTAAATTATTAAAGGTGAGTAATTATTATTTTAAGGGGTTCATTGAGAAAGTTGTTAGTTATAAAATAAAAAAAAAGTTAATAAATTATTAATTATTTTAATAAAGAGTTGATTAAGACGATTAGATTAAACAAATAAATTAATATAGGTTAGAGTGAGTTAATTGGATTAATTATTAAATTAATTATTATTAGTGTTAAGAGAATTATGATTAGGGGGTGATGTGTGTGATCAGGGGCGTGTGCGTGTGATTAAGTGTTTCAATATACGGATAATAAAACAAGCAGAAAAAAAAAACGAAAGCGTAAGCCGGAACCCTAGATTCCATTTCCCCAAATCGGCTTCTCAACCTCTCTATCCTCTCGTCTCCGATTCATCTTCATCACTGATACATCACCTTGCTATAACTCTAATCCCTTGTAAACCTGCAACAAAAAAACGATCAGATGTTCGGAGATAGTTACGAACAGTGGAGTTTTACCAACGACTGGTGACGGCGGCGCCGGAGATGACGAAGGCGGGAGCTTAGCGAGTTTAGATTTACGGCGGCTCGAGAGGGGCTTCGTCAGTTAGAAAGATAAGTTTTTCTTCCCTTTTAGGTTATGAAATCTTAGGGTTTTCGTGACGATTTCGCTTTAGTATGATGGTTTTTTTTTTCATGAATCCTTTCTCTCTTCTACTAGCCTCCTTATATAGGCCTCTGAGTGGAAAACGATTTTGGATGATCATTGAAAATCAATCTTGAATGCTGATTGAACCTTCCTTTTTGGTGCCGTGTAGATTTGAAAACTTTCTCTTTTTGCCCGATTTCGTTAAATGCTCGTTAAATGACAAATTCAATCTCTGATTTGTTGTGTTAAATATTTTATCTGTCCAGATTCAATGTTTGGGATTTGGATTGGATATTTTCGAATCTCCTTGTGGGAATATTCTTTTGGATTAACTAATTTGGAAATTGTGATTTGGCAGGTGTAGAAAGTGGTTTGTTTTGGGCCAAGGGAGATTAATGGTCCAGAGTAACAATAATTTGATTCTTTGACACATGATACACTTTGCCATGGGCTTCAGCCAATGTGTTTTGTGATGGACTTCAATCACGCTGGGTACTCTTTGGTGAATGCTCACGTGAAGATGATGGTGATGAACTAGTGGCTCTTGTAGTTTTGTATTGCTGTGGCCTCACTTGCTTGCCTGTTGTGATTGTCTGCTGAATTACCTGTTATGGCTGCTTGTTTGAATTACCTGTTATGCTGACGTTCCTCCTCTTCTTTCAGGCACAAATTTTAAGTCCGGAGGCTGCCGGTTTTGGGCCGTTGCCGGGAAAGGTTCGACGGTGATGATGACCTTAAGAGTCTGAACCGTGTGTTTGAGGCTGTTGTTACAACGTTGATGCTTGTGGGTGAAACCTGTTGTCGCTGCACTGTGTTGAGATACTCGCAGTTGATACTTGCACCTGCTTTTCCGTTGTTTGTTCTATACAGTTGTTACGATGTTGATTCCTGCGGACGGTGCACCGATATTGTGATGCTTATTGCTTGTAGGCACTTGTGCTGATGTGTTTGTTAATGCTGCTGTAATTGACATTGTTGATGTTTGCTTGCAGTTGATGTGCTTGTTTAACATGGACACTTGCTGCTGTTATGGTGCTAATCTTCCTTTTCTTCTTTCAGGACCCGATTATAAGTTTGGGAGCTGTCGGTCTCGTGTCATTGGCGAGAAGGGTGTAACGGTAATGATGACTTATAATGTCTGAACCAAAGAGGGATCTAGAAAAACATTGTTGTTCATTTGTGTTTTACATTGCTGGACCGTCTGTTTAGTTGCCTTTCGTGCTCGAGTTCCAAATCTTTGATGCTCGGTAGGAAGCTGGTGGAAGCCTTGGTTTGCCCCCCTTCCGGCCACTCGAAGTTTAGCCCGATGATGAACTCAAAATGCTGAGGGCTGAAATAATCATCTCTTCTCTTTTAACTTTCAATTTTTTTGCTTCATGGTACTCGTGCCTCAGTTGTGTTTTGCAGGCTGTGGGGACGTGGCGGGGTTGCGTGTTTGATACTGTTCTGAAGGCTTTTGTTGATTGCTTCTAATTTTCTCTTATGAATGTTGTGTTCTGAAAATTCCTTCATTTCCTGATTAATAGGCCATGATCTCGTTTGATGATTCGCAGGGCTGTCAGTCGCGGTTCACGACGGATTTTAAGGCAGGCAATGGCTGCACTAAGTAGCTGGAGAAGGCGTGTGCTATCTTTTGACGTTTCAACCTGTATAGTATGGTGAGCCATCATAGCATATGAGACAACCACTTTCTGTACAGTTCTAGTCCTTTTAATTGGTCATGTTTGTTGATTGAATTTGCGCAGGAGGAGGCCAAAAGTTTGTATTCGAGTACTCCGTGTGAATGAAGTTCTCTCACGGTGGTCTTGACAATTTCAGAGCCAAAGCAGCTGTTCCATCATTCTTAGCAGGAGAAATGTAGCCGATGCTTGATGCGTAACGACGACGGAGCTTATCACTACATGGTATCTACCATTGGTATGTCTTAACTTGTGTCGAATATCTTAAATATCTGTCATTTCGATATGCCCATAATTCACGCCGAAATAGTGTGTTCTCTGTTTGGCAGGTTTTATTATGCAACATACAATGTGCTGGAGAAACTTATTGTGGAAACAACTTGCGGTAAGTGTGCTGAGACCTAACTGTTGTTGCATATGTGTAGACTTGACTGTGAACTTGCGATATTGACTGTTGCTGTGAGGCCTGCGGTTGGGGCTGCTGTCAATTCTGAACTGAGGGGTGGAACCAAATGAACTCAACTCCTTTTTTGACCTTTACTTTATGCCTGTTAGGGTTATTGAACTTTCTTTCTAAAATATCACCTGTGTCTATTTCAGGAAGAAGTTCAAGGGATTTTTACTACATTTATCACTTCGGCAGGTGAAACTAACTTCATGGAATCTCGCGGGAAAAATGCTTCTGGTGCAAACGCTCTGAGTGAAAGGGGTAAATGTAGATATCTCGATGCACTGTGTTACGGTCTGCTTCAGACGGAGAAGTCATCTCACGTTGAGTATGTTACCGTCTTGGTATGCTGGTGTTATCACGAAGTAATTCAAGACTGCATCACACCCTGGCATTGTGCTCGTTGCAGGTTTAGATGCTTGCGGGACGTCATCTCTCACCGTTCCTTAGTGGTGCATCATAAGGAGGTGTTGGCTTAACAAGATCTATGGCGGTACGGTGATGCTGCTCGTGCGAAAACCGTTGCTGCTGGGTTTTGACAGTGTGACAGAATCTCAGGGCAAGTACCATTGGAGTTCAGTACAACTATGCAATGCGGGATTTAGTACTGATATACTGTTGTAGCTTTTATCATTTAGAACATTCTTATAATCCATCCTCTGTAACATTTGAAGTGCTTAGTAACTTGTAATATACATACTTAAAGGGCTTATTCCTGCTTTTAATAGTCGTACGTGATGAATTGGATGAGTCCAACATTTGCCATCGCTTGAAAGCATATATAATGTATCCTCACCGTGGGTCATGATATAAATAACCTTTCCTTTAAATTAGTTTGGTGTAATGTAACCTGTTTATTTTATGTAATGCAAACTTGTATCTCCAGGTTCTTAAGAATTTGAAATTGGATCAAGTCTCTACCCAAAGTGAATTGGTGTCTTGTTCTTCACAAAGCATATTTCTGAAAGGTTTCTCTTCATAGATCTAACCTCCAAGTAGCATTAATGATAATTATATGATATTGTCCACCGCTTTATATATTGTTACGAGCCGTTAATCATCCGGTAGTTAGAGTACACAAATGATTTTCGTCTCCAATAACTTGCGAAGCGTTTTGTGTTGGGAAACAAAGATGTTATTGCAACCAATTAAGAAGTCTCGAGTTGGTGATATTCCATAAACGTTGACCAAACTTGCCAAGTATTTATGTATGTTTTGTCTTCCATTGTTCAAATTGGTTATTTTGAAGAGAACTCTTAGCCTAAGGATCATCTTGAATAAGGACCAAATGACCTTGTCCGGAAGGATTAGGTTATGAGTGTCATCTCTGCTTGCATTTTTAATATACCTGCACATACTTGTTAGTCGTAATAAAAATACACACACACACACACACACACACACACAGATATATATATATATATATATATATATATATATATATATATATATATATATATATATATATATATATATATATATATATATATATATATATATATATATATATATATATATATATATATATATATATATATATATATATATATATATATATATATATATATATATATATATATATATATATATATATATATATATATATATATATATATATATATATATATATATATATATATATATATATATATATATATATATATATATATATATATATATATATATATATATATATATAAAGGACACATAAAAAAAATGGGAGTGGGATCTTAAGGTCAAAAATTAGGGTGTGATAGATGCCCCTATTTAAGTTACTTCTATCCGGAGATATGGAGATCGAAATCTTCGTCTCGACGAGATGGGAGGGACTTAAATACAAACATTGCACGAATTTTAGCCGTAAGATGCCACTGAATGCAAATGATATGTAATGATATGAAAATGCGAGACAGACGATCCTGTGAGGAAAAGACATCACAGGGGAAAACCAGACACGACATGCGAGAAACAAAGGAGTAACAGACTCAACGAAGCGGGACTCCACGGGGACCGGATACAACCACCAATGGGAAATCTCCAAAGTATAACGGTAGCGCATACGCCAAGGATATGGTGTTTTAACAATAGGTGAGAAACTTGTAATTGGAGGATAACTTATTATCACCACGGAGCAATCCAAATGACGGTAATATCCAAAGTGAATTCTCTGATCGAATCAATAATTCAGTTTTGTTTTATTTTCTCTTTTCTTCTTTTCTCACCATTTTTTTTTATGTTTTTTCTTTTCTTTTGAAATCCAACTGGAAATAGTAAAATGTATAACCTCCCCGAGCGTCATGGTATGGGTACCATGAGCTGGTCTCAGTCTCTTGATGTAGAACCTCCCCGAGCGTCATGGTATATGAATCATGAGCTGGTCTCAGTTTCTGATGTAGAACCTCCCTGAGCGTCATAGTATGGGAACCATGAGCTGGTCTCAATCTTTGATGTAGGACCTCTTCGAGCGTCATAGTATGGGAACCATGAGCTGGTCTCAGTCTTTGATGTATGACCTCCCCGAGCATCATAGTATGGGAACCATGAGCTGGTCTCAGTCTTTACTTGAAATGTTGAGAAATTTTTAGATTGTAGAATCATTGCAATTTGTAGTAGTAGTTGCAGATGTCGATGTAAGTTGTAAAACTCTGTTGATATAATTTGTAGATGTCGTTGTCAATGTAGATGTAGTTCGTTGTAGAACTTTGATGTAATTTGTAGATGTAAAATGTGGAACTCTGTAGATGTAATTTGTAATGTAATTGTAAATTGTAGACGTAGTTTTAAAGCTTCACCGGGGATCTTCGGGGAGATGTGAGCCGGTTGGATTGTAAAGTATGTCTTCTCAAATAAAAAGAGACTAATGTGGTAAACTCCCTCGAATTCTCTGGAGATATGTCGCTTGATGGAAATAAACTTGTGTGATGACCCACTGGAGGATTCATTCCTGAGGAGCATCTTTGTTGTAGTTGTAAAATATTCTGTGAGCTCTCAAATAAAGAGAGATGTCTTGTAATGTCCTCGGCAGATTTCTCTGATGGATTTCCGAAGAGGTGTCGTTCGATGAATTGATGATGACCCACTGAGGGTGAATGAGCTGTCTTGTAGAAATTTTCGTTTGTCGTTTTGAATAGGATCTTGACCAAAATGGGTTGCTCAAATAAAGAGATAGACGTTCGAGAAAAAATCCTGTGATGCTATTGTTGAAGAAATGTCTGTCTATTCTTCCTGGGGAATAGAGTGCAAAATAATTGCACACTTAATCCATGTTCAAAGGTCGGAGATGTCCTTGATGTGATTGCTAAAAAAAACCAAAGTTCAATTCGGGGTGTAACCGAAAAGAAACTGTCAAGCAAGACTCGACCATTGAGGTATGAACTCAAATGGGATTGTACTAAAATAACCATCTTCCATGAGGATTGAACTCCATGGGCAAAAGAAACATCGTGCTTTTTCTGTCTAGGGTCAACAAATCAAATTGGAGGGATTAGACGCACCCAAACACCTAGGGATGGCTACAGCCAAAGCGATAGAATAAAACAAACATAAAGAATGCAAAAAAAATGCCCATGCCATGCTGTCTACTTATATGCTATGTGGATGCTGACGTATTGGGAGAAGTAAAACAAACGCCTCAAACGGAGGGGTACTCAAGCAAAATCTCCACAGATCTCTTATCACCTGCAAGGAAAATACCTCGAACGGAGATAGTCTTCATGTCGGGGTAAAATAAATATCCTCTTGCCTTAGAGAAGCATATAAGATTGTTGTTCTTCCATGGATGAAATAAACATCCATGGTCATCCTTTTGTTATTCATATATCAAGTAAAACATAAGGTTTTGAAAAAGTTTAAATCAATCTAGATTTTGCTATCAAGAGTAAAGATTTATGATAATTGAAAAACTTTTATTGAATGGTGGTCAGCAGAAAGGCGTGACCCCAATGTTACGGTGTTGGAAAATAATAGTGATTACATAAAGGGAATAATGAATTGCTTCTCTTAAACAAAATATTTCTTAACAGCATTCGTATTCAGAGGGCGAGTGATCTCTTCTTCGTCCATTGTTGCTAACATCAAAGCGCCTCCTGTCAAAACCTTTCTCACTACATATGGTCCATCATAGTTCGGGGCCCATTTTCCTCTGACGTCGGTGAGGAAGGACTGAATCTTCTTAAGCACGAGGTCACCTTCTTTGAATACACGGGGTTGAACCTTCTTATCAAATGCCTTCTTCATCCTCTGTTGATACAACTGCCCATGGCATAACGCTGCCATCCTCTTTTCTTCGATTAAATTCAACTGATCAAACCTATTTTGGCACCATTCAGCTTTTGGTAACTTCGCATCCATCAAAATCCTCATAGATGGAATCTCAACTTCTATCGGGAGCACTGCTTCCATACCGTAGACGAGTGAAAACGGAGTTGCCCCGGTTGATGTGCGCACTGTCGTACGATACCCATGCAAGGTGAACGGGAGCATCTCATGCCAGTCCTTATAAGTAAAAACCATTTTTTGAATGATCTTCTTAATGTTTTTGTTGGCGGCTTCCACAGCCCCAATCATCTTTGGTCTGTAAGGGGAAGAATTATGATGCTCAATCTTGAATTCTTCACACAACTCTTTCATCATCTTGTTGTTCAAATTGGAACCGTTATCTGTAATAATTCTGCTTGGCACACCATATCGGCAAATAAGCTGATTCTTGATAAATTTGACAACCACATGTCGAGTTGCATTAGCATAGGAAGTCGCCTCGACCCACTTGGTAAAATAATCAATGGCTACTAAGATGAATCGGTGTCCATTAGATGCTTTCGGCTCTATCATTCCAATCATATCAATTCCCCACATAGAGAACGGCCACGGTGATGAGATGACATTCAACAAAGTCGGAGGCACGTGAATCTTATCTACGTAAATCTGACACTCGTGACACTTTCTAGCAAACTTGTAACAATATGATTCCATTGTGATCCAATAATAACCAGCCCTTAAAAGCTTCTTAGCCATAGCATGTCCGTTGGCATGAGTGCCAAAAGATCCTTCGTGAATTTCTGTCATTAACATATCCGCTTCTTATTTGTCAACACATCTCAGTAAGACCATGTCAAAATTCCGCTTGTACAACATATTGTTACTCAGAAGAAAATTTCCAGCCAACCTTCTCAAAGTTTTCTTATCTTTGTTGGAAGCTCCCAAAGGATATTCTTGAGTTCTAAGAAACACTTCGATGTCATGGTACCAGGGTTTGTCATATTCGACGGCAAAGATGTAGGCAGGTATGTCAAGACGTTTTACTTCAATCCGAGGACACTCGTTCCAAAAGTTTACCATAATCATCGAGGCCAAAGTTGCCAACGCATCTGCCATTCTGTTCTCATCATGAGGGATATGGTGAAACTCAACCCTATCAAAGAACGGTAACAGTCTTCTAGCATAATCTCTGTACAGGACCAAGTTATCATGTCGGGTTATCCATTCTCCAGTGATTTGGTTAATTACCACTGCAGAATCACCAAACACATCTAAATTCTTAATTCTCAAATCGATTGCTTCTTCAAGACCCATAATGCATGCCTCATACTCAGCCTTATTATTAGTACACTGGAATGTTAATCTGGAGGTAAATGGGAAGTGGGTCCCTTGAGGAGTCACAATAACAACACCTATCCCTTTTCCATGAGCGTTGACAGCTCCATCAAAAACTAAACCCCATTGAGAACCTGGCTCTGGCCCTTCACCATGTACGGGTTCTTCACAATCTTTCATCTTTAAAAACATAACATCTTCATCGGGAAAGTCATCGTTTGAGGGTTGATAATCCAAAATGGGCTGGTGAGCCAGATGATCAGCCAAAACACTTCCTCTAACAGCTTTCTGAGTATGGTACTCGATATCATATTCAGACAACAACATCTGCCATCTGGCGATTCTCCCAGTCAAAGCGGGCTTCTCAAAAATATACTTGATAGGATCCATCTTTGAAACTAACCAAGTAGTGTGATTCAACATATACTGGCGCAAACGCTTGGCGGCCCACACCAAAGCGCAACAAGTCTTATCTAACATAGTGTACCTTGTTTCACAATCAGTAAACTTCTTGCTCAAGTAATAAGTGACATGATCTTGCTTTCCTGTTTCATCTTGCTGACCGACTACACAACCCATCGAGTCTTCTAAAATAGTCAGATACATAATCAGAGGTCGTCCATCAACTGGCGGTATCAGGATAGGTGGTTCAAGCAAATACTCTTTGATACTATCAAAAGCCTTTTGACAGTCTTCAGTCCAAACATACCCTTGTTCTTTTCTCAGAAGCTTGAAAATAGGTTTGCACGTAGCAGTCATGTTGGATATAAACCTGGAGATATAGTTCAAACGTCCCAAGAATCCTCTGACTTGTTTCTCGGTGGCGGGAGCTGGCATTTCCCGGATAGCTTTCACTTTGTCAGGGTCCACTTCAATCCCTCTTTGACTGACAATAAAACCCAATAGTTTCCCTGATCGTACTCCAAATGTGCATTTATTGGGGTTCAGACGAAGCTTGTATTCCCTTAAACGACCAAACAGCTTAGCCAGGTGTCTAACATGATCATCTTCGGTCTTCGACTTAGCTATCATATCATCCACAAAAACCTCGATCTCTTTGTGCATCATATCATGGAACAAAGTGGCCATAGCCCTCTGATATGTTGCCCCTGCATTCTTTAATCCAAACGGCATAACTTTGTAACAAAAGGTGCCCTAGGGCGTGATGAATGACGTCTTCTCTCTGTCCTCGGGAGCCATTCTAATCTGGTTGTAACCTGAGAAACCATCCATGAAGGAGAAAACCTCATATCTCGCGGTACTGTCTACCAAGATGTCAATGTGAGGTAATGGGAAATCATCTTTCGGACTGGCTTTATTCAAATCCCTGTAGTATACACATATGCAAACCTTACCATCCTTCTTTGGAACGGGTACAATGTTAGCTAACTATAGCGGATACTCGGCAGTGACAAGAAAACCTGCATCAATCTGTTTATGTACCTCTTAATCTTTAGAGCCATGTTGGGTCGAGTCCTTCTGAGCTTCTGTTTTACCGGCAGGCACTCTGGCTTCAAAGGTAGACGGTGTTCAACTATAGCAGTGTCTAATCCAGGAATTTCTTGATATGACCAAGCTAACACATCAACAAACTCTCCAAGCAAATCAATCAGCTGTTTCTTCACATCGCGTTTGAGCAGAGCTCCAATTTTCACTTCTCTACGGGTTTCTTCTGATCCTAAATTGATTATTTCCACCGGTTCTTGGTGCAGTTGGGAAATCTTTTCTGGTATATCATCTTCTTTGTCCTCGGCTTCGTACACAGGAAACTCGAAATTCGGAGAAGGCAGTGGATCATTATTCCCAGGATGTATTTTATGTAGCAATCTGCGCAAGTGATGTGATTTTTAATAAGTGTTTGTAAAGTGGAAAGTGTGTGTGTGCGAGATACTACTTATTATTTTCCAACGTTGTAAATAAAAACTCAAATGAAAATGAAAGTAATTTATTGATGATAGCAGAACCAAAAAGACACGCCCAATGAAGTCACCTTTACCTTGGGCAGAGCAAAGGGAATTATCAAAAGTAAGCCCTTATAAATGCAGTTTCGCCTTGGGCAGGGCGAAAGTTTTAAAAACAAATGCTTTACTTAGATATATGAATGGCAGCAGGGGCTTCAACCGCACTCCAGTTCTTGACCACAATGCCTGGGGTCACAAAGTCTGGGATGTCCTCATCTGGATCTTCCTCGGTGATGGCATAAACTCCAAAGGTATAGTCAAATTCATCTGAAACATAGCCTGGATCTTCCATATAGGGCTCGTAGTCTTCATAAGGAATGGAGGACCTTGCAGAACCATCTGATATGTAGCCTTCAAGTTCATCCTCTGACACAACATTAATCTGAGGATGATGGACGACTCCTCCACTACGGAACACTTCATTAATCAGCGGAAACCCTTGACTTTTGGTAGTTTGTTGAACAGAACTGCTGGTGAAACCAAGAACTTCCTTATTTTTATTTTCTGGCAAAGACAACACTTTCCCCCACATTGTCTGATGACCACTGTTCACTACTCGCTGCGCGTCTTTGAATGATGACATAGATGCCTGAGATTTTTGGATACCCTCGCCCACAATAGACAAAGCTTGAAATTGTGTGCCAACCTCTTCCTCAGCTTCGACATATGAGAATGATGACAAGTGACTTACCACCAAAGCTCTTTCCTCACAAACTGTAACTGTTTTTCCCTCAAAAACATATTTCAACTTCTGATGCAGAGTGGAAGTAACTACCCCAGCTTCATGTATCCACGGCCTCCCTAGCAAACAACTATAGACGGCATGAATGTCCATGACCTGAAATGTGATCATAAAAGTCTGTAATCCAATAGTCATTGGCAAATCCGCCTCACCAATTACCGTTTTCCTTGACCCATCGAAAGCTTTGACAATAACATGACTTAGCCTCATCGGCGGTCCCTGATAGGATAGCTTAGATAGAGTAGTTCTAGGCATCACATTTAGAGACGATCCAATATCAACCAACACACTGGACAGAGAGTCGTTTCCGCAGTTCACAGCAATATGTAAAGCCATGTTATGTTTCCTTCCTTCTTCTGGGAGATCATCCTCATTAAAACCCAGATTGTCGCATGAAGTAATACTACTAATGATGTTGTCAAACTAATCCATGGTCACATCTTGTTCGATATACGCTTGTTCTAATATTTTTTGGAGCACTTCTCTATGAGCCTCAGAACTCATCAGCAACTGCAACACAGAAATCTTTGACGGGGTTTGCAGGAGCTGATCGGCAACCTTATACTCGCTCCTCTTAATTACTTTTAGACATTCATTTGAATTGGATAAATTAGATCCACCAGATTGTCCCACAATTGGATCTTTTGAGCCTGTTGGTTCTACTGAGACCTCTTTTTCTTTCGGTGGTACAGTCGGGTAGACTCAACCACTCCTTGTTACTCTGCTGACATCCGCAATGTTAACTACTGAAGGTACAGTGGGCAAAGGCACTTCCTTTCCGTTCTCCAACATTGTAGTGTTGTACCTATAGGGGATAGCCTTACTGGAAGTATAAGGGACAGGTCCAGGCACATTGATTACCAATGGGGTAACAGCCGGTTTTCTGCTATTATACATAATTTCGATACGCTCCACTTCTTTAAAGTGAGGCACTATAACACAAACCTCTTCATCCCTTTCGATTGAAGTTTTCTGAACATCATATGCCAAACATTCTTGAATCATGTTAATAGAGGGTGAACCATGCGGTGGTAACGGGTTAACTTGTACATTGGGGTCGGAATCTTTGAAGGACAGGATTCCGTACTTAATGAGCCTCTGGACGTCTTCTTTCATACCGAAACAACTTTCAATATCATGCCCTGGAGCACCTTGGTGGTAGGGGCAAAACTTGTCAGCTCTATAGGAAGGAGGAGGATTTGTAGGAACCATAGGTGGAGCTTTCGTCTGAATATGACCCTTCTGGACCAAAACTGGAAACAAATCAGCATATTTCATAGAGATAGGCTCAAAGTTTATCCTTCTATATGCACGACCTTGATTGTTGAATGGCCGATTCTGCTGAGGATACTGCGGATTTTGCTGAGGTTGAGCACTGGGGGATTGAGGTTGTTGATATGGTTGTGGATTTTGTTGAGGCTGATAAGCTGGAGCATTAAATACTGGTGATACGACAGCAACTTGGTGTGATGGCGAATACCTTTTTCTAAATTGTCCCTTTTGAATGGCATTTACACCTTGCTCTTTTTTCTTCACAAAACTACTCCCATACTTTTTAGGAGCGCTCTCTTCTTTGGCCAATCTTCCTTCGCGAACCCCTTCTTCTAAGCGCATTCCCATATTGACCATTTCAGTAAAGTCACTGGGTGCACTGGCTACCATCTTCTTATAAAAGAAAGGACCAAGATTCTTTAGAAAAATCTTGGTCATCTCTTTTTCTTCTAATGGTGGTGTGACTTGCGCGGCCAACTCGCGTCAACGTTGAGCATATTCCTTGAAACTCTCTTTATCTTTTTGCGTCTTAGCCCTCAACTGATCACGGTCAGGGGCCATGTCCACATTATACTTAGACTGCTTGACAAAGGCTCCCCCTAGATCTTTGAAAGTTCGAATTTTCGTACTATCCAACCCCATATACCACTTGAGTGCGGCGCCTGTCAAACTGTCTTGGAAGTAGTGAATAAGTAGTTGATCATTATCAGTTTGGGCAGACATTTTCCTGGCGTACATAATAAGATGACTCTGAGGACAAGTATTCCCCTTGTACTTTTCAAAATCAGGGACCTTGAATTTCAGTGGGACCTTAACATTTGGAACCAAGCACAGCTCAGAAGCACTCTTACCAAACAAGTCTTTTCCACAAAGGGCTCTCAACTCCTTTTGCATTTCAGAGAATTGGTCTTGAAATCCGTCCATCCTCTCTTCTAAACCCACAGTTTCGGTAGGCGACCCATGTAAAATTGGTTCATCCAGAATATACGGAACATCGTTCACATGTGGAGATGCGGTAGTCATCACAGCAGAAACTACAGGAGCAGCTTGAACAATGGTCACAGCAGGGATCTCAGACACAAACGGACGGTAACCGGCCGAAAAGAAATTAGGAGACAATCCCCACGGGAAACCTTGAGGCATACTGTAGGATATTTCAGCAACAGAAGACACAACTGGGATCGGTGTTGGCGTCACTTCAGAGATCACAGCCCTTGGAACTTCTTGGTTGTTGATCGAGGCTTGATTGGACAAGGCTTCCACTAGACCATTCAACCTCTCCATACTTTCTTTCAGAACTGCAACTTCATCACAGAGCACTCTGCTCTCTTGTTCTAGTTGATCCATCTTCTGGCGTTGACTAGCTCGAGTGTTGTATCAGTGATTCAGCTTGTCTGCGGAGATGAAGCAAGAGTGAGACCCTGGAATGCAAATGATGCTATGCTTATGCAAAATGCAAATGAGTATGAAACTTCAAGAAACTCAAATTGTCTCGGTATTGTAACGTTAGAGAAAAACTTATTTTATTTTGATGATCGAAGCATCACAAAACGGAGTACTCTTTTAAGAGTTTATTACATTGAATCAAAAGCAAAAGGGAAACTCGGAGATCTACGCCTTATGTTCCTTTTGTGCGCGAAGCTCTTCTTCTAACTGACTGACACATTCTTGTAACTCGGCCTTCTCACTGATGAGTCGATTGACACATTCTTTCCAAGCCGTAGCAGCTGGGGGAAAATCATCACTGATGACAGTTCTTGAAGAGGTGTGAAAGGAAAATAAATCCTCTCGCGCCTTCCTTTTCCTTGCAAGTTCTACTTCTGGCAGCCTCTGGGATTTCTCTTTCTCTACTTTGAGTGTGAAAAACTTGTTCCTCCAAGCGGCCTTCAGTTTCCGAGCCTCATCCAGGGCAGCCTTCAACTGTTCTACTTTGCTTACGTCAAACCAATCAGGATCATGAAAGGCCAATACCACGGGTTCATGAAAAGGGAATGGCATCTTGAGGTAAAGAGCTCTTTCTCGCACCCAATGTAGATATTCTTCAGAGACAGCACAATTGGGGTATCCTAAAGCGGCTTTTCCTTCCTTATTGACGTATTCCCATGAGTAAATTATGACGGTCTTCAGGTCTGGATCTTCTCCTTCCTTGAGAAAGATCCCTTCTAACAGAGTCTGGTCAGGTACTTCGATCATGGGATACCCAAATTGGAGACGAGCCAAATCAGGGTTGTAACTTATGCATCATTCTCTCCCAATGAGTGGTATGTTAGTAAATCCTCTGATGCTATGGATCATACATATACCTCCATAGGTAGGGTCGTACCACACAATGTCAGAGTGAGTAAGGGCCATGACTATCTCGGACCAACGGGGCGATTCTTCCTCTTCCCAAATAGACGGGTGCCGAGTTAGGCGAGCAATGAACCATGAATACAACAGAGCGGTACAACAAACGATATGTCCTCCTCCTTCAGCATTCTTCGAGTGAATAGAATAATGTGTCAGCGAGTAAGGTGGGAACGAGATTCTTGAGTATGAACAGTTTAATTGCATCCATGTCAACAAAATCATCAACCTTTGGGAACTAGAAGATTCCATAAACCAACAAAGAAAAGGTGGCCTCCATGATAAGGACCTCCTTCCTTTCAGCATGGTAACGGACTTTTTCGATCAAGAAATCAGCTGGCAATCCAAGGACTCCTTCCTTTGTGGTCAAGTGCGCTTGAACATCTGCTAGACTGAGATGAGTAGCGTTTGCAATCTCTTGGTGACTAGGCTCGTCCTCCTGGCCGGTGAATATAGGTCGGGTTGTCACGGGCATCCTTAGGAAATCAGAGTACGCTTCCAGAGTCGGCATCAACTGATAATCCGGAAAAGTGAAACAATGGTACAATGGATCATAAAACTGAACCAAGGTCTCCAACAGCCCTTCTTTCATCTTGAGTTCGAGAAAACGGAAGACTTCTCCATATTCTGCTGCGAAGGCGTAACGATTCTCGATGAGATTTGCTAGTTCTCTCAAGCTTTCAATGTTAGGACTCTGGAAAGTGTACTCCAATACTTCTCTTTTGAAATCCATGGTTACAATACCTGAGAAATAAAATTGAGTTTCTTGAGTAAAGAAAGAATGCAATGCAAGATGAGTAGGACTTCATGGGATGCCAACTATTTATAAACATTGTGGCAAAAGAAAACGTTTTTATTTAATTTTGAAACGGAATACAAATAATTGCTTTTAAAAGTCCCAAATAAAAGCTAAATAAAAGCTAGTAAAGACACTAAGGAAGTTTCAAATTCTACTGCTTGAGCTGCTCTTCTAATTGTGTCTTCTCACGGATAAGGTTATCCACAATCAGCTTCCAAATAGTGCATTGTGGGTCGGAGAAAAATAAATCCTCCATGACTTTCCTCTTCTTGCAGGGGAGTAATTCTTCATCCTTTAACTGTAGCTGCTTCTGGAGTTCCTCTTTCTCTTTCTGGAGCTTGTCAATCTCTGCAACAGACACTTGATACTTGTTCTTCCATGACTCTAACTCTTGTTGCGACTTCTTCAAAGCAACCTATAACTTCTTAGTTTCCGACATAAAGACATAAGTGGGCTCCCTTCTCGGAGGTATAGGGTCTTGACGAGAATAAGGCATCCTCAGCTTGATTGCCCTATCTCTTACCCACTGGAGATACGGTTCTAGAGATACACAATTAGGCCTTCCTAGACTTTTCTTCCCCTTCTTGTACACACTACGCCATGCATCCAGAATCTTTCCTCGAAGCTCCACATCATTGTTGAAGAAAATACTCTCTACATGGGCACTCTTAGGAGGTCCCTTCAACGGGTATCCCAACTGTCGACGAGCTAAAACGAGATTGTAGCTGATTCCTCCATCGAAACTGAGCAATGGTACATTAGCAAAGTTACCACAACTATCAATGATTAATACCCCATCATACACTTGGTTGTACCAATCAATGTCAGAATGGGTCAATGCCATAACCCTCGGAGACCAAAGCTCTTTGCCAATGTTCGTAAAAGAGCTAGACTTTGGCAAGTGCGAAATAAACCACTTTTAAAGTAGGGGTACACAACAAGTAATCATTCCTCCACCGCGAAGGTTTCGGAGATGTATTGAGTGATACGTATTACCCAACAGACTTGGCACTGGGTTGTTCTTCATAAAGATCTTGAATGCTTTGAGATCGATGAAACCTTCAAAACTTGGAAATAGAAACAACCCATAAACAAGCAAAGCGAAAATTGCCTCAAACGGAGCCTTATTAGAATAATCAGCATAAAATAAAGCCTTCTCGACTAGGAAACCTGTCTTTAAACCAAGAATTCCATCCTTAGTAACTAGGTTGGCTTTGACGTAAGCTACCTTTAAACGGAGGGCCTTAGCAATATCTTTCTCATCGGGGTCCTTTTCCAATAAGGGAAAAGGAGATTCTTCTAGGATAGGTAGACCAACCAAAAAGGAGTACTCTTCCAACGTAGGTAACAACTGAAAATCCGGAAAGGTGAAACAGTGATAAAGAGGATCATAAAACTGTAGCAGAGTGGCAAGAAGTCCTTCATTCAATGAGCGACCCAACAAAGACATCAGCTTCCCATATTTGTTCTTGAATTCCTCTTGATCCTTGATAAAGCCCCACAACTTCTTTAGGTCGTCCAATTTGGGACTCGTAAAAGTATATTTCACAGTACATCTTTCATTTGAAGTCATGGTGACCTACAATGTTCATAAACGAAAGTAAATCCCATGAAGTCCAATGCAAAATGATGTTATATGAATGCAACAAACACAAGTATTCACATAAGGACACATAGATAAACAAACAAAAGGGAACC
Organism: Lathyrus sativus; assembly: GCA_963859935.3. Classification (NCBI taxonomy): domain Eukaryota; kingdom Viridiplantae; phylum Streptophyta; class Magnoliopsida; order Fabales; family Fabaceae; genus Lathyrus; species Lathyrus sativus. The sequence continues at coordinate 114,460,412 of OZ012736.1, read as the reverse complement.
CTAGGTTTGCAACGAGCATGGAGCCAAGGTATACCCATTCCCAAAGGTTGTGGACTAAAGGTTGTTTGTACCTGTAGAACAAGGTTCTAAGGGGACTCAAAATCATCAGCCCATCTTTTGGATATTATTAATTTCCCAATTACTCGAGGATTAATAATATTCTCAAGAGAACTTCTTTTGAGTGTAGCTTCGCGTAGCACTATTTCGGGAGTACTCCCTCATAGTCCCGCACTACGTCCTAATAAAGGCCAAAGTTGGTTGAAAGGTAACTACGGTCCTCAATATCATAGGCTCCAAGGTCGAAAATAGTGAGTGTCTTCACGATTACTCGTTCAACAGTACTATTTCGAGAGGGCCTCAATTGAGCAGGATTCTCGATTTAACTTAGTCGGGATTCAACTCCCTATAAGCCTCGTTGAATATATCACCATCTTATCTTAATTTCTCTCAAGTTCGGGTGTAGAACTTTATCTCACCTCTCAAGGATAACAACCCAAAAAGACACAAGAGAAAGTATACAAATAAACAATTAATCAAGTAAGCAGATATATAAAGTAGTAAACAAATAAAATAAGATAGGAAAACCCACTAGAGGTGTAGTCCCCAGTGAAGTCGCCATTTCTGTCGCGGTGAAAATCGGATACCAAACTATTGATTAGTTTGAATCTTTAATTCATTTTGCAACCGAACTTTGATTTGTCCAAAGGAAGGGATAAAGATCGAAATTCCCACAATGCAATGCAGATGCAAGCTAGAGAGTTATAGGTTCAGGGGTTGGTTAAACTTAGGGAAGGTACTAGCATCCTAAGTTTCTGTAGTACTCTACAGGAACCTCTTGTTTTATATTTTTTTATTGCTAAGTGTTTATTTGCTTAAAGGTTAAGGGACCTAGGGGTTTATTTCTAAGTATACTCGATAAGATGTCGCATCTTATGCCTACATATCCTTACGGGAGTGGAATCAGAGTATTTGTAGTTCTCCTAAAGGGTATGAGGAGTTCATTGACTGTGGTCAAAGTTCCTACGAGTTTAGGGTAGTTGGTTGATTGATTTTAGGAGAAGAGATGGGTCATCATTTTAAGGGAGATTTAACCGCCACAAGTTGTAGGAAAATAGTCTTTGCATCGTCTTAAGAGAAGGACTCAAGTACTCAGATATAGATCGACGAGGTACGCCTCTATCTCTCTTAAGGCAAAGTTCCTACGATATTGGCTGTATTGATGTGGGGTGGAGGTTCTATCTCGCTTAAGATGATTTGGCATCTTTCTCTAGTGTGTTTGAATATTGTATTGAGTTGTTGTTTTAAATTGAGTTTATTTCTATGTTGTAGGAGAAAGGTCCTTCCTATGGGTAGGATCTATCCTAAAGATCAACTTGAGAGGGATCAAGGATCGTAGGGGATTATGATGCAAATGATATGCACTACACACGATTGTTGAATCATGTGTAGGGTTTACCTTTGGACGAAATGCGATGTAATAATATAAATGCGACAATATTAAATTGTGGAAGATAAATCATACACATACGCATGAAAGCGCTGAAGTGTGTGAGAGTGAACGTGTCGTGAATGTGAGTGTGCATGATTGATTTGTATTTTACGCTGTTTGATTGATTTTAAGCGGAGTTGAATTGGTTTTAAGGGGAATGATTTTTATATGAGATTAATATTAAAGCCTAAAGTCGAACTAGACATTATAACGGTTAATTTATTAGGTAACATAATTTATTTTAAAAAAAAGCCTAATTAAATGTAATAAAAATGGTTTATTTTTATCCTTAAAAGTTTTTAAATATTAATCATGCAAAATAGTAATAAATTATAAAAAGTCTTATTATTTTTTTTATGAGTGAACTAATTAATTAATAACATGCTATTTTTAAAAGATTAATTAATTTAGAAAGGAAATTTGTTATATTATATTTTTTATTAGGAATCATCTTAATATTGATTTACTAAAGTGAAAGAAATGCAATAGCTCATTATTTATTATTAAATAAAGTAACATAAAACCTAAAAACTATATGATTAAATAAAAAAAACTAAATTATTAAAGGTGAGTAATTATTATTTTAAGGGGTTCATTGAGAAAGTTGTTAGTTATAAAATAAAAAAAAGTTAATAAATTATTAATTATTTTAATAAAGAGTTGATTAAGACGATTAGATTAAACAAATAAATTAATATAGGTTAGAGTGAGTTAATTGGATTAATTATTAAGTTAATTATTATTAGTGTTAAGCGAATTATGATTAGGGGGTGATGTGTGTGATCAGGGGCGTGTGCGTGTGATTAAGTGTTTCAATATACAGATAATAAAACAAGCAGGAAAAAAAAAACGAAAGCGTAAGCCGGAACCCTAGATTCCCTTTCCCCAAATCGGCTTCTCAACCTCTCTATCCTCTCCTCTCCGATTCATCTTCATCACTGATACATCACCTTGCTGTAACTCTAATCCCTTGTAAACCTGCAACAAAAAAACGATCAGATGTTCGGAGATAGTTACGAACAGTGGAGTTTTACCAACGGCTGGTGACGGTGGCGCCGGAGATGACGAAGGCGGGAGCTTCGCGAGTTTAGATTTACGGCGGCTCGAGAGGGGCTTCGTCAGTTAGAAAGATAAGTTTTTCTTCCCTTTTAGGTTAAGAAATCTTAGGGTTTCCGTGACGATTTCGGTTTAGTATAATGGGTTTTTTTTTTCATGAATCCTTTCTCTCTTCTACTACCCTCCTTATACAGTCCTCTGAGTGGAAAAAACTTTTGGATGATCATTGAAAATCAATCTTGAATGCTGATTAAACCTTCCTTTTTGGTGCCGTGTAGATTTGAAAACTTTCTCTTTTTGCCCGATTTCGTTAAATGCTCGTTAAATGACAAATTCAATCTCTGATTTGTTGTGTTAAATATTTATCTATCTAGATTCAATGTTTGGGATTTGGATTGGATATTTTCGAATCTCCTTGTGGGAATATTCTTCTGGATTTACTAATTTGGAAATTGTGATTTGGCAGGTGTAGAAAGTGGTTTGTTTTGGGCCAAGGGAGATTAATGGTCCAGAGTAACAATAATTTGATTCTTTGACACATGATACACTTTGCCATGGGCTTCAACCAATGTGTTTTGTGATGGACTTCAATCACGCTGGGTACTCTTTGGTGAAGGCTCACGTGAAGATGCTGGTGATGAACTAGTGACTGTTGTAGTTTTGTATTGCTGTGGCCTCACTTGCTTGCCTGTTGTGATTGTCTGCTGAATTACCTGTTATGGCTGCTTGTTTGAATTACCTGTTATGCTGACGTTCCTCCTCTTCTTTCAGGCACAAATTTTAAGTCCGGAGGCTTCCGGTTTTGGGCCGTTGCCGGGAAAGGTTCGACGGTGATGATGACCTTAAGAGTCTGAACCGTGTGTTTGAGGCTGTTGTTACAACGTTGATGCTTGTGGGTGAAACCTGTTGTCGCTGCACTGTGTTGAGATACTCGCAGTTGATACTTGCACCTGCTTGTCCGTTGTTTGTTCTGTACCGTTGTTACGATGTTGATGCCTGCGGACGGTGCACCGATATTGTGATGCTTGTTGTCTGTAGGCACTTGTGCTGATGTGTTTGTTAATTCCGTTGTAATTGACATTGTTGATGTTTGCTTGCAGTTGATGTGCTTGTTTGACATGGACACTTGCTGTTGTTATGGTGCTAATCTTCCTTTTCTTCTTTCAGGACCCGATTATATGTTTGGGAGCTGCCGGTCTCGTGTCATTGGCGAGAAGGGTGTAACGGTAATGATGACTTATAATGTCTGAACCAAAGAGGGATCTAGAAAAACATTGTTGTTCATTTGTGTTTCACATTGCTGGACCGTCTGTTTAGTTGCCTTTCGTGCTCGAGTTCCAAATCTTCGATGCTCGGTAGGAAGCTGGTGGCAGCCTTGGTTTGCCCCCGTCCGGCCACTTGAAGTTTAGCCCGATGATGAACTCAAAATGCTGAGGGCTGAAATAACCATCTCTTCTCTTTTAACTTTCAATTTTTTTGCTTCATGGTACTCGTGCCTCAGTTGTGTTTTGCAGGCTGTGGGGACGTGTCGGGGTTGCGTGTTTGATACCGTTCTGAAGGCTTTTGTTGATTGCTTCTGATTTTCTGTTATGAATGTTGTGTTCTGAAAATTCCTTCACCTTCATTTCCTGATTAACAGGCCATGATCTCGTTTGATGATTCGCAGGGCTGTCAGTCGCGGTTCACGGCGGATTTTGAGGCAGGCAATGGCTGCACTAAGTAGCTGGAGAAGGCGTGTGCTATCTTTTGACCTTGTCCAGAAGGATTAGGTTATGAGTGTCATCTCTGCTTGCATTTTTAATATACCTACGCATACTTGTTAGTCGTAATAAAAATACACACACACACACACACACACACACACACACAGATATATATATATATATATATATATATATATATATATATATATATATATATATATATATATATATATATATATATATATATATATATATATATATATATATATATATATATATATATATATATATATATATATATATATATATATATATATATATATATATATATATATATATATATATATATATATATATATATATATATATATATATATATATATATATATATATATATATATATATATATATATATATATATATATATATATATATATATATATATATATATATATATATATATATATATATATAAAGGACACATAAAAAAAATGGGAGTGGGATCTTAAGGTCAAAAAATTAGGGTGTGACAAAAGGGTGTTAATCTATCTATGTTATAGGCTTACGGGGAAAAAGGAAAAGAGACTCGATAGAGCATCGGTGCTCTATGCCTACGTATTTCCTCGTGCAATGGGAAAGTCAGATTCAATGTAGTTCGGAAAACTACGGGTGAAAGGGGGGAAGGTTGGAAAGGTTGCTCGCCAAGACATCGTCGTCTTGTGCCTACGTATTCTTATATGGCATGAGAAATCAGAGCAAACGTAGTTCGTGATGACACGACCACTGGTTGGCTCAAGTGTTTTAAACCGAGTAGGGTTAAACCTTTGTTCTAGCAGTTAGGTGTATTGCTGCTCGACCATTGGAGACTTAGGCGTTACCTGTTTGCGGTAGAACCAAGAGTTAACAATACCCTCTTTATGAAAATGATTTCCCGCTAATTCTGAAGGATAAAAAGGTTTGATGTTTTTGTTTTGGTGTTTTTTAAACAAAGAAGTGGATTGAGTGGTGTCCACCCAACCATCATTTCCCAAGTACTTAAGGCTCATAGCGTACAACACGTGTTATCCTTTATTAGATGTTTTGAATTGTTTAGGAGATGAGGAGAGAAAGACACAAACTAAGGGGAAACCGGACCCTAATGTTGTCATACACAATGCTTCTAAAGTTGGGATCAAAGGGGAAAACTATCCTAATATTATCATGCATAGGATTGAACACCTAATGTCTCTCCTACTCCCATCTTAAACAGAGGGACTAGGAATCCTAGGGGGATCATGGCCAAAGGCCAAGTAAAGACTAAATAATTCACTCACAGATGAAATAAGAAGGAAAAGAAAGTTTACTTGAACAAGTCAAATGCAATTTACATAAAAGACATGAGATGCAAAGAAAAGATGCATATACAAAGAAAAGAGGGAGGAAAAAGTGTGGAGAAACCACCACCACAAGCACATCTCAACCAACAATTCTTAAGATCCACATAAAATGATGCAAAACTAAACAATGCAAACAACAATGCAAATATCCATGGCAAGCTCAAAGCATAAATGATAACACCAAGTCAACATGGGCAAGTGGTAAACCCCTTAGGGAAGAAGTGAATCATAAAGGAAAATGCCTCAAATCAATCAACAAACAAAAAGCAAAGCACAAGCACAATCATATGAAGTGAAGGAACCAAAGCCCTAACACAATCTCAACACTTAAACAAGTGGAAAAACATGATTCAAGAGTGACTTGTGATGCAAGTTACACATACTATTGACCTCTAACAAGCAAGGAAGAACCTCAAGCATGTCAACATGAGTTAACGAGGCTTAAGAGGTGCTCAAGGGATCACTTATGATCATATCCCAAAGATTAGGTCAAAACTAGTATGCTTAAACACCTTTAAAATGAGTTGAATTTGCAAAAATCACCAAAAATAGAAGGAAAGCTCAATAAAAACCAAGTAAATTCCTCAAAGTAGCCAAGACTAATGGAAAACAGAAGCCAAAGTCTCAAGAAGAAACTCACCTCAAGGCATCCCCAAACAATTTCATTGTTTGAGGTGTTCCACCTTATTGAGGGTTAAATTGAGGGTCAAGAAAACCAATTCAAAACCAAATAAAAAATGATCATCAATGGACCAGATCAACCCTCAAAGGAGCCTCAATCCCTCACCTAAATGAGGGAGAAGCCATGGTCATAGGGGATTTAAAATGGAAGTCCAAATGAACAAGAACAAAATTAGGGGAAGCCATTAAACACATTGGATTGTAAATTCAATTAAAAATATTAAAAATAAATGAAAATAAAAATAAAAATGATGAAAAAATAAATAATAAGTTAAAATAACAGAAACATATTTTTGGGTATTTTTGTGAGTTAAAAAACTATTTTTAAACAATTAAAAGCAAACAAATAAATAAAAGAAATAAAAAGAACATATGGCGCGCAGGGGGTGTGGTGAGTAAAACAAGAAATAACTGATTTCTTCACAAAATCACATATGGGCCAAAAACCTAGGGGTTTCGAAAGCAACAAACCTGAGCCCACTACCCACTTTAGAGCTCACGTGGCAATCTCATTAAATAACGTGGAACACGCATGGCATGGTGGTTGGTCCAAAACATGACAACATAAATCATTCAAATTTGAAAAAGGGACGCCAAGGCCACGTAGGTTATCTTCTTCCTCCCAGACACCGGAACCCTAGTTCCGGTCGTCTTCTCCAGCGAGAGGTCACCGGAGCTAGGGTCCAACCTGCCCAGAAATGAAAAAAAAAGTCTCCCTCCCCCTCAAAATTTCACGGGGAATCCATATCCTCCCTCCATTTTCAAAAATAACATCATCTTCAATGAGTTTTAAAGCAAAACAGTCGTGGTATTAAAATGTTAAACTCCATGGAACTTCACCAAAACCATGCAAAAACATTGCCTACATATGTAGGGCTTCATATGTAAACAAAATGCACCTAGTTCATGGCTAATATGCGAGAAAAAGATTGAAAAAGTACCTAGTGGAGAAAGGTCCACTACCTCTTCAGAACTTGATGAAACTCAACCAACAACTGCAGAATGGTTCCTTATAACTTGTTGGGAAGCAAGGTATGCATAGCTAGCTTCTTTTGCATACAGATGGTAGAGGGTGTTGTGGTGGTTAAGGATTGAGAAGAATCTTATGAAATGGCTCAGAGGTGAGTGAGATTCGAAGGCAAAAATCAAAGGTTTCAAAAGCTTAAATTCTGATTTCTCATGCAAAATGGTGGCTGAAGCTCATCTAGCATTTACCTTTATCTTAAATATGAGGTGAAAAGGAGATTTTGGAGAGTTTTACCATGGTAAAAATTGGATGGATCAGATGTCACATGTTCTTGGTTTTTGAATCAAAGGTGGAGGATAGAGCAAGGACACGAGTATGCTTGTCTTAGAGGTGATTTTGTGAGTTGAAAGACCAAAACTGAAGGGCTACAAGAATCATAATTGAGGTAACTTGTCTCTTCCTTGTTTTGGCAAGAGATTCAAGAATGGAGCAAAGAGGTACATCATGTGTTTGGCTTGTTTGGGTAATGGTTTGTGTGCACCAAATTCAAATCTATGCGCATGGTTTGATGAGTGAAAATGCTACATGACTGAAGTGCATACACATGCCAAAATGTCACATAATTTATGCTTTGAAACCATGTTCAAGCCATCAACTTTGAGACCATGAAACTTGGTGCACAAAACTCAATTGGCTTAGAACTTGTGCTCAAATGAAAGAGTGCATGGCATAGAGAAATTTTGATGTTGGTGAAAGTTCCATTTGGTGATTGGAAAAGCATGAAAAGTGGTCTTGAAAAATAATGCACAAAATCTGCCTAGAGGTAACTTAGAAAAATTTCTAAGTTATGAGTCTTGGCCTATTTTTTTCCCAACTTTGAATTTCCATAACTTGAGCTTCACAAATCATATGGAGGACTTCTAGTAATAGATGGAAAGCTTGCAACAAGATCTACAACTTTCATTTGAGACTAAGTTTCATTTGACATCAATAACTTGATGGAATTTGGCTTGCAAAAGAGGTGCAAAAATCTGTCCAATCTTGCCAATGTTGAAATCATTGAAATTCCTAACTTTGAATGATCATAACTTGAGCTCCAAGTATCATATAGAGGTGAATTGGTACTCAAAAGGAAGCTTGAAATACAAGGAACAAGTTTGATGTTGGACAAAGGTTCATTTCAAACCTTGACCATGGAGAAAAATGGTCTTGAAGATGGCTGCTTCAACCATGAAACTTTCCAAAACTGGAAAGTTTCTAAAACCCTAATTTTCCCAAAATGGCAACTTTCAACATTTCTTGATTTTTCATGATTCCCCTGACATTTCTTGATCAAATTCCACCCATTGGCCAAATTGAACTTGAGGAACATGATCTTGACCTCAAAAAGTCAGGAGTTGACTTTTTCACTACACAGTTGACTTTTCCCCCAAATCACTTGATTTTCAATTGATTGATCAATTGAAGCTCTTCTGATTAAAATTGATGGTCAACCTCCTATCCTTAAACATATTAAGACATATGGAAGACCATAGAAACAAGTTTTTCTCCAAGAAAGAAGTTTAACCTGATTAAAAGTGAAACCCTAATTTTATCCTTTTTGCCTAGGCATTGTGCAGATGAACTGAGTGACCACCCCAACTCCACAATAACCTCTGAGATACTCAAAAAGATTCTACCTCATGCTTGCACCAATGATAGGTCCTCATGAACCTTTGACAAAACCCTCTGATGATTCTTTGACAATGAGCTATAACACATCTATCCTCTCTAGGAGCTCTGATAACCTCATGATGATAACACACACACAATAACCTCTACCAATGCCTTTGGTTGGGCTTGAAGCCAGTAAGGCTCTCCTCTTGGGTGGCACACAAACAATCACTTGATCCCCTGTAAGAACTATGTTATGCAAATGAAAGATGCTAAAATGCAATGAAACATAAGCCAATAAAGAAAAAGTGTTGGTCAAATATTGGGGTACAACAGTACTACAGATACTTAGGATGCTAAAATCTTCCCTAGGTATAACCAACCCTCGAACTTTAGATCTCTAGCTGTGTTGTTACATAGCGCATTTAGGGTTTTCTTCGATATTTACTCTTTCCTTTGGATAAATCAAAGCTCGATGGTGAAGTTCATGATTTTTAATTCAAGTTAACTAATAGCTTGATATCCAATTCTCATTGCAACAGTTCCTGTTGAGTACAACAGACGTAAAGGGTGCTAATACCTTCCCTCTTGCGTAATCGACTCCCGAACTTGGAACTTGGTTGCGACGACCATGTTCTTATCTCTTTAAAGGTTTTATTGATATTTTCATATTCCTTCCTTGGAATGAATAAAGTTTGGTGGCGACCCTGTTCGAACATTTTTTTTCGCGTCCATCGCGAGGATCGTATTTTTTGATGTATGACAACATCATCAGTACCAAGATTGATAACTTCCACTGGCTCTTTGTGTAGCTGAATCACTTTCTGTTCGTGATCAAGGAGCCTTGCTAATTCAGCCGATAATTCACAATCTTCCTCATCATCTTCTTCGGCTTGGTTAATTAGAATCCCATAATTACAACGGATGTTTGCCATGTTGTTATCAATGCATTTATTTTCTCTACATGTTTATGAATTATGTTTAGAATGATTTATTTTAAAAAGTACAAAATAAAAAGATTGGCAGCCATTGCTCACGGCTGGTTGTACCAGAGTAGGATGAAGAAAGCCTTTGATCAAAAGTGCATCCTCGGTGCTTCCAGACAGGTGATTTCGTGTTGAAAAGGATCCTTTCCCCTCAGACAGATCACACGAGCAAGTGGACTCCAAACTATGAAGGTCCATATATGGTAAGAAAGGTTTTCTCTGGTGGAGACTCGATGCGTTAACAGATAAATAGTGGTTAACTGAAAGGAGAAAGTAGTTTATTCTGACCAATACACAGTGATCAACAAAAGGGACGAGTATGGAACCAAGCAAAGGTTGTGACCTAGAGGACGGTGTTGTACCCCAAAATTTGACCAACCATCTATTGTACTTGGCTTATGTTTCATTTCATTTTAGCATTTGCATTTGCAAGCATTATTCTTAACAGGGGATCAAGAGGTTTGTTGTGCCATTCAAGAAGAGAGTCTTATTGGTTTCAAGCTCAAGCAAGGGAATTTGTGCAAGTCATCAAGTGTTTATCATCACCATGAAAGTTTCAAAGCTCTTTGAGAGGAGATGTTTGTGTTTGTGTATCACCTTCTATCTTGAGGATCATCAGAGGTCATGAGGCCACCATCTTAGGTAGGACATGGTTTAAAATCTCATTGTGTACCTTTAGGGGTCATTGTGGAGCTTGTGTAGTCATTTAATCCATAAGCAAGAGCCTTAGTCAAGGACATGGAATTAGGATTTCATCTGGTCAACCTAAAGTCAACTATGGACTTGAGGAGGTTTACAACTTGGTTCTAAGTAATTGATGACATGGGAAGTCATCCATAAGCATCTAGGATATCATGTTAGGATCAAATCAAGAGGAGTCAAGAGTTCAAGAAGCAACTAAATTAGGATTTCATATGATTTCAGTGTAAAATCCCCTTCTTTAGTTCCTAATTTCAAAGACATTTTCCCCTATGATGCAAGCTCAATCTCATCTTCATGAAAACATGATACTTGTTGGACATGTTCCAAGATTTCTTTTGAGTACAAGAACTCATTCATTGAGTTTGTACATCTCAAGTAATGATGTCATCAAGTTAGGGTCTTCAGATGAAAAGAATTTTGGTTAACCTAAAGTCAACTTGCTTCCAAGGCATTTTTGGCCTAGAACCAAGTTCCTCCTCAACTTCAAGTGAACATGAAAGTTGTTCCTCATTATCTTAGTGTTGTACCCCAAAATTTTCCCACCCGTTTCTTGTTGCTTGGCTTATGTTTTGTTTCATTTGCATTGGCATCCGCGTATCGCATACTGTGCATTTTGTCATTCGAATTGATTTTATCGAGATTACAGCCCATTCTCTCGTCTTTTAGATGTTTCAAGCCAGTTCAAATAAGGAGGCCACGTGTCGTGTAGCAAGACTATAACGTTCTGTTCATCTTCCCTTTCGTCAGAAGTTACATGCTTCCCCAAAAAACCCTAATTGCCTCGCCAGAAAACCTAGTTGTCGCTGCTGTTCCATAAGCTCACCGAAAAAATCATCAATCTTCACCGAAAAACACATCATCTTCATCATTTTATCACTAGAATTTACCATATCTTCATAACGAACGGTTGCGACTCTTTTGCCTTTGTCGGCCCCTCTTTGCAGCGATGCGACACTAAGGTAGAACTTGATGCCATGAAACTTTCTAATCCTCGACAGTACATCAAACTTCTCCTGAGAAAATGGGGCAGTTCTTCTGGTAAGGCTCCCAGCACCTCAACTTCTGAAGACCAAGTCTCGAGCAAACCAAGAGAGAGCATTCTTGACAAAATCAAGGGGAAGATCTTCCAAGGGGATCTCTTCTCCCTTTTTCAGATGGACAAAGTCACTCATCTTTCTTTGAAGGCTCTTCTTCAACAAGTGAACCTTCATTCGATCTCTTCTGAAGCTGCTAGTGTTATCCTGGAAGTTGGTACTTTAATCGACCAAGTACATGGAGACCTCTGACTGCTACCCCAAATTGAGAAAGCTATTTCGACAAAGGCTGGTAGCGAGGCCGTTGCTTGGACCGCTGCTGCTGAGTCTGAGAACAAGATCACAGAGTTGGAAGAGAGAAAGGAGAAAAATAAACAAGAAATCACCACCAATGAGAAGAATATTTCATGTTGGGAGCCAAAAATCAAAAAGCTTCACAACAAGATCTCGAAAGCTATGAAGAAAAATACTGAATTATCTTCCTTTGACGACTCCACTCTATCAAATGAGCTCGAACATGCCATCACCTTTGCTCTGGAGGCCCGACGTTTGGAAACAGAAATTGCTCAAGTGGAATCAGACAAGACCTTGTGCCATAAACGCCTTGAGCTTCAAAGGTCAAAATATTTCAAAATGCGGGAAAATCTCCCTTTCTAGTTTGTTATGACCTTTTTTAATATTTTATCTTTTGCTGGCTTTTGTGAGCCATAGTTTTAAGTTTATGTTGTAATGTAATGAGCCATTCTGGCATATTATATTAATACCATTTATGGCTTTTTGTTCTACGTTTAGCATTACTCTGTTGATATTTTCACCTCCTGAAGCGCAAGCTTGTATTTTTTCAAATACTTGCCATTTACTTTTAATACTCTCCTATCTTCATTTAGTTCTTCTACTTCATACGCTCCATTGAAGAAAACCTTCGAGATTTGGAATGGGCCTTCCCATTTTGGGGACCATTTTCCTAAAGACCTGACCTTTTGATCCATAGGCAGGATCGCCCTCCACACCAAGTCTCCATCCAAAAAGGTCTTAGCCTTAACCTTCTTGTTATATGACTTCTCTACTATTTTCTTCTGCCTTCTGAAAAGTTCCAGAGCCTTAAGTCTTTCCTCATCTAGATCCACCAACTCATCAAGCATCATGTCCCAATAAATTTCAAAAAGGATTTCATGATGTCTATGAATCCTAACCGGCTGTATGTAGATCTCAACAGGAAGTACTGCATCGTGCCCAAAAGTCATTCGATAAGGAGTGCTATTGGTTGCTTCCTTGGGGGACGTTCGACATGCCCATAGGATCTGGTCCAACGTTTTATGCCAATTTTTTGGTTTACTCCTCACTTGCTTTTTTATCAAAACAATTACTACCTTATTTGCTGCCTTAACTTGGCCATTCGCTTGGGCATAGTAAGGCGTCGAGGTTAAGAGCTTGAATCCCATCTCTTTGGTAAACTCCTGCATCTTTCGACTAGTGAACACTGACCCTTAATCTGCTGTGACTATTTCTGGCATCCCAAACCTATATATGATATTCTTCTAAATGAAATCGATGACGTCTTCTTGATCTACTTTTGGAAAAGGTATCGCTTTGATCCATTTCGTGAAGTAATTTATTCCCGCCAGGATATACTTTTGGTTTTTAGAGGATGTTAGTCGAATCTCCCCAATCAGGTCCAAGGCCCATCCTCTGAAAGGCCAAGACTTGACTATAGAGTGTAATTCACTCGCTGGGACATGTTGTATGCCAGCATGGACATGACATTCCTGGCAACCTTTGGTGAACTCAATGCAATCTTTTAACATTGTAGGCCAATACATGCCTTGGAGAAATAATAGCCATTTCATCTTGTGGCCTACATGATGTGCCCCATACGTTCCACTATGGACTGAGGACAATGCCAAGTATGCCTCAGATTCACTAAGGCATTTGAGTAGAACCCCCTTAGAGGTTTTTTTGAATAATTCGTTGCCTAGAAGAACATAGCTTAGTGCTTGATACTTAACTTTTCGTTCTGCAGACACTGAAGGGTTTTGAAGGTATTCGACCAAAGGTTTCCTCCAATCTTTATCCGTCAAACCCTCCACTGTAAAGATTTTGAAAGTTTCTTCATCAGCATAGCCAAATTTTGTTGCTTATAGGTCTGATGGTCTTAGGCCCACAGACACGACCTTACCTCTAGCCTCGATTACTTCCTGCAGGTCTTCTTTCGAAACCTTATATGCAGAGGCAATTTGTGCCAAGTCATTGGCCACTTGATTCTTTAGTCGCGGTATATGTCAAACAGTTGACACCTCAAATTTCTTAAGTAACTTATTGGCTATTACAAAGTACATAATGAGATTCTCTTTGGCACATTTGTACTCCTTTGTTAGTTGTTTTATAACGAACTCCAAGTCTCCCATTATTTCGATTCGGGTTGCCCCTAATTCTAAAAAAAATTCAAGTCCTGCTATTAAGGCCTCATATTCACCCTCATTATTGGAACATAGCCCTTCAACTCTGTACTTAAATTTTGTTGGAATTTTATCAGGCGAAATAATCAACAGACCTATGCCTGTTCCATTCTTATGGCTGGAACCATCGAAGTATAACTTCCAAGGTTCTAGCTCGACGTAATTTAGGAGATTTTCGTTTATAGAGTGGTCGACAATAAAGTCTGCCACTATTTGTCCCTTAACCACCTTCAACGGTTTGTAAGTTAAAGAATACTCAGTTAAAGCTAATGCCCATTTACCAACTCGACTATGTAAAATAGGCTTAGACAACATATGCTTAATGATATCAAAATGTGAAGAAACATACACATCAACTAGTTTTATATATTGCTTTAACTTTGTACATGAGAAATACAAACATAAACATAGCTTTTCTATCTCACTATATCTAGTTTCTGCATCATTCAAAACCCTACTAAGGTAGTAAATAGCCCTTTCGACGCCATTCTCATCCTCTTGGGCTAACATGCTCCCTAGAGTCTTGTCTGATGCTGCTATGTACAACCTCATGCTCTTGCTCCTACATGGTGGTGAAAGTACTGGAGGACGAGTCAAATAGTCTTTGATTTTGCAAACGCCTCCTGCTGATCTTTCCCCTATTTGAACCCTTCTTTAGTAACTCGAAGCAATGGTGACAAGGCATGCGTTTTGCCGCTTAGATTTGATATAAATCTTCTTAAGAAGTTTATTTTGCCTAGTAGCGACTGCAAATTCTTCTTGTTTGATGGTGCTTTCCCTTCCATGATGGCTTTAGTCTTATTTTGGTTGATCTCGATCCCCTTCTTGTGGACTACAAAACCCAAGAAATCTCCTGCCTGCATAAAAAATGCACACTTTAGAGGATTCATCTTAAGACCATGTTTCCTCATCCTTATAAAGGATTGTCGAAGATGGTCCACATGGTCTTTTCGTTACACTGATTTCACCATAATGTCATCAATATATATTTGCATGAAGGATTCTATATAATCATGAAAAATTGAGTTCATTGCCCGTTGATATGTTTCCCTAGCATTTTTAGGCCAAAAGGCATCACTACCCACTCGTAAGTGCCTAAGGCCTCGGGACAACGAAATGTTGTTTTGGGAACATCATCCTCTTTAATGAAAATCTGATTATAACCAGAGTATCCATCCAGCATGCTAATGTACTCATGGCCTGTGGCAGAATCGACTAGCATCTCCTCCACAGGCATCGAATACTCATCTTTTGGAGTCGCCGAATTTAGATCCCTAAAGTCTATACAAACCCTTAAAGACCCATTTTCCTTAATGATTGGAACAATGTTGGCCATTCATTCAACATACCTGGTCGTGCGAATGAACCTGCATCGGAGGAGTGTTTCGACTTCATCCTTTATTTTGGAGAGAATTTCTGGAGCGAAATGCCTTGGGTTCTGTTTGACTGGCTTCTTCCCAGGCTTGATCGGTAGTTTGTGTTTGACCAATTCCCTCTTCAAACCAGGCATCTCATCATAATCCCAAGCGAAACAGTCTTTGTATTCTCGCAGTAATTGGATAATTTCGATCCTGAGTTGAGAGTCAAGATTGGCATTGATATATGTTGGCCTTTTGATTGTCCCTTCTCCTAGATTAACTTTCTCCAATGGATCCTGCACTAGCATTTTGACGTTATTCGCCAGTGGATCTTTTTTGAATCCCAGAGGCTCTTCATCATAAATAGCATCGAGCCTTTGGTCTTCATGTTGAATCTTATCAGGTGGTTCTGGGTCGAAGACTTTGCGAAGACCTTCTTGATAGGATTCCAAATTGGCCTTTTCAGCCATCTTGTTGTTGATAGCCTCCAAGGCTGCTTGTAGTTTAGTTTCGGCCACGTAGGCCGAAATTCTTTGTAGCGCTTTAAATTTAGTCATCGTCACCGAATTTGCTTCCCCACCTTGTGGGGTACACTGAAGCTGCACCAAGGTATGGGAGTCTCTCACTTGGCACCTCCTTATCCCAAAGGAAACCATCAACGGGATGCAAATATAATGAGCAGTATGTTTCCTTGTTTGGCGCAAACTCGAAATCTGCCACAGCACATGGACCTATGCTGGTCAGGTGCTTGTCGAACTGCCTTCTGTCGAGGTGGTTTATGGGCGCCTTAAAGTACCCTTGATCAACTTTGATGTTCTCGACGATGTCGTCTGGTCTCCAAATCACCATTCGTTGGTGCATTGAAGATGGTACCGCACTAATGCCATGAATCCACTCCCGCCCAAGCAACAAATTGTAGTTGGCCTTCATTTCCACCACCATGAAGACGGTAGGTCGTGTTATTGTTCCGATTATCAAGTCCTCCTGTATAACTCCCATGGACGAACCTACATTGCCTTCATAGTTTGACAAGACCATGTTGTGTGGTTTTGTATCGGTATCATATTTGCCGATTTTATTTAATAAGAAATCTGGCATCAAGTTCACTGTTGCGCCACAATCCACTAGAATTTTATTAATTGGCACATTTTCCACCTTCCCTGTAATATAAAGGGGTTTCAAATGATTGTTCATTGCTTCTGTGGGCCGCTCGAAAAAAGCATTTTGCTCTTCGACACAACCATTATTCATAACATAGTAGCACACAGGCCTGTGTGCCGCCATTTCTGCCTCTGTATGGGTATCGAGATTTTTGAATTCTGAAATTCTGTCAAAATCCCTTGGCATTACTAACACTACATTAACCAGCAACTTCAAAGAATCGTCGGAGCCGGAATCGAAAATGTCGGTCATTTTGTCATCAGCTTCGAATGGACTTTTCTGCTCTGCTACCTGGGCAGGGAATAATCTCCTCCCCACAAGTGCTTTCCCAATTATCTTCTACTGTCCCTCTTTATTTTCAATAGGGGCATGAGTACTAGACTCTGCCTGATTCTTCAGTGAGCCTTCCCTGAGGGCTTTCCTCTTGAGCTGCTCTCGTCTCCACTGCGATCGAGACATGGGATTCTTGCCCTTGTAGTTCTCAGATATATGGGCAGTTTTAGAGGACTGAAACTCCTTTCGATAGGTAACTGAAGACCCTCGATTGACCTTGAAGTTTACCCACTTTTGTCGTCCTTGTTGTCTGTCTTCATTAGGTTTCACCCATTTGCCATTAGCAGTTTCAGCAATGGGTTTGAAGCTAGTGGGTCTAGCTCTTGGGGCCCTAGGGTGAGGCTCAGACCTTCTTGGGAGATTTCCCCAAGATTCGAACCTGGATCTCTCCCTACCATATTTTAATATGCGCGTCCCTTCCAATTTCTGGGCCGCTTTCTTGTCAAAGATGGCGCTACACCTAGGACATAACATTACACTGGACCCTTTCCCCTAGCAACAGTAAAGAAAATCGACAATTGACTCTTCGTGTCCTGGGTAAGCTACTTCGTTGAGTTCCTCTTGACAATTTGATTCTCTATCTCCTATGGTTTCATGCTAAGTTATTTCTGCCATGTTGATATCAACACCTTCGCCTAGATCGAGCTTTACCAAGTCCAACTCTAAACCCTTGGTGGTCTAGTCCATCTTGACGAAGCTATCAGCAGTTTCCTTAGTCACCATTACCAAACTTGGATCATCAATAATTTGGTCGAGGCCATCAGTAGCCAACCTCACACAATTCTCTTGTCCAAAACCCATAACGACCTTTGCCATTACAGCTCATCCATGAGATCATCAGTAACCTCTAACATGTTGATCGAAAAATCGTAGCCATCAGTAGCTTCGACCATGTTGGTCTCCGTAGGCTCTGTATAGTGGGCGTCTGCCACCTACAAGAAGTCTATGTCGACCTTCATCTGACTGCTGGCTTTCTCCCCAAATTTTAGTCTTCCTTCTTGGATTGCATTTTGAACCAGATCCCTGAAAAGAAAACATTGAGACGTTTTATGACCCAAAAAATTATGGTAGTTACAAAACCCGCTTTTTTTTCTTTGTTATAAAAATGGTATTTTAGCACCAGGTGGCACTATCACGTGCCCATCTTTAACTAACAAATAGAAAATTTCATCACATTTCGTGATGTCGAAAGTATATGTTTTCTTTGGGAACCTGTCGTTCTTTTCATATTTGACAAAACTTTTCACCAGTGGGGGAGCCAATACTTTGCAAGCGTAGGGGGGACCTTGCTTCAGTTCAGCAATATCTACCTCACTTTCGTCGAAGTATAAGGGGTCTTCTCGTATACCCTCAAAGTTTTCATTATATTCGACGAAAGTGAACTTGGCCTTTTCGTCTTTAAGACGTTCCAGCTGTCGGACTCTATCAGCTAATTGAGCCATGTCCCTTAGGTACTGTGTGTCTAACTTCTTTCAAATGGAATAGTCGAGGCCCCCTGCAGCCATTTCGACCAACTCATGTTCAGGCACTTGGGCGAAACATCTAGCCTTGAGCAGTTGAAACCTATTGAGGTACTCTTCGATTGGCTTAGAAAAATTACGTTTCACACTAGCAAGTTCCTTTAGACTAATCTTGGTTTGGCCCATATAAAACTGTTCATGGAAAAAACGTTCCAACTGGGTCCAATTACACACTGAATTGGGGGGTAGCGTTGTAAACCTAGTGAAGGAATTTTTAGTGAGGGAACTTGGGAAATATTTTATTCTAAGGCTCTCATCATTGGTTATCTCTCCTGCCTCGATTATATAACGATCCACACGTTCGACAGTAGATTCTGTCGTATCTCCTGAAAACTTAGTGAATTTGTGCACTTTCATTCTAGGAGGTAACTCGGCCTGAAGGATGTAACCCAATATTGAAGATGTATAGTTTGGCCTAGTGAATCTAGTGTTTACACCGTTTCAAGCCATGATTCTTTCGACCATGGTTGCTAAGTTGTTATCGACAACCATGTTATTACATCGAACCTGCTGGACGACATTATCTGTGTCCTGGTTACGATTCACTATGACTACTCTTGGGTCCCTTTCCCCTATGATTGGTACCTGGTCCCTTAGGGGTTCGACTCTGTTTGGTTCAAGCCTGGGGAGTTTGACTCTCCCTTAATTCTCTAAGTTGGGCTCAGTTGGGTTCCCTAAATCCCATCGTGGCATGTTTTCCACTGGGGCCTGGTTCTTAACCACAGGAGGTACTCCCATAAATTCAGCCAACCGTGTCAACTGCACTGCTAACTGTTGATTGGTTTGGTTGGTGTTTTGGATTAATGGTTGAAAGATTTCACCCATGATTGGGTGTGCCATTTTGCTTCCCTTAAAAAATAGAAAACAACCGCTGGTCTTCCAAATCTAACTTTGGTGACTCACAGGATCGGTCAGATTGATCCTAGTACATGTGCTAAACGTTCTTTATTTTTGAAATCTACATAGGTTTCACACTTCGACAGTGTTGCGGTAGAAAAGGCTTTAAGAAGTTCCTATTCTATTAAAAGAGATAGAGAAGATAAAGTTTTAGAAAGGAAGAGATAGAAGTCTTTGAAAAGGATTGAGTATGAAGATAAAGTAAAGTGCATAGAGGAGAGGAAGAGGTGTTGCAAGAAGAGTAAAGAAAACTTCGTAAAGTTAAACAAGTAAAATAAACTTCATCGAAAAGTAAAGATGGTGTGTTTTCATCACGTACATTCTCCTTGATACTCTTTTGTCTACACTCGGATACTTTGAGTAAATTTAGGAGTGACTTGCATAAATAGTAAATTACAACACACTGATTCTATCTCTAGAAACTCCTATTTATAATAGTAAAAAAATAACTAATAATAATCACCTAAAGTCAACATCTTCCGACACATGTCACAACGCATGAAGTCCTTATCCCAACGGGTGCCACTTGTCCTTCTTAGTCATCCGAAAATAAAACTACTCCCTCCATTATTTGAATTTCAAATGCTTAATCGATCTCCAAACAATATCTCGGTCGAAGGCCAATCTCTCCAAAGTTCATAATTTTCTCTAAGTCCCTAGAACATCTTAACTTCCTCTTTCGAAGATCTCAGGCCTTTTGACAGGCTCTTTACCTATGAATTAAAAGGCGTTAATATTTTATTTAAATATCTTAATCCCTAAGAGGTGTCGATTTTATGAGCTAACAACCACATTGCCGACATCTTGTATTTATTGCATTTATGTACTTTTTGCACAACTTTCTCTTTTCAGGAGTTGCATCTGATGTAAATCTTCTTATTTACAGGTCATTTATCAATGAAGTATACTATTCAGAAATATTTTATTCTTGTTTTAGCTTTTATTATTTTGTTTGCAAAAGACGCCTGATGTTTTTGATAAAACTTTGCATACATAAACTTGTGGGCCCTGCTAATCATGATTAAAACATTAATTTGCTTGAACGATGTCATGGACGATAACTGAGATAGCTCTTGTTGTATACATGATACTTTGTTTGTATTTGCTGCAGGGCTCTCGTTCTTGAGGCTATTCCAGAGGTGCATCCCCAGTAAGGTCACCATGTTTCTGCCCCCACAAGAGGAAGATGTGCAGTTTGAGACTATTGCCTCCATAGTAGATTGGAATTACATGTGATCAAGGTTATCCTCAGCAGGTCGAGATTAATATCCCCAGCAGAGTAGAGCCACCCCTAGCAGGTGGAGCGTGTATACCTATCCTCAGCAATCCAAATGCGTATATCTTACACCCTAGCAGGTTGATATCAGGGTTATCCCCAGAGGGTCGAAACTAAGGTTCCCTAATGGTGCTGTGCACTTATCCCTTGGCAGGTAGATACGGGAGTGTTTCTACCTTACGTAATCTAAATCGTTTGACTCCTTTCGCCTCAGAGTCTAGGACATTGACTCATTCCCAAGCGAAGGCTGATATTGTTTAATTTTATTTCTCATTTTTTCCCCAAGTAGAGGTCGAGGCTGATTCCCTCATTGCCTAGTCCCCAGCAAAGTCGCCGGAGTAGTTTTCTTCCCTGCAGAGTGGGATTGACTCAGAGATTGTTTCTCTCCATCCTCAGTAGAGGAAGTTTGGGATAGTTTCCCTGTAAATCTTATTCATTATCCCTAGCAGATAGTGGATTCAATTTCTAGTAGAGCAGAATCTCCGGCAAGGTGGAGCTATTCCTCAACAATTTGTTTTGTATGCTAGAAGATTTTTGGTTTCTAGGAGGCCATCCAGGGCTGATTTCCCCCAGTAGAGTGGATCTGTTTTCCCCAGCCGAGACATTTGTTCCCCAGAAGAGTCATATTCTAGTAGGCCATCTAGGGCCCTTTCCTCAGCAAAGTTGATTTGATCCCTAGTAGATTGGATTTTGTTCTTAGAAGAGCAGTTTTACCAAGGAAAGTTCATTTCCAGGAAGCCATCCAGGGTTTGTTTTCCCCAACATAAGTCCAATTGTACTTGGCACCCGGTCATTCCCAGTGGAGTTAGTTTCGTCTCTTCAATATTTATTTTGGTGGAGCGGTTCTTTTGCATTTGCATCGTGTATAGCATCCTCCCAAACGCGTATCATTCTATTTCGTATGGAGCATTACGCCATATTCAAACATTTGCATTCGAAACATAAGTCAGGTTGTTACCTCTTGTTTTCAGACGTATCTCCAACAAAACACTAGTTTATTTCTGTAGCCCGTGCAGTATCCAGACCCTGGCTAACACCGGTTTATTTTCTTTAGCCCGTGCGGTATACAGAACCCGACTAACACCAGTTTATTTCTTTAGCTCGTGCGGTATCCAGACCTCGGCTAACACCAGTTTATTTCTGTAGCCTGTGCGGTATCCAGACCCCGGCTAACACCGATTTATTTCTTTAGCCCGTGCGGTAACCAGACCCCGGGTAACACCGGTTTATTTCTTTAGCCTGTGCGGTATCCAGACCCCAGCTAACGCCGATTTATTTCTTTAGCCCGTGTGGTATCCAGACCCCAGCTAACACCAGTTTATTTCTTTAGCCCGTGCGGTATCCAGACCCCGGCTAACACCGGTTTATTTCTTTAGCCTGTGCGGTATCCAGAACCCGGCTAACACCGTTTTATTTATTTAGTATGTGCTGTATCCAGACCCTGGCTGATGTTGATTTATTTAGCCTGTGCGGTATCTAGACCCTGACTGATGTTGATTTATTGAGCCTGTTTGGTATTCAGACCCCGGTTAGATTTTTTGATGGATGTGTTCATTCTTATCACATTTTCTCCAACAGAGTTTATTCAGTTCTTTTCTGCCGTGGGCAAATTTTTAGGTTCTTTTGTATTCAACCACCTTTTACCTAGAATGTTTGAAAGTCGTTCGCTTTTCATTCCTTCAGGTCCAAGTCATTTGTATACGGGCAGCTGTTGTACCCCAAAATTTCACCAACCATCTCTTGTACTTGGCTTATATTTCATTTCATTTTAGCATTTGCATTTGCATAGCATTATTCTTAACAGGGGATCAAGAGGTTTGTTGTGCCATTCAAGAAGAGAGTCTTATTGGTTTCAAGCTCAAGCAAGGGAATTTGTGCAAGCCATAAAGTATTTATCATTACCATGAAAGTTTCAAAGCTCTTTGAGATGAGATGTTTGTGTATGTGTATCACCTCCTATCTTGAGGATCATCAGAGGGTGTCGCTACTGTGAAAATAAGGTGCCGGCAAAACAGAAGAGTCGCCACCTTTCGTTATTTATCCCACAGAAAGGGAAAGGAAATGATCGGAAAAACCTGACGAAAAGGTATAAGACAAGGTCATCGTACCCAAGTCTAGGTTCGGGAGTCGGTTACGCAAGGGGAAGGTATTAGCACCCCTCACGTTCGTTGTACTCAACGGGATCCATGCTTGTTGTGTTTATCTGACGGGTTGGTTTAACTATCTACCTATCAAGGCTGGTCTGAAAAGGAAAAGAAAATGACTCGGCAAAGCATCACGCTTCGTGCCTACGTATTCTCGTCAGAGAACGAGAAATCAGAGTCAACGTAGTTTGGCTAACTACGGGTCACGGGGAAGGTTGCTCACCAAGATATCGCATCTTGTGCCTACGTATTCTCATTAGAGAAATCAGAGAAAACGTAGTTCGGGAAACTACGGAACACGGGGTGATTCATCTGTTTTTCGAGTAGGGTTAACAAACAGTTCCAGTAGTTTGGTTTATGCAGCTCACTCGTTGGAGACTCGTGCATTACCGTTTGCGGTAGAACTGAGAGTTAACGACACTCTTTTTTTGAAAATGTTTTCCTAATTAAGGTCCCACGGGGAAAAAGGAAGTTTGATGTTTGGTTTTTGTCTTTTACGAAAGAAGTGTTTTTTTACAGATGTTTGTAGTTTGTACTGCACTAGAGACTATGATTTAGGAGTGAATGTGTCACATGTTACCCAAAGGGTACCATACTAAACATCCTGATTACTGGAAGGAAGCCCTCCAGTAACCATTTCCTAAGTAGCTTAAGGCTCGTAACATACTGTACTAACTTTCCTTTATTACGTATTTTACTATTGTTTTGGAGATGAGAAGAGAATGAACTCTACAGGGGAGACTATCAAGATTCCTTACTGTTGTCATGCAATGGATTCATCCTATTGTTGAGTTTGAAACAGGGAACTCCTAGATGTTATCATGCAAAGGTTTAGACCTAAAAGTCTATCATCACTTTCTTATCAAAGGAAGTGAGAGTCCTAAGGGATCATGTGAATGGGAAACAAAACAAACTACTAAAATCATTAAAGCAGATAAAACAGAAAAGCAAACAGTAAAGATGCAAATGAAATGCAGCAATACAAGCAGAGGGAGAAACTCAACCTCTAAGCAAACAAGCAAAGAGAACAAACAAAACCTACAAGCAAAGGGAGGGTCACCTCAACCTTTCAATGCAAACACATCAATTAGAAAAGGGAAAACAACACTCAAGCAGAGGGAGAACACTCAACCTCTAAAGCAATCAAGCAAAGGGAGCTCGGCTCAACCTTTCAGTGCAGTCATGAACCTAGCCTAAAATACATTACACATGAGACTATCCGAATGCATCAAGCAATGTCAAACAATCATGAATGAAGGACTGAGGGGATGGACAATATGACATGTAAGGAAATCATTCCAGGATAATCAAACAAGGCATCTAATCTAGAGAGAAGAAAATTGGGGGATGGATGGATGCATGATGTAAACCAAAGGAATACATCAAGGCATTCAACCAAAGATGAAATTTAATGATGGGAAACATGATGTATACCAAAGGTATCTATCATGACACTCAACCATTCATGGAAGAATTGAAATCATGGGAAGCATGATGTATACCAAAGGTATCCATCATGACACTCAACCATTCATGGAAGAATTGAAGTCATGGGAAGCATGATGTATACCAAAGGTATCCATCATGACACTCAACCATTCATGGAAGAATTGAAATCATGGGAAGCATGATGTATACCAAAGGTATCCATCATGACACTCAACCATTGATGGAAGAATGAATGCAAAGCATTCAAAGAAGAGTCATCTATGAAAACCTAATGATTAGTTCCAAGGATCACCTAACTAAAAGGATTTAGAAGCTCTATCAAGGCTTAA
The DNA here is from genome assembly GCA_963859935.3 of Lathyrus sativus. NCBI lineage: Eukaryota > Viridiplantae > Streptophyta > Magnoliopsida > Fabales > Fabaceae > Lathyrus > Lathyrus sativus. The sequence goes on along the minus strand of OZ012736.1, from coordinate 114,435,842 downwards.
ATAAATGCTCTAAATAGGTATCAACCTAAGCTTTATTCTATCAAGAAGGAATTTGAAGCCTAAAGTTAGCTAAGGTTCACCTTAAAGCGTAAACGATGAGGTAAACTACATTAGGATCACCCTAAACACAATCAACTTGTAAAATATGGGAATAATACTAGAATCAATCCTAAAAGGCTAGGAAAACTCTTAAGGCTTCCTAAGTGTGTTAAGGAATCATGGTAGAAAATCCAGAGCCAAGACCTAAATCTAAAGGGTCTAAACAATTTCTACACTTAAAGGTATGCTTAAGGGAATCCACAAGGGGAAGGTCCTAGAAATATATCTCAAACCTATACCTAAAAGTTTCTATAAAATCAATGAAAAATCATTCAACTCTATCAAGAGGTCTAAAACACACATGCAAAAAATCAGCACTAAATTCAAATCCATGAGATAGCACAAAAATCAGAAAAGAAATCATTCATTTTTTACATTTTTTAATCATCTAATTAAAATGGAAAAATAGCAATAAATGGAAAATCAGCCAAAATATCAATTAAATTGTATACAAAAATCAGGGACATGCCAAAGGTCAATCATGATTTTTTTCATACTTTTCTAACAATTATTTCTATTTTTAATGAATTAAAAATGAACAACCATTAAAAGAAATAACAAAATGCAATTAATAAAGGATGGGGGTGCAGTTAGTAACGTTCACACTTTTTATTGGTTTGGGCCATGCGCGCTATGGGTGCGGTTAGTAAATGAATGCTAGGCCCAGCTGAGTTTCTTTAATGAAACTCAACATTTCATCATGGGAAAGCCATTCACTGAAATGTATTCTGGCCGTGAGATGGAGGGACGGAGTCAATAGTCATGCGCGATCGGACGACTGGTATGAAGTCTGGGATTTTAAAATGAAAATGGAGAAAACAAACGCACGGGCGGAGCTGCCACGCGCAGACGGTGGTCGGCCTTGCGCCAATCATCTTCTCCAAATTTCCAAAAACGGAACTCCTCCATTTCTTCACCAAACGCGATGATTCTTGAACCAAACCTATGTGATTTTTTGTGTAGAATCCAAATGTGTAATTTATTTTCTCTTTCCTCCATTAAAACTCAGAAATCGTGATCATCCAAGAATCTCTCAAGAAATCTCAACTTTCACAAAAGCCAAAATTAAAAGCACTAATCTCTTCCTCTCACTTCCTACATCAATATTCCATGTTTCTTTTCCATTTTCATCCAATATTTAGGGAGAAATTCAAACTACAAGCTAAGGTCTTCTGTCAAGAATTATCGCGAAAGATAACCATTCTAATCCTAAAACGTTTTACACACTCTAAGGATCATAATTATGTGAAAATAGCATAGCAATTCATCAAGAACATAGCGTATGGATGAAAGATAGGAACCTGTTAATAAGTTTCGACAGAGGCTTGAATTGTGGATGAAGCTTCAAGCAAATCGTCCAGAATCCATCAATGATCCTCACCGAAGCTTTTTGCAATGATAATTTGGACTGAAAATGGCTCTATCTTCAAAATCGAATTTCCATTTTTCTCCACTTTTTCTTAACTCAATTTCTGTTATCTTTGCACCAAATTCTGTTATGGCAGTCGGGAATCATCCAAGAGGTTATATGCTATGGATCTAGAGTGATTAGAAGCCCAATTGAAGCCTATGGCAGCCCAATTCAAAATCCAAATTTTTGATTATGGAGCTTTGTGAAACTCATCAAAACAGAGCTATCAAGCTTGCTCAATGATCCATTCTGGTTTCTTATGATGTAAGGAAGATGTGTGGATAGGATTGAGGCCTTGGAAATGAATGGATGGTAGATTTGCATTGTGTTGCTTAAGGATGAAGAAACCATGAAATTGGCATAGCAAATGAATTCAAACTTGATTTCTAATTTTTCCAATGGTCTTAAAACATCAATTGGACTCAAAACAAGCACAAATATGACATGAATTGGTTCCAAAATGAATTGATTTGAATTAGCCCTTTTCAAGCTTCCTTTCATGAATTTTTCTCCATACATTTTCCTATCCAAGCCATATCAATAATCCCTTGAGTTTTGATTGACCAAATAATACCATTTTGAGTAAATTTCAAGTTGGAAAGATTTTCATTTGAGGTATGCAAAGTGGTGAACTTGACCCATAATCAGAAATGACCTATAATCTCAACTTCCCAAAATACCCTTGTCTTGCAAAGCTCATATCTTGAGTTCTACAAATCCAATCATGGACCTCTAGTACTTTTTTGAAATCTAAGAAGATAATGAACAACATTCATGTTGGCCAAAAGGTCATGTGAAACTTCCTTCTAGGGCAAAAGTGTCATGCAAGTTGGTTGACTTTCAAGCTCCAAATTCACATTCATCTGATGACCTACAACTTGTCTGATTCATAACTTGAGTTCTATAAACCCTATCAAGGACTTCTAGTACTCAAATTAAATCTATGATCATGTTGTACAACAATAATGTTGGGGTCAAGGTGAGATGAAAATCACATCTTGAGTTATGCGGTCTTGATGTTAGGCACTAAACTAGGGGATTTTACACTGTCAAGCTTAGAAACCCTAGCCTAGGAACTCCTCACACTCTTAATTCATGATGAGTTGACCTTGGAATAATCCCTTGGGCATCTTAATACACCAATCCATGATCACATGGCCTTGAAATTAGGTCTCAACCTTCTTCAAATCATCTGTTGACCTAGGGTTGACTAGATGAAACCCTAGTTGTACCAATCTTGGTATTAGCTTCTTATCCTTCACATGATAACCTGTCTAGGCTTCAAAATGACCTTCAATAATTCTCATGAGCTCTTTCAAGGCTTCAAGTCCAACTCCATGGATTCATAATCATCTGATGACTTCCCACAACCCTCAAGTTAGGAGATATGCATTCTTATGTCCAACCCTCTCTCTGAGGAACTTTAACTTCTTTGATGAGGATATCAACCCTTGAATATTTGAATGAAGACCCTCAGAAAGCTTCACAACCTTGTATATCCCTTTGTTGGTAGTCATACCTCTTGATCTCCTGCACACATGTCAATGCGATGCAGATGATAAAGCTAAAATGAATGCGATGAAACACAAGATAGGTAAAGAAAAAGGTAGGAAAAATTTGGGATGCAACAGCTGCCCTTATTCAAATGGCTTGGACCTGACTGGGTGAGAAGCGAACGACTCTCAAACAATCAAGGTAAAAGACGGTTGAATACCGATAAACCCAGAAATTTGCCAACCGCACAAGTAAACGATACTCTGATGGGGACAAATTCTTCAAAAACCGAAATAACAGTTGCACGGCAACTTGCTGGTGAATGATTAACTTCAAATCTTCGTCAAGATGATCATCTAATATCGCGGTAGAAATTCATCCTCAAGTCATCAAGGGAGCACCGGTTACACGGTAACTGGTGAAGGATGGCTGATTATGCCGCCGGGCATTCTGCGCCACAGCAGAAGAATTCCTTATCGTCACGTATGGACTCGTCAGGTCGCTGGGAACATTCAACAATATTTGTCGGACTTCGTCAGTAAGTCAATAAGGGATCACTGGTTGCACGACAACTGGTGAAGGATGGCTGATTTTACCGTCTGTCCCTACCGCGAAAATAAGGTGCCGACAAAATAGAAGAGTCGCCACCTTTCGTTATTTATCCCTCAGAGCGGGAAAGGAAACAATCGGAAAAACCTGACGAAAAGGTATAAGACAAGGTCATCGCAACCATTGTCTGGGTTCGGGAGTCGGTTACGCAAGGGGAAGGTATTAGCACCCCTCACGTCCATCGTACTCGATGGGATCCATGCTTGTTGTGTTTATCTGACGGGTTGGTTTTACTATCTACCTATCAAGGCTGGCTTAAAAAGAAAAGAAAATGACTCGGCAAAGCGTCGCACTTTATGCCTACGTATTCTCATCAGAGAATGAGAAATCAGAGTCAACATAGTTCGACTAACTACGGGTTGCGGGGAAGGTGGCTCGCCAATAAGTCAGGATTGTGCCTACGTACTCTCAACAGGCTTGAGAGATCAGAGCTTACGTAGTTCGGGATAATACGGATTACGGGGATTCAGATTCATCTGTTTTTTTCGAGTAGGGTTAACAAACAGTTCCAGCAGTTTGGTGTACGCAACTCGACCCTTGGAGACTTAAGCGTTACCGTTTGCAGTAGAACTATGAGTTAACGACACTCTTTTCTTCAGAAAAGCTTCCTATGAATTACGGGCCCGCGGGGCAAAAAGGTTTGAAGTTTGTTTTCTGTCTTTTACGGAGGAACTGTTTTTTATGGATGTTTGCAACCAATATCACACTAGAGACTATGACCTGAGAATGAATGCATCGCATGTCACCCAAAGGGTGCCATAGTAAACATCCAAGCTGTTGAAAAGAAACTCTCCAACAACTCTTTCTCAGATAGCTTAAGGCTCGTAACGTACGACGTCAGTTAACCTTTATTACTGTATTTTAATTTGTTTTGAGATGAGAAGAGAGAACGAACAGGTTCAACTAAGGGGAATACTATCAAGTCCTAATGTTGTCACGCCAAGGATTCATCCTATGGTTGAGGTTTGAAACAGGGAACTCCTAGAAATTATCATGCATAGGTTTCAACCTAAAGTTCTAATCATCACTTCCTTATCAAAGGAGTGAGATTCCTAGGGGATCATGTCAATGATAAATAGAAACAGATAAAGCATCAGCTTAAACAGTAAACAGATATACAGTAAACAACTGTAAAATGCATGCAATGCAAGTGAGGGAGGAAATGTGTGTGGGGCATCAGCCTCTACAAGCTCATCTCAACCTCAAGCCAGATATGAATAACTGTAATCATACAGAGGAAATAACATGCTATCAAGCAAAATATAACTGCAATCATACAGAAGAGATAACATGCTATCAAGAAAAATACAACAGACCACATAGGCAAGGGAGCTGGGCTCTACCAAATACCCACAAGCAAAGCCATACAGTAAAAATACAAGCAGAGGGAGCAACTCAACCTCTAGTGCAATCATGCTCCTAGTTTAAGTTAATCTATATATGAGCTTATTATAATGCATCAAGCAACTCAAACAAGTCACATCAATACAGTTGCACAGAAAGAAACAGACAGGAAAAGGAAGCATATCAACCACTCCTACAACTTCACAGCAAAGCAACCTTCTGACAGCAGTTCAATCCTCAGTCTTCAACAACTCTTCAGGGCTATCCTCCTCAATAGCAAGTATCAACTTGCTTCTCCAAGCTTTCAACATCCACATAAGTATCAACTTATTCTCCCTTCCCCAAGCCTCAGCTCTTCAGTCAATTTCACCTTCAGGCTTCACTCCTACTATCAAGTATCAACTTGTTTCTTCAGGCTCTCAATGCATCAAACCCAAGTATCAACTTGTCCTTCAAGCTTCAGTTCTCTCCTCCTTACAAGTATCAACTTGCTCTTCCTGATCTACAAGCTTCAGCTCCTAAAGGTAATCTCCAAGCACAAAGAAGTATCATCCTCTAGCATTTTCAAACTTCTAACAAGGAACTCCATCCTCTAGCAAGGGGGAAAGATTCATCTAACAAGAGCAAAGTTTGGATGATTGACAGCAGAGTGAAGACCAAAGGTCACCACTAAGCATCCTATCATCAGAGAAAGGGGCCCTCAAAGGTTCTACCAACTTGCAATGAGCCACACATCCTAGCAAAGGAGGGATGAGGCCTTTACAAGGGGACCTTACATCATAGGGAAGAATGGAAGTGATCAACATCTTCCATGTTTTTGAAGGAAGAGAATCTATCTAGGAGCTCTGCCTACAAACCCTAATCTTAACACCTAATCAACACTACACCAAAAGAAGGGAAGATATTCAAATCCAAGCTTCTTCAAGAAATCCATGGTAGCCCAAGCTTGTCTTCAACATCATCCAAGAGCAAGAGAGACAAAACCCTAATCTAAGGGAACTAAAGAAGTCATTCTAGTTGAATTAGTGCATTAGAATCATCTAAAGTTAGCATCTAAACTAAAATCAAACAAAAATAGTAAACTACATTGTAAATTCCTACAAAAATTCCTAAGGGATCCTAATTCAATCGTGAATCTACCATACAGAAATCAGAGGTTGAATCATCCACCAAGCTCTAAAGATAAAATCTAAATCATAAGGTATCAACCATAAACACTAAAAATGGAGTCTCTAAAGGTTTCAACCTAAAACTACCACTTATATTCATCACAAAAATGTGAGAAAAATCTAGGGGGAGCATGCATATCTATGCTAGCTACACACAGAAACTCAAAGCAAAACTCATCATCAAATACTCAAACCAAATTCAACAAAATCAAGCATCAACCATGATTATTTTAATGTCAATTAAAATGTAAAAATGCCCATAAAATCAGAAAATGAATGGAACATTAATATTTTTTATCTAAAAAATACTAGATTCAATCATGAATCCCATGCAAAAAGAATGGGATTAATTGAGTCATTTTTCCATTTTTTTATGAATTATAATCATGAATAAAATTAAAAATAAAATGAAAATCAAAATAAAATAAGAGGCGCGTGGTGTGAATAGCATATGAATTCAGTTCAATATCCAAACTGGGCCAAAAGGGGGGTGAGAGTATCAACTATGACTTAAGCCCAAAACCATCAGATTAATGAAACACTGCGTTTCATTTTAGTTCAGAAATCCTTCACAAACTTGGAAATAATCGTGGCCGTGGGATGATGTTTCCAGTCAAAGTTCAACTACGATCCAATGGCTCTGGGATCATCTTCCCCAATTTGAATCTCTGAACTCAAGCCACCGCCGGTGACATTCTCCGATCAACCTTCCACAACCCTAACTCTCTATAGAATCCACCATTGGCCACGATTCCTTGATGAATCTTGTCCCAAATTTCCTCAGGAACTCATTCATGCCATTAATTCATTCTAAAACCTCAAGATTCGCAAGAACACAATCTCAACCGAAAATTGTAACAACCCTAATTGGTCACTAATCTCCAAATTGATGATCCAAAAACCTTCCTACATCAATCTACAATGCATCTAATACAATCATTCCTCTAGATTCTACCTAAATCAAGCCATGGGATAAGAACTGCATACCTGGTGTCGCTACGCGAAAAATGACACAGAGTCGCCACCGGATTTTATTTATCCCAACGGAGGGAAAGGGAAATAGCGATAAAACCTTAGGGAAAAGAGCGTGGTCGTCGCAACCAAGTCTTAGGGTTCGGGAGTCGGTTATGAGAAGGGAAGGTGTTAGCACCCCTCGCATCCATCGTACTCGATGGGAACCTTCTAGGTTATTTGGCGTGAATGGGTGTTTTATCTTAAAAGTTTGTTTGCTTAAGGAAAGGAGGGGTTGGTTGTTTTATTATAGTGCTCGCCAAGGATTGTGGCCCTTGTGCCTACGTATCCTCACTTAAAAGAAATGAAGAATCAGAGCTCCGTAGTTCGGAGGCTTTATGAAATTGTTGTTTGTTGGTTGATTTTATACCTTGAAAAAGGGTTTTTTGGATTGACGCCCTAAGGCAAAAATAGTTTGATGAGTTGATGTTGTTTTTAGTTTTTTTTGAAGAAAATGTGTTCTTGACTAGGATTATACAAAAGACTTTGGATAGAGATGAATGTCTCGAATAACCAAGTCGAGCGCCTTGTATTCGAAACATTCGGAATGAGTGTAGGAGGGTTCCATTCTCATTCCTTCTCCACCATTTTAAAGTTCATGGTGCATAATTCCAATCATATATTTTATTGTGTTTTTTTTGTATTTTTATGCGAAAAGAGAAACACTTGACGTTGGATCAAGATTTATTGCTTGTAAAGATATTTGAAGTGATGCGATTTAGGTCGATGGCGGTGCACAAGGCATCCGACTTACATGGTCAAAAATGGCTCGATAAAATCGAGAGTTTACTTTTAAAAATAGTTTTTGGAAACAAAGGTCAACAAGGGCCATAACAATATTCACATACAAACATCATACAAACATAAGCCACACGGCTAAAAAAAAATCGAGACACACAAAAAAAAGGCGAACTCTTTGAAAAAATTTATTTAAGGTAAAAACGGTAAAAAAAAATATGGAGGAAACAATGGTGTGACACGGGTGAAAAAAGTTGAAACAGTGATGCAACACGGTCGGCCGTGTTGTGTGATACGGCCCGTGTTGCAAGGCCTGGGGAAAAAACTTCATACAGTAGCGTGACACGGCCCGTGTTGCTGGTCCAGGTCGAAATCTCACATTTTTTTTTATGTTTTCGTTTCGTTTTTGTGGTTCCTTGAGGATGGTTTCTTAGTCCCTTAGAGGATCTTACATGATATACAGTTCAACAACACATAAAAGAGTGAATGAAATGAATATAAAAGCAAAGAAAAAAAGGAGAAAGATTTGAAGAAATGGATACCAAGAGCTTTCTATCCTTCTTGCAAGTACTCCAATGACCTTTGTTGGATGTGCTATCCCCTCTTCACTCTATGTTGTGAAGGTTTGGTTTCTCAATGATCCTCTTGTGTCTCTATCTCACTCTCTTTTTTTCTGTTTTTTTGAGGGTTTCATGCTAACTATTTTCTGGTTTTTTGCTCTTACTCTTTGCTCTCTATGTGTAGTCTCTACTCTGCTTGCTTCTTGTGTTGTGTTATATTTTGATAATAAGGAATACTATGTTTTCTGTGCTTGCTTGCAGCCCATTTTCCACCTTTTCTGTCAACTTTTTCTGTTGTCCTAAAGCCACACACTTTGCACACCTTTTCATCACCAACTTTCCATTCTTGGCAATGCCTTTTTCTTCCTTTTGTGCAGCCCCACTTTTCCCTTCTATTTCTAGTATGACTTGCTGCATTTTTCTGCTGTAGCATACTATACTACTATCCCTCTTTTTGCCCATTAGTCTCTTGGATGATATTGCTTTGTATCTTGCCATGTAGCCAATTGTTACCACTATTTGACAGCATTTGCAAACTGATATTTAGCAAGTAAATATATCATTTGCATGCTATTTCCTTGACTTTGTGACATAAAAAATGATCTTGTAACATAGTACATGTTGTCCTCTTGATTTTGTGACATGTAGTAATTCTTCAACTCTTGCATGGGGCTGTTTTGCCTATGATTGAACATGCATAATCTTGGCCCATAAACATTCCAATGTTGATTTAATTCTTGCATATTTCTTGGATGTTTGTGAGCATAATGTAGCACATGAAAAAAATGGTGTAGTATGAAGATTACCATATCATAGATTTGATTAAAGACTTGAATGAAGATTTAGAAATAGATTAATTTCTAAACATTATCTAGAGTTGGAGTTTTTGTAACAAATGACATGATTGTAATGTCACAAAATTCCTCTTAGTATTATTTTTATCTCCATTCATGAATCTTGAATTTTGGATGATGGATTCCCTCATGTGCTTAAAAATTAAATCTTGAATTATGCATTGATGATCTTGATTCATGCCTTAATAATTTGCACTCCACTTATGCCATAAAAATAAACATGTATGAAGGAGCTTTGGATTTGGCCTAGCATTAATGTCTATTAATATTTATCTTGAATATCCTTGTATTTTGTCAAGTAACTTCCCCTTGCCAGAATTTTCATGAGTAGACTTTTTCCTTAGATCAAACCTTAGGTGATGAACCTTTTTTCATGTAGTCCGAAAATAGACAAGTTACAACCAAACGACCTAGTTCGTACCTTGTGAACCCGCATGCTCGATACGCAATAGAATGATGTATGATATGCCGAATGTAGGGTATAAAAGGCTAACGGTGAAAATGAGGGTGTGACACCTGGTAAACTTGAGCAAACAGAGTGGTTGAATCTTCAACTCAGCCCTCAAGAACTTGCAGAATCCTTCACTAGTCTCTAATCAATCTTCTGTATGCAAAGAAAAGAGTTGAAATGCCCTGGATTCATGAAACCGATTCTGAGTTGCAAGCTTCCAACTCCAATGGCTACTTCACGATTCCTCCACCACTTGGCCTTGAGTTTGATATGGGATCAATCACCAACCTCAGAGCAAGCTATTGAGATCAACTTCTTGGACTGAAATGGCCTCTAACCTTGTAACAAATTTTGATTTGCAATGGGAAATTTCAAAGTGAAATCTCACTCTCCTCTCTCAATTATCACCAACCTTCACTCTGAACCACTTCTAAATCATATATAGAACATGTATGGATGATCTAGAAAGTTCTAGATCCCTCTAATGAGAAATTCAATATCTCACTTCACTTGAAAATCCAATCTCATGGTATGCTCAAGACAGTCCTTGCATCAGCTTGTATTCCTTATGCTTTTCATCCAAATTCTCTCCAAATGAGATTATGAAAGTGTTTGGATTGAAAGGAGCCTTGGTTATGCCTTGCATATTGGTTTGGCAATTGTTACTTATGATGTAAGTAACCACTTTTCAAAGCAAGTCCACAAATTAACCCTCAATGCAAAATTGTGGCAATGTCAATGTTCTTAAAATGTGTTTTACAATCAAAATGGTATGTCATATGGCTTGGTTTGGACATGTAGGTCAAAAATCCCAATTTCCATCTTTGGTTCATTTGAAATTCACCCTTATTTTAGGTCATTTTTGCAACTTTGAGCTACAAGCAATTCCAACCTCTCATGACCTCTTCGCTAGCCTTAAAACATTATTTTGAACAAGTTTGATATTGAACATTTTCTCATTTGAAGTTTGAGAATAGGAGTTATGGCCTTATGATTGAAATGACCTATAATATCCAAATGACCAAAATACCCTTGACTTGTCAAAGCCACAACTTGAGTTCTACAAATCCTATCAAGGACTTCCAGTACTCTCTAGAAAGCTGAGAGGATAAGGAACAACATTCATGTTGACCAAAAGTTCATAGGAATCATCCTTCTAGGGCAAACATTTCATGCAAGTTGGACAACTTTCAAGCTCCAAATTCACATACCTCAGATGACCTGTAATTTGTCAAAGTCATAACTTGAGTTCTACAAATCCTATCAAGGACTTCTAGCACTTAAATTAAAGCTGAGACCATGCTCTACAACATTAATGTTGGGGGCAAGATGATAGGGGTCCAACTAGGGGATTTTACACTGTCAAGCCTTGAAACCCTAGCTTGAAACTTCTCAAACTCTTCAATCATGATGAGTTGACCTTGGAATCATCCTTATAGCATCTCAATGCATCAATCCATGATCACATGGCTCTTGGATTAGGTATCAACTTCCTCCAACTCTTCAGTTGACTTAGGGTTGACCCAGTCAAACCCTAGATGCACCACTCATGGCTGAGGCTTCTCAATCTTGCACAATGACCTGTTCAGGCCTCAAAGTGATCTTCAACACTTCTCATGAGCTCTCTTAAGACCTCAAGTATAACTTCATGGCTTCAGAATCATCTGATGATCTTCCCACAACTCTCAAGTTAGGAGACCTACACACTTGGTTTCAATCACTCTCTCTGAGGATCTTTTAACTTCTCTGACAAGGATATCAACCCTTGAACACTTGAATAACCTTCTTAGCTAGCTTCATAGTCTTGTGTAGCTCTTGATTGGTACTCATACCTCTTGATATCCTGCATACATGTCAATGAAATGCAAATGATAATGCTAATGTGAATGAAATGAAACATAAGCTAGGTAAAGAAATGTTGGGCAAATTTTGGGGTGCAACACCGTCGGGCATTCTGCGTCACAGCAGAAGAGTTCCTTATCGTCACCTATGGACTTGTCAGGTCGCTAGGAACGTTCGACAATATCTGTCGGACTCCGTCAGTAAGTCAATAAGGGATCACTAGTTACAAGGTAACTGGTGAAGGATGGCTGATTTTGCCGTCGGGCATTCTGCGCCACAACAGAAGAATTCCTTATGGTCACCTATGGACTTGTCAGGTCGCTAGGAACGTTCAACAATCTTTTTCGGACTCCGTCAGTAAGTCAATAAGGGATCTCTGGTTGCACGACAACTAGTGAAGGATAACTGATTTTGCCGTCGGGCATTCTGCACCATAGTAGAAGAATTCCTTATCGTCACCTATGGACTTGACAGGTCGCTAGGAACGTTCGACAATATCTGTCGGACTCTGTCAGTAAGTCAATAAGGGATCAGTAGTTGCACGACAACTGGTGAAGGATCGTTGATTATGCCGTCGGGCATTCTGCGGCACGGCAGAAGAATTCCTTATCGTCGCCTATGGACTCGTCAGATCGCTAGGAACGTTCGACAATCTAGTCAATTATACTGTCGGGCATTCAAGGAAATTCTTGAGTGTCAGCCGGACTTCGTCAGTAAGTCGGAAATAGAATCCTTAGTCAATCATGAACAAATATGGACATCTAATCTCTTGCCATCAGGCACTCCGCGTCAACTAGGAGAACTTATTCGACGTTACAGTCGGACTTCATCAGTAAGTCAGGGGATAGAATCCTTAATCAATCATGAACCCACAAGGATATTAAATCTTTGGCCGTCAGGCACTCCGCGTCAGCTGGGAGAACTTCTTCGACATTACAGTCGGACTTCATCAGTAAGTCTGGAAATAGAATCCTTAATCAATCATGAACCAATAAGGATATCCAATCTTTTTCCGTCAGGCACTCCGCGTCAGCTAAGAGAACTCTTCATAGTCGGACTTCATCAGTAAGTCCGGAAATAGAATCCTTAATCAATCATGAACAATTAAGGATATCCAATCTTTTGCCGTCAGGCACTCCGCATCAGCTAAGAAAACTCTTCATAGTCGGACTTCACCAGTAAGTCAGGGGGATTTTGGCACTGCTGCCGGACTTCAATCATTAAGTCTTCAAGGAAATTTCAACTTCTCTGTTCGAAACCTGTTGGGGATGACACATCTCCGCTGGGGATTCTGGAGAACTATCAAGTAACTCTACTTTGGGGATTCAGGAATCATCCTGGACGAATAAACTCTGCTAAGGAATTCAAGAATCATCCTGAACAAACAACTTCGCTGGGGACTTCAAGAATCATCTTGAGAAAACAACTCTGCTAAGGACTTCAAGAATCATCTTGAGCAAACAACTCTGCTGAGGACTTCAAGAATCATCTTGAGCAAACAACTCAGCTGAGGACTTCAAGAATCATCTTGAGCAAACAACTCTGCTGAGGAACACCTGCACACCAGAACGGTAATGACCTAGCTCATGTTTCACATGCATATGTTTTACAATGGCATAATGCTCCACACGGTGGAAATGCTACGCATTTAGGGTAGATGCTATGCAATCATGCAACATGCTACGGATCCAAGTCAGCAAAATAAATGCTGAAGGAAACCCTCCTGTCAAGGAGAAAGAACCATCCTGATGGGGAGAAGGAATCATCCTGCCGAGGAGAAGAAATCACACCAATCTCAATTGGACTTAACTTGGGGAAATAAACCTCGAACGACTCTCCGCTGGGAAACAAGGTTCTACGAGAACCTGCACTTGCTCGACTGGGCATACGAACCACAAACTGCTGAGGAAACGATGTCAATCGCAGAAATAAACTATGCGGCCTTCACAGATAGAATCTTCCTGGAGATACGGACTATGATTGGGAAGTATAGACACAGCTATTCAAACACTCTCCACTGGCGAAAACCACTAATGACTTGAACGGATTCCAAGGACTCGACTCTCTTGGAGGACTGCAAACTCGGCTGGGGGTATGCAACCAGACGTTGGAATAACTCCTATCTGCCGGGGAGAACATAATTCTGTGGGGAATTTCAACTCTGCTGGAGACTTCAGTCTGAACTATCGATAGCTGAACCCTTGCGGATAGTCTTCTACAAGGAAACTGCACATTGACCCACTGCTGGGAATGAGTACACACCTCTGCACATTGACTCAGCTGGGGATGATGATCCTTCCTATGATGCATCGGGTTGGGGAGAATCTATCTCCGTTCGGGGAGACACATCAATGGTTATTGCCTCATGTTCAGACTCTGTGGGGAAACACAACTGAACCTGCTGAGGAAGAAGGAATCATCCTGCTTGGAAAAAGATGCCATGAAACAAACTCGGAGTGGCTAGCCCCAGAATCTTAACAACTTTTAATAAATTCTGCAGATATGGAGGGGAACGGTTCCTTCACTTTCAACTTTTGCCCCAGCCTGTGGGACCTTCGTAACATCCTCTCGAAAGGAAACCTGATATCTTTATACGCTAGTGGTTTGATATGAACAACCTCAACGTTTTGAACCTCACAATGGTGCTTCACGTTAATCTCCTTTAGGATATCGATAGCTTCGGCGCTCTCGGGGTGACCTGCCCCAGCCTTGTCATGACTTTGCCCCTCATGGGCTGATCTGTGGGGAACAGTACCCTTGGCTACGAGAGGTTCATCGAATCTCGACTTGATTGCCCCGGATTAACTGACTTCAGAAATGGCTGACTCCCATGCCATGATCATTTGACGTATCTTGCCCCGGTTCACCGGAATGTTCAGGTGTTCTCCATTCGTCCTGATCAGATCTTTCCATCGTGGAAACTTTCCTGCTATCAAGCGCTTACTCGCTAGTAAAACAAACTGTTCTGCATAAAAGACATATTAAATGCAATGCATATGGCAGTTTTCAAAATCCATTCTTGTTCACTGGAAAAAAATTTATGACATAAATTGTATGAATCATTCATCAACATGTCAACATTAATACAACGCTGTACTGGGAATCCTTTCTAGGAGTTAGTTTCGATGCGATCTTCACCGAAGTATGCTTTCGAAGCAAACCTATTTCAATTAGGACTTTTAAAGGTTATAACATGGTCAGGTTCACGGTTTAAGAAGGAAAGGATACAGGCTCAAAATTCATTTTAACCCACCCATTCTCCGTGATGTTCTCCAATCCTACGTTCAGCTAATTCGACCTTAGCGTCCAACTTTCAAAGGTTGAATGACAGTTCAAGCAATCATGCTTTTTCAAAGTGACAATCACTCTCTTTTCGTCTTCTGGCGTCCGGAGCCACACGATTTCGCTCTTGTTTGAGGATTTTTCTTTTGTAATCCTTTTCGCTTTTCGTTTTTGGTTTTCCCCTAACCTTTTCCTGGACTAACTCATCAGAGTTTCTTCAATTTTGAAGTCCAGCGGGGTACCCTAATTTTTGCCTAAGTCGCTTGTTTACAAGATTCGACTTAGCGGGCTTTTTCTTTCGGTTCTTTTCTTTCTCTCTTTTTTTTTGAACAAATCGCATGACAACGGCACGTCTGACTTGTTAAAGAGATTGTGACTGTTTCACTCCTGATCGGCCAGGTTTAACCATCATGGTTTTTTAGGTACGACCTATAGCGGTGTGATCGATCCTTGAACGGACACTCCTTTTGGAATTTGAACGCTTGGTCAAATTAACTGACACCTACCCTGTCCCGGGTTAAGATTGAGGGTACCTACCCTGTCCCGGTTAAGATTGAGGGTTTTTCTATCTTCAGAAAGAAACTCGTACTACTAGGCTCAAAGGGGTTAACAAGGGATTATCTTCCTTATATCTTCGGTGTTTGTGGATTGAAACAATGCCTGTACATCTTCAACATGTTTTTTTTTCAAAAGCATAGCATCAGAAGCTTACGCATCGTTCGATTTCGTCATCCTCCCCGGATTCCACTTAAACAAGCGTTTGAAATAAAAGAAAGTAATAGAGTGAACACAAATGGATTAGTTCAAAACATGCATATTTATTTCATTAATATCAATTGAAAAAATACATGCTTTACAAACGAAATTTGCATTCTAACAGGAAAGAAACTACAACTGTAAAGAAATGCTATGATAAAATGCAGACTGCCAGCTTCTAGGAACTGGGCTTTCACACTTATTTGCTGCCGAGGGGAGCGATCCTTTGAAGTCTTCAGATTCAATCAGATGAGCGGTTGTTGTGAGGTCGACTCTGATTCGGGCTTCGATAGTTTTGCTACAATACAGCAAGAGGTTGCTGATTCTGAACGGCAGAAACATCTGGAGACGAGGTCTAAACTAGTGAGGATTCTCTATGTTCAGGGGCTTTCATCCTTAAGCTCGATCCAAGAACAGGAAAAATCTGCGGGCAAGGCAATTCAGACTTCAAAGACTGCAGGATATACTCTTGATCTTTCTCAACTTCAAGTGAGGTGATGGGAACATCCATCTCTTTTGCATGATAAGGGATGAATTTGCCTGATGCTTTCATGCCGCCCAACATGAATTGAATCGCTCTCGAATCAATCAATTCTTGAACCTTATGCTTAAAAGCTTTACAGTTCGTTACATCATGCCCCGGTGATCTAGAGTGGAATTCGCAACGGGCGTTCACGTCCCAGTCGGGTGGTAGTTCCCCAGTCAATGGAGCCATAAGCCAGGGTTTTACCAACTGAAGTTGGAGCAAGAGTTGCACCAACTGGGCATAATCCAAAGGGATTGGATCGAGGATTCTATCAGATAGTTTCATCTTTTGACCATGTCTTCTGGGGTTGTCTTGAGGAACCGGACGTGGCCCCTGACGGGAAACGTTTTGAGCTTCAAGCTGTGCAAAGGGTCTTTTAGGCCTATCATGCCTTAGCGCAGGTTCTTCAGACACCTGTGGAGTAAGTATGCCGGCTGGAGCTTCGGGCATTTGCTCACATTCTCTTTTGAGTATGTTCCTTATCACTTCTGCCATCAAACTCACCTGACTCTTCAGCTGGCTGTTCTCCTCTTTGAGCGCATCTTGATTCCAGCGCAGCGCTTGCATGTCCTTCATGAACTGCCCTAGCTGGCTCTGAACGTCCTTCAGTTCTGCTTGTACCTGTTCCATTGCTTGGGTCAACCTGCGATCAATCCTGAAACAACCTGTTACACACAGAGGGTTAGGTAAATAAGTCAGAGGCATATGCTATGCAAAATGATTCTGCAAGTGCAAACGTGTGTCTGTGCCTAGGGAGAGATCCCCCCTGATTCTAGTTTCCAAGACAAATAAAGTCTATCATCCAATCATTTAAATAAAACCTCGTATATATCTGGAAAAAAACCCACGTGGGCAGCGTACAACTGTAATCGAATACCACTGAAGCAACAAGTGTGACCCCAACCAACAAGCCTGGTGGTGGTCAGTATATCAATGCATAAAAGATACAAAGAAATACAAGGAAATCAAGTGCGGCTATGGGCACGAAAATCTTCCAATAACTTCTTCATAGTGGGATGGTCAGGCTTGGTGAGCAGACCCCGGATCAGCAGATCCCTCTGCCTGATGGTATCTTGGAGATCCTTGGCAACTTCCCCACAAGCACCTTCTCCAGAGCAGTCTTCCACTCTGCACCTCTTAGCATCAACTCTGAGTTGACAATCCTGCAGGTTTACCTTGGTTTCAACCAATCTGTACTGAATGTCTCGTCGAAGTGATGCTTCAGCCTCTATCTTCTTGTCCTTGATCTCAATCTGGACCTCTAGCTTGGCTATTTGTTGCTTCAGCTTTTCCTCTCGCTCTTTGTGGTTGGTCAGAGCGTTGTTCCACCACATCTCGAATTTGGATATCTTCATATATGCCTTATCCAATTCTTGCTTTTTAGCGGCGAGGACACTGTTAACCGCTTGAAATCCAACCCTAAGTGTTCACGCTCATCCCTCTGTTTGGTCAAGTATGTGCCTAGCCGGTTCACCAGCTCGGTCTGTTTTTTGAAGGAATAAACGGCTTCGTTCCTCTCGCTTCTAAGTTGAACAAGTTATTTTTCCAACTCCTCGTTGGCCTTCTTCAACTCTTCCTTTTCAGCCACTACCTGTTCATACTTCTGAATGTCCACTGTGGTCGGTTCCTCATTCATGAGGGGAGCTGGAGGAGCTACTAGAGGAAATGGCATCAAAGACTGCTTTGTTCTAGCCCGAACCCAACCCTGATAAGGCTCATAAGTTTGGATGTTGCTCTTACCCAACAGTGTCTTTCCTCGTCTGTGGATGTTAGTCCAAGCATGCCCCAGCTTGGTCAGCATGTCACTATCAAGCAACCCATTAAGGTACAGAGATTCCTACACCTCCTCATCCTTCAGTGGACCTCTCAAGGTGTACTCGAACTGTCTGATTAGCAAGGCCGGGTTATAGTTAATACATACCTTACATTCAATCAACGGAACATTAGGGAATCCACTGCAGCTATAAGCAATCTCAGTCCTAAGCGTATCCCGGTCAAACCAGGTGATGTCTTCGGCTGATAAAGCCATCAGGCGTTCAGACCACTCGGTTGTGTTGGCAGAAGAAACGAAAGGACCCTTCTTGGGCATGCGGCTATCAAACCACTTGTATAACAAAGGAGTGCAGCAGGACACTATTTTCCCTCTCCTGTTCTCATTCTTATAGTGGACAGAATGATACAGGTCACCAAGCAAAGTGGGAACCGGATTCCCCGAGGCAAGCAAGTAGAAAGCATCTACATCTAAAAAGTCAGGAAGATTCAGGAACAACATAATCCCGTATATGCACAAAGCCAAAATAGCGTTGAACACGTCCCAACGACCTTTCTTAGCAAACTTCTGAGGTTTTTCCACCATAAAAGATAGAGGGAAGCCATACATTTTGTTCCTCCGAGTGAACCCTCTCCTCAATTCAGTCTCCTCCAAATGCAAGATAGCTCCAAGGTCAGCTAACTTAGGCTCGGTGTCCACATGGTGAAAAGGCATTTGATCCTTAACATGAATGCCTATCAAGTCAGCATACTCCTCCAGAGTAGGGGCCAAAACAAATTCAGGAAACATGAAGCATCTCAGTGGAGCCTCATAAAACTGTAGCAATGTGTACAAACCACTAATCTCGTGGGCGGAGGGCTTGCAAACATACTTCAACAACCTCCCATATGTCTGCCTGAAATCTACCAAAACTGTCCCATCATCCAGGGTCTTCAAACTCAGGATGGCACTAACATCTGGTGTAGGAAATTTGTATGCAATAGTTCTCTTCAGAGTCTCCATAATGGCAAGGGAAGCAAGATCACTAGAATCAGGGATGAAGTATGCACCTGCAACACAGACACACGTTAATGATATGCATATGGAAATGTATAAATGCAAGATGCAAGAATGCTAGGATGCTGCAAGAGATCAAGAGTGTGTTGTTGATTGGGGAAGACCAAAACTCT
This sequence comes from Lathyrus sativus, assembly GCA_963859935.3. Taxonomy (NCBI): domain Eukaryota; kingdom Viridiplantae; phylum Streptophyta; class Magnoliopsida; order Fabales; family Fabaceae; genus Lathyrus; species Lathyrus sativus. The sequence goes on along the minus strand of OZ012736.1, from coordinate 114,416,756 downwards.
GCTCTGTCAAGAACAAACACATCTCTGATGATAAGAACCCTCTGATACCAACAATACCGATTCACTATCAAGAAAACCAGGTTGTCTGAATGTCAAGGTTTCCTGCAATAACCCGACCCTACTCATAGGTATGGACTTAATCATGGACAAGGTTCAGCATCCTATGCGTTTCCCAACGTCACAGACTTTTACAAAATGATGATACGTTCACCATTTCTGGTTTGGCATCATTACTCCCTGAAGACGCCTCACTTAGCTGAGTCACAAATGATCGGTCCCCAGAGTCGACAACCCTCAGATCCAACCTCCCGTCGAGCCCTAAGGGCCAGAAGAGAAGTCATCAAAGAGAATCTCCTCTGAGCGTGGATTTCATGGGAACTTGTGCATGCTAAGCATACAGGTCCACCATTAATCTCCACAACTAATGCTAGGTATATGCTCAAGCCTGGGTCTGGCTTATCACTCATCAGAATCTCCCTCCCACAACAGCACAACAAATAATCATATTATACTGAAAGTAAAGTGCAGGAAAGTAAAGTGCGATAAATAAATGAAAACCCAACAGATAAACACGCGAGCGCTAGGATTGACTCGCATAGGGAACCGGAGAACCAGAGATTCTGGGTTCGATCCCCAGCAGAGTCTCCAGCTGTCGATACTGCGAAAATAAGGTTCCGGCAAAACAGAAGAGTCGCCACCTTTCGTTATTTATCCCACAAAAAGGGAAAGGAAACGATCGGAAAAACCTGACGAAAAGGTATAAGACAAGGTCATCGCAAACAAGTCTGGGTTTGGGAGTCGGTTACGCAAGGGGAAGGTATTAGTACCCATCACGTCTGTTGTACTCAACGGGATCCATGCTTGTTGTGTTTATCTAACGGGTTGGTTTAACTATCTACCTATCAAGGCTGGTGTGAAAAGGAAAAGAAAATGAATCGGCAAAGCATCGCGCTTCGTGCCTACGTATTCTCGTCAGAGAACGAGAAATCAGAGTCAACGTAGTTCGTCTAACTATGGGTCACGGGGAAGGTTGCTCGCCAAGATATCGCATCTTGTGCCTACATATTCTCATCAGAGAAATCAGAGCAAACGTAGTTCGGGAAACTACGGAACACCGGGTGATTCATCTGTTTTTCGAGTAGGGTTAACAAACAGTTCCAGTAGTTTGGTGTATGCAGCTCACTCGTCGGAGACTCGTGCGTTACCGTTTGCGGTAGAACTGAGAGTTAACGACACTCTTTTTCTGAAAACGTTTTCCTGATTAAGGGCCCACGGGGCAAAAGGAAGTTTGATGTTTGTTTTTTTTCTTTTACGAAAGAAGTGTTTTGTTACAGATGTTTGTAGTTTGTACTGCACTAGAGACTATGACTTAGGAGTGAATGCGTCATATGTTACCCAAAGGGTACCATACTAAACATCCTGATTACTGGAAGGAAGTCCTCCAGTAACCATTTCCTAAGTAGCTTAAGGCTCGTAACGTATTGTACTAACTTTCCTTTATTACGTATTTTACGGTTGTTTTGGAGATGAGAAGAGAACGAACTCTACAGGGGAGACTATCAAGATTCCTGACTGTTATCATGCAATGGATTCATCCTATTGTTGAGTTTGAAACAGGGAAATCCTAGATGTTATCATGCAAAGGTTTCCACCTAAAAGTCTATCATCACTTCCTTATCAAAGGAAGTGAGAGTCCTAAGGGATCATGTGAATGGGAAACAAAACAAACTGCTAAAATCATTAAAGCAGATAAAACAGAAAAAGCAAACAGTAAAGATGCAAATGAAATGCAACAATACAAGCAGAGGGAGAAACTCAACCTCTAAGCAAACAAGCAAAGAGAACAAACAAAACCGACAAGCAAAGGGAGGGTCACCTCAACCTTTCAATGCAAACACATTAATTAGAAAAGGGAAAACAACACTCAAGCAGAGGGAGAACACTCAACCTCTAAAGAAAACTAGCAAAGGGAGCTCAGCTCAACCTTTCAGTGCAGTCATACACCTAGCCTAAAATACTCTACACATGAGACTATCCTAACGCATCAAGCAATGTCAAACAATCATGAATGAAGGACTGAGGGGATGAAAAATATGACATGTAAGGAAATCATTCCAGGATAATCAAACAAGGCATCTAATCTAGAGAGAAGAAAATTAAGGGATGGATGCATGCATGATGTAAACCAAAGGAATACATCAAGGCATTGAACCAAAGATGAAGTTTAATGATGGGAAACATGATGTATACCAAAGGTATCCATCATGACACTCAACCATTCATGGAAGAATTGAAATCATGGGAAGCATGATGTATAGCAAAGGTATCCATCATGACACTCAACCATTCATGGAAGAATTCAAGTCATGGGAAGCATGATGTATACCAAAGGTATCCATCATGACACTCAACCATTCATGGAAGAATTGAAATCATGGGAAGCATGATGTATACCAAAGATATCCATCATGACACTCAACCATTCATGGAAGAATTGAACTCATGGGAAGCATGACGTATACCAAAGGTATCCATCATAACACTCAACCATTCATGGAAGAATGAATGCAAAGCATTCAAAGAAGAGTCATCTATGAAAACCTAATGATTAGTTCCAAGGATCACCTAACTAAAAGGATTTAGAAGCTCTATCAAGGCTTAAATCAATGCTCTCAATAGGTATCAACCTAAGCTTTATTCTATCAAGAAGGAATTTGAAGCCTAAAGTTAGCTAAGGTTCACCTTAAAGTTTAAATGATGAGGTCAACTACATTAGGATCACCCTAAACACAATCAACTTGTAAAATATGTATCCTGGCCATGAGATGGAGGGACGAAGTCAATATTCATGCGCGATCGGACGACTGGTATGAAGTCTGGGATTTTAAAACGAAAACAAAGGGAATGAACACACGGGCAGAGCTGCCACGCGCAGACGGTGGCCGGCCTTGCGCCGGTCATCTTCTCCAAATGTCCAAAAACGGAACTCCTCCGTTTCTTCATCAAACACGATGATTCTTGAACCAAACCTATGTGATTTTTCGTGTAGAATCCAAATGTGTTATTTATTTTCACTTTCCTCCATTAAAACTCAGAAATCGTGATCATCCAAGAATCTCTCAAGAAATCTCAACTTTCACAAAAGCCAAAATTGAAAGCCCTAATCTCTTCCTCTCACTTTCTACATCAATATTCCATGTTTCTTTTCCATTTTCATCCAATATTTAGGGAGAAATTCAAACTACAAGCTAAGGTGTTCTGTCAAGAATTGTCACGAAACTTAACCATTCTAATCCTAAAACGTTCTACACACTCTAAGGATCATAATTATGTGAAAATAGAATAGCAATTCATCAAGAACGGAGCATATGGATGAAAGAAAGGAACCTGTTAATAAGCTTCGACAGAGGCTTGAATTGTGGATGAAGCTTCAAGCAAATCGTCCAGAATCCATCAATGATCCTCACCGAAGCTTTTTGCAATGATAATTTGGACTGAAAATGGCTCTATCTTCAAAATCGAATTTCCATTTTTCTCCACTTTTTCTTAACTCAATTTCTGTTATCTTTGCACCAAATTTTGTTATGGCAGTCGGGAATCATCCAAGAGGTTATATGCTATGGATCTAGAGTGATTAGAAGCCCAATTGAAGCCTATGGCAGCCCAATTCAAAATCCAAATTTTTGATTATGGAGCTTTGTGAAACTCATCAAAACAGAGCTATCAAGCTTGCTCAATGATCCATTCTGGTTTCTTATGATGTAAGGAAGATGTGTGGATAGGATTGAGGCCTTGGAAATGAATGGATGGTAGATTTGCATTGTGTTGCTTAAGGATGAAGAAACCATGAAATTGGCATAGCAAATGAATTCAAACTTGATTTCTAATTTTTCCAATGTTCTTAAAACATCAATTGGACTCAAAACAAGCACAAATATGACATGAATTAGTTCCAAAATGAATTGATTTGAATTAGCCCTTTTCAAGCTTCCTTTCATGCATTTTTCTCCATACATTTTCCTATCCAAGCCATATCAATGATCCCTTGAGGTTTGATTGACCAAATAATACCATTTTGAGCAACTTTCAAGTTGGTAAGATTTTCATTTGAGGTATGAAAAGTGGTGAACTTGACCCATAATCAGAAATGACCTATAATCTCAACTTCCCAAAATACCGTTGTCTTGCAAAGCTCATATCTTGAGTTCTACAAATCCAATCATGGACTTCTAGTACTTTTTAGAAAGCTAATTAGATAAGGAACAACATTCATGTAGGCCAAAAGGTTATGTGAAACTTCCTTCTAGGGCAAACGTGTCATGAAAGTTGGTTGACTTTTAAGCTCCAAATTCACATTCATCTGATGACCTGCAACTTGTCTGATTCATAACTTGAGTTCTATAAACCCTATCAAGGACTTCTAGTACCCAAATTAAAGCTATGATCATGCTCTACAACAATCATGTTGGGGTCAAGGTGAGATGAAAATCACATCTTGAGTTATGCGGTCTTGAAGTTAGGCACTAAACCCGGGGATTTTACACTGTCAAACTTAGAAACCCTAGCCTAGGAACTCCTCACACTCTTGATTCATGATGAGTTGAACTTGGAATCATCCCTTGGGCATCTTAATACACCAATCCATGATCACATGACCTTGAAATTAGGTCTCAACCTTCTTCAAATCATCTGTTGACCTAGGGTTGACCAGATGAAACCCTAGTTGTACCAATCTTGGTATTAGCTTCTTATCCTTCACATGATAACTTGTCTAGGCTTCAAAATGACCTTCAATACTTCTCATGAGATCTTTCAAGGCTTCAAGTACAAATCCATGGATTCAGAATCATCTGATGACTTCCCACAACCCTCAAGTTAGAAGATATGCATTCTTGTGTCCAACCCTCTCTCTGAGGAACTTTAATTTCTTTGATGAGGATATCAACCCTTAAATATTTGAATGAAGACCCTCAGACAGCTTCACAACCTTGTATAGCCCTTTGTTGGTAGTTATACCTCTTGATCTCCTGCACACATATCAATGCAATGCAGATGATAATGCTAAAATGAATGCGACGAAACACAGGCTAGGTAAAGCAAAATGTAGGTAAATTTTAGGGTGCAACAGAGGGTAATCAGAGGTCATGAGGCCACCATCTTGGGTAGGACATGGTTTAAAAGCTCACTGTATACCTTTAGGGGTCATTGTGGAGCTTGTGTAGTCATTCAATCCATAAGCAAGAGCCTTAGTCAAGGACATGGAATTAGGATTTCATCTGATCAACCTAAAGTCAACTATGGACTTGAGGACGTTTACAACTTGGTTCTAAGTCATTGAGGACATGGGAAGTCATCCTAAAGCATCTAGGATATCATGTTAGGATAAATCAAGAGGACACAAGAGTTCAAGAAGCTATTAAATTAGGGTTTCAGATGATTTCAATGCAAAATCCCCTTTTAGTGCCTAACTTCAAAGACATTTTCCCCTATTATGCAAGCTCAATCTCATCTTCATGAAAACATGAGACATGTTGGGAATTTTCCAAGCTTTCTTTTGAGTACAAGAACACATTTATTGAGTTTGTACATCTCAAGTTATGATGTCAGCAAGTTAGGGTCCTCAGATGAAGAGAATTTTGGTTAACCTAAAGTCAACTTACTTCCAAGGCATTTTTGGCCTAGAACCAAGTTTCTCCTCAACTTCAAGTGAACATGAAAGTTTTTCCTCATGATCTTAGCTTTCTAAAAAGTCCTATAAGGTTTTTTTTTATTATTGGTGCTGTTGCACCCTAAAAGTTGCCCAACCTTATTCACTTGGTTTATGTTTCAATATCATTAGCATTTGCATATAGAGTCAGGTGCATAGTCTAATCATCTGCATAGCATAAGCATAGCAAGTCATACAACAGGGGGACCAATCATTATTCTCATCTCTAGAAGCCTATCAAGAGGTTATTATCCCAATTCAATCTCATTCAAGTCATCAGGAAAGAATTTGAAAGCAAAGAGTTCAGTAGATCAAGCCTTGAGTCCATCTCCTAGCTGAGGGTATCTGAGGGTCAACAAGAGGGTTGTGAGCTGTGAGTTGAAGGCATGGAGAGCATCTAGACATTATGAGAGACTTACAAAGTCATTTAAAGAAGGGGACAAGTCATTGATGAGAGCACAAGAGCTATAGCTGAAGGCAGTCAACTAGGGTTTCATCTGGGTCAACCCTAGGTCAACCCTAGGTCAATTGACTGATTTAAGGGGCATTCAAGTCTAGTGGAGAGATATGGGGTTCATCATTGGACATATAAAGAAGGATGTGGAGATATGCCAAGAAGAATTCAAGAGAAATCAAGGAGAAGAGGAGTTTCTAAATTAGGGTTTCTGTGTAAAATCCCCTAGTTTAGGTCAAATTTCCAAGCAAGATAAGTCAAAATTCAAGCTTCAAATGGCTTCTTGGCCAACATGAAACTTGTAGAGGATCTCAAGACCTTTAATTTGAGTGGTGGAAGACATCAAGGAGATTTATAGAACTCAAGTTATGGTCCTTGCAAGTTACAGGTCATCTGAGGTATCTGAAATTTTGTCTGTGAAAGTGACTTGACTTCCAAGCAATTTTTACCCCTCAAGGAGATTTCAAATGAATTTCTGGTCAACATAAGAATTGTTCCTCATTGTCTTAGCTTTCTAGAATGGTATAGCATGCCATCATATGATGTGTGGAACTCAACTTATGGTCTTGGCAAGCAAAGGGTATTTTGGTCATTTGTGAATTACAGGTCATTTTAACCTATGTCCAAAACTCATACAAGGAGGCCTCAAATGGAAAAACTTACAACATCAAACTTGTTCAAAATGTGATTTTAAGTCTAGAAAGAAGGTCACAAATTGTTGGAAAAGCTCATAACATGAAGTTGCATGATTGGTCAAATTTGAACTAAAATGGCTTATAACTTAAATAAAGTCAAAGTGAAAAATGGTTTGAGAGATTTATAAGTCCAAATGGAGACTTCCAATATATGATTTTGGGTCCAAAACACATTCTAAAGACAATGGTTCAAGCACTTTTTTGAGTTTAGAAGAAAAAAAGAAAAGTTATCTATGGTTACTTGCATTTGAAGAAACATTTCAAAAATCAATCAAAGTTGGAAGGCAAGGGAAGTTGTAAGATGGATCTAGAAGTGTCCATTGAGCCCTATATATTCATGAAATCAGAATTGAGCAAGGGTTGGATTCATTTTTCACCAAAATTTCCCAAATTCTCTCTATTCTTTCTCATTGCAATTCCCTCCAAATTTCCCAAAATCTTCATCAATTCTCATCAACATTGATCCTCCTACATTCAATCATCATCATGGATCAGAATTGAATCAAAGATTTGGTGGATATTGATCATTTTCGTGCACTTCCATCAAGAACACACAAATTGCAATTTCCATTGGACAGCAAGATCCAAGGCCAAATTCATCAAGGTGTTGCATACAGAATCAAGCACTGAGTTAGTTGATCAAGATCCAAGCCTCAAAAGCCTCAGATCCACGAGTTCCATCAGCATCTCCAAGCTTTTGCATCAGGTGCATTTTCTCTGCCATAGCTTGATTTAGTTAGTTTAGCATGGTTTTATTAGTTTAGATGTGATCTAGGTTGTTAGTAGAACGATTAGGATGAGTTTGGTGATGTTTAGTGATAGTTTGTGACAGGTGCTTGAAACTGTTAGGATGTAGAATTCATAGCATAGTGCATGATAATCTTAGTTTGATAGATCAGAATAATCACCATTAGTCATAGAAGAGATTAGTATAGGTTTGGTTGAGAATCTTGAGGATGAGTTGCAGAGCATTTCCATGATGGACAGAACTTGTTGCGCTCGGGTTGAGAGTTAGGCTGAATTTCAGAATGAATTACCACCATAGTCTTGTAGAGGAAGAGATTTAGACTATTTTTCATGTTTGGATCGAGTTGAACCGTGGCCTGTAGAAGGAGAACAGAGAGCTTGAACATAAGGCGTGCATGTGTTTTCATGGCAGAAACCCTAAGTTCTCATGAACCAAGGTTGAAGACGCAATCCTGAGCGTCCATCGCGTGTTGGACCTTTGACTCAGAAGCCAATCCTGTGGCTCTCATTTAAAGCAGAATTTGGAGGGAGAGCTGTAGGTGCCCTAAACGCACCGTTTCATTTAATGAAACGGGCGGGCCTAGGTGTGTTTTGATATCCCCACCCCCCAGTTTTCAGGCCCAATCAGTTTGAACGTGGAAACCCTGCTATTCTCACCCCTGGCTATTTCTCTCTTTCTTTTTATTATTTCTTTTTCATGTTTTTCATTCATTTTAAAAAATTCATAATAAATAGATAAAAAATCATTTTTAATTCATTCTTTTTACACTATTTTCTTTAGGATGTCTAGAAAATTATAAAAAAATAAAATTGCATTTTTATTTTTATTTGACATTTTTCCCATATTTTCTAAATAAATGACATTTTAAATAGCTTCATTTCATGCATGATTTTGTTAATTTTTGTTCTATTAGATGCTTTAATGTTTTTTGTTCATTCTTTTTAGGTTGTTTAGATGAGATATTGAACTTGTAGAAACAATTTAGTTCCCATTTTTAGGAATTAATCTTAGGTGCTTAATGTAGGCTTGAACAACATGAACAAATTAGGGTTTTTTAGGTGATGACTTAAGAAGTTTGATTTCATTTCCCTTAGGACTTAGGGTTTGAATAGTTTAGTTATGGGATTATAGGGGCTATGGGTAGTTACTAGATCCCCTTAGAAAAAGTCAGGATTCCCCTACTGCTATTAATACTCTGTGTATGTCTGATTGACTGGTGTGGTGTGCCCTCTGGGGATTATTGCTTGCTTGCTTGGGTATTGGGATTGTCTGGGGACTTGGGAGAGCTGAAGACTTGAAGAGATGAAGACCAGTGGAGATCCAGAGATTGAAGATCAACTGCCAGAGTTGAAGAGAAGATTCTTGCTAGCAGATGCTGAGGAGACTAGGGTTTAGGAGCTAGGCAGAGCTCTAGGTTAGAAAGCTTGTTTCTCAAACATGGATTGCCTTGTCTGCATCCATTCTTCTCTGTGATTCAGAGTCTCTCTAAGACACTCACCCCCTTCCTTTGGAAGGCTTGGTGATAGGGTCTATGAGATAGAACTCTTGAGAGAAAATGTCTCTTGTGTTAGAAGCAGTCTGTTCACCACCCTTGGTAGTCAACTGATTGCTTAACACCCAATTCACTCTTGTGACTGATCCCTCATCCTGGAGGTTTGAGCTTGAAGAAAAGCCATTGCAGATAGAAGACAGATGATCAAAGCCCTTGCCTGAAGGCCATGAAGATGGAGATTGATGCTTGTTGAAGCCTGTAGCTGATTGGAGATTACTTGAAGCCAGATGTTGATTCGGAGCTGCTGATGCTGTTTCTTTTGCTGATGTATTTTATTGTTGATGTATTGATTGGTTTTCCGGACTGTATTGTTTGCTGTTTACCCTGCTGGGTTGAAAGTGAAGCCTGTTCACTTTTGCCTATTGTTTTCTAGGTTCGAGGTTGAGTGGGACTCCCTTGCCTCGCTTGTACTGTTGCATCCATGCATTTTACTGTTTTACTGTATATCTGATATTGTTTCTGTTTCTGCCTATCCCTTAGGATCTCTGTTTCTCTCTGTGCAAGAGAGGAGCATGATAGACACTAGGTCTTAACCCATGCATGATAACATTAGGGTAGTTTGATTCCCTTCGCAACCGTAGGTTAGAGTTCTGTCTCTTCTTTCTCAAAACAAACAGAAAAACACATAAAAATTTCAAACACAATAAAAGACACTTCTTCCGTAAAAGAATGTGAACTCATCAAGACGTCATTTTTGTCCGCCGGGACTGTTAATCAGAAAAACCTTTTTCAGAAGGAATAAAAACAATCAAGACAGACTTGTGTCGTACGTGGCCCGAACTACGTTTGCTCTGATCTTTCATGCTGTATGAAAGTACGTAGGCATAGGATGCGATATCCTAGCGAGCAACCTTCCCCTCCTTTCCCGTAGGTAGGCGAACTACGTTGACTCTGATTTCTCGTTCCAGGCGGGAATACGTAGGCATAAAGTGCGATACTTTGCCGAGTCATTTTTATTTTCATTTTATTTTCTTTTTAACCCTTGACCTATAGTTTAGATAGAATAACAATCCATACCCGAAAACAAGCGTGGATCCCGTCGAGTACGACGGACGTGAGGGGTGCTAATACCTTCCCCTTGCGTAACCGACTCCCGAACCCCGGTTTTGGTTGCGATGACCATACCTTTCCCGTGTTGTGCGAGGTTTACTCTGAGCGTTTCCTTTCCCTCCCGTGGGATAAATAACGCGCGGTGGCGACTCTTCTGTTCAGCCGGCGCCGATTTTCGCAGTAGCGACAGCTGGCGACTCTGCTGGGGATCCAACGTCCCCTGGCTGCTAAGGACTGCGATGGTTCTTATGCATTTGGGATCCAACGTCCCTTAAGAGAGTCAATCCTAACGCTTGTTTTCCCGTCGAGGATTTTGTATGGAGTTATTTTATATTTCTAACCTTGTATTTTCAGCTTTATATATTGATTATTGTTGCTGTATGTTGGGGTGTGACGGGTGTTCTGATATTGAGAGATAAGCCGGACCTGGGCTTGAGTGCACCTAGAATTAGAGTAGAAATTAGTGGGCGCCCGCTTGCTTTGCTTGCTTCGGTGTCCCATGAAATCTACACTCAGACGAGGTTCCTCTGGTTGGCCTCCTGCCCCTTCCTTTGGTTGGCGTGGGTTGCTGGTTAGTTGGATTGTCGACTCTGGGGACCGATCATTTGGAAGTTGGCTAAGTGAGGCCTCTTCAGGAATTGATGATGCCACTCCTTCTGGGAATCGTATCATCAACCCTGAAAGTCTGTGACGCCGACGACCGCATAGGATGCCGTACCTTGTGCCAGTTATAGGGCCACCCACCTGTGAGGGGATTCAGGGTTATGCAGGTAACTAGACCTTCAGACCACCGGTTTGTTGATCAGGATCTTGGATATTTATGGAGGGTTCTAAGGTCTGTCAGAGACCAGTTGGTGTGTTCCGAGGTCTGTCAGAGACTATTTGGAGATGTGTTCTGAGGTCTGTCAGAGACCAGTGGGGGGTATGATCTGAGGTCTGCCAGAGACCATTCAGGTTATGATTATGGGGTCTATCAGAGACCAATATTGGAGCTTTGTTTGAGGTATACCTGAGACCAGGGCTTGAGGACTTCTGGATGGTCTATCTGAGACCTTTCTTGATTGGGTTCAGGCTATTCAGCTACAACTTTGGTCCCTGTTGCATGTTACTTGCATTACATCACTGCATATCCATTACCATTTGCATTTCACTAACGTGTGTCTGTGCTGCAGGCGCATTTGCATTTCCCTAGTTCTAGTACCCAGACATCTGAGTGTTTGATCATGACTAGCTTAAGGAGAACGGTTGCTTACAAATTGCCTACGCCTGATATTGTTCCTCTACTTGGGTTGATCTCTCTTGCTGATGAGGGTGTTCGTAGGAGCTTCCGGATGAGCTATGGTAGACTACTGATATTGGTGTGCAAACCTACAGAGGTAGAGTTAGATGGGTTGTATGCTCTGATGCAATTCTACGACCCTGCTTTGAGATGCTTTACGTTCTCTAACTTTATTATGGGACCAACCTTGGAGGAATACGCTGAGTATGTTGAGCTGCCCGTGCAGAACCAGGTTCCATTCATTCATTATGACGCCAAGCCCAAGCCGGAGGACTTGGCAAAAGCTTTGCATATTGATGCTTCTGAACTATTAACTACTGTTTCCCGTGGAGTTCCAGGCTTCTCACTCCAGTTCTTAGTTGGTAAAGCCCAAGAGTACGCCAAGAGCGGGTGCTGGGTTGCTTTCAATGCTGTGTTGGCTTTGTGCATTTATGGCATAATTTTGTTTCCCAACATACCGGATTTTGTGGACTTCGACGCCTTCTATTTGTTTGCCGCTGGTAATCCTGTACCTACCTTACTCGGAGATCTCTACCACTCACTGCATTACAAGAATGAGAAGGGAAGAGGGAAGAATGTTCATCTGTGTGTACCCTTGTTGAGTATGTGGTTTGAGAGTCACCTTCCTAAGAGAGGATCTGTTGCAGAGACTACAGTCCCAGTTGGTTGGCCGGAGCGCCTGATGAGGCTGTCGTCGGAAGACATGGAGTGGTTTGATCGAGACCTGTTGGGATCTGAGCTTATCTTCAGTTGTTCTGGGTACCCTAATGTGCCGCTGATAGGAAGAAAAGGGTGTATTAATTACAACCCTTCTCTATTCATTCGCCAGTTCGGATACGCACTGAAGAATCCACCTCAGGAGGAAGAAGTACAGGAATCTCTGTACTTCACCGGTGACGTGAAAGGGGAGTTACTAGCCAAGCTGCAGCATGCCTGGACGCGTATTAACCGCAGAGGGAAGCCGTTGTTGGGAAAGAATGACTGTCAGGCCTATGCACCTTACAGGGTCTGGATCCAGGAAAGAGCAAGTCAGTTGAAGATGCCATTTCCAGACGCACCAATCCTCGCTCTTATTCCGGCAGAAGAGCCAACTACTGTTTCTAGGGAGGCGTACGAGCAAGTTGTGAAGGAAAAAGAAGCCTTGATGAAGATTAATGAAGGGTTAGAGCAAGAGCTAGCTCAGATACGCAGTGAGAAAAACAAGGCTGTGTATGCTTTCCAACAACAAATCGAGCTGCTAAACAGGTTAGGGGCTGAGTTGACTGAAGAAAAGAAGAAGCGCGAACGTCTGGGGCAAGAGTTCAGAAGCTCCCATGACATGCTTGAATCCAAGAAGAAGGCGCTTGACATCGCTCACCGAGAGATCTCTTCTTGCAATAAGACTTGGAATGCCACACTCACCAACAATAAGAAGAGGGAAGATAAGCTGAAGCAGCAAATTTCCGACCTCGAGGAGAAGTTGAAGTCTAGCATCAAGAAGTGCGAGGAGGAAGTGATGACCCGGTATAGTGTCCAGCATGCACTGAACAAGGCAATCAAATCCAGAGATGAAGCAGTGTCTCAGAAGCGAAAGTTAGAAGATTGCTTCGGAGAAGCAACATGGGAAGAAACTGCTGAAGACGTACGCCGTGTCCTTAAGAGGAGAAACCAGCTTGTTGAAGGGTTGCTTGATCGACCAAGCCATCCGGAGACCAAGAAGTTGATAGAAGAGTACCAAACTTTTGGGAGGATTTGATCATTTCATGTAGTAACTTGTATGCTTTATTTGCATAGTGCTGACCATCACCAGGATTGTTGGTTGAGGTCATGCCTTCTTTGTACTCTCAGTGACATTGAACCCTGGGCTTATTGATTCTCCCTGCAATATATGAGGCTTTCTATGATTCAGCTCCGATATTCCTATTGTCAACACTGTCACTGCACCGGCACCTTCGCACTAGAACTGGGGGATGAACTTCCCTAAGGCACAGACGCACATTGCATTGCATTCATATTCATATTGCATTACAGGTAATCTTTGAATGGTGTCTTATTCCCTGCTTTGCATCAGGTACTTACCAGGATTGCAGATCGGCATCCGCACCGCTATTCTACCCGCTCCAATTGTCGAAAAATCATGGACCAAATGCAGAACGAGATGCAAGATGTGCGCGAGAAGCTCGCCCTCTTCATGCAGACCATGGAAGCTATAGCAAAAGGGCAGGAGAATTTGCAGGCCATGGTCCAGCCTCTGTTGGCCCGAAGCGCTGGTCACGGTAATGAAGATCATCAGTCTGTACGGGTCGAGACTGTTCATGGAGACGGCACTCCCACGCCAGTGGCTCCGCCTATAGTCAATACACCTGCTGCTAATGTCAACAACGCTACCACTGCTGTAAATGGTAACGTCGGAGTTGGGAATGAGACTGCTGTCCATAATGCTGGGCTGGGTGATGTCAATTTGGGAGATAATCTAGGAGGCAATGGCTTTGTCAATACTGGATTCGGATTCAACGATCAGGGATTCGATAACACTGGGAAGTATGGCTTTAATGCTCAAGGCTTTGGGCAAGATGGTTATGGTATGGTCAATCAGGGTTACGGAGGCTTTGGAAACGGAAACGGTACTGGATTTATGGCTTTTGGTCCTCCTGGAGGTGTTCAAGGGTACGGCAACAGAGGCCGAGGTCCGGGGATGAATCAGATCAGAGCTGGACGTAATAATGGATATGATGGGTACGGAGCTGGAAACGGTATGTGGCAAGAGGATCAGCAGGAAGACGCCTTCTCCGGAGGAGGTTTTGAAGGGCCGATGGATGATTCCCAAAAGATTAGAATGCTGGAAGAGCAGATGAAGGGAGTCTTAAATCAAAGTGCTGTGGGATTGGACATGGCAACAATGGGCTTGGTACCTGGCTTGAGGGTGCCAATTAAATTCAAAGCTCCTGCGTTCGATAAGTATAAAGGAGACACATGTCCGAAAGTGCATGTACGAGCTTATTACAGAAAGATGTCTGCATACTCAACTGATGAAAGAATGCTAATGCATTTCTTTCAGGATAGTCTATCGGGCCCTTCCCTAGAGTGGTACATGGGGTTGGAGCCAACTGATATCAAGACATGGAAGCAATTGGCGGAGGCATTTGTAGCCCATTACAAGTATAACAGCGACTTGGCACCCAATCGGGTCCAGTTGGCCGGGCTTTCGCAGAAGAAGGGGGAGAGTTTTAAAGAGTACGCGCAAAGGTGGCGCGATATGGCTGCCAGGGTCCGTCCTCCGGTGGAAGATAAGGAAATGAATGACATGTTTGTCGGCACATTCACAGGGCTGTTTCATGATATGCTGTTTCATACGTCTCTGGCCAGTTTTTCAGACCTGATTCTGATGGGGGAAAAGATTGAACGTAATATTAAGCAAGGAAAGTTCCAAGTCGAGGAATCAACTGCATCTGGCAGTAATAGGAAAGCTTATGGTGGACGCCGTCAGGGCGAGGCAAGCGCAGTATTTGGAGGCCGAGGCCGAGGCCGAGGCAGGGGACGAGGTCAATATCGTCAGCCGCAGCAAGTGGCGAGTGTTACTACCCCATATCAACAACAACCACTCCAGCAACAACAACCGGTTCAGCAGCAACCAATGCCACAGCAGCAGCAGCCTCAGCAAGGGGCACAGCAGGCTCAACGAAGAGTCCAGGGTAGTAAACCGAGAAGAGTGTTTGAGAAGCCTCCCTCAACATATGCCGATTTGTTGCAGACATTGTTGGGATTGAATCTGGTAGAGAAAAGAACTCTGGCACCGATAACGGGAGCTCCCCCGTTCGGCTACGATGCAAACAGGCACTGCGAGTTTCATTCTGGGGCCCCAGGTCACGATATAGAAGGTTGCCATGCTTTTAAGCACGTTGTGCAGGATCTTTTGGACAACAAGACTATCAATTTCGGAACGGCAGGTCCGAATATAGTCCAGAAACCCATGCCCAATCATGGGGCTAACGCCATTCTGACTGAGGAGGGTCTGAATCTTATCATGAATGTTGAAGATTTAAAGACGCCGCTGAGCGAGATAAAGAGTCGACTGTTACAAGGAGGTGTTTACCCAGGATGTAACGAGTATTGCTTAGACTGTTGGACCCTAGCTGGGGGGTGTGAGGATTTAAAGAAAGGCATTCAGGCTTTAATTGATGAGGGCATATTGCAGTTTGATCGAGCGGCAACTGACGAGCCTGCAGGGGCAGTAGTGGGTAATCAGAGTGATGTGGCCACGGTAACGATTCCTCGGAAGACGATCACTATTGCAGCACCAGCTCAGCGACCACCGATCACCATAACTAAGGCCGGGCCAATCCCGTACGAGAACACGAAAGCAGTCCCATGGTCATATGGGTTAGAGGTGTATTGTGATGGGATAAAGATTAATGTTAACAAGCAGCCAGCGGAGATTGTGGATAATATTGTTGGTTCAGGAGGCATGACGAGGAGTGGCAGGATCTTTATATCTCCTGAAGTGGAGGCTGAAAGACTAGCGAAAGGAAAAGGGAAAGTGGTTGAGAATGTTCCGGTACAAGCAAGTGAAAAAGAAGCGGCATCGAAAGACGTAGAAGAATTCATGCGCTTGATTCGAAAAAGTGATTATAAGATTGTGGAGCATCTGCAGCAGACACCGTCCAAAATATCTATCCTATCATTGCTGTTGTGTTCGGAAGCTCACAGAAACGCTTTGCTGAAAGTCCTGGACACCTCTTTTGTACCCCAAGATGTCTCCGTAAATCAGCTAGAAGGAGTATTGGCACATGTGAATGCAGGCCACAGTCTGGGTTTTACCGATTTTGACTTGACTCCGAAAGGGAGAGATCATAATATGGCATTACACGTATCGGTTGAGTGTAGAGGATCAGTAATGTCGCACGTATTGGTTGACACCGGGTCATCTCTGAATGTGTTACCCAAGAAGGCGATGATGAAGCTGGATGTTCGAGGGATTTTGTGTACGCCCAGTGATTTGGTAGTCAGAGCGTTTGACGGCACGCGGAGAACAGTCTTCGGATCGATTACCTTGCCTCTGCAAGTGGGGCCGGAAGTGTTTGCAACTGAGTTTTATATCATGGATATACAGCCTGCGTACAGCTGCTTGCTTGGAAGACCCTGGATTCATGGGGCAGGGGCCGTCACGTCTACCCTGCATCAGAAGTTAAAATATATGGTCGGAGACAGTGTAGTCACCGTGTGCGGAGAAGAGGACATCCTGGTCAGCCATTTATCTTCATTTAAATATGTGGAAGTCGACGGAGAGATCCACGAGACACCATGCCAGGCATTCGAAGGTTTGCGCATCAAGGACAAAGGTCCCGGGCCGAGCAAAGTGCCAGAGATAGCTGTCTCATCGTATAAGGAAGCTCAAGCTCTAGTGGAAGCAGGAGAAGCCAAGGGCTGGGGCAAAGTGCTGGACATTCCTGTGAAGATGGACCAGTTCGGACTGGGGTACCAACCGTCGTCATCAACTCCTTCCGTGGGGGCCCCCCGTTTCAGAAAGTCAATTACCATCTCTGCCAGTGGAGTATGTCATGAAACTGTCAATGCTGCTTCAGAGTCTGATGAAGGAGACAGCGACTGTGATATGAATGCCTGGATTCAGCCAAGCACGCCAGGACAAGGACTGTGCAACTGGTCTATTCAGGAGCTTGTTCCTGTGACTTTTAAACAGTAATGCTTTACTTTATTAATTGTTGAATAATCTGATGTTTTGCCCGGGGCATCAGGATTTGCTTAGGGCTGTGTTGTTATAAACATTGCGCGTTAATCATTAAATAAATGGCGTTTTTTTCATGTGCAAATACTGTAATCCCTGTCTTTCTTGTTTTATATTTTTCAATAAAATGGCAACGTGGTTATTCGCTTTATACGCATTTTGAAGCACTTAACCATTCCTTTTGCAGGATAACATTTTCAGATGACATCCTTGAACCACCTATGACTCGTCCCGACTTTGAGCACCCGGTGTTTCAGGCTGAAGAAGAGGTTGTCGAAGATAGCGACGTTCCTGAAGAACTGTCTTGGTTAGTAAAGCAAGAAGAAAGAGCCATTCTGCCTCACGACGAGGTCATCGAAATTATCAATTTGGGGTCGGAAGGGGTTGAGAAAAACATTCGTATCGGAGCCGCGCTGCAGGATGATATCAAGCGGAGACTGGTTGAAATGCTCCAAGAGTATAGTGATGTATTCGCTTGGTCGTATGAGGATATGCCAGGGCTCGATACAGATATGGTCGTGCATCGTCTGCCATTGAAAGAAGATTGCCCGCCGGTCAAACAAAAGCTTCGCAGAACTCGACCAGATATGGCAATGAAGATCAAAGAAGAGGTGCAGAAACAGTGGGACGCTGGTTTCCTGGCTGTGACGAAGTATCCTTCATGGGTTGCCAACATCGTACCAGTGCCAAAGAAAGATGGCAAGGTTCGAATGTGCGTGGATTATAGAGATTTGAATAAAGCAAGCCCAAAAGACGATTTTCCACTTCCTCACATTGACGTGTTAGTTGATAATACCGCTCAATACTCTGTATTCTCCTTCATGGATGGCTTTTCAGGCTATAATCAAATTAAAATGGCGCCAGAGGATATGGAGAAGACTACTTTCATAACGCCTTGGGGAACATTTTGTTACAAAGTGATGCCCTTCGGTCTGAAAAATGCTGGGGCAACATATCAGCGTGCGATGACGACTCTTTTCCATGACATGATGCATAAAGAGATCGAAGTTTATGTTGACGATATGATTGCCAAGTCCCAGACGGAGGAAGAGCATCTGGTGAATCTGCTGAAATTGTTTAAAAGACTTAGGAAGTTCAGGCTGAGGCTGAACCCTAATAAATGCACCTTCGGGGTGAGATCGGGTAAACTGCTGGGGTTCATCGTAAGTGAAAGAGGAATAGAGGTCGATCCTGCTAAAATAAAAGCAATACAAGAAATGCCGACGCCTAAAACAGAGAAAGAGGTGCGCGGGTTTTTAGGGAGGTTGAACTACATCGCTCGGTTCATATCTCACCTAACTGCTACGTGTGAACCATTATTCAAGTTGCTAAAGAAAGATCAAGCTGTAACGTGGAACGAAAATTGTCAAAAGGCGTTCGATAAAATAAAGAAGTATCTGCAGGAGCCTCCTATTTTGATACCCCCAGTGGCAGGGAGACCCTTGATCATGTATTTGACGGTTCTTGAGGGAAGCATGGGTTGTGTTCTCGGTCAACACGACGAGACGGGGAGAAAAGAGCATGCGATCTATTACCTGAGTAAGAAATTTACAGACTGTGAATCTCGATACTCAATGCTGGAGAAAACTTGTTGCGCGCTAGCCTGGGCCGCCAAGCGTTTGAGGCAGTACATGCTGAATCATACAACCATGCTCATCTCAAAGATGGATCCTATCAAATATGTATTCGAAAAGCAGGCGTTGTCAGGTAGAATTGCCCGTTGGCAGATGGTCTTGACTGAATATGATATTCAATACGTCTCGCAAAAGGCTATAAAGGGGAGTGTGCTGTCTGAGTATCTGGCGGAGCAGCCTATTGAAGAGTACCAATCGATGAGGTTTGATTTTCCTGACGAGGATATCATGTACCTAAAGATGAAAGATTGTGAAGAACCGTTGCCAGACGAGGGACCAGAGTTGGGTTCCAAATGGAAGATGATATTTGACGGAGCTGTGAATGCATACGGTAGCGGAATAGGGGCAATCATCACCACGCCACACGGGTCGCACATCCCGTTTACTGCCCGATTGACCTTTGCTGTCACCAACAATGAGGCCGAATACGAAGCTTGTATAATGGGGCTTGAAGAAGCCATTGATTTGCGAATCAAACATCTAGATGTATACGGAGACTCAGCTCTGGTAGTGAATCAGATAAAAGGGGAATGGGAGACACGGCAGCCTAATTTGATACATTACATGAATTATGCAAGGAGATTGTTGCCTTTCTTCGACAAGGTTGAATTGCATCACGTACCGCGGGCAGAGAATCAAATGGCTGACGCCCTCGCCACTTTGTCTTCCATGTACAAGGTCAACTTCTGGAACGAAGCTCCCCAAATCACTATCTCTCGGTTGGACAGGCCAGCTTATGTATTTGCTATTGATGAAGCATCTGATGACAAACCGTGGTATTTTGATATCCTTAATTTCCTGAAGAATAAAGAGTATCCGGCTGGGGCATCCAGTCAAGATCAGAAGACTCTCAGGAGATTAGCGGGTAATTTCTATTTGAACCCGGATGGCGTCTTATACAGAAGAAACCACGATTTGGTGTTGTTGCGTTGTGTAGACGAGAAAGAGGCAAAGCATCTCATGGAGGAAATTCACGAAGGTACCTTTGGTACGCATGCTGGTGGGCATGCTATGACGAGAAAGTTGCTGAGGGCAGGTTACTTTTGGCTGACGATGGAAACTGATTGTTTCAAGTTCGCAAGAAAGTGCCACAAGTGCCAAATCTATGCTGACAAGATACACGTACCTCCGAGTCCTCTAAATGTGATGTCATCTCCATGGCCATTCTCGATGTGGGGAATCGATATGATCGGAAAGATCGAGCCGACGGCTTCTAACGGGCATCGGTTCATCCTAGTAGCAATCGATTATTTCACCAAGTGGGTGGAAGCGGCGTCTTACGCGAATGTAACGAAGCAAGTGGTGGCCAGATTCATCAAGAGAGATATCATTTGCCGATATGGGATTCCCGAGCGGATAATCACGGATAATGGTTCAAATCTGAACAACAAAATGATGAAGGAGCTCTGTCAGAATTTCAAGATCGAACATCACAACTCCTCCCCTTACCGACCCAAGATGAATGGCGCTGTTGAGGCGGCCAATAAGAATATCAAGAAAATTGTTCAGAAAATGGTGGTGACCTATAAGGATTGGCATGAAATGCTACCTTTTGCTTTGCACGGTTATCGTACGACGGTACGCACATCAACCGGGGCAACTCCGTTTTCGTTGGTATACGGAATGGAAGCGGTATTACCATTAGAGGTTGAGATCCCTTCTCTGAGGGTATTGCGAGACGTTCAGCTGGACGAGGCAGAATGGGTAACGAATAGATTGAACCAACTGAGCTTAATGGACGAGAAGAGGCTAGCTTCCCTAGCGTACGGTCGTTTGTACCAGAGCCGAATGAAGAAAGCGTACGACAAGAAGATACATCTGCGAAGCTTTCAGACGGGCGACCTTGTGCTGAAAAGGATTCTCCCGCCGCAAGCAGATCACAGGGGCAAGTGGACCCCCAACTACGAAGGGCCATACGTTGTCAGTAAAGTCTTTTCAGGAGGAGCGTTGTTGTTGTCCACCATGGACGGAGAAGACTTCACGTCACCTGTGAATTCGGACGCGGTTAAAAAATACTTTGCTTAAAATAGACCCGCTGGACAGAAAAAGAGAGTCCAGGCAAAAATGGGGCATCCTGGCGAACCAAAAACAGAATGAAAGGTTCGGGCAAAAGTTAGGGATAAAATTAAAAAATGTACACCCGCGAAGTTGAAAACCTACACTGGGCGGCTTCGGCAAAAAAAGGGTATCCCGGTGAACTGAAAACCCGTAAAGGGCGGTTCACGCAAAAGTTAGGGATTTGAAAAGCAAATGACTGCGGTCCGAATTCAATGAGCATCAATGCGGGAGAATACATTTGAGGAGTCAGTTATCGGATACAATCTCTTCAGAAGTGGGGATACCGGGAAAGCATTAGAGTCGGGCGAGTCATGGGAGGATCAGTTCGTGGTGTTCATTTGCATCCCGTTGCCGACATGTGTACAAAATTTAATTTGTCAAAATATTCATGCTTCTTGCATACTTGTATATTTGCTTTGCGTAGCTTCCTTTTTTCAGGAGTTACATCCCATGTATAAAACTCCACCCATTGAGGGGCCCGATCAATAAAATATGTTATTCAGTACTTGATGCTGGTTCTTTACTGTTTTGTGCATGATAAAACGCCTAAGTTTAGTGAAGCTAGCATGAGTATAACATCACTGGCCCTTGCCAACAATCATTAAAGCTTTGAATTAACTGAGTGTAACGTCACTAACCTGAATTGATTTGATTGCATAGGCTTGTCGTGTCTTGTTTGTGTTGTTGCAGGTTTCATAACCATACGAGGAAGATGATCAAAAGATTGCGATAACGAAAGACTCAGTCCCCGCGTAGGTCATGCATGTTCTTCCTGAAGAAGGATAGAATTCCCCAGCTAGCCGTAGCTTACCCAAAGGGAGCAGAAAAGTTATTCACCCTCAATAGTGTTTGGCGATTCCAAGATCGTAAGGCTGTGTTCAGACAGGTTCATCTTTCCCCGCAGGGTCATGCACTCTCCCCCAGCGGAATCAGTGGATTTTCCCCGAGAGAATCATCTCATCCCCAGCGGAGTTCTCTGTTCAGCAAGTGTTCTTTCCTCCCAGTGGAACTCGAAGATCAAGACTCTCCCCAGCGGAGTTGGCGGTGGGTCCTGTCATTTATTTTGTCAGGGATACTGTGTAATATCAGTTCACGTTCCAGCAGAAAGTCTGATTGTACTATGCACATCTGCTATTCCCCAGCAAGGTTATTTTCCCCAGCAGGGGGCTACCTCAACAGGGTGCTCGGTTTGAGTTCCCAATTTCCCAGTATGGTTGACTTCATCCTCCCAGCATTTATTTTGCTGGAATAATTCTGTAGCATCTGGCTATCCCCAGCAGGGTTGGCATTATCTTCAGCGTTTACTTTGCTGAAGCAGTTTCTGTACTCTAGCAGTTCAGGTGGAGAGAACTCTTGCTTAAATGAACAACCAAACATTCAAGATCTCGGCATGAGACATCTAATGATAATGTCAGTTTCGGCAGTATTCTCCACAGAGTTATCAGGATAAGTTTCTCTTTTGTCATCAGGGGTTCCATGAATCAGAATTTCAGAGGCCACCGCCGGTTATCAGAGCAGGCGTCCGATAGTTGGTTTCCAGACATCCCAGTAGTCGCCATCTCAAAGTCGCCGTCACGTCAGTGCTAAGGAGTTTGTGGGTGAGGATCATGGGAGAACTAAGTCCTGACGTGGACAATTTATTCCTATATTGACGGGATTTCTTCAGAAGTGGGCGTCCTAACGTGGACAGGTTTATTTCCCGGATTGGTGAGGTGTGTTAGTCCTAACGTGGACAGATTCGGGTTCTCGAAATTAGTGGAATGGGAAGTCATGACGTTGACAAAAGTGACTACTCTTTGTGTTGGTGCCCTGACGTGGACAAATCAGACAAGGGTGTGAGTCCTTACGTGGACAAGTCTTATTTCCTCAGCAGGTCGAAGACGCCTGAGTCCTAACGGGGACAAATCAGGACGAGATCAGTGTCCTGACGTGGACAAATCAAAGAAATTATTATTATTCCTAACGTGGAGAAGTGGGTCCTAACGTGGACGATGTAGTCCTTACGCGGACATATCAAGTTGGGTTCCGTACGTGGAAAGAGATGATTCCTTGCGTGGAAAAAGATAGTTTCCTTACGTGGAAATGACAACATTCCTGACGTGGAAAGATTGGAGTCCTTACGTGGACAGATTAAGATGGTGTTCCTGACATGGAAAGGTGGGTCCTAACGTGGACGATGTTCTCCTTACGTGGAAAGACGAGTTTATTCCTTACGTGGAAAAATTGGGGTCCTTACGTGGATAGATTCGAGAAAAGTTGATTCCTGACGTGGAAGAATGATGTACTCCTTACGTGAGAAGTTGAGTCCTGACGTGGACAGGTTCAGAACCAAAGCTGAATTCCTTATGTGGAAAGATTGGAGTCCTGACGCGGACATGTCAAGTGGTATTGGAGTCCTTACGTGGACAGATTGATATAGTTCTCCTTATGTGGAAGGAAGATTGCTTCCTGACATGGAAAGATGAAAGGGTTAGTTCTGACGTGGACAGATACAGAAGAAATGATTCCTAACGTGGACAGAGTTTACTCCTAACGTGGAAGAGTTTACTCCTAACGTGGACGTTTCAGTTTATGGCAATTGCAGACGAATTATCCCCAGCGGAGTTGCCGAGATTTTTCTGGGTTAACAGCAAGTGGAGTCCTAACGTGGACAGGTTTTAGTTGAGATTTCTTCGTATTGATGACAGACAGAGTCCTAACTTGGACAAGCAAGCAATCTGTTATGACAGAATCCTCTTCAGAACGATGAAGACAATCCCCAGCACGGTCGCACGAGATCAGTGGGTTGCCGTAACAGTCAGATTCAGTGGATGAATGTCGTTCCCCAAGCAGTGGTGTAGTTCATTTCCGCGGTTGACAAATTTCTGGGTTCCTAGTATTCGACCGTCTCGTACCGCGAATGTCTGAAGGCTCCGGGCTCTTCACCCAATCGGGTCCAAGTCGCTTGAATAGGGGCAGCTGTTGCACCCTAAAATTTGCCCAACCTTATTCACTTGGTTTATGTTTCAATATCATTAGCATTTGCATATAGAGTCAGGTGCATAGTCTAATCATCTGCATAGCATAAGCATAGCAAGTCATACAACAGGGGGACCAATCATTATTCTCATCTCTAGAAGCCTATCAAGAGGTTATTATCCCAATTCAATCTCATTCAAGTCATCAGGAAAGAATTTGAAAGCAAAGAGTTCAGTAGATCAAGCCTTGAGTCCATCTCCTAGCTGAGGGTATCTGAGGGTCAACAAGAGGGTTGTGAGCTGTGAGTTGAAGGCATGGAGAGCATCTAGACATTATGAGAGACTTAGAAAGTCATTTAAAGAAGGGGACAAGTCATTGATGAGAGCACAAGAGCTATAGCTGAAGGCAGTCAACTAGGGTTTCATCTGGGTCAACCCTAGGTCAACCCTAGGTCAATTGACTGATTTAAGGGGCATTCAAGTCTATTGGAGAGATATGGGGTTCATCATTGGACATATAAAGAAGGATGTGGAGATATGCCAAGAAGAATTCAAGAGAAATCAAGGAGAAGAGGAGTTTCTAAATTAGGGTTTCTGTGTAAAATCCCCTAGTTTAGGTCAAATTTCCAAGCAAGATAAGTCAAAATTCAAGCTTCAAATGGCTTCTTG
Source organism: Lathyrus sativus (assembly GCA_963859935.3). Lineage (NCBI taxonomy): Eukaryota > Viridiplantae > Streptophyta > Magnoliopsida > Fabales > Fabaceae > Lathyrus > Lathyrus sativus. The sequence continues at coordinate 114,392,231 of OZ012736.1, read as the reverse complement.
GCCAACATGAAACTTGTAGAGGATCTCAAGACCTTTAATTTGAGTGGTGGAAGACATCAAGGAGATTTATAGAACTCAAGTTATGGTCCTTGCAAGTTACAGGTCATCTGAGGTATCTGAAATTTTGTCTGTGAAAGTGACTTGACTTCCAAGCAATTTTTACCCCTCAAGGAGATTTCAAATGAATTTCTGGTCAACATAAGAATTGTTCCTCATTGTCTTAGCTTTCTAGAATGGTATAGCATGCCCTCATATGATGTGTGGAACTCAACTTATGGTCTTGGCAAGCAAAGGGTATTTTGGTCATTTGTGAATTACAGGTCATTTTAACCTATGTCCAAAACTCATACAAGGAGGCCTCAAATGGAAAAACTTACAACATCAAACTTGTTCAAAATGTGATTTTAAGTCTAGAAAGAAGGTCACAAATTGTTGGAAAAGCTCATAACATGAAGTTGCATGATTGGTCAAATTTGAACTAAAATGGCTTATAACTTAAATAAAGTCAAAGTGAAAAATGGTTTGAGAGATTTATAAGTCCAAATGGAGACTTCCAATATATGATTTTGGGTCCAAAACACATTCTAAAGACAATGGTTCAAGCACTTTTTTGAGTTTAGAAGAAAAAAAGAAAAGTTATCTATGGTTACTTGCATTTGAAGAAACATTTCAAAAATCAATCAAAGTTGGAAGGCAAGGGAAGTTGTAAGATGGATCTAGAAGTGTCCATTGAGCCCTATATATTCATGAAATCAGAATTGAGCAAGGGTTGGATTCATTTTTCACCAAAATTTCCCAAATTCTCTCTATTCTTTCTCATTGCAATTCCCTCCAAATTTCCCAAAATCTTCATCAATTCTCATCAACATTGATCCTCCTACATTCAATCATCATCATGGATCAGAATTGAATCAAAGATTTGGTGGATATTGATCATTTTCGTGCACTTCCATCAAGAACACACAAATTGCAATTTCCATTGGACAGCAAGATCCAAGGCCAAATTCATCAAGGTGTTGCATACAGAATCAAGCACTGAGTTAGTTGATCAAGATCCAAGCCTCAAAAGCCTCAGATCCACGAGTTCCATCAGCATCTCCAAGCTTTTGCATCAGGTGCATTTTCTCTGCCATAGCTTGATTTAGTTAGTTTAGCATGGTTTTATTAGTTTAGATGTGATCTAGGTTGTTAGTAGAACGATTAGGATGAGTTTGGTGATGTTTAGTGATAGTTTGTGACAGGTGCTTGAAACTGTTAGGATGTAGAATTCATAGCATAGTGCATGATAATCTTAGTTTGATAGATCAGAATAATCACCATTAGTCATAGAAGAGATTAGTATAGGTTTGGTTGAGAATCTTGAGGATGAGTTGCAGAGCATTTCCATGATGGACAGAACTTGTTGCGCTCGGGTTGAGAGTTAGGCTGAATTTCAGAATGAATTACCACCATAGTCTTGTAGAGGAAGAGATTTAGACTATTTTTCATGTTTGGATCGAGTTGAACCGTGGCCTGTAGAAGGAGAACAGAGAGCTTGAACATAAGGCGTGCATGTGTTTTCATGGCAGAAACCCTAAGTTCTCATGAACCAAGGTTGAAGACGCAATCCTGAGCGTCCATCGCGTGTTGGACCTTTGACTCAGAAGCCAATCCTGTGGCTCTCATTTAAAGCAGAATTTGGAGGGAGAGCTGTAGGTGCCCTAAACGCACCGTTTCATTTAATGAAACGGGCGGGCCTAGGTGTGTTTTGATATCCCCACCCCCCAGTTTTCAGGCCCAATCAGTTTGAACGTGGAAACCCTGCTATTCTCACCCCTGGCTATTTCTCTCTTTCTTTTTATTATTTCTTTTTCATGTTTTTCATTCATTTTAAAAAATTCATAATAAATAGATAAAAAATCATTTTTAATTCATTCTTTTTACACTATTTTCTTTAGGATGTCTAGAAAATTATAAAAAAATAAAATTGCATTTTTATTTTTATTTGACATTTTTCCCATATTTTCTAAATAAATGACATTTTAAATAGCTTCATTTCATGCATGATTTTGTTAATTTTTGTTCTATTAGATGCTTTAATGTTTTTTGTTCATTCTTTTTAGGTTGTTTAGATGAGATATTGAACTTGTAGAAACAATTTAGTTCCCATTTTTAGGAATTAATCTTAGGTGCTTAATGTAGGCTTGAACAACATGAACAAATTAGGGTTTTTTAGGTGATGACTTAAGAAGTTTGATTTCATTTCCCTTAGGACTTAGGGTTTGAATAGTTTAGTTATGGGATTATAGGGGCTATGGGTAGTTACTAGATCCCCTTAGAAAAAGTCAGGATTCCCCTACTGCTATTAATACTCTGTGTATGTCTGATTGACTGGTGTGGTGTGCCCTCTGGGGATTATTGCTTGCTTGCTTGGGTATTGGGATTGTCTGGGGACTTGGGAGAGCTGAAGACTTGAAGAGATGAAGACCAGTGGAGATCCAGAGATTGAAGATCAACTGCCAGAGTTGAAGAGAAGATTCTTGCTAGCAGATGCTGAGGAGACTAGGGTTTAGGAGCTAGGCAGAGCTCTAGGTTAGAAAGCTTGTTTCTCAAACATGGATTGCCTTGTCTGCATCCATTCTTCTTTGTGATTCAGAGTCTCTCTAAGACACTCACCCCCTTCCTTTGGAAGGCTTGGTGATAGGGTCTATGAGATAGAACTCTTGAGAGAAAATGTCTCTTGTGTTAGAAGCAGTCTGTTCACCACCCTTGGTAGTCAACTGATTGCTTAACACCCAATTCACTCTTGTGACTGATCCCTCATCCTGGAGGTTTGAGCTTGAAGAAAAGCCATTGCAGATAGAAGACAGATGATCAAAGCCCTTGCCTGAAGGCCATGAAGATGGAGATTGATGCTTGTTGAAGCCTGTAGCTGATTGGAGATTACTTGAAGCCAGATGTTGATTCGGAGCTGCTGATGATGTTTCTTTTGCTGATGTATTTTATTGTTGATGTATTGATTGGTTTTCCGGACTGTATTGTTTGCTGTTTACCCTGCTGGGTTGAAAGTGAAGCCTGTTCACTTTTGCCTATTGTTTTCTAGGTTCGAGGTTGAGTGGGACTCCCTTGCCTCGCTTGTACTGTTGCATCCATGCATTTTACTGTTTTACTGTATATCTGATATTGTTTCTGTTTCTGCCTATCCCTTAGGATCTCTGTTTCTCTCTGTGCAAGAGAGGAGCATGATAGACACTAGGTCTTAACCCATGCATGATAACATTAGGGTAGTTTGATTCCCTTCGCAACCGTAGGTTAGAGTTCTGTCTCTTCTTTCTCAAAACAAACAGAAAAACACATAAAAATTTCAAACACAATAAAAGACACTTCTTCCGTAAAAGAATGTGAACTCATCAAGACGTCATTTTTGTCCGCCGAGACTGTTAATCAGAAAAACCTTTTTCAGAAGGAATAAAAACAATCAAGACAGACTTGTGTCGTACGTGGCCCGAACTACGTTTGCTCTGATCTTTCATGCTGTATGAAAGTACGTAGGCATAGGATGCGATATCCTAGCGAGCAACCTTCCCCTCCTTTCCCGTAGGTAGGCGAACTACGTTGACTCTGATTTCTCGTTCCAGGCGGGAATACGTAGGCATAAAGTGCGATACTTTGCCGAGTCATTTTTATTTTCATTTTATTTTCTTTTTAACCCTTGACCTATAGTTTAGATAGAATAACAATCCATACCCGAAAACAAGCGTGGATCCCGTCGAGTACGACGGACGTGAGGGGTGCTAATACCTTCCCCTTGCGTAACCGACTCCCGAACCCCGGTTTTGGTTGCGATGACCATACCTTTCCCGTGTTGTGCGAGGTTTACTCTGAGCGTTTCCTTTCCCTCCCGTGGGATAAATAACGCGCGGTGGCGACTCTTCTGTTCAGCCGGCGCCGATTTTCGCAGTAGCGACAGGTACATCAAAAGGTATGGACCTCACAAGGCAAGGGTATTTTAGGACAGTTCATTATAGGTCATCTTTTTCAATGACCATTTTCATGAACTTATATGGACCTCAAATGAAATTCCAACCAACATGAAACTTGTGCCTAAGGGTCTTAACTACACAATGAACTTAAAACTCATTAGGATTGATGGATTATATGGTCATGAGAACCATTTTAAGGTGGAAAATTGGATTTTTGGTCATGACTTAAGTACCTGTCTCAACTGCGAAAAACAACCGGCGGAAAACAGAAGAGTCGCCACCTTTCGTTTATTTATCCCAAAGGAGGGAAAGGAAACAATCGGAAAAACCTAACGAAAAAGGGAAAGATAAGTCCTGGGTTCGGGAGTCGGTTACGCAAGGCGAAGGTATTAGCACCCCTCACGTTCGTTGTACTCAACGGGATCCACGCTTGTTGTCTTTCTAAAAGGGTGTGTTTACCTATCTACGCTACAGCCTTGCAGGACAGAAAGAAAAGAAAAGACAAGTGACTCGGCAGAGCATCGCCGCTCTGTGCCTACGTATTCCCTCGTGCAATGGGAAAGTCAGAGTCAACGTAGTTTGGCTAACTACGGGAGAGAAGGGGGAAGGTTGCTTGCCAAGACATCTTGTCTTGTGCCTACGTACTTTCATCTGGTATGAAAGATCAGAGAAAACGTAGTTCGGCTGGACACAAAACCATGGGTTGATTAAGTGTTTTATCCGAGTAGGGTTAAACATCCATTCCAGCAGTTAGGGATAAATCCTGTTTGCGGTAGAACTGAAGCTTAACAACACTCTTTTCCGAAAAAGAAGTTTGATTAATCTCGAAGGAAAAAGGTTTGAATTTATTTTGTGGTTTTTAGTGAAGAAGTGTTTTGAATTTGAGTGTTTATAATGTATGTTGTACTAAAGTCTAGAACCTAGGATTAAATGTGTCACATGTCGTCCTAAGGACGTATACTAAACACTCTAGGCAATTGAGAGGTGGCCCCTCAATCACCATTTCCCAAGTATAAGGCTTATGGCACACTATCCATTATTTTTATTAAGTGTGTTAAGATTGTATGAAGATGATAAGAGAAGACGCACGAAAGGTCTAAGTGAAACTCGGCCCTAACGTTGTCATGCAAAGTGATCCTAAAGTTTGGATTGAAAGGGGAAATACCTACCCTAATTTTAGCATACTTGGATTGAACGCCTAACATCTCTCCTACTCCCATCCTAAATGGAGGGACTAGGAACCCTATGGGGATCATGAAAAAAAAGCACAAGAAGAACAAAGGAAGAATCAATCACATGTAGAGAAATGCAAACATGAAAAATGCACAATTAGAAGGGTGGGAGGGAGGAAAAATGTGTGGGGCAGCAGCCGCCACAAGCGCGTCTCGACCTCAACAGCGATGCAAGAATGATGTGAACATGTGGAGAAAAGCGAGAAATGAAAGCAAATAAACACATACACAAGCATGTAACAAATGGAAGAATGAACATACATGTCAACAAAATCACGATTAATTAACTACAAACAGTGAAAAATGTCCAAAACAATTAAATCCTAATGCATCACACTGATCTATGATGATTTGAATCGAATCGGTATGCGAACATGCAAGCAAAATAGCAAATATGACATTCTGGTGCAGTGGTAATCGGTTAACACATACCGTTAATCGGTTAACACCTTGAAAAGTTTGGAAAATCTAAAGTTTTGAACAGGTTAATCGGTTAACCCTATGCGTTAACCCATTAACACTGTTAACATTTGAAAAAAAACTTGAAAGTTTTAAATGGTTAACCGGTTAACCATATAGGTTAACCGATTAACACTGCACCAGAAGTGAAAAACAGCAGCAGGAAAAGCACTTAATGCACAAAATCACTTAATCAAGTGAATCAACAGATCAACTTATCAAATAAGCACGAAATTACATATGCAAACAGAAAACCAATAGACATGCAAACATGTCTACACAACACAATCGCAATTCACACGGATCGAAATTCACCAAAATTCAATCGAATATGAAAATCATCATGGAAATGCAAATAAGCTCAAAAGTATTATGGATCATGAAGATGGGTGAAGGTTTATGCTCAGGTTAGTGTTATTCTTACTGTAATTGAGTAGTTCAAACGCTACAAACCCGGAAAACTTTGAGATTCAAGCCAATTGTGGTTGTACGAACGAAGATCCGCCAAATTCGAGTCGAAACGCTTCGAATAATCACTTCTAACTCAAGCTCCCAAAATCATATCTCAATTTGCACAAAAATTGACTATAAATATGGATCCAAAGATGAGGATGGGTGAAGGTTTATGCTCAAGAATCCATTGATTTCAATGAAAAATCAATGAATTCTAATGAAAAAGAGCTTTGAGTGAGTTTTGGAAATGGAGAAGTTGAGAGAATTTGAGAGAGAATTCTTGATCAATTCTGAAAAATGAAAGTGAGAAATGAGAATTGGCTCCTTTTGGTTTGGAGTAGATCACTTAAGTACTATCTAGGTTTGGATCCCAAAGGTGGGGTTTGGACTTTGGATTGGAAAGTTGGTTTGGAACTAGGCATGGGAATTTGGAGGGAAAATTGAAATAACCAACTTTCAAGAACATTCTAGATCCTTCTTTTGGTAAAAAAGAGTTTCAATGTGATCAAAATTGGACCCCAAGTGCAAATGGCTTGCAAAATCACGTACAAGGCAAAATCTGATATGGTTAGCTGGTTAACCATATACGTTAACCGGTTAACACTGTTAAAATTTGAAATCTGAGCTGATTCACCAATGGTTAATCGGTTAACCATATGTGTTAATCGATTAACACCTTCAAAAATTTGAATTTGGCGTCTTTTGGAGGGAAACCTGCCCGTTTGCCTGTTTCTCGCCGCTTTGAGCTCTGGTAAGCTTTTGACACTTGCTCTTGAATATTGTGACTGTGATAATGCTGGATATAGACTGAATGTTGTCTCCTGATCTGAGCATAACCTGCAAAAATAAAATCGGCCGCTTGACCGCTGGGCAAAATAAATGTCATCTCTTGATGCTCGCTGTTCAGTTGCTTGCATGAGAATGAAACCTGAGCCACGAAAACCTTGATCCCCTGCCTCGAGAACCAATGCTATGCAAAATGATGATGCCATATGAAATGCAATGAAACATAAGCTAGGTAAAGAAAAAGGTTGGGAAAATTTTGGGGTGCAACAGTACCTTACATTACAAGTCATGTTTTGCTTCATTTTTTAACCCCATCACATCATTACATGACCCAAAAGAGCTTTACCACATTTGGACCAACATGGAAAGTCATCATGTACCACATTTTTCACAAATTCACCTAAAGAAGTCATGAATTCAAACTTAGTGCAAAGGTACTATACATGAGCAAAAACAATTCAATTGTTTTCCACACACCACACTTGGTTGCTTGTTGACCCAAAGTGGTATGTATGTTGCTAACTCGTGGGTGTGCATGAAATGTAAGTTTGAAAAGAAAATTTTGAAATCACACAATATGACCAACATGGGCCTGCATGACTATTGAAAACCCATCATATAAGATTTGAGAATTTGCCCTTGATGCGGAGAGAGAGCTGGTTGTGGGAGAAGAAGAGAGAATCACTTCAAATTTCTTAAAATTTTTCCTTTTTCGAATCTGGTTCCTCTTGGGATTTTCATTAAAGTCTTGGTTCCTATCATCTTCACTAGAGCTCAAGGAAGAGATTGGAAGTGTCAAACAGAAGCTTGCACTCATTTTCAAGAGCCAACGGAGCAGCTCCGTTTGGTAAGCTCTCTTCACTCAAATATTTCATTCTAGGCATGCAATAGGCTCATGTTGGTATGAATCTGAAGCCCTACGTGAAGTAGGCCATGTTTGAGTTATTTTAGTGGCTGTTTGATGAAGTTTCAGTGTGAAAATCTCATTTTTTGTGCCTTCATTCACTTTGTTCATAGACTTTTATAGGATTTGGATATTGGATTTGAGTTCGTTGTAGTCTTAGCTTTCGTTTGGTATAAGGTGTTTGCTCTTTTATGGTGGTTTCAGACCTGGTCTCCAGCAAGGTGGCCGGAGAAGACGACCAGAGCCCTAGCTCCGGCATCTGGTCTTTTTTCTGGTCATTGCTGACTCACTCTCCTTTGACCTTTTGACCATCTGATTTTTTCATTTCCCATTGGCTTGACTTCGCTTGGTTGGAGAGTGGACCGTGACTAGATAAATGAAACGAAGCGTTTCATTTAGCCAAGTCTAAACTTGGTTCTTGGGCCTTACACGCTTGCTATTCACACCTCCCAATTTCTGGCCCAGGCGAGATTTGTGAAGGTTCCAGTTCATATGATAATTGTTGATCACACCCCTCTTAGTCTTGTGTTTTGATTTGTTTTATGTTTATTTTTGTTTAACTTTATAATTTTTAAAAATACTTTCAATTGTCCAAAAATTCCCAAAAAAAAATTTCTTACACTTTGAAGTGTTATTTAACTTTCTATAACTTTTATTTCTGTTTTTATTTTATTTTGCTGTTTTATTTAAAATTTGCAATTATTGGTGTTTTATGGTGTTTACTTTGCTTGATCCTATTCATTTGAACCCCCAATGTAAATTCCCTATGACCAATGCTTCTTCACCATTTAGAGGATGAATTGAAGTGCCTTTGAGGGTTGATGTGATTCATGTTTGATCATTTTTCATTTGACATTGAGTTGACTTTTGTTGTCCCTCGACATAAGCTCGATAAGGTGGAAAACTATTGATGATTGAATTATTTGGTGATGCCTTGAGTGGAATTTGTCCATGAGATCTTGGATTATGTTTGTCACTTGACCTAGCCTTGTTGTGCTTTTTATTTGAAATTTATTGTACATTATTTCTATTTTTGGTGAAGCTTGCAAGTCAAGTCATCTTAGAAGGTATCCATACAAGCTAGTTTGACCTAGTTCCTTTAGGAAATTACTTCTATGGATCCCATATGCACCTTATGAGTTTTGATACTTGTTTCTAACATGATTAAGGTGATGGTTCACTTTTTTTAGGTCATATACTTGTGTAACTTGTTTTGCAAGTTACTTGGAAGTCATGCATTTCCACTTGGTTTTAAGTGTTGAATTTGTGATAGAACTTTGATTCTTTCACCTGCCATGACTTGGGTTTTGATCGTGCTTTGTTTACAATCTTAATTTGAGCTTTCTTCTTATTGATTCACTTCTGCCCCATTGTGTTTTTAATCATTATTCAAGATGATTTGGTGTTCATGGTTATACTTTGAGTTTGTCTTGAATAATTGATTACTTCTTGCACTTGTTTTCTTGTGTCTTTTGCATGATCAATTTGAGATGTTTGGTTGAGATATTTCATACATGGTTGTTGTCCAGGCTCCTTTCTCCCATCATTTATTTGATCATTACCCTTCGCCCTTGCTTGGTGTTTAGCTTTTTCTTAAGTGATTGATGTTTGATGGTTGTAGGAGTTGTTACTTCTCCCATTTCATCTCACTTTTCTTGACTTGTTCAAGTCAATTTATTTGTGTTTGAGTCTCATGTTGTTGAGTCTTTGTTGCATCATTTGAGCCTTATATTCCATCTTTGTATCTTTGCATTCCATGTTTGCATTGTCTTGACTTGTTTAAGTCAACTTCTTCTCTTTCTTCTTTTCATCTGTGATTGATTCATTAAGTGTTTACTTGGTATTTTGCCATGATCCCTTAAAATTCCTAGTCCCTCTGTTTAAGATGGGAGTAGGAGAAATATTAGGTGTTCAATCTTTTGCATGCTAACATTAGGATAGCTTTTCCCCTTTTAATCCCAACTTCAGGATCATTTTGCATGATAACATTATGGTTGATCTAGTTTCCCCTTAGAGTTTGTGTCTTCTCTTCTCATCTCATAACATCTTAAGACACTTAATAAAGGATAATAAATGTTATACTCTACGAGTCTTAAGTACTTGAGGAATGATGATTGGGGGGCCTCCTCTCATATTGTCTAGAGTGTTTAGCGTATGCCCTTTGGGCGATATGCGGCGCATTTGCTCTCAAGTCATAGTCTTTAGTGCAACATGAGTTACAAACATAACTCAATTCACTTCTTGTTAAAAAATACAAAACAAAACATCAAACCTTTTTATCCTTCGGGATTGCTTGAAAATCATTTTCAGAAAGAGTGTGTTAAGTCTTAGTTCTACCGCAAACAGGCATCGTCCCTAACTGTTAGAACGAAGGTTTAACCATACTCAGTTAAAACACTTGAACCAACCCGTGGTCGTGTTAGCCTGAACTACGTTTGCTCTAATTTGTCATACCATATGAGGATACGTAGGCACAAGATGATGATGTCTTGGCGAGTAACCTTCCCCACCTTCACCGGTAGTTTTCCGAACTACGTTTGACTCTGACTTTCCCATTGCACGAGGAAATACATAGGCATAAGGCGGCGATGTCCTATCGAGTATGTTCTTTCTGTTCACCCCCGTTTAGCAGTAGCTTTTAGATAGTTTTCACCTGTAGATTAGACAAACACTAGATTGGAGCTGTTAGTATTCTTTCCACGAGAATCTTGGAGCGGTTAGTCTTCAAGCTTCTAAACAAACTTTGTAAACTTTTACCACAGGATGAGCTGACGAACCTTTAAGCCTAGGTTTTACATGGGATAACCAATAACCTGGGAGACCTAGAACCTAAATAAGGGCTTGACCACACAATTCCCAAACCAAAAACTTTTTTGGGTTTAGCTTTTAACCATAAATGGATAATATTCAACTAAAGTGAAAATAAAACTTACCTTGATAAGTTTTACAAATTTACCCTTCCAGAATTACAACTAATCCTCACTCAATTAAGAACTTCCTCGCAGAAGCACCTCAACTAAAATATTAGTGAGAGAAAGTAAAAGAAAAAGTTTAAAGAGAGAGATAGAGTGATAAGTGTCAAAACACGATTCTCGATAGTTTGAAATGAGTGAAGATACCTTTATTTATAGGGTTGATGTTGGCTCAAAAAGGAAGTTAATATTAATGCTATTTAAGATGAGATAATCAATTTGAACATAGTTCTAATCGATTAGAAACTTCAAAGGTAATCGATTACCGAAAAAAGGAAATAAAATATATCTAATCATTGCACGTCATTAAGATGCTATCATAATCTCTTAGAGACTAATTTTGAAATAATCTAATTGATTATATAATGTCATAATCGATTGGAAAAGTCTAAACTTTGTCCATGACAATTCTTACAGCTCCGAATTAATCTGGCACAATTTTAAGACAATTTTGAAGATATTTACTTGAGAAAAATAAGTTTGGAAATATGTTTTTGTATGTGTGTGTGTGCGTGTGTGTGTCTGTATGTGTGTGTGTGTGTGTGTGTGTGTGTGTGTGTGTGTGTGTGTGTGTGTGTGTGTGTGTGTGTGTGTGTGTGTGTGTGTGTGTGTGTGTGTGTGCGTGTGTGTGTGTGTGTGATTTATCCAAGCACTTTTATGAGAATTATCTTTTACTTTACAAAGCATTCACTCTAACTATTTAAGGTAGGGATTTCTTGTACTTTAAGACTTTGTTAGATACTTTCTTTTGTAGACACTTGCTTGAGTTCACTTAAGATAAGGCTTAAGCTTATATTACATTTTGGTTTCTATCATTAGGTAGCCAAGTCCATCAAACCTTAATACTTAGACTTGCATCTTTATCCGCTTAATTACTTATGCTTGACTTGTTAAAATGCATTGGTTGCTAACATTAATTAGTTGTCATCATTAAAAGTTATTGTCCTTGTTAAAAGCATATCACCTGCAACACAAGGTTCCATATTTTTCTCTTTGAAGGATTCGAGGTGGTGGTTACATTTATGGGCATTCCCTCTATTTTTATGTTATCCTTGTCATCCAAGTTAACAATCACTCCAAGTTGGATGATTTTCCTTTCTGACCATGACCTATGGATGAGGCCCTTTTGAATGATCCAAGCTTAAGGTTCTTTACAGTGTTGGGAGAAATCACGGTCACCCTTTCAAAATGAATTTTTTTTTACCTTTGATCAAGAAGTCACCAGAGTGGATTTCGGGGGTCATTGAGCCACTTTTTGTCCCTTTCAACATTCTTTATTGTGTGGCAAGCTTTTCTTTCATCAACGATCATGAGGGACATCATCCCTGCAAATAAACACAAATAAAGATTAGACAAAGAAAAAAATCCAACTACAATGCCTAAACAAATATCAAACATATGCAAATAGTCATCAATTTTCTTCTCCCAATCATCACATTGATCAAACTCCACCATTTTCCTCGAGCTCATGATATGAAACCGCTCCAAGATCTCAACAACCTCCCTCTCTATGACTCTAAAGTAATCACAGTTGAAGCCATTTATGACCACATAGTCCTTCGTCCAGTATATAGGGAATAAATATTCTCTATCTTCTCCATACATTACCATAGAACAATTATCTCGTGCCCCCTCACTCTCACAAACCTATCCTTTCAGTTTTTATATTTATTTGAGTGAGAGTAAAAAGAATCATCTTAGGTAGGGCAACTAGGGTCACCCAACCTCCCTTGGTCTTCGTTTTAGTTCCATCAAATGAAAAAGTAATGTATATTGCAGGCATACCTTTTGGGTGGCTATAGATGATTATGAACGTACTTACAAAGGTCGATCCATTGGACAATATCTAAGAGGGGGCTATGTTGATGGTCTAAAGAACCTCAAACTCAAATATTATGAAAAGAATAAACACATCTAAGTAATAAATGACAGGGTAATGCATGTAAAAGAACTCTTCTTTTGCATATGTAAAGGCATCCATGTTAACCCACACCTCTTCAGAGCAGAGTTCTAATATGACACCTTTCTCATTGTCTGAGCTGAATAATTTTATGCTCTTACAAAAGGTAATCACATTTTCCTTGATTATGTAAGGAGTTTTGAAGTCTTAGACTCCCAATTTTTTTGAGGAATTGGTCTCCACAATGTGATATCGCATGTTTTAGGGATGGGGATAGAGTAAAATAGTATCACTATCATTACTGTAATAAAAAATGGTATCATAATTGTCAATCTTTCCTAATTCTACATGTTTATAATTGAACGATTCATCCAGTTTCTTTGCCTTCACAACACAATATCTCCACATCTCCATGGTTCTTCATGAATGAAGGGTTCTATAAGGTTGTTAATCTCATATAACTCATTGATAATCGCCATCCCCAAAAAAGGAGAAGATAAATAAGAAGGAGAAATTTAATACCTGATTATAGTTTGACGATGGTCATAATTTGAAGAACCTAACTAGGAGAGAAAGAGTCGGAGAAGAATAGTTTCTCAAAAAAATGAATAATGTGTAGGTAAACGTAAGGAGAGTGATTGATATTCCTCTATTTATAAGACTAGAGGTCTAAGCCAAGTAGGCATTATTGATAAGAAATATTAATGTGTCTCTTAGTAAGTAGTAGGACATCTACAAGTGAAATTAGACTCATACAGATTAAACAACGGTCCATAATGCTTGCACTTTTACAAGATAAATATCATTATAACAAAACATTAAATTCCCCCCACATGCTTCTTATAAGTGAGACTTGAGGAAATCACCACAAGTGATGTTTGAGGGACTAACCCCAAGTAACGCTTGAGGGGCTTGCCACCAAACCTTGTCTAGGGGACTTGTTTTCCCAATTCTTCTCTAGAAAGATATTTTCGTCTACCTGACATAAATCAATTGGCCCTTCTCATACTTCTTGTTTAAGGCACAGTAGATTAGAATAACTATATTTGGGTCCTAGAAAAGGACAACCCATAACTCAATCACCCCAGACAACATTATAAATTATCATAGGTGATTCAAGCGAGTGTGACCTCACGCATCATAGGTCATCCAATCCGACCCACCAAACCCAAGCGTGGGTCACCCGACCCACATTTGTGTCCATCAAGGACAACTAATTTAATATGTGTTGCAGTGAGAATTGGATAACAAGCTATTGATTAACTTGAATTGCAAATCTATGAAATTCACCACCGAGCTTTGGTTTATCCAAAGGAAAGGGTAGAGAACAAAAAAACCCTAAAAATAATGTGGTAGATCTAAAGTTCGGGGGTTAGTTATACCTAGGGAAGGTGTTAGCATCCTAAGTATCTGTAGTACTCTACATGAGCCTCTTGTTTTAAGTGTGTTATTTGTTATCTGTCTGCTAAGGGTTGAAAAGAGAGCTAAGGGGTTAGTTCTAAGTATGTTCTATTACGCATCTATTTTCTTATGTTTTACAGGATATCTAAAATATGGATTAAAGAAATAAACGAAGAAAGAAATGTAAAGAAAAGAGAGAAAAAAAGAGGAAGGAAAGAAAAGAAGAAGAAAGAATAGAAAAGGAAAGAAAAAAATGGGTGGGGGCCACCACACACTAGTGGCACTTGCCACATGTGTGTGGCGCCTGCCACCATGAAGAAGAAGGGAAGTGTGGCACCTGCCACCTTCCAAAGAGTGAGGGGAGTGGCGAGTGCCACTCCTAAAAGAAAGGGAAGTGGCGTGTGCTACTTCCTCCCTACATTTTCTCCACTCCTCCCTACATTTTCTCCGATCTTCACTGCATGTTTTGGCATGAGATATTGGGTAACCGTCACCACTAATAACTATAAAAGCCACATACGGTTTTGGAAACAGAGGAGCCACTTTTGATTTCTGTTTTCAGCATTTCTTTTCAGCAGTTTTTGTTCTTAGTTTTAGGCAGTTTTTAGAGGAATTTTGTATAAGGCAATTATTTTTCACACTGATAAACAATTGTGTCGCTACTGCGAAAATCGGCACCGGCTGAACAGAAGAGTCGCCACCGTGCGTTATTTATCCCACGGGAGGGAAAGGAAATGCTCGAAGTAAACCTACCGCAAAATGGGGAAAGGTATGGTCATCGCAACCAAAACCTGGGTTCGGGATTCGGTTACGCAAGGGGAAGGTATTAGCACCCCTCACGTCCGTCGTACTCGACGGGATCCACGCTTGTTTTCGGGTATGGATTGTTATTCTATCTACTCTACAGGTCAGGGGTTAAAAGAAAAGAAAATGGATGACTCGGCAAAGTATCGCACTTTGTGCCTACGTATTCCCGTTTGGAACGAGAAATCAGAGTCAACGTAGTTCGCCTACCTACGGGAAAGGAGGGGAAGGTTGCTCGCTAGGATATCGCATCCTATGCCTACGTGCTTTCATACAGCATGAAAGATCAGAGCAAACGTAGTTCGGGCCACATACGACACAAGTCTGTCTTGATTGTTCTTATTCCTTCTGAAAAAGGGTTTTTCTGATTAACAGTCCAAGCGGACAAAAATGACGTTTTGATGAGTTCACATTCTTTTACGGAAGAAGTGTCTTTTATTGTGTTTGAAATATTTATTGTGTTTTTCTGTTTGTTTTGAGAAAGAAGAGACAGAACTCTATCCTATGGTTGCGAAGGGAGTCTAGCCTAATGTTATCATGCATGGGTTAAGACCTAATGTCTATCATGCTCCTCTCTTGCGCAGAGAGAAACAGAGATCCTAAGGGAATAGACGAAAACAGAAACAATAGCATATATACAATAAAGCAGTAAAATGCATGGATGCAGCAATACAAGCGAGGCAAGGGAGTCCCACTCAACCTCGAACCTAGAAAACAATAGGCAAAAGTGAACAAAATTCACTTTCAACCTAACAGGTTAAACAACAAGCAATACTGTCAGGGAAATTCAATCAATACATCAAGAATTATAAACAGCAAAATCTTCATCAACATCTGTCTTCAAGTCATCTTCAACTATCTACAAGCTTCAAGCAAGCATCAGTTTTCATCTTCACAGTCTTCAATGGCTTTTCTTCAAGTCTCCCTCTCCAAGCTGAGGAACCAATCACAAGAATGAACTGGGGTGTTAAGCAATTAGTTGACCACCAAAGGTGGCAAACAGACTGCTAACAACACATAAAATACTTCTCTCAAGAGTTCTATCTCTTAGACACTATCACCAAGCCTTCCAAAGGAAGGGGGTGAGTGTCCTAGAGAGACTCTGCATCACAGAGAGGGATGGAGGCAAACAAAACCTTCCATGTTTGTGAATCAAGTTTTCTACTCTAGAGCTCTGCCTAGCTCCTAAATCCTATAATCTTCAACAGCTTCCAGCAAGAGACACTCCTCATCAATTCTGGAAATTGGTCTTCATTCTTTAATCTTCAAATGGGCTTCATCAGCACAGTCTTCAGCTTAAACCCCAAACCCCAAGCAAGCCCAATACCCCACACAGTCAAATAATAACCCTAGAGAGGGCATAAGGCGGCGATGTCCTATCGAGTCTGTTCTTTCTGTTCACCCCCGTTTAGCAGTAGCTTTTAGATAGTTTTCACCTGTAGATTAGACAAACACTAGATTGGAGCTGTTAGTATTCTTTCCACGAGAATCTTGGAGCGGTTAGTCTTCAAGCTTCTAAACAAACTTTGTAAACTTTTACCACAGGATGAGCTGACGAACCTTTAAGCCTAGGTTTTACATGGGATAACCAATAACCTGGGAGACCTAGAACCTAAATAAGGGCTTGACCACACAATCCCCAAACCAAAAACTTTTTTGGGTTTAGCTTTTAACCATAAATGGATAATATTCAACTAAAGTGAAAATAAAACTTACCTTGATAAGTTTTACAAATTTACCCTTCCAGAATTATAACTAATCCTCACTCAATTAAGAACTTCCTCGCAGAAGCACCTCAACTAAAATATTAGTGAGAGAAAGTAAAAGAAAAAGTTTAAAGAGAGAGATAGAGTGATAAGTGTCAAAACACGATTCTCGATAGTTTGAAATGAGTGAAGATACCTTTATTTATAGGGTTGATGTTGGCTCAAAAAGGAAGTTAATATTAATGCTATTTGGATGAGATAATCAATTTGAACATAGTTCTAATCGATTAGAAACTTCAAAGGTAATCGATTACCGAAAAAAGGAAATAAAATATATCTAATCATTGCACGTCATTAAGATGCTATCATAATCTCTTAGAGACTAATTTTGAAATAATCTAATTGATTATATAATGTCATAATCGATTGGAAAAGTCTAAACTTTGTCCATGACAATTCTTACAGCTCCGAATTAATCTGGCACAATTTTAAGACAATTTTGAAGATATTTACTTGAGAAAAATAAGTTTGGAAATATGTTTTTTTTTTTTGTGTGTGTGTGTGTGTCTGTATGTGTGTGTGTGTGTGTGTGTGTGTGTGTGTGTGTGTGGGTGTGTGTGTGTGTGTGTGTGTGTGTGTGTGTGTGTGTGTGTGTGTGTGTGTGTGTGTGTGTGCGTGTGTGTGTGTGTGTGTGTGTGTGTGTGATTTATCCAAGCACTTTTATGAGAATTATCTTTTACTTTACAAAGCATTCACTCTAACTATTTAAGGTAGGGATTTCTTGTACTTTAAGACTTTGTTAGATACTTTCTTTTGTAGACACTTGCTTGAGTTCACTTAAGATAAGGCTTAAGCTTATATTACATTTTGGTTGCTATCATTAGGTAGCCAAGTCCATCAAACCTTAATACTTAGACTTGCATCTTTATCCGCTTAATTACTTATGCTTGACTTGTTAAAATGCATTGGTTGCTAACATTAATTAGTTGTCATCATTAAAAGTTATTGTCCTTGTTAAAAGCATATCACCTGCAACACAAGGTTCCATATTTTTCTCTTTGAAGGATTCGAGGTGGTGGTTACATTTATGGGCATTCCCTCTATTTTTATGTTATCCTTGTCATCCAAGTTAACAATCACTCCAAGTTGGATGATTTTCCTTTCTGACCATGACCTATGATGAGGCCCTTTTGAATGATCCAAGCTTAAGGTTCTTTACAGTGTTGGGAGAAATCACGGTCACCCTTTCAAAATGAATTTTTTTTTACCTTTGATCAAGAAGTCACCAGAGTGGATTTCGGGGGTCATTGAGCCACTTTTTGCCCCTTTCAACATTCTTTATTGTGTGGCAAGCTTTTCTTTCATCAACGATCATGAGGGACATCATCCCTGCAAATAAACACAAATAAAGATTAGACAAAGAAAAAAATCCAACTACAATGCCTAAACAAATATCAAACATATGCAAATAGTCATCAATTTTCTTCTCCCAATCATCACATTGATCAAACTCCACCATTTTCCTCGAGCTCATGATATGAAACTGCTCCAAGATCTCAACAACCTCCCTCTCTATGACTCTAAAGTAATCACAGTTGAAGCCATTTATGACCACATAGTCCTTCGTCCATTATATAGGGAATCAATATTCTCTATCTTCTCCATACATTACCATAGAACAATTATCTCGTGCCCCTCACTCTCACAAACCTATCCTTTCAGTTTTTATATTTATTTGAGTGAGAGTAAAAAGAATCATCTTAGGTAGGGCAACTAGGGTCACCCAACCTCCCTTGGTCTTCGTTTTAGTTCCATCAAATGAAAAAGTAATGTATATTGCAGGCATACCTTTTGGGTGGCTATAGATGATTATGAACGTACTTATAAAGGTCGATCCATTGGACAATATCTAAGAGGGGGCTATGTTGATGGTCTAAAGAACCTCAAACTCAAATATTATGAAAAAAATAAACACATCTAAGTAATAAATGACAGGGTAATGCATGCAAAAGAACTCTTCTTTTGAATATGTAAAGGCATCCATGTTAACCCACACCTCTTCAGAGCAGAGTTCTAATATGACACCTTTCTCATTGTCTGAGCTGAATAATTTTATGCTCTTACAAAAGGTAATCACATTTTCCTTGATTATGTAAGGAGTTTTGAAGTCTTAGACTCCCAATTTTTTTGAGGAATTGGTCTCCAATATGTGATATCGCATGTTTTAGGGATGGGGATAGAGTAAAATAGTATCACTATCATTACTGTAATAAAAAATGGTATCATAATTGTCCATCTTTCCTAATTCTACATGTTTATAATTGAACGATTCATCCAGTTTCTTTGCCTTCACAACACAATATCTCCACATCTCCATGGTTCTTCATGAATGAAGGGTTCTATAAGGTTGTTAATCTCATATAACTCATTGATAATCGCCATCCCCAAAAAAGGAGAAGATAAATAAGAAGGAGAAATTTAATACCTGATTATAGTTTGACGATGGTCATAATTTGAAGAACCTAACTAGGAGAGAAAGAGTCGGAGAAGAATAGTTTCTCAAAAAAATGAATAATGTGTAGGTAAACGTAAGGAGAGTGATTGATATTCCTCTATTTATAAGACTAGAGGTCTAAGCCAAGTAGGCATTATTGATAAGAAATATTAATGTGTCTCTTAGTAAGTAGTAGGACATCTACAAGTGAAATTAGACTCATACAGATTAAACAACGGTCCATAATGCTTACACTTTTACAAGATAAATATCATTATAACAAAACATTAAATGCCCCCCACATTCTTCTTATAAGTGAGACTTGAGGAACTCACCACAAGTGATGTTTGAGGGACTAACCCCAAGTAACGCTTGAGGGGCTTGCCACCAAACCTTGTCTAGGGGACTTGTTTTCCCAATTCTTCTCTAGAAAGATATTTTCGTCTACCTGACATAAATCAATTGGCCCTTCTCATACTTCTTGTTTAAGGCACAGTAGATTAGAATAACTATATTTGGGTCCTAGAAAAGGACAACCCATAACTCAATCACCCCAAACAACATTATAAATTATCATAGGTGATTCAAGCGAGTTTGACCTCACGCATCATAGGTCATCCAATCCGACCCACCAAACCCAAGCGTGGGTCACCCGACCCACATTTGTGTCCATCAAGGACAACTAATTTAATATGTGTTGCAGTGAGAATTGGATAACAAGCTATTGATTAACTTGAATTGCAAATCTATGAAATTCACCACCGAGCTTTGGTTTATCCAAAGGAAAGGGTAGAGAACAAAAAAACCCTAAAAATAATGTGGTAGATCTAAAGTTCGGGGGTTAGTTATACCTAGGGAAGGTGTTAGCATCCTAAGTATCTGTAGTACTCTACATGAACCTCTTGTTTTAAGTGTGTTATTTGCTATCTGTCTGCTAAGGGTTGAAAAGAGAGCTAAGGGGTTAGTTCTAAGTATGTTCTATTACGCATCTATTTTCTTATGTTTTACAGGATATCTAAAATATGGATTAAAGAAATAAACGAAGAAAGAAATGTAAAGAAAAGAGAGAAAAAAAGAGGAAGGAAAGAAAAGAAAAAGAAAGAATAGAAAAGGAAAGAAAAAAATGGGTGGGGGCCACCACACACTAGTGGCACTTGCCACATGTGTGTGGCGCCTGCCACCATGAAGAAGAAGGGAAGTGTGGCACCTGCCACCTTCCAAAGAGTGAGGGGAGTGGCGAGTGCCACTCCTAAAAGAAAGGGAAGTGGCTTGTGCTACTTCCTCCATACATTTTCTCCACTCCTCCCTACATTTTCTCCGATCTTCACTGCATGTTTTGGCATGAGATATTGGGTAACCGTCACCACTAATAACTATAAAAGCCACATACGGTTTTGGAAACAGAGGAGCCACTTTTGATTTTTGTTTTCAGCATTTCTTTTCAGCAGTTTTTGTTCTTAGTTTTAGGCAGTTTTTAGAGGAATTTTGTATAAGGCAATTATTTTTCACACTGATAAACAATTGTGTCGCTACTGCGAAAATCGGCGCCGGCTGAACAGAAGAGTCGCCATCGTGCGTTATTTATCCCACGGGAGGGAAAGGAAACGCTCGAAGTAAACCTACCGCAAAACGGGGAAAGGTATGGTCATCGCAACCAAAACCTGGGTTCGGGAGTCGGTTACGCAAGGGGAAGGTATTAGCACCCCTCACGTCCGTCGTACTCGACGGGATCCACGCTTGTTTTCGGGTATGGATTGTTATTCTATCTACTCTACAGGTCAGGGGTTAAAAGAAAAGAAAATGGATGACTCGGCAAAGTATCGCACTTTGTGCCTACGTATTCCCGTCTGGAACGAGAAATCAGAGTCAACGTAGTTCGCCTACCTACGGGAAAGGAGGGGAAGGTTGCTCGCTAGGATATCGCATCCTATGCCTACGTGCTTTCATACAGCATGAAAGATCAGAGCAAACGTAGTTCGGGCCACGTACGACACAAGTCTGTCTTGATTGTTCTTATTCCTTCTGAAAAAGGGTTTTTCTGATTAACAGTCCAAGCGGACAAAAATGACGTTTTGATGAGTTCACATTCTTTTACGGAAGAAGTGTCTTTTATTGTGTTTGAAATATTTATTGTGTTTTTCTGTTTGTTTTGAGAAAGAAGAGACAGAACTCTATCCTATGGTTGCGAAGGGAGTCTAGCCTAATGTTATCATGCATGGGTTAAGACCTAATGTCTATCATGCTCCTCTCTTGCGCAGAGAGAAACAGAGATCCTAAGGGAATAGACGGAAACAGAAACAATAGCATATATACAATAAAGCAGTAAAATGCATGGATGCAGCAATACAAGCGAGGCAAGGGAGTCCCACTCAACCTCGAACCTAGAAAACAATAGGCAAAAGTGAACAAAATTCACTTTCAACCTAACAGGTTAAACAACAAGCAATACAGTCAGGGAAATTCAATCAATACATCAAGAATTATAAACAACAAAATCTTCATCAACATCTGTCTTCAAGTCATCTTCAACTATCTACAAGCTTCAAGCAAGCATCAGTTTTCATCTTCACAGTCTTCAATGGCTTTTCTTCAAGTCTCCCTCGCCAAGCTGAGGAACCAATCACAAGAATGAACTGGGGTGTTAAGCAATTAGTTGACCACCAAAGGTGGCAAACAGACTGCTAACAACACATAAAATACTTCTCTCAAGAGTTCTATCTCTTAGACACTATCACCAAGCCTTCCAAAGGAAGGGGGTGAGTGTCCTAGAGAGACTCTGCATCACAGAGAGGGATGGAGGCAAACAAAACCTTCCATGTTTGTGAATCAAGTTTTCTACTCTAGAGCTCTGCCTAGCTCCTAAATCCTATAATCTTCAACAGCTGCCAGCAAGAGACACTCCTCATCAATTCTGGAAATTGGTCTTCATTCTTTAATCTTCAAATGGGCTTCATCAGCACAGTCTTCAGCTTAAACCCCAAACCCCAAGCAAGCCCAATACCCCACACAGTCAAATAATAACCCTAGAGAGGGCATAAGGCGGCGATGTCCTATCAAGTCTGTTCTTTCTGTTCACCCCCGTTTAGCAGTAGCTTTTAGATAGTTTTCACCTGTAGATTAGACAAACACTAGATTGGAGCTGTTAGTATTCTTTCCACGAGAATCTTGGAGCGGTTAGTCTTCAAGCTTCTAAACAAACTTTGTAAACTTTTACCACAGGATGAGCTGACGAACCTTTAAGCCTAGGTTTTACATGGGATAACCAATAACCTGGGAGACCTAGAACCTAAATAAGGGCTTGACCACACAATCCCCAAACCAAAAATTTTTTTGGTTTAGCTTTTAACCATAAATGGATAATATTCAACTAAAGTGAAAATAAAACTTACCTTGATAAGTTTTACAAATTTACCCTTCCAGAATTATAACTAATCCTCACTCAATTAAGAACTTCCTCGCAGAAGCACCTCAACTAAAATATTAGTGAGAGAAAGTAAAAGAAAAAGTTTAAAGAGAGAGATAGAGTGATAAGTGTCAAAACACGATTCTCGATAGTTTGAAATGAGTGAAGATACCTTTATTTATAGGGTTGATGTTGGCTCAAAAAGGAAGTTAATATTAATGCTATTTGGATGAGATAATCAATTTGAACATAGTTCTAATCGATTAGAAACTTCAAAGGTAATCGATTACCGAAAAAAGGAAATAAAATATATCTAATCATTGCACGTCATTAAGATGCTATCATAATCTCTTAGAGACTAATTTTGAAATAATCTAATTGATTATATAATGTCATAATCGATTGGAAAAGTCTAAACTTTGTCCATGACAATTCTTACAGCTCCGAATTAATCTGGCACAATTTTAAGACAATTTTGAAGATATTTACTTGAGAAAAATAAGTTTGGAAATATGTTTTTGTGTGTGTGTGTGTGTGTGTGTATCTGTATGTGTGTGTGTGTGTGTGTGTGTGTGTGTGTGTGTGTGTGTGTGTGTGTGTGTGTGTGTGTGTGTGTGTGTGCGTGTGTGTGTGTGTGTGTGTGTGATTTATCCAAGCACTTTTATGAGAATTATCTTTTACTTTACAAAGCATTCACTCTAACTATTTAAGGTAGGGATTTCTTGTACTTTAAGACTTTGTTAGATACTTTCTTTTGTAGACACTTGCTTGAGTTCACTTAAGATAAGGCTTAAGCTTATATTACATTTTGGTTGCTATCATTAGGTAGCCAAGTCCATCAAACCTTAATACTTAGACTTGCATCTTTATCCGCTTAATTACTTATGCTTGACTTGTTAAAATGCATTGGTTGCTAACATTAATTAGTTGTCATCATTAAAAGTTATTGTCCTTGTTAAAAGCATATCACCTGCAACACAAGGTTCCATATTTTTCTCTTTGAAGGATTCGAGGTGGTGGTTACATTTATGGGCATTCCCTCTATTTTTATGTTATCCTTGTCATCCAAGTTAACAATCACTCCAAGTTGGATGATTTTTCTTTCTGACCATGACCTATGGATGAGGCCCTTTTGAATGATCCAAGCTTAAGGTTCTTTACAGTGTTGGGAGAAAGTAGGGGTGTGGTTAGCAATGGTGACTTGAGCCCAGGCGTTTCTATTAATGAAACGCAGCGTATTGCTGCGTAATACTTCCCTCTAGATTTCGTTTTGAATCGTGGCCATTAGATCAGATTGAGAGTCAAAGTCAAATGAATCATCCAACGCTGGGAAAGTCATTATCTCCAAAGTTAGGGTTTCAGCCATTGATGAACCCTGCATGCAGCTCGCGCGAACCAGAATTCCACATACTCCTACACCTTCATTTCTCCATGAAACTCACATCTGTAAAAAGCAAAAACGCTCCATTTCTTCTCCTCTACACAACCATGGCCTTGGTTTTCTCTGAAACTCCCTCTAGGTCCAAACCCGATAGGTAGAAGGTCTAGATTCCACCATTTTAGACTGATATCAACCATGCCAATTCTTGCTAACTCTTACACTAACACAATCTACACGCTTTGCTGATCATTTTAATCTATCTAACCAAGATCATCATGCCCTAACCTAGGTGTTCTAAGGCAAAACAGCTTTGGTGCTCCAATGGTAACTTCCATGAAATGTCTTCAAAATCATCAGAAACAATCATCTAACCATTCCTAACCATTCTAACCTAATGATTCTCTATTATTCTAACTAAATCTATCCAAATCGAAGGAAACACCAACCTGGTTTAAAGATGAAAACAGATGCAGAATTCCTTGGATCCAAAGCTTGCAATGCTTGGGAATTGATCAACAAACTTGGTTCTTGATTCTGTATGCAGTAGATCTTGCTCACACCCCTTGGATTGCCATAACCCCTTCCTTTTGCAATTTGGATGATGAAGTTGGATAGCACGAATTCCTCCTCAATTCAAACAGATTTTGATGGAAATTTGATCTATGATGGATGTAGATGATGATAGGATCAAGAATTGTGGAGAATGATGAAGATTTGATAGAGTTTGGAATGAATTTGCACAATTGAAGAATGAGATGAAACTTGGTATTTTGATCAAAATGAATCACCAACCCTTGAATGAAGCCACTCTACCCAATATATAGACACTCATAGAACACTCTAGAACTTGGTAGAAACTTCTTGTGCACAATTCCCTTGTGAACTTGGTTATGTTACTTCCTTTGTAAGCCAACTAGCATAACTTCCAAACTTTGAACCAAACTCAAAAATCTACTTTTGCCAATTTTCTTAAAACATTTTTTCCAATCAAAATGACCTATAATTTCATCCCATTTGGCCATGTTATGAAAAATCTCAATTTTAGGTCACTTTTATTCATTAAATTCACTTTTAAATGACCAAATTTGGAAACTTGAGCTATGGACATTTCCAAACTTTCATGATCACTTTTCTAGACTTAAAATGTCATTTGGAGCAAGTTTGATGTTGTGAAGTTTTTCATTTGAAGCTTCCTTGTATGAGTTTTGGGCATAGGCTTGAAATGACTTGTAATTCTCAAATGACCAAAATACCCTTTGCTTGCCAAGGACATAAGTAGAGTTCCACAAATAATATGAAGGCATACCATACCTTTCTAGAAAGATAAGACAATGAGGAACAACTCTTATGTTGACCATAAATTCATTTAAAATCTCCTTGAGGGGTAAAAGTTTCTTGGAAGACAAGTAACTTTCACAGACATAATTTCAGATACCTCAAATGACCTGTAACTTGCAAGGATCATAACTTGAGTTCTATAAATCTCCTTGATGTCTTCCACCACTCAAATTAAAGGTCTTGAGATCCTCTACAAGTTTCATGTTGGCCAAGGATCCATTTGAAGCTTGCATCTTGACGTATCTTGCTTGGAAGTTTGACCTAAATCAGGGGATTTTACACAGAAACCCTAATTTAGAAACTCCTCTTCTTCTTGATTTCTCTTAATTTCTTCTTGGCACAACACCACATCCATATCTACATGTCAAATGAGGAACCCCACATCTCTCAAATAGGCCTTGATGCCCTTCAAACAATCATTTGACCTAGGGTTGACCCAGAGTTGACCCAGATGAAACCCTAGTTGACTGTCTCCAACTGCAACTCTTGTGATCACATCAATGACTGGTCTCACTTTCAAAATGCCTCTCTAGGTCCTCCATGATGTCTGTATACTCTCCATGACCTCAATTCACAGCCCACAACTTCTTTGATGATCTTCACATACACTCAAGATAGGAGAGAGATCCACTGCTTGGTCCAATGACTTCTTTAGACTTCAATTTCTTTCTGATGACTTGGATAAGATTGAATTTGGATAATAACCTCTTGATAGGCTCATAGAGATGAGAATAGTACTTGGTCCCTTGTTGGATGACTTGCTATGCTATGCTATGCAAATGATTAGACTATGTACATGACTCTATATGCAAATGCTAATGAAATTGAAACATAAACCAAGTGAAATAGGTTGAGCAAATTTTAGGGTGCAACAAATTGCCAGTTAGTATTAGGATTGATTTACGTGTTGTAACTTTGTACTAAACTACAAGCCGACCTCCGTAATCCAAGAGCTTTTTTGTTCCTCGTAATTGACAGGTTCCATTTATTTACTGTTATTGTTATTGTTATTTTTATGCATTCCTTTTATTTTTTGGCTAGCATTAAGATTAGATTTTGTAATAGCATGCAAGCCATGTCAGGCTAAACCTCTTAGTATCGGTATGTAATTACGATTGGTCGGGAGGGGTTATGTAACTCATGGCGTGAATTTAAGAGAAATATGTTAGAACACAAATTGGTGTTTCTTATATCTCTATGTTTTGATGATAACGTTTATGGAATTTTGTAATGAGTAAATATATACTCTAAAATTTGTTCAAGTATTATTGTTTCAAGTATAAAATTAAATACTCTTAAAGAAGCAAAATACATAAGTACAAAGAAACTATGCAAAGCTCTAAAGCATCAGATGCAAGACTATCAGAAGATTCTGAAGCGCTGCCAGAAGGATCTGAAGCAGTAGCTATAGAATGATCTGAAGCGTTAATGAAAGAAGTATACAAAAGCTGAAAGCTCTGATCTTATCAAACTCTAAAGTTCGTTTCACTACAAACTCAGAGGTTTAATAACCAGACTCTTATCATTAATATTCACGCTCAAAGCACATACTACTGCATTCTCTGATGAAGATCTGATCAAGACTGAGACTCTGATACATTAAAGATCTAATCAAGACTGAGACTCTGATACATTAAAGATCTGATCATCTATCAAGACTCTGAACTTATTATTCATCTTAAAGCCCTGATCATCTTAAAGCATTCCATACCTTTTTAAAGCTTACCACAAGTTCTGAAGTTTAGATCATGAAGACTTCATATTGAAGAAAGCTTGTTGAAGAAGCTGTAAACTTGATTAGACGTGGTGCTACTTCCAAAGTAACCAACGACTAATTTGTCCAAAGAAGTGACGTGGTGCAAATCCCAAGGCTTCTACAACCATACCTTTCTGCAGAAAGCATATCTCTTCCCATACTTTTGGTGATGAAAAGTCATACAATCAACTATTATATTCAGCTGCACATCACTCAAGGCATTTGAAAAAGCTATAAAAGGAAAACTACTTCAACATTTTGAGCTTGCTAATTCACTACTCATCTTTTGCTCATTACTAGATCACTTAAAAAGAAATACACGCTTGATTCATAAAAGAGAAAATCTATCAAGATCTTACTCATTTTGATCTCTCATAAAACCATATAGTTTTTGTTGTACTTAATCTTAAGTGTAAACATCACAGTTGTGATACAGCTTATTAGAAGCATTCAACACTTGTTAGTTTACAATAAATTGTAAGAAGTTCCTTAAGAAGACCAAGGTGTGGTCAGTAGTTCTTGAGAAGACTAAGACAATTGTTCTTAGTGCTTTCTATTGTAATCCGTTGAT
This sequence comes from Lathyrus sativus, assembly GCA_963859935.3. Classification (NCBI taxonomy): domain Eukaryota; kingdom Viridiplantae; phylum Streptophyta; class Magnoliopsida; order Fabales; family Fabaceae; genus Lathyrus; species Lathyrus sativus. The sequence continues at coordinate 114,364,709 of OZ012736.1, read as the reverse complement.
CAATAGTGGATTAAGTCCTTGCAGAGAAAGGCAAATCATCTTTGATAAGGTGGACTGGAGTAGTTGAGTTCAACGAACCAGGATAAAAATATTGAGTTCTTTTTATTGTCATATTTCTTAAAACTCTTATTCAACCCCCCCCTTCTAAGTGTTTTTCTCACCTTCAGTTGGCATCAGAGCTCCGGTTCTGTTTGTGCTATCACTTAACCGTGACCAGAAAAGATCCAGTGAGAAAAACTCTTGATACTCTTGGTTGATATACATTATGGCTGTTGAAACTCAAACACCCAACAACAACAAATATGAAGAAAGAGTCAGCACAAAACCTCCCATGTTTGATGGAGAGAAATTTGATTATTGGAAAGATAGACTGGAAAGTTTCTTTCTAGGATTTGATACTGATCTTTGGGACTTAGTCATTGATGGATATGTTCATCCCACTGATGGGAATGGCAAGAAAGTTGACAGAAAAGCAATGACTAAGGAGCAAAAGAAGGAATTCAGAAATCACCACAAGGCTAGAACTATATTGCTAAACGCTATATCTCATACTGAGTATGAGAAAATAACCAACAGAGAAACTGCCTTTGATATATTTGAATCCCTGAAGATGACTCATGAAGGGAACTCTAAAGTCAAAGAAACCAAGGCTCTGGCGCTGATCCAGAAGTATGAAGCTTTCAAGATAGAAGAATTTGAGTCTATTGAAGCAATGTTTTCCAGATTCCAGATTCTCACTGCTGGCTTAAAGGTTCTGGACAAGGGTTACTCTACAGCAGGTCATGCCAACCAGATGGAGACCCATGGTCACTGCTCTGAAGCTGGCAAAGGATCTAAACAAGATTACGCTGGAGGAACTAATCAGTTCTCTAAGGAGTCATGAGATTGAACTAGAGGAAGATGAGCCTCTAAAGAAAGGTAAGTCAATTGCGTTAAAATCTAATAAAGTTGTTAAAGCATTGCAGATATTAGAAGAAAGTTCTAAAGAGTCTGCTTCTGAAGATGAAGAAGAACTATCCTTGCTATCCAGAAGAATCAATAAACTCTAGAAGAATAAGCAAAAGAAGTTCAAGAACTTTAGAAAACCAGATCAACACAAAGAATATTCTGGGCACAGAAGATCTGGAGAACACTCTGGTATAGAAGATCTGGAGAATCCTCTGGACACAGACGATCTGGAAAAAGAGAGGTTGTTTGCTATGAAAGCAAAGAACCTGGGCACTACAAGAGTGATTGTCCAAAGCTTCAGAAGGAGAACCCAAAAAGAAATTCAGATCATAAAAAGAAAGTTCTGATGGCTACTTGGGATGACTCAGATGCATCTGATTCGTCATCAGAGTCAGAAGAGGAATGTGCAAATGTAGCATTCATGGCTGACATTGAGGACAGTGCTGAATCATCTGGATTAGAATCAGAATTTGATCCTGAGGAGGTATTTGCTGAACTTTCTAGACAGGAACTTGCTGAAAGTTTATTTGATATTCTTGAAAACTATAGTAAAGTTAAACTCAAATACAAAACGCTTCTAAAGCATATTGAATTTGAGAGTAACAAGTTTGAATCAGAAATAGCTGAACTAAAACATGAAAATCTTCAATTGAAAATCAATTTAGAAACTGCTCAACTAAACTCTGATTCAAAATCTGAACCATGCTCTAAAAACATTTTACAAGAGTATGACTATAGTTTCAGGAAGTTTTTAACTAAAAGCCTAGATAGAAGCAAAATGGCTTCAATGATCTATGGTATTAGCAGAAACTATAGAAAAGGTGTTGGATAAAAATCTTACTCTTATGAAGATTCAAATCCAAAATCTGTAGATAAACTGGATATCAAGTATCCTCCCTTGTATTCTAAGTTTACATTTGGTCACTTAAATGATATTAAACACACTAAGTCTAATTAGAACAAATCTGTGTTTAATAAATCTAAAGCTAATCAGAACAAGTCTTATGTTGAAAGACAGAAGTTCAGAAAAAGCTTTAAGGTAACTAACCAAAAAGGACCCAAGAAAATTTGGGTACCTAAGGATAAGATAATCTATGTTGCAGACATCCTTAGCAGCGAAGTCAAGACTACAGTCATGGTACCTGGACTCTGGATGCTCACGACATATGACGGGAAAAAGGTCTATGTTCCAAAGTCTGGAGCTTAGATATGGAGAAGATGTCAAGTTTGGAGGGAATCAGAAGGGCAAAATAATTGGCTCTGGAACCATAGGCAATGGTAAATTTCCTTCCATAACTAATGTCTTGCTTGTTGAAGGGTTAGCTCACAATCTATTGTCCATAAGTCAATTAAGTGACAATGGTTATGACATTATATTTAATCAAAAGTGTTGTAAAGCTGTTAGTCAAAAGGATGGCTCAATCCTCTTTAATGGTAAAAGGAAAAATAACATTTATAAAATTAGTCTTTCAGAACTTAAGGTTCAGAATGTTAAATGCCTTATGTCTGTTAATGAGGAGCAATGGGTCTGGCACAGAATATTGGGTCATATTAATATGAGACGTATATCTCAGATTAATAAGCTTAATCTGGTCAGAGGACTTCCTGATCTGAAGTTCAACTCAGATGCTTTTAGTGAAGCATGTCAGAAAGGAAAATTTTCAAAATCATCTTTTAAATCCAAAAATGTTGTTTCAACTTCAAAACCATTAGAGTTACTTCACATTGATCTGTTTAGACCAGTGAAAATTGCATCCATCAGAGGCAAGAAGTATGGATTAGTCATTGTTGATGACTACAGCAGATGGACATGGGTAAAATTCCTAAAACACAAGGATGAGTCACACTCTGTGTTCTTTGACTTCTGCAAACAAGTCCAAACTGAAAAAGATTTCAAAATTGTTAAAGTCAGAAGTGGTCATGGTGGTGAATTTGAAAACAAACATTTTGAAAAATATTTTAATGAAAATGGCATTGCTCATGATTTCTCCTGTCCTAGAACTGCACAACAGAATGGATTTGTAGAGAGGAAAAATAGAACTTTGCAAGAGATGGCCAGAACCATGATCAATGAGACTAACATGGCAAAAAAATTTTGGGCAGAGGCAATTAACACAGCATGTTACATTCAGAACAGAGTGTCAATTAGACCTCTTCTAGAAAAGACTCCTTATGAATTGTGGAGGAATAGAAAGCCAAACATTTCTTATTTCCATCCTTTTGGATGTATTTGTTTTATACTGAACACTAAAGAGAATCTTAACAGGTTTGATTCTAAAGCACAAAAGTGTTTCATGCTTGGATATTCTGAACGCTCTAAAGGCTACAGAGTATACAATACTGAGACACAGATTGTGGAGGAATCTATACATGTTAGATTTGATGATAAGCTTGGCAATCAAAAGACAAAGCAGATTGAAAACTCTGCAGGTGGAGAAGTTATTCTCATAGAATCTGAGAAACCAGAGGTAGAGAAAGCTCAAGAAGAAGCTACGCTAGATGCAACTCCATTAGCTGCTTAGATGAATAACATGAATATTTCTGAAGAACCAACAGTTAAAGGATCATCCAGAATCAAGGCTTCCCATCCAGAAGAAATGATTATTGGAAAGAAAGATGACCCTATAAGAACAAGGTCGTTTATCAGATCATCTGGAACATCACTTCTTGGGTTGGTGTTTATTATTGAACCAACATCCGTGGATGAAGCTCTGAGTGACAATGATTGGATACTTGCAATGCAAGATGAGCTAAATCAATTTACAAGAAATGATGTGTGATATCTGGTTCCTAGACCAAAAGGTTTCAACATTATTGGAACAAAGTGGGTATTCAGAAATAAATTAAATGAGCAAGGAGAAGTTGTAAGGAACAAGGCAAGGCTGGTAGCTCAAGGGTACAGTCAACAAGAAGGTATTGATTACACTGAAAGTTATGCTCCAGTGGCAAGGTTAGAGTCTATACGCCTTCTTATTTCATTTGCTGCACAACATAACATCACTCTATATTAGATGGATGTTAAGAGTGTCTTCTTAAATGGTATTATAGAAGAAGAAGTTTATGTCCATCAACCTCCTGGTTTTGAAAGTGATAAATTTCCAGATCATGTTTTCAAACTTAAAAAATCTCTTTATGGTTTGAAACAAGCTCCCAGAGCTTGGTATGAAAGATTAAGTCATTTTCTTTTGGAAAAGAACTTTATCAGAGGCAAAGTGGACACAACTCTTTTCTGAAAAACATTTAAGAAAGATTTACTAGTTTGTCAAATTTATGTGGATGATATTATTTTTGGATCTACCAATATTATGCTGGGAAAGGAGTTTGCTTTGTCTATGCAGGCTGAATTTGAAATGAGCATGAGGGGAGAACTTAGATTCTTTCTGGGAATCCAAGTGAATCAGACTCCAAATTGCACATATATTCATCAGACTAAATATGTCAAAGAGCTTCTGAAGAAATTCAATCTGAATGAAAGCAAATTGGTAAAGACTCCAATGCATCCTACAAGCACACTTGGTAAGGAAGAGGTAAGTAAGAAAGTTGATCAAAAACTTTACAGAGGTATGATTGGATCTCTCTTATATTTAACTACATCAAGACCTGATATTTTATTCAGTGTGTGTCTGTGTGCTAGATTCCAATCAGATCCCAGAGAATCACACTTAACAGCTGTTAAGAGGATTCTAAGGTATCTGAAAGGTACTACTAATGTGGGTCTGTGTTATAGAAGATCTGATGAGTATAAATTAGTTGGATTATGTGATGATGACTATGCTGGAGACAGAGTAGAACGTAAAAGTACTTCTGGAAGTTGTCAATTTCTTGGAAGTCATCTGATCTCTTGGTTCAGTAAGAAGAAACCCACAATTGCACTTTCAACAACAGAGGCAGAATATATTGCTGCTGCTAGTTGTAGCACCCAGATGCTTTGGATGAAAAGTCAACTAGAAGATTATCAGATCTTTGAGAGTAACATTTATATCTTTTGTGATAATACTTCTGCTATATGCTTATCTAAAAACCCTTTTTTACATTCTAAAGCTAAGCATATAGAGATTAAACATCATTTCATCAGAGACTATGTTCAGAAGGGAATTATCAATTTAAAATTTGTAGATACAGATCATCACTGGGCTGATATCTCTACAAAACCCCTTGCTGAAGATAGATTTAAATTCATTCTGAAAAATATAAGTATGGACTTCTGTCCAGAATAAAATATTCATCAGATGAAATTTTTTTTCAGATGATAAATGTCTAAACTCTGAAGTATTTTCTTGTTCAATTATGTGTTTATTTATTTGTGTGTAAATATGAACTAACAAGGCTCAGAAGATCTGAACGTTGCCTAATGTGTCATTTCTCAAAGAGTTTCAGAGGCACATGCAAGCAAACACGTGTAGCTCAGAATCTGGAAAGGTAGAGTGCACCATACTGAAGTGACATTTGAGGTATTGCTTTGAAAATCCAAAATCTCTTGATTTTGCCCCCTTATGTCAGAATCTTAAATGGTTGATATGATTTTATTCTTTGCATTAATTACTTGATTTGATTATGGTTCACTTTATTCAATGCTTGTGCACGCTTGAGAATGTGTGTCTTTTTGCATGCCCTAAAAGTTTTCTATAAATTCTCACAACTTTTCACAAATCACACTTTACATTTATCATCTCTCATATGCATTTCTGCCTTCTCTATTGTTTCCATCTTATTTCAAAACCCAAAAACCCAGACGCATCTCAAGAACTTCAATGGCTTCACCTTCGTCAACACCTGCTCAGATGAAAACTTCAACTGTTGCTGCATCATCTCCTAATGCTGCTGGTTCATCCTAAACTGTTGTTGTATACAAAGCACCTGTAAGAACTCTTCTCACTCCAATCAAAGAACTTGAGGTTCTGTGTGAGAACTTTGTGGATTTTGAACCCATCAAAGAAAATGGTTTTGATCTCCTTTCAACTATCAAAGCTCAGAACTGGGAAAAGTATTTTGACAGGATGATGGGTCCTGTTTATCCAGCTTTGGTAAAAGAATTCTGGATACACGCTCAAGTTTGCCCTAAGTTTATTCATTCATCTGTTCTTGGGAAGGAAATTGTCATTACTGAAAAATTAATCAGACAACTACTTGAGTATAAGGAAACTGAGGGAATCACGAGTATGGCTACTGATCGTGTGGATTTGGCTGACATTTTTCAAGAAGTTTGTGTTTCTGGGGAACCATCTAACAAGGTCAGAGATCTGAAACCTGTTTACAAAATATGGGCTAAGATCTTCATGAGTTCAATCTTTCATAGGAAATCTTCTAACTCACCAGATTATGTAAATTCAGAACAAATGTACTTCATGTTCTGTATGAGGAAAGGAAAGAAGGTGGATTTACCTTATCTTCTGTTCAGTCATCTTCTGAACCATATCAAAGAAACAAGAGAAGAAGTTAGGGTTAAAGCTGGAAAAATCAGAACTTGGATCCCTATGGGAAGACTGATATCAGACATTCTAACAGAGAATGGTCTTGTGAAACATCTGTTTGATGCTGAGGTGAAAGAGGATTTGTCCTATGTTATAGGATCTGTCATGAATGGGAACACTCTGAAGAGAATGAAGGTAATTTCAGAGCTTGCTGGAAAACCTAAGAAATTTCAATCTGAAGATGTCAGCAGAAGGAGAATTCCTTTAGCAGATTTTCCTATGTTCAGTGCTGATGAACCTAGGCACATCATTCTGACATACATTGCTGAATGTTTAAGAGATGGTATTCCTCTGCCTGCTAACATAGTACAGAATGAAGGAGAAGTATTGCCAAATCTTCTGAGAGAAAGGCGTAGGAAGAGAAAGGCTGAGGAAGGATCTTTTGCACAACCCAAGAGGAAAGCCTCTGATGCTGGTGACAAGCCTGAAAAAGACAAAAAGCAAAAGGAAAATCCTCCAGAAGCTACTGTGGAAGAAATCAGAGAAACAATTCACCAGGTATTAACATCTGATCCTAAACCATATGTACCTTCATCCTCACCTTCACCTCCACCATCTCCTCCTAAATCATCTGTACCTAAATCATCTGAACCCATTTTATCTCCTAACAAACATTCTCAACCATCTTCTGTTCAACTACCATCTAAACCCCCTCAACAGAAATCATCTGAACATCAACCCTCTCAACAAAAACAATTTGAATCACAACAACAACCATCATCTGTATCACAAAAACAACAATCCTCTGAACAACAAACAAAATCAGAACAACAAAAACAAACTGAACCACTCTCTTCTACTCAACCACCAAAAGAACCAACCATCAAAAATCCTGAACCATCTGTCCAACATCCACCTGAAGAAATTTTGAATGTATCACCACTTGCAACCATGTATGTCCTCTCTTCAACTTCATGTCATTCAACTGAATCATCTGATTCTGATGAATCTGAAGTTCACTCACCAACCAGCTTAAAAATTCCTGATCCCTATAAACCACTATCATCTGATCTACCTGAATCTGACAACCCTCTTCGCTTCAAATTCAACTTCATAGATTTTATGTCATCCTCATCTGATGTTGTTACATCAACACCATCTGATACTGACACCTCCATTCCTCAACTTACCATACCACAAACATCCATACCCCAACCATCTAAATAAACTCAAACTCAAACACCTACTGAACAAACTCAAACACCTACTGAACAAACTCAAACACCTATTGAACCATCACAACCTGTCACCATAGATGACTTTCTGAACCCCAAACCCATATCAGATGTTTCTACTCTATTCAAAAATTTCAAAAAGGAACTTAGTATGGGAATTGCTTCTGTGGAGAAAGAGTGCATGACTAGTTTGGATCCTGCTGAATCTGAAGCTTCTGGGAACAAATTCATATCAAAATTCAACTCTGCTACATCTGACCTCAGAACATTCGGTGCGGATGATGCAAAGGCTAAGTTTGCTGAAATGGTCAGACAAACTCTGCTGAACATTATCACAACTCCAGTGCTTCTTCTAGAAGATGCTCCTGCTGAAAATTCTGCATCAATAGAAGATACTCCTGCATCTGACATGGAGATTGATCATCCAATGGCACCTGCATCTGCTTTTGAACCTTCTGCATCTGATGAAGACTGAGATTCCAGATATTGTCCAAGAAGTCAAGGAAATTAGAACATGGATGATAAAACAGGAACGGACTACTGAAGAAATCAAGACTTGGATGGCCAAGCAAGAAGAGTCCACTGCTAAGATTACGGATCTTCTGACCCTGATTGCTTCTCGCAAGCCCTAGTTTTCTTTTTCATGTCTTTGCATTCTTGTTTTGCACTCGTTTTCTGTTTGTTCTATTTTCTATCATCAGCTCTATAAACTTCTTATGTTGTTGTGCTATTCTGATCTGATTAAATCTGGTTGTTTTGTCTTTCATTTGTGTGTTATATTTTTCTCTTCTTCTGTTATCTTTTCTGTCTTTAAAGTTCTTTTTGATTATGACAAAAAGGGGGAGAAAGAGAATTTGATTGTTCAACATAAGCAAATACTAAAAATGAAATTCAGACATTGTTTTAATCTAACATTGAATCTTAAGACTTTCAGTTCTCATTATTTCATCTAACAAAATGATCTGAAGTTACCTTGAGAATTATCCAACCATGCTCTGATCCTTGAAAGCAAATTTTGACTATGATTCTGGAAGATACACCAGACTCTTCATTTTCAAAGAAATTATCAGACTCTAATTCTGGAAAGTATCCAAGCTCTGATTCTTTCTCTCAACAAGGATTTCTATCAGGTTCTGAAATATACTAAAGCAAAAAGGGAAGTGTTCTCTTCTATTAGAGTATTAATTTCAGGGGGAGATTCTTAATCTCAGGGGGAGTTATTTATTTTATTTCTCTTTATTGAACAAAATTCCCTATGTTTTGTCATCATCAAAAAGGGGGAGATTGTTAGAACACAGATTGGTGTTTCTTATATCTCTATGTTTTGATGATAACGTTTATGGAATTTTGTAATGAGTAAATATATACTCTAAAATTTGTTCAAGTATTATTGTTTCAGGTATAAAATTAAATACTCTTAAAGAAGCAAAATACATAAGTACAAAGAAACTATGCAAAGCTCTGAAGCATCAGATGCAAGACTATCAGAAGATTCTGAAGTGCTGCCAGAAGGATCTGAAGCAGAAGCTATAGAATGATCTGAACCGTTAATGAAAGAAGTATACAAAAGCTGAAAGCTCTGATCTTATCAGACTCTGAAGTTCGTTTCACTACAAACTCAGAGGTTTAATAACCAGACTCTTATCATTAATATTCACGCTCAAAGCACATACTGCTGCATTCTCTGATGAAGATCTGATCAAGACTGAGACTCTGATACATTAAAGATCTGAACATCTATCAAGACTCTGAACTTATTATTCATCTTAAAGCTCTGATCATCTTAAAGCATTCCATACCTTTTTAAAGCTTACCACAAGTTCTGAAGTGCAGATCATGAAGACTTCATATTGAAGAAAGCTTGTTGAAGAAGCTGTAAACTTGATTAGATGTGGTGCTACTTCCAAAGTAACCAACGACTAATTTGTCCAAAGAAGTGATGTGGTGCAAATCCCAAGGCTTCTACAACCATACCTTTCTGCAGAAAGCATATCTCTGCCCATACTTTTGGTGATGAAAAGTCATACAATCAAATATTATATTCAGCTGCACATCATTCAAGGCATTTGAAAACGCTATAAAAGGAAAACTACTTCAACATTTTGAGCTTGCTAATTCACTACTCATCTTTTGCTCATTACTAGATCACTTAAAAAGAAATACACGCTTGATTCATAAAAGAGAAAATCTATCAAGATCTTACTCATTTTGATCTCTCATAAAACCATATAGTTTTTGTTGTACTTAATCTTAAGTGTAAACATCACAGTTGTGATACAGCTTATTAGAAGCATTCAACACTTGTTAGTTTACAATAAATTGTAAGAAGTTCCTTAAGAATACCAAGGTATGGTCAGTAGTTCTTGAGAAGACTAAGACAGTTGTTCTTAGTGCTTTCTATTGTAATCAGTTGATCAATAGTGGATTAAGTCCTTGCAGAGAAAGGCAAATCATCTTTGATAAGGTGGACTGGAGTAGTTGAGTTCAACGAACCAGGATAAAAATATTGAGTTCTTTTTATTGTCATATTTCTTAAAACTCTTATTCAACCCCCCCCCCCTCCCCCTTCTAAGTGTTTTTCTCACCTTCAAAATATTCTTCTGGTCTCAGTTTTTTTTTATAACTTAATAACTTTTTTTACGAGAGTAAAAAAGTAACGAAGGTTAAGATCAATAAAGCGAGAGTTTGGGTCTTAACTGGATAGTTGAAATTGAACTTTAGTCTTAAATACATCGAGAGCGCTTTAGGGTTGATTAGGATCTACTTATTTCAAAAAAGTGTTTTTAAATGCAAATGAGAGAGTGAGAGCCTTCGTTCTGATTTGAGAGTATAGTCTAAGTCAATAAACACGAGAGTGTGAGATAAAGTCTTTTAAATGAGTATTTTCTACAAAGTAACAGTTTTCCTTTTAAACTAAACATATATGAATTACTGAACCCCCGATGATTGACAGAATTATATACCGATATATTGTTAGACGATGGCACAAATCTAAAAGGGGGGGGGGGTTGAATAGATCCCAATTAAAAAATCAATCGGCGCTACCAATTTAAAATTGGTTTTAAAAATATTTTATATGCGGAAGCGGCCGTGGAAAAATACCGTCTATAACGAACCGTTACCAGAAGACCGGATATGCATCTAGCATTATGGAAATGATAATGAGAAAATATAAGCACCACACTAGTCACATTATCAAATGATTAATATCACTAATTAGTAAGACTAGTTCCAATGCTCCACAATGCCAACCAAAATATGTAAACAATACGTGCGTAGCACTTCAAGTGAGTTTTACCTTGAGTAAGTGACTCTAGCTTCCTTGTACAATACACTATTGTACTAGAGTTAAAAACAATGTTAAGCACTTACTCAAACCAATGCTAACTTTGGTAAAATGGCTTATACTAAAATTACTCAATTATCAAGCAAAAATGAAAGTGCTGAAAAATAAAAGGCACAAACATTTGTTGAGGCAATTCCCCCACCGTCCTCGCTTCGGGGTACGTCTGCCCTCAATTCTAAAAATAGAATTGAGCTTGATATAATATAGATATCACCTGTTGAGTTGAAACGTTTATGCAAGGATAGACAAGCAAAATATACAAATAAAATCTGTCGTTGTTAATGATGCTTTCCCTCCTTGTTCCTTGATTCAAGTTGAATCAAGTCCTTCGATTATTATGGATAAACGTCCGATTACAGCCCCTTTATTGAATAACTTTGCGTTCTTCAAACCCCAGCCCGGCTGATCTCAAACACACACAAATAAAGCCTGAATCTCTCCTACGCAATTCACCGATTGCCGCTACTAGATTGACGGAACCCACCATTCCTCAATCACCTTTGCTCAGCTGAATGTTGTAGACACGATTCGTACCAAAAACCCCCAAATTCGAAGAATCTTGGAGGACAAAATCTTCAAGGTTTTATTCAAGAAAAACCTGCCCCAAACTCAACCCGAACCGGATTCCCAATCGACGGCTTCGAACGTTATCACCTTGAATAAACCACAATGCAGAGTAAGAATTGTTATGTGTAATTGTTGTGTTGTGAAATGTTGGAGATGAAGATGATGAAAACTAGGGCATCTATTTCACTTTTCTTGTTTATGTGCAATTGACTCAATGTTTCAATTATTGTTGAAGAAATGAACCAAACTTCTATTTATAGTAACCCAAAAACAACAGACATAACAACTTTTCAAACTAAGTGAAAGTCTTCAACGTATGCATAAAATGCAGCGAGCGGTCGACCATAGCAGAACTGTGCGTCGACGCATAGCCTGCAGTTTTAGAGATATTCAAAATCTCAACAGCATGCGTCGACCATAGGTCAGCATGCACCGACCCGTGGGAATTATACTTTTCCATGCGCCTACCATGCGTCGACCTCTGGTCGACTCAAAACCTGAAATTTTGCAGAAATGCTTATTTTTTGTGGATCTATGCTTCTAGACATAACCAATGTTCTACCAAATACATTGGACTCCATATGGCAAGTTTGATAGTCATAACATGCACACAAGAGAGATATGAGAGGTGTGATATGCATTTGCCTTGTGGTGGTAGAGCCAAATACCCGATTCTTCCATTGATTACGTTTTGACATCATCGAAACACAAGTACTTATGGTATATGAGGATTTTCCCTCACATACTCCCCCTTTTTGATGATGGCAAAACGTGCGAAACCAACTTGTCCAATGTGCAATATTAGTAACCTCCCCCTTACTTAATGCCCATTCCCAAAGTCTTCCTTTTGCAATTCTACAATTCTTTAAATTATCTAACTGGTGTCTTGGCTTGGCTTGGCACACTCTTCTCCCCCTTTGACAACATCAAAAAGAAAGAGAGATAGGTTAAGAAATAGATGTTCAAATCAACAAGATTTTCAACAGGTAATAACAAATATTAACAAATATTCACACAAAATACCGCCAATGAACAAGATATGAAAGGGTAATCAAACCATATATACAAATATAATAAAGTACAATAAAGGCTCAAAATGACATAAAACAATTAAAGTGCAAATGGTTGTCACAAGTAGAAACCAAGGAATACAATGCAACAAAACAAAACAATATAAATGATGAAGTGCAAGCATGCTTTAATATCCTCGTCCCCTCCCATAGAAGTGTGGGTTGCGGTATGGATCAGCCAAATCGGTAAACTGCTCAACAACATTATTTAGGTGATTGATGCTATGGGAGATGGCCTGCTCTTGGTGTTCAGTTGATGCAGCGAGAGCATCGAACCGTGTATTGAGATCCGTTGAAAAAGCATTGAACCTTTCATTTTGGGTCTCGAGTTGGATTTGGATTTGAGCGAACCGCTCTTCCTGAACATCCATAAAAGTGCGTTGCTCAAGTTGCATAGCCCTTATCATGTCAATAATCTCGAAAGATTGTGGTTGCGGTGGAGATGGAGGCGCTTCAGAACTCCATTGTGGAGGCCGATAAAATTTACCCAGTGTCGTCCACCTGGTGTGTTTCCACTGGCCCCAACCTTGGTCATTTTCCTCTTCTGTTGACGGTGTATGATGAACCCAATCTTTCTTAGTTTCCATGTGTTGGCGAGTATCTTGTTCTTCTTGTGCTACGTCTTCGTCTTCCTCTTCTTCATCTGCATCTTCGTCACTGTCTTCCTCACTTTCATCGGATTCGACTTCATCCCGGTGATCAGTTGCTTTGCCAAAAAATTTGTACCGCATTTGATCTTGTGACCAGAAGTAACCCATCATTGAAAGAGTTTTCTGATAGAACTCTTGATCGGAAGTGATTGATGTGTACGGAAAATCTGGAAAAACAACCTCAGCACTTGTAAGGACCTCTTGGATGAATGAGCCATATGCGAGAGTGGTGCCCCGACCGGAATCTCTTACGGCATACATCCTACTAGCTAAATAGTAGGGCCAGTTAATCTTGATTCTTTTCTGCAAGAGATACATTAAATGAACTTCCGCTTGCTCCACACGAGAAAATCCTCCTTTCTTGGGCCGCAGAATGCGCGCCACTATCTACTGTAGAATATGATCTCCTGTTTTCAACTTGCCGGTAGTGACTGTTCTTGGAAAAGCGTCACTAGCCACAATATGAGGCGGATATGGCCTTTTCAACATAGAGTTTAAAGCAGTCTTAAAATCATAGCCAGCCATAGTATGTGTATCAGTTACTTCATAAAGAGGTTTGTTCTCATCAAGCTCCAAATTGAAATACTTTCTCCAAACAGTGGGTGAAAGACTAACCTTTGTGGAACCGATCTGAGAGTGAAATTGAGAGCCCCAGAATTTTTCATGAATGCAAGTGTAGAAGATACGTATAAAATCTTCACTATATTTCTCATTACATTCCAAGAAATTGTTGATGCCTTGAAAATCCAGAAGAGAGATGATATGAGCAAGATGCATGCGCTCATCCAAGAGTCGATAGTACGCATGTTGTTTGACGACAGCCCTTTTACTGAAGTTCATGTTGAAACTCTCGGTGAATGGTGGTGGAACTAGCGGCACAGCTGTAACCCGAATGGAGGCGGATGATGATGCTCTTGAAGTTCTCTTACAAGTTATTCTTCTAGAGACCACGGATGATGATTTGAGGAAGATGATAGGAGAGGTAGGTTGATGGTAATATGCAAGAGTTTTTAGAGGATTTGGAATGAGTGGAGAGAATGAGAGATTTTCCCCTTTATAGATGCTAATTAGGGTTTTTGGGAAGAGGAGGAGGACTAGGTTCTAGGCATGAGGTAGATGCAAGTAACAATGCATATGAAGTAGTGCACAATTAATGGGTAATGAAGATTTTGATTCATGAGAATAATAAATGTTTTTGAAAAACAAATTTCATAATTTTCGCGCGATGCGTCGACCGCTTCTTTGTATGCGTCGACGCATACTGTGTGAAAATTGAGAAATTCAAAAGTTTACTTGTGTGCGTCGACCGTACCCTTTTGCGGTCGACTCATGCAGAAAAAATTTGCACATTTTCATGTTTTTGCACATATAAGCACCAAATGCGACATAAATACATAGCCACATCAACTATCAAGAAATCAAACAAAAATGATGCATATAATAGGTTATATTAACAATTTTAACACATAATATGATGCAACTTGTGAACATGAAAAATTAGAGAGAGGTAGAGTGAGAGTTAAGGAACAACATCACCTTCATGCCAAAGGTAGCTCGATGAGTTATACAGGTGTACTTATAACAACTTCAATTTGTTAGATGTACGATAATATAATCATAAATGAATAAAAGATGTGCAAGCAATATTATGAAACACGATCCGAAATATCGAGGATACCAAGTTCTCGCCGGATATGAAAGAAAGGTTCAATGGCTAGCGGTTTTGTGAAAATATCCGCTAGCTGATTTGTAGTGTCAACATGTTCAAAAACAACATCTCCTTTCTCCACATGATCCCTAAGAAAATGGTGTCGAATTTCAATATGCTTGGTGCGTGAATGCAACACATGATTTTTGGTAAGATTAATGGCACTTGTGTTGTCAGAAAAAATAGGAATACGTTCAAGTTTGAGGTTAAAATCCAATAATTGTTGCTTAAGCCACAAGACTTGAGCTCAATAAACTGTCGGCGACAATGTATTCCGCTTCAGCGGTTGACAAGGCAACAAAAACTTATTTCTTGCTATGCTAACTGACTAAGGAATTTGAAAATAGGTGACAAGTACCACTAGTACGTTTCCTATCCGATCTGCACCCGACAAAATCGGAATCGGAGAAGCCTACCAATGAACAATCATTTCCTTTGGAATACCATAGCCCATACTTCAGAGTACTTGATAGGTAGCGAAGTATATGCTTAACTGCTTTTAAATGGGATTCCTTAGGAGCCAATTGATATCGAGCACACATGCACGCACTAAACATAATGTCGGGTCTAGAGGCGGTAAGATAAATAAGTGAGCCAATCATACCTCGATATCTCTTTACCTCTACGTCCTTACCATTTTCATCTTTATTTAAGTTTGAACCTGTCGGCATAGGTGTGTCAATGGCTTTGGAGTTTGCCATGTCAAATCTCTTGAGAAGTTCTAAACAATACTTCATTTGACTCACGAACGTTCCTTCCTTAAGCTGTTTAATTTGTAATCCGAGAAAGTATGTGAGTTCTCCCATCATACTCATCTCGAACTCCCCCTGCATTAGGTTAGAAAACTCTCTCACGAGATTCATGTTAGTTGACCCAAATATAATATCATCAACATAAATTTGCACCAAGATTAAGTGTTTTCCTTGACGCTTAATGAGGAGAATTGTGTCGACCTTGCCTCTTGAATACCCTTGATCAAGTAAGAATTTGCTTAGTCTCCCATACCAAGCCCTAGGAGCTTGTTTGAGTCCATATAAGGCTCTTTTTAACTTGTAAACATGATCGGGATATTCATGAGACTCAAAACCCAGAGGTTGTGCAACATAAACTTTTTCATTAATATAACCGTTAAGGAATGCACTTTTTACATCCATTTGAAATAGCTTAAAGTTTTTCGCACAAACGAAGGCAAGTAAAAGGCGTATAGCCTCGATTCGGGCAACCGGCGCATAAGTCTCCTCATAGTCGATGCCTTCCTCTTGGTTATACCCTTGCACGACTAAACGCGCCTTATTTTGGGTTATTACCCCGTTTTCGTCCAACTTTTTCCTAAACACCCATCGGGTGCCGATTACTTGGTGACCACACGAAGGAGGGACAAGGTCCCAAACCTCATTTCTCTTGAACTGATTAAGTTCCTCTTGCATGGATAAAAACCAGTGCTCATCGAGTAAGGCGTCTTTAGGGTTTTTAGGTTCTATTTGTGAAACGAAAGCGAAGTGATAACAAAAATTACTTATCTTAGAGCGAGTTGTAACTCCTTTTGAGATATCATTGAGGATGTTGTCGATTGGATGGTCTTTGGAACACTTCTAAGCTGGAGGGAGATCATCTTCTGTAGAAAGATGAGCTTCCTTGGTTTCTTCATGGCGGTCGTCTTTCTCCTCCTCAATTTTGGCTTGGTCAGGTTGATCAATTCCCGGCTCGGCTCCTTTGAGTATGTCTTCCGTAGATGTACCTGCACCATGAACAACACTACCTTTACCAACGTCTCTCGGATAAGATTCATCAAAATTTACGTGTATAGACTCTTCAATGGTAAGCAATCTCCTATTATAAATTCTATAAGCTTTACTTGACTGAGAGTATCCGAGGAAGATACCTTCGTCAGCCTTGGAATCAAACTTGCCTAAGTTTTCCTTTCCATTATTCAACTCAAAACATTTGCAACCGAAAACATGTAGGTGAGATACATTTGGCTTGCGCCCTTTCAAAAGTTCATATGGTGTTTTGTTTAAGATGGGGCGGATGAGCACCCTATTTAAAACATAACATGTCATACTTATGGCGTCGGCCCAAAAATATTTAGGTAATCCACTTTCATTGATCATTATTCTCCCCAACTCTTCTAAAATACAATGTTTGCGCTCCACAACCCTATTTTGTTGAGGAGTACATGGAGCGGAGAAGTTGTGATCAATTCCGTGTTTACCGTAATATTCTTCAAATAAATAGTTTTCAAATTCACCTCCATGATCACTCTTAATTGCTACAATGTTTGTGTTTAATTTATTTTGGGAAAGCTTTGCAAATCTTTCAAAGGCGGCGAATGTATCGCTCTTGCTAGCCAAGGAGATAGTCCAACAGAATCTAGAGAAGTCATCCACTATTACAAAACCGCAATAGTTTCCACCTAGGCTTTTAATTCTAGATGGCCCAAATAAGTCCATATGGAGAAGCTCGAGAGGTCTTGTAGTTGAAACGAAATTTTTGGATTTAAAAGAGATCCTCGTTTGCTTTCCTGTCTAACAAGCATCACAAAGGTGATCCATGGTAAACTATATTTTGGGGAGACCTAGAACTAGATCCTTGGATACTACCTTGTTAAGCAAGTCAAAATTAACATGTGCTAAACGTCTATACCATAACCATGAGTCTTCACTCATTGTCATGAGACATTTGTCACTTGTTAACGATAATTCATTCAAGTCTAGCATATAGACATTGTTTACTCTTAGACCATTAAACATACTCTTCTTTTCATCATTATGCACAATTTTGCAACATTCTTTTGAAAATGATGCATTGTATCCTTTGTCGTATAATTGGCTAATGCTAATTAGATTATGTTTAAGACCCTCGACAAGCAATACATTAGATATAGTAGTGGAAGAAGGGTTACCTACACTACCTTTACCAAGTATTGCACCGCAATTGTTATCTCCATAGGTTATATACCCCTTCTTTTTTTCCACGAAGTCGATGAAGAGAGATATGTCTCTTGTCATGTGTCTTGAGCAGCCACTATCGAGAACCCATCTTCTCTCGGTGTTTTCAAGACATCGTACCTATGAAAAAGCAATTAACAAGAGGAGGTACCCAATGGCTTATTGGGTCTTAAGTCGTGAGTAACAAAATGGTCGCATTTGGGGAACCATTGATAAACGCCTTTAGGAACAAAAAATCTCCTAAAGCGGCACTCAGCAATGGAATGGCCTTTCTTGCAACAATATAGACAAGAAAAATTAACTTTTGAATTGCCTTTGCTATCTTGATCCCTTATAACATATTTGTATTTTTGATATGGATTCACCATACTTTTTCTAAAATCAGATTTATCGATAGCAAAAGTAATTTTGGGCTCAAGAACCTTGTTAAGTTTGGCATTTAGGGTTCTAACTTCATTTTGCCAAATGTAACAAGTGTCACACCTGTAGTACCCCAAAATTTGCCTCTTCGTTTTGGCAGTATCTGACTTTTGTTTCTTTGCATTTTCGCATTTCTGCATTTGCATAGCATCGGGCAGGGGATTAAGGTTCCCATGGCTCAGGTTCATATCGGCGCAAAGGACTGAACAATGAACACCGAGCATCAGAGGTTCAGGCATTTATGTTGCCCAGTAGTCAGGCGGCTGATTTTATTTTATTTTGCAGGTTAATAGGAGTTCAGAAAGCAGCACTCAGGCTCATGTCAAGCATTCTTATAGTGATAACATTCAAGAACAAGATTCAGAAGCTTAACAGAGCTCCAAATAGTTGAAACGGGGCAAATGGACAGATTTCCCTCCAACAGGCGCCAAATTCAAAATTTTGAAGGTGTTAATCGGTTAACCTATATGGTTAATCGATTAACCATTGAAAAATCAGCCCATGATTCAAAAATTTAAAGGGGTTAATTGATTAACCTATATGGTTAACCGATTCACCAATGCAATTTTTGCCTCTGTGCGCGATTTTTCAATGCAGAGCCATTTGGGGTCCAATTTTGATCACTTAAATTCAAATTTGTCACTTGGGAAGGATCTAGAATCATTTCATAATTTCATTTCCCTTCAAAATCCCATTCCTAGTGCCAAACCAAAATTCACAATCCAATTTCCAAACCTTGCTTTGGGATCTAAACCTAGGTGATATTTAAGTGATTCACTCCAAACCAAAGGAATCCAATCTTCATTTCTCACATTCATTTTTTATAATTTATCTCAATTCTCTCAAACTCTCTCAATTTTCCGAACTCCAAAACCCTCACTCAAAGCTCTTTTCCATTTGAATTCTTTGATTCTTCATTGGAATCAATGAATTCTTGAGCTCAAACCTCAATCCATCATCTCCATTGAAGTGAATTCTCCATCCAATTTTCGTGCACAATTGGATCCAGATCTGGAAGTGATTTTGGAAGTGATTATTTGGATTATTTTGGATTAATCTTGAAGGATATCCATTGCTACAACAAGAATTGGTGTGGATCTTGAAGTATTCCGGACTTCTAGCATCGGATCTGTTCAATTCCAGTTAATTCAACATTAACCAAAGTAAATCTCTGATTCAAAAGTTGGAATCTTATATCCATAGCATTTTTGAGTTTATTTGCATGTTCATAATGATTTTCATATTCGATTGAATTTTGGTTGTTATGATCTATGTTGATGCTGTTCGGATCTGTTTACATGCTGTTTGAATCATGATTTGATGATTTAATTTTGTGATTATGCTGTTTGGAGAGGTGATAACCTGTTGAAAAGTGATTCTGCTTTGTTGTTTTATGTTGTCAGCACAGTGTTAATCGGTTAACGCATATGGTTAACCGATTAACCATTACAAATTTCCAGATTTTTAAAATTTTTCACAGCGTTAATCGGTTAACGCATATGGTTAACCGATTAACCAGTTCAAATTTTTAAAATTTTTAAACGTTAACAGTGTGTTAACCGATTAACACTGTGTTGGCAAGCCTGTTTTGCTACTTTGTTTGATTGTTTGCATACCGTTTCATCTTGAATCATCATAGATTAGTGTGATGTATTAGGGATGAAATATTTCTAGATATATGTCACTGTTTCGGTTGTTTAATCGAGATATCACCGACATTCGTGTTTTTCAACTTGAATGCATACTTGTGGATGTGGTTCAAAGTTGATGATCTCTTGCATGTTTGTTTGCTTTTGTCTCTTTTGCGCTTCCTTCATGTTTGCATCATTCTTGCATCGCTGTTGAGGTCGAGACGAGCTTGTAGCGGCGGCTGCCCCACACATTTTTCCTCCCTCCCACCATTCTAAGTGTTACATTTTCATGTTTGCATCTTTTACTTGCGATTAAATTTACTTGGTGCTTTCTTGTGCTTTTTTCCATGATCCCCATAGTGTTCCTAGTCCCGCCGTTTAGGATGGGAGTAGGAGAGACATTAGGTGTTCAATCCAAGCATACTAACATTAGGGTAGATGTTTCCCATTTCTAATCCAAACCTTAAGACCACTTTGCATGACAACGTTAGGCCCGAGTTTCCCTTAGACCTTTCGTGCGTCTCTTTTCTCATCTCAAACGATTCTAACTCATCTAATAAAGGTGATGAACGTTGCGCTATACGAGCCTTAAGCTACATGGGGAATGATGAGTGAGGGGTCTCCCCTCGCTTATCAAGAGTGTTTAGTATACGTCCCGTTTGGGGGCGATATATGACGCATTGGCCTCCATGTCATAGTCTTTAGTGCGACGTGAATCACAAACCGAATTAATTCACTTCACTAAAAAACACAAAACAAACTTCAAACCACTTTCCTTTGGGATTAATCAGAAACCTTTTTCGTAAAAAGAGTGTTGTTAAGCTTCGGTTCTACCGCAAACAGGCTTTGTCCATAACTGCTGGAATGAAGGTTTAACCCTACTCGGTTAAAACACTTAATCAACCTGTGGTTTCGTGTCAGCCCAAACTACGTTTGCTCTGATCTTTCATACCAGATGAAAGTACGTAGGCACAAGACGCGATGTCTTGGCGAGCAACCTTCCCCCTTCTCTCCCGTAGTTATTCGAACTACGTTGACTATGACTTTCCCATTGCACGAGGGAATACGTAGGCACAGAGCGGCGATGCTCTGCCGAGTCTCTTTTCTTTTATTTTGTCCTGCAAGCCTTTAGCGTAGATAGTTAAACACACCCTTAGATAGACAACGAGCGTGGATCCCATCGAGTACGACGGACGTGAGGGGTGCTAATACCTTCCCCTTGCGTAATTGACACCCGAATCCAGGACTTGGTTGCGATGACCTCGTCTTTTCCCTCTCTGTGGGATAAATAACGAAAGGTGGCGACTCTTCTATTTTCCGCCGGGAGTTTTTCGCAGTTGCGACATCTGGCAACTCTGGTTCCCTATGCGAGTCAATCCTAGCGCTTGTCTGTTGCGTCTTTGGGTGTTTATTTTTTGTACATATCAGTTGTATATTATCGCATTTGCATTTTATTATCATATTATGCTGCTGTTGTGCTGTAGGTTGGGTTGTTCCAATGAGAGATAAGTCGGACCTTGGCTTGAGTATACACATAGGATTATAGTGGAGATTAGCGGGAGCTTGTGTGGCGTTTGGTTGTGCAATAGCTCGCGTGAAATTAACATTCAAACGAGGTTTTTATTTGGAAATATTCTATCCTGCGCGTCTGGTGCAGTTGAGGGAATATTGACTTAGAGATACTGTCGACTCTAGAGACCGTTCATTTGGGAAGTCAGATATGTGAGGCCGCTTCGTTAGACTATGATGCCAAACCAGAAATGGTGAATGTATCATCGTTTCTCGAAATTCTGTGACGCTGACAACCTTCATAGGATGTCGTACCTTTCAAGACTAGAACCCACATGTAAGAGGGATGGGTTGTTACAGGAAATTTGGCCTTCAACCAACCCTGGTTTTCTTGTCAGTGTCGAATTTTGATCCTGAGTGTTCCATCCAGTGTGTTATCTCAGTGTTTGATTAGAGCGGAGCTCCGGTTGAATTCAGTCAACGACACAAAAGAAAATTTGAGCATTGGATACCTTAATCCCATGTATGCATTTGCATAATCATTTTGCATTTAACATTGCATGTTTATGTGTGTTACAGGTTCTCGTCTTTCCCTTGATTCTGGTACTGGTCTTCTGCAGAGATGGAAGTTAAAAGAAAAAGGATTGTAGTGTATAAATTTCCGGCACCTAAGTTGGGACCTTTATTTGGTCTGATTTCCATGGCTGATCCTGGTGTTCTTGCAGCTTTCAGAGAACAGTATGGTGGAATCCTGAGATTTGTCCGTAAGCTTGCGACTTATGAGCATGGAGCTATTCATACCCTGTTGCAGTTTTATGATCCTCCGCTGAGATGTTTCACGTTTTCGGACTATGTGTTGGCTCCGACTTTGGAAGAATTCGCTTACATCTTAGGTGTTTCTATTCTGAACAAAGTGCCTTTCTTCAGCTTTGAGGAAGAATCTAATCTCGAGAAGTTGTTCGCCGCTCTTTATTTGAGCGCCTCTGACTTGGTAGATCATGTTATCAGCAGAAACGGAGTTTCTGGACTTACTTTACCCTTCCTGGTCGACAAAGCCCGAGAGTATGCTGACAAGGGTTGTTGGGTGGTTTTCAGTGCTATCTTGGCTCTGTGTATCTATGGCATTATGTTGTTCCCCAATGTACCGGATTTTGTGGATTTTGATGCTTTTCATATCTTCGCTTCCAACAATCCCATACCTACTCTTCTAGGAGACTTGTATCATTCAGTGCATTACAAGAACGAGAAAAGAAGAGGAAAGATGGTTTCTTGTTGCGCACCGCTGTTGCATAAGTGGTTTGTTGATCATTTTCCTTGGTCTGGAGCTTTTGTGGATTCCGCGAACTCATCTGAATGGTCGAAGAGGCTTATGGGTTTAACGGAGAAGAATATTGTCTGGTTCAACCGGGACTTACTGGGTCGTGAGCTTATCTTTAGTTGTGGTAGTTTTCCTAATGTGCCCTTGATAGGGAGGAAAAGTGGCATCGACTATAATCCTTCTCTTTCTATGAAACAATTCGGTTATGCTTTGAAAGGACCTCTGAAAGAAGAGGAAGTACAAGAATCTCTGTACTTCACAGGTGTAGCTAATCCTTGTATCTCGGCCCGATTCATGGATGCTTGGGGTAAGATTCACAAGAAGGGAAAGCTTTCTTTAGGCAAAGGAGATTGTAGAGCCTATGATCTCTACCTGGATTGGATTCAGAAGAGAGTTGAAGAGGTATTTCTGCCGTTTTTGGTGGAAGCACCACTGTATCCCTTAGTCATTGAGCCGCCTATAACCGTCGATATCCTGAGATATACCAAGCTTTGGGCAGAGAAGGAAGAGTTGTGAAAAGAGAATGAAGAGTTGAAACAGGAGATCGGTCAGCTGAAACATGATAAGGGTAAAGCTGTTTATTTGGCCAAGACAAATTCAGAATCCTTTGTCAAGTTGGAGAAAGAACTTGCTGATCAGGTACAAGCACGGAAGCAAGTCAGCCTTGATCTGAAAAGCACTTGTGATGTTCTGAAGAGTAAGAAGGAGGATTTAGACAGAGCTTATCTGAAGATATCTAAATTCAATGAGAAATGGAGTGCTACTGATAACGCGAAATTGTATATATAAAATGACATGTGTTTTAACTAATATTTGACTGATTTCACTACGAATTCAGGACATTCCATGCTATTTGTCTAAGTATTATGCAGGTATTCAAAGAACATATCCAAGCAAAGCAATATGAAGAAAAGGAGCAAAAACAGGTGAAAAACAGATGAAAAACCAAGAGAAAAACAGCAGATACGAGTTCTACTGATGTGACAATCGTCACACCTCCATGACGACCGTCATGCACCCAGAACGTGCAAAATGAAGTCACGTGCTAAAATTCCCCCTCAAAGACCAAAAGTGTGACCACTAACTCCTACTTTTCTGCCTCAAACCCACTTCCTGAAGGAATAACCGTTAGATACTCTCTCTCTATAAAAGGAAGAGGTTGGGACCTGAAAAGGGAGCCGGATTCAAGACAACGAAGTGCTGCCAATTCATCTTCAGAGCAACCTTACCGTTCTTATATTCTTATTTGTTTCTCTTTTCCTTCTCTGTATTCTTTGGTACTTTGTAATTTCCATTTTTCTTGTACGATCAATTGGCACAAAGACCAGAATCCTGCCAACATTGTGGAGGATCTGTCCAAAAGCCAATTGGAATATTTCCAGGTTTTCATTTTAATCGTAATTGCAATTTTCATTATGATGTATGTTCTTAATTACTGCTTTTATTTATGTATTATCATTTCTTTTTCCATGTCTAGCTAAATTACCGTAATCGATATGTAATAATAATTCGGACGGGATTTGATAATAACTGGCGTAATCTTTCTCTTTTCAAAACTCAGTTATGGTTTTAGTTTTTAATCAAAATTCTAAATAAACCTTTGTCACGAAAGTGAGAAGCTATTTACGGTGGTTTTTCCATGACAGTGGGAAACCATATTAAGGTACGAACCAACAAGCGACAGCTGAGGCTAAGACCAGATAGTAAAAACTAGGCATTCGATTTAAAAACAGCTATAATACCCCAAATTTTGCCCTAAGATTTGTCGTCGCATTCCATTGCATTTTTATTGCATTTAATCAATTACTAACAAATTTGTGTAGTCGTTTGACTTTTTGCAGGTAAATATCATATGGCATGCATTCTTTTTCTAAAAAGTAAAAATGGCATAATTGGCAAGAGGACATGTGTAAGGAGTTGTGAGTGTGAGAGGTTGAGAGTTCGAATCTCACCTTTGTCACTTTTTTGTTTTTTATTGTTTTTACTCTAAATGTTTCTATCTTTCATTAAAAAAATAACAAAAATAGTTTTTTATTATTATTTAATTATTATTTTCGTATTTTAATTAAATCATTTTTTAAAATATTATTTTTTTTCACTTTTTTCTAAATTATTCAAAAAAATATCCAAAAAATCATAAAATAAAAAATATTGAAAAAAATTTTGTTCTTTTTATAATATTTTTTATTTTAGGAATCACTAGGATTATTTGTTTTTATTTTAAGTTTATTTTAATTATTTTAAATTATTTAAATTTTATTTTTTTCTTAACTAATTATTTAGTTTGGGCTTTAAAATGGGCTTTAGGGACATTATTGACAATTTGGTGTTAACCCTAATTTGTTCCCTATATATACATGTGTTGCCTTGTTGAAAAAAGGGGAGAATGAAAAAAAACCTAAGAGGAGTGAGTGTCGTTTACCGTTATTTCTTTTTCTTCATCTATTACTGTTGTTTCTTTTTCTTCATCGTTTACCGTTATTTCTTTTCCTTCATCTATTACTGTTGTTTCTTTTTCTTCATCTTTTACCGTTATTTTTTTTTCTTCATCTATTACCGTTATTTCTTTTTCTTTATCTATTACTGTTACGTTTATATATTTATAACTTTTAAATTGTTAGAGTTTATATATATATAAGATTAATTTTTGATCGAATTATATCGATACGATGTTTGCACATTTGTGTGCATGACGCGTGACATTTGTGTTAGTTCGATCTGGTTGCGATGATCGCATTTTTGTGTGAGCAATAATACTTTTTTTTGCTTAATTTCTTTTTCTTTGCGATAAATTTTGTTTCGTCCGATTTAGATCTGGTTGCGCTGAGCGCATTTCTGTGTTAGCAACATTGTTGGGTTATTTGGCACATTTAAAATTCATTATTGCTTTATTATTATTATTATTATTATTATTATTATTATTAGTATTATTATTATCATTATTTATTATTATTATTATTATTATTATTATTATTATTATTATCATTATTTATTATTATTATCATTATTATTATTATTATTACTATTATTATTATTATTATTATCATTAATTTATTAAAACTTCTTATAATATAAAAATCTGTTTTTTAAAATAAATAACATTAACATCTTTTCCAATTTAATATGAAAACCTATTATTTTTAAGAAAAACTTTTTTTAGATAAATTTAAAATAATAACTAAAATCTTTTTTTAAAATAATAACTAGAACCGTTTTTTAAAAAAAAATATATAATAATAACATTAAACCTTTTTTTTAAAATAAAACCTTTTTGTTAGATAATTAAATTAAGACTATTTTTGAAAATTTTTATTAAAACCTCTTTTTTTAACTTAAATCAAAAGCTTTTTTATATATCACAAATAAACAACAAAGAATATCTATAACTTTCGCACTTCCGTTTCATAACTCGTCTGATTACTGTCTGACTCTGTCTACTAACGTTGTGTATTCAATGTGCAGCTTGTTACATTGCTATTAGCTATTTTAATGTGTTTTTCAATTCAAGTTGTATTATAATGGTATATGTTTCTCATTTGTAACTTCGCGAACAAATTATCGCGTTCACCTTTCCGCACTTTAATTTCTACTGTTTGTATGGTTTAAATTCGCGCATTTGCATCGTTAATTTGTCCCATTGCATTCCTCCGAAGGATTAGGTCTAGCCGTTTGGCCGCCACGCCAATAGTCCTCAAAACTTCAAACCCTTACAAACCCTAAATTTTCACAAATGTCTCGCCGTGGACAAAAAATTACAAAACTACCCCTAGCATTAGGTCAAAGAGTCGCCGCGCTCATTTTAGGGTTTCCCGCCGTGGAATCCATAATTTAACCCTAATTACAACTTAACAATTCATAACGTAGAGATCGGAGTTTAAGACTCCATGTAAGCGTGTCCTTAAGATGCGTTTATTCCCCTTGAGACCTTGACCACAGTCGAGTGTTCTTTAACCTCCCTTGAGAGGGGAACTACAGTTACTCTGATTCCATTCCCGTAAGGATATGTAGGCACAAGATGCGATGTCTTGCCGAGTAAACTTAGAATTAACCCCTTAGGTCTTTTAAACCCTTAATCCTTTGTATATACCCTAAAGCAAAATAATTAATGAAATAAATAAAAAAAAATAAACAAAAGGTTCCCGTAGAGTACTACGGAAGTTTAGGGTGCTAATACCTTCCCTAAATTTAACCAACCCCCGAACCTTAGATCTCTCCCTTTTAGGTTTTTCCTTTCTTTAACCTTTTCTTCGGATAAATCAAAGACCGGTTGTAAATGAATTAAGATTCAAGTTGATCAATAGCTTGACATCCAAATTTCACCGCAACAGAAAATGGCGACTTCACTGGGGAATAACTAACTTTTGAGGGTTATCCCCATTTTGTTTATTTTTCATTATATATTTGTTTCATTAATATTTTTGCTCATTTGTATATATATTGTTCAGGGGTACCTTGCTTGGGAATTACTGTGTTGTGAGATAAGTCCTACACCCGGACTTGAGTGACATTATTATAGGATGGCGATATATTCGACGAGGCTTATAGGGAGTGAGTCCCGACTAAGCTAAATCGAGAATCACCGCTCAGTTGAGACACTTTCAAAAATGGTTCGGTTGATCGAGTGTAGTCGTGAAAACTTTTACCGTTATCGATTGGAGTCTGTGATACTGGGAACCGTAGTACCTTTACACCATCTTGGCCTTATCTAGGACGTAGTGCGGGAACTATGTGGGAGTAGTCCTACAATGGTTGCTACGCGATACTACACTCGAACGAGGTTCTCTTGAGAATATTATCGACCCTTGAGTCAGTCGAGAAGTTGATAATATCCAAAAGATGGGCTGATGACTTTGGGCACTTTTTAGAACCCTTGTTCTGCAGGTACAATTAACCTATAGTACACACCACTTTGGGAAGGGTAGAGCTTGACTCCATTCGTTGTTCCTCTAACTTAGGACCTTTTGTTTGCTTATGTGTATTTGTGCTTCGCATCCATAAAGCATCATATCATTTCTAGTTTCAAGGAATTCAAAAGTCCTTTGCAAATTCAAGAAGTCCTACATTTTAAAGTCTAACAGCTTTTCTCGCTTTCCTAAAAGGGAATGTTTGCAATCGACCGTTGAAATTCTTGAGACCATTGCATGGCATTAGCATCACATTTTTGCATTGCATTTATCCCCCAGTTTCTCATTCTTGGTCCTATCGTCTTCTAGTGTACCTTTGAGTCATCAAGCTGATTCCTCGACACAGATATCAGACCAGAAACGGAACAGGAGTCACTTTGATCCTATTCTCATGACTTACATAGAGCTATATCCTGACTTAGTCCGGCAAAGACTGATTACTACAAAGGCTTTACCACCTCCTCTTAATCCTCCGGCTGGATTTAGGGCTGATCTCCATTGTGCTTCCCATGAGGGTGCCCCAGGCCATGACTTGGAGCATTGTTTTGCATTGAAGGCTAGAGTATGTGAATTGGTTAGAACTGGAATACTTGATTTTACAGACAGTCATCCGGATGTTCAGAAAAATCCCTTGCCAGTACATCAGAAATGAAGTTTTGTCACTAGGCCTTTTGTTTCTCGTTGTTTGCACTTTCCTTATTTTGTTTAAGTTGTTTGCTTTCAATTATGTTTGTACTTTCATTAATGAAATAAGCATTGCGACTTTTGATTCAATTCATTTCCGTCCATTTATTTGCATCTTTATGCTTTATTTTTCAAATGTTTACTTCTTGTCCAAAATTTTGATATCCTAAGATCGGAGGGAGGATGATGAAAACGTTATACCCATAACTGCTGTCAGTATGCTTTCAATTAAACCTTGTTGACGATGTAAGGCATTGTTTCAATTCCCAAACACTGGAGAAATAAGGAAGTTAATCCCTCGTTACCCCCTTCGAGCCTAGAAGTTGGAGTTTCTTTCGTTACAAAAAACCCACAATTTTAACCTTGGGATGGGTAGTTCTCAGTTAACTTGGTTGTGTGTTCATACGATACACCTTTCATTAACAAATTTTCCTTTGCACACGTCAAACAAGTGTCGAAGATGTTTTCTAATCAAAAGGTCGATGATGGTTCACCGTAATCATTAAAATCAAACAGTCACTTTCCTTCACACAAAAAAATAATATAAAAAAATCAAAAGAAGCCCGCTAAGTCAAAACCTATGAAGGAGACTTAGGCAAAACTGGGGCATCCCGCTGACTGTAAACTCTAAAATAAACAGTTCAGGCAAAATTTAGGGATAATACAAAGAGATTTTTAAATCCTTATCTTGAAAATCCTCAATGTTAAAACAATCAAATGTTATAGGGGAGTAGTGGCTGCCTTTTCATAGGTCCCTTTGACTTCTGAGTCATCATTGCTACGATCAATGAAATCCCTAACTTATGGGAACCTGAATGCATAGTATGAGTTAACTAAGCATAGGACTGAAGATCATCACGTAGATTGGGTGGGTACAAATAAATTTTGAGCCTTTATCTTTTGTTTCATAAACCGTGAACCAGGCCACATTACAACCCTCAAAAGACCTAATTGAAGCAAGGTTATTTTGAAAGTATACTACAGCAAGGTTGCATAACCTGACTCCTAAAGATCTTTGTGAATCATTTATTTTGGTAGTACACCTTTGTTTTAAACTTTGAGTGTCTTGAACCGCCTTTTCTGACTAACGACTCATGTATTTTCCATCTTTCAAAAATAATTTTGATTTCAAAAGTCGCATGAACTTTGCATTACCATGTTTGTATGAATATTTTTGTTTGCAAACTGGCTTTCCTCTAAGGAATTTTCAAACAATGAGAAACTTGGTCAAATGATCTTATCGGGGGCAAGTTCCTTTTACATCCTATCAAAGAATCAGTTCAAGATTTGTTCAAGGCAATATCTTCTCAGATTTGGTTTATCCAGAGAATTGTTCAAGACTCAGACTGGGGCAAGCCATCCGATGATACAGCAAAACAGTCGATTCCACGAATCAGACAGCTGAAGCAATTATCAATTCATTTGACCTGGGGCAGTTTACTTGCATAATCCCCAAGCAGTTATTCATCATTCCTACAGTGACTATCAACTTGATACAGTTTAACAGAATGACAGTGATCTCCGTGTTGAGGAATCAGTCCTCCAGTTTTGTCATCTCACAGAAAGAGTCGAGTCTTGTCGTCGACGTCTGCATTTGCATTTGATCATGTGTCAAAGCATAATTCCTATACATGTGCACATCTTGGGTGCTTTATTCCCTATTTACATTTCTATCTTGGGTGCTTTACTCCCCATTTATCTCTCTATCTTGGGTGCTTTACTCCCCATTTACATTTCTAGCTTTGGTGCTTTACTCCCCATTTACATTTCTATCTTGGGTGCTTTACTCCCCATTTACATTTTTATCTTGGGTGCTTTACTCCCCATTTACATTTTTATCTTGGGTGCTTTACTCCCCATTTACATTTTTATCTTGGGTGCTTTACTCCCCATTTACATTTTTATCTTGGGTGCTCTACTCCCCATTTACATTTCTATCCTGGGTGCTTTACTCCCCATTTACATGTCTATCTTGGGTGCTTTACTCCCCACTTACCTTCTATCCTTGGGTGTTTTATCCCCCATGTACCTTTATCCCGGGTGTTTTATTCCCCGTTTACCAGATATTCCTGGGTTTACCTAACATCATGGTGTTTTACCCCCATTTACTTTTTTTTTTCTCCCTGAGGTCGTGTTTTACTCGCGTCTTACCTTGTGGGCAAAATTTATTTACTTGGCATCATGGGTGTTTTATCCCCATTTGCATTTTTCTCCTGAGCTCGTGTTTTACCCGCGTCTTACCTTGCGGACAATTTCTAATTTACTTGGCACCTATCAACAATTTTGTGTCGTGTCTATCCGACGTTCTTCCAGATATGACATGTCTTCTTCCCTAGTGCAATTCCTCGGTGGGTCGTCCCCTGTGACGTTGTTTCGTCTATATCCGTGCATTTGTCATTTTCATCATACGCATCATATCAGATTCATATTATATTTAGCATTATAGTTCGTTTTGTTTTGTTCATATCATTGCATAGCACTGCGTCTAAAGGCAAAATTTTCGGTTATCTGTATTTAAATCCCTCCACCACGATTTCTCGAGTCTCCGTTGCTCGAATCACCCGGTGAAGTTATTTAAATAGGGGCAACTGTAATACCCCAAATTTTGCCCTAAGATTTGTCGTCGCATTCCATTGCATTTTTATTGCATTTAATCAATTACTAACAAATTTGTGTAGTCGTTTGACTTTTTGCAGGTAAATATCATATGGCATGCATTCTTTTTCTAAAAAGTAAAAATGGCATAATTGGCAAGAGGACACGTGTAAGGAGTTGTGAGTGTGAGAGGTTGAGAGTTCGAATCTCACCTTTGTCACTTTTTTGTTTTTTATTGTTTTTACTCTAAATGTTTCTATCTTTCATTAAAAAAATAACAAAAATAGTTTTTTATTATTATTTAATTATTATTTTCATATTTTAATTAAATCATTTTTTAAAATATTATTTTTTTCACTTTTTTCTAAATTATTCATAAAAATATCCAAAAAATCATAAAATAAAAAATATTGAAAAAAATTTTGTTCTTTTTATAATATTTTTGATTTTAGGAATCACTAGGATTATTAGTTTTTATTTTAAGTTTATTTTAATTATTTTAAATTATTTAAATTTTATTTTTTCTTAACTAATTATTTAGTTTGGGCTTTAAAATGGGCTTTAGGGACATTATTGACAATTTGGTGTTAACCCTAATTTGTTCCCTATATATACATGTGTTGCCTTGTTGAAAAAAGGGGAGAATGAAAAAAAACCTAAGAGGAGTGAGTGTCGTTTACCGTTATTTCTTTTTCTTCATCTATTACTGTTGTTTCTTTTTCTTCATCGTTTACCGTTATTTCTTTTCCTTCATCTATTACTGTTGTTTCTTTTTCTTCATTTTTTACCGTTATTTTTTTTTCTTCATCTATTACCGTTATTTCTTTTTCTTTATCTATTACTGTTACGTTTATATATTTATAATTTTAAAATTGTTAGAGTTTATATATATAAGATTAATTTTTGATCGAATTATATCGATACGATGTTTGCACATTTGTGTGCATGACGCGTGACATTTGTGTTAGTTCGATCTGGTTGCGATGATCGCATTTTTGTGTGAGCAATAATACTGTTTTTTGCTTAATTTCTTTTTCTTTGCGATAAATTTTGTTTCGTCCGATTTAGATCTGGTTGCGCTGAGCGCATTTCTGTGTTAGCAACATTGTTGGGTTATTTGGCACATTTAAAATTCATTATTGCTTTATTATTATTATTATTATTATTATTAGTATTATTATCATCATTATTTATTATTATTATAATTATTATTATTATTATCATTATTTATTATTATTATCATTATTATTATTATTATTACTATTATTATTATTATTATCATTAATTTATTAAAACTTGTTATAATATAAAAATCTGTTTTTTAAAATAAATAACATTAACATCTTTTCCAAATTAATATGAAAACCTATTATTTTTAAGAAAAACTTTTTTTAGATAAATTTAAAATAATAACTAAAATCTTTTTTTAAAATAATAACTTGAACCGTTTTTTTAAAAAAATATATAATAATAACATTAAACCTTTTTTTTAAAATAAAACATTTTTGTTAGATAATTAAATTAAGACTATTTTTGAAAATTTTTATTAAAACCTCTTTTTTTAACTTAAATCAAAAGCTTTTTTATATATCACAAATAAACAACAAAGAATATCTATAACTTTCGCACTTCCGTTTCATAACTCGTCTGATTACTGTCTGACTCTGTCTACTAACGTTGTGTATTCAATGTGCAGCTTGTTACATTGCTATTAGCTATTTTAATGTGTTTTTCAATTCAAGTTGTATTATAATTGTATCTGTTTCTCATTTGTAACTTCGCGAACAAATTATCGCGTTCACCTTTCCGCACTTTAATTTCTACTGTTTGTATGGTTTAAATTCGCGCATTTGCATCGTTAATTTGTCCCATTGCATTCCTCCGAAGGATTAGGTCTAGCCGTTTGGCCGCCACGCCAATAGTCCTCAAAACTTCAAACCCTTACAAACCCTAAATTTTCACAAATGTCTCGCCGTGGACAAAAAATTACAAAACTACCCCTAGCATTAGGTCAAAGAGCCGCCGCGCTCATTTTAAGGTTTCCCGCCGTGGAATTCATAATTTAACCCTAATTACAACTTAACAATTCATAACGTAGAGATCGGAGTTTAAGACTCCATGTAAGCGTGTCCTTAAGATGCGTTTATTCCCCTTGAGACCTTGACCACAGTCGAGTGTTCTTTAACCTCCCTTGAGAGGGGAACTACAGTTACTCTGATTCCATTCCCGTAAGGATATGTAGGCACAAGATGCGATGTCTTGCCGAGTAAACTTAGAATTAACCCCTTAGGTCTTTTAAACCCTTAATCCTTTGTATATACCCTAAAGCAAAATAATTAATGAAATAAATAAAAAAAAATAAACAAAAGGTTCCCGTAGAGTACTACGGAAGTTTAGGGTGCTAATACCTTCCCTAAATTTAACCAACCCTCGAACCTTAGATCTCTCCCTTTTAGGTTTTTCCTTTCTTTAACCTTTCCTTCGGATAAATCAAAGACCGGTTGTAAATGAATTAAGATTCAAGTTTATCAATAGCTTGACATCCAAATTTCACCGCAACAACAACGAAAGCACTTTAAAAAGGATTAGAACTTAGAGATTTTCAAAAGGTAACTTTAACCCCGAACGGGATAGCGACAGAATACGTTCCGCCTTAGAGTTGTGACTAGCGTCAACAACCATCGTGAGACAAAAGTCTTTAGATCACTATTTTCTTCTTAAACTAAATTCGAAAAAACTTAATACGCCAGTAAATTGTCAAATCCCCGAAGAACAAAATTATTGCATATCGATTCATAAATTCGTATCTTAAGTAAAAGCTTTAGTTCCCTTTAGTTTACGCATCTATTTTGCTATTATTCAACTTGAAACCAAACCGACCTAGCTAAACACCGTAACACCCGATA
The DNA here is from genome assembly GCA_963859935.3 of Lathyrus sativus. NCBI lineage: Eukaryota > Viridiplantae > Streptophyta > Magnoliopsida > Fabales > Fabaceae > Lathyrus > Lathyrus sativus. Next base: position 114,330,859 of record OZ012736.1, on the reverse strand, counting down.
ATACTAGATTGATTACGAGTCCCTGTGGGATCGATATCTATTATTACTACGCGATAGACTGTGCACTTGCAGTTAGAATTGTTAGACATAGAAAGTCGCGATCAAGTTTTTGGCGCCATTGTCGGGGACCCATTTAGTCAATAGTGTAATCCTTTGTTACACAGTATAGACTAGGTTAATAATTCTCTCTCCCTCTACTCGTTCTTCGATTGTATGCCAAGTACTCGCTCACAAGGCGAAATCTTACAACCTACAATCGCCGAACTAGAGCGCTTCTTACATCTAAGATGGCGCATCATCGAATATCAACGAAGACACAATATTCCTGATCTTCTAGCTCATCCTCCTGTTGAAGAAGCAAAGATGGCTGAAGGACCTCAGAACAAACCGCTGAAGGCATACGCTACACCCTCTCAGATGGAGCCTCGAAGTAGCATAGCTGCCCCAGCTATCAATCGAACCGATTTAAAACTAAAACCGTCATTGCTGTCATCTGTACAACAAAATTAATTCTCAGGAAATGCAACTAAGGATCCAAATGAACACTTAACGAAGTTTGTACAATACGCAGACACAGTGAAAGCAAATGGAGTAACTCCAGACGCAATAAGACTTCATCTTTTCCCTTTCTCTCTTAGAGATAGAGCATGGACATGGTTACAATCCTTACCATCCAACTCCGTTATGACATGGGAACAGTTGAAGAACGTTTTCTTAGCAAGATACTTTCCGCCAAGCAAAAATGTTATGCTTAGAGCCCAAATCAACGGATTTCGACAAAAAGACACTGAATCTCTCTACGAAGCGTGGGAAAGGTTCAAAGATATGATGAGAACATGTCCTCACCACGGTCTAGAAGACTGGGTGACGATCCATACTTTCTATAATGGGCTTCTATACAACACCAGATTAACGGTAGACGCCGCCGCGGGCGGTGCACTTATGGATAAGCCATACGACGAAGCCTATCAACTAATCGAAAACATGTAAAACCACTGCCAATGGGGAGGTGAATGCATTCCAGCAGAGAAACCCGCAGCGAAAGGTGGGATGTACGAGATCAGCAGCCTTGAAAAGTTCAACGCTAAAGTAGATGCTCTAGCACAGAAAATCGACAGTCTGACCGTCAACCCAACTGCAACTGTAGCTGCTGTAACTCCAAACTGCGAGTTATGCGGAATCGCCATTCATAGTGCGCCCGAGTTCCCATTGCTGGCCGGAATCCCACCAGACCAAGTAAATTACGCTCAACGAAATCCTTACGCAAATACTTACAACCCAGGATGGAGGAACCACCCAAACGTTTCCTACAAGAACGATAATGCCTTGCAAGCACCAGGTGCTCCGCCAGGATATCAGAAACCAGCTGCTGCCCAGACTGCCCCTAGGAAATCAAACCTCGAGTTGATGATGGAAAAATTCATAGCTACTCAAGCTCAAACAAACAAAGAATTTCTAAATCAAAACATACACACTAGCGAGCAAATTAAACAGCTGACCGGAAAAGTAGACGCTTTAGCCACCCACAACAAAATGCTCGAAACGCAGATATCACAAGTGGCTCAACAACAAACCTCTGCAGCTGCCCCAGCTGGAATATTTCCAGGACAGCCCGAACCTAATCTGAAAGGTCACGCAAACGCTGTTATATTGAGAAGTGGAAAAGAATTGGAAGGCCCAACAGATCCTAGGAACGAAGATTTAGTAATGCAACAGAAATCCGATAAACCAACCGAAAAGGAGTCTGAAACAGAAAAGAAGGAGTGTGACGAGCAGAAAGCCGCCAAAGATGAAAACTCATATGTGCCTCCAGCGCCATATAAACCACCTATCCCTTATCCTCAAAGATTAATAAACTCCAAAACTTCAGGACAATTTAAGAAATTTGTTGAACTTCTGAAACAACTAAACATCACTATAACTTTCACAGAAGCGATAACTCAAATGCCGTCATACGCTAAGTTTGTTAAAGAAATCTTGTCTAATAAAAGGAAAATAGAGGATAACGAGACAGTGACACTTACTGCCTAATGTAGCACAATCATTCAAAACCACATGCCTCCTAAACTAAAAGACCCAGGTAGTTTCTCTATACTCTGCGTCATAGGAAAGTTCGTAATAGACAAAGATCTATGCGATCTAGGAGCCAGTATAAGCGTCATGCCTTTATCTATATGCAAAAAGCTGAATATGGGAGAACTAAGATCAACTAAAATGTCTGTACAATTGGCTGACCGGTCAGTCAAATACCCCGTCGGAATACTGGAAAACATTCCAGTACGCATAGGACAATTCTATATCCCAACCGACTTCATAATCATGGACATCAAAGAGGACTCTGTTACCCCAATTATCCTAGGAAGACCGTTCCAAGCTACAGCCGGAGCTATTATAGACGTAAAGAAAGGAAGGCTAACATTCGAAGTAGGAGAAGAAAAGATAGAGTTCATCCTTACTAAATTCTTGAAGGCACCAGCCATCAATGACACATGCTATATAGTAGATGTCATTGACAAATGCATACGAGAATTAGAGAAGGAGGAAACTACATATTCTGAAATCATGAAAATCCCGATCCCTGCTATTCATGAAGACGACAACTGGCGTGCACCATACAAAGATGATAGTCTGAGTGAGATCTTAGCACTCACTCCGAATCACATGCCAGGTCCGAAAAACCCAGCTTTAGAACTTAAAGAGCTACCCAAAACTCTCAGGTATGAATTCCTAGATACAGAATTCAAAAGACCAGTAATAGTAAATGCTAATTTAGGACAATCAGAAACTGAGCGATTATTAGAAGTCCTAAGGAGATACTCAACTGCGTTAGGATATAATATAAGCGATTTGAAAGGCATAAGTCCCTCCATCTGTATGCACCGTATCATGCTGGAGGAAGACTGCAAAACTTCAAGAGAACATCAGAGAAGGATAAACCCGATCCTAAGCAATGTAGTCAAAGACGAGGTGAAAAAGCTACTAGACGCAGGAATCATATACCCAATCTCTGACAGCCAATGGGTCAGCCCAGTACACGTAGTACCCAAGAAAGGAGGCGTTACTGTAGTGTAGAATGCAAAAGGCGAATCGATAACCCAAAGAGTTGTGACCGGAAACAGGATGTGTATCGACTACAGAAAACTAAACAAGGCAACTCGGAAAGATCACTTCCCTTTACCTTTCATAGACCAAATGTTGGAGAGACTAGCAAGACATTCGTACTTCTGCTATCTAGATGGTTACTCGGGATTCTTTCAAATCCCTATTCACCCCGATGACCAGGAAAAGACAACATTCACCTGTCCTTATGGTACTTTTGCCTACCGCCGAATGCCGTTCGGACTATGCAATGCTCCAGCAACCTTTCAAAGATGCATGATGGCAATCTTCGCAGATTTCATAGATGACATCATGGAAGTGTTCATGGATGACTTCTCTGTATGCGGACAAAGCTTCGAAAGCTGCCTGTCAAATTTAGAAATGGTACTCAAAAGATGCGCCAAAGTGAACCTTGTCCTTAACTGGGAAAAATGCCATTTCATGGTCCGACAAGGCATTGTTTTAGGACACGTCATCTCTGAAAAGGGGATTGAAGTTGACAAAGCTAAAATAGAGATCATAAAGGATCTCCACCCTCCGAAAACCGTACGAGAAATACGAAGCTTCTTAGGACACGCTGGATTCTACCGAAGATTCATAAAGGATTTCTCGAAAATCACAAAACCTCTTACAGGTTTGTTAATGAAAAATGTCGAGTTCATCTTCGACAAAGAATGCTTAGAGGCATTCAAAACTCTAAAGTCTGCACTTATCACCGCACCAATCATGCAACCCCCAGATTGGCGAATACCATTCGAAATCATGTGCGATGCGAGTGATTACACCGTAGGCGCAGTTCTAGGACAAAGGAAAGACAAGAAGCTTCACGCTATATACTACGCCTGTAGAACATTAGACCCTGCCCAAATGAACTACACCACAACAGAAAAGGAACTCTTAGCAGTCGTGTTCGCTCTTGACAAATTCCGTTCCTACTTGGTAGGAGCCAAAATAATCATATACACAGACCACGCTGCCATTAGGTACCTAATAAACAAAAAGGATGCCAAACCCAGATTATTGAGATGGATCCTATTATTACAAGAGTTCGACTTAGAAATTAAAGATAAGAAGGGGACCGAGAACGTAGTTGTAGATCACTTATCCCGTATAGAGGGCATAAAACAAGAACCAGTGCCTATCAACGACGATTTTCCCTACGAACGTCTGATAGCCAAATTGGAAAGCGATATGTCTAACTCTACTTCGGAAGAATCGGAACTGGAAAAAGCCGTGGAAGCTGTTTATGCCCAAGCCACTTTGCCGTGGTTTGCCGACATCGTTAATTACCTGGCCGCAGGCGTGCTTCCACCGGACCTGACTTATCAACAAAAGAAGAAATTCTTCCATGACTTAAAGCACTACTACTGGGACGAACCTCTACTCTTCAGACGAGGCGCCGACAACTTATACTGTCGTTGTGTCCCAGAGGAAGAAATAGAAGACATCATCACCCAATGCCATTCAGAACCATATGGTGGTCATGCTAGCACCTCGAAGACGTGCGCTAAAATTCTACAATCTGGCCTATTTTGGCCCAGCCTCTGGAAGGACGTTCATATCGCTGTACTAAAATGCGACCGGTACCAACGCACTGGCAACATCTCACGACGCGATGAAATGCCTCAGAGAGGAATTTTGGAAGTAGAAATCTTTGACGTCTGGGGAATCGACTTCATGGGACCTTTCCCATCTTCTTTTGGAAATAAATATTTACTTGTCGCTGTCGACTATGTATCGAAATGGATAGAGGTCGTAGCCTCTCCAACAAATGACACGCGAGTAGTCGTTAAACTCTTTAAAAACGTAATCTTTCCAAGATTCGGTGTGCCCAGGCTCGTCATTAGTGACGGTGGTTCACATTTCATATCGCGAATCTTTGACAAACTCCTCTCCAAATACGGAGTCAAACACCGCGTAGCCACACCGTATCATTCACAAAATAGTGGACAAGTGGAGGTTTCGAATAGGGAAATAAAGCAAATTTTAGAAAAGACTGTCGCAACCTCCAGGAAAGATTGGTCCTCAAAGCTGAACGAAGCTTTATGGGCCTATAGGACCGCCTTTAAGACACCGATAGGCACCACACCATTCAAACTAGTCTACGGAAAATCATGCCACCTGCCGGTAGAGTTAGAGCATAAAGCCTTCTGGGCTATTAATACACTAAACTTCAACTACACTGCGGCAGGCGAAAAGCGAATCTTGAACCTTCATGAATTGGAAGAGCTAAGATTAGACGCGTACGAGAATGCACGCATCTACAAAGAAAGGACCAAGAAATGGCATGATAAACGTTCAATCCGGAAGCAATTTAGAGTGGGAGACATTGTGCTCCTATTCAACTCCAGATTGAAACTATTCCCTGGAAAACTAAAATCTAGATGGTCTGGACCTTTTGAGGTCACCAAAGTCCTTAAGAGTGGAGTTGTTGAAGTCAAGAACCAAATCAACGCACCGTTTATAGTAAACGGACATCGTTTGAAACATTATAATCAAAGTGAACACAGCGACCACGTGAGCAATATGAAATTGCTCGAGATTCCCGAATAGCTTATATCCAAGCTATCGTCAGGCTTATGACGTTAAAGACAGCGCTGATTGGGAGGCAACCCAAATTTCTCCTTATTTTCCTTCTAAATTTATTAAAACTATTCTTTTTGTTAACTTATGATTTCTATAAATTTATATTATCTTATTTTCCAATATTTATATTTATTTTATATTTTTCTCTTTTATCACTTTTTATTTCTTAAAACTATGATCTGAGTGAATGTGATTTTTTCCAGGATTTTAAAAGTCATTCTACTTTTCTTCCGTTTTATCCGACTAACGAGTATGGCCGACATCGATGTTCCGACTGTTGTGTTTAGAGGACGAGCTCATCAGGCCAGATTCGAGGCACTGACTCAAAGAAACTTTGCTTCGACTCTGTACTACGATACACCAACCATGGACAAGCTAGGAATTCAGGATAGCATTCAGTACTTATTTTACCAATTAGGCGGGGAGCAAACTGCTCTAAAGACCCAATTTGCTACCTTCCGCGAACTGACATTCGAATTCCTTAGCTCCCTAAGTTACTTACCTGAATATGGCTTTGGATCCACTAAAGAACTAATAACCTTTAGAATGTTTGGAATAGACCAAACACACAACCGTACCACGTTCGCTAACATCCTAGGCTTCCCTAGCAGACCTTTTGTGTTTACCGCCACTGACGAGGATTTTGATCTCGAATTAGACCAATTATGGGGTTCCATCACCGGAAACTATCACCCAGAACCGAACGACATGCACAACAATGAGATACACAATCCAGCCTTCCTCTATTTCCATAGGATATTAGCCCATACCCTCTTTGGTAAGGAAGAAAACATTACAACAGTCTCAAAGGACGAGCTATTCATCCTTTTCTGTGCTTCACAAGGCCGCCCTGTAAATGTTGTCCCTTTTATGATGAGGGAATTTACACGCATCAATCAGGATCCGCATTCACCCATTTTAATAGGAGGCCTAGTCACCATGATCGCCCATGAAATTGGTCTGAGGTATTACCTGAACAAAGCCGTTCGTTTCGGCAACCTCAGAGCAATGGACATCCAGTTCTGCTTCAACAGACGCATTCTAGGTACCTTAGGACCAGGAGCCTACGAATACCTCATAGCTGATCAACCTGTCCACCTTTTCACACTGCCCAACCATGAGCTAACCAGTATCCATAACAAAGACAATTGGCTTTATGAATTGGACGAGCCTATGGGACCTACATCACCTCACTCCACACCCCAGGCTTATATGTATGACAGTGATCAAATCTCAGAAGCACATGACTATTTGTACTACCAAGATTATGATTTCGAAGTAGAGATCGATCCTAAGACCCCTCCTAACTACCATAATTTTCCTGACCCCACACCTGAACAAAACACAGATAAGCTAGACATTGTTCTGAGAACTGTAGACGACCTCAAGCTGGAAGTAACCACTATCAAAGATGAATTAACGTAGCTTCATATGGATTTCGTTACCTTCATGGACTTGGTTAGCGACCAATTTAATGACGTTGTTCAACAGGTCAACAATTTGAAGAAACCAACGGAGTGATATTTTAGTTTTCGCTTTAATTTAAGTTTACTGCATTTTACATTGTTTGACATTAGTTCATTTTGCAATTGTTTCCTCGTTTTGGATATTGTACTACCTTACACTCATTTTTCGATTTAATGCTATTTTTCATTTCAGTATTTTCCCTTAATTATGTTTCCTGTTAATTTTTATTCTGTCATTCGTCTATCATAAGTCATAATACCATATTCTCCACTGTTAAAACGCCCCACAAGCAAAATTCTGCAGTTCTGCAGACTTTGCTGATGTGACGGTCGTCATGCAGAAAAAAACCCCAATTCTGTCTAAAATAGAGTTGCGCCCCTCTCAACTTCCTCTCCCCTAACTCCCCACTATCCCATTATTAAAACCCACTCAAACCCCTCTGAATCCCCCATAGAACCTCCACCATTTTCAACCTCCAATTCACCCTTATATATTACCCTCTGCATTCCCTTGCCTCACCATTCTGTGAAACCCCATATTCTCAAACCTCTGCACTTCTATCACAAAAAATGGCCAGCCAAACCAGTGAAAACCCCGATTTGAGCAACATCACCTTCCGAGAATGAGAGGCCGGCGAATGGCATCAGACTAACTTCCTAGCATTCCATCAACGGTCGCTTCAACCGACCCGGTATGCTCACTTGGATTCTCTGACGGAACTCAGGATTCTCGACGGCGTCACTTGGATGTTGCAGAGAGCCGGCATCTGGCATCTCTGCACCAATCCCCAACCCACCTACGAGCAACTCACTCTGGAGTTTCTCAGCTCTTTCGCATACACAACATCATCCGGCGATACCAACCAACTTCACGGCGCCGCCTGCTTTCGTCTGTTCGGCACTGAATATCAGGTCCCCCAGGACCGCATCGCTGTCATCCTACAGTTAACTCACAGCGACGATGCTCACCGCCGCATCTCCGATCAGTTTTACCAAGAGGCCTTCCCTCTCTGGAACCGACTGACCGGAACCACTCCAGACAGTTGGGACACGCTGAACGCCACTCATATCCACAACCCAGCTATCCGCTACTTCCACCGCGTGCTGAGCAACACAATATTCGCTCGTGACAGTAACCATAAGGTCAACTCGAAGGAGCTGTTTTTCCTCTGCTGCGTGTTCGCTTCAGAGCCGGTTAACGCCACCCCGTTTCTCTTGGCTTACATTCAAGCCAATTGTAACCGCAGCTCTAAACCTTTCTATTTCGGTGGCATCATCACATCCATCGCCATAGGCCTCGGTCTTGGCGACCGCCTCCAGACACTCTGCCAGATGCCCCCCGTATTCCTGGACACCGACCACTGCCGCGCCTCCCACCTCATCAAGGCCCGCCGTGATGAGAGATATCATCCTGTAGTGCGAGGCCGCACTATCCAGAGCATCATCATGCCTTCACGCACCCGGATGCATCCAGAGGACAGAGCCAACTGGCTCTTCGACACCACTGCCCCTGCTGCCCCAACACAGGATAATATCCAAGAGCCCAGGGACGAAGTTCAGGAGGAGCTAAACAGAGCCGACCAGCCTGAGCCATCACAAGCAGCTGCTGTCACTGGCCCTTCCACGCGTCGCCGCCCCCGTCCTGCTACTGATGACACATCTGCGGCCCTCCTTCGCTGCATCGAGCAACAGAACCAGATGATGCTTATGATGGAGCAGCAGAACCAAAGGGCTGAGGAATTTGAAGCATGGCAGAGAGAGCAAACCGGCCAAATTCAGCAATCTTTGCAGATGATGCACGACATCCATTCCGGCATGGCCGATGAGATGGAACACCTCACTGTGCGAGTCGACGGCCTCCGTGATTACATATTCCACACCGGAGCTCTGAACCTCGCCGCACGAGACCCCCCAGCCAGAGGTCGAGGAAGAGATCGAGGATGAGGACGGGAATAGTAGTATTTTTCATTTTTTCCATTTTTGTTGTTTCTTTCTTTATTTCCTTTGTATTCCTCCCTTCTGCATTCTTTCAAATCAGTGAGGACACTGATTGAGATAGTGTGGGAGCGGATCGTTATTTCCCTTTTCATTTCCCTTTTTCATGTTATTTCCCATTCTACTTTTTCTTTTGAATTCTCAATTTAAAGTAATTTTAATTTTCGGCAAATAAGCTCTTTTATATATATATATATATATATATATATATATATATATATATATATATATATATATATATATATATATATATATATATATATATATATATATATATATATATATATATATATATATATATATATATATATATATATATATATATATATATATATATATATATATATATATATATATATATATATATATATATATATATATATATATATATATATATATATATATATATATATATATATATATATATATATATATATATATATATATATATATATATATATATATATATATATATATATATATATATATATATATATATATATATATATATATATATATATATATATATATATATATATATATATATATATATATATATATATATATATATATATATATATATATATATATATATATATATATATATATATATATATATATATATATATCTCCGTTACGTGAACTCCCCGCGTTTCATATGACTATACAAAGAAATTTTTAAACTCCTTGCCTCAAAGCATCACGAGGACACGCCAAAGTTCAATCAAGTATGGAAATCCCGAGAAGAAAATTCTAACAATTCCATTACCGTCCTGACACCTTAGACCTCCAGTTTATGCGAGTTTGTTTCATTGCCTACACATACCGAAGCTTCGAGCTCCTACTCAAACGTAGCCCCCAGTAGTTTATACAAGCAGTCAGCACAATCCTAAATGCTTCTAAGCAATGAAACCGATGCAAATAAGTGTGTGATCTCTAACTCAAAATGAAAAAAAAATTATGAAGAAGAAAAGCCATATAGCCTGAGTATAGAGACATGTTCCTTCTAAGTTAGGTGCTCCTCACGCGAGCATTTAGCCCAACGGTACAGAAAGTCTTTGGAAATCAATAGCATAAGCTTATGTGCAAAGAAGAATCGAAATAGAAAACAGATCATAGCCACTAACTGGTTGACTTGCCATGAAAGTATATGGATAACGGGCTTAATGTGACTGCGCCAGAACAAACCGGGTAAAACTTGTTGCAAAGAACTTGACGCCAAGCTGCAGTAGCATGATTGGAACTGGCTTGCGTAAAAGGGAGGCCTTCAAAGACTTATAACTCAGTGTCACCACCGTATGTATTTTGTTTCAATTTAAGTCTTGGCCTTCCTAACTTATGATTTGAAAAACCTTTCAGAAGGGAGAAGCGTGCCGCGTGTTTGCCACATTTTCAATTTTTCCAACTTTTACTTGAGGACAAGTAAAGATTCAAGTTTAGGGGAGTTTGATAACGCGAAATTGTATATATAAAATGACGTGTGTTTTAACTAATATTTGAATGATTTCACTCCGAATTCAGGACATTCCATGCTATTTGTCTAAGTATTATGCAGGTATTCAAAGAACATGTCCAAGCAAAGCAATATGAAGAAAAGGAGCAAAAACAGGTGAAAAACAGATGAAAAACCAAGAGAAAAACAGCAGATACGAGTTCTACTGAAGTGACGACCGTCACATGGCCGTTACGCTCGTCATGCGTGTGACGACTGTCACACCTCCATGACGACCGTCATGCACCCAGAACGTGCAGAATGAAGTCACGTGCTAAAATTCCCCCTCAAAGACCAAAAGTGTGACCACTAACTCCTACTTTTCTGCCTCAACCCCACTTCCTGAAGGAATAACCGTTAGATACTCTCTCTCTATAAAAGGAAGAGGTTGGGACCTGAAAAGGGATCCGGATTCAAGACAACGAAGTGCTGCCAATTCATCTTCAGAGCAACCTTACCGTTCTTAAATTCTTATTTGTTTCTCTTTTCCTTCTCTGTATTCTTTGGTACTTTGTAATTTCCATTTTTCTTGTATGATCAATTGGCACAAAGACCAGAATCCTGCCAACATTGTGGAGGATCTGCCCAAAAGCCAATTGGAATATTTCCAGGTTTTCATTTTAATCGTAATTGCAATTTTCATTATGATGTATGTTCTTAATTACTGCTTTTATTTATGTATTATCATTTCTTTTTCCATGTCTAGCTAAATTACCGTAATCGATATGTAATAATAATTCGGACGGGATTTGATAATAACTGGCGTAATCTTTCTCTTTTCAAAACTCAGTTATGGTTTTAGTTTTTAATCAAAATTCTAAATAAACCTTTGTCACGACAGTGAGAAGCTATTTACGGTGGTTTTGCCACGACAGTGGGAAACCATATTAAGGTACGAACCAACAAGCGACAGCTGAGGCTAAGACCAGATAGTAAAAACTAGGCATTCGATTTAAAAACAGCGAAAGCACTTTAAAAAGGATAAGAACTTAGAGATTTTCAAAAGGTAACTTTAACCCCAAACAGGATAGCGACAATATACGTTCCGCCTTAGAGTTGCGACTAGCGTCAACAACCATCGTGAGACAAAAGTCTTTAGAACACTATTTTCTTCTTAAACTAAATTTGAAAACACTTAATACGCCAGTAAATTGTCAAATCCCCGAAGAACAAAATTATTGCATATCGATTCATAAATTCGTATCTTAAGTAAAAGCTTTAGTTCCCTTTAGTTTACGCATCTATTTTGCTATTATTCAACTTGAAACCAAACCGACCTAGCTAAACACCGTAACACCTGATAATACTAGATTGATTACGAGTCCCTGTGGGATCGATATCTATTATTACTACGCGATAGACTGTGCACTTGCAGTTAGAATTGTTAGACATAGAAAGTCGCGATCAGCTACCTTGATTGCCAACAAAAGTAGAGAAGATCAGCTTCATATTCAGGTTGATAAGCTGAAAGCACAATTCAAGGCTAAGAAAAGGGAGGTATTGTTAGAATCGTTCTGTAGAAGTACGATCGAGCAGAAATACCAAGAAACTTTATCAGCACTTGAAGAGTTCAGGATTCAGACAGAGGTGAAGAAACCCAGGCTTGAGGACGCCTTCAGCGAGGATGCAAGGGAGGACCATTGTCATTATCTCAGGGATGTGATATGCTAGAGGGATGTCCTTATCCGAGAGTTGATGAAGAGACCAGACCATCCCGACACAAAGGAGATGCTTGAGGAGTCTCAGGAGTGGCGTAGAGATCATGGCTACTAGGAGTTTTATCTTTTGTAGTTTTATTGGCTTTTGTATCTTGATCATCACCAGGGATGTTGGATGAGATCAATACCTCTTTGTATACTGATATTTCTCATTTCGTTGTATTGTCTCAGCTTTACTTGATATATGACAAGATTTATTGTGGTTCTTCTATCCATCTCTGTTTCTCTTGTTTATTGAAACCGGAATCAAGGGGAAGATCTCCCTGTGCATACATAGACATGTTTGCATTTCGCATCTTGCATTCTCATTTGCATCGCAGGTTGTTCTTGGTGGCCTTGTGTTCTTATCTCTATTTGGTTTTCTTCAGTTCAGGATTGAGGAGTTCAGTTTCCACAGGTATTCTACTCGAGGGAATCAGTAGAAGGTGATGGATCAAGTTCAATCCGAATTGCAGGAAGTTAGGGCACGCATGGCCCAATTCATGGAACTGATGCAGACTGTTGCTAGTGGGCATGAACAGTTGAGAACTTTGGTTCAACCGTTGATAGCACGGGTTGATGAAGACAGTGTTTTGCATGGAGGAGCTGGTGCTATTCCTCCACCGATTGGTGGATCTATTCCTCAGGGTATTCCTACTGTTGTCGTACCTCCGGGCGGAGCAGCTGCAAATGAGAATGGTAATATTGTTGGTAATGGGAGTGTGTGTGCTGTGCACGGGGTTGCTGGCCCTCATTGGGAAGATAATCAGGATGATGTGTTTTCCATGAGAGATATGGATCGTGGTTTACCAACTGAAGCTGACCGAAGGCTTAAACTGATTGAGGAAAAAATGAAATCTTTTGAGAATCAGAACTCTTTGGGCCTTGATATGTCTAATCTTGGTTTAGTTCATGGGGTCCGGATTCCCCCCAAATTCAAGGTGCCCGATTTTGATAAGTACAAAGGGACGACTTGTCCCAGAGTGCATATTCGGGCGTATTTCAGGAAAATGTCTGCTTACTCCAGTGATGAAAAGCTGCTAATGCATTTCTTCCAGGATAGTCTGGCAGGGGCTTCTTTGGAATGGTATATGAGGCTCGAGAGAACCCATATCCGCAGCTGGAAAGAATTAGCTGAGGCTTTTGTGCGTCACTATTAGTATAATAGTGATCTGGCGCCAAACAGGGTACAATTGTAGAGCTTGTCATAGAAGAGTACTGAGAGTTTCAAGAAATACGCCCAGAGGTGGTGGGATCTGGTTGCACGAGTGCAACCCCCTATGGTTGAAAGGGAGTTGATTGACATGTTCATGGCTTCGCTACCGGGTGTGTACTTTAAAAAGATGATAGGCTGCATGTCTGCAGGGTTTTCTGATCTGGTAATTGCTGGTGAGCAAATCGAAAGTGGGATTAAGTCTGGGAAGATTTCAAATGGTGGGGGATCCTCGTCGGGAGGAACGAAGAAACCATATTCAGCGAACCCTAAGAGGAGGGAAGGGGGCGCGAACGCTATTTCTCACAAGGGTAAAGGTAGAGCTCAGTCCCGTCAACATCACCAAGTCGCTACAGTAAATATCCCGGCCGCGGCTCCACAACAAGTCAATTCTCCGTGACCTTATATTGCTAGGTGCAGAATGCCTGATAGGCAGTTCATGAATCCTCCGATACCATATTCTCAGTTGTTACAACGGTTGCTGCAGTTACAATTGGTTCAGAAGAGGACCTTGGCTCGTCTCACTGGTACACCGCCTCCTGGCTACGATGTGAACGCTCATTGCGAGTTTCACTCTAGCGCCCCAGGCCATGATATTGACCATTGCAAAGCTTTTAAGCATAAAGTATAGGACTTGCTTGATTCCAAAGCTTTCAATTTCACCAACGAAGGGCCCAATGTGACTCAGAACCCGATGCCGGATCATGGGGTGGCAGGAGCCAATGCCATTATTGATGGGTAGAAACTAAATCTGGTAACTAATGTTAAGGATTTGAAGACTCCACTGGGTTTTGTGAAGGCTTGTTTGCTGAAAAAGGGGGTGTTTCATGGTTGTTATGCTGACTGCTCAGAGTGTGAAGCACAGCCCAAGGGTTGTGATCTTTTGAAGAGGGGTATTCAGAGAATGATTGATGAGGGTTGTTTACAATTTGATAGAGTTCTGAAAGAAGATGTCGAGCACGAAGTGAGTAATGATGGAAGCAAAGTTGCTACGATATCTATTCCATACCGGACAATCAATATTTCAGCGCCTGCTAGGCCCGCTCCGGTTGTCATTACTGTACCTGGACCTGTGCCATACGAGAGCACTAGAGTTATCCCGTGGAATTATGGGGGAGAGGTTTTCTCTAATGGGAAAAAGCAGGAATGGACATCATCTTCAGATGGAAGTTCATCGGTTGAGAACATAGTTGGTGCCGAAGGTATCACCAGAAGTGGTAGGGTCTTTTCTCCACCGGAGGTTAAACATTGATAAGAATGACAAGGGTAAGCGCAAGGCTATGATTGAAGAGAATGTCCAACCCCAGGTTGGTGCTGATGATCATTCACAGGATGCATAGGAATTTATGAGACTAATTCGGAAGAGTGACTACAAAATTGTGGATCACTTGAATCATACCCCTTCGAAGATATCTATCCTGTCATTGTTGATGAGTTCGGAGGCGCATCGCAATGCTCTATTGAAAGTTTTGAATGCAACGTACGTACCTCAGGAGATTTCTATCAATCAGTTGGAAGGGGTAGTAGCTCATATGAACGCCGGTAATGGTCTCGGTTTTACTGATTTGGATCTGACTCCTACTCGGAGGAACCATAACCATGCTCTGCATATATCTTTGGAGTGTAGAGGATCTCTGATGTCACATGTCTTGGTTGATACAGGATCATCCCTCAATGTGCTTCCGAAGAACACATTGATGAAGTTAGACATTCAAGGTTTGATATGCACGCCAAGTGATTTGGTCGTGAGGGCTTTCGATGGATCTAAAAGATCGGTGTTTGGAGAAATCATGTTGCCTATTCAGATAGGACCAGAAATCTTTGATTCAACTTTCTACATTATGGATATCCAGCCAGCCTACAGTTGTTTACTTGGTTGACCCTGGATACACACTGCAGGGGCAGTCACCTCAACATTGCATCAAAAGCTGAAGTATATGGTGGAAGGAAAGATAGTCACGGTATGCGGCGAAGAGGATTTTATGGTTAGCCATTTGTCATCCTTCAAGTACGTGGAGGTGGATGGTGAGATCCATGAAACACTCTGCCAGGCATTCGAAACTGTTCAGATTCAGGGGAAGTCTCCTGTAGAAGCCAAAGGCCCAGAGGTTTCAATGTCATCGCTAAGGAGGCTCGTGCTATCATAGAATCCGGCTCGTCTCAAAAGTGGGGCCAAGTTCTTAATGTTCCTGTCAAGAAGGACAAGTTCGGCCTGGTATACAAACCCTCCAGTTTTTCTCAGATTCCGAGATACAGGGGACCTATGTAGTTCACCAGCAGTGGTGTGATATTTGACATGATTAATGTCGTTGGAGATGATGAAGGTGACAGTGACTGCGATATAGATGCCTGGATCCGTCCAAGTACTCCTGGCCAGAAGCTGTGCAACTGGACTACTGAAGAAGTCGTTCATGTTACTGCTGCAGAGTAATGTTCATTGTTTTGATTATGTTTAGTCCTGCGTTCTGCCCAAGACGTAGTGACCCATTTGTGGGGACTTCTTGTTATTTGCAATTTATCATTGAATAAAGGACGTTTTGCACTCAAATTTTGTGATCCCTGTTTTTCTTGTTTTGGTTTTGCATTTATACTTAACAAAAAAATGGCAATGTGTTTTGTTTGTTGCATCGCATAATAAACATAACATCCTCATGCAGGTCTTTTCTATCAGATTCCATCGATTCAGGTTCGGCTATGACTTCGTATGACTTTGATAATCCCATTTATCAAGCTGAAGATGAAACTGACAGAGACTGTGAACTACCTGAAGAGTTATCCAGGCTTCTCAAGCAGGAGGAAAGGGTTATTGTACCTCATCGGGGGGATATTGAGATTATTAATCTAGGCACCAAGGCTGACAAGAAAGAGGTTAAAGTGGGGGTTGTATTCGAAGATAGTGTCAAGAGAAGATTGGTCGAAATGCTCCGTGAGTATAAGGATATCTTCGCTTGGTCTTACCAAGACATGCCTGGGCTGGATACAGATATTGTGGTACACCCATTACCTCTCAAAGAAGAATGCTCACCAGTCAAGCAGAAGTTGAGACGGACAAGGCCTGACATGGCAGTCAAGATCAAAGAAGAAGTTCAAAAGCAGTTGAATGCTAGATTTCTTGCTGTCACGAATTACCCTCCGTGGGTCGTTAATATTGTTCCTATGCCTAAGAAGGATGGAAAGGTCAGGATGTGCATTGATTATCGAGATTTGAATAAAGTGAGCCCGAAAGACGATTTCCCGCTCCCTCATATCGATGTGTTGGTTGATAACACCGCTCAGTATTCTGTGTTTTCATTCATGGATGGCTTTTCTGGGTATAACCAAATCAAGGTGGCCCCATAGGACATGGAGAAAACTACTTTCATCACACCGTGGGGGACTTTTTGCTATAAGATGATGCCCTTTGGATTGAAAAATGCAGGGGTAACTTATCAGCGGGCGATGGTCACTTTGTTTCATGATATGATTCATCATGAGGTGGAAGTCTATGTTGATGACATGATTGCAAAGTCATATACGGAGGAAGGGCATCTGGTCGATCTTCTAAAATTGTTTGAAAGGTTGAGGAAGTTTAAGCTGAGGTTGAATCCTAACAAGTGCACCTTCTGGGTGAGATCTGGAAATTTACTAGGTTTCATTGTCAATGAAAAGGGTATTGAAGTAGATCCTGCCAAAATAAGAGCTATATAAGAAATGCCTGAGCCGAGAACGGAAAAGGAGGTTCGTGGTTTTTTGGGGAGATTAAACTACATTGCAAGGTTTATATCTCATCTTACAGCCACTTGTGAACCATTGTTGAAATTGTTAAGAAAAGATCAAACAGACAGGTGGAATAAAAATTGCCAGAAAGCATTCGAAAGAATAAAAGAATATTTGCAGGAACCTCCAGTACTCATGCCTCTAGTTGCAGGGAGACCATTGATCATGTACCTCACGGTTCTTGAGAATTCAATGGGATGTGTGCTCGGTCAATAGGACGAGTCAGGTAGAAAAGAGCATGCCATATACTATCTGAGTAAGAAATTCACTGATTGCGAGTCGAGATACTCGATGTTGGAAAAAACATGTTGTGCACTCGCTTGGGCTGCTAAGCATTTGAGACAGTACATGTTAAACCATACAACCCTATTGATTTCAAAGATGGATCCGATCAAGTACGTCTTTGAAAAACAAGCACTCTCCGGAAGGATTTCCCGATGGCAAATGGTTTTAACAGAGTATGATATTCAGTATGTTTCCCAAAAAGCCATTAAGGGAAGCATCCTATCGGAATATCTAGCGGAACAGTCGATTGAGGATTATCAGCCAATGAAGTTTGATTTTCCAGATGAAGACGTTATGTTTCTGAGGATGAAAGATTGTGATGAGCCTTTACCTGACGAGGGTCCTGAGAGAGGATCTCAGTAGAAACTGGTTTTCGACGGAGCGGTTAGTTCGTATGGTAATGGAATCGGTGCTATCATTACTACTCCTCATGGTTCTCATATACCGTTCACCGCCCGATTGACATTCACCTGCACCAATAATGAAACCGAGTATGAAGCTTGTATTATAGGTTTAGAAGAGGCCATTGATATGAGGATTAAGAATTTGGATGTATACGGTGACTCAGCGTTAGTCGTTAACCAAATCAAAGGAGAGTGGGAAACTCGTCAGGCCAACCTGGTGCCTTATAGAGATTATGCAAGGAGACTGCTGCCTTTCTTCGATAGAGTTGAGTTCCATCATACGCCGAGGGCTGAGAATCAGATGGAGGATGCCTTGGCCACACTAGCTTCGATGTACAAAGTGAATTTCTAGAATGAAACTCCTGCTATCGCCATCATGCGTCTTGATAGACCTTTTTTTGTGTTTGCAATTGAGAAAGAATTGGATGGGAAGCCTTGGTATTTTGATATCAACATTTTCTCAAGACTCAGGAGTACCCATCTGGGGCATCTGGCAAAGATAAGAGGACCTTGAGGAGGTTATCTAGAAACTTTTATATGAACAAAGACGATGTGTTCTACAGGAGAAACTTTGACATGGTCTTGCTGCATTGTGTTGATGAACTTGAAGCAAACTTGTTGTTGGAGGAAGTCCATTAAGGTTCTTTCAGTACTCATGCCAATGGACATGCAATGGCTAGAAAATTGTTGAGATATGGGTATTATTGGATGACTATGGAATCTGATTGCTTCAAAAACGCCAGAAAGTGCCATAAATGCCAGATTTATGCGGATAAAGTGCATGTGCCACCGGCTCCTATGAATGTGTTGACATCTCCTTGGCCTTTTTCCATGTGGAGAATCGATGTGATTGGAAAGATTGAACCGACTGCTTCTAATGGACATCGCTTCATTCTGGTCGCGATTGATTACTTTACGAAGTGGGTAGAAGCAGCGTCCTATGCTAATATCACGAAACAGGTGGTCGCCCGGTTCATAAAGAAGGACATCATTTGCCGTTATGGTATTCCTGAGAGAATCATTACCGATAATGGTTCAAACTTGAATAACAAAATGATGAAGGAACTGTGTCAGAGTTTCAAGATTGAGCATCACAATTCTTCTCCATATCGTCCGAAGATGAATGGTGTTGTTGAGGCAGCTAACAAGAATATCAAGAAGATTATGCAAAAGATGGTAGTAACCTACAAGGACTAGCACGAGATATTACCTTTTGCTCTTCACGGTTATCGTACTTCGGTGCGTACGTCGACCGGGGCAACTCCTTTCTCACTGGTGTATGGCACGGAAGCAGTCCTGCCATTAGAAGTGGAGATTATTTCTTTAAGGGTATTATCGGATGTAAAGCTTGACGAAGATGAATGGGTGCAAACCAGGTTAAATCAACTGAGCTTGATTGACGAGAAGAGATTGGCGTCTATAGGTCATGGCCGGGTGTACCAGAGTAGGATGAAGAAAGCCTTTGATCAGAAAGTGCTTCCTCGGTGCTTCTGGACGGGTAATTTGGTGTTGAAAAGGATCCTTCCTCCTCAGACAGATCACAGGGGAAAGTGGACTCCTAACTATGAAGGTCCGTATGTGGTAAGAAAGGTTTTCTCTGGAGGAGCCTTATTACTATCTACCATGGATGGTGAAGATTTTTTGTCCCCTGTGAACGCAGACGTGGTTAAAAAATACTTTGCTTAAAAGAGACACGCTGGACACAAAAAGAATGTCCAGGAAAAAATGGGGCATCCCGGCGAACCATAGAAAAGGAAAAGGTTCAGGCAAAAATTAGGGATAAAAGAAAAAGAATGAACCCGCAAAGTTGAAAAACTGAAAAGGCAACTTTGGCAAAAATGGATAACCCGATGGATTGAAAACCCGAAAGGGCGGTCAAGGCAAAACTTAGGGATCTAAAAAAGCAAATGATCACGGTCTGCATTCGATCTGTAAGCTTGTGAGCAGTTATCCCGAAGGAAAGGAATCAGCCCAATCAGTCTTGTCAGAAGACGAAACATGGGGCACATCGAAGACATACAGGTCATAGCCGAATCGACACATGATGGTTGTTTGTTTCCATATTGCTGACATTTGTATATATTATTTTTGCTTTTTCGCAATTGCCACTTTTTAGGAATTGTATCCCAATTGTAATTTTCCCATTTACGGGCCTCTTATCAATAAAAGTATTCACTTCAGTCAAAGAGCTTTCCTTTATTTGTTTTACTTTTTACTGTTTTGTTTGCAAAAACGTCTGATATTTTGATAAACATTGCAGGAAAAAACAGGAGGCTTTACAGAGCGTAACGAAAGTAAATGTTTTTGCTTGCATGGTAAGTATCATGAATGGTAACTGAGGTAACCATTTCGCATGTACGCATTCTTTTGTTTCATTGCAGGATGGTACTCTCCAACAGAGGTGTTCCTCCACGACATTAAATTGTAATGCAGAATCATTTCTCCCCTATCAGAGATTTGTGTCGTACCTGCAGAGTCTCATTATCAAGTTAGGTATCGCCTGCGGGGTGTGCAGTGAATCTCCAGCGAAGTAGGGTTTTGAATCTTTGCGAAGGCTAACCCCCGGAAGGGTGGGTTTGTTCTCAGCATTTTGTCCTCCAGCAGAAGCGGTGCCTTTGACGCTCTCTCCTCGACAGAGTCGACTTTCTGGTAGTATCAGTATTCAGGGTTTCTCCCCAAGCAGAGTTTAGTGATAATTCCCTCGGCGTGACAAATGTTTAGACGGAGCATGATTCATTCCTCAGTAGAGTGGAACTCTTGGCAGAAGTGTTTGATATCCTCCAGCAGTGTGGGATTTCTTTTCGAGCAGAGTGGAGCTATTTCCCGACAGTTTACTTCCCGGTAAGGTTGTATTTCAAACGGTTCTCGCCGGCCGAGTATGGATTCCCTAGAGTGTTGGAAGGTTGTTCTGGGTGTTTCCCCAGCCTACGCATTCAATCGCCACAAGAGTTGTTCCCTGGGAAGCCATCCAGGGAATTTTCCTCAGTAGAGTTCTGATTCCCAGCGGGTTATTTTGTTGTTCTCTTTAGAAAAGGTGTATCCGAGAAGGTGCTTTACAGGGAGATCCTCCATGGTTTGTTTGTGCCCCAGTATGAGTTCGATCATACTCGGCGTTCTGTTTCTCCCCGGCGGGGAATCTTTTCTCCCTAGCATTTATTATGATAGGGTGGTTCTTTTGCATTTGCATTTTTGCATTAGCATCCTCCAAATGCGTAGCATTTCCATTTCGTATGGAGCATTACACCATTTTCAAACATATGCATCTGAAGCATAAGCCAGGTTTGGTGTTTTTTAGACCGGATATCTTCTCAGCATAGGATGTTTGACTCAAGGGGTTTTCGTGTTATCCGTGTCAGGATGGATTTTTGGGTTGGTTATTTTATCATATTCTTCTCGGCTGAGTCGTTTGGTTAAATGTCTTCGCTTTCCTCAGGCGTGACGCTTGCGAGTGTTATCCTCATTGGTCAAGCCTGTTGTTCTTACCCCAATAGAGTTGTTCCAACTTTTGGTTGGTCATCATTGTTTTATTTCAACTTTTGGTTGATGACCCAATGGCGTTTGGATGTTATTCCAACTTTTGGTGGTTATTCTTTATTTCTCTCAGCAAAGTCGAGGATTCCAACTCTTGGTTGGTAACCCTTAGCGTAGTTCGGATTATTGGGTTTGGTGTTCCAACTTTTGGTTGGCCTAGAAGGTGATCCCAATTGTTGGTTGGTAATCTTTGGTTTCTCCGCGCAGAGTCTTTATTCCAACTTTTGGTTGGCAATCTTTGTTATTCTAACTCTTGGTTAGTAGCTGTTATCCTAACTATTGGTTAATAGCCTTTTATTTCAACTCTTGGTTGATAATTCGGGATGATCATCCCAAATTTTAGTTGGTAGTCTGCTGTGGTGGAGTCAGCTTTGTTTGGCGTCCCCAGCCATCCTAACTCTTGGTTAGTAGCTCTTGTTCCAACTTTTTGTCGATGAGGATTTTTCTTGGCAATCCTAACTCTTGGTTAGTAGCTCTTGTTCCGATTTTGGTCGATGAGTATCTTTCCCCAGCGATCCCAACTCTTGGTTAGTAGCTTGTGTTCCGACTTTTGGTCGATGGTGATCTTTTCATGGGGATTCTGACTCTTGGTTAGTACCTTTCTTTCCCAACTTTTGGTTGGATGTTATCCCGTGCGGTTGTCTCAACTTTTGGTTGGTAGTCCTCCCTTATTCCTCAGTGGAGTCATTATCCCAACTTTTGGTTGATGAGGAGGTTTGGCGTTTTCCAACTTTTGGTTGGTGGTTATTGATTCCCCGGTAGGGTCAGTCTTGGACGTCGATTCATTTTCAAACTTTTGGTTGGTAGTCTTTGATTCCCCTGTGGAGTCCGTTTTCCAACTCTTGGTTGGTAACCTTTGGTTCTCTGATTGTTGATTCCGACTTTTGGTCAGTGTACCTCCATGGTAAAGTCGTCTCGCCATTCAAATTTCTGTTAGTGTTGTGGTGATTCCAACTCTTGGTTGGTAGGGGGTGGATTTATCCCCAGAGAGTAATCCTCATCCCATCTTTTGGATGCTGCTGCTAGATTTTTATCTTGTGATGGATATTGGTCCCATGCAGAGTCATCTGGTTAGTCTACTCTTTTCCCAGGGGAGGGAAGGCATCAGAATGTTTTCTCGCACAATGTGGTTTGCTTGATTGATTTTCTCTTTTGTCCCCCAGCAGGGTTTGTTCCAACTTTTGGTTGGTATTCAGAGTTTGCTATCCCGACTTTTGGTTGGTATTTTGTGGGAGAGTTTGTTCCAACTCTTGGTTGGTGTAAGTGCTCTTGATTGGCTGCATTTTATGGCAAAACTTTATAATGCGCATGTATGTCATACTGATTGTTAGGACATACTTAATGATGTGTGTGCAGGGTAAGTTAACTACAAGTTAACTTAGTTAAGCTAAATGTCATACAGAATGTCATAACACTGTTCGTATGACATCCATCGGGCAAGGTAGTTTTTCTGGTATTCAGAATAAGGATTCTCAGGCTAAAAATCAAGAAACCTTGTAGGAGTTCAAGCTGGGATTCAGGAAACATTTTAGACTGAATGAATTGGCAAGTGGGCAGACAATTAAAGGAGAGGTTTTGTGATGAAAAACCTAGATTGTGCGCCCAGGCCCAAGGACTCATCTGCTGCTATAAATAACAGGAGAAGCAATCCTAGAAGGCAGCTGTTGAAGATAGAGAAACAGAGAAATCACCATAGTGGTTTAGAAGTGAAGAGGTAGTTCTTCATGATTGTGTCTCAGGAACACTTGTAATCCAAGCAACTGTTGATTGCATTGGTTAGGTAGTTTCTAGGATGTGTGTCACTCGAAGCTACTAAGCAAGAGTGTGTGTTCCTTGATCAAAACTTTGAAGCAAGATCAAGGTGTGTGTAGTTGAAGTGGTTCTTTATACTATTGTTGAATTTGTAAGTGTAATTGGATATCACTGAGGTGATTGTAGGGAGTGAGTGGGTATACTCAGGTCTAGAGTGTCTCTAGGTTAAATTGTCATTAAGTAGGTTTTAAGTGAGGAGTGCAAACTGGAGGTTTGACTCTGAATTAATTCTACTGATAGTGAAATTTCTCCCTAGCTTGGTAGCCCCCAGATGTAAGTGTGTTGCACTGAACTGGGTCAACAACCAACTGTGTTACTTACTGCTTTATAATTCCTGCATAATAGTTGGTCTGTAGTGAATGTCACAGTGGATGTTATAACCTTGGGAATAACATCCATCGTGTGCTGGCCAGAATTTACAGTTGGCATCTGTAGTTTGTTTCATCTCAACTCTTGGTTGGTATCCTCTGGTCGTTTTCCCGACTCTTGGTTGTTATCTTTTGGATGAAGTTCAGATTATATTAGAATATTATCCCCAGTGCGTCATTTTCTGACTTTTGGTTGGTAGTCGTTGTTTTACATTCCCGCAAGGTGCAAATTTCTGGGTTCTTTTGTATCTAATCACCTTATACCTTGAATGTTTGAAAGAGAATGTTTTTCCTCCCTTCAGGTCCAAGTTGTTTGAATAGGGGCATCTGTAGCACTCCAAAATTTGCCTCTTCGTTTTGGCAGTATCTGGCTTTTGTTTCTTTGCTTTTTCGCATTTCTGTATTTAGATAGCATCGGGCAGGGGATCAAGGTTCCCATGGCTCAGGTTCATTTCGGTGCAAAGGACTGAACAACGAACAACGAGCATCAAAGGCTCGGGCATTTATTTTGCCCAGCGGTTAGGCGGTCGATTTTATTTTATTTTTCAAGTTAATAGCAGTTCAGAAAGCAGCACTCAGGCTCATGTCAAGCATTTTTAAAGTGATAACGTTCAAGAATAAGATTCAGAAGCTTAACAGAGCTCCAAACTGTTGAAACGGGGCAAATGGGCAGATTTCCCTCCAACAGGCGCCAAATTCAAAATTTTGAAGGTTAATCGGTTAACCTATATGGTTAATCGATTAACCATTGAAAAATCAACCCAGATTCAAAATTTTAAAGGGGTTAATCGATTAACCTATATGGTTAACCAATTCACCAGTGCAATTTTTTCCTCTGTACGTGATTTTTCAATGCAGAGCCATTTGGGGTCCAATTTTGATCACTTAAATTCAAATTTGTCACTTGGGAAGGATCTAGAATCATTTCACAATTTTATTTCCCTCCAAAATCTCATTCCTAGTGCCAAACCAAAATTCACAATCCAATTTCCAAACCTTGCTTTGGGATCCAAACCTAGGGGATATTTAAGTGATTCACTCCAAACCAAAGGAATCCAATCTTCATTTCTCACATTCATTTTTCAGAATTCATCTCAATTCTCTCAAACTCTCTCAATTTCCAAATTCCAAAACCCTCACTCAAAGCTCTTTTCCATTTGAATTATTTGATTCTTCATTGAAATCAATGAATTCTTGAGCTCAAACCTCCATCCATCATCTCCATTGAAGTGAATTCTCCATCCAATTTTCATGCACAATTGGATCCATATATGGAAGTGATTTTCGAAGTGATTATTTGGCTTATTTTGGATTAACCTTGAAGGATCTCCATTGCTACAACAAGAATTGTTGTGGATCTTGAAGTATTCCGGACTTCTAGCATCAGATCTGTTCAATTCCAGTTAATTCAACATTAACCGAAGCAAATCTCCACTTCGAAAGTTGGAATCCTAGATCCATAGCATTGTTGAGTTTATTTGCATGTTCACAATGATTTTCATATTCAATTGAATTTTGGTTGTTATGATCTATGTTGATGCTGTTCGGATCTATTTACAGGCTGTTTGAATCATGATTTGATGATTTAATTTTGTGATTATGCTGTTTGGAGAGGTGATAAGCTGTTGAAAAGTGATTTTGCTTTGCTGTTTTCTGCTGTCAGCACAGTGTTAATCAGTTAACGCATATGGTTAACCGATTAACCATTACAAATTTCCATATTTTTCAAAGTTTTCACAGTGTTAATCGGTTAACGCATATGGTTAACCGATTATCTAGTTCAAATTTTCAAACTTTTTAAATGTTAACAGTGTGTTAACCGATTAACCCATGGGGTTAACCGATTAACACTGTGCTGGCAGGCCTGTTTTGCTACTTTGTTTGATTGTTTGCATATCGTTTCATCTCGAATCATCATAGATTAGTGTGATGTATTAGGGATGAAATATTTCTGGATATATGTTGTTGTTTTGGTTGTTTAATCGAGATTTCACCAACATTCATGTTTTTCCACTTGAATGCATACTTGTGGATGTGGTTCAAAGTTGATGATCTCTTGCATGTTCATTTTCTTTCGTCTCTTTTGCGCTTCCTTCATGTTTGCATCATTCTTGCATCACTGTTGAGGTCGAGACGAGCTTGTGGTGGCTGCTGCCCCACACATTTTTCCTCCCTCCCACCATTCTAAGTGATACATTTTCATGTTTGCATCTTTTACTTGCGATTGAATTTACTTAGTGCTTTCTTGTGCTTTTTTCCATGATCCCTATAGGGTTCCTAGTCCCTCCGTTTAGGATGGGAGTAGGAGAGACATTAGGTGTTCAATCCAAGCATGCTAACATTAGGGTAGATGTTTCCCCTTTCTAATCCAAACCTTAGGACCACTTTGCATGACAATATTAGGGCCGACTTTCTCTTAAACCTTCCGTGCGTCTCTTTTCGCATCTCAAACGATTCTAACTCATTTAATAAAGGCGATGAACGTTGCACGCTACGAGCCTTAAGCTACATGGGGAATGATGAGTGAGGGGTCTCCTCTCGCTTATCTAGAGTGTTTAGTATACATCCCGTTTTGGGGCAATATACGATGCACTCGCCTCCATGTCATAGCCTTTAGTGCGACGTGAATCACAAACCGAATTAATTCACTTCACTAAAAAACACAAAACAAACTTCAAACCTTTTTCCTTTGGGATTAATCGGAAACCTTTTTCGTAAAAAGAGTGTTGTTAAGCTTCAGTTCTACCACAAACAAGCATTGCCCCTAACTACTGGAAAGGAGGTTTAACCCTACTCGGTTAAAACACTTAATCAACCTGTGGTTTCGTGTCAACCCAAACTATGTTTGCTCTGATCTTTCATACCAGATGAAAGTATGTAGGCACAAGACGCGATGTCTTGGCGAGCAACCTTCCCCCTTCTCTCCCGTAGTTAGCCAAACTATGTTGGCTCTGACTTTCCCATTGCACGAGGGAATACGTAGGCACAGAGCGGGGATGCTCTGCTGAGTCTTTTTCTTTTCTTTTGTCCTGCATGCCTTTAGCGTAGATAGTTAAACACACCGTTAGATAAACAACGAGCGTGGATCCCGTCGATTACGACAGACGTGAGGGTTGCTAATACCTTCCCCTTGCGTAACCGACTTCCGAATCCAGGACTTGGTTGCGATGACCTCGTCTTTTCCCTTTTTCGTTAGGTTTCTCCGCTCGTTTCTTTTCCCTCTCTGTGGGATAAATAATGAAATATGGCGACTCTTCTGTTTTTCGTTTTTCGCAGTTGCGACAACACCCAAAGTTAATTATTATACTTCTAAGATCCTTACAACCTGCTTTAGTACTTTCCACTATGGAAGCTTTAAGTGCCTCGAGTTTTCTTTCGGACTCATGAATCTTTTGTTCTAAGTGAACAAATATTTGTTTATTTAAGGCAAGCTTTTTAAAGGCTTCTTTAGCTTCGCAATACAAAGTATTAAATGCAGCTTGTAATTCAAAATGAGACATGTTAGAGGAATTATCATATTTAGCATGTCGTACCTGTTTTTTCTTATTCTTTTGGTGAGCGTAAAGACACAAATTTACGGATTCATCTTCATCACTTGAGCTTTCATCCTTGGAGGAATCACTATCGCTTTCCCAAGCTATATATGCTCTCCTCGGGTTTGATTGCTTCTTATGTGATTTATTTGATTCTTTTTCTTTGCCTTTTATGTTTAAGGGACAATCCGGTTTATAATGTCCGGTATTTCCGCAGGTGTAACATGATCCTCTTGTTTTGTTCCCCTTGGTGTCATCATTTCTAGAGTACCTAGATTGCTTTCGGAAGTTGACAAGGTTCTTCTCGGAGTGTTGGATGCCATTCTTTCTCACGTAGTGATTGTAACGCTTTACGAACAACCCCATGTCCTCACTCTTGCCATCTTCTTCTTCCTCACTCAAAGTTTAATCACTATGCTCCTTAGGTTTAGAATTTGAGGAGGAAGTCTTGAGAGCAATAGATTTCTTTTCAACTATCTTTGTTTTGTCCTTCTTTTCTTTCTTTTCATGTTGCTATAGGCTTAGGAGCACTTGTTCATGCTCTTGCAGTTTTCCAAATAATGTTGTTAGATCCAAAATTATGAGGTCATTTGCTTCCTTGATGGCAGTTACCTTCGGCTGCCATTTCCTGTTAAGACATCTCATAATTTTGTTAGTAGCAACATCATTGGCCACTGGCCTACCTAGTGAATGCAATCTATGATAAGATGAGTGAATCTCATTTGCATGTCCGCAATGGTTTCCCCTTGCTCCATGTAAAAGAGATCAAACTCTTGTGTTAGTGTGTTGATTCTAGCTAACTTAACATCATTAGTCCCCTCATGGGCAACTTGCAATGAGTCCCACATAGCTTCTTCCGTAAGACAATGAGAAACCCGATAATATTCATCAACTCCTAATGAGTAGGTCAAAATATTCTTGGCTTTCTAATCATAGTTATATTTCTTTTCATCATCATTAGTCCATTGGGCTTCTGGCTTAGGCACAATCTCATTATTCACATTGGTCATAGTTATTTCCATTGGACCATTGAGAATAACATTCCACACTTTTCTATCTATGGAATTTATGTGCACCCGCATACAGTCCTTCCAATAACTGTAATTTTCTCCATTAAAAACGGGAGCTTTATTCTAAGCCCGTTTAGATTCGTTATCCATTTTCTATCAAAGTTATATTTGAAGCATGGAGTGAACCGATGCTCCTGATACCACTTGTTAAACGATGGCACGGATCTAGAAGGCGGGTTGAATAGATCCCAATTAAAAAATTAGTTGGCGCTACCAATTTAAAATTGGTTTTAAAAATATTTGATATACGGAAGCGGCTGTGGAAAAATACAGTCTATAACGAACCGCTATCAGAAGACCGGATATGCTTCTAGCCTTATGATAATGATAATGAGCAAATAGAATCACCAACTAGTCACTCTATCAATTGATTAATATCACTAATTAGTAAGACTAGTTCCAATGCTCCACAATGCCAACCAAAATATGTAAACAATACAAGTGAATTTTGGCGTAGACAATTTATCAAACACTTGGCGTGCGTAGCACTCCAAGTGAGTTTTACCTTGAGTAAGTGACTCTAGCTTCCTTGTACAATACACTATTGTACTAGAGTCAAAACAGTGTTAAGCACTTACTCAAACCAATGCTAACTTTGGTAAAATTGCTTATACTAAAATTACTCAATTATCAAGCAAAAATGAGAGTGCTGAAAAATAAAAGGCACAAAGATTTGTTGAGGCAGTTCCCCCGCTGTCCTTGCTTCGGGGTACGCCTGCCCTCAATTCTAAAAATAGAATTGAGCTCGATATAATATAGATATCACCTATTGAGTTGAAACGTTTATGCAAGGATAGACAAGCAAAATATACAAACAAAATCTCTGGTTGTTGATGATGCTTTCTCTCCTTGTTCCTTGATTCAAGTTGAATCAAGTCCTTCGATTGTTCTAGATAGACCTCCGATTACAGCTCCTTTGTTGAATAACCTTGCGTTCTTCAAACCCTAGCCCGGCTGATCTCAAACACACACAAATCAAACCCGAATCTCTCCTACGCAATTCACCGATTGCCGCTACTAGATTGACGGAACCCACAGTTCCTCAATCACCTTCGCTTAGCTGAATGTTGTAGAGACGATTCGTACCAAAAACCCCCAAATTCGACGAATCTTGGAGGACAAATCCTTCAAGGTTTTATTCAAGAAAAACCTGCCCCAAACTCAACCCGAACCGGATTCCCAATCGACGGCTTCGGACGTTATCACCTTGAACAAACCCCAATGCACATCAAGAATTGTTGTGTGTAATTGTTATGTTGTGAAATGTTGAAGATGAAGATGATGAGAACTAGGGCACCTATTTAACTTTTCTAGTTTATGTGCAATTGACTCAATGTTTCAATTGTTGTTGAAGAAATGAACCAAACTTCTGTTTATAGTAACCCAAAAACCAACAGACATAAGAACTTTTCAAACTAAGTGAAAGTCTTCAACGTATGCAGAAAATGCAGCGAGCGGTCGACCATAGTAGGACTGTGCATCGACGCATAACCTACAGTTTTAGACAGATTCAAAATCTCAACAGCATGCGAAGACCATAGGTCAGCATGCGCCGACCTGTGGGAATTCATACTTTTCCATGCGCCTACCATGCGTCGACCTCTGGTCAACTCAAAACCTGAAATTTTGCAGAAATGCTTATTTTTTGTGCATCTATGCTTCTAGACATAACCAATGATCTACCAAATACATTGGACTCCATATGGCAAGTTTGATAGTCATAACATGCACACAAGAGAGATATGAGAGGTGTGATATGCATTTGCCTTGTGGTGGTAGAGCCGAAAACCCGATTCTTCCATTGATTACGTTTTGACATCATCGAAACACAAGTACTTATGGTATATAAGGATTTTCCCTCACATATTTCACATTATCTTGATTTAAATTATATTTGAATTTGCACTTATTTCCTTACTTGCATCTCAACTTAAAAATCCATTAGCCTTAGATTTACGTAGTAGCATTAGATAACGGTAGATCGATTCTTGGTCCTTTGGGTTCGATAATCTTTAAAACTACACGATCAAACTATGAACTTCCAGTCACGAGGCATTTAGACATACGAAATTAGCGATCAAGTTTTTGGCGTCGTTGCTAGGGACCACTTAAGTCGATATCGTAAGTTTAGTGTTGCGCAGTAGAGACTAAGGCAACTATTTCCCTATTTTAATTCGTCGATTGTATGCCAAACATTCGCTCTAAAGGTGAAAATCTTGAGCAACTAATTATCATCATCGAGCGTTTTATTAGTTTAAGACGCCGAATTAACAATTTCCGAATTATGTATAACCTTCCACCATCTGAAATTAGCTTTCCAGAATTACCAATACCTATGGCTGAAGAACCTCAGAATCGACCTCTCAAGTATTATGCCATCCCTTCGCATGAGAAGCCACATAACAGTATTGTTGCTCCTCCCATTGAGGCAAATAAGTTCGAGCTAAAACCTTCATTGTTATCAGTTGTACAACAAAACCAATTTTCTGGAAATCCCACAGAGGACTTGAACTTACATTTGTCAGTATTGTTGCAATACGCAGACACAGTGAAAGCAAATGGTGTCATTCCCGAAGCTATAAGACTACGTCTTTTCCCTTTCTCATTAATAGATAGAGCTAGAGCTTGGCTCTAGTCTCTACCATTCGCATTTGTCACTACGTGGAACAAGTTGAAGAAGGTGTTCTTAGCACGATATTTCCCACCTAGCAAGACGACTATGCTAAGAGCCCAAAAAAATGGATTCAAACAGAAGGACAATGAATCTTTTTTTGAAGCATGGGAAAGATACAAGGATATGATGAGGATTTGCCCACATCACGGTCTAGAAGAATGGTTGATCATCCATACCTTGTAAATGGTCTCTTGTACAACACAAGATTAACAATAGACGTCGCGCGGGTGGCGCACTGATGGATAAACCCTACAATGAGGCCTACACACTTATCAAAAGTATGGCTCAAAACCACTATGTGTGGGGAAGTGAAAAAGCCTCAGTAGAGAAACCTCCGACAAAAAGTGGTATGTACGAGATAAGCAGTCTTGACCAAGTCAATGCAAAGGTAGATGCTCTCACTCAAAAGGTTGAAAGTTTGACCATAACATCTACAGCCACCGTGGCTGCCATAGCTCCTAACTGCGAGTTATGCGGAGTTCCTGGGCATGCTGCCCCTGAATGTCAACTTTTAACAGGAGTTTCCACAAACTAAGTGAATTATGCTCAAGGAAATCCTTACTCAAATACCTATAACCCAGGTTGGAAAAACCATCCGAACTTTTCATACAAAAAAAAACAATGCATTGTATGCACCTGGACAAGCACCTGTTGTACCACCAAGATATCAGAAACCTGCTGTAGCTGCTCAAAATGCTCCTAGGAAATCTAACCTTGAATTAAAGATGGAAAACTTCATAGCCACCCAGGCTCAAACAAATAAAGAATTCCTGATTCAAAACATACACACTAGTGAGCAAATTAAACAATTAGCAAGCAAGGTAGATGCTTTAGCCACTCACAACAAAATGCTTGAAACCCGAATTTTGCAAGTGGCACAACAACAAGCACCTACTACTGCTTCTGCATACACATTTCCTGGATAGTCGCAAGCTAATCCAAAAGGACATGCTAATGCTATCATGCTACGAAGTGGTACGAAATTGGACGAACCAATCCACCCAAGACTTGAGAATCCAGCTATATATTTAAATCCTGGTAAAGTAACTGAGAAGGAAACTAGGAAGGAAAACGAACAAAACATAAAGGAGAAAGAAAGTAGTTATCAAGAGGCTGCAGAAAAAGAAGAACCATATGTGCCTCCACCACCTTATAAACCTCCCATTCCATATCCTCAAAGATTTGATAAATCTAAAAGCATGGGGCAATTCAAGAAATTCGTTGAACTTCAGAAACAATTGAATATCACAATACCCTTTACAGAAGTTATCACTCAAATGCCCTCATATTTTAATTTTATTAAAGAAATCTTATCAAATAAGAAAAATATGGAGGATGATAAAATCGTTACACTTACTGCTGAGTGTAGCGCGATAGTCCAAAACAAAATGCCTCCTAAGCTAAAAGACCCAGGTAGTTTCTCCATACCATATGCAATTGGAAAACTTGTCATAGACAAAGCTCTATGTGACTTAAGATCCAGTATTAGCTTAATGCCCCTGTCCATATGCAAAAGGCTTGATATGGGAGAATTAAGACTAACTAAGATGTATGTGCAATTAGCTGATCGTTCTGTTAAGTTCCCAATAAGGATACGTGAAAATGTTCTGGTATGTATATGTCAATTTATATCCCTACTGATTTCATAATCATGGGCATAAAGGAGGATGCCAACACCCATATCATATTAGGAAGGCCATTCTTAGCTACAGTCGAAGCCATTATAGATGTAAAGAAAGGTAAGCTAACTTTTGAAGTGTGAAGAAAAATTCGAATTCGTTTTGACACAATTCTTACAGGCACCAGCTATAGACGATACATGTTGTCTGCTAGATGTCATCGACGCATGCATAAGAGAAATGGAGATGGAACAAACTTTTTATTCAGAAATCCAAAAAATTCCAATACCTCCAATTTTTGAAGATGATAATTGGCGTGGTGAATACCAAGACGACAGTTTAAGTGAATGCCTAGAACTAACACCCATTCATATGCCTTGCCCAAAGAAACATCCTTTAGAACTTAAAACACTACCCAAAAATTTAAGGTATGAATTCCTAGACACTGAGCTCGAACGACTAGTGATAGTCAACACAAACTTAGGACAAATAGAAACGGAGAAACTACTGCATGTCTTAAGAAAATACCTATCTGCCTTAGGCTACAACATTTCTGATCTAAAAGGAATAAGCCTTTCTATCTGTATCCATCGCATTATGCTAGAGGAAGACTGTAAGACCTCTAGAGAACATCAAAGAAGGATAAATAATATTCTAAGCGACGTAGTCAAGAAAGAAGTACAAAAGTTATTAGATGTTGGGATTATATACCCGATCTCCAACAGTCAATGGGTTAGCCCAATGCATGTTGTACCAAAAAAAGAGGGTGTTACAGTTGTTAAGAACTAAAAAGGAGAATCTATAGCACAAAGAGTTGTGACCGGAAGTAGAATGTGCATTGATTATAGGAAATTATACAAAGCTACTCGAAAGGATCATTTCCCTTTACCCTTCATTGATCAAATGCTTGAGCGATTAGCTAAGCACTCCTACTTCTTCCATTTAGACGGTTATTCAGGCTTCTTTCAAATCCCTATTCATCCTGATGACCAAGAAAAGACAACCTTCACGTGTCCTTATGGTACATTTGCTTATCGACGAATGCCGTTTGGATTATGTAACGCTCCCGCAACATTCCAAAGATGCATGTTGTCAATCTTTGCTGACTTTATAGACAACATCATGCAAGTATTTATGGACGATTTTTTTCTATTTGTGGGAAGAGTTTTGAAGGATACTTATCACACCTAGAAATGGTACTTGAAAGATGCGTAAAAGTAAATTTCATGTTAAATTAGGAAAAATGCCATTTCGTGGTCCGACAAAGAATCATACTTGGACACATAGTGTTTGGGAAGGGGATTGAAGTAGATAAAGAAAAAATAGAAATTATAGAAAACCTTCAACCCCCTAAAACCGTAAGAGAAATACGAAGTTTCTTAGGACATGTCGGTGTCTACCGACGATTCATTAAGGATTTCTCTAAAATCACTAAACCACTGACTGGCTTATTAATGAAAGACATTGAATTCATTTTCGATGACAAATGCCATAAAGCATTTGAGTAGTTAAAAACAACTCTCATTACCGCACCCATCATGCAACCACCTGATTGGAGGTTACCGTTTGAAATCATGTGTGACGCTAGTGATTATGCTGTAGGTGCAGTTCTAGGATAGAGAAATGATAAAAAGCTTCATGTGATTTATTACGCTAGTAGAACCCTGGACCCTGCGCAAATGAACTATGCCACACAGAAAAGGAACTTCTAGCTGTCGTGTTCGCTTTGGATAAATTCCGTTCTTGCTTAGTAGGGGCAAAGGTAAGTATCTATACCGACATGCTGCAATGAGGTACCTATTGAGTAAAAAGGACTCCAAACCGAGACTCCTAAGATGGATACTACTACTCCAAGAATTTGATTTAGACATCAAAGACAAGAAAGGTACTGAAAATGTAGTATTTGATCATTTATCGAGAATAGAGGATATTGAGCCTGAGCAAGTGCCTATCAATGATGATTTTCCTTATAAGAGACTCATAGCTCAGTTAGAAAACATGGTTGAACGATCTTTAACATACAATGAGAATGAAACAAAAAAGTCGTCGAAGTGATCTTTACTGAAGCCACACTGCCATGGTATGTTGACTTTGTCAACTACTTAGCAGCTGGAGTTCTTCCATCATATTTAACTTACCAGCAAAAGAAAAAATTCTTCCACGACCTTAAACATTATTATTGGAATGAACCTCTACTTTTCGAGATAGGTGTTGATGGTATCTTTCGTCGATGTGTTCCCGAAGACGACGTTGAAAATATAATCTATCACTGTCATTTTTCTCCCTATGGATGACATACGAGCACTTCAAAGACTTGCGTTAAGATCTTACAATCCGGCCTCTTTTGGCCCACTCTCTGGAAAGATGTCCATATCGCGATCATAAACTGCGACCGGTGCCAACGCACCAGAAATATCTCTAGACGCGACGAAATGCCAATGAAAGGCATTCTGGAAGTAGAAGTCTTTGACGTGTGGGGAATTGATTTCATGGGACCATTCCCGTCGTATTTTGGTAATAAGTACATACTCGTTACTGTTGACTATGTGTCGAAATGGATCGAGGCTATAACTTCTCCGACAAATGAT
This sequence comes from Lathyrus sativus, assembly GCA_963859935.3. Taxonomy (NCBI): domain Eukaryota; kingdom Viridiplantae; phylum Streptophyta; class Magnoliopsida; order Fabales; family Fabaceae; genus Lathyrus; species Lathyrus sativus. The sequence goes on along the minus strand of OZ012736.1, from coordinate 114,295,671 downwards.
TCACAAATAGTGATTAGACTTTTCAAGAACATAATTTTTCCTAGATTCGGTGTGCCGAGACTAGTCATTAGTGATGGTGGCTCTCATTTTATCTCAAGGATTTTTGAAAAACTATTAATGAAATATGGAGTTTGACACCGTGTAGCAACACCCTATCACCCGCAAACAAGCAGGTAATTAGAGGTTTTGAATAGAGAAATTAAACAAATCTTAGAAAAAAAAGTTGTAACCTCTAGGAATGATTGGTCTTCCAAATTACACGAAGCTCTATGGGCTTATAGGACAGCCTATAAGACCCCAATAGGAACCACACCATTTAAGCTAGTTTATGGCAAATCATGTCACTTGCTGGTAGAATTAGAGCGTAAAGCGTATTGGGCCATTAAGACCCTTAACTTAGATTTTATTTCTACAGGAAAAAAGAGAATTTTAGACATCTATGAACTAGAAGAGCTTAGGTTAGACGCTTACGAGAATGCCCGCATCTATAAAGAATGAACTAAAAAGTGGCATGATAAGCGTATATCGAGGAAAGAGTTTACTGAGGGTGATGTAGTACTCCTATTTAACTTTCGACTTAAACTCTTCTCAGGAAAACTCTGCTCTAGGTGGTTTAGTCCCTTTGAGATAACGAAATTTTTTCCAAATGGTGCAGTAGAAATAAAAGGAAAATCTAGTGAACCGTTCATAGTTAACGGGAAGCGCCTGAAACACTACTATAACATTGAAAACAAGAGACTACTCTGCCAGTCTAAAGCTCGCTGAGTTGCACACTCGTCCCCAAGATTAGTGGAATTTAAAATTATGTCGAGCTTATGACATAAAACAAAGCACTTGGTGGGAGACAACCCGCTTTTTAGTTTTAATGTTTGTTTTTCTAATCTTTTATTTTAATTTCTTGTATATGATTTTCATTTTTCTGTTCCAAGAATAGTCATGTAATCTTATCCATTTTATTTAGTCATTAATAACTTTTTTTCACTGTCCATTTATATACAGGCTAACTTATCATTAGTTAGGCACTAACTTTAGTGACGAACAAAGTTGACTATATGGGCATTATTTTCAGAGGCAGAGCTCAGAGGAGGCGCTTTGAAGCCCTTTCTCAAAGAGAGATGTCACTTACCATCTACCCTGATGGACCTACCATGGCTAGACTAGGTATTCATGACAGTGTTATGTACCTCCTCAACCAATATGGTTGGGAGCATTCTTCCATCAATAGGAGATTTAGTTCCTACCATAGGCTCACCATGGAGTTCCTTAGCTCACTGGTTTACCTTCTTGACCATGGGTATAGATTCAGTAGTGGCCTTATCAGCTTTAGGATGTTTGATATGGACTACCATTTTAACCATCGAGAGATTGCCGAACTTCTAGGATTCCCTAGCGGCCCTGGTATAGTACAAGAGGAACTAGTCACTAACCTTGAGCTAGATTGTTTCTGGGGTAGCATCGCCGAACATAATCATCCTGAACCAAACACTATGTACTCTGAAAGCATCCATAACCCTGCCATCCGCTATCTTCATAAGTTTCTTTCTCACACTCTGTTTTGTAAAGAAGAAAATATTTACTCTGTTTCGAGAAACAAGCTTTTTATGCTTTATTGTGCTTCCCAGGTTCGACCCGTTAATGGCACTGCCTTTATGATAGCCAACTTTAACCTTATAGCACAAGTCAACCATGGACCGATCGTTATAGGAAGCCTAGTGACTATGATTGCCAATGACATCCGACTGAGGCAACCGCTTCTTAGCACTAACCCCTTAGGTAATATCTGACCTATGGATATTCCATTTTGCTTCAACTGTGGCATCATTAGAAACCTTGTCCCATACACCTTTGAACTCCTGATTGGTAACCAGGTTGTCCGTCACTTTACCTTACCGAACTATGAAAGAACTAGTGTCCACAACCTGAATAATTGGTTGTATGACTTAGATGAACCAGAAGCTCCACCTTCACTCCCTGAGACTCCTCAAATATATGACCACTTTAACCAGTACGATGACCATCTCTCTGATTCTGGCTCTAGCACTCCTACTATGCCTGTCGCCTAACAAGTGGATCATACTGCTACCATTCAGGTGCTGGAGACGAGTGTCGCTGATCTTAGAGGTGAAGTTTCAATGCTACGTGTGGATTTTCACGGATTCATGGATGTGGTGACGAAGCAGCTGGATTACATTTATCAACATCTTTTCTCTATCGCTCTTTCTCCTCCTCCCCATGGCCAACTTTTTGGATATTGATGCATACCTTTCTTCGCACTTTCAAACAGTGGGGACACTATTTGTTTTAAGTATGGGAGAGGAACTTTATTTTTGAACAAGTTTATTTATTTTCGGACAACTTTATTTTGTTATTTTTCGCAATTTACCGATTTTTTGTAATCGTCTTCGTTTGAGGCATCTTGTTTTATTTCTTCTAGTTAGTACAATTTAATTTCCTTTCCGAATTCTAGCATTCCATTTCAAATTCTAAATTTCATTTTCATTTTCATATGTAATTACCATTAAGATTTTCATGTTTTTCTCAAAATTTCAAAAACAAAAATTTTTTCGCCTTTTTCCCCACACTAAGAGGTGCCACTCGCAACCCTTATCTTGTAATAGAGGTGGCACTCACCACCCTTGTCTTGTAATAGAGGTGGCACTCGCCACACTAGCTTGTGGCACCCGCCACGTTCACCCATGAAAGGTGGCACTCGCCACACATTCCTCATAAAAGAAGTGGCACCCACCACTTACATATGTGGTCCACCTTGTTCATGTTTGCCACCTAAATCCCACCTACACCATCCATACTCCCACGTGTCATTCACTATCTTGCATGTTTGCCACTTATCATGTTTCTTCTGATTTTGTTGACCATAATAAAGGTGAACCAACCATACCAACCATATTAACTCGTATAAATTCATTATTTATACCACCCTTACCAACATATCAAAACACAAAATCAACTACTCCTTCAAAAATCAGAGAGAAAGAAGAATATTATTTTCAAGCAACTGTCATGGCAAGCTACCAAGTAATCTTTAGAGAAGGTGAAGCGGGCGAAAAACAAGCCGAGCTCTATGCAGCACTACTAAACAGAGAAATCGAATCGACAAGGTATGTTGATATATTTTGTTTAGAAGCACTAGGAATTAAAGACATCGTTGATTATATGCTAGAGAAATTGGGTTTGACTTACCTTTTATCATTTAAAGATCCTGTCTATGTTCAACCCACTCTTGAATTTCTCAGCTCACTCATCTATGATCTTAATAGAGACCTTCACTTCCTTCTATTTAACATTTAATACACATTTAATTTTGACGGATTAGTCGTCTTATTAAAATGTCCCTATGAAGATGAAGCGAAATAAGATATGTCGGATGGTGCCGACTGGCTAAACACGTATAAATATTTTTGGAGAGCAATAACAGGGGCAGTAACCCATAGTTTCAAAGGCAATAGAGCCTCCCTAATCTAAAACCTGTCGGTGTGCTATTTGCGCCAACTTTTAGCTTGTACCATTTTCGGTAGAGCCAATTCTAATAAGGTAAATAAAGCCGATTTTTTCTATCTTTTTACCGCATTAGCAACCGCTGAAAAGATAAGCACTGTCCCGTTTTTGTTCTCCCACATGAAAGCTATCGCCACCGCTAAAAAGGGTCTTATAGTTTTTGGCGCCCCGATAACTACTCTAGGCCGAATTCTTGGCTTAGAAAATAAATTCTCATGTTTAACACCCCTGCAGCTGAGAACTATTTATATAGACATGGTTAGGAGTATGAAAATGGTAAGGAGACGACGAGACAGGAACTTCAATTTAATGATTAATAACCAAGTGTTCCCGGATTTTATTCTACCGAACCCAGCTTGCACGGATGTGCGTAACCATGATAATTACTATTATATTGATAACCCAGTCCCCGCGCACATTATAGAGAATGTTGCTGCTGGCGGGGACAATACCAACACACCTCCACACACTACACATGTCGCTTCTGAAAATGTTGCATGTACATCCTCAAGGTGCAGATCGAGAAGAAGTGAAGACACACCTACCACTCTCAATGAAATGTATGCTGAGATGCTATGACGAAGCAAATTAAATGCTCAACGAGATCAGAGAATTCAGAGCATCGAAGCCCAACAAGCCGAGATGGTGCAGATTCTCCGACAGATGCAAAGCAAATAAAACAGCATGTCAGGCTTGATCGTAGAGATGGCAGATTTATCAATACGTGTGGAAAATCCTGAAGATCCACCTAACCACCCTAGAAATGGTAGGCTGACACGAACTCGCGGCAGAGACCGCAGATAGAAGACTTTTAGGTTCCACCTTCCTTTCTTACCTTAATCTGTTGCATTGGGGACAATGCTCGATTTAAGAGTGGGAAAGGAAGCTTTATCGCTTTTATTTACTATTTTCCCTTTTATTTACTATTTTCTAGGTAGATTTTAAAATTTTGACTTTCTACTTAATCTTTTTATTTTAGTGTTAATAAAATCAAATTCATGTACTGTCGAGTCATTATACATAGTTTCCGTCATTTATCGGATTCTCCCAAATGCTTGAGCCATAACAAAAAAATTTAATTTCGGTTTAAAGCATGAAACAGACCCAGAAAGTATATTGCTTGATTTAGACTGAGTTCGAGAGACTTGGGAAGGTATTGATAATATTGGTACCGTCTTGACACCCTGAACCCCCTGAATTTGCTGATGAATTTGAATACTTGTTATGCCAAGGCCTTAAATTTTAGAGTAACCTCTTGATTAGTTTATTCTAGTAGTCAACACCATCCTGAAGCACAACCTAAGTAATAAACCGATGCAAATACGTGTTTGATCTCAAAAATACAAATCGAACAGAATTATTAGAAAAACTGAATGAAAGATATGCTCTTACTAAGTTAGGTGGTCCTTACCCGACCATTTTGCCCAATGGATCGGACTCTTGAAATTCAAAAATGCACAAGAAAAAGAATGTGAAAAAGTTTTGAAAAAGAGATCAATGAACACTAACAGGTTTACTTACCATGGGCGTGCAGGGATAACGGGCTTAATGTGATTGCGCGAGAATGAAAAAGAGGTGAAAATGAATAGGCTGAGTTATAATAACATGATTCGAACTTGTCTGCATAGAGAGAGAGAGAGAGAGTTTTTGATTGAACTCAGTAATTTTGTGTTATTACGGTATCCTTAGTATTTCTATCTAGCACCTATCTTTGCAATAATGTATGATTTGTGTTATGTCATGTTAAGATCCATACCTAATATGTTTTATTTGCTTGAGGACAAGCAAAGGTTCAAGTGTGGGAGAGTTTGATAACACGAAATTATATCGTATATTTGACTTGACTTACATGAATTCTATCTGTGATTATTGATATTTTATCTGACTTATGTTGTATTAGCATCTATTTTCTAATGTTTTGTAGGATATCGAAAATATGGATTAAAGAAATAAAAGAAGAAAGAAATGAAAGAAATGGAAATAAAAGAGGAAGAAAAGAGAAAGGAAAGAAAAGAAGAAGAAAGAATAGAAAAAGAAAGAAAAAAAGGGTGAGGGCCACCACACACTAGTGGCACTTGCCACATCTGTGTGGCGCCTTTCACCTTCCAAAGAGTGAGGAGAGTGGCGAGTGCCACTCCTAAAAGAAATGGAAGTGGCGTGTGCCACATCCACCCTACATTTTCTCCATTCCTCCCTGTATTTTCTCTAATCTTCACTCCACATTTTGGCCTGAGATCTGGGGTAACCGTCGCCACTAACAACTATAAAATCCACATACAGTTTTGGAAACGGGGGAGCCACTTTTGATTTCTGTTTTCAGCATTTCTTTTCAGCGGCTTTTGTTCTTAGTTTTAGGAAGTTTTTAGAGGATTTTTGTATAAGGCAATTGTTTTTCCCACTGATAAGCAATTGCCAGTTAATATTAGGATTGATTTACGGGTTGTAACATTGTACTGAACTACAAGCAGGCCTCTATAATCCAAGAGCTTTTTTGTTCCTCGTAATTGCCAGGTTCCATTTATTTACTGTTATTGTTATTCTTATTTTTATGCATTCTTTTTATTTTCTGTATAGCATTAAGATTAGATTTTGTAATAGCATGCAAGCCATGTCAGGATAAACCTCTTAGTATCGGTATGTAATTGTGATCGGTCGGGAGGGGTTAAGTAACTCATGGTGTGAATTTAACAGAAATATTCTTCTGGTCTCTGTTTCTTTTTATAACTTAATAACTTTTGTTACGAGCGTAAAAAGGTAACGGAAATTTGGCTGTGAAGTTTTGACTTTTGGATGATTTTAGTGATGTTACTGCTATTTGAATTGGACTTTTTTCAAGATTTGGTATGATTCCTGATAATGTGTCCTGTCTCTTTTGGCTTTCTATTCTGCTATTTATAAACTCTTAGGTTGAATCGACATCACAAACGTTTTGAATGTTATTTCCAATTTTAAGCAAACATGTTGGATATGTGCTTTGGAAAGAATCTGAATTCTGTTTAGAGCATCTTAGTCTCATTTGATTCTTGATACAACTTTCTAGGATTGTTTTGGAAATTTGTCATAGTTACTTGATACTGTTTTGAAAAACTTGTCATTTTTAATGAGACTTGTTTTGTTCATGTATGGAAATTTATATTGTCGTCAATACCTCTTTGAAGTTGAATAAATGCTGCTGAAAATCTGTGCATATGTGATTCTTGTGTATTCTTTCCCATTTCATCTTATCATATTCAATTTCATTTTGGGAACTAATAATTGTCGTTATCATCCTGGTGTGATTGTTCTAATTTTTAATTTCTCTTTATTGTATTTGATTGTGTTGAAAGTTTTCCATGACAGTGAGATCATGTTTCCCTTAATACGCGTTATGCATGACGTGAGGCTGAGATTTTTTGTCGTTTTGGTCTTGTAGATGCGTCTATACCATACACTTCAAATTTTGCTTCAACTATCATCACTTTTCCTAAGACATTAGTAGTCTTGGTCTGCACCTTTTCTTTCTATTTTGTTGTCGCCAACATCATTACTGTGAGATAGTATTTAATCGACAGGTAACAACATTCCGAGAATTGGTAGCTTTTGTCGTGCTGAAGGTGTTGCTATTTGTTTGCATTTCTTGCTCACAGTTTAATAACATTGGCTTTTGGAAATTGATGTTGTCATTAACTATGATAGAAGAACATGACCAAAGGTGATCCGAGAGTTTGAAAGGTTTTCGACATAGCATTGCCTACACTAGAGACAATGTCACTCTCCTCATTAATAGATTCAAAAGTCCTTGGAGGGGTCTTTTGTTGTTCCTTAGCAGCTTGAAGTCACGTCATATACTTAATGCCCATACAATATTTCAAAGTCAATAACATGTCCTTTGAATCGGCTCCCGAAGATAATTTTGGCATTTCAAGGAGTTGAGACTTAAACTTTTGAATTTTGTATTTGTTGCACCCCAAATTTTGAACTCTTAGATCTTCATCATCATTCTAGGATCATTTTCATTTGATTATTTAACCATAACCTATATCAAGTTTGTCTTTGTCAAGATAGATGTGAATTAGGGTTCCGTACAGTCAGGAATTGAAGTCTCGATGATTTAATCATTCAATGTATTGGATTGATTATCCATGAAATAAGTTTCCAAATCATCAAAGATACTCCATTGGATCAAATATGAATCCAATGTGAGGTTATCACCCAAAGATTAAAGACAATGCAATTCAGGATCCCCGATTAGGATTTTCAATCAGGAAAAGTCAACTGTAGTTTGACTTTTGATGTAAAAGGTGTTACAATGATGGAATTGTGGTCCATGAAGTTCATATGTCTTAGTGAAGTCCACTCAAAGATTTTTAAGGCCTCAGAAGACCCAGAACATCAACAGTTAACTCGGTAGTCATCGATTGATTGTTCGGTTGATCAAAAAGTCAACTCTTCAACCATAAGGAATTTGACCTCAAAGTGTGAAGCAAAAATGTTTCTAATAACATATTACACATATCCATGAAGTTTCATGACAATTGGATCAAGGATTGGAGAGTAATCGAAAAATCGGGAAATTAGGGTTTTGAAAGGGGCAAGACCATAACTTCCTAACCACACATCCAATTGAGTTGGTTCAAAGCTTGTTGGAAAGGTATTGACAAGTCCTACAAAAGTCTCACATTGGTCCATGGGCATAAAATTCATAGATTTGGAGTTATAGCCAAAATCATCACAAGAGGGAGAAAACACAGAAAAATTCTAAGTTTCTGGCCTTGCAAATCATGTTTTCAGCCAACTTTGAGGGGTTTTTTGACCTAGTTCCACTTGGAATCTGAAGATCATGAAAACATGAAAGTTGTAGAGCTCCATGAGGGATTTCCAAAAAGTACTATAACACCTCCATAGCATTTGTGAGCTAGGAGTTTCGAAGGAGGCAAGTTGGGTCCAGACACTTGAAATGCACCATGTCCAAACTGGGCCTAAACTCATTCCCCAACTATTTAGTTGATTTACAACCATGGTCTAACATTTGATTTGATGTATTAGAGGGTATGATGGGAGAAATCAGAAGAATCCATGAGCATGGCTAAAGATTTGTCCAGAACCATTATTTAAATGAGATAAAGTGCAAAGGTACAATAGGAGAGAGATTGTTTTTGGCTGCAGCAGGGAATATCTGACTTTTCTGTCTCTATGTCACTTCTATCAATTCCAAGCTAGCTGGTTTTAGAGAATAAAGGGCATTGGAAGCAAGCAAGAGATCTGCATAGAAAATTACAAATTGGATTTGCTAAGATTTCCATCCAAAATCAAGATTTGCAATGCATACTTCACAATCTATCCTCATCTTTCCTTGCCTATAAATAGAGGTTTCCTATATTCTAAACATACACCAGAGCCCTCTAAAACCCAAGAGAAAAGACAGCACTCATTCTATCTTGCCTTACTTATGAGTGAAGAAAGTCACAAAATCACCAAAATTGCCTTGTTGCAAGTTTCACACCAGCATCACTTCTAGCCATAAAACCATCATAAAAACCATTCACACAAATTTAATATCATCATTAGAAGGTGTCTCAACCTTTGTTTCCATCAAAAACTTCACAAAACCAAAAGTCAACTTCTCACACTCGTTAGTTTGACTTTTCTGCACAAAGTGATAAAACTCACTGCCTAAAACAATTTGAACCACTTTGACACTTTGGACACCTTCCATTTGTGTTATACCAGTTATCTAAAACCTCAAACAACAACTGGAATCTCATCTTCTCAAACTGTCCTCAAGATTTGCTTGTTTCTTCAAAAGGAAGTAGCTTCACAAACTTGCATAAAAAAAAGGATATCTGGTTTTCTTGGCTGCTAGCATAGAGAGGGCTACAAGAGGTATGTTATTTTGAACTCATTCACTAGTATGCATTGTCATATGTTGTTTTGTGGTTGAAATTGGTTTGTACATTGTCATGTTAAAATTGTTTAGTATGCTGCCAAAATGTGTGAAACCAATATCTTGAATAGTTGCTTTTAGATTGCCATTAAGGCAATGTTGTTGTCTTTGTAAAGGCATTGATATAGGCTATAGAAGTATATGATGAACTTAGGTTTAGCATGGTTATGTTGAATTTATACTCATTGACACCAAGGCTATTTTGTTAGAGTTAGAGTTGTTGTTTGTAGAACTATAGAACTCTTGTTGAAACATGTTATGTATGGTGTACCAACTTTGTTATGCTTTGGTTCTGTCATGAGTCACTTGGAGTTTGTCAACTCATGTGTTACTGAATGTTTGATTGTCACTAGGGAAATATGGTTATGTTGTCACTAGACTGTTGAAGTGTATGGTATATTGAGGATTGATATTGTTGTCATGATCTTTGTTGTCAAAACTATTTTGAAATGAAGTTTGTCAGCTCTTAAATGCATTGCTGTTTTGAAACTTGTTTTCCATACTAAAGGTGAGTTTGTGTTTGTTTTGACAAATTGATAACTGCTTTAAAAGCAACATATTGGTGTCATGACCCCTGTTGAGGTTATTCACACATGTTGAAGCATGTAATGATCAACACTGTATGGTTAATGTACTTTTCTTTCAAACCATTGTGAAGCTGAGTTTGTCAACTCATGAGTCATGGTTGTTTTTAAACTGGTCTTGTTGTACTAAAATTTGAGTTTGTGTTTGCTTTGACAAATTGATAACTACCTTTAAAAGCAATACATTCTGTTAATATTTGAGTTTGGCATGGTAGATGACCAAGGCTTGCTCTGTCATGAGGATTGGTCAGCCTCTGTCCTTATCAGGATGCCAGTTTTCTTGGTTCATGTCCTAATTGCTACTAGGTTGAGTTTAGTTTGAACTGTGATTTGTAGTTGTTTGCTTTGGCAATGGCTGTTAAAATCCTTGGCCATAGTATTAGGGCATGATGCACAATGCTTCTCAGACCAAATTTCATGATATTGACCCTTTGATGTTGAGATTTGGCCCATTGCTGCCAAGCTTTGCCATGCATGTTTGGTTACTGCCATAACTTGTTTAGTAGCAGCGGTTATTATGTGTGATTGAAATAGTTTGTAAGTGCACAATATGGCTAAATCATGATATCTTGCTTTGAATTTAATTGCTGAGTTTGCAACCTTTTTTATTTTGCTTTGTTTAAACCTGTTTCAAGGTTGGCTTGTCCAAATACTTGTCATTAGCCTTGAATGGATGTTAGCCTTTAGAGTAGGATTGATGATTGGTTGGGGGTTGTGTCCAATGCAGTAATGATCCATATGAGGGGTTGATGATCAACCTGATTTTGGTTGTATCTTTGCTACCTTAAGTTTGTTTTGAGGTAGAAATCTTTCATTGGAGAATTATCATGACAAACCTGTTAAAAACATCAATTTGGCCATGGTTAGAAAACTATTTTTGGTTCTGTCAGGATTTATGTTTGTTAACTTGTTTTAATTAAAAGCATGGCAAGATTTTGGACTACCGTTAGCTGTTGTATCTTGATGTTTATGTTCTAAGCAAGTTTTTTTGTTTGGATTATCTTGATCTCTTCTAAATGACTGTCATGGTTGTGTCTTTGTAAAAGTGTGTTGATTGGAATTCATCAAATTGGATTGAAATACCAAGAATACTTTGCTTTGACCATGCTGTGTTGTTGAGGTTCAACTCATGATTATATTGCAACTCATATACCAGATCCTTAGCTTTTCGCCTTCTGGTTTAAACATTTGTTGAAACTTGATCTGGTGCATACTTGAGGTTTGTGCAGTTTTTAAAACTTGGACTGTTGGCATCTGGTTTGGTCCATAAGTCTCAAAATGCATTTCAAACTTCACCCTTTGCAACTCACATAGCCTTTTCTTTCTCAAGAGATCTGTTGAGTAAAATTCTTGTTAGAACTCCCTCAATATCATATCACAAACTTGCTCAAACCCTTGTTTGATCTTAATTGCATCAGTTTTAATCATTGACTCCAAAAATGCATTTCAAGCATCTCAAAAACTCATAAGTGCATGAACCTTCGAATTTTATTGTATGAACATCATTTCAAAATTTGGTTGGTACCATTGTATTCCTCTCAAATTTTCAAGCAGGTTTGGTTTAAATTTCATGAAAAATGGTTGAGAATTGAAAGAGTTATGATGAAATCGTAGTTTGAGTTTTCACTTGGTTTTGCCTTGAGGCTTGCCCAGCTATGTGCTTTGTTAAGTATATCTTAACATGGGGTGGCTTGATACAATGGATGTATCGCCACTCCAGTTGTTAATGCCTCGCCCATAAGAACTTGCCATGCCATGAGAACCCGTGTTCGACCCTCTGTGAGGGCATTTTTGCTTCATTTTCATGATTTTTATAGTTTTTACGATTTTACTCTTCTCTTTCCATCCAATACCCCACGCATCAAGTGGTTGGGTTGGCTTTGTTTTGAGCCTATGACCCCAAGGTCTTGGGTTCAAGCCTTGGGGGAGGCATTTCATATTTTTTTAATAAGTGGATTTTTTATAATTTTATTTAATTGTCATTAAATTTCAAAATTCCATAACTCCTTCATCTTTTTATCATTTTTAAATGATTCTTTTGACAAATTCTCATATTAATGCGCCATTTTCATATGATGTTTAAAGAATCCTAAATTTTTTATTTACAAACACTTTACATCATGAGAAAATAGTGTTTTGTTTTAGGGTTTTCATCCTCTTACTTTTCCTCTCTCATTTCCAATTTTAATTTCATTCTCTTTTGAGTTTTATTTTAAAGTTATGATTTTGGCTTGTTAGCATCCTTGTGTACTTGAGTTTGACTTAAAATCCTTGCTTGTAAGTATTTGTGTTTAATCATCATTAAAACTTGAAAGTTTTCTCCCATGAAGTTTTGAACTTCTCACTTACATTTGTTGTGACATTGTTTGTTTAGGCCTGATGTTTGTAAGTATACATGTCATCTTGTAAGCCCTAGAAAACCCCGTCTTTGTTAGGATACATCTTTATCTTTGTTAAGATCCCCTTCCATCTTTGTTAAGATGTACCCCCTTCTTTGTTAAGATATGCTTTGGTTTTTACCTTTAATTAAGTCTTGTAGGAGCTTCCCCATTCATGATATCGTAATATCTTAATGTTTTCTTTGGTCGTAACCATCTATCTTGATTGAAATCATTGATATCGTAATATCTTAATGTTTGCTTTGGTCGTAACTATTTACCTTGATTGAAATCATTGATATCGTAATATCTTAATGTTTGCTTTGGTCATAACCATTTACCTTGATTGAAATCATTGATATCGTAATATCTTAATGTTTGCTTTGGTCGTAACCATTTACCTTGATTGAAATCATTGATATCGTAATATCTTAATGTTTGTTTTGATCGTGACCATCTATCTTGATTGAAATCATTGATATTGTAATATCTTAATGTTTGTTTTGGTCGTAACCATTTACCTTGATTGAAATCATTAATATCGTAATATCTTAATGTTTGCTTTGGTCGTAATCATTTACCTTGATTGAAATCATTGATATCGTAATATCCTAATTGTTTGCATTGGTCATAACCAATAACCTTGATTGAAATCATTGATATTATAATATCTTGATACTTGCTTTGGTTGTAACCATTTATCTTGATTAAAATCATGATATTGTAATATCTTGGTGCTTGCTTATTCTTGGTTGTAACCATGCCTCTTATCTTCATCATGTTTGAATGATTATTGCTTTGTTAAGTTATTCCCCAAGTGATGAAACTCTTTAGTTCTCATCCAAGTTGCCTCATCTTTTCTCTTCCAAAGGAAAGTCTCTCTATTGACCCTTGGGTCATGGATAGCTCATTACCCTTCCTTGACTTTGTTAAGTCATCTATACACTTATTTAAGTTAGAACGTAGCCATTTGACTTTGCTTAAGTCTAAAATACTTACCCCTTGTTAGGATTATCCTTCAACTAGAACTTTAAAGATAGAGTTTGTTAACTCTATGTAAAAATCTTAGTAATGATTTCTTACTCCCTATTCTTGAGTGTACAATTTAGATCTAGAGAGTTTGGATAAACTCTACACAAGCATGGATATGTTTGTTCCCCTTGGAACCTTGATCATAATCAAGTGTTCTTCATCCCTAGTGAGGTGAACTACGATTGCTCTGATTCTATCCTAGTTAGGATACGTAGGCAGAAGATGTGATATCTTTGTGAGCAAACTTAGAAACTATCTTTAGGTCCTTACCTACACCTTTTACCTAATCCCAATCCATAACAAAAATTTAGCAAGTATTAGCATGCAAACAAACAAAAGGTTCCTGTAGAGTACTACAGATGTTTAGGATGTGAAATACCTACCCTAGACATAACCAACCCCCGATCCCTGAATCTCTTAGCATTGTTGTTACATAATGCAAAAGGTTTTTCTTTCTTTAACCTTTCCTTTGGATAAATCAAAGTTCGGTTGTGAATTTTAAGAATTAAGATGCAAGTTAATCAATAGCTTGATATCACGATTCTCACCGCAACAGTATTCTTCTTGTACCTATAAGTTAATGGACTATTAATATCCTCCTTTGTAAAAATCTTCTTGACTTTTAAAATTGATGTTGTAGCTTGAACAATATTGGACATTGACATTCATGCTTAAACTTTCACTTCGATTGGGATTAATTTGGACTTGTATTGTCAATAACTCTTGAATGTTTGTGAGTTTTAAGTTTGCATTTGGTAAAGGCTTTACTCCTTATACATTTAAAATGTTGTAACTTAAGTTTTGCTATGAAAATGTATTGAGCTTAGCATGTGAAGTCCAATTTGAACTTTAAAATATGGAAAAAGTGTGGGAATTTTGAATGAATCTTTTGTATGAATTAAAATTTATTTCAACTTATAAACTTTAAAATTCAAATGGCATGATTACTTGGACTTTTTAAATTAACTGAATCTGAATTTCTTCGAACAACTTGAATAAATTCCTAACTTCTTGAATAACTTCAACCTTATACTTTGTAAGTTGAAACTCGAACTAACCCCTTGGAATTTTCTTAAAAAAGCTTTATTCACAAAGGAATTTTGAACCCTTTGAACCTTGGAATAACGTCTTGATTTTGAATTTGGATTTTAAACTGTTACTTATATCTTTCCATGAACTCATGGATTTAAAGATAGAAAAAAAACTTGCCATTTGAATCATCTTGGCTTGATCTTTATAGAAAAGAAATAATGAATTTTGTAACGAACATATTCTTAAATTTCTTCTTAGGAGTTTCTTGCTAAAATCTAATTCAAGATGTTTATCCAATACTTTACCACTTTAAAGCATACTGATCTCCCATGAGAAACTTCAATCCCACAAAATCCAACCAGTCTCCCAATGACCAGAGTTGAAGATCCATGGACAGAAATACCCTAATCAAAACTTAATCCTCCCTGGGGAAATCTCTGGGAAATATTTAGAGGAACATTGACCTTGTTTTGACCATTAGATCAATGAGGATGAGGGTCTATTCCTTATTCATCTTTACAAGAACTCACATAGTCTGCAGGGGGCTATAAGTACACATAAAGCATGCATGACCTTTGAAACTTCTGTAGCAAACCTAATTTCACAAGACAAACAAAAGCTAATAAAATGGTTAGTTATGCATGGATGATTGTCCTAAGATGATATGTAGAGATCAAATAATCTAAGGGTAAAATTTGGGGTATAACAATATGTGTTAAGCAACATGTCCATAAAAGGACTAGTGTTTGCTAAGGAAGAAATTGGTTCTTCCTACTAATAGGGAGAATTTGTCATCCTATTCCCACACTCTAGTCTAGAAATTTGGAGGGAATCTATTTCTCACCTAATAATTAATTTGCCCACGAGATAGGCCTATAAACACCTCAACCCTTTACGTTGGGGTATCATTTACTTTTCATAAATTCGACAAACCTAAAACCCCTCTTGCACTCCGTACAGAAACAGAGTTATTTTTATTGTATTTCTTGCAAGTACAATTATATACATCAACATATTATCATAAGTGAACATATAAACATTTTGCAACATCGTGAATATCACCATATATCATCAATTATCATCAAATACCTTCTAATTATTGCTAAAATTTATTAACTACAACATATTAAGTTTAATAGTTCAAAACTTAGTAATTAATAAGATTTTTTATGTTATGATTTCTTACATACCAAAAATAGATTATTTAGTTGCTAAAAGTACAATGAAGGTGAAAGTCTGCTTGTTTAAAGTTGCAAGAGACTCCATGTATATATATTTTGTAGAATCTATAAATGATGGGATTGAGGTATTTACAGGGGATTCATTGAGCTTAGGCTAAAAACTCAAGAGGTAGTTTTCTCCCTTCCATGATAAGGAGTATGAGAGTAGTGGAACACTCTTTCTTCCTTAATTGTGGAGGAAAAGGTTTTACTTTGACTAACGCCTCATAGTTCACGTTTGACGAGTGAAATGGATTATGGATACCATAACGACGAAATCCAAATGGACGATTAAGTCTAGTATTGTTATACTTAGTTCGTTTTTACCACAAACTGTCTTTTATGATTCAATAAAATTATCCGGTTACAAATTACTTACATACTATTCTTTTTGTCTCATAAAAAAATATTGTATTTATACTTTTTCTATGTCTTAATAAATGTCATTTTACAACATCAATATAATATATTTTATTTTTTCCACTGATATATTATTATTTATTAATTTTCAATCTATTCAAAGACTCCATTAATTATAATTGATAACTGTATTTTAATAAATTATATTAATTTTAATTAAAATTAACATTTTAAATATTTTTTATAATTGTAAATAGTTAAAATAAGACACTTATTATAGAGCGGAAAAAAATAATACTTAATTTTTATAGCATTTAGAGAATTTATTATTTTTAACTCTTTAGATTAATTTCAGATACTCTTTAGATTCAGCATAGTGAACTATATTCATGTAATATAATAATGTAATGAAAATAGATGTATTAGAATTGCAATTAAGTTTACAACAATATATTAATGGAAAAACTAGTAACAAAACAAAAAACAAGCGACGCTGTCACGGAAACTCGAAATACAAAAACAGTACACTGAAACCGAAAGGTTGTAAGCTAATTTCAGGGTGTTTCCATAGTTCACGCATTCCCGTACATGTAACAAATTGACGATGATGTGACCTATGCAAGGAGGGGCGTGCGGTGGCGCGTTGAGAGAGATAGTGTGTGAGCATACTACGTTGTTGAAGTAGTTTCATTTAGTACTAGGCAGTAGCATAGTATGACATAACAGTGGAGCATAGACTAGAAAAAATAGACAGACACAATAATGGATTGGCTTTTTATTTCACTTATCTTCATTTATATAAACCTAATCTTCATATAGTTATAAATTAATTTTTGTTCAATATTGACTAAAAATACATAAATAGTTGTACTTTATAACATTTTTCATGACATTGTCGTGTGGATAAATTGTATTTATTCATGATAAAATTGAGAATAATATTAAAAAAACAGATATTCCTCTAGTTTTTTAAAGCTCTTAAAGGTCGCAAAACCAGAGGTGTCCATTCTATATAATTATTATTATTTTATTTTTTTTTCAAATTTTAGATCTTCCTAATATATTTTTTTTAAAGGTTGCAATGTAAAATATTGGATCTTCCTAATATATTTTCTCACACCAACACTCTTTTTGAATTTGATAAATAAATTTTAAACGATGGTGGCTCATGGTCCAATCAATAAGTGTCATTATATTAGAGTTTAACAAATCTCATCCTTGCAAACTCAACTTGTAATATGATAGGTGTCATTATATCTAAACTCTTTTCAAATTCAATGACTAGAAATGAAAAGAGATCAGACTAGCTAACAGAAACCTACGACCTAGTCTACACATAATCAGACCAGACTAGACCTTTTTTTTTAAATAAAAAAGACCTAAATTTTTTAAAATAGAAAAGACCTAACCTATTTCCACCCTTATTTATGACTAACAAAGATAGAACTTGGAATATTCCTAATAGGTAGCTAACTTAGTTATACATTTATCAACCAAAATAATAATAACACTTACAAAATTATTTTTAAAAATAGTGAGTATCTTTTAGTTACGTTGAGCAACCTTCCTCATTATGCATTGTTAGATAGGTATGTGTTTGTTTACTGTGAATTTTGGTAAACAACCGTTGGTCTATCAATTTATGGTAAAATTGAGTAACTTGCAGGATCGACCATACTAAATCCTAGAACATGTGCTAAGCGTGCAAAAGACCCTAATCTGCACTCCACGTTCGACTATGAAATCTTTGTAAAGTAAAAGTGACTTGAAGATTTAAAGACAATATGTAAAAGTGCAATAATGTAAATGCTTTGGAAGTAAATGTCGAAAGTAAATGCAGTAGTGTAAATAACTTTGAAAGTAAATGGCTTTGAAGGTAAAGGACTTTGAAAGTAAAGGATTTTGAAGATAATTGACTTTGAAAGTAAAGGGGCAAAAGACTCTAATTTGAACTCCATGTTCGATTGTGAAATCTTTGAAAATAAATGTGCAAAACGTTAACTTGCATGAAACGTAACTGAAAATAAAGTTGCAAAAGGGCTTGAAAAGGTAATTTAAATGTAAAGGATGAAGGTTAAAACGCATAATAAGTAACAACGCATAAATGGTAAAGACAAGTAAATTGCATTAATGAAAAGGAGTTGGTGTTGTATCACATACATTCTCGCTAATTCGTTTCTCTACACACGGGTACTTTGAGTGATTTAGAGTGACTAGTACAAGATGAATGAACACCCTTATTACATAAAAATAACAACTATTTATAAAGCTAATAAGTAACTACTAAATGACGGTTATGGCTTTCCAACGTGTCCTTTTGGAATTTTTTACAACTTCAACTGCTCTCACGTTCGCCCACTATCAATTTGAAACTTAGACACTAAGAATTCCCTCCAGCCTTCATGGTAACTGCCCTGCGTTCCTTCTAGCACGATCTTGGTCAAAAGCTTCTCCAACACTTTTAGCATTTTTCTTGAAATTTTGTCAACCTTTCTTTTCCTCAAAGTTGTGTCGAAACCTTCATATGTTTTTTAAATAACATTCTGACTTAGGATAATTCTGATTTTGTTGGCATCGAAAATGAAAGCTAACAAATTGACCCCAAGAAATATTCTTTCGCCAGCCTTGGTAGGAAGGTCATTTTTTCCAATCGTTTCGACGCGTGTGAATTTGCATGGCCTTGACTGAACAATCCACTACTTATGTAGTGGCTAATTGTTCACTTTCTTTTATCCCACGCTTATGACATCATGCCATCATGATAAATCTTTAAACGCCTTTTCAGCCGTATTTATCATCATTTTGTCTTGAAAACGTATGTTTTGCAGTTTGACCATAACTGACAACACTCATTATTTCTCAACATCAAACACGCGTCCCACTATCTGATTAACTTCAACGGTGGATTTAAGCCTTCAGGATTTCCAAACGCCTATAAATACCTTCCTGTCGCTACTCCAAAAAAGGGCCGGCTCACAAGGACAAAAGAAAAGAAAAGAGACTCGATAGAACATCGCCGCTCTATGCCTACATATTTCCTCGTGCAATGGGAAAGTCAGAGTCAACGTTGTTTGGGAAACTACGGGTGAAGGTGGGGAAGGTTGCTCGCCAAGACATCGCCGTCTTGTGCCTACGTATCCTCATCTGGTATGAGAAATCAGAGCAAACGTAGTTCGGGCTAACACGACCACTGGTTGGTTAAGTGTTTTAACTGAGTAGGGTTAAACCTTCGTTCTAGAAGTTAGGGACGATGCTTGTTTGCGGTAGAACCAAGACTTAACACACTCTTTATGAAAATGATTTTCGAACAATCCCGAAGGATAAAAAGTTTTGATGTTTTGTTTTGTGTTTTTTAAACAAGTAAATTGAGTTAAGTTTGTAACTCATGTTGCACTAAAGACTATGACTTGAGAGTGAATGCGTCGCATATCGCCCAAAGGGCATACACTAAACACTCTAGACAGTATGAGAGGAGGCCCCCCAACCATCATTCCTCAAGTACTTAAGGGTCATAGCGTACAACATTTATTATCCTTTATTAAGTGTCTTATGAAAGTTAGGAGATGAGAAGAGAAGACACAAACTCTAACGGGAAACTAATCAACCCTAATGTTGTCATGCATAATGATATTAAAGTTGGGATTGAGAGGGGAAATCTAGCCTAATGTTAGCATGCAAAGGATTGAACACCTAATGTCTCTCCTACTCCCATCTTAAACAGAGGGACTAGAAATCCTAAGGGATCATGGCAAAAGACCAAGTAAACACTTAGTAATTCAATCACATATGAAAAGAAAATGAGAGATGAAAGTGACTTAAACAAGTCAATGCAATTAGGGATGCAAACATGAAATGCAAGAATGCAAAGATGCAACAAAAACTCAACAACAAAATGAGACTCAAACACAAGCGAGTGACTTAAACAAGTCAACAAGAGATGAGATGAAATGGGAGAAGCAAGCTCCTACAACCATTACCATCAATCACCAAAGAAAAATGGTGCCATCCTAAGATGCACACACAAAGAAAAGAGGGAGGAAAAAGTGTGGGGCAGCCACCACCACATGCACATCTCAACCATACAATTCTTTAAGATCAAGCAAAGGAATGCAAATGATCATACATCAACAATGACATGATATGCATTCAAGCGAAAACCAAGCATTACGTGTCGAAGAATCGACATTAGACATTCAAGAACAATGAAACATGTCCAAAATAACCGACATAAATGCATCATATGAATACATGAAGGTTAAAGGTGGGAAGAAATCAAAACATGCTTGAAAACAACCAAAAATTACATTCTGGTCCAGTGTTAACCAGTTAACCTTTTGCTAGTGCAAACTGGTTAACCGATTAACCACTAGAAAATTTTAGAAATTGCATTGGTTAATCGGTTAACCAGTTTTGTACTACAACTGGTTAACCGGTTAACACTGCACCAGAAGCAGAAAAGCAGCAATTCAAAAGCACTTTCAGCAATTAATTTAATGTGCAATCATCCAAATGATCATGTAATCAATTATGCACGAATTTAACACCAAAAATCAGTGATCAATCATCAATTAAACTTAATTAAGCATTGAGATCACAAATCACAAAGATCAAAATCAATCAAAACTTGAAGATCTACATTGTGATTATTCAAATAAGCTCAAAATAGATTTAGATCTAGAATTGCCAACCTACAAAGCGAATATTTGCTTTGGTGAGTGTTGATTCACTTGAAATGAGCAGATCCAAGAAAGAAACCCAGAGATTCTTCAAGATCCAAGAGCTTTCTTGTTGTAGAAATGATGATCAAGCAAGATCAAGCAAAAACTATCCAAATAAGCACTTCCAAATTAGCTTCCAAACTCAGATCCAAATCCAAATGAAAATTGAATGGTGAATTGAAGATAATGGATATGAATGATGGAGATTTAGCTCTAGAATTCTATGATTCCAATGAAGAATCAAAGAACTCAAGTGAGAGCTCTAATGAAGATTTTGCGAGTGAAAAAGTGCAGAGAAAATTTCAAGAGTGAGATTGAAATTTGAAAATGAAATGTAATTGTGAGGATTGTAGTGTGAGGTTTAGAGAAAATTCACTTAAATAGGCTATAGGTTTGGGATCAAAATGTGGTTTGGAGTGAGGCTATGAAAATTGGAATGGGATTAGGAATGGAAAATTGGAGGGAAATTGAATTGATTTTGAAAGTTAATCCAAATTTAAAGTGATTCTAGATCCTTCTTCTAGTGTAAAATGAAATTCGCAAGTGATCAAAATAGACCCCAAAAGTGGCAGCATTGGAAATGCACGTTACCGGGCAAAATTTACTATGGTTAACCGGTTAACTGTTTGCTAGTGCAAATTGGTTAATTGGTTAACCACTCAAAAATTTTCAAATATAGCGCCATTTGGAGGGAAACTTGCACATCGCCAGTTTTCACCTGTTCTGAGCCCCGCTAAGCCTCTGAAACTTACCCTTGAATATCATAACTATGAGAATGCCTGAGGTAGCCTGGATGTTGTCCCTTGTGCTGAAAATTATCCTACTGAATAAAATAAAATTGACCGCTCGATCGCTGGGCAAAATAAATGTCGGAGCCCTTGATGTTAGCTATTTAGACTCTTGCACTAAAAGAGAACCCTGAGCCACATAAATACCTTGATCCTATGCTTCAAGAACAAATGCTATGATATGCAGAAATGCGAAAAAGAAATAAAACATAAGCCAAGTACGAGAAATGGTTGGTCAAATTTTGGGGTACAACAGCTTCCCCTATTCAAACGACTTGGACCTGAAGGGATGAAAAGAGAACTGCTTTCAAACATTCAAGGTAAAAGGTGATTGAATACAAAAGAACCCGAAAAGAGAACTGCTTTCTGTTAGGGAAATATGAAGACGAACACATCCATCAAAAATCTAGTCGGGGTCTGGATACCGCATAGGCTCAATAAACAATCATCAGCCGAGGTCTGGATACCGCGTAGGCTCAAGAAATAAACAAACATTCGCCGGGGTCTAGATACCGCACAGGCTCATGAAAATATATCGATATTAGCCGGGGTCTGGATACCGCACATGCTTAAGAAATATATTGATATCAACCAGGGTCTGGATACCGCACGAGCTAAGGGAAATAAACAGGTGTAGGCCAGGGTCTAGATACCGCACGGGCTAAAGGAAATAAACCAGTGTTAGCCGGGGTCTGGATACCACACGGGCTAAAGAAATAGACCAGTGTTAGTCGGGGTTTGGATATCGCACGGGCTAAAGAGATAAACTGGTGTTAGCCGGGGTCTGGATACCGCACGGGCTAAAGAAATAAATCGGTGTTAGCCGGGGTCTGGATACCACACGGGCTAAAGAAATAAACCGATGTTTGTCGAGGTCTAGATACCACACGGGCTAAAGAAATAAATCGGTGTTAGTCGGGGTCTGGATACCACACGGGCTAAAGAAATAAATCGATGTTAGCCGGGGTCTGGATGCCACACGGGCTAAAGAAATAAACTGGTGTTAGCCAGGGTCTGGATACCACACGAGCTAAAGACATAAATCGGTGTTAGCCAGGGTCTGGATACTACACGGGCTAAAGACATAAACTGGTGTTATCCGTGTCGCTACTGCGAAAAAAGAGGTCGACAATGACTAACAGAGTCGCCACCTATCGTTATTTATCCCAAAGAGAGGGAAAGGAAACAATCGGAAAAACATGACGAAAACGGGAAAAGACGAGGTCATCGCAACCAAGTCCTAGGTTCGGGAGTCGGTTACGCAAGGGGTAGGTATGAGCACCCCTCACGTTCGTCGTACTCGACGGGATCCACGCATGTGTTGTCTATCTAAAAGGGTGTGTAAACTATCTACGCTAAAGGCTTATGGACAAAAGAGAAAGAAAAAGAACTAACTCGGCAGAGCATCGCCGCTCTGTGCCTACGTACTCCCTCGTGCAATGGGAAAGTCAGAGTCAACGTAGTTCGCCTAACTACGGCCAAAGAAGGGGGGAAGGTCGCTCTCCAAGACATCGCGTCTTGTGCCTACGTACTTTTTTCTGGTACGAAAGATCAGAGCAAACGTAGTTCGGGCTTACGAGAACACAGGCTGTTCAAAAGTTTTACCCGAGTAGGGTTAACAGACAGTTCTAGCAGTTGGTGTATGCAGCTCGACCTTTAGAGACTTAGGCGTTACCGTTTGCGATAGGAATGAAAGTTAACAACACTCTTGTTTATGAAAAGAGTTTTCTTGATTAAGACCCCAAGGGGTAAAAAAAGAGTTTTAGTTGTTTTTGTGTTTTTTTAAAGAATAAGTGTTTTGAATTTGGTTGGCGACTCATGCTACACTAGAGACTATGATCTAGGAGCGAATTCTTCGTATATCGTCCAAAGGACATACATTAATAATCTAGATAATTGAGAGGAAACCACCAAATCATCATTCCCCAAATGGCTTAAGGCTCGTAGCATGCAACAATGGTCAAGCTTTATTAAGTGGATTGAAGTTGTTTGAAGATGAGAAGAGAAAGAGGACGAACTAAGGAGGACTAGTCCAAACCCTAAAAGTTGTCTTGCAATGTGCACCTAAAGTTGAGTTTGAAAGGGAACTACCTAATGTTGTCATGCATGGTTAGAACTCTAATGTCTATCATAACCTCTCTTGAACAAGAGAGGTTAGAAATCCTAAAGGAAGGAAGGCAAAAGAAGAAGAAACAATGCAAAAGTAAAATGCAAACACAAATGCAACAAGGAAGACAAAGATGCAATGCAAGTGAGGGAGGAAATATGTGTGGGGCTGGAACCTCCACAAGCTCATCTCAACCTCAAGCCATGGTATGAATAAGCACAAGAGAAAAGGAGAAGAATATGCATAGAAAACAAGCAACAAAAACAATGAGA
Organism: Lathyrus sativus; assembly: GCA_963859935.3. Classification (NCBI taxonomy): domain Eukaryota; kingdom Viridiplantae; phylum Streptophyta; class Magnoliopsida; order Fabales; family Fabaceae; genus Lathyrus; species Lathyrus sativus. Next base: position 114,271,741 of record OZ012736.1, on the reverse strand, counting down.
AAAAAGTCCCCATGGATTCATTAGTTTTGGCAAGCTTTAGGTTCCTCCTCAGGACTAACCAAGCAACCTTAAGTAGTATTCCAAGGTCATTGGACAGAATGGGGATGAGAAGAAAAGATCTCAAAAGTCAAAGCACAACATCATAAGCAAATGCCAACAATAACATCAAAGAATGCAAGCAAACATCACTTATGGAAACACAATATTTAAACATGAAAGTATGAGATCAAATAAACAACTTATGCATAAGGTAAAGACCTATGAATTAGCACACAAGACCTATAACAAGCCCCTAACATTAAACAATCAGAATTAGGTTCATCCATAATGCACAACCAAGCTTTTGGAAGCAAAATAAAACAAGTACACCAGCAAAGATGCACAAACATGAAGCATTTTGAAAAATACATGAAAAATAAGAAAATGCATCTAAAGATGACAAATAAAATCTCAGAGGACCCTCAAGGTATTAGGAACCAGGGGTCAAAAGGGGAGATTGAAAAACAAAATGGAAGTGCCTCAACAGAAGGCAAACACCAAGAATGTCCCAAAATAAGGCAGAAATGGAGAGGGAACAAGAAGCAATTAAAATCACATGGAAACAGCACTTAAAAATCATGGAAAAAATATCCAAAGGTCGATTTACATGTTAACACAATGCTATAAAAAAATTAGAAGTTAAATCCATAACATGAGCAAGAAATAAAATCAACAAGACAACAAATATTTTTCACATCATTAAATGACTATTTAAAAGGAAAATATGAAAATAAATGGAAAATGCATCAAAGAACAAAATTAAAAATGCACAATATTAAAATACATGTTAAAGTATGTTCATGATTTTTTTTCAAAATTTTTAAACATTTTTTGATATTTTTTCACGAATTTTTAAAGTGCAAACAAATAAAAGAAACAAATAGAGAAAATAAAAATGCAGAAAAAGACACAACCATCAGATCTGCATACTAGTCAAATGATCCAAGGCACCAGAATGTGCCACCTCAATTAATGAATTGGGGTATTAATTGTGTGTGGACAAGCAAAAGAAGGAACACATAGGTCTTGTTTTGGAACACATGATCAGAAAACACACGAACGGACGAACCACAGCTTGACACGTCATCGTCATCTTTTCCAAGGGAGCTCCGGCAGAACCAGCTCGCCGGAAAAGCACCGGTCGTCCCTGTCCTAGCTCCGGCCGCCGCGAGCGCCGCCCAAAAAAGAGGCCGGCAATGACTAACAGAGTCGCCACCTATCGTTATTTTTCCCAAAGAGAGGGAAAGGAAACGATCGGAAAAACCTAACGAAAACAGGAAAAGACGAGGTCAACACAACCAAGTCCTAGGTTCGGGAGTCGGTTACGCAAGGGGTAGGTATGAGCACCCCTCACGTTCGTCGTACTCGACGGGATCCACGCATGTGTTGTCTAGCTAAAAGGGTGTGTAAACTATCTACGCTAAAGGCTTATGGACAAAAGAGAAAGAAAAAGAACTGACTCGGCAGAGCATCGCCGCTCTGTGCCTACGTACTCCCTCGTGCAATGGGAAAGTCAGAGTCAACATAGTTCGCCTAACTACGACCAAAGAAGGGGGGAAGGTCGCTCGCCAAGACATCGAGTCTTGTACCTACATACTTTCATCTGGTACGAAAGATCAGAGCAAACATAGTTCGGGCTTACGAGAACACAGGCTGTTCAAAAGTTTTACCCGAGTAGGGTTAACATACAGTTCTAGCAGTTGGTGTATGCAGCTCGACCTTTAGAGACTTAGGCGTTACCGTTTGCGATAGGACTGAAAGTTAACAACACTCTTGTTTATGAAAAGAGTTTTCCTGATTAAGACCCCAAGGGGTAAAAAAAGAGTTTGAGTTATTTTTGTGTTTTTTTAAAGAAGAAGTGTTTTGAATTTAGTTGGCGACTCATGCTACACTAGAGACTATGATCTAGGAGCGAATGCTTCATATATCGTCCAAAGGACATACACTAATAATCTAGATAATTGAGAGGCAACCACCTAATCATCATTTCCCAAATGGCTTAAGGCTCGTAGCATGCAACAATGGTCAAGATTTATTAAGTGGATTGATGTTTTTTGAAGATGAGAAGAGAAAGAGGACGAACTAAGGGGGACTAGTCCAAACCCTAAAAGTTGTCATGCAATGTGCACCTAAAGTTGAGTTTGAAAGGGAACTACCTAATGTTTTCATGCATGGTTAGAACCCTAATGTCTATCATAACCTCTCTTGAACAAGAGAGGTTAGAAATCCTAAAGGAAGGAAGGCAAAAGAAGAAGAAACAATGCAAAAGTAAAATGCAAACACAAATGCGACAAGGAAGACAAAGATGCAATGCAAGTGAGGGAGGAAATATGTGTGGGGCTGGAACCTCCAAAATCTCATCTCAACCTCAAGCCATGGTATGAATAAGCACAATATAAAAGGAGAAGAAGATGCATAGAAAACAAGCAACAAAAACAATGAGAAAAAAGTCCTCATAGATTCATTACTTTTGGCAAGCTTTAGGTTCCTCCTGAGGAGGAACCAAGCAACCTTAAGTAGTATTCCAAGGTCATTGGACAAAATGGGGATGATAAGAAGAGATCTCAAAAGTCAAAGCACAACATCATAAGCAAATGCCAACAATAACATCAAAGAATGCAAGCAAACATCACTTATGGAAACACAATATTTAAACATGAAAGTATGAGATCAAATAAACAACTTATGCATAAGGTAAAGACCTATGAATTAGCACACAAGACCTATAACAAGCCCCTAACATTAAACAATCAGAATTAGGTTCATCCATAATGCACAACCAAGATTTTGGAAGCAAAATAAAACAAGTACACCAGCAAAGATGCACAAACATGAAGCAATTTGAAAAATACATGAAAAATAAGAAAATGCATCTAAAGATGACAAATAAAATCTCAGAGGACCCCCAAGGTATTAGGAACCAGGGGTCAAAAGGGGAGATTGAAAAACAAAAGGAAAGTGCCTCAACAGAAGGCAAACACCAAGAGTGTCCCAAAATAAGGCAGAAATGGAGAGGGAACAAGAAGCAATTAAAACCACATGGAAACAGCACTTAAAAATCATTGAAAAAATATCCAAAGGTCAATTTACATGTTAACACAATGCTCAAAAAAAAAATTAGAAGTTAAATCCATACCATGAGCAAGAAATAAAATCAACAAGACAACAAATATTTTTCACATCATTAAATGACTATTTAAAAGGAAAATATGAAAATAAATGGAAAATGCATTAAAGAACAAAATTAAAAATGCACAAAATTAAAATACATGTTAAAGTATGTTCATGATTTTTTTCAGAATTTTTAAACATTTTTTGATATTTTTCACGAATTTTTAAAGTGCAAACAAATAAAAGAAACAAATAGAGAAAATAAAAATGCAGAAAAAGACACAACCATCAGATCTGCATACTAGTCAAATGATCCAAGGCACCAGAATGTGCCACCTCAATTAATGAATTGGGGTATTAATTGTGTGTGGACAAGCAAAAGAAGGAACACATAGGTCTTGTTTTGGAACACATGATCAGAAAACACACGAACGGACGAACCACAGCTTGACACGTCATCGTCATCTTTTCCAAGGGAGCTCCGGCCAAACCAGCTCGCCGGAAAAGCGCGGTCGTCCCTGTCCTAGCTCCGACCGCCGCGAGCGCCACCCAAAAAAGAGGCCGGCAATGACTAACAGAGTCGCCACCTATTGTTATTTATCCCAAAGAGAGGGAAAGGAAACGATCGAAAAAACCTGACGAAAACGGGAAAAGACGAGGTCATCACAACCAAGTCCTAGGTTCGGGAGTCAGTTACGCAAGGGGTAGGTATGAGCACCCCTCACGTTCGTCGTACTCGACGGGATCCACGCATGTGTTGTCTAGCTAAAAGGGTGTGTAAACTATCTACGCTAAAGGCTTATGGACAAAAGAGAAAGAAAAAGAACTGACTCGGCAGAGCATCCCCGCTCTGTGCCTACGTACTCCCTCGTGCAATGGGAAAGTCAGAGTCAACGTAGTTCGCCTAACTACGGCCAAAGAAGGGGGGAAGGTCGCTCGCCAAGACATCGCGTCTTATACCTACGTACTTTCATCTGGTACAAAGGATCAGAGCAAACGTAATTCAGGCTTACGAGAACATAGGCTGTTTAAAAGTTTTACCCGAGTAGGGTTAACATACAGTTCTAGCAGTTGGTGTATGCAGCTCGACCTTTAGAGACTTAGGCGTTACCGTTTGCGATAGGACTGAAAGTTAACAACACTCTTGTTTATGAAAAGAGTTTTCCTGATTAAGACCCCAAGGGGTAAAAAAGAGTTTGAGTTGTTTTTGTGTTTTTTTAAAGAAGAAGTGTTTTGAATTTGGTTGGCGACTCATGCTACACTAGAGACTATGATCTAGGAGCGAATGCTTCATATATCGTCCAAAGGACATACACTAATAATCTAGATAATTGAGAGGCAACCACCCAATCATCATTTCCCAAATGGCTTAAGGCTCGTAGCATGCAACAATGGTCAAACTTTATTAAGTGGATTGAAGTTGTTTGAAGATGAGAAGAGAAAGAGGACGAACTAAGGGGGACTAGTCCAAACCCTAAAAGTTGTCATGCAATGTGCACCTAAATTTGAGTTTGAAAGGGAACTACCTAATGTTGTCATGCATGGTTAGAACCCTAATGTCTATCATAACCTCTCTTGAACAAGAGAGGTTAGAAATCCTAAAGGAAGGAATGCAAAAGAAGAAGAAACAATGCAAAAGTAAAATGCAAACACAAATGCAACAAGGAAGACAAAGATGCAATGCAAGTGAGGGAGGAAATATGTGTGGGGATGGAACCTCCAAAAGCTCATCTCAACCTCAAGCCATGGTATGAATAAGCACAAGATAAAAGGAGAAGAAGATGCATTGAAAACAAGCAAGAAAAACAATGAGAAAAATGTCCTCATGGATTCATTACTTTTGGCAAGCTTTAGGTTCCTCCTCAGGAGGAACCAAGCAACCTTAAGTAGTATTCCAAGGTCATTGGACAGAATGGGTATGAGAAGAAGAGATCTCAAAAGTCAAAGCACAACATCATAAGCAAATGCCAACAATAACATCAAAGAATGCAAGCAAACATCACTTATGGAAACACAATATTTAAACATGAAAGTATGAGATCAAATAAACAACTTATGCATAAGGTAAAGACCTATGAATTAGCACACAAGACCTATAACAATCCCCTAACATGAAACAATCAGAATTAGGTTCATCCATAATGCACAACCAAGCTTTTGGAAGCAAAACAAAACAAGTACACCAGCAAAGATGCACAAACATGAAGCAATTTGAAAAATACATGAAAAATAAGAAAATGCATCTGAAGATGACAAATAAAATCTCAGAGGACCCCCAAGGTATTAGGAACCAGGGGTCAAAAGGGGAGACTGAAAAACAAAAGGAAAGTGCCTCAACAGAAGGCAAACACCAAGAGTGTCCCAAAATAAGGCAGAAATGGAGAGGGAACAAGAAGCAATTAAAACCACATGGAAACAGCACTTAAAAATCATTGAAAAAATATCCAAAGGTCAATTTACATGTTAAAACAATGCTAAAAAAAAATGAGAAGTTAAATCCATACCATGAGCAAGAAATAAAATCAACAAGACAACAAATATTTTTCACATCATTAAATGACTATTTAAAAGGAAAATATGAAAATAAATGGAAAATGCATCAAAGAACAAAATTAAAAATGCACAAAATTAAAATACATGTTAAAGTATGTTCGTGATTTTTTTCAGAATTTTTAAACATTTTTTGATATTTTTTCACGAATTTTTAAAGTGCAAACAAATAAAAGAAACAAAGAGAGAAAATAAAAATGCAGAAAAATACACAACCATCAGATCTGCATACTAGTCAAATGATCCAAGGCACCAGAATGTGCCACCTCAATTAATGAATTGGGGTATTAATTGTGTGTGGACAAGCAAAAGAAGGAACACATAGGTCTTGTTTTGGAACACATGATCAGAAAACACACGAACGGACGAACCACAGCTTGACACGTCATCGTCATCTTTTCCAAGGGAGCTCCGGCCGAACCAGCTCGCCGGAAAAGCGCCGGTCGTCCCTGTCCTAGCTCCGGCCGCCGCGAGCGCCGCCCAAAAAAAGGGGCCGGCAATGACTAACAGAGTCGCCACCTATCGTTATTTATCCCAAAGAGAGGGAAAGGAAACGATCGGAAAAACCTGACGAAAACGGGAAAAGACGAGGTCATCACAACCAAGTCCTAGGTTTGGGAGTCGGTTACGCAAGGGGTAGGTATGAGCACCCCTCACGTTCGTCGTACTCGACGGGATCCACGCATGTGTTGTCTAGCTAAAAGAGTGTGTAAACTATCTACGCTAAAGGCTTATGGACAAAAGAGAAAGAAAAAGAACTGACTCGGCAGAGCATCGCCGCTCTGTGCCTACGTACTCCCTCATGCAATGGGAAAGTCAGAGTCAACTTAGTTCGCCTAACTACGACCAAAGAAGGGGGGAAGGTCCCTCGCCAAGACATCGCGTCTTGTACCTACGTACTTTCATCTGGTACGAAAGATCAGAGCAAACGTAGTTCGGGCTTACGAGAACACAGGCTGTTCAAAAGTTTTACCCGAGTAGGGTTAACATACAGTTCTAGCAGTTGGTGTATGCAGCTCGACCTTTAGAGACTTAGGAGTTACCGTTTGCGATAGGACTGAAAGTTAAAAACACTCTTGTTTATGAAAAGAGTTTTCCTGATTAAGACCCCAAGGGGTAAAAAAAGAGTTTGAGTTGTTTTTGTGTTTTTTTTAAAGAAGAAGTGTTTTGAATTTGGTTGGCGACTCATGCTACACTAGAGACTATGATCTAGGAGCGAATGCTTCATATATCGTCCAAAGGACATACAATAATAATCTAGATAATTGAGAGGCAACCACCCAATCATCATTTCCCAAATGGCTTAAGGCTCGTAGCATGCAACAATTGTCAAGCTTTATTAAGTGGATTGAAGTTGTTTGAAGATGAGAAGAGAACGAGGACGAACTAAGGGGGACTAGTCCAAACCCTAAAAGTTGTCATGCAATGTGCACCTAAAGTTGAGTTTGAAAGGGAACTACCTAATGTTGTCATGCATGGTTAGAACCCTATGTCTATCATAACCTCTCTTGAACAAGAGAGGTTAGAAATCCTAAAGGAAGGAAGGAAAAAGAAGAAGAAACAATGCAAAAGTAAAATGCAAACACAAATGCAACAAGGAAGACAAAGATGCAATGCAAGTGAGGGAGGAAATATATGTGGGGCTGGAACCTCCAAAAGCTCATCACAACCTCAAGCCATGGTATGAATAAGCACAAGATAAAAGGAGAAGAAGATGCATAGAAAACAAGCAACAAAAACAATGAGAAAAAAGTCCTCATAGATTCATTACTTTTGGCAAGCTTTAGGTTCCTCCTCAGGATGAACCAAGCAACCTTAAGTAGTATTCCAAGGTCATTGGACAGAATGGGCATGAGAAGAAGAGATCTCAAAAGTCAAAGCACAACATCATAAGCAAATGCCAACAATAACATCAAAGAATGCAAGCAAACATCACTTACGGAAACACAATATTTAAACATGAAAGTATGAGATCAAATAAACAACTTATGCATAAGGTAAATACCTATGAATTAGCATACAAGACCTATAACAAGCCCCTAACATGAAACAATCAGAATTAGGTTCATCCATAATGCACAACCAAGCTTTTGGAAGCAAAACAAAATAAGTACACCAGCAAAGATGCACAAACATGAAGCAATTTGAAAAATATATGAAAAATAAGAAAATGCATCTAAAAATGACAAATAAAATCTCAGAGGATCCCCAAGGTATTAAAAACTAGGGGTCAAAAGGGGAGATTGAAAAACAAAAGGGAAGTGCCTTAACAGAAGGAAAACACCAAGAGTGTCCCAAAATAAGGCAGAAATGGAGAGGGAACAAGAAGCAATTAAAACCACAAGGAAAAAGCACTTAAAAATCATGGAAAAAATATCCAAAGGTCTATTTACATGTTAACACAATGCTCAAAAAAAATTAGAAGTTAAATCCATACCATGAGCAAGAAATAAAATCAACAAGACAACAAATATTTTTCACATCATTAAATGACTATTTAAAAGGAAAATATGAAAATAAATGGAAAATGCATCAAAGAACAAAATTAAAAATGCATAAAATTAAAATACATGTTAAAGTATTTTCATGATTTTTTTCAGAATTTTTAAACATTTTTTGATATTTTTTCACGAATTTTTAAAGTGCAAACAAATAAAAGAAACAAATAGTGAAAATAAAAATGCAGAAAAAGACACAACCATCAAATTTGCATACTAGTCAAATGATCCAAGGCACCAGAATGTGCCACCTTAATTAATGAATTGGGGTATTAATTGTGTGTGGACAAGCAAAAGAAGGAACACATAGGTCTTGTTTTGGAACACATGATCAGAAAACACACGAACGGACGAACCACAACTTGACACGTCATCGTCATCTTCTCCAAGGGAGCTCGGACCTAACCAGCTCGCCGGAAAAGCGCCGGTCGTCCCTGTCCTAGATCCGGCCGCCACGAGCGCCGCCCCCCACCGTGGCTTCATCAAATCGCGACCGTTTCTTACAAAATTTAGATGAAAATTCATCTACTCTCCGAGAGGAACAAGAATCCAACCTCCATTTTCAATAATTCTCAACAACCAAACCATAAATCAAACAACAAGCAAAGTGTGCAAAAAATAAAGTTCACCAAAACTCAAATTAAAAGGTCCAAACATCATCTACATGTTACAAGGAGTAAGAATCCATGAAAATTAAAGCAAAACACCATGAAAATCCATCAAAAAGAAACAACACAACTTTGAGCTCAAAAAATCAAATGTCATAAACACAAACAACAATGATCCAGAAATGATCTATGTAACTCAAAGGTTCAAATGCAACGAAAATGGTGGAAAATCATGGAGTATTAGGAGTGTAAAGTTGAAATAAAATTTACCTAGTGGAGAGCCTTCACTGAGCCTTGAAATGGTGATGAAGCTTAACGAAAAACGTCCAGAATCACTCCATGAACTTCAATTGAGGTGTTTGCAAGCTTGATTTAGTCTGAAAATGGTTGAACCTGAGAATTGGTTTTTGAGTTTTTCACCACTTTTTGAAAACGTGAAATGGTTGTTCATGCAGCAAAATGACCCAGCTCTGCCTCAAATTTCATCTAGAATACTTATATGATGGGTTTATGATCAAATGGGGCTTTAATTCAAGCAAAACAACCCATTTTGAAAATTCACATTTCAACACTTTTTGAAAATACCATGCACGTTTTTACCACTACACCACTTGGTTTTTTGATCTAAATCCACTACAAATCAGTCGTGTAGATTAAAGGAATGAGATTGGAGGTTTACTTTTGATCCTATGGTTGATTTTCATTTTGTTAGTTCAAGAGGAAGAAACCATGAAAATGGCCCATTTTGAGACTTCAAAGTTCCAATGTGAAACTGAAAATGTCTTTGAATTGTTATTTGTAATCAAAAAATGCACAAACTTGCCTTGAAAAAGTTTAAAATCCATTAATTCTCAAATTCTTAATTTAAGCCTCCTTTATGAAAAATTCAAACCCCAAATTCTCAATCCAAGCTCCCACCATGACAAGAGATAGTTTGGTAGTGCAAATGGCCCCATTTGAAGCAAGTTTCATGTTGAAAAGATTTCCATTTGAAGTGTGCAAGTTGGTGAAATGGACCTATAATTTTATGACCTGTAATCTTACTTTCCCAAAATACCCCTGACTTGTAAGCCTCATAACTTGAGTTCTACAAATCAGATGAAAGACTTATAATACAATTTGGAAAGATAAGATCAAGACCTACAACTTTCATGTTGATCAAAAGTTGAGGACAAACACCCTTCTAGGTCAAAACTGGCATGGAATTTGGTTGACTTTTGTTGACCAAAATCATATACCTCAAATGACCTGTAACTTGTCTGAATCATAATTTGAGTTCTATAAATACAATCGTAGGACTTATAGTACTCAAATTAAAGCTAAGAACATTCTCTATAAGTTCCATGTTGGCCAAAAATTGAGATGAGACTTTTATCTTGAGGTAGGTGGTCTTGAAGTCAGGCACTAAATAGAGGATTTTACCCTGAGAACCCTAATTTAGTAACTTCTCACACACTTAACCCTTGATGAATTGAACTTGAAATGATGTCTCATATGTCTTAACACAACATCTCATGACCATAGAGACTTTGAATTGAGTTTCTATCTTCTTCAATTGCACAGTTGACTGAGGATTTACTAGATGAAACCCTAAGTGCAATACTTTCAACTGTGGCTTGTTCCACTTCACACAACCACTTGCATAAGCTCCACAATGACCCTCAAGGCCCTCAATAAGCTTTCTTTACATCTCATACCCAAAATCATGCATTCACGAACCTCTGATGCTCTTCAGTTGGCCTCCAAGTTAGGAGCTGTCCCACACACATCCATTTGTCCTTTCACAATACATTGACCACTTCAAGATGTCCCGATGACCACTCAAACTTGACTAACCACTCTTGCTTAGGCTCAAACCCCTGAGAAGACTCCTCTTGAGGTGCAAAAACTTCTTGATCCCCTGTTCAATGCAACATGCTATGCAATGCAAATTCTATAACAAAATGAAATGAAACATAAACCAAGTTAAGAAAAGGTTGAGCAAATTGTGGGGTTCAATAAGCTGGGGTATGGATACCACATGGGCTAAAGAAATGAATCGGTGTTAGCCGGGGTCTGGATACCACACAGGCTAGAGAAATAAACTGGTGTTAGCCGGGGTCTAGATACCACACGGGCTAAAGAAATAAACCGGTGTTAGCCGGGGTCTGGATACCACACGTGCTAAAGAAATAAACCGATGTTAGCCAGGGTCTAGATACCGCACGGGATAAAGGAAATAAATCGGTGTTAGCCGGGGTCTGGATACCACACGGGCTAAAGAAATAAATCGTTGTCTGCTAGAAATACAACTGGAAACAAGAGGTAACAACCTGGCTTATGTTTCAAATGCACATGTTTGTATATGGTGTAATGCTCCATACGAAATGGAAATGCTACGCGTTTGGGAGAATGCTATGCACAATGCAAAATGCAAAGGAACCACTCCAGCAACATAAATGCTGAAGAGAACGGAACCAACTTTGCTGGAGATAATCAGGCGTGCCATGTACGATTGGACTTTTGCTAGGGAAAATAAGCCCTAGATGGCTTTCGAGGAAAGAACTCTCTTGGGTAAACTACTCTGTTGAGAAATACATCCACTCCACTGAGGTTCAAATCAACTCTACTGAAGAAAACTGCCCTGGATGGCCTACCAGAATACGACTCTTCTGGGGAACAAATCCAATCGACTCGAGAAAACAAATCCACTCTACTAGGGAAAATAACCCTGGATGGCCTCCTAGAGTACCAAAATTCTTCTAGGGTACCAAGCAAACTGCTGGGGATAATGGATAAGATTTACTGGGGAGTTATCCCAAACTTTCTCAGCTGAGGATGGAGAGTAACGATCTCTGGGTCAATCCCCCTCTGCGGGGAAGAAAACTACTCCAGTGACTTCGCTGGGGATTAGGAGTAAAGATATGATATGCAGGGGATGAAAAGTAAGATTACCATCCCAAACAACTTGCTCTGACGAATGCCCATAACCACTGGATTCTGATGCGGAAAACACCCTGAATGGCTTTCTAGAATAACATTCTTCTGGGGATGGCCCCACTCCACGGGGAATACAATCCACTTTGAGGGGAATTAAGAGAGACAATCTGTCTACTGGGAATAAAATCCGTGCTGGAAGGGATAAAGTCTGCTTCGAAGAATGCCAATAACCACTGAACTTTACTAAGGAGAACAACTTCACCGATAGATACTCGTTGAGGGGATCAATATCAACCTCTTCTTGGGGGAAAATGTGAATAACAATCCACAACATCAACCTCTGATTAGGGAAACAAGACTCATCGACACCAACCTCTGATTAGGGAATGAGCCAAAGACCTGTGGGGAAACAATACTGAGCTTTGTTCCACTACCGGGGAAAACACTCCCATATCTATCTGTCAAGGGATAGGTGCACACTACTGCTGAAGGATCTCAGTTTCGACCCTCTGGGGATAACTCAGGCCTTAACCTGCTAGGGGATAAGTGCAATCCCAACCTGCTGAAGAAAACGGCCCCGACCTGCTGAGGATGAATGCAATCTCAAACTGCTGGGGAGAGAAGACCAAAAATGATACCCACTCTACTAGGGGGTGATGCCAACCTCACTTCTCTGCTGGGGCAATGAAAAAATATGCCAGCTTGATGGAGACTTCATGTTCTTGAAATGATCTATTCCAAAATGAACCCTTGAAAAACTTTGCCCCTGTCTGATTGGTCTTCGAAACATTTGCTGACTCTCGACTTGATTGCCCCAGATTAAACGATCCTTAGAGAGATATTTCGAAACATCTGCCCCCATATTAACTGAACTTTTGGGGAACTCATTGACGTAACTGCCCCATATTGGCCTCTTCTGACCGAGTCCATTGGCCACATGGTCCTGTTCGGAAATTTCCTCTTGACAAGATAAGATTTCCTGACTGGCATTCATTATGTAAATCTCACTGATGCCAAATACCTGTATGCAAGCATAAAATGTTTATTTTAAGAATGAAAATTCTAACTCAACGTGCATGCTACTCTTAAAGTTTTTGTTGAATAGATATCGCCAAACTTGGTGAACAAGTCACTAGTTACAATGCAACACTTATTTTTTTTTGAAATGACAATATGCACATGCAATACCAACGAAGTCTTATAGCACAACTCATGGGAATCAGGAACACTACCTCGTTGAAGTACGCCTTCAAAATAAACTCTACTTCAATTAGGACTTTTGAGGATTGTAACGGGCCAGGTTCACGGTTTTAGAAAAAAGGATTTTTGGCTCGAAATTTATTTGTACCCACCCATTCTCCTTGATGTTTTCCGTTCCTATATTCATCTAATTCTACACAAGCGCTCACCTCTCAAAGGTTGAATGACAGGAGTGATGGTCAAGGAAACCATAAGTTTTCGGAGTGACTGTCACTCGCTTTTCGCCTTTGGTGTTTGGAATCACACAACTTGTTCTTTATCGAGGATTTTTCTTTTGTCGTCCTTTTCCTCTTCCACTTTTTTTCCCTAATTTTTGCCCGGAATAATTCTTTCGAATTTTTAATTTTGAAGTCCAACGGGATACCTTAATTTTTTTGCCTAAGCCACTTGTTTTCAAGATTCGATTTAGCGGGCTTCTTTTCTCTTTTTTTTTTTCTCGTTTTATTCTTTTAGGGAACAAATCGTGCGACACTGGCCTGCCTGGCTTGTTAAAAGAGTCGTGACTGCCTCACTCCTGGTTGGTGATGGATAACCACAATGCGTTTTCTTTTTATTTTATTTTTTATACGACCTCTACAGGTGTGATTGATCCTCGAACGGGAACACTCCTTCTACAATTTGGATGTTTGTTCGAATTAACTGACACCTACCTGACCCCAGGTTAAGATTGAGGTTTTTTCGTTTTCAGAAAGAAACTCCTACTACTAGGCTCAAAAGGGGTTGACAAGGGATTATCCTCTTTATATCTCCGGTGTTTAGGGATTTGAAGCAATGCTTGTACATCATCAGCAGAGGTTTCATTTAAAAGCATACAACCAGAGATTTTGCGTTTTTGCTTCATCATCCTCCCTCCAAGAGTTTAAGCAAGAAAGTGTTGGTATTGCAATGCACAAAAATATATATGAGTGAACACGAATGGATTACTTCAAGAGAACATACTCATTCCATTAAGATCATCATTCAAACAAACAAGTTTTTACATGTAGACAAAGCATTAACAGACAATGAAAAATAAAAATGAACAATGCAACAAAGAAACCATAATTACCATGACAGAAACGACGACCCATGTAGTATTCAAACTTAAACATCTGAGAAGTTAATGTGTGTTGCACCCCAAAATTTTCCCAACCTTTCTAACCTGGTTTATGTTTCATTGCATTTTCATAGCATTAACATTTTGCATACCAGTGTTCATTTACAGGGGATTGAGAAAGGCGTGCCTAGCAAGAGGAGATTGCCAAAGTTTCCAAAGCCTAATCAAAAGGGATATTTATAGTTATCAAGAGCCTATCATCATCAGAAGAAAGTTAAAGCTTAGTGGAAGAGTAGATGAATGAATATGGTTCACCTTCTATTTGGGAGGCCATGTAAAAGATCATCAGATGATATTAAGTCCATGGTTATGGATGGAGAGCATTGTATAAGCTCATTGGATGTCTTGAGGGTCATTGAGGAGCTTGTGCAAGTCATTATATTAAGTGTAAGAAGCCACAGTCAAAGGTGGTGCCGTTAGGGTTTTCATCTGGTCAACCTTAAGTCAATTGTGAATTTGAAGGAGATTAAAACTCAATTCCAAGTCTTTGTGATCATGGAGTGTTGTTTTAAGATGTCTAAGAAGTTATTCCAAGATCAAATCAATAAGAATCAAGAGTGTGAGAAGTTGCTGAGCTATGGTTTCTAAGTTTGTTAGTGTAAAATCCCCTAGTTAGTGCCTAACTTCAAGACCACATATCTCAAGATAAAAGTTTCATCTCATCTTGACTCCAACATGAAACTTGTAGAGCATATTTGTAGATTTCGTTTGAGTACTAGAACTCATCCATTGGATTTATAGAACTCAAGTTATGAAGCTGGCAAGTTACAGGTCATTAGATGAATGTGATTTTGGTCAACAAAAGTCAACCAACTTCCAAGACATTTTTGACCTAGAAGGATGTTTCTCCTCACTTTGACCCAAACATGAAAGTTCTTCCTTATGATCTTAGACTTCCGAAAAGTACTAGAAGTCCTTCATCTGATTTGTAGAGCTCAAAGTATGAAGCTTGCAAGGCAGGGGTATTTTGGGAAACTTTGATTATAGGTCATTTTGGTTATAGGTCAATTTCACAACCTTGCACACTTCAAGTGGAACTTTGTCTAACACTAAACTTACTCCAAATGAGGTTAATTACACAACCAAACAATCACTTGTCATGGATATGTCTCATATGTGAAGAATGGTGAAGAAAATTCCATGAAAAGATGCTTAAAAGGGATAATTTGGATCAAATTCATTTTAAACCATATAATGGCATGTTTATGCATTTTTTGATTCACTTAAATGTCCTAAACATGATGCCAAAATCAGGAATCAAGTTTGAGGCCATTTGCATGTGTAAATTCCATGTTACTTCACCATGAAGGTACACATTCAAAATTCACCATTAAGATCAAAACAAGGAGCCAATCTTGTCCATTGGATTTCCTTACATCATAAGCAGTGAGTTTGAATCAGTTTCAGAGCCATTAGAGCTCCGTTTTCACGTGTATTTTGCAAGCTTCACATTCATTTTTTTAGATTTTCAATTGGACTCAACCAGGCTTTGATTGGGCCTCAATTCCATTTGGATCCAAAGTATATAAACTCAGAATCATTCACAAACTCTCAGAGGCGATTTTTGAGGGAAATTGATCAAGAAATCAGTTGCAACAACTCAAGGAAAAGTGAAAATCAAATTCTACATTCCAAATTTCAAGCCAAATTGAGGATACCTGAAGCTTCCTTGAAGATTTTAGAGTGTTTCTGGATCATTTGCTGCAAGATTCACCAAAGAATCAAGGTCCAACAGAGGTATTCCGTTAGGTAACTCATCCTTCCAAATTTCTGTTTATGTAGGTAGTAATTACACGCCATTCTTGCATAGTCATGATCCCCTAGCATTGTAGATGGATTCTGGTTAGGATTGATGTTTGTGATGATTTTTGGAAATTGCTTGATTCTTGTTCAGTTTGTATTGGCGGATTTGGGATGTGTTAAGGATAGATAACCCTAGATTCCTGGCCAGTGGAGAGAGTAGATGAGTTTAGACTCTTCGTTTGTAAGTTTTGGTGAGGTTTCGTGCAACCTGCAACTTTGATGTCATCGGGGAAGATGACCGAAGCCGCCGTGCTCCGTCATCTGCATTCCCCCCCACTAGAGACATTTGAATCTCCAAATCAACGTGGAGTGCCACCTAGCGCCTTGATTTGTTGACTCTGAATGATCCGATAGCCCGAATTTGCTTTCACAACGCGTTGAATTGTTGACTTCCACTTAGGCATTGAAGCGCACCGTTTCATTAAACAATTTGGTTTGGACCTTGGGCCTGAATGTTATCCCCACCCCCTGTGCGCACTAGCCCATATATTTAACTAGGTTTAGTTGCTATTTGTCACATGGATTTTCCAATTTCTTTTTCTTTTTCTGATTTTTCATTTGGTTAGGGTTTTAGCTTGATCTTTAGGACCCATCTTTTGCACTAGTTTTTAGGGTATCCCTTAGAACTTACCCTCTGTTTGCCCACCTTGATACATGAAATAGTTTGATTCTTAATTGAGTGTTGTGCATTATTTGAGCATCTAATTTTTGTGTATCCATGTTACGTACATATTAATGTGTTTGTAGGTTGAATAATAGGTCCTAACTTGCTTTGCAACTTGTTCAAGTATCCCTTTCTTGTAGGCATTTCAATTAGGGTTTCCATGTTGCATGTTTTGCTTTATCATGTACATAAACTTGCATTTTCTTTTGTGGATTTTGTGATTGGATTTTTACACTCTTCTCTCATCTCCCCTTCTGTCCAATTATATAAGGATACCATTTGGGATGGCTTAGTCTCTCCTGGGGAGATACTTGAAGCAAGTCCTAAAATGGTGAACTTTTAGGACAATTTTGTGCATCTTTTGCACAAGTCATAATGAGGCTTTGGTTGAATGACATTAGGGATACCATGGCTGTTTTCTCTTCTTCTCCCACTTCTTTTTGGTTTATAATTCATTCCATGTTGTAGACTTTAGGGTTTGTTTTGCACTTTACTTGCATTTAAAGGTTGAGATGAGCTTGTGGAGGTTTTCACCCCACACTATTTCCTCCCTTTGCTTGTATGTTGCATTGCATATGCATTCATTCATTCTATTTCATGTTTTATTTCATGTTGTTCTCTTTTTCTCTTTTCTTAGCATGTTCTCTTAGGAATTCTCACTTCCTTGATTAAGGATAGTGATGATAGACATTAGGTTGAATCCTTTGCATGATAACAAATAGGATAGAATTCCCTTCTTAATCCTAACCTTAGGACAATGATGCATTATAAATCTAGGGTTTGAGTCTCGTTTCCCTTTAGTTTGTCCTCGCTCTCTTCTCATCTCAAATCAATTTCAAAATACTTAATAAAGGTTGATGAATATTGTGCGTTACGAGCCTTAAGTACTTGGGAAATGATGATTGGGTGGTTGCCTCCCAATTTTCTAGAGTGTTAGCATATGTCCTTCGGACGATATGCGACGCATTCGCTCCTAGGTCATAGTCTCTAGTGCAATATGAATTACAAACAATTCAAAAGACACTTCTCCTTAAAAGACACAAAAACAAGTGATCAAACTTCATTTTGTCCCTTGGGACTCTGTAACAAAGGAAAATTTTTTCATAACAAAGAGTTTCGTCAACTCTTAGTTCTACCGCAAACAGGTAACACCTAAGTCTCCAAAGGTCGAGCTGCGTACACCTAACTGCTAGAACTGTTTGTTAACCCTACTCGAGTAAAAAAAACGTTTGAACGAACATGTGTTCCTTTTAGCCCGAACTATGTTTGCTCTGATCTCTCATACCTGTTGAGACTATGTAGGCACAAGACGACGATGTCTCGGGGAGCAACCTTTCCCCGCCTTTCATCCGTAGTTAGCCGAACTACGTTGACTCTGATTTCTCATACCAGATGAGAATACGTAGGCCCAGAGCAGCGATGCTCTGTCGAGTCCTTTTTTCTTTTCTTTTGTCCCAGAACTTTAGTTAGATAGTTTCAATCACCCTTTTAGATAGACAACCAAGCGTGGATCCCTTCGAGTAGACATACGTGAGGGGTGCTAATACCTTCCCCTTGCGTAACCGACTCCTGAACCCGAGATTTGGTTGCGATGACTGATCTTATCCCGTTCCGCAAGTTTTCTCTGATCGTTTCCTTTCCCTCTCGTTGGGATAAATAACGAACGGTGGCGACTCTTCTATCATTGCTACCACTTTTTTTTTGCAGTAGCGACAATGTGGATCCTCAACTTTCCTTCCGGAAAGGATATGTATCTCTTGTCGATCATTTGTTGCATTTTGTCTTAAAATGCTTCGCAATCTTCAGTTGAGTGCCCCATGGCTCCTCCATGATATTCACATTGAGCACCAGGATTATACCCAGGAGGGTATGGCTCCAACACTGGCTTGAGAGTCTTGGGTTCCACCAATGAGTTTTGAATCAAACATGGCAGAATCTTCCTGTACGACATAGGAACCCGATGAAGAGGAACATTCCTTCTTCCCAAGTTGTTGCGAAGCTTCTTCTGATTTCGGCGCTGATAGTATTGTTACTGAGGACCGTAAGGTTTTCGGTACTGACTATGCCGTTCAAGCACTTTCATTCTCAGACTTAGCCCAGGGACAAGTAATAGCTGCGGGCATGGAGATTCAGAAGTCATAGATTGCAAGATATGATCCTGAACCAATGCAGCTTCAGGGAAGAAACCAGGAATATCCACCTCTTTTGCATTAACTGGAATAAGACCACCGCTCGACGCGAACTCAAATTCTTTTAAATCGATTAAGTATTGAACTTTGTGCTTAAAAGCTTTGCAATTCTCCACATTATGCCCCATGCCCCAGAATGGAAATCACAACGGGCACTTGCATCATAGCCTGGTGGTGGCTTACCAACCAATGGAGACAGAGTTTGAAGTTCAACCAATTGAAGTTGAAGCAAGAGCTGCAACAACTGAGTATAAGCCATAGGGATCTGGTCAAAGATTTGATCGGGCTGCTTCGGCCTCTGAGCATATCTCATAATCCTAGGATTTCCTTAGGAAACAAGAGGTAGCTACTGACGTGAAAGCCATCAGTCGCCTTAAGGACTTTGATCTTTGGATGGCAAAGCTGGAGAAGGTTAAAGCTGATCATTGGAAATCCATAGGGATCTATGACCTCTTGATGCTGTCGAAGACTAACATACCATACTATATGAAATTGCTGGCAGCGTCTTTATACTTCTGGGATAGCACTCATTACACCTTCCATCTGCCATGTGGGATGGTTACGCCGACCCTTTTTGACATAGCTGCTATTACAGGGTTCGCCCAGATGGCATCCCCTATCACCCAGACGTAAATGTTGAAGACATTATCAACATCTCGAGCTCCAAACTCACATACACCCTTTTTATCAAACACCACTTCAAACAAAACCAAGAATACGTTTCTGACGAAGAGCATATAGCGTTTCTCGCCGTATGGATGTCGAGATACGTTTTTTGCACCAAATCCTTGCAAGTAGCTAAGAAGTACTTGCCTCTTGCTAACCAACTTCATCATAATAAAGGGGTTTGCTTGAGGGAACTCATTATGTCGAACCTCTATGAGTCCCTCAGTGAAGGAGCTTCTCGACTGAAGCATATGGAGGCCCACGGTTCCGTACATTTGAGTGGTTCTCTCTGGCTGCTTCAGCTATGGCTCAACTCATCTTTTGAAGCTAGCCTTCCTAGAAAAGGGCTAGTCGACGAAACCTCTACTAGGATCATAGGGAGGAGCATCGGAGGACCCCGTTTGGTCCAGTTTATTCCCAACGATGATGGCGAAACTCATAGAGGAGTCTTCACCAGCTATATCATGATGTTTTCCAAGCGCCATGAGTTTACTCCAAGCATGACACCCTTTGCTGAAAGAAAATATGGCCATGTGTGGTTCACGAGGCCATTTCCCAATTCTCATGGGGAGTTTGACAATGAATCTGCTGCTATATGGGAAGCCTTTTTAATTCCCAGATTTATTGTCAACAGGCTAAACTTGGGAAGAGGTCTAGCAGCCTTGATTGCATATCAACCAAACCTCGTTTCTCAACAGTTTGGGTTGGCTCAAAGTTTTCCAAAATGTTTATATGAAAAGAAAGGCCAAGTCATTCTTCACACTGCCAGCTTGATGAAGAGTCGGTTACCGTTGTTCACGATGACTGGAATGAAAAGAAAGGAGTCCTTTCGCCTGTGTTCTTTGAGCCTTCTTTCCTATGCACTTCCTCATTCCACCATTGGTGGTCGAAGCATTACACTAAACATTTTCTTAATGTGACCACCTTTTCTTCATTACTTGACCAAGCTTTCCTTGATGTGCAGGACAAGACGAAGAAGAGTAGGCTTGCTCATATCCAAGAAATTCAAGCTTTTCAAAAATACTTTGAAACTGTCTATCGACCAAATAATCTTAGTCGAACCATTCACGAGGCTGCCATTACTTTAAAAAGAAACATTCTGCAAAAACTAGATCAATTAAAAATCCCTTCCAACGTTCCTCGTGAGAAACATTATGAGGTAGCTTTAAAACTTTTTCCTCTAAATTTCCCTTGCCTGCCTACTGCTGACTTTGCAGTGGAACTTGCCCCTCCATTTCCAGATTGGTTTATCTGTGGCGAAGATCTTAAACTCCTTCAATAGCAGTCTCAACCAAAGACTCGACGAGTGGTTCCGACTAAGCATACTATAGATAGTTTCAAAGGACACCTTCATATAAGGATTCAGGATGTTCGTGTCGAATCTGACATATATGAAGGTTTGATGCCCTGTACTTATGGTTCTATCACCATTCATACAATATTTAACTTGTAATCATCTCCTGTTTTCCAGCTGTGCCTAGGAAAGCCCCTTCTACTAGGGCTGCTACTTCACAAGGTGGCAAAGAACCAAAAGGAAAATAGGTATATTTCACATCTTTTCCTATTTTCTTACTATGTGATTCTTTTCTCACATTTGTGTTGCCTCTTTTTATTTTCCTAGGCTGGGCGAAAACCATCAACTCCTTCCAAGAAAGGCAAGAAGGACGCTCCAATTGTTGTTGCCTCAGATGCTGATGAATCCTCTAAGGAGGTTCTTACAAAGAAAAGAAGAAAAACTGCAAAGGCATTTGGACCTACTGGCCCACCTCCCTCGAAGGTGGCCAAAATTATCAAGAAGACACCCGGTATAACTGGTGTCAAAAGACAACCTTCCATGGAGACTTCGAAGCCAACTTATGGTGACCATGGGGGTGATGACTCCAATACTGGTGCTGCACTGGCTCAGGTATGTGCACCAAATTTCATTATGTTTCTATCTTTTCCTTGACCTTCTTAGCCTTATTTTCTTTACTTGTGTTTCCAAGCTGATACAAACATCTCCAACCCTCCAGCAGCTTCAGGAAATTCTGCCACCATCATTCTTAATAGCCAGGGTGAGCCAACTTATCATCCTTCTTCTGATGTTGGCTCTGGTTTGAGTGAGGTAAATAAACCTGTTTTTCCTTCCATAGGAAACGTTCCTCCTTTGGTTCAAACCACTATGCAACATGCTCAAGCTGATGGCTCCAATTCTGGGGATGACCATGCCTCAAGTCCCCCACCTCTTAATCAAGCTGAACCCATGGTTACTGATGAGGTGGTTGTCGAACAATCAGACATTCCTACAGACCAGCCAACCAATGACAATCCAAATCAAGTTGTTCATGAGGAACCAAGGGAACTCCACCCTAAATCAGCTCATAACCATGATGACCATCCATCCGCCAGTGATACAAGTGAGGTAGTTAGAATTGAAGAAGCAGAGGAAGAAGACAAAGAAGAAGAAGAAGGAGAGGATGAAGAACAAGATGAAAGGGAAGAGGAAGAAGGGGAGGAAGAGGAAAACCAAGAAGGCCCTGAACTCCACCAGACTTCACCTTTGGTGAAGAGAACTCCAGCTCCTATCTTAACTCCTAAGGATCCTTTGGCAGCTCTTAAGTGGTCGAACCCTAGGGAGTATGCCAAGCGAATCCTTGGGCAAAAATGTGGTTTTTCTTCCAGTTCTTCGACCCCTTCTAGTCATCCAGCCTCAGATGAATTTGTTGGTCCTATTCTCCAATCTATCAAGAAGAAATTCTTCAGGGGAGATATTCACAATGTCCTGGATTTAGACCCAACAGCCCGTCTCTTTTTGAAGGACCAACTCAAGAAACTTGACCTTACCACTCTTAATCCATAAATTTATAGTTTCTTGATTGATTTGACTGCTATGGTGGATGACTTGCCTTTGGAGATCAAACGACTCCCCTCTATCCAGAAAACTATTGTGGACACTACAGGTCATGAGAGTGCAGCCTGTACTGGTGCACAAGAATCATAATCCAAGGTCGAACAGTTGGAGGTTGCTCAAAAGTAGCGACAAGAAGAGATAACCTCCAATCAGAAATACATTGAGGCATGGAAGCAGTAACTCAAGGAACTACAAATGAAAATTTCTAATGCTGAAAAACGCATACTTGAGTTGCAGCATTTTGACGATCCTGAAATGGCCTAAGAGCTGAAGAGCACCATCGACTTCATTGATGTAGCTCAAAGGTTTAAGAAAGAGCTTGCAGCAGCCAGGCTTGACAAATCCTTATGTGAGGCTCCCCTCAGTCATCATATGAAGACTTTTGATCAGCTGAAGTCGAAGCTTCCTTTATGATGTCTCACTGGCCTCTATTATTGTATCGTTTAATCATCATTTATTTCTTGGCCTTTTCGAGCCTTTTATGTAATGAAAATTTTCTGCCTTATGATATTTTTGAATTAATTATTTGCGCCATATCACATTTTTTGACACGTATTTTATTTGACACGTATTTTATGGCACATATATGATGCATGTTATCCATGGCCTTAATTTTGAGTCAACTTTGCATTTAAAGCCTTCTACCTCTTTTCTGGAAAACATCATATTTCTAGTTCCACGTAATGCTCCAACGGCATAAGCCTCTAGGTTTACCATAGCATTTTAAGTGTAGCCTTCTTAGGCGTACTCCTCCAACTAATCTATGTGTCTCCACCATTTGACTGGCCACTTCCAACTAAACCTTGCTTCTATAAAATCTCTCTTCAAGGACTATGTCTTATACCCACCACAACAGGCATGAGTAATCTTTCAGGAAAACCAACCATTAAGGAGGAGGTTAAAGAAACAAAGACGCCTGGTGTTCCTAAGAAGGCTCAAGAGGGAAAGAAGCCTGAAGCCTCTACTAGAGCAACTTCTCGCGCCAAGAAGAGTGAAACCAGGATGAAACTTCCCAAGAAGGGGTATTCCAACACCAGCAATTCTTACGACGAAGCTGATGAAGACTATATGGAGTTCCTCAAGTCCATAGATTTGAGGGATTTTAAGTAGTTTTCTGTTTGATTTTCCAAATTGTTTTGTTGATTCACCACTTCTTTGTATGCCATGTTAGCCTTTTTGGCCCATTTTGGCTTTTGTGCCTTTTAATGAAATTTACGTTTTGATCTGAACTTCTTTCAAGATAGGCCTATATTTTTTCAAATACTTGCCATTTACTTTCAATATTCTTTTATCTTTATCTAATTCTTCAATCTCATAGGCCCCATTGGAGACCATTTGCCTAAAGATCTATCCTTTTGATCTATAGGCAAGATTACTTTCCAAACTAGCTCCCCATGTAAAAAGGATTTCGACTTAACTTTCTTGTTATAGGATTCTCCGACCCTCTTCTTTTGGCTCCTTAATAACTCTAAGGCTCTAAGCCTTTCTTCATCCAAATCCACTAGTTCGTCCATCATCATTTCCCAGTAGGATTCAGTAGGCATCTCATGATGTCTCTAGATTCTTACAGATTGCACATATATCTCCACAGGCATTACTGCATCATGACCAAAACTAAGTCGAAATGGAGTAGTATTAGTAGCCTCCTTGGTGGAAGTTCGACATGCCCACAGGATCTAATCTAACGTCTTGTGCCAATTTCTAGGCTTCTTTCCCACATGCTTCTTAAGGAGTCCAATCACCACCTTGTTGGTAGCTTTGACTTGCCTGTTCGCCTGAGCATAATAAGGTGTGGAAGTTAAAAGTATGAAACCTATTTCTTTGGCAAACTCCCGCATCTTTCTACCCGTAAAAACTGACCCTTGATTTGTGGTAATTATTTATGGAATAAAAAATCTGTAGATAATGTGATTTTGGATGAATTCGATAACATCTTCTTGACCTACATTCGCTAATGGTATTGCTTCAATCCATTTGGTGAAATAGTCAATGCCAACCAAGATGTATCTTTGGTTCTTTGATGATGCTGGTCGAATTTATCCCACTATATCCAAAGCCCATCCTCTAAAAGGCCATGGTTTCACTATGGAATGCAACTCACTCGCAGGAATATGCTGTCTGCCAGTGTGGATCTGACATTCTTGACACCCCTTGGCGAACTCTATGCAATCCTTCAGCATAGTAGGCCAATACATCCCTTGGCGAAATAATAACCATTTCATTTTATGGCCAACTTGGTGTGCTCTGCAAGCCTCACTATGAACTGTCAAAAGCGCCAAATACGCTTCTGTCTCATTAAGGAATTTTAACAAGACTCCCTTAGGGGTCTTCTTAAACAATTCATTCCCTATAAGTACATAACTTAAGGCTTGATACCTGAATTTTTGTTCTGTCGAAGCTATTGGATTCTGCAGGTATTCAACTATAGGCCTTCTCCAATCTTCATCTGTTAGACCGTCTATAGCAAAAATTTCAAAACTTTCGCCATTCATGCACCCAAGCTTAATTGTTTCCAAATCTGAAGGGCACAATCCAACAGCTACCACTTTCCCTCTTGCTTCAATTACTTCCTGGAGGTTTTCCTTCGACACTTTGTATCCAGAAGCAATCTAAGCCAAGTCATTAGCAATCTGATTTTCTATTATGGGTATGTGTCGGATGGCCACTACTTCAAATTTCTTCAATAGCCTATTTGCTATCACAAAATACATAATGATATTTTTTTAACACATTTGTATTCCTTTGTGATTTGCTTTATCACCAACTCCGAGTCTCCCATTATTTTGAATCTAGTTGCCCCCAATTCTAACAAAATTTGAAGGCCAGCAATCAGTGCCTCATATTCAGCCTCATTATTAGAACAAGGCCCTTCGACTCTGAATTTAAATTTTGTTGGAATTTTCTCAGGAGAAATAATAAATATGCCTACTCCTGTTCCTTTTTTAGGCTTGATCCATCAAAGTATAATTTCTAGGATTTCAACTCAACATAATTTAATTCCTTTTCATTGACAGAATGGTCAACTATAAAGTCTGCCACTATTTTCCCTTTCACAACCTTTAGGGGTTGATATGTTAAAGAATATTCTGTTAGTGCTAATTCCCACTTGCCAATTCGACTGTGCAAGATATGTTTAGATAACATATGTTTTATAACATCAAAATGAGATGAAACATACACATCAACAGGCTTTATATATTGCTTTAATTTAGTACAAGAGAAATACAAGCATAAACATAACTTTTCAATCATGTTATACCTAGTTTCTGCATCATTTAAAACTCTACTAATATAATAAATGGCTCTTTCGACTCCATTCTCATCCTCTAGAGCTAGCATGCTCCCTAAAGTTTTTTCAGATGCAGCTATATACAATCTCATACTTTTATTTCTACAAGGTGGTGACAATATTGGAGGGTGAGTTAGGTAATCCTTAAGCTTGTTGAAGGCTTCCTGTTGTAGGTGCCCCCATTCGAAACCATCTTTGTTGAGACGAAGCAATGGCGAAAAAGCTTGTGTCTTGCCACTTAAGTTGGATATAAACCTTCTCATGAAATTAATCTTGCCTAAGAGTGACTGCAACTCCCTCTCGGTTGATGGTGCTTTCGCTTCCATTATGGCTTTGGTCTTATTTTGATTTATTTCGACCCCTTTCTTGTGGACCACAAAGCCTAGAAAATCTCCTTCCTGCACACAGAAAGCATATTTAAAAGGATTCATTTTGAGTCCAAACTTTCTCATCCTTATGGTCAACATGGGTCTTCCTAGAAATAGATTTTATAACAATATCATCAATGTAAATTTTCATGAACGTATCTATAAAATCATGGAAGATTGAGTTCATTGCCCTCTGGTACGTGGCACCAACATTTTTAAGGCCAAAAGGCATAACTACCCATTCGTAGGTGCCTAAAGCCCTAGGACATCGAAAAGCAGTTTTAGGAACATCTTCCTCAACAATGAATATTTGGTTGTAACCAGAATATCCATCTAACATGCTAAGATATTCATGTCCTGCTACAGAATCCACTAACATTTATGCTACTGGCATTGAATATTCGTCTTTAGGAGTTGCAGCATTTAAATCTCTAAAATCTATGCAAAACCTTAAAGAACCATTCTTTTTAATAACAGGCACTATATTAGCCAACCATTCCACATACTTTGCTGTGCGAATGAATTTGCAATGAAGCAGTCTTTCGACCTCCTCTTTAATCTTTGACAGTATTTCTGGTGCAAACCGTCTTGGGCCTTGCTTGACTGGTTTTTTCCCAGGTGTCATAGGCAACCTATGTTCAACCAACTTCCTGCTTAAAACTGGCATTTCATCATAATTCCAGGCGAAGCAGTCTTTGAACTCCTTCAATAACTGGACCACTTTGACCTTTAGTTGGGGGTTCAAATTGGCGCTGATGTACGTGGGCCTTTTGAGTGCCCCCTCACTGAGGTCAATTTCTTCTAACGAATCTTGTGCTAGCATCTTAACGTTGTTTTCTAGTGGATCTTTTTAAAACCCCAAAGGCTCATCTTCATAAATGGCATAGAGCCTCTGGCTTTGCTCTCCAGATTTTGGGTCGAAGTCCTTACCAGGACATTCTTGGTTAAACTCAGGTTTGGCTTTAATAGCCATGTTGTTGTTAGCAGCTTGTAGAGCCACTTGTAATTTTTTTTAAGCCACATAGGCCGAAATTCTCTTTAACGCTTCGAATTCAGTCATGATTACTAAACTCATTTCCCCACCCTGTGGGGTCTACTGGAGGCTTGCTTAAGCATGGAAGCCTTCCTCTTGGAACCTCCTTGTCCCATCTAAAACCTTCGACAAGATGCAAGTATAATGAATAGAATATGTCTTCGCCTGGTGTGAACTCAAAATCTACTGGAGGACATGGAGCAATGTTCGCCAGGTGCTTATCAAATTGCTTCCTGTCAACCTGATTGATAAGGGCTTTAAAGTACCCTTGGTCTGCCTCAATATTTTACACTATACTATCTGGCCTCCAAATGGTAATTCTCTGAAGCATGGAAGAAGGCACAACTCCTACGCCATGGATCCATTCCCTTCCCAGGAGCAGGTTGTAGTTGGCTTTGGTTTCAACCACCATAAAAACTGTGGGTCTAGTAATTGTTCCCAAGATGAGATCAACTTGAATTACTCCTAGAGTAGAGACAATTTTCCCTTCATAGTTCAATAGAACCATGTTGTGGGGTTTGGTATCATCATCACACTTCCCAATTTTCCTTAGTAGGAACCGGGGCATCAGGTTCACAGTTGCGCCACAATTTACCAGTATCTTGTTCACAGGCACGTTCTCCACTTTTCCAGTGATGTGAAGCGGCTTTAAGTGACCTTTCATAGCCTCTGTAGGGCGTTTAAAGAAAGCGTTTTTCTCCTCTACACACCCATTATTCATTATGTAATAACACACAGGCTTGTGTGCCAACATTTCCATCTCAGTGTTCTTATCCATATCTTCTACATTTGTAATCTGGCCAAACTCTTTGGGCATAACAGATACGGCATTTACTATAATGTCGAGGGAATCTGCAGACTTGTTGTCGAAGTTATCAGTCATGTTATCATCCTCTTCGACTTTCCTTTCTGGATGGTCCTGCAGAACACCAAATAGCTTTCGCCTTATGAGCTTCTTCTCAGCTTTTCCACCTGGATTGTCAATATTGGTACTCGACTCTCCCTATCGTGGTACCTGAGCGTCTCTGATAGCCTTTCGCTTGCGCTGTTCTCTTCGCCACTGTGACCTGGTCATGGGGTTCTTACCCTTGTAGTTTTGAGAAACATACGCTGATTTATTAGTTGTATGAATTTCTTTTAGATATTCAAATGAGGAACCTCTCTCTATGTCAAATTTCTGCCATTTCTTCTGCCCTCTCCCTTCGACGGGCTTCATCCAGCTTCCTGTTGACATATTCCAAGTTGTTTTAAATGTGCTGGGCCTAGTTGGCATTTTTATCCCTGTAAAGGGTCTTTTGGGATCAAAGTTTCTTGGGCCCTGGTTCATTTTTTGCCCCTAGTCTCTATTGACTCCCTTGACTCCCTCTAACTCGTGAGTAGCTTTTTCATCAAAAATAGCACTACATCTAGGACATAACATTACTCCTGTTCCCTTCTTCTAGCAACGTTGCAAGAAATCAACAATGGTTTCCTCCTGCTTGGGGTAAGCCATTTTATTACATTCCTCTTGTTTGTTCGCCTCCCTTACTTCCTCGACCTTTTGATATGTGATCTCAATCATGTTCACATCGATCTTTTCTTCCAACTGCATCTTGAAAAAATTAGCTTCAAGGTTTTCAGTGTGTTTCTCCACGCACTTATCGTCTTCCCCTTGCGCTAACTTCTCCCAAGTGGCATCTTCATCATGGAATCTCTCGATGTTAGCAGACGTTTTGAAATATTGTTCTACAGCCATGCATATCCATTGTTCTAACACGCAACCATCCATTCCTGTCATCTCTCCTACCAACAACATGTCGTTCTCTAACCCTCTGATGACTTCGACCCTGGGACCATTTCCACCCATAGCCTCCTTGGTGTGGACGCTATCTGCATTAGCCTCAGATTCTTCACTTAATTCGACCATGTTAATGCTCTCAGCAGCATTTCCTCCCAGCCTCTTTTATACCACGTTCACTCCTTTAGCAACTTTATCTATCTGAACAAACTCATCAGCAATCTTCTTGGTCACCAGCGTCAGACTACTACTATCATTTTTTCCTGGGCTTGTTGATGTTGAGTTACAGCTGTTGCACCCCAAATTTTGACCCCTTAGATCCTCATCATCATTGTAGGATCATATTTTCTTGATTAACTAACCTTAACCCGTTTTCAGTTTATCTTTGTTAAGATGCAGGTGAATTAGGGTTCCGTACCGTCAAAATCGAAACTTCGAGGGTTTGATCAATCAATGTTTTGGATTGATCCAACTTCAAACAAGATCAAGGATGATACATTGGACTAAGAATGAATGCAATTTGAGGTGGTCACTCGGAGATTGAGAACAGTGCAATTTGAGATACCCAATTAGGGTTTTCGATTAGAAAAAGTCAACTGTAGTTTGACTTTTGATTCAAAGAGTATTTCAATGGTGGGATCAAGGTCCATTAAGCTCCTATGGCTTATTAAAGTCCATCCAAAGTGTTTCAAGTCCTCAGGATGTCCGGATCACCAACGGGCGACTCGGTAGACACCGATCGATCGAACGGTTGACCGAAAAGTCAACTCTCCAACAATAAGGAATTTGACTTCAACGTGTGAATAAAAAATGTTCCTTATTTCATATTACACCCCCCATAAAATTTCATGACCATTGGTTGAAGGGTTGAGAAGTAATTGCAAAAATCGGGAATTAGGGTTTCGAAAGAGGCAAGACCATAACTCCTCGACCACACATCCAATTGGAATGGTTCAAAGCTCATTAGAAAGCTCTTGACAAATCCTACAAAAGCCTCAAAGTGTTCCATGATCAAAAAATTCATAGAATTGGAGTTATAGCAAAATTCATTTTTGAAGGGTAAATAACTTAGAAAAATTCTAAGTTATTTAACACTTGTAAGTGATTTTTTTTCAGAACTTTGAAGGGTTTTTCAACCTAGTTCCGTCAAGAATTTGGAAATTCCCAAAACATTAAAGTTGTAGAGCTACTTAAGGGCTTTCCAAATTGTGGTAGAACTCCTCAATAGCATGTTTGAGCAGGAAGTTATGCACCATGGAAGTTGGGCCTGTCAACACTTAAAACCACACTCCAACACTTCCCAAAAATCAGTTTTTCACAACTTGGACTATCCTCAACCCTTGGATTGTAATTCAAACTGATAATGTGAGGTGTGGATGAGGAGAAAACCAGAAAATGAGTTGGTTTGATGAGCATTGCAAAATTGATAACAAGTGGATATTAAAATAATCATTAAAACCATGAAAGAGAAACTTTTCAAGCAAGTTGGGCAGCTGCAGTCCCCTATATTCATAGCCATCCCATCCTTCCCATCTCAACTGGTATTGGCTCAGCATTGGTCCATGGAGCTGGTGTGTTGGAGCTGCCACAAAGATTTTGGAAGATTCACTTGAAAAATCTCAAATCTCCCTCCAAAAATGGAAAAAACCAAATCAACCCTCACCCTCATTTCTCCTATAAATAGAGGCCTCCTCTATGAACTCAAACACACCAGAGCAATATCATAACACCACAGCTCTCACTCTCTTCTCATTCATCAAGAAATCTCCAAATCTCAAAAACCTCCATTTTCACAAAAAAACTGTCTTGAGTAAAACTCTGCTCAAGACCAGTTCCATCCCTTCCAGACCTCTAAAAACCACCCCTACAATCTTTAAATGTCATTTGGAAGGTGCCCGTACCTTTAAACCTTCAAAAACTATCAAATTTCCAAAAGTTAACTTTCACACTAAGAAAGTTTGACCACAACCCTCAAAACTTGCCAAATCTTGGTCCAAGCTGATCCTTGTTATTCTAGTCATCCATACACCTCCCATACATCATATTGTAATTGTCTAAGGCATTAAAAACCAACTGGAAGACCATTAACTCCAACTGTCTTGAAAAGTGGTTTGTTACTTCAAGAGGAAGCAAGCTTCAAATCCTTGGCAAAGAAGAAGATCTCTGGGTTTCTTAGCTCCTTAGCTTACTCAAGACTTGTCTACAAGAGGTATGTGATGTTTAAAATCTTCATTTATCATACATTGTCATGTTTGTCATTTTTTGAGATGATTGTTATGAAATATACCATTGTTGTCTCATACTAGTTCTTAGTCAAGAACTTAGATTTTGTGGTTATGTTACTTGCTTGTGTTAATGTATTTTCATTTGTCAATGATATATTGGAGATATGTTACAAAGATTATACCTAGATATCATGCTTAACTTGTTTTTGAATTTTTGGTCCATATGGTAGTTTTTGAGAATCCAACATGAAAATATGAATGAGCTTGCTCTAGGCCTGTCAAACCTAGTTCACTAGTGATTTTGGATAACTTATAAGGTATTCATAGATTTCCCCCTTGCCCTTGATCATGTTTGAATCAAAGTGGCCCTTGTTTTCACATTATGCTATTTTCATGTCCTTCTTACCCATCATTGCTATGAAGTGGTTTAA
Source organism: Lathyrus sativus (assembly GCA_963859935.3). Lineage (NCBI taxonomy): Eukaryota > Viridiplantae > Streptophyta > Magnoliopsida > Fabales > Fabaceae > Lathyrus > Lathyrus sativus. Next base: position 114,240,325 of record OZ012736.1, on the reverse strand, counting down.
ATGTTTATGCTTGCTATGTCTTGTATCCAAAGTCTTTAGTCAATGTTGGTGTATTTCATGATGTATGTCTTGATGGAGATTTTGAAAGATGTGAATGTTGTTACATTTTGCTGTCTTGAAGTCTTAGTTGTTTTGCTGTCAAATTGGAATCAACATGTCATTCTTGATTTGGTGTGTCTTTTGCTCAACTTGAAGTTGTGGACTCATTTATTTACCCATTTCAAGTATGTGTGTGCTGTTGCTGTGCTCAAAATTTACTTAAGTGTTCAAATTGCCTTATCATGCTCCAACTGTTGCTTTCTTCAAAACATCATGAGACCAAACACCTCATATCCTATTTCAACTGCATTATACATGATCTATGTGCATAACATCACTTCTTTACTCATCTGAAATGTGTGTATGATGTCATTTACCTCAATTTGTCATGGGCTGGCCTGCTGCCCTAATGTTGTTTGTTTGTGCATTTCATAAATCTCAATATTTCCATATGTTATTTGATGTTGACCTGGTGTAACTTTAAGGCATGAGCATTTCCTTTTGCATATTTATGGTATGTGCATAACTTTTGTTTCATCAAAAACTCATTGTCTTAAAAAATGCCTTGATGTACCAAACCTGTTTCAAAACAACTTTTCCTTCCAACCAACATGTAAATTTTTGTGCCAGCCACAAAAAGCTTGATTTATATGCATGAACTCCTTCCTTATCATATTTGTGATGTATGCATTTAATTAATTTGGTCTGTTCTTGCCTGTTTCACAAATTACACTCATAATTGCATTTCTACATTAAATCTGCCATGAACATTACCAAATTGTTGTACTGTTTGCATATGCCCAAAGTTGGAGTTGAAACTCATTCATATCCATAATTTTGATGTGTGAAGGGTGTTAGATTGATAAGTATTTACCAGCTTTTACATTTCACCCTCAAACTGCTCTCTTTAAGCCAAGATTACCATGACCATGTACCAAACTTTGGTTTGCTTGCAGTATGCATATTTTTTGAGTTGTAACTCACTCTTTCCCACATATATGATGTGTGTGTGCAATGTTTGTCATCATAAGACCATTTGATTGTAGTTGGACCAGTTTGTACTACATTGCTGCCCAAAACAGTTTTGAAACCACAGTCACACACACTTCTTCATTTTCTGTTTAAATTGAGATAGCTCATGAGCATATAACTTCTAGGAAATGTGTTTGGTATGTGTACATGATTTAAATGTCTTTGTGAATAAGATGATTTGTTTTGCTTGACAGCCCACCTTCCATTGTACATTTACCATTGCAACTTGAGAGCTTTTTTTTTGCTGTATGCATTTCATGGTCATTATTAAGTGCTCGCCTCATCCATTGATATATTTAAGACTTGTGTATGATGCTTGTTCTGTCTCAATCTGTCCCAATCAAGTTTTGGTTTCAATTATGCAATTTTGTGTGTGTTTGAGCAGCTGATATGTGATTTTTAATTTTGTTGGGTTTGAGGCAAGTCTTGGAGTAAGGAAACACTCAAGAGGTTATTTATGGTTGGTATGCAAGGTCTGTCCAACCTGATTAAGTCTATTTCATGACTTTGGCCTCCAGCTTGCCCTTTTTTTTCATTTTCATTTAGCAACACATGACAGCTGTGTTTGATGTTTGATCTTAGCATCTTGGTTGTGTTTAGCTTGTTCTTATTGCAATTTGATAATTTGGTTGAGGTTTCATGACTTTTCCTGTTCTGTTCTGAACCAAGATTGGTCTTTCATCCATGTTCAGCCCTTTGTGTGGATTCTGGGCAGCAGGGTCACTTTGGCCCTGGCCTGCAACTTGGCTGCTTTGTTCATCATCATTGGTTCCTCCCTCATATCACATTTTGATTTATCCATAAATGTACATGATTATAACTGTTAAATGTTCAGTTTCTAAACATTTTAATTTTGATTTGAAAGTCATTATTGTGGTTTTGGAAGCAAACTCATCCTTTTCACAAGTTTCATGCACAACTGATATGGTGTCATACTATCTTCCCTCTGCTTGAGTATTTGATTTATAGCATTTGAGAGCAACATCAAATAACATGCTTAGAATTGTTATACCAAGTGTATGTACACTGAAATTTTTCCATCTGTTTTTGACAGCTTGCCTTCATTATTATGTCAATGCTTGCAATTCATATGTCACTTATTGATCCAACACTGTTTTGATCAAAACTTTTGCTTGAATTCATTCACAATCATGTTTGTAACTTGCCCACACCTCTCATTAATCCTAAATGCCTATGGTTTGATCCATGCTCTCCAAAATGCATTTTCCAAAACATTGATTGCAACTCATATACCATTTCTGGATCTAGGGCTGTTTTGCTTTAATTTCTTGTTAGATTACTTTCAACATCTCATTTTGATTTGCTCATGTTGATTTTCAATCCTAATCACCACTGTTTTAGTTCATGATCATCAAAATGCAACTCAAAAGACAATTTTGCATAAGCATTCGTGTTTCAATTTGTGATTATTATCTCAGAATTTGGTTATGACCATTGTATTGCTCATGAAAAATCAGTCAAGTTTGACTAAAGTTTCATCAAAAAAGACTAAGATTTGATCAAGTTATGAATCAAAATGCATTCTTCATTTTTCACTTGTTCTTGCTTCCAAGCCTGCCCAGAAATCTTGCCAACCATGCCATATATACTTATGGGGGTGGCTACATCAACGAATGTATAGCCACCCAAGTAGTAAGAACTTTGTCACCTAAGCGCCTTTCATCTGCATGTCCTGGGTTCGATCCGGGTGGAGGTCGAACCCTTTTGTTTTTTTTTCTAATTTCCTTGTTTGATTCATTTTTCTTTTCTCTCCTCCATTTCCTATCAGCGCGCGCGTGTATGGCTTATTGGTTGTTGTTGTGTGTTGGTAGCTAAGGGGCCTGGTGTAGCGGTAAAAAATCGTGAGTGTAAGCTATTGATTAGCTTAACTCAAAAGAACAAGAGTCGCCACCGCACTTTTATTTCATCCAAATAAAGGAAAGGAAAAAGGGCGAACAAAACCAAAGAGTTTTAAACAAGAACAAGAAACAGAGATCGGAGTAAGAGGGTTGGTTACGCAATGGGAAGGTGTTAGCACCCAAAACGTCTATAGTACTCTATAGGAGCCCTTTGAAATATTTACGTTTTTTGGTTTGAAAATGGTTTGTTTGAAAAGAAATTGGGGAGATGAGAAGAGAAATATTTTTTTAGATTTTTGTGTTTGGAGAGGCTTATCGCCTCATGCCTACGTACCCACAAAGTGCAATATAGGATCAAAACCCCGTAGTTCGTGGTACAAATGACAAAAATTTGTTGGTTTTGATTGATTTTAGATGTAAAGACAAGTCGTCATTTTAAGGAGAAAACTGCGACTAGTCACCCACAAGTATTAAGACAACATTTGCGTCACATAAAGACGGAGGATTTGCTTGGATTATCAACAAGACTATCACTCAACATCAATGTGGAAAATGTCAAAGTCTTAATAATATGGGGAATAGGAGAATTACATCTCAACTATAGAAATGAATCATGTCTAAACTTTATGAAAAGTTTTTAAAGTGAAAAAGTGCATAAAGGCACAAAAAGAGTCGATGAGTTTTTGTAGTTTTTTATGTCTTTTGAAATTGGTCAAAGCATGATTAACATTGATTGATTTTTATTGAGAAGAACAAAGTTTGAAAATCACATGACAAAAGTCAAGGTTTTATTGCGAAAGCGATTTTGAAGTTTGAAACCAAAAAGGTTTTGAAAGAGGGAGAAAGTTTTGAAAATTTAAGAAGGGGAGGAGATGAAGTGACTATCCTAGAAACCAGAATAAAAGCTAGAGGTAAGAAAGATCTAACCGACTTGTAGCATACTCCATAGCAAGCAAAAAGAATTTCATCCAATTTAAAGCATAAGCTAATGAGCGAGCCAAATAAAGGCTAAGATCCGCAATACTCCAAGCATAGGAATAAGAGTCCTAATTCTAAGTCCAAAGGTCCATGAAGTCCAAGGTCTAAGCGTAGTCCAAGAGCATAACCACAAAGTTAATAGCACCAAGTTTTTTAGAGATTTTTTTATCCTATATTAGTGTTTTGAACAAGGTATGGTCCAAGTGGACAAAAGAGAAATGACATAAACATAAACAAAGATATGATATGAAATGATAACATGGAAACATAAAAGTAAAGAAATAAGGAGTAAGAAGAGAATATAAACAAAATTATACAAGGATATTTTTAGTGAATTAGTGGTTAGTGGTTAGAACATATGATCAATGATGATTAATTCTTGCACTTAGACCAAGGTTAATGAAAACTCATTAGAGGATTGATAGAATCAAAGCCTCCTAACAATGATTTTCATAGGTATTGGACTTAAGACAAGCAACTAATCATACTTGGACTTTTAAACATAAGTTTGAGCCACGAAGGATCATTTTCCGATTAAGGGACACTTTAGCGCTATGTTAAGCAATCGTAATCGGGTTTATGTAGAAACCACGACTATCTGAGGCCGGTCAATAAAATGTTAGTGTTAATACATGTTAGAGAAGTGATATGTAAATCACTCTCCTAAAACATGCCACACAAAATGAAAAGAGGTAGTGATCTCATCACAATCAAGATTTTTCATCAATTAATCAAAGGTAATCTATCATTATTCCAAAGTACGGAGAATTATCTCAATGATTATTCGTCCATAGATTTGAAATAATAAAGATTAAACAACCTTGATAATCAACAATCTATGATCCACAGATTTCATCGATCAAAAATAAAAAGAAGAAGAAAGAGAATTAAAATGAAAAGAAACTTCAATTTGAATCTTAAATCGATTAAATCATCATCAATATCAATCACCTCTCTTGGTGAATAAAATCGACACCCAAAGTCCATTGATATTGATGAGATCTTATCAAAATTCAAGGTCCAAAACAAAACACTTAATCCAAAACCAAAATATTTTCAAATAAATGTTTTATGAGTTTTTTTCAAGAATATTATTTTAAAAAAAAATAAAATAAACTAATAGCAATAAGAAAAATGGAAAGGCCCACACGGCCAAGTTTTTAAGAGAAATAAAAAAAAAAAGAAAGAGAGAAAATAAATGAAATAATAAAAAAAACAATTGAAAAGGAGAAAGAGAAAATAATCAGAAACATCATCTTCCTCAAGTTCTCACGCGCTACATTTGTTTAACGCCATAGCTAGCAAGATCAAACCAACATGACAGGATATGAAGATTACACAGAATGGATCGAGAACAAAATCTCTTCACAACAGTGTAGTCGATTTCAGAAAAAACTTCAACAACAACTTCGAATCGAAAACACAACAAATCGATCCAATATACCTTCAAATCAAGATTCCTGAGCTTTTAATCCTTTTCTTCTACTCTTTTGAATGCGAATTGCTGTTGTTGTCGTTGAATGAAGTTGAAGTATGGCGAGATTTTGAAAGGAGAATTGAATTGGATGAAGAACGATGAACTTGGAATTGATGGAGGTAATTCGGTTGAAGTTTGAAGATGAGTATTGGTGAGTTTTCTGCAGAGGTTTTCTGGCTTTTCAAGCTTGAAAAAATGAGTGAGAGGTGGATTATATTTATAGATGAGAGTGAGTGAAAAATGATTTTCCGTTTGTGTGATTTTTCTGCGTTTTGGTTCAATATGTTATGTGTGATATTTTGCTGACAAAACTTCATGTCGTTTTGCTTTATTTCATTTAGCTCTTGTATTAATTTGAATGTGATGTGGATTTTTTGCTTTTTGATTCAGCTCAGTTTTAAATATCTGACGTGGATTGGCTTTCATGGCTCACTTTCAGTTTGCACGGCTTGGTCTACGTGATGAATGTTTCCTCAGCTCCACCTCGGTTTTGAGCCGCTTTTGCTCTGCTTCTTCAGCAATTTTCTTTGTTAGCACCATTGACTTGTGACTTAAGATGACTGTCAACAACAAACGGAAGAAATGTGACAATTCCAGCTTTGAAATTGACGAACGCAAGTTCTAAATTGAACCTAAACTCAAAAAATCAGTGACTGTTGTTAGCTTATACGGACTCGCCATTTGAAAACTAGAGCCCTGTATATGAAGATATTCAAAGAAGAGCATCATTGACGCCTTCTTTGATAAAGTGAATAACCAACAATTGCTGACATTAGAAATGTCCACAAAACCGTATTTATCGCAAGCCACCTTTCAAGCCTATAATCTTTGATTGCATCTCCTCAATAATGCCTTCAATAGGAGAGACTACCCTGCTTGATGAGGATTCTGAAGAAGTGCTGCAACCCTGAGATTGAATAAAGTCCATAATCTCTAGTAGCCTTGTTGATTGCTGAAAGTTAATCCCACCAGAAGTTCTCTCCTTTGTTGGTAGCCTTTCCAAAACTATTTCAAGGTAACTTTTAGTAGTATACGAGCCATCAAATTTAAGCATTGAACCTGCTGCTGCCACAAAATCTTTAGAAACACCCTTTATCTGAATGTATGGACCAGGGACATCTTGTAGATGATCAACCTCAATTAAAATCTTTCCATCCTGGTAAATGAATGCAGACGCTTCAATATAAGCAACTGCTTGATACCCAAGGTTAATAAGACCGACAACCGTAGTAATGCTAATATCAAAATCCACTTTAGGCTGAATGATGAAGTTTCCTTCTCTGATAGGCTCACGTATCAATAATGCAAATCTGCCTTCACATACTTGGCCAACTCATGTAAGGTGCCAACTGCTTCACTATTATACTGTTGAGACACCACAAGCTTCGGAAGAACAGAAGGAATCATTTTCTTGACAAGTTCTTTAGTCTCAACACCAAAGACAACTTCTGCAAATTCCCTCACTAAATCTGGGCGACTAGCAAGTCTCTCAGAGAGATGTTCATACAGTTCATTACGAATGTGAGCATCTTTAGAAAGAATTAGTTCAAGACCTCCTTTAAGATGGATATGACAAGATTTGTGTATTAATCTTGATGCATTCATTCTCACAGTCACATGTATACCATCAAGCTGATCAATCAACAGTATTAGAGAAGATAAGAGCAGTTTGCTACCTATATCAACAGAAACCATTATTCCTGCTGTAGATTCCATTAAAGTCTCCAATATAAGTGGATCATCAGCGACTATAATGGCTTGTTTAATTGTATCCAAGAATTTTTGCTCCTTGCTTTTTCCTTTATCTCCAGCAAATATTAAACTCAAAATATGGTCATCCATAAAGGAACTAATATGATTGCAAAATGCATCTCTCAACTCCTGTTTCCTTAGACAAGTATAATACAGCCGGAAGCAAGATATAAGGATATACCAGAGGATCTTTTCCATTTTTCGTATAGCATGATGGTTCAAACTTATTCAGGTAACTTTGTAAATCATCCAAACTGTATGTAATTAGACTATCACTTAGAACAATGGATGAAGAAGATCCATTTGGGCAGTCCCGCACAGTTGACAATTTAAACCATAAGAAATCCTCTATCGAACTAAAAAGAGTCTGTTGATCTCTAAGCAGGCGATCAATATGTCTTCGAGAACCTGATATGATGGCATACAGCAGCAAATTTGTCTTGTCATATGCCGTTCGGCCTACCCGATCACCGGTTCTCAACATTCTTTCACATTCCTCTGATGCAACAGTCACAACCTCTTCTGGCACCATTCTTCCGGTATTAATCTACTCTGTGAGCAAAGGAGCAAATTGATGTGAAGCACGCGAAGGTAGAGCAACATTTCTTGCTTCATCGTAATAACCAGACCTCAGACAAAAATATATCTGTTGCCACGTGGTATCAAGAGGAGGCTGCCGCCGAGCATCACCAGCATCAAAATCCAGTACCTCATAATCCCTCAACCGAATCCGAAGGAAGGCGCGAATTCTTTGCAAATTTCCGACACCGCCACCAAGTGAAGCTTGTGCGGGATGATTTTGTATAGTATCCATGATGTGTTTCTCATGCCCCCACTCAAGGTAGGGATTTTGGGACGAGATAGATAGCTGAAATACACATTCCGAAACACTATATTTCCTTGCACAGAATCTGGGGAAGTGCCATCATGATTAACAGTTGAGGATGACCGGCTTATCAACTCAAATAATCTATAAGCAGCTATCCACCCTTGTTCAAAGGAGTAGAAATTTGTTGCTGCTTGATTCAATCCCAGGCCACTTAAAGTTATAGCAAAAAGAGCAGCTACAATTTCACCACCATGTGCTCAACAATATTCAACAAAGAGCACAAGAAGTGAACTCTCTCCAGCATGCAGGGAATCCCCTGTGGTTCATTCATGAGTTGTTCATTCAGATTAGTCTCCTTGATACCACACTTGAACCCAGTTGGACATCAATCAACAAACTGAGTGGTCCTCTTGGTCTTGATGGTTGCAACAGCAGCATTCACATCTTTAGGCACGACATCACCACGGTACATCAAACAACAAGCCATGTATTCCTCTGCACTGGCATCAACAGCTTTGAAGAAGTCTTCAATTCTTTCACCAGTAACTGCAGAAACTCCAATTGATCTTAAATTACTGTAAAATTCATCTAGTGCAAAAAAAAAAGCTCTGAGTTAAATTTGACGTGTATGACTGATCTGAACTTGCTGCTGCTTGGAATACCTCAAAATCTTCCATCCACTCCAAGGCAAACTCATGTTTTGCTACATCGACCTTGTTGAATTCCAAGATGAGAGGTAACCTTGTCTTATAGAAGATACTGCAAGCATAAAGCATGTTGCTCATAAAAGTGGTGGGATTTTCCGCACGAGGTGTATCCATGAGAACATAGTAAAGTACAGTGGGAAATGTGAAGGCAAAAGCTTCTGTGATGATAGCACCAGAAGCAGACCAAGTGAATATCTCAATCTGACCAGGTGTATCCACGAGAACATAGTCAAGTTGATCTGCTCGTTTCTCAATAACAGAAACTACCTCATCGAACTTAGTTGCAAACAAGTTAAGAGAAGTCAAAATTCCACCATTAGGACCAAGGTTGAACTGCTTCATAACTTCTTTGTACTTAATAGTATCTCTTATATCAATGTTAGCCCCATATGGAAGTGTCAACACAGCCGGGTCAATATTCAACACATAACCCCTAATGTTTGACATATGCGTATGAGCAACCATCCTATGAAGGAATGTAGTTTTGCCACTCCCTGCCATTCCTCAGGACACCCACTCAATAAAATCATAACAAGATGTCAATGTCAACTCTGCAGTGAGTCCTTCAGCCCTTCCATAAGCATTAACATCTAATCCATTCGCCAACAGATCAGCGATATCTTTCTTGAGAAACTTTTCCGTCGCTTTCCTCTTCCATACTGTATTTGGGCATTTGTATTTGGACTTTAAACTTTGACAATTGTCTTGTCTTAATGAACCCTTGACAACTTTGAATTTGGGAAATATTAGTGATGATGAATGCCTTACATTTTCAAGTAACTTGCATTCCAAGTAAGCCATATGCATATCTCTTCCAAATTTAATTTGAATCAAATTCTTGGATGAAATAAATCTTTAAGGAATTGACGTCATGATGAACCCAAAGATCAATACCTTCAATCATGCTTTAGAATCACTTGGAAATGGCACACTTGAATGAACACTTTGTACTTGCATCCCAAAACTAACATCTTGATCGAACATCCACCAAACTTAACTTGTACAGACAAAACTCTGAATCTTTGATTAAAATTGGATCACTTACAATACGTCTGAGTTAATATCTGGGAAAATAAATCCACAAATGAACACAACCTAGACTGGTGAACCCTGATCATGATAATCCGGACCAAACTTCTCATAGAACAATGCTTGAATGTTTGATGAATTATGATATAGGACGACTTAACCTTGAACAATCACATTTCCTGAGAAAATAGCCCAGCACCACGGGTAACTTATAGTTGAAGCAAACTCTTGATAGTTTGACCAAGATGAGGTCAAACTTCCATCTGATTTAGACTTGAATGAATGTCTTTGCCATCAATTTCCTTGCAAAACCCTAAACACATAGAGAAGAAGAAGAAACAAGCAAAATTGAAAAAATATTTTTGGTATTTTGGTTAGAGGTTAGTAAACATAAATAACAGAAAGCAAGTAAGAAACAAACAAGGGTGAGAAAGTCAAAAGTATGATCTTGTCTGCGTATGCAAATGATGCAAATGAAAAGTGGGATCTTAGGGGTAAAAATTAGGGTATTACACCTGAGTTCAACTCCCAGCTTGGCCCCTTTTCCCTTTTATTTTGTTTTATTGTTATAATTCATCAAAACTTCAAATGTTTGTAACTTGTTCATATTTTACCATTTGTGGCCCATTCTTTTTGCAACATGTTTGTTATAATGTCTACTTTTGTATGATGTGAAAATATTACTTGTTGTTATAATTTGTGATATACTTTGCTCATATTGAAAATTGTTCAGTTATTGTAATTAGTGGCCTAACTTACAGTTGAATTCCTCTGAGCATGGTTGAACTTCTTGTAAGATGTTTATCCCCCTTGTTAGTTAACATGTTAGGATACCCCCTTTGGTTGTCACCATAATCTTGTCTCGTTTATTCCTCATAAATTATGAGGTTAAAACTGATTTAATTGTGTTTGATTGTCATCTATGCACATTGTTGTCACATTTACTATGCTTCGAACTTATGACATGACTACTTTCAAATTGTGATTTGTTCATATGATTGTTACTTCTACCATGCTCCAAATCTTTGTTAAGATATACCCTAAATCTTTGTTAAGATGATTGACCATCGATTGTAACCCTTGATATCATTTGAAGTATATGCTTATTGTAATATGTCTGCTTACTTGTCTTAATCTTATTTCATCTTGCTCATTTGTTTATTGATTTGTTAAGTATTTATTCCCCAAGTGATGGAACTTTCTAGTTCTCATCCAAGTTGTCTTCCCCTGTCTCCTTCCAAAGGAAAAGTCTCTCCCTTGACCCTTGTGTCATTGGATAGCTCATTTACCCCTCTTGACTTTGTGAAGTCATCCTAACCCTAGATTAGTTAAGTTATAACATTCAAACTATTAGACTTTGCCGTAAGTCTAGAAAACCTACCTATACTAGGAGTGCTCCATCAATTAGAACCCTAAGATAGAGTTTGTAAACTCTATGTAAGAATCATAACAATGATTACTTACTCCCCTCTTAAGTGTTATAACATAGATCTAGAGAGTTTTGTTAAACTCTACACAAACATTGAAATGTTTGTTCCCCTTTGAACCTTGATCATAATCAAGTGTTCTTCAACCCTAGTGAGGTGAACTACGATTGCTCTGATTCTATCCTAGTTAGGATACGTAGGCAGAGGACGTGATGTCTTTGCGAGCAAACTTAGAAACTATCATTAGGTTTTAACCTACACCCTTTACCCAACCCCAAACCTTAGCAAACATTTACCAATTTAGCATACAAACAAGCAAAAGTTTCCTGTAGAGTACTACAGATGTTTAAGATGTGAAATACCTACCCTATGCATAACCAACCCCCGATCCCCGAATCTCTTAGCGTTGTTGTTACATCGCGAAAATGGTTTTTCTTTCTTTAGACCTTTCCTTTGGATAAATTAAAGTCCGGTTGTAATTTAAGAATTAAAGATTCAAGTTAATCAATAGCTTGGTATCACGATTCTCACTGCAACAGAAATGGCGACTTCACTGGGGAGACTTAAACTTGAGGGTTTAACCTATTTTGTTTGATTGTATGCTATATTTGTAAATATTTGCTTAACATGTATATTTGTCAATATATTTGTTTGAATATTGGATATTGGGTACTTTGAGTGGTGAGACGGTCCTATACTCGGACTTGAGTGAAATTATGATAGGATGGTGGTATATTCAAGAAGGCTTATAGGGAGTTGATTCCCGACCAAGCTAACTTGAGAAACCACCGCTCAGTGTAGGCCCTCTTGAAAGTTTTAGTATTGTTGATTGAGTATTCGTGAAAACAATGCTACTTTCAACGAAGGAGCCCATGACACTGTGGACTTTTAGAATACACTTTACCCCATGTTGGCATTATTAGGACGTAGTGCGATGACTATAAGGAAGTATTTCTGAAGTAGTTGATACGCGAAACTACACTCAGACGAGATTCTCTTGAGAATATTATCGATTACCAAGTAATTTGGGAAGTTGATAATATCCGAAAGATGGGTTGATGACTCTGGGAACTTTGTAGAACCCGTTCGGCAGGTACAATCAATCCATAGTACAAATCTTTGGGGGTGGGTAGACCTTTGGACTCATGCTTGTCCTTAACCCTAAGTTTGTGTTGTGTGCATGTGCATTTGCTTGTGTTTGTGCATCTTGCATTCATATCATCATGTCATCATATCATCATATGGTTTCATGGAACTCAGACTTTGTTGTTTGTGAACATCAGAGGTCGTCATGAACAGTGAAAGAAAGAAAACTTTGAAGTACACTTACAAGGGTTTTAACCTAGATGATTTGAAAAGGTTGATCACCTTAGTCACAGATGCAGAGGGATTTCAAAGCCGATATGGGAAGCTGTTGCTACTCTTGAAGATAAAGATGGATAGTGGACTTCTTTCTACTCTCCTCCAGTTTTATGACCCACTTTACCACTGTTTCACATTCCCTGATTATCAGCTAGTGCCCACACTAGAAGAGTATTCTCAGTTGATTGGATTGCCAATTCTTGAAGATTCTCCTTTTCCAATTGTGGAGAAGGACCCTAAAGAGCAAGATATTGCCAAAGCTACACGTTTGGGAGTAGTTGATATAAAAAAGAATATGATTACAAAAGGAGGAGTCTTTGGGTTAAAGGCAGAATTCTTGGTTGAAAAAGCTCAGTATTATGCAGATCATTTAAGCATGGATGCATTCGAGGCTATCCTTGCCTTACTCATCTATGGTATCTTTTTGTTTCCAAGCTTTGAGAATTTTGTGGACCTCAATGCTATCAAAATTTTCTTAAAGAAAAATCTCGTGCCTACCTTGTTAGCAGACACATACCATTTTGTTCATCTGAGGAACTTTCACAATGGAGGAATGATCACTTGTTGTGCTCCTTTATTGTATAAATGGTTCACTTCACACTTGCCCAAAGCCAACGCTTTTTGGGATCCAAAGAAAGGATGGTGGTCGCAAAAGATCATGGCTCTTACCCACTCCGATATTGATTGGTATAGTCGTGATTATGATGGGACAATGATTATTGACAATTGTGGGGAATTCGACAATATACCTCTTCTCAGCATTAATGGAGGGATCATCTATAATCCAATACTCGCCCGTCGACAATTGAGATGCCCTCTAAAGGACAAACCCAATAGTGTTCAAGTGGAAAATATTTTCTTCAAAGAAGGGGAAGATAGTCAAGGACTAAAAGAGAAAATTCTAGAAGCTTGGAAGCATCTACGCAAGAAAGGGAAGAAGGATCTTGGAAGACTCAACTGTGTCTCTTTGGAACCTTACCTCCAATGGGTTCGAAAAAGAGCCGTCACACTAAGGATGCCATATCCTAAGCAAGAGCCTATGGCCTTGAAGGAAGAATACCCGTTGGTCTTCATGTCTGAAGAAGAAAAGTTGAAAATTGCTTTGGTCAAAGCACAACAAACTGAAGAAGCTTGGAAGCACAAGTATCAAATAGTCGTCGAAGAAAATGCGGAGCTCCAGAGACAACTCCAGTTGAAAGATGAAGAAATCCTCTCTTGTAAGAAGAGGAAAGCACTAGAAGAACCTTACGAGCCTCAGTCTAATCCATGGAAGATAATTGTGGACAGACTCATCTTTGAGAAGACCCAGATGGAAAGAAATATCGAGAAGCTAAATTTAAGACTGCTAGGGGAACCTTGATAGGATCCATTTATCTGTTGTTTAAAACTCTTGTAAGGGGAAACGATGTTTTGTAATCCGTTTTGTTAATCAATGAAATGGCGACTTCTGATGTTGAAAAAATCTGAGTTCCATGACATCATTTGCATTTGCACTTCTTCTAACCATTCAAGGAAATTCGTTTTTTCTTTTTTGCAGACAACATGGTAAGAAGAGACATGCTTCAGGTTCCAGATCTGAGGTTGGGCCGTCTAAAGATGTTAATGAGACTTGTCCGAAATCCTGCAGTTTTCATAGTCAAATACGGGGATCTATTACCGTTGATAAGTGTTCCGATCAACGAGCCCATGTTGCAAGCCTTGGTTGAATTCTATCATACAACCTACCACTGCTTTGTGTTTCCAGACTTTCAGTTACTCCCAACCCTCGAGGAGTATAATGCTTACCTAAAGATTCCATGGACTTTTACGCTCCCTTATGGAAAACCAAAGAAGAGGGACTTAGCTAAAGCCCTGCATATCAAGCTGGAAGACTTACCACCGATGAGAGCGAAAGGAGGGTGGTATGGAATGGATGCCAGGCCTCTAATGGAGATGGCTGAGTATCATTATGAAAGCAGAAACCTGGGCATTTTTGAGGCAATTCTGGCATTACTAATATATGGACTGTATCTGTTCCCAAGCAGTTACGACTTCATCAGCGAAGAGGCGATCCACCTCTTTATCATCAAAAATCCGGCCAACACAATACTGGATGACACTTATGTAGTCACCCACCGTTTCATCTTGTATGATTGTGGGCAATTCTCATGCTGTCTTGCACTACTCGACCGATGGTTTACTTCTCATCTGCCAAGGACTCATATCCTTTGGAGGCTTCCTACCAAAAGCGCATGGGTTTCTAAACTCATCACGCTCAGACACCATGATATCACATGGTACGACACCAGCATCGGTGACAAAGTCATGATTCCTAGCTACGGAGATTTCCCCAATGTGCCTCTCATTGGGATAGAAGGGGTGATCACCTATAATCCTATTCTCGCTCGGCGTCAACATGGGTATCCTACCGGACCAGAGCCCGAACCAGAACTGTTGAGGCCTTGTTTCTGTGAGACAGGTCGCAACCACGAACTAGAAGAAAATGATCAATACGCTCAAAGAGATCCACACCTCTTAGACCCAACTCCAATGGAGAATGCAAGCTGTTTAACCACCAGGGGGTACCTACTATGGTCAAAATAAATCGCTTTAAACATGTTCTACACTCATGACTATGAGATAACCATGGAGCCTGAGGTCCCCAAAACTAGGGAAGAGCTAAGATACGCTTTGGTCAAAGTGCAAAGAGAGAACGAAGACCTGTGGGAGATTATCCGCCTGGACCAAGTTCATGTCAGAGTCCAAGAAGGAGAAGGATCATCTTGTTAGATTGATCTTTGTTTCACCATTTCCCTGCTTTCCCTAAAAAAGGATTGAAATCCTGTTTGTTGCATTTACTTTCATTTTCCTTGTAAGAAAGGTCTTGCTCTTTAGCAAGGGCCACTCTATTATAATAGATTTCCAGCTATCAAATGAAAAACACTTTTTAAGCATGTCGTTACATGTTGTAAACAAAAAAATTGAATTTCCTTGAATGGCTTATGCATCCGCATTTGCATTTGCATGTCATCCTGCATCAGTCCTGCATTTGGGTTCCGCAGCTCATCCTTTGTTCTTGTCCAGAAGGAGATAAAGAGTCACACTGAGTACCCACATATACAACACACGGTCCCAAGCTCAAAAGAAGATGGCAGATAACGACCAAAGGATCGATCAAATGGATAATGACATTGAAGGGATCAAAGGGGACGTCAGCCAGATCATGGAAGTCCTCAACATAATCAAAGCGAAAATGGATACGCAACCTACAGTGATCTCCGAAGTTGCCACAGCAGCGTCCAATGTCACAATAGCTCCTGCTACTTCAGCAAAGTTTCCCTACGGCATGTCCCGGGATTTTGTGCCGCCATTCAACAATATGCAGTCTTCAAGTCTCAATCCCCTGTTCGACTCAACAATCAGAAACCCTATTTTCACTCAAGCAGGTGGGCCTACCACAGTACGACCAGTTTTCGCCAATCAACAGCCAATCTTTGATATACCCGATGGATCTGAAACTGAGGATGAAAAACACGAAAAATTAAGAGTGGAGATGGACATCATGGCCAAAAGGATGAGGGCCATTGAAGGAAATCATGTCTTTGGATCTGATGCCAAGGATCTATGTCTGGTATCTGGATTGGTGTTTCCTCAGAAATTTAAAATGCCAATCTTCGACAAATATGAGGGGACCACTTGTCCTAAAGTGCACCTAATCATGTACTGTAGGCGGATGGCTCCGCATATTCAAAATGATAAATTGTTAGTACACTGTTTCCAAAATAGTCTTAAAGGGGCTTCGGCTAAGTGGTATCTCGGCTAAGTACAACATGGGCCTAGCTCCTGACCGCCGTCAGCTTCTCAGCATGACGCAAAAAAAATACTGAAACCTTTAAGTAGTATGCGCAAAGATGGCGCAGAACTGCAGCACAAGTAGAGCCTCCCCTTACTAAGAAGAAGTTGGCAGACTGGTTTGTGGATACATTTCGACCAGAATTCTATGAATGTTTGATCAGCAGTGTTACAACAAATTTCTCTGATATTGTGGCAGTAGGAGTCAAGGTGGAAGCAGGTTTAAAGAGTGGAAAAGTGACCACTCCAAATATTACCTCAAGCGCCAGTACGACAAGGAAGCCAGTCAGCACTTTCCACAAAAAGAAAGAGGGAAAGGTGAGCGCAATCACATATGGAAAGAAAGCATAGAGCTCACGAAG
Organism: Lathyrus sativus; assembly: GCA_963859935.3. Taxonomy (NCBI): domain Eukaryota; kingdom Viridiplantae; phylum Streptophyta; class Magnoliopsida; order Fabales; family Fabaceae; genus Lathyrus; species Lathyrus sativus. Next base: position 114,223,641 of record OZ012736.1, on the reverse strand, counting down.
CCACCACCAACAGTACCAACCATCATACATGGCGGCAGTAACCCCGGTTTTTCAACCTTCTTCACAACATGGTCCCCAACCCGGGGCATCCAGCAATCAGCACCAGTATCAGTCTGGCAATCAGCAACATTACCGCACCAATAATCAGCAACAATACCAGCAGCCGCAGGGTCAACAACCTCAGAACAGACCTGTTTCCAATGAGTTACACCGACCTGTTTCCCATGCTAATAGAAAGAGGGCTGATTAAAACAAGAAAATTAGGTGCTCCACCTAATCCACTCCCGTTCTATTACAATGCAAATGCTCGCTGCCTATTTCATGAGAATGCTCCAGGCCACGATCTCGAAGGTTGCTTCGCCCTTCAGCATCTAGTTCGTGAACTAATTGAAAAGAGAATTCTATCCTTCGAAGATAATCCCCCCAACGTTAAGAGCAACCCTCTTCCAAATCATGGTGGAGTCAACGCCATTACTGAAGAAAGGGAGGGGTCAGAAGATAAGAAAGTTACTACTGTTGGTGAGATCAAAGTGCCATTAGCAGACCTACACAAACGCCTCCCTCAGGCATGGTCACTCAAGACATCTCACGAAGATTGCAAAGAATGTATGCTGAATCCTGAGGGTTGTGACGCTGTGAAAAAAGGACATTCGGGCTATGATTGAACAGGCAATGATAGAAATCACTCGCCGAAAAAAGGAAGAAGATGTGGCGGTCATTGAACCTGTGTTTAACATACCAGGAGAGCCCAACAAAAGAGTTGTATTCAGGAACGATAACAACAACAACAAGAACGTCCAGCCAATATTTCGCGATGATGCACCCCCAAAATTCGGGAGGGGACAGACTAGGTTTGAGCCGAGGGGAGGATCCAAGCCTCACCCAAGAGCCGTAACACCAAAACAAGACTATTCATGGTGTGAAGGGATTTTCAAAGAAAAGAAACCAGCAAGTGTGGCCAACATTGCTAGTGGAAGCAAAATGACCTGGAGTGGTCGCATCTACCAACCTCGAAAATATAATGAGGCTCCTCCACCAGCAGTTTCTGTTTAGAAAACTCATGTTCCTCAAAAGCTTGTTCCAGAGGCAGTCACCGCCAAAGAACCTTTAGTTAGAGGAAAAGAAAGTCTCAAGAATGATGAAGAAGAATTCTTGAGAATCATTCGACGAAGTGATTACAGGGTAGTCGAACAACTAAACCAAACACCCTCCAAGATCTCGGTCATGGCTTTGATTTTAAGCTCTCCAGCACACTGCCAGGCATTGCTCAAAATCCTGATACAGGCCCACGTCACTAAAGATATTACATTGGGGCAGTTTGACTCCGTTGTAGCAAATATCACTGCCTGCAACACTTTGAGCTTTGATGATAACGACCTAACAGTTGAGAAGCGTAAGCACAATCGTGCTTTACATGTGCCAGTCAAATGTGAAGAAGATACAATGCCCGAGTTCTTGTCGACACAGGATCAACACTCAACGTAATGCCTAAAAGGACTTTGGCCAAGCTGGCATATCAAGGTACTACCATGAGACCAACCTCTCTCATAGTCAAGGCATTTGATGGATCCAGGAGAACCGTGATAGGAGAAGTTGATCTTCCTATCCTGATCAGACCACAAGTCTTCGAAGTCACCTTCCAGGTGATGGACATAAATCCGGTCTGCAGTTGTCTATTGGGAAGACCATGGATTCACACAGTTGGCGCTGTAGCTTCCACTCTCCACCAAAAAATGAAGTTTGTTGTGAATGACTTGTTGGTCATTGTCCATGGAGAAGAAGACTTAATGGTGAGCAACTTGTCATCATTCCGGTATATTGAGGCTGATGAAGATTCCCTCGAGACGGCCTTCCAAGCACTAGAAATAGCTCACGATGTTCTAGTTGATGAATCAAACATAACCCGTGGGCCATCATTTACCTCTGCTCAAAGTATTAAGGCAACACTGAAAGCTGGAGCCCCATTGGGATGGGGAGAAGTTATCAAAGTCAATGCTCGATCCAAAAATGATCGACAAGGGTTGGGTTACAAACCAACTCCAGAAGGCGAGCCAGAAGAAAGCACCATGAAGAAGAAGTCTTTAAAAGAGATATTCACCAGTGGCGGCGTGCAAGTCAATGCCATTATTGCTGAATATGAAGATGGTAATCTGGATCATCTAATAACTAGGGGAGGAGCAGCGTTGTGCAATTGGGAGGCTGTGGAAGTTCCCATCTTTTTACCTTTAGAGTAATTCACTCTGCTTGTTAGCTTTGTGTTTTTCCTTAAAAATTCCTGGTCTTGCCCAAGGCCCACGAATTATTTTGTATTGGGCCACTTTGCAAAATTTGAAAATCATTAATGAAAAAATGTTTTTGTTAAAATTCTTGTTATTTGTTTTGCGCATCATTTTCACTCTTTTTGTTAAAAGAAAAATGGCAACCTTTTTTTTGAAAAAATAAAAACAACCCTTCATCTGCATGTCTGTGTGTGTGTGCCTAATTGTTCCAAAATAAAACATGCAGAATACCTCCATCAACCACAGAATCCTATGATCCTTCGGCTCCTTCTACTAGCGGTTCATTTGTCTTTCAAGCTGAAGAAGAGAATGACGAAGAGTTAGAAGTCCCAGAAGAGTTAAAGAGAATGGCTGAATACGAAGATGTTTATCTCCAACCCCACAAAGAGCAGACTGAAGTCATCAACTTGGGGTCCGAGGAAGACAAAAGAGAAGTCAAGGTTGGGGCATCATTAAGGCCAGAAATCAAAGACAAGCTGATAACAATCCTCAGAGATTTTGTTGACGTATTTGCTTGGTCCTACCAAGATATGCCAGGGCTGGATACTAACATTGTCATGCACAAGCTCCCCCTGAATCCAGAATGTCCTCCAGTCAAGCAAAAGCTTCGCAGATCGAGACCAGACATGGCTCTTAAAACCCGAGATGAGGTCAAAAAGCAAAGTGATGCCGACTTTTTAGCAGTATCCAAGTATCTAGAATGGGTGGCAAACATTGTACCAGTTGTTGCACCCCAAATTTTGACCCCTTAGATCTTCATCACCATTTTTGGATCATATTCATTTTTTTTATCTAACCATAACATATTTCAAGTTTGTCTTTGTTAAGTTACAGGCGAATTAGGGTTCTGTACAGTTGGGAATCGAGGGTTCGACAATTTAATCAGTCAATGCATTGTATTGTTTCGCCATGAAAAAAGTCTCTACACGATCAAGAATACTACATTGGGATAATCATGAATCCAATTTGGGGGTTTTCACACAAAGATCAGGAACAATGCAGTTCAGGATCCCCGATTAGGGTTTCTGATCAGGAAAAGTCAATTGTGGTCTGACTTTTGATTTAAAAGGTGATCCAATGATGTAATTATGGTCCATGAAGTTCATATGACTTATTGAAGTCCCCACAAGAAGTTTCAAAGCCTCAGGGAACCCAGGACACCAATAGTCGATTCAGAGGTTTTCAACCGTTCGGTTCGTCTGACTGAAAAGTCAACCCATTGACCAACAGGGTTTTAACCCAAAATTGAAGCCAAATATGTTCCCAACATCATTTAATATCTAATCATGAAGTTTTGTGACCAATTGATCAAGAATTGAGAAGTAATCAAAAAGTTGGGAAATTAAAGTTTTGAAAAGGGCAAAGCCATAACTCCTTAAACACAAAAGGGTTTTTGACCTAGTTTCAAGAGGAATGAGTTCCTAAAATAACCATAAATATTTTAGTACCTAATTGGGGCTTTCTAAAAAGTACAAGTGGGTTCCATAACTCTTTCTGGTTAGAGAGAACCAAGGTCCACAAGTTGGCAAAAACTCACATTGGCAAAACCAGGTCAGCATGAGTTCTTTTGATTCCAAAACCTCTCCAAATCGATGCTAATCAAAGACTAAGCCTCACTTATGATGTTTATATTGATAATAAACCTTTTTACATCAATTCCCACGAAAATGGCACAAAGATCAAAGGAAATCATTATTTAATGCAAGTTGCAAAAGTGAATAGTGAAGAAAGTGAAAAAGGTGGCTACCATTGTCAAGTCATCAACTTTAATTCAACAAGTCACCTCCTATCCCATAAAGCATGATGAAAAAGATATATAGGGTATGTAGAATATCTTAGTAGAGTGGCTTAAAGATAAATATGAAGATTGCATTGGAAAACTCAAAGATTTTCATGATGGAAGGTTAAAATTGGCAATTTGCTTCACTTTTGCCCATACCTTGATCCAAGGCCTTTGTCTATAAATAGAATTCACTTCCTAAATCATAAACACACAAGTTCCATGCTAGAAACATGCTAGAACTCCCTTCCTTACACAATCACAAGTTCTTGCAAAATCTCATTAAGTTTCCAAAATCCCTTAAAATTTGCTTTTGAAAAAACACCTTTCGAAACCATTTCCAAACTTCTTCCAACTCAAGAAACACTTCAAACACATAAAGTATGATGTATTGAAGCTATCCAAATCACTTCCACACTTATGTAACAAAATATTGGAAGAGCTCTCAAGATCTCTAGTTTTCTTATTGCTTAAGCTTGCTTCAAGAGGTAAACCTAAAACTCATAAATGTGAACTTTCCACTTACATTCCACAAGCTACCATGGCTATTTTTAGGTTTTTTTTTCTAACATGATGTTCTTGAACTTTTTCAACTTGTAACTTGATTTTTTTTATTGTGATATTGATTTTGTATTATTCATAAATTTTTGTTAACATGTTTAAATAATCAAATTTGTTTGATTCATTGTCTTACCATGTGCATTTTATTCCTTTTATCATTTAGATTTTCATGTTTTGTTTACAAACTTAAAAACCACATAACTTCTCCACTTTAAATCATTTTTAAGTGGTTCTTTTTGCTAAATTCTTGTGTTAATGAGTATTTTCACATGACATATGATTCATATTTTTATCCCTTTAACCTAGCCTTAGGATCGGAGTCGCCGTACTCCAAGTAGTTGTCCCGCCGTGGACATCCTCTATCATAATAATCTCAACTTAGGCTTGGAGTCGCCGTGCTCTATTTAGTCGTCCCGCCGTGGACATTTCCCGTGTTTACATTTACAACTTTAGCCTTAGAGTCTCCGTGCTCTATTTAATCGTCGCGCCGTGGACATTCCCTTCCATTTAACATAAGAGTTTTTCACCCCTTAGTTAGGGGAACTACGAACGCTCTGATTTATCAAAGTACCTTTTGAGAATACGTAGGCACAAGGCCCCGATCCTTGGCGAGCAACCTTTTTCTTTTTTCTTTTTTTCCAACCTTTTCTTTTTTCCTTTGTTTCAACCTCTATATCTTTACCCTTAGCACATTTCCTTTAGCAAGCAAACTTTAGCAAACACAAATATTAACAAGAGGTTCCTGTAGAGTACTACAGATGTTTAGGATGTGAAATACCTACCCTAGGCATAACCAACCCCCGAAATTTAGATCTCTCTTTGCTTAGCTTTAAGCCTTGATTTTTTTCTTTGCATTTTTATAGGTTTTTCTTTCTTTAAACCTTTCCTTTTTTGGATAAATTAAAGTCCGGTTGTGAATTTAAGAATTAAAGATTCAAGTTAATCAATAGCTTGGTATCACGATTCTGACCGCAACAGAAATGGCGACTTCACTGGGGATTCCCCTAAGAGGGTTAAGCCCACCTTGTTTATATTTATGTTTGCTTTATGTTTACTTGCTTTTATATTTGTATATATTTATACATCTATCTGTTTGTGCTTGGGTTCTTCTGTATGCAGGGTTGTTACCTTGAGTGGTGAGGATAAGTCCTATACCTGGACTCGAGTGCACTTATGATAGGATGGTGGTATATTCACGAAGGCTTATAGGGAGTTGATTCTCAACCAAGCTAACTTGAGAAACCACCGCTTAGTGGAGGCCCTCTTGAGAGTTATTTTTGTTGAACGAGTATTCGTGAAAACATTACTACTTTCAATTTAGGAGCCTTTGACACTGAGGACCTTTAGTTACCTTTTATCCCTACTTGGCCTTTTAGGACGTAGTGCGATAACTATGAGGGAGTATTCCCGAAGTAGTTGATACACGATACTACACTCAAACGAGACTCTCTTGAGAATATTATTGATTTCCAAGTAGTTGGTGTGTCAATAATATCCGAAAGATGGGTCAATGACTTTGGGAACTTTGTTAGAACCCGTTGTGCAGGTGCTTTACCCCTAGTACATACCCTGTGGTTGGTTCTTTACCCAGACCTCATGCTGTGATCTCGAACCTTTGATCCTGTTATGTGTGTTTTGCTTACTGTCTTGCATCGCATTGCATTGCATTTGCATCTTTGCATGGTTTGTAGCATACCTCTATTTGTCCAGTCGCTCATCTTCAGTTGTCTTCATCGTCTAGTGTGCCTTTGAGTCGCCAAACTGATTCCTCGACACTGATATCGAACTAGAGCTAACTATAGATGCAAGATGTTAGAACAGGAAGCACACAACGCAGAAGTCTGAATGGAGATCGATGAGTTGAAGTCTGGCATGACTAAACTTACTGAGATGCTTCAAGTATTGATTGCCAGAGGAGAGCCATCTCAAAGGACTGTCATTCAAGAAGTTTCAAATGCTGGCCCTCCTCCTGTTCAAATTCCACAATCTACTTGGCCAGAGTTTGGTTTACCTCCTAACTACTCTCCACCTCTTGCATCTACTGCTATGATTGGTCCGACTATCAGACCAGTTTTTCAAGCTCCCATCTTTACAGAGCCCAGACCTGTGGTCCACGCTGTTGCCCAGAATGGCCGAGCTCCCTTTGAGACTCCTTTCTTTGACTACAATGCTGCTAGTGCTCAAGGAGAAGACCATGAAGGTTTTGTTGAGCCTGAGATTGTCCGCGAACAGTTTCAGAACATAGACAAGAGACTCAAGGCCGTTGAGGGTACTGATTTCTTCAACGTCGATGCTGATAATATGTGCTTAGTCTTTGGCCTCGTCATGCCTCCTAAATTCAAGATTCCAGATTTCGTGAAATATAAAGGTCACTCATGCCCATAAGCCCATTTGGTCATGTACTTCCGAAGGATGGCAGCTTACACTAACAATCAGAAGTTTCTCATCCATTGCTTTCAAGACAGCTTGAGTGGAGCTTCTCCTAAATGGTATATAAACTTGGAGCATAACAACATTCACTGCTTCCAAGATCTCGCCAACGCTTTTTATGAAGCAATACAAATATAATCTGGACATGGCCCCTGATCGCCGTCAACTTCAAAACATGTCTCAAAATGAGAAAGAATCATTCAAAGAATACGCTCAACGTTGGAGAGAGTTAGCTTCCCAAGTTGAACCCCCTCTAGCAGAGAAAGAGCTAACGGGAATGTTCATGGATACTTTATCTCCTTTCTATTGGGAAAAGATGATTGGGAGTGTATCTTCAAATTTCACAGACCTGGTAACCATTGGCCAAAGGTTAGAAGAAGGACTGAAAAAGGGTAAGGTATCCAAAGCTGTTGAACCTTCTAATGGTGCGAAGAAATCCTTTGGGACTTTTACCATAAGAAGAAGGAAGAGCAAACCAACGTTGTCATGGTTGAAGTGAGAAATTATCGTCCTCAGCCAAGGTATAATCACCCTGCTATTGCTGCCGTTAGTGCTGCTGCTTCTCCACGACCAGCTCAGATTCCTCAACGTCTAACTGTTGGAAAAAACCAGTATCGAAATAGGAATCAATTCGATCCTATTCCCATGACATATACAGAACTTTATCCTGATCTGGTTCAACAAGGGTTGATTGCTACAAAGGCTTTGCAAACTTCTAATCCTCCTCTAGCTGGATTTAGAGCTGAACTCCATTGTGCTTTTCATGAGGGTGCCCCAGGCCACGACTTGGAACATTGTTATACACTAAAAGCAAGAGCGCATGAGCTGATTAATACTGGAATCCTTGGTTTTAAGGATAATCATCCGAATGTCCAGAATAATCCATTGCCATAACACCAAAACTGAAGCTTCAGTCCGACTCCAGCAGACTATCTTCTTTGAGCGCCAGTGTTTCAGACAGGACAACTCATCTTTGTTCTGATTTAGTCACTATGCCTTTTGTTTCTCATTGTTTTCATTTTCCTGCATTTTGTTTAAGCTGTTTGCTTTTATTTAGTGTTTGTACTTTCATCTTAATGAATGAGCATCACAACTTTTGATTTCAAATCATTTTGCCTATTGTTTGCACTTTTATGCTTTATCTTTCAAATATTTACTCCTTGTCCAAATTTTTGATTATGCAAAAATTTGAGGGAGGATGATGAAAACGCTATACCCATTGTTGCACCCTAAAATTTGACCAACAACTTCTTTACCTAGCTTGTGTTTCATTTCATTCACATTAGCATTATCATTTGCATTTCATTGACATGTATGCAGGAGATCAAGAGGTATGACTACCAATCAAGGGTTACACAATACTTTGAAGCTAGCCAAGAAGGTTATTCAAGTGTTCAAGGGTGGATATCTTTGTCAGAAAGGTCAAAAGATCCTCAGAGAAAGTGGTTGAAGCCAAGTGTGTGTGCCTCCTAACTTGAGAGTTGTGGGAAGCTCCTCAGATGATTCTGAAGCCATGAGGATGGGCTTAAAGACTTGAGAGAGTCTATGAGATGTTTTGAAAGCCATCATGAAGCCTAGATATGGCATGGTGCAAGTTTAAGAAGACTCAACCATGAGTGGTGTAATTAGGGTTTGACTGAGTCAACCCTAGGTCAACTGATGATTTGGAGAGGGTTGAGACCTAATTCAAGAGCCATGTGATCATGGATTGACATATTGAGATGTTATAAGGATGATTCCAAGATTAACCCATCATGATTGAAGAGTTTGAGAAGTTTCAAGCTAGTGTTTCTAAGGCTTGACAGTGTACAATCCCCTAGTTTGACCCCTAACTTCAAGGCAGTTTAACTCAAGATGTGATTGTCATATCATCTTGCCCCCAACATGAATGTTGTATAGCTCCTTATTATATTTAATTTGATTACTAGAAGTCCTTGATAGGATTTATAGAACTCAAGTTATGACTTTGACAAGTTACAGGTCATCTGAGGTATGTGAATCTGGGGCCTTGAAAGTCACCCAACTTGCATCAAACGTTTTCCCAAGAAGGATGATTCCTATGAACTTTTGGTCAACATGAATGTTGTTCCTTATCTTCTTAGCTTTCTAGAGAGTACTAGAAGTCCTTGATAGGATTTGTAGAACTCAGGTTATGGCTTTGACAAGTCAAGGGCATTTTGGTCATTTGGAGATTACAGGTCATTTCAAGCATAAGGCCATAACTCCTATTTCCAAGCTTCAAATGGAAAAGTCTTCAACATCAAACTTGCTTAAAATAATGTTTTAAGGCTAGCAAGGAGGTCATGAGATGTTGGAAAAGCTTGTAGCTCAAAATTGCAAAAATGACCTAAAATGAAGGTATAAGTTAAATAAGTCAAAGTTGGAAATTGAAATTTTGAACCTACACATCCAAACCATGGCATGTAATATATCATTTTGACTCTAGAAAAAACTTTAAAGACAATGGTTTAGCCACATTTTTGATTTGAGGTCTAAATCATGGACTTGCTTTGAAAAGCACTTGCTTGCATATTAAGTAACATATGCATAACTTAGAATTAAGGCATGGGCAAGGAACTTGGCAAGCTAAACCCTTCCAAAATGTCACTAGGGGAGAAATTGAAGGAGATTGAGATGAATTTCAAGCTGCAAACAGAATTGAGCATGGCATGGTAAGTGATTCAAAATCTCATTACATGAGATATGTAAAATCTCATTGGAAGGATCTAGAGGGTTCTAGATCATCCAAACTCCATATATATATTGAGTAGAATGAATTCATGGCAGAGGTTGGTGATCATTGAAGGTTTGAGCATAGTTTGGAATTGAGTTTTCATAGATTGCAATTGAAATCGGTTTCATCAATTTCTTCCATTTCCTTCCATTTTCTTGGTTGGTTCTTCTTCCCTGAGTCTCAAGGATTGATTCCAGATCATTTCCAAGGAGAATTGGTGGCTAGATCGTGTGTGAGCAAGCAGTTTTCAGCACCTGCAACTCTTCATCGTGTTTCAAGATTGAAGCACTCTCCATTGAATCTTTTGCATACAGAAGCAAGGAGGAAGTTCAATGATCGTGTCCAGAAGATTTGAGAGCTTGAAGTGGAGGATTCGTGCATCTGTTATTCAAGAATTTCCAGGTTTGTAACCTTCTTCCTATAGCTTGATTTAGGTAGAGTTAGGTTGAATTAGGGTGTTAGATTAGTTGTAGAATGACCTAGGATGGTTTTCAGATGGTTAATTGTTGGATTAGAGACAAAGTAGGAAGATCACCATTTTTGGTTGAGATTGGGAGATGTTGATTCTTGAGGTTTCAGAGGAAACTATGGGCATGATTGAGTTCGTGGCAAGATTTGTAGTGTATTTCATGTTTTGACCTCTTGGATTGGAGGCCTCTAGGAAGAACTAGGGTTGAAGGGGTTGGCCGGAGTTCCATCGACGGTGGCCGGAGCTGGGTGCGAAGCTCAGAGCTTTGAATTGGAGAAGATGAAGTTCTCACCATTGGATCATGTTTTGACCATTGACTATGAGGAGATCCAAGGGTTGCGTTTTGAAGTTGAATTGTGAAGGAGTCTGAAGGATGAAACGCACCGTTTCATTAACTCAGGCGTTTGGGCTTAGTAAAATAAGTGTTATCCACACCCCCCAGCAAGCCCAACCCACGTTTTGAACTGAAATTGTTTACTTCCTGCACCGTGTGTTTGGTTATTTTCATTTGATTTTCATATAATTTCCATTTAATTCATGATTCATGAAAAATTCATAACTAATTGAATATTAATCCAATTAAACCCATTCTTTTTGCATATTACTCATGATTGAGTCTATTATTTTTTAGAGAAAAAATATTTTTATTTCATATAATTTCTGATTTAATTGGAATTTTGTATTTTAATTGATATTAAAATGTTTATGTTTGATGCATATTTTTGTAGAATTTTGTGTGAGCTCATAGTGATGATTATTGGCCTAATTTTTTGTGTGTGATTAGGTTAGATGTGTATGATCCCATAGTAATTTTCTCACATTTTTGTGATGAAAATAGGTGTGCTTTCTAGATTGATGTTTAGATGCTTCCTTTTTAGGGTTTTAGGTTGATGCCTTGAAATGTAGGATTTAGTTCTAGGTCCAAATTGATGATTTAATCTTTGAAACTAATGTGATAGAGTCATGATTGACCTAGGTTCCCATAGTAATTTTTGTAAGATTTTACAATTGATTTTAGTATTTTAGTTAGGACTAACTTTAGTGCTAGGTTTTAGGTGACCCTAACTTACTAATTCAACTAGTTTAATTCATTTAGTTCCCTTAGATTAGGGTTTGTGCTTGGTTTGCCTTTGATTGAGATTGAAGACAAGTTGAAGACAAGAGGAAGATGTTTGAGATGGCTTGAAGTTGCTTGGAGCTCTGGATTTGCTTGTGCCTGAAGGTGTCTGATGAAGATTAGGAGATAGGACATAGGGAGAGCCTTGTAGTTAGAATGATTTCTTTCACAAACATGGAAAGCATCCTGTACTTCCATTCCTCCCAATGACTAAAAGTCCTTCTCAGATATTCACATACCTCCTTTGGAGGGATGAGTGGCTTTATCTGGGAAGTAGAACTTTGAGGGAACCAGTCTCTCATAATGATGAACCCTTACAGGCTTCCTTTGGTTGTCAGTAAGTTGTTTATCATTTCCACTCATCATGTCCAATCAATTATCTTCTGGTTTGAGTATCTTGAGAGATGTTGAGCTTGAGTTTGAAGATGGAAGAGGATGATTCCTTGAGCATTGCCATTGTAGCTAAGGCTTGAAGGGCTTGGAGAACAAGTTGATACTTGAAGACCCCAAATGAGATTGAATGAAGAGCTGAGGCTTGAGAAAGGATTGAAGGATGAAGTTGACACTTCTAAGTGATTAAAGATTACCCTGAGAAGCTGAAGCTTGAAGGTGAAGAAGACCAAGTTGAGACTAGTGAAGCAAAGAGAGCTGAAGCTTGAAGCCTAAGTGGATACTTATGAAGATGATTCAATTGAGATTCAGTGTGGAGCTAAGGCTTGAGGAATATAAGATAAGTTGATACTTACAATGATGATTGAGAATATGAAGGAATCCAATTGATACTTGTGGTTAAGAGCAAAGCCTGAAGGTGGAATTGACTGGAAAGCTGAAGCATGAAGAAGAAGATTAAGCTGATACTTATGTTTGGTGGGTTGAAACCTGGAGAAGCAAATTGATATTTGTCATGAAAGATGATAGCCTTGAAGGTTGATGAAAGTCTGAACACTGGATTGCTGTTAGAAGAGCTGAAGCTTGGAATGAGATTGAAAGTAGAGAGGGGTTGATCTGCTTTCTTCTCTTGTCTGTTTTCTTTTCTGTGCTGATGTGCCTCGTTTGACTTGCTTGATGCATTAGAATAAGTCCATGATTAGACTGACTTTAATCTAGGAGCATGATTGCACTAGAGGTTGAGTTGCTCCCTTTGATTGTATTGTTACTGTATGGCTTTGTTTGCAGGTATTCGGTAGAGCCCTGCTCCCTTGCCCATGTGGTTTATTTTTCTTGATGGCACTTTATTTTCTTCTGTATGATTGCAGTTTACTGTATTTTTGCTTGATAGCATGTTGTTACTTCTTCAGTATGATTACTGCTATTCATTCTGGCTTGAGGTTGAGATGAGCTTGTGGAGGCTGATGCCCCACACACATTTCCTCCCTCACTTGCATTGCATGCATTTTAACTATATATCTGTTTACTGTTTAAGCTGATGCTTTATCTGTTTCTGTGTATCATTCACATGATCCCTTAGGAATCTCATTTCCTTTGACAAGGAAGTGATGATAGAACTGTAGGTTGAAACCCATGCATGATAACTTCTAGGAGTTCCCTGTTTCAAACCTCAACTATAGGATGAATCCTTGGCATGACAACAGTAGGACTTGATAGTCTCCCCGTAGTTGAGCCTTTCTCTTCTCATCTCAAACAGCTTAAAATACAGTAATCATGAATGATTTCTTTCGTACGTTACGAGCCTTAAGCTATCTGAGAAAGGATTGTTGGAGAGCTTCTTTTCAACAGTCTGGATGTTTAGTATGGCACCCTTTGGGTGACATGCGACGCATTCACTCTCAGGTCATAGTCTTTAGTGCGATTGAAATTGCAAACACAATAAAAAACACTTCTTTCGTAAAAGACAGACAACAAACGTCAAACCTTTTTGCCCTGTGGGCCCATAATTCAAAGAAAAGCTTTTATGAAGAAAAGAGTGTCGTTAAACTTCAGCGCCAACGCAAACAGGCTTTGTCCCTAACTGCTGGAACTGTTGTTTAACCCTACTCGATAAAACAGATGAATCTGAATTCCCATAATCCGTATTATCCCGAACTACGTAAGCTCTGATCTCTCATACCTGCTGAGAGTACGTAGGCACAATACTGACGTTTGGCGAGCCACCTTCCCCGTAACCCGTAGTAGGTCGAACTACGTTGACTCTGATTTCTCATTCTCTGATGAGAATACGTAGGCATAAAGCGCGACACTTTGTCGAGTCATTTTCTTTTCTTTTCAGACCAGCCTTGATAGGTAGATAGATAAGCCAACTCGTCCAGTAAACACAACAAGCGTGGATCCCGTCGAGTACGACGGACGTGAGGGGTGCTAATACCTTCCCCTTGCGTAACCGACTCCCGAACCCAGACAACGGTTGCGATGACCTTGTCTTACCCTTTTTCGTCAGGTTTTTCCGATCGTTTCCTTTCCCGTTCTGAGGGATAAATAACGAAAGGTGGCGACTCTTCTGTTTTCCCGGCACCTTATTTTCGCGTAAGCGACAGCTGGCGACTCTGTTGGGGACTCTAATAGTTTCCTGGGATCCAACGTACCATATGCGAGTCAGTTTGGGGATCCAACGTCCCCTGCGAGAGTCAATCCTAGCGCTTGTATGATTACTTGTTAGGTTCTGTTTATTCATCGCATTGTATTTCCCGCACTTTATTTTCAGTATGATATGATTATCTGTGTTGTTGCGGGAGGGGCATTCTGATGAGTGAGAAGCCAGACCCAGGCTTGAGTGAACATAGAATTAGTTGTGGAAATTAGTGGGCGCGTGCTTGCTTGGCAGGCACTAGTGTCTCATGAAATCCACGCTCAGACGAGGTTCTCCCGGTTGGCTTCTTTTTCAACCCTTTGGGTTGAGGGGGTTGTTGGTTTGGAGGATTGTCGACTCTGGGGACCGATCATTTATGATTCAGCCAAGTGAGGCCGCTTCATGAGCTGGTGATGCCACACCTTCTGGGTATCGTATCACCCCTCTTGAATGTCTGTGACGCTGATGAACGCATAGGATGCCGAACTTGAGTCAGTTTAGCTCCATACCTGTGAGCAGGGTTGGGTTTATTGCAGGAAACTTTGACTTTCAGACTACCTGGTTTTCTTGACAGTGAATCAGTTTTGATGGGGATTAGAGGATCTCATTACCAGATGATTGTTCTTGACAGAGCAGGTCTATGATTGGGATCAAAAGATCTCATCAGCAGATGTATGATTGTTCTTGACAGAGCAGAGTTTTGGTCCTGTATCAGAGGGCCTTATTATCAGATGGTTGTTCTTGACAGAGCATAGTTTTGGTCATCAGATGTTTGTTCTTGACTGAGCAGAGTTTTGGTCCTGTATCAGAGGTCCTTATTATCAAATGTTTTTTCTTGACAGAGCAGAGTGTTGGTCCTGTATCAGAGGTCCTTATTATCAGATGTTTGTTATTGACAGAGCAAATTTATGGTCCTATGTGTGTGTGTTCTTGACAGAGCATATTTGCGGTCCGATACCAGGGTTTTCTTCTTATCAGAGATAGTGGTTGTTCTTGATAGAGCAGGATTATGGTTTTGTTGATACAGAATCTCCACAGCACAGTTGCCTTGATCTCCTGCTGCATGATTGCATTTTACATTGCTTTGCATACCCATTTGCATTTCATTAACGTGTGTCTGTGTTGCAGGTACCGTTTTCCCCGATCCAGGATTTCTTGCCTCCTATTGTATTGTTATGGGTTCTCTGAGGAAGACCGTGGCTTACAAGTTCCCTACCCCTGATGTGGTTCAGTTGACTGGTTTGATTGCTTTAGCAGATGATTCTGTGAGAGATGAGTTCAGAAAATCCTACGGCAAATTGCTCAGTTTGGTTCGTAAACCTTCTGCGTTCGAGTTGAATGGGTTGCACGCTCTGCTGCAGTTCTATGACCCTCCGTTGAGATGCTTTACTTTCTAGGATTTTGTTCTCGCGCCCACGCTAGAGGAATATGCTGATTTGTTAGGTGTGCCTATCAAGAGGCAGATGCCCTTTGTTCATATGGATGCTGAGCCTGATCTGGCTAGTCTAGCTCCTTCACTTCATCTGGATGCCTCCGAGTTGGTATTGTCTAGTTGGAACAAGGTTCCCGGTTTCTCCTTGCAGTTCTTAGTGGGAAAGGCTCAGTAGTACGCCAAAGACGGATGTTGGGTCGTATTCAACGCCATTCTTGCTCTGTGCATATATGGCGTCATTCTGTTCCCCAATATGCCCGACTTTGTAGGCTTCGATGCATTTCATATCTTTGCATCAGGGAATCCTGTCCCTACCTTGATAGGAGATGTCTACCATTCCGTCCACTACAAAAACGAGAACAGAAGGGGCAAGAATGTCTCGTGCTGTGTGCCCTTGCTTTATAAATGGCTTGATAGTCATCTGCCCAAGAGGGGTCCCTTTGCTTCGTCTGCAACCACAGTAGAGTGGTCCGACCGTCTGATGAGGTTATCTGCAGAGGATATTGACTGGTTTGACAGAGATAGGCTGGGTACCGAGATTATCTTCAGCTGCAGCGGGTTTCCAAACGTGCCTTTGATAGGCAGGAAGGGTTGTATAAACTATAATCCGTCTTTGCTGGTCCGACAGTTCGCGTATGCTTTAAGAGCTCCGCCGAAGGATGAAGAGGTGCAGGAATCTCTGTACCTCACTGGTCTTCTAGAGGGGGATCTGCTATCTAAGCTTCAGCGTGCTTGGAATGGTATCAGTAAGAGGGGAAAACCATTGCTGGGGAGAAGTAATAATCAAGCCTACCCTCCGTATGTGACTTGGATCAGAGCCAGAGCAGATGCTATAGGGATGCCGTTTCCTCTTGCCAAGCCAGAAGGCCCTCCAGTGATTGACGAGCCTACCATTGTGCCCATTCAGCAACATAATCAGGTGCTAGCTGAGAGAGATGAATTGAAGAGGGAAAATGAAGAACTGGAGAAAGAATTGGCTCAGCTCCGAAGCGAGAGAAACGAAGTTGTTCATTCCTTCAAGAGGCAGACAGAGCTGGTGAACCGGCTGGAGATGGACCTGACTAAGCAGATAGCTGAGCGTGAGCGCATGGGTCAAGACTTAAAGCTGTCAACGACGTACTGGCCACGAAGAAGCAGCACTTGGACGAAGCGTATCGGAGGATATCCAAGTTCAACCAGCACTGGAAGGCTTCCCTAGCCACCAGGAAAGAGCGGGAGGATAAGCTGATGCTACAGATCTCCAAGCTGGAGGCCCAGGTGAAGGCCAGTGAGAAGAGGTTTGATGAAGAAACCGCTCGCAGATATGCCGTTGAAGGTCAGCTCAACAGGGCTCTCGCTAGCCTGAAGGAGCGCAAACTGAAGTTTGAGTCCAAGAAGCGGAAGCTAGAAGATTGCTTCGGCGAAGGAGCATGGGAAGATTCGGTCGAAGGTCTTCAATACACCATTGTGCAAAGGGAATTACTCGTCGAAGGGTTACTCACTCTGCCTGATCATCCAGAAACGAAGGAGTTGTTAGAAGAGTATCGCGCCCGTGGTCGTGCTTGACTATTTGTATTCCTTTTGTTTTAATCGTTGTTGTATGCTGACCATCACCAGGCTTGTTGGCTGAGGTAACGCTGTTGATTCTGCTTGTACCCACTGATGTTGTGTACTGCCTTGATGGGCTTTCTTTATATATGAGATTGTTATTTCCATGACTGGACTCGGACTTCTTATTATCAGCACTGACACTCAGGCACTAGGATCGGGGGAGATCTCCCTAACGCACAGACACACGTTTGCATTTGCATGAAGCATTTGCATAACGAGCACTTTGTCGTTTTTTCCTGACCTTTTTGTGTTTCCAGGTTGTTTCAGGTTGTTCCAGGATTGATCAGAGACCTATTCACCGCTATCCGACCAGAGCTAATCAAACCAGGATCATGGAGCAAGTGCAAACTGATGTTCAGGAACTCCGCGAAAGAATAGACCGCTTCATGGAGCTCATGCAAGCGGTCGCCAATGGCCAGGATCAGCTCAGAACTTTGGTCCAGCCTCTAATTTCAAGGGTTGATAGCAATGGCGTACTCCATATGGGGACTGTGCCTACTGCTCCACCAGTTGAAACTCCGCAGAATGGCGTCCCCGTGACCGGGGGAAATGGCAGTGCCAACGACAATGTGATAGCTAATATGGGACTCAATGGCAATACGACGGGCGTCGGTAACGGGAGTCTGGAAGCTAATGTGGGGCTGGGCAACGACATTGCAGGTGTTGGGAATCTGTTTGGGCCTCAGCCGTGGTTAGAAGATCGTCAGGACGATGTGTTCTCTCAGAGAGGTACTGAAGGGGAGCTGACTGCTGAAGCACGTCTAAGGTTCAAAGCACTCGAGGACAAGATGAGAAATATCGAGAATCAGAACACTTTGGGCGTTGATATGTCCAAGTTGGGACTGATTGCTGATTTTAAGGTACCTCCCAAGTTCAAGGTACCTGACTTTGAAAAGTATAAGGGCACCACTTTCCCCCGCGTCCACCTGAGATCATATTACAGGAAAATGTTAGCTCATTCTGAGGACGAGAAGTTGCTGATGCACTTCTTTCAGGACAGTCTGTCCGGACCCTCCCTCGAATGGTACATGAGTCTAGAGCCTACCAGTGTGCGCACGTGGAAGGACCTTGCTGAAGCATTTGTGCACCACTACCAATAAAATAGCGACTTGGCCCCGAACCGAGTCCAGCTGCAGAATCTGTCGCAGAGGAACAACGAAGGGTTTAAGGAATACGCCCAGCGGTGGCGTGAGTTGGCAGCCAGGGTTCAGCCGCCGATGGTTGAACGTGAGCTTGTGCAGATGTTCATAGCCACCCTCCCAGAGGTTTACTATGAGAAGTTGGTCAGCGGTATGTCTGGAACGTTCTCAGATCTCATTATCACGGGTGAGCACATCGAAAATGTGATCAAACTCGGAAAATTCAAGGTGAGTCATCCTCAGCTGGAGGAGGCGGAAAGAAACCTTATAGTGGCAAAATACGAGAAGGAGAAACGAGCGCTGTGACCAATGCTCGAAGGAAGGGTAAAGGTCCTCACCAGCAGGTGGCCAGCATAACTATCCCGGCAGTTCCACAGCAGCCGCCGCCGCCGCAGCAGCAACCGAATCAACAGGGGTACAGAAAGTATCAGAATCGGGCACCGTTGTCGAGCTGTCACCTCGAGACACCGCCCATGTCGTACGCGCAACTATTGCAGACTTTGCTTCAGCTACAGTTGATCCAGAAGAGGACCTTGGCTCCCTTGACAGGGGCACCTCCGCTAGGGTACGACGCGAATGCAACTTGTGAGTTTCACTCAAGGGAACCAGGCCACACAATAGAGAACTGCAAAGCCTTCAAGCATAAGGTGCAGGACATGGTGGATGCCAATATCATCAACTTCTCGGATAATGTGCCAAATGTCACGAAGAATCCTATGCCGAATCATAGGGGAGGTGGAGTAAACGCCATTATCGAAGACGAGAGTTTGGATTTGTTGACTGACGTCAAAGATCTGAAGACACCGCTTAGCTTTGTTAAAGCTAAGTTGATGAAAAGGGGTTTCTTTCCAGGTTGCGGAGAGCTGTGTATGGACTGTGCCACATGTTCTGATGGATGTGAACAGTTGGTAGAAGGAATTCAAAGTCTGATGACTGAAGGGATTTTACAGTTTAGCCGGAGAGCCAAATGTGGATCGGGAGAGGTGGTGCTGAAGCCAGATGATGAGGTCGCCACCATCACCATCCCTCGCCAGACGATAACTATTTCTGCGCCCAGGCCGCCCACAATTACCATCACCTGAGCTGGGCCGATACCCTTCGAAAGCACTAATGATGTCCCATGGCATTATGGGGCTGAAGTCTACTGCAACGGACAGAAGTTGGAGCTAGAACCGTTTGGGTCGTCTGTGGAGAACCTTGCGGGAATCAGTGGTATTACTCGCAACGGAAGAGTGTTTGCACCACCAGAGGTCGTGGCGGATAAAGCGGTCAGAGCTGATGCGGCCGATAAAGGTAAAAGTAAAGTCGTTGAAGAGATCCCGCGTGGGGCAGAAAAATACTTACTTGTCAAAGACACCGAGGAATTTATGAGGTTGATTAAAAAGAGTGACTACAAGATTGTGGATCATCTCCATTAGACACCCTCGAAGATTTCCATCCTGAACTTGTTGCTGTGTTCTGAAGCACACCGCAACGCACTGCTGAAGGTGTTGAACGCCGCATATGTACCGCAGGAAATATTGGTAAATCAATTGGAAGAAGTCGTAGCCCACGTGAATGTGGGAAATGGGCTAGGTTTCACAGACCTGGAGCTGACGCCGAAGGGGAGGAACCACAATAGCGCCCAGCACATCTCGATAGAGTGTAGGGGCACGATTATGTCGCACGTGTTGGTGGACACGGGTTCGTCGCTTAATGTTCTTCCGAAGAAGGCATTAATGAAGTTGGATACTCGTGGAGTGATTTATACACCCAGTGATCTGGTTGTGAAAGCGTTCGATGAAACCAAACAACATGTTTTCGGGGAGGTGACCCTGCCGATCCAAGTCGGGCCGGAAACATTCGACGCGATCTTCTACATTATGGACATCATGCCTGCCTACAGCTGTCTCTTGGGCCGGCCGTGGATCCATGCTGCTGGTGCCGTGACCTCCACGTTGCACCAGAAACTCAAGTATGCCGTCGGAGGTAGCATCGTGCCCGTGTGTGGCGAGGAAGACATAATGGTGAGCCATTTGTCGTCCTTTAAGTATGTTGAGATGGATGGGGAAATCCATGAAACCCTATGCCAAGCGTTCGAAGCTGTCAAAGTGAAGGACGTAGCTCCTGTAGTCACCAAAAAGCCAGAGATGACTCTCTCCTCATTCAAGGAAGCTCGGGCCGTTGTCCAAGCCGGATCTACCCCAGGCTGGGGGCGAATTTTGGAGATACCTAACAAGCAAGACAAGGTTGGGTTGGGATATTCTCCTGGAGTTGAAGCTTCTTTTTCTTCTAGCAATGCGTCTCGAGGTAAAGGGCCGATCCAGTTTACCAGCGGCGGAGTGATTTTTGAAAGCATCAACGCGGTGTCTGAAGACAGCGGAGATAGCGACTGTGACCTCGACTCTTGGATCCAGCCAAGCAAGCCAGGCGAGGGCCTTACCAACTGGTCCGTCAAGGATATCATCCAGATGACAAGTGAAGAGTAATGATTCACTTTTTCCAATCATTGTACAACCCTATGTCCTACCCGAGGCATAGTGGTTTTATTGTCAGGGCCCTGTTGGATTATGTACATGCATTTTGTTAATAAATCAAAAGGCGTTTTTCTTCGTATTCAAATATTGTGATCTCTGTTATTCCTGTTTTATATTTGTTTTGAAAAACAACAAAATGGCAATGGGGTTTGTGCTAACCTGCATATCCTTGTTTTAAGCTTAACCCTTGTTATTGCAGGATCCACCTAACAGATGACATCGACTCTGGACCCTCTACGACTCACTTCGACTTCGATTGCCCGATCTATCAAGCCGAAGAAGAGATTGATGAAGACGAAGACCTTCCTGAAGAGCTAGCCCGCTTGTTGAAACAAGAGAAGAAAGTTATTCTGCCTCATGAAGAGGAGATCGAGATTGTGAATCTGGGTTCTGAAGAACTCGTCAGAAACGTCAGGATAGGGGCTGCACTGCAGAGCGATGTCAAGCAGAGATTGGTCGAGATGCTGAGAGAGTATCGTGACGTCTTTGCTTGGTCATACGAAGATATGCCCGGACTTGATACTGACATCATGGTCCACCACTTGCCGTTGCGAGAAGATTGTCCTCCCGTTAAGCAGAAGCTTAGGAGGACGCGACCAGATATGGCCGTTAAGATCAAAGAAGAGGTGCAGAAATAACTTGATGATGGCTTCTTAGCGGTCACTACTTACCCTCCGTGGGTCGCCAACATAGTGCCTGTACCGAAGAAGGAAGGTAAGGTACGAATGTGTGTCGATTATCGGGATTTGAATAGGGCGAGCCCTAAAGATGATTTCCCGCTGCCTCATATTGATGTGTTGGTCGACAATACAACGCAATTCTCCGTGTTTTCATTCATGGATGGCTTCTCCGATTACAACCAGATCAAGATGGCGCCGAAGGACATGGAGAAAACGACGTTCATTACGCCTTGGGGAACATTTTGCTTCAAGGTAATGCCTTTCGGTCTGAAGAACGCAGGGGCCACTTACCAACGAGCAATGGTTACTTTGTTTCATGACATGATTCATCATGAGATTGAAGTCTATGTTGATGACATGATTGCGAAGTCCCAAACGGAGGAGGGACATCTGGTCAATTTGCTGAAGCTTTTTGAAAGGCTTAGGAAATTCAGGTTGAGGCTGAATCCTAACAAGTGTACTTTCGGAGTGCGGTCCGGAAAGTTACTGGGGTTTATCGTGAGCGAAAGAGGCATCGAGGTCGATCCTGCGAAAATAAAAGCGATACAAGAAAGCCAGTGCCAAAAACAGAAAAAGAAGTTCGTGGTTTCCTGGGCCGAATAAACTACATTGCAAGGTTTATTTCTCAGCTCACGGCCACGTGTGAACCGATGTTCAAGCTGTTAAAGAAAGATCAGGCGATTATCTGGAACGAGGATTGCCATAAGGCATTTGACAAGATAAAGCAGTATCTTCAGGAACCTCCAATCTTGATACCCCCAGTGGATGGACGGCCATTAATCATGTACTTGACAGTTCTTGAGAATAGTATGGGGTGTGTTCTCGGTCAGCACGACGAGACGGGTAGAAAGGAGCATGCCATTTACTATTTGAGTAAAAAGTTCACAGACTGTGAATCTCGTTACTCGATGCTGGAGAAGACGTGTTGTGCACTAGCTTGGGCTGCCAAACGTTTACGACAGTACATGCTCAACCACACCACCATGCTAATTTCTAAGATGGGTCCGATCAAGTACGTCTTCGAGAGGCAAGCTCTTTCGGGCAGGATTGCCAGATGACAAATGGTGTTGACGGAATATGACATTCAGTACGTTTCCCAAAAGGCCGTCAAGGGAAGCGTATTGTTTGATTACCTGGCCGAACAGCCGATCGAGGATTACCAGCCGATGAAATTTGAATTCCATGATGAGGACATCATGTTTCTCAAAGCAAAAGATTGCAATGAACCGTTGCCCGACGAGGGGCCAGATAGGAAATCCCAGTGGAAATTGATATTTGACGGGGCGGTTAATTCTTACGGAAGTGGTATAGGGGCGATCATCACGACTCCCCACGGATCCCACATCCCGTTTACTGCGAGACTGACGTTTCCAGTAACCAATAACAAAGCGGAGTACGAAGCATGCATCATGGGTCTAGAAGAGGCAATTGATTTGAGAATCAAGAACCTAGACGTATATGGTGACTCAGCACTTGTGATCAACCAGATTAAAGGGGAGTGGGAGACTCGTCAATCGAATTTGGTGCCGTACATGAACTATGCCAGAAGGCTGCTTCTGTTCTTTGATCGAGTGGAACTCCATCATGTACCCAGAGCAGAAAATCAGATGGCTGATGCCTTAGCCACGTTGGCTTCGATGTATAAAGTCAATTTTTGGAATGAAGCTCCAAGAATTGTCCTTTCTCATCTTGATAGACCTGCATTCGTCTTCGCGATCGAGGAAGCCGCCGACGGCAAGCCATGGTCCCATGACATCCAGACCTTCCTTATGACTAAGGAGTATCCTGCGGGAGCATCAACCCAGGACAAAAAGACTCTAAGGAGGCTGTCTGGAAATTTCTATCTCAATCCTGATGGAGTTTTGTATAAAAGAAACCACGATCTCGTGCTACTCAGATGTGTAGATGAGAAAGAAGCGAGTATGCTCATGGAAGAAGTCCATGAAGGCACATTTATTACGCACGCCGGCGGGCACGCTATGACGAGGAAGATCCTGAGAGCAGGATATTACTGGCTGACGATGGAATCAGATTGCTTTAAATTCGCGAAGAGATGTCATAAATGCCAGATTTATGCTGATAAAGTTCATGTGCCGCCGTGCCCATTAAATGTCATGTCCTCCCCTTGGCCGTTCTCCATGTGGGGCATCGACATGATAGGCAAGATCGAGCCCACTGCATCTAACGGTCATCGCTTCATTCTAGTAGCTATCGACTACTTCACCAAGTGGGTGGAGGCAGCCTCATATGCTAACGTGACCAAGCAGGTGGTGGCTAAGTTCATAAAGAGGGATATCATCTGTCGTTACGGAATTCCCGAGCGGATCATTACTGATAATGGTTCAAATCTGAATAACAAGATGATGAAGGAGCTGTGCCAGAGTTTCAAGATCGAACACCACAACTCATCTCCTTACCGACCGAAGATGAATGGCGCCGTCGAAGCGGCCAATAAGAACATCAAGAAGATCGTTCAGAAGATGGTTGTGACCTACAAGGATTGGCACGAGATGCTGCCATTTGCATTGCACGGTTATCGTACAACGGTGCGTACATCAACCGGGGCAACTCCTTTCTCCTTAGTGTACGGTATGGAAGTTGTCCTACCGTTAGAAGTGGAGATCCCTTCTTTACGAGTTTTGGTTGATGTGAAACTCGACGAGGCAGAATGGATTAAGAACCGACTGAACCAACTCAGCCTGATGGACGAGAAGAGGTTAGCATCGATTGCGTATGGTCGTCTGTACCAAAGCCGAATGAAGAAAGCTTATGATAAGAAGGTGCGTCCTAGAAGCTTTCAGACGGGTGATCTCGTCCTGAAGAAGATTCTTCCTCCATACTCCGATCACCAGGGCAAGTGGACTCCTAATTACGAAGGTCCGTATGTTGTCAGCAAGGTCTTCTCGGGAGGAGCTTTGTTGTTATCCACGATGGATGGTGAAGATTTTGCATCCCCGGTGAACGCGGACGCAGTTAAAAAATACTTTGCTTAAAAAATGACCCGCTGGAAAGAAAAAGAATATCCAGGAAAAAATGGGGCATCCTGGCGAACCATAAAAAAGGAAAAAGGTTCGGGCAAAAATTAGGGATATAAATTGAAAAAATGTACACCCGCAAAGTCGAAAACCCGGATGGGCGACTTTGGCAAAAAAGGGTATCCCGGTGAACTGAAAACCCGCAAAGGGCGGTTCACGCAAAAGTTAGGGATTTGAAAAAGCAAATGACTGCGTTCCGCGTGTGGACTTTCATTGTTTGGTGGTTTGGAAGACCTGAGGGCCGTTTATCTAAATCAATCTCTTCTAAAGCTGAAGCGTCGGAGAAGTATCAAAGTCGAGTGGGTCATAGAGGGATCAACTCATGGTGTTCGTCTACGCCTCGTTACCGACATTTGTATATACTGATGTATATTTATGTTTTTTTTGCGCAGCTTCCTCATTCAAGGAGCTTGCATCTGTTGTAAAACATTTTTACCCATTCAGGGGTTCGTTATCAATAAAATGTATACTATTCAACAATTTTGTTTGTCTGTTTAGCATTTATCTGTTTTGTTTGCGAAAAAGAACGCCGATGTTTTTGATAAAATGCGCATACATAAACTTACTGGCCTAGGCCACTGATTGTTGAAACAATGAATTACTTAAACGTTGCCACAAGATGACAACCTTGATAGGTCCCTTTGAGAAGGGTATCTTGTCTGTTTGTTTATGTTGTTACAGGTGTAGCATATTCCGGGCAGTACGCCGTACGCGTCCCCGAGCAGGATGATCCCTCCTTCTCCAGCAAAGTTCAGCAGCCTCTCCCCGCAGAGTTCGAACATGAGATCGTAAGCATTGATATGTTTCCCCCAAGCAGAGAAGATTCTCTCCCCAATCAGATGTATCCTGAAGGATCGTCATCTCCCCAGCTGAGTCATACTGAGGTGTGCAGGAATTGATAGTTCCAGACTGAAGTGCCCAGCGGAATTGAGATTCCCCGCAGAGTCGTACTCTCCCCAGTAAGCAGGATGATTTCTTCTTCCCCAACCAAGTTTGCAGATCCCCAAGAGAGCCGAGTCCTTGGAAGCCGTTCAGGCCATGATTGGTTTTCCCCAGTAGAATGTTGAATAGCTGATGCCGTATTTCCCCGCCGGAGTCGTTATCTCCAGGAAGGTTAGCCGTGAAGGCCGTGCAGTTTATTTCCGCGATTGACATCGCTTTCCTCAGCGGGTCCAGGTTCTCGTAGAGCTTCGTTTCCCTGCAACAGTCAACTGAAGTTTGCTTCCCCGTACGGAGTCCGATTGAGATTGGCGTGACCTTTTCTCCGTGGCAGGATGATTCCTTCCTCCACCAGAGTGGTTCTTTCTCCTTGACAGGAAGATTCTCTCGTCGACATTTATTTTGCTGACGGGGCCGTAGCATTTTGCATGATTGCATAACATTTATCGTAAACGCGTAGCATTTCCACCGTGTGGAGCATTGCGCCATTGCCGAAGCATATGCATAATTAGCATGATCTAGGTTGTTACCGTTCTTGTTTTGCAGGTGTTCCTCCACATAATTGATTGCCCAAGATGATTCTTGAATTCTCCCCAACGGAGTCGCTTGCTCAAGATGATTCTTGAAATCCCCAGCAAAGTCTTCGGCCCAAGATGATTCTTGAATTCTCCAGCGAAGGCGTTCGTTTAAGATGATTCTTAAAAGCCCCAGTGAAGTCGCAAGAGTTGGTTGCTCAAATCAACGCGTAGAGTCCTCGACTGAGCATTGGTTCAAGATGATTCTTGAAATCTCCAGCGGAGTTATCGGTTCAAGACGATTCTTGAAGTCCTCAGCAGAGATGATTCACCCAGAATGATTTCTAGATCCCCGAAGCAGAGTTACTTGATAGTTCTCCAGAATCCCCAGCGGAGATGTGTCATCCCCAACAGGTTTTTTAACAGAGAAGTTGAAATTCCCTTGAAGACTCAACGATTGAACTTCGGCTGATGCCCGAAAATTTCTTTGAATGCCCGACGGCATGATTAACTTGATTGTTGACCTGGTGAGTCCCGAGGAATCTGGATTCCTGACGGCATGATCGATCATGTATTACCGGTTACCGTGTGACCGATTCTCCAGCTAGTTGCCGTGCAGCTAAGAGTTCAATTTGTGAAGATTTGTTCCCATCAGAGTACCGTGTACTTGGGCAGTTGGCAAATTTCCGGGTTTATCGGTATTCAACTGCCTCGTACTGTGATTGGTTGAGAGCCGTTCGCTCCTCACCCTGTCAGGTTCAAGCCGTTTGAATAGGGGCAGCTGTTGCACCCCAAAATTTGACCAACAACTTCTTTACCTAGCTTGTGTTTCATTTCATTCACATTAGCATTATCATTTGCATTTCATTGACATGTATGCAGGAGATCAAGAGGTATGATTACCAACCAAGGGTTACACAATACTTTGAAGCTAGCCAAGAAGGTTATTCAAGTGTTCAAGGGTGGATATCTTTGTCAGAAAGGTCAAAAGATCCTCAGAGAAAGTGGTTGAAGCCAAGTGTGTGTGCCTCCTAACTTGAGAGTTGTGGGAAGCTCCTCAGATGATTCTGAAGCCATGAGGATGGGCTTGAAGCCTTGAGAGAGCCTATGAGATGTTTTGAAAGCCATCATGAAGCCTAGATATGGCATGGTGCAAGTTTAAGAAGACTCAGCCATGAGTGGTGTAATTAGGGTTTGACTGAGTCAACCCTAGGTCAACTGATGATTTGGAGAGGGTTGAGACCTGATTCAAGAGCCATGTGATCATGGCTTGACACATTGAGATGTTATAAGGATTATTCCAAGATTAACCCATCATGATTGAAGAGTTTGAGAAGTTTCAAGCTAGGGTTTCTAAGGCTTGACAGTGTACAATCCCCTAGTTTGACCCCTAACTTCAAGGCAGTTTAGCTCAAGATGTGATTGTCATCTCATCTTGCCCCCAACATGAATGTTGTATAGCTCCTTCTTAGCTTTAATTTGATTACTAGAAGTCCTTGATAGGATTTGTAGAACTCAAGTTATGACTTTGACAAGTTACAGGTTATCTGAGGTATGTGAATCTGGGGCCTTGAAAGTCACCCAACTTGCATCAAACGTTTGCCCAAGAAGGATGATTCCTATGAACTTTTGGTCAACATGAATGTTGTTCCTTATCTTCTTATCTTTCTAGATAGTACTATAAGTCCTTGATAGGATTTGTAGAACTCAAGTTATGGCTTTGACAAGTCAAGGGCATTTTGGTCATTTGGAGATTACAGGTCATTTCAAGCATAAGGCCATAACTCCTATTTCCAAGCTTCAAATGGAAAAATCTTCAACATAAAACTTGCTTAAAATGATGTTTTAAGGCTAGTAAGGAGGTCATGAGATGTTGGAAAAGCTTGTAGATCAAAATTAGAAAAATGACCTAAAATGAAGGTATAAGTTAAATAAGTCAAAGTTGGAAATTTAAATTTTCAACCTACACATCCAAACAATGGCATGTAATATATCATTTTGACTCTAGAAAACATTTTAAAGACAATGGTTTAGCCACATTTTTGATTTGAGGTCTAAATCATGGACTTGCTTTGAAAAGCACTTGCTTGCATATTAAGTAACATATGCATAACTTAGAATTAAGGCATAGCAAGGAACTTGGCAAGCTAAACCCTTCCAAAATGTCACAAGGGGAGAAATTGAAGGAGATTCAGATGAATTTCAAGCTGCAAACAGAATTGAGCATGGCATGGTAAGTGATTCAAAATCTAATGACATGAGATATGTAAAATCTCATTGGAAGGATCTAGAGGGTTCTAGATCATCCAAACTCCATCTATATATTGAGTAGAATGAATTCATGGTAGAGGTTGGTGATCATTGAAGGTTTGAGCATAGTTTGGAATTGAGTTTTCATAGATTGTAATTGAAATCAGTTTCATCAATTTCTTCCATTTCCTTCCATTTTCTTGGTTGGTTCTTCTTCCCTGAGTATCAAGGATTGATTCCAGATCATTTCCAAGGAGAATTGGTGGCTAGATCGTGTGTGAGCAAGCAGTTTTCAGCACCTGCAACTCTTCATCGTGTTTCAAGATTGAAGCACTCTCCATTGAATCTTTTGCATACAGAAGCAAGGAGGAAGTTCAGTGATCGTGTCCAGAAGATTTGAGAGCTTGAAGTGGAGGATTCGTGCATCTGTTATTCAAGAATTTCCAGGTTTGTAACCTTCTTCCTATAGCTTGATTTAGGTAGAGTTAGGTTGAATTAGGGTGTTAGATTAGTTGTAGAATGGCCTAGGATGGTTTTCAGATGCTTAATTGTTGGATTAGAGACAAAGTAGGAAGATCATCATTTTCGGTTGAGATTGGGAGATGTTGATTCTTGAGGTTTCAGAGGAAACTATGAGCATGATAGAGTTCGTGGCAAGATTTGGAGTGTATTTCATGTTTTGACCTCTTGGATTGGAGGCCTCTAGGAAGAACTAGGGTTGAAGGGGTTGGCCGGAGTTCCATCAACGGTGGCCGAAGCTGGGCGCGAAGCTCAGAGCTTTGAATTGGAGAAGATGAAGTTCTCACCATTGGATCATGTTTTGACCATTGACTATGAGGAGATCCAAGGGTTGCGTTTTGAAGTTGAATTGTGAAGGAGTCTGAAGGATGAAACGCACCGTTTCATTAACTCAGGCGTTTGGGCTTAGTAAAATAAGTGTTATCCACACCCCCCAGCAAGCCCAACCCACGTTTTGAACTGAAATTGTTTACTTCCTGCACCGTGTGTTTGGTTATTTTCATTTGATTTTCATATAATTTCCATTTAATTCATGATTATTGAAAAATTCATAACTAATTGAATATTAATCCAATTAAACCCATTCTTTTTGCATATTACTCATGATTGAGTCTATTATTTTTTAGAGAAAAAATATTTTCATTTCATTTAATTTCGGATTTAATTGGAATTTTGTAATTTAATTGATATTAAAATGTTTATGTTTGATGCATATTTTTGTAGAATTTTGTGTGAGCTCATAGTGATGATTCTTGGCCTAATTTTTTGTGTGTGATTAGGTTAGATGTGTATGATCCCATAGTAATTTTATCACATTTTTGTGATGAAAATTGGTGTGCTTTCTAGATTGATGTTTAGATGCTTCCTTTTTAGGGTTTTAGGTTGATGCCTTGGAATGTAGGATTTAGTTCTAGGTCCAAATTGATGATTTGATCTTTGAAACTAATGTGATAGAGTCATGATTGACCTAGGTTCCCATAGTAATTTTTGTAAGATTTTACAATTGATTTTAGTATTTTAGTTAGGACTATCTTTAGTGCTAGGTTTTAGGTGACCCTAACTTACTAATTCAACTAGTTTAACTCATTTAGTTCCCTTAGATTAGGGTTTGTGCTTGGTTTGCCTTTGATTTAGATTGAAGACAAGTTGAAGACAAGAGGAAGATGCTTGACGTGGCTTGAAGTTGCTTGGAGCTCTGGATTTGCTTGTGCCTGAAGGTGTCTGATGAAGATTAGGAGATAGGACATAGGGAGAGCCTTGTAGTTAGAATGATTTCTTTCACAAACATGGAAAGCATCCTGTGCTTCCATTCCTCCCAATGACTAAAAGTCCTTCTCAGATATTCACATCCCTCCTTTGGAGGGATGAGTGGCTTTATCTGGGAAGTAGAACTTTGAGGGAACCAGTCTCTCATAATGATGAACCCTTACAGGCTTCCTTTGGTTATCAGTAAGTTGTTTATCATTTCCACTCATCATGTCCAATCAATTATCTTCTGGTTTGAGTATCTTGAGAGATGTTGAGCTTGAGTTTGAAGATGGAAGAGGATGATTCCTTGAGCATTGCCATTGTAGCTGAGGCTTGAAGGGCTTGGAGAACAAGTTGATACTTGAAGACCCCAAAGGAGATTGAATGAAGAGATGAGGCTTGAGAAAGAATTGAAGGATGAAGTTGACACTTCTAAGTGATTAAAGATTACCCTGAGAAGCTGAAGCTTGAAGGTGAAGAAGAAAAAGTTGAGATTAGTGAAGCAAAGAGAGCTGAAGCTTGAAGCCTAAGTGGATACTTATGAAGATGATTCAATTGAGATTGAGTGTGGAGATGAGGCTTGAGGAATATAAGATAAGTTGATACTTACAATGATGATTGAGAATCTGAAGGAATCCAATTGATACTTGTGGTTAAGAGCAAAGCCTGAAGGTGGAATTGACTGGAAAGCTGAAGCTTGAAGAAGAAGATTAAGCTGATACTTATGTTTGGTGGTTGAAACCTGGAGAAGAAAATTGATATTTTCATGAAAGATGATAGCCTTGAAGGTTGATGGAAGTCTGAAGACTGGATTGCTGTTAGAAGAGCTGAAGCTTGGAATGAGATTGAAAGTAGAGAGGGGTTGATCTGCTTTCTTCTCTTGTCTGTTTTCTTTTCTGTGCTGATGTGCCTCGTTTGACTTGCTTGATGCATTAGAATAAGTTCATGATTAGACTGACTTTAATCTAGGAGCATGATTGCACTAGAGGTTGAGTTGCTCCCTCTGCTTGTATTGTTACTGTATGGCTTTGCTTGCGGATATTCGGTAGAGCCCTGCTCCCTTGCCCATGTGGTTTATTTTGCTTGATGGCACTTTATTTTCTTCTGTATGATTGCAGTTTACTGTATTTTTGCTTGATAGCATGTTGTTACTTCTTCAGTATGATTACTGTTATTCATTCTGGCTTGAGGTTGAGATGAGCTTGTGGAGACTGATGTCCCACACACATTTCCTCCCTCACTTGCATTGTATGCATTTTACTGTATATCCGTTTACTGTTTAAGCTGATGCTTTATCTGTTTCTGTGTATCATTGACATGATCCCTTAGGAATCTCATTTCCTTTGACAAGGAAGTGATGATAGAACTGTAGGTTGAAACCCATGCATGATAACTTCTAGGAGTTCCCTGTTTCAAACCTCAACTATAGGATGAATTCTTGGCATGACAACAGTAGGAATTGATAGTCTCCCCGTAGTTGAGCCTTTCTATTCTCATATCAAACAGCTTAAAATACAGTAATCATGAATGATTTCTTTCGTACGTTACGGGCCTTAAGCTATCTGAGAAAGGATTGTTGGAGAGCTTCTTTTCAACAGTCTGGATGTTTAGTATGGCACCCTTTGGGTGACATGCGACGCATTCACTCTCAGGTCATAGTCTTTAGTGCGATTGAAATTGCAAACACAATAAAAAACACTTCTTTCGTAAAAGACAGACAACAAACGTCAAACCTTTTTGCCCCGTGGGCCCATAATTCAAAGGAAAGCTTTTCTGAAGAAAAGAGTGTCGTTAAACTTCAGCGCCAACGCAAACAGGCTTTGTCCCTAACTGCTGGAACTGCTGTTTAACCCTACTCGATAAAATAGATGAATCTGAATTCCCGTAATTCGTATTATCCCGAACTACGTAAGCTCTGATCTCTCATACCTGCTGAGAGTACGTAGGCACAATACTGACGTATTGGCAAGCGACCTTCCCCGTAACCCGTAGTAGGTCGAACTATGTTGACACTGATTTCTCATTCTCTGATGAGAATACGTAGGCATAAAGCGCGACGCTTTTCCGAGTCATTTTCTTTTCTTTTCAGACCAGCCTTGATAGGTAGATAGATAAACCAACTCGTCCAGTAAACACAACAAGCGTGGATCCCGTCGAGTACGACGGACGTGAGGGGTGCTAATACCTTCCCCTTGCGTAACCGACTCCCGAACCCAGACAACGGTTGCGATGACCTTGTCTTACCCTTTTTCGTCAGGTTTTTCCGATCGTTTCCTTTCTCGTTCTGAGGGATAAATAACGAAAGGTGGCGACTCTTCTGTTTTGCCGGCACCTTATTTTCGCGGAAGCGACACCCATAATTGCTGTCAGTATGCTTTCAATCAAACTTTGTTGACGATGTAAGGCATTGTTTCAACTCCCAAACACTGGAGAAATAAGGAAGATAATCCCTCGTTAACCCCTTCGAGCCTAGAAGTTGGAGTTTCTTTCTTTACATAAACCCGCAGTTTTAACCTTGGGGTGGGTAGTTCTCAGTTAACTCGATTATATGTTCATGCGAGACACCTTTCATATAAAGGTAACAACCATAATTTATTTTCCTTCGCACACAACAAACAAGTGTCGAAGATGTTTTTTAAGCCAAAAAGCCGATGATGGTTCACCGTGATCATTAAGCTAGACAATCACTTTATTTCAAAAAATATATATCAAAAGAAAAAGCCCGCTAAGTTAAAACCTATAAAGGAGACTTAGGCAAAACTGGGGCATCCCGCTGACTGTAAGTTTCAAAAGAAACAGTTCAGGCAAAAGTTAGGGATGATAAATAGAGGAGATCTTTAAATCCTTTCATTTCAAAACAACCAAATGTTGTAAAGAAGCAGTGACTACCTTTTCAAAAAGTCTTTTGACTTCCGAACCATCATCATTACTATAATCAGTGCAATTCCTATAGGAACCTGAATGTATATTCTGAGTTAGCTGAGCATAGGACTGAAGATCATCACGTAGATTGGGTGGGCACAAATAAACTTTGAGCCTTTATCTTTTGTTTCTTAAACCGTGAAATAGGCCACATTACAACCCTCAAAAGACCTAACTGAAACAAGGTTATCTTGAAAGCATGCTAAAATAAGGTTGCGTAAACTGACTCCAAAAGATCTTTGCAAATCAATTATTTTGGCAGTACACCTGTTCTTTAAACTTTGAGTGTCTTGAACCACCGTGTTCTAACCAATGACTCATTTATTTTGCATCTTTCAAAAATGATGTTGATTTCAAAAGTTGCACGAACTTTACATTACCATGTTTGTACGAAAACGTTTGTTTGTAAACTGGCTTTGCTCTCAAGGAATTTTCAAACAATGAGAAGCTTGGTCGGTGATCCTATCAGGGGCAAGTTCCTTTTACGTCCTGTCTAAGAATTAATTCAAGATTTGTTCAAGGCAAGGTCTTCTCATATTTGGTTTATCTAGAAGATATTTCAAGACTCAGACTGGGGAAAGCCTTCCAAGCACCCAGCGGATCAGTCATCTTCAACAAGCTGAAGTGATTATCAGTTCATCTACAACAGACAGCTAGACTGGGGCAGTTTACTTGAAGAATCCCCAGGCAGCTCTTCATCCTTCCTACAAGGATCATCAATTTGACACAGTTTACCAGTGTGGCAGAGATATGTTCAGCAGTAGCATCTTTGGTCCCTAAGCAGAACGAAAGTGATCTCCGTGTTGAGGAATCAGTCTTTCAGTCTTGTCTTCTTACTAAAAGAGTCGAGCCTTGTCATCTGCATTTGCATTTGCATTCGATCATATACCATCTGCATAATTCATATACATATGCATCATGGGTGTTTTATCCCCATTTGCTTTTCCTCCCGAGGTTGTGTTTTACCCGCGTCTTACCTTGTGGATGAATTTCAATTTATCTGGCATCATGGGTGTTTTATCCCCATTTGCTTTTTCTCCCGAGGTCGTGTTTTACTCGCGTCTTACCTCTTGGACGAATTTCAATTTACCTAGCATCATGGGTGTTTTATCCCCATTTTCTTTTTCTCCCGAGGTCGTGTTTTACCCGCGTCTTACCTTGTGGAAAATATTTTAATTTACCTAGCATCATGGGTGTTTTATCCCCATTTTCTTTTTCTCCCCAGGTCGTGTTTTACTCGCGTGTTACCTCTTGGACGAATTTCAATTTACCTAGCATCATGGGTGTTTTATCCCCATTTTCTTTTTCTCCCGAGGTCGTGTTTTACTCACGTCTTACCTCTTGGACGAATTTCAATTTACCTAGCATTATGGGTGTTTTATTCCCCATTTGCTTTTTCTCCCGAGGTCGTGTTTTACTCGCGTCTTACCTCTTAGACGAATTTCAATTTGCCTAGCATCATGGGTATTTTATTCCCCATTTAATTTTTCTCCTGAGGTCGTGTTTTACTCGCGTCTTACCTCGTGGACGAATTTCAATTTACCTGGCATCATGGTTGTTTTATCCCCATTTACTTTTCCCCCGAGGTCGTGTTTTATTCATGTCTTACCTTGTGGTCAAAGTCCAACTCACTTGGCACGTACCAAACAAGTTTGTGTCGTGACTATCTGATGGTTTTCAAGATATTTATTTCTCTCTCTGATGGTTTTCCAGATTGAGTCTTTGTTGCTTATCTGATGTTCTCCCAGATATATCTTCAAACCTTTTCCCTTACATTTAAATACCCTTCTAAAATGTTTCAGATGTACCTTCAAAATATATGTCTTTAATATGCTTCTTTAGATATGTTTTGGAGTTTACTCGATGTTTTTCCGAGTATCTCTAGTGTGTTTCAGAGTTCATTTGATGTTCTTCCGAATGTCTCTGATGTTTTTTCTATGTCCCTGTTATATTTCTCAGGTTTCTCCTCACCTCATTCATTAATATTCTGACTGTTGTGTTTGTTTTCCATCCAGTTCCATTCATGGATGATGATTGTTGCTTCCCCGGTGTTGTTGTCTTTCCCCAGTGAGTAGTTACTCGTTGTTATGTTGTTCTTTTTCTTTTGCTCGTGTGTTTGCATTTGTCTTGCATCATAAAGCATCATTTAGATTCATTGCATCTTAGCATTTGTCCTTTTGCATACCATCGGATCTAAGGGACAAAATTTCTGGTTTTCTATATTTAAATACCTTTCACTATGATTCTATGAGGATTATCATCTCTCATTATCATCTCTCATTATCATCTGGTGAAAATATTTAAATAGGGGCATCTGTTGCACCCCAAATTTTGACCCCTTAGATCTTCATCACCATTATAGGATCATATTCATTTGTTTATCTAACCATAACATATTTCAAGTTTGTCTTTGTTAAGTTAGAGGCGAATCAGGGTTCTGTACAGTTGGGAATCGAGGGTTCGACAGTTTAATCAGTCAAGCTAGAATTCCCTTCCTTACACAATCACAAGTTCTTGCAAAATCTCATTAAGTTTCCAAAATCCCTCAAAATTTGCTTTTGAAAAAACACCTTTCGAAACCATTTCCAAACTTCTTCCAACTCAAGAAACACTTCAAACACATAAAGTATGATGTATTGAAGCTATCCAAGTCACTTCCACACTTATGTAACAAAATATTGGAAGAGCTCTCAAGATCTCTAGTTTTCTTATTGCTTAAGCTTGCTTCAAGAGGTAAACCTAAAACTCATAAATGTGAACTTTCCACTTACATTCCACATGCTACCATGGCTATTTTTAGGTTTTTTTTTCTACCATGATGTTCTTGAACTTTTTCAACTTGTAACTTGATTTTTTTCTTGTGATATTGATCTTGTATTATTCATAAATTTTTGTTAACATGTTTAAATAATCAAATTTGTTTGATTCATTGTCTTACCATGTGCATTTTATTCCTTTTATCATTTAGATTTTCATGTTTTGTTTACAAACTTAAAAACCACATAACTTCTCCATTTTAAATCATTTTTAAGTGGTTCTTTTTGTTAAATTCTTGTGTTAATGAGTATTTTCACATGAAATATGATTCATATTTTTATCCCTTTATCCTAGCCTTAGGATCGGAGTCGCCGTACTCCAAGTAGTTGTCCCGCCGTGGACATCCTCTATCATAATAATCTCAACTTAGGCTTGGAGTCGTCGTGCTCTATTTAGTCGTCCCGCCGTGGATATTTCCCGTGTTTACATTTACAACTTTAGCCTTAGAGTCTCCGTGCTCTATTTAATCGTCCCGCCGTGGACATTCCCTTCCATTTAACATAAGATTTTTTCACCCCTTAGTTAGGGGAACTACGAACGCTCTGATTTCTCAAAGTACCTTTTGAGAATACGTAGGCACAAGGCCCCGATCCTTGGCGAGCAACCTTTTTCTTTTTTCTTTTTTTCCAACCTTTTCTTTTTTCCTTTGTTTCAACCTTTATATCTTTACCCTTAGCACATTTCCTTTAGCAAGCAAACTTTAGCAAACACAAATATTAACAAGAGGTTCCTGTAGAGTACTACAGATGTTTAGGATGTGAAATACCTACCCTAGGCATAACCAACCCCCGAAATTTAGATCTCTCTTTGCTTAGCTTTAAGCGTTTCTTTTTTTCTTTGCATTTTTATAGGTTTTTCTTTCTTTAAACCTTTCCTTTTTTTGATAAATTAAAGTCCGGTTGTGAATTTAAGAATTAAAGATTCAAGTTAACCAATAGCTTGGTATCACGATTCTCACCGCAACACCAGTCCCGAAGAAGGATGGCAAGGTCAGGATGTGCGTCGACTACAGGGATTTAAACAAAGCGAGTCCAAAGGACGATTGCCCTCTACCACACATTGATACTTTGGTGGATAACACAGCAAGCTTTGCAGTATTCTCATTCATGGACGGATTTTCTGGTTATAACCAGATAAAAATTGATCCAGATGACATGGAGAAAACAAACTTCATCACACCATGGGGCACCTATTGTTATAAGGTCATGCATTTTGGTTTGAAGAACGTGGGGGCAACGTATCAGAGAGCTATGGTTACACTCTTTGACGATATGACGCACAAAGAAATCGAAGTGTACGTGGACGATATGATTACAAAATCTCAAAGTGAAGAAGACCACTTGGATCATCTACTGAAGCTATTCGAGAGACTCTTAAAGTATCAATTGAGATTAAATCTAGCAAAATGCAGCTTCGGAGTTCACTCAAGCAAGTTACTTGGTTTCATCGTTAGTCAGCGAGGAATTGAAGTAGACCCTGACAAGTGTCGCTACTGCGAAAATCGGCGCCGGCTGAACAGAAGAGTCGCCACCGTGCGTTATTTATCCCACGGGAGGGAAAGGAAACGCTCAGAGTAAACCTCGCACAACACGGGAAAGGTATGGTCGTCGCAACCAAAACCTGGATTCGGGAGTCGGTTACGCAAGGGGAAGGTATTAGCATCCCTCACGTCCGTCGTACTCGACGGGATCCACGCTTGTTTTCGGGTATGGATTGTTATTCTATCTAACTATGGGTCGAGGGTTAAAAAGAAAAGAGAATGAAAATGAAAATGACTCGGCAAAGTATCGCACTTTATGCCTACGTATTCCCGTCTGGAACGAGAAATCAGAGTCAACGTAGTTCGCCTACCTACGGGAAAGGAGGGGAAGGTTGCTCGCTAGGATATCGCATCCTATGCCTACGTACTTCCACACAGCATGGAAGATCAGAGCAAACGTAGTTCGGGCCACGTACGACACAAGTCTGTCCTTGATTGATTTTATTCCTTCTGAAAAAAGGTTTTTTCTGATTAACAGTCCCAGCGGACAAAAATGACGTCTTGATGAGTTCACATTCTTTTACGGAAGAAGTGTCTTTTATTGTGCCTGAAATTTTTATGTGTTTTTCTGTTTGTTTTGAGAAAGAAGAGACAGAACTCTAACCTACGGTTGCGAAGGGAATCAAACTAACCTAATGTTATCATGCATGGGTTAAGACCTAGTGTCTATCATGTTCCTCTCTTGCACAGAGAGAAACAGAAATCCTACGGGATAGGCAGAAACAGAACCAATATCAAATATATACAGTAAAACAGTAAAATGCATGGATGCAACAGTACAAGCGAGGCAAGGGAGTCCCACTCAACCTCGAACCTAGAAAACAATAGGCAAAAGTGAACAGGCTTCACTTTCAACCCTACAGGGTAAACAGCAAACAATACAGTCAGGAAAACCAATCAATACATCAAGAAATGAAATACAGCAAAAAGATAAACAGCTTCAGCAGCTCTGAATCAACATCTAGCTTCAAGTAATCTCCAATCAGCTACAGGCTTCAACAAGCATCAATCTCCATCTTCGTGGCCTTCAGGCAAGGGCTTTGATCATCAGTCTTCTATCTGCAATGGCTTTTCTTCAAGCTCGAACCTCCAGGATGAGGAATCAGCCACAAGAGTGAAGTGAATGAATGTTAGACAGTTAATTACCTACCAATGGTGGTTCATCAACTGTTAACATTAAACAGAAAGTTTCCTCTCAAAAGTTCTATCTTTCAAATATATTCACTGATCCTTCCAAAGGAAGGAGGTGGATATTTGAAAGAGACTTTGAATCATAGAGAAAGGATGGATGCAGACAAGGCATTCCATGTTTGAGAAACAAGCTTTATAATCTAGAGCTCTGCCTAGCTCCTAAACCCTAGTCTCCTCAGCAGCTGCTAGCAAGAACCTCCTCAACTCTTGACAAATGATCTTAAATCTCTGGATCTCCAATGGTCTTCATCTCCTCAAGTCTTCAGCTCTCCCAAGTCCCCAGACAATCCCAATACCCAAGCAAGCAAGCAATAATCCCCAGAGGGCACACCACACCAGTCAATCAAATATACAGAGTATTAATAGCAGTAGGGGAATCCTGACTTTTTATAAGGGATCTAATAACTACCCATAGCCCCTATAGTCCCATAACTAATCTAGTTAAATCCTAAGTCCTAAGGGAAAGAATCAAATCTCCTAAGTCATCACCTAAAAAACCCTAATTTGTTCATGTTGTTCAAGCCTACATTAAGCACCTAAAATTAATTTCTAAAAATGGGAACTAAATTGTTTCTACAAGTTCAATATCTCATCTAAGCAACCTAAAAAGAATGAACAAAAAATATGAAAGTATCTAATAGAACAAAAATTAATAAAATCATGCATGAAATGAAACTATTTAAAATGTCATTTATTTAGAAAATATGAAAAAAATATCAAATAAAAATGAAAATGCAATTTTATTTAATGACAATTTTCTACACAGAACCAAGAAAATATAGAAAAAACAACCACTAAAAAAGAGTTAATTTCCTATTTTTTATGATTTTTTTAAAGTTGGTAAAAAATTAAAGTGAATTAAAAACTAAATTGAATTAAAATGAGAGGGAGGGGGTACTAATAGCAATTCGCCCCAGTTCATTTAGGATGGGCCAGGCAATGGTGGGGTGCGCGTAGCAAGTTTGGTTAAGCCCAGAACAAGTCAGCATTATTGAAAATAAAAAAACAAGCAGGGGGTGAGAAAAGCAGGATATTCACGTGTATTTTCTGATGGGCTTGGTACTGGGGGGTGGGGATATCATAAACACACTTAGGCCCGCCCGTTTCATTAAATGAAACGGTGCGTTTAGGGCTTCTATTCTCTCCCTCCAAATCTTCAGTACGAATGAGAGCCACACGATGGGCTCTGAGGTCAATGGTCCAACAAGCCATGGACGGTCCTGATTGCGTCTTCAACCTTGGTTCAGGAGAACTAGGGTTTCCCTCCATGAACAACCATGCACGCACCAACTTCAGCCTCTCGGTTCTCTCTCCACAGTGCACGAAACAACACGATCCAAACATGAAAAATACTCTAAATCTCTCCCTCTATACGTCTATGGTGGTAATTCATTCTGAAATTCAGCCTAACTCTCAACCCGAGCGCAACAAGTTCTGGCCACCATGAAAATGCTCTGCAACTTATCAGCATAATTCTTAATCAAACCTATACTAATCTAATCTATGACTAATGGTGATTATTCTGATCTATCAAACTAAGATTATAATGCACTCTACTACAAGATCCAAGTCCTAACAGTTCTAACAACCTGTCAACAATCATCACTAAACAACACCTAATCAATCAGAAATGCTCTACTAACATCGTACATCATATCTAAACTAATAAAACCATGCTAAACTAACTAAATCGAGCAATGGCAGAGAAAATGCACCTGGTGTGAAAGCTTGGAAATGCTGATGGAACTCGTGGATCTGAGGCTTTTGAGGCTTGGATCTTGATCAACTAACTCAGTGCTCGATTCTGTATGCAACACCTTGATGATTCTTGCCTTGGATCTTGCTGTCCAATGGAAATTGCAATTTGTGTGTTCTTGATGGAAGTGCACGAAAATGATCAATATCCACCAAATCTTTGATTCAATTCTGATCCATGATGATGATTGAATGTAGGAGGATCAATGTTGATGAGAATTGATGAAGATTTTGGGAAATTTGGAGGGAATTGCAATGAGAAAGAATAGAGAGAATTTGGGAAATTTTTGGTGAAAAATGAATCCAACCCTTGCTCAATTCTGATTTCATGAATATATAGGGCTCAATGGAAACTTCTAGATCCATCTTACAACTTCCCTTGCCTTCCAACTTTGATTGATTTTGGTTATGTTTCTTCAAATACAAGTAACCATAAGTAACTTTTCTTTTTCCTTCTAAACTCAAAAAAGTGCTTGAACCATTGTCTCTAAAATGTCTTTTGGACCCAAAATCATATATTGGAAATCTCCATTTGGACTTATAAATCTCTCAAACCATTTTTCACTTTGACTTTATTTAAGTTATAAGCCATTTTAGTTCAAATTTGACCAATCATGCAACTTCATGTTATGAGCTTTTCCAACAATTTGTGACCTTCTTTCTAGACTCAAAATGTCATTTGGAGCAAGTTTGATGTTGTAAGTTTTTCCATTTGAGGCCTCCTTGTATGAGTTTTGGACATAGGTTAAAATGACCTGTAATTCACAAATGACCAAAATACCCTTTGCTTGCCAAGACCATAAGTTGAGTTCCACACATCATATGAAGGCATACTATACCATTCTAGAAAGCTAAGACAATGAGGAACAATTCTTATGTTTACCAGAAATTCATTTGAAATCTCCTTGAGGGGTAAAAATTGCTTGGAAGACAAGTCACTTTCACAGACAAAATTTCAGATACCTCAGATGACCTGTAACTTGCAAGGACCATAACTTGAGTTCTATAAATCTCCTTGATGTCTTCCACAACTCAAATTAAAGGTATTGAGATCCTATACAAGTTTCATGTTGGCCAAGGATCCATTTGAAGCTTGCATTTTGACTTATCTTGCTTGGAAATTTGACCTAAACTAGGGGATTTTACACAGAAACCCTAATTTAGAAACTCCTCTTCTCCTTGATTTATCTTGAATTCTTCTTGGCATATCTCCATATCCTTCTTTATATGTCCAATGATGAACCCCACATCTCTCCACTAGACTTGAATGCCCCTTAAATCAGTCAATTGACCTAGGGTTGACCCAGATGAAACCCTAGTTGACTGCCTTCAGCTATAGCTCTTGTGCTCTCATCAATGACTTGTCTCCTTCTTTAAATGACTTTCTAAGTCTCTCATAATGTCTAGATACCCTCCATGCCTT
The DNA here is from genome assembly GCA_963859935.3 of Lathyrus sativus. Lineage (NCBI taxonomy): Eukaryota > Viridiplantae > Streptophyta > Magnoliopsida > Fabales > Fabaceae > Lathyrus > Lathyrus sativus. Next base: position 114,182,236 of record OZ012736.1, on the reverse strand, counting down.
CAACTCACAGCTCACAACCCTCTTGTTGACCCTCAGATACCCTCAGCTGGGAGATGGACTCAAGGCTTGATCTGCTGAACTCTCTGCTTTCAAATTCTTTTCTAATGACTTGAATGAGATTGAATTGGGATAATAACCTCTTGATAGGCTTCTAGAGATGAGAATAATGATTGGTCCCCTGTTGAATGACTTGCTATGCATATGCTATGCATGATGGTTAGTCTATGTACATGACTCTATATGCAAATGCTAATGATATGGAAACATAAACCAAGTGAATAAGGTTGGGCAAATTTTAGGGTGCAACAGCTGCCCCTATTCAAGCGGCTTGGACCCGATTGGGTGAAGAGCCCGGAGCCTTCAGACATTCGCGGTACGAGACGGTTGAATACCAGTGAAACCAGAAATTTGCCAACCGCAGAAATAACTGCGCCACTGCTTGGGGAACGACATTCATCCGCTGAATACGACTGTTACGGCAACCCACTGATCTCGTGCGACCGTGCTGGGGATTGTCTTCATCATTCTGAAGAGGATTCTGTCATAACAGATTGCTTGCTTGTCCACGTTAGGCCTCTGTCTGTCATCAATACGAAGAAATCTCAACTAAAACCTGTCCACGTTAGGATTCCACTTGCTGTTAACCCAGAAAAATCTCGGCACCTCCGCTGGGGATGATTCGTCTGTATTTCCATAAACTGAATCGTCCACGTTAGGAATAAAATTCTTCCACGTTAGGAGTAACACCTGTCCACATTAGGAATCATTTCTTCTGTATCTGTCCACGTCAGGACTAACCTTTTCATCTTTCCACGTCAGGAAGCCATCTTCTTTCCACATAAGGAGAACTATATCAATCTGTCCACGTAAGGACTCCAATACCACTTGACATGTCCGCGTCAGGACTCCATTCTTTCCACGTAAGGAATCCAACTTTGGTTCTGAACCTGTCCACGTTAGGACTCAACTTTCCACGTAAGGAGTACATCATTCTTCCACGTCAGGAATCAACTTTTTCTTTCCACGTCAGGAATACTTCTTCTTCTGAATCCGTCCACGTCAGGACTAAACTTTCCACGTAAGGAATCTATTTCCTTCTTTCACGTTAGGAATAACCTCTTTGGCTTTCCATGTCAGGAATACAAGCCTCTTTCCACATAAGGAATGCTATCCGTTTTCCACGCAAGGAAACATAACTTTTCCACATAAGGCAACCAATTCCTTCCGATTTGTCCACGTCAGGACTACATTTTTCCACGTAAGGAATGCCATCTTAATCTGTCCACATAAGGACTCCACTCTTTCCACGTCAGGAATGCTGTCATTTCCACGTAAGGAAACTATCTTTTTCCACGTAAGGAATCATCTCTGATATGTCCGCGTAAGGACTATATCGTCCACGTTAGGACCCACTTCTCCACGTTAGGAATAATAATTTCTTTGATTTGTCCACGTCAGGACACTGATCTCGTCTTGATTTGTCCATGTTAGGACTCAAGCGTCTTCGACCCGCTGAGGAGATAAGACTTGTCCACGTAAGGACTCACACGTTTGTCTGGTCTGTCCACGTCAGGGCACCAACACAAAGAGTAATCACTTTTGTCAACGTCATGACTTCCCATTCCACTCATTTCGAGAACCCGAATCTGTCCACGTTAGGACTAACACACCTCACCAATCCGGGGAAATAAACCTGTCCACGTTAGGACGCCCACTTCTGAAGAAATCCCGTCAATATAGGGATAAATTGTCCACGTCAGGACTTAGTTCTCCAATGATCCTCACCCACAAACTCCTCAGCACCAACGTGACAGCGACTTTGAGGCGGACTCTACTGGGGATGCCTGGAAACCACACTATCGGACGCCTGCTCTGATAACCGGCGGTGGCCTCTGAAATTCTGATTCATGGAACCCCTGATGACAACTAATTCTGTCTGGGAATAAAGAGAAACTTATCCTGGTAACTCTGTGGAGAATACTGCCGAAACTGACATTATCATTGAATATCTTATGCCGAGATCTTGAATGTTTGGTTGTTCATTTGAGCAAGAGCTCCCTCTACATGAGTTGCTAAAGTACAGGAACTGTTTCAGCAAAATAAATGCTGAAGATAATGCCGACTCCGCCGGGGATAGCCAGGTGCTACAGAATTATTCCAGCAAAGTAAATGCTGAAAAGGTGAAGTCAACCCTGCTGGGAAATTGGGAGCTCCAACCAAACGCCTTGTTGAGGTAACCCCCTGCTGGGGAATAGCAGATGTGCATAGTACGATCGGACTTTTTGCTGGAACGCAAACTGATATTACACAATATCTCTGACAAAATAAATGACAGGACCCACCATCAACTCTGCTTGGGAGAGTCATAATCTTCGAGTTCCACTGGAAGGAATGAAAACACTTGCAAAGAGAATTCCGCTGGGGATAGGATGATTCTCTCGGGGAAAATCCACTGACTCCGCTGGGGGAGAGTGCATGACCCTGCGGGGAAAGATGAACCTGTCTGAATACAGCCTTACGATCTTGGAATCGTCAAACTCTATTGAGGACAAATAACCTTTCTGCTCCCTTTGGGTAAGCTACGGCTAGCTGGGGAATTCTATCCTTCTTCAGGAAGACCATGCATGACCTGCGTGGGGATTAAGTCTTTCGTTATCGCAATCTTTTGATCATCTTCCTCGTATGGTTATGAAACCTGCAACAACACAAACAAGACACGACAAGCCTATGCAATCAAATCAATTCAGGTTAGTGACGTTACACTCAGTTAATTCAAAGCTTTAACAATTGTTGGCAAGGGCCAGTGATGTTATACTCATGCTAGCTTTACTAAACTTAGGCGTTTTATCATGCACAAAACAGTAAAGAACCAGCATCAAGTACTGAATAACATATTTTCATTGATTGGGCCCCTGAATGGGCGGAACTTTATACATGGGATGTAACTCCTGAAAAGAGGAAGCTACGCAAAGCAAATATACAAGTATGCAAGTATGCACAAGAAGCATGAATATTGACAACTTAAATTTGTACACATGTCGGCAACGGGATGCAGATGAACACCACGAACTGATCCTCCCATGACTCACCCGACTCTAATGCTTTCCCGGTATCCCCACTTCTGAAGAGATTGTATCCGATAACTGGCTCCTCAAATGTATTCTCCCGCATTGATGCTCATTGCAATATCAAATTCGGACCGCAGTCATTTGCTTTTCAAATCCCTAACTTTTGCGTGAACCGCCCTTTACGGGTTTTCAATTCGCCGGGATACCCTTTTTTGCCGAAGCCGCCCAGTGTAGGTTTTCAACTTCGCGGGTGTACATTTTTTCAATTTTATCCCTAACTTTTGCCCGAACCTTTCATTCTGTTTTTGGTTCGCCAGGATGCCCCATTTTTGCCTGGACTCTCTTTTTCTGTCCAGCGGGTCTATTTTAAGCAAAGTATTTTTTAACTGCGTCCGAATTCATAGGTGACGCAAAGTCTTCTCCGTCCATGGTGGACAACAACAACGCTCCTCCTGAGAAGACTTTACTAACAACGTATGGCCCTTCGTAGTTGGGGGTCCACTTGCCCCTGTGATCTGCTTGCGGCGGGAGAATCCTTTTCAGCACAAGGTCGCCCGTCTGAAAGCTTCGCGGATGTATCTTCTTGTCGTACGCTTTCTTCATTCGGCTCTGGTACAAACGACCGTATGCTAGGGAAGCTAGCCTCTTCTCGTCCATTAAGCTCAGTTGGTTCAATCTATTCGTTACCCATTCTGCCTCGTCCAGCTGAACGTCTCGCAATACCCTCAGAGAAGGGATCTCAACTTCCAATGGTAATACCGCTTCCATTCCGTATACCAACGAGAACGGAGTTGCCCCGGTTGATGTGCGTACCGTCGTACGATAACCGTGCAAAGCAAAAGGTAGCATTTCATGCCAATCCTTATAGGTCACCACCATCTTCTGGACGATCTTCTTTATATTCTTATTGGCCGCTTCGACAGCGCCATTCATCTTGGGTCGGTAAGGGGAGGAGTTGTGATGTTCGATCTTGAAATTCTGACAGAGCTCCTTCATCATTTTGTTGTTCAGATTTGAACCATTATCCGTGATTATCCGCTCGGGAATCCCATATCGGCAAATGATATCTCTCTTGATGAATCTAGCCACCACTTGCTTCGTTACATTTGCGTAAGACGCCGCTTCCACCCACTTGGTGAAATAATCGATTGCTACTAGGATGAACCGATGCCCGTTAGAAGCCGTCGGCTCGATCTTTCCGATCATATCGATTCCCCACATCGAGAATGGCCATGGAGATGACATCACATTTAGAGGACTCGGAGGCACGTGTATCTTGTCAGCATAGATTTGGCACTTGTGGCACTTCCTCGCGAACTTGAAACAATCAGTTTCCATCGTCAGCCAAAAGTAACCTGCCCTCAGCAGCTTTCTCGTCATAGCATGCCCACCAGCATGCGTACCAAAGGTACCTTCGTGAATTTCCTCCATGAGAAGCTTTGCCTCTTTCTCGTCTACACAACGCAACAACACCAAATCGTGGTTTCTTCTGTACAAGACGCCATCTGGATTCAAGTAGAAATTACCCGCTAATCTCCTGAGAGTCTTCTGATCTTGACTGGATGCCCCAGCCGGATACTCTTTATTCTTCAGGAAATTAAGGATATCGAAATACCACGGTTTGTCATCAGATGCTTCATCAATAGCAAATACATAAGCTGGCCTGTCCAACCGAGAGATAGTGATTTGGGGAGCTTCGTTCCAGAAGTTGACCTTGTACATGGAGGACAAAGTGGCAAGGGCGTCAGCCATTTGATTTTCTGCCCGCGGTACGTGATGCAATTCAACCTTGTCGAAGAAAGGCAACAATCTCCTTGCATAATTCATGTAATGTATCAAATTGGGCTGACGTGTCTCCCATTCCCCTTTTATCTGATTCACTACCAGAGCTGAGTCTCCGTATACATCTAGATGCTTGATTCGCAAATCAATGGCTTCTTCAAGCCCCATTATGCAAGCTTCGTATTCGGCCTCATTGTTGGTAACGGCAAAGGTCAATCGGGCAGTAAACGGGATATGCGACCCGTGTGGCGTGGTGATGATTGCCCCTATTCCGCTACCGTAAGCATTCACGGCTCCGTCAAATATCATCTTCCATTTGGACCCCAACTCCGGTCCCTCGTCTGGCAATGGTTCTTCACAATCTTTCATCTTTAGGTACATGATATCCTCGTCAGGAAAATCAAACCTCATCGATTGGTACTCTTCAATAGGCTGCTCCGCCAGATACTCAGACAGCACACTCCCCTTTATAGCCTTTTGCGAGACGTATTGGATATCATATTCAGTCAAGACCATCTGCCAACGGGAAATTCTACCCGACAACGCCTGCTTTTCAAATACATATTTGATAGGATCCATCTTCGAGATGAGCATGGTTGTATGATTCAGCATGTACTGCCTCAAACGCTTGGCGGCCCAGGCTAGCGCGCAACAAGTTTTCTCCAGCATTGAGTATCGAGATTCACAGTCTGTAAATTTCTTACTCAGGTAATAGATCGCATGCTCTTTTCTTCCTGTCTCGTCGTGTTGACCGAGAACACAACCCATGCTTCCCTCAAGAACCGTCAAATACATGATCAAGGGTCTCCCTGCCACTGGGGGTATCAAAATAGGAGGCTCCTGCAGATACTTCTTTATTTTATCGAATGCCTTTTGACAATTTTCGTTCCACGTTACAGCTTGATCTTTCTTTAGCAACTTGAATAATGGTTCACACGTGGCCGTTAGGTGAGATATGAACCGGGCAATGTAGTTCAATCTCCCTAAAAACCCGCGCACCTCTTTCTCTGTTTTAGGCGTCGGCATTTCTTGAATCGCTTTTATTTTAGCAGGATCGACCTCTATTCCTCTTTCGCTTACGATAAACCCCAGCAGTTTACCCGATCTCACCCCGAAGGTGCATTTATTAGGGTTCAGCCTCAGCCTGAACTTCCTAAGTCTTTTAAACAACTTCAGCAGATTCACCAGATGCTCTTCCTCCGTCTGGGATTTGGCAATCATATCGTCAACATAAACTTCGATCTCTTTATGCATCATGTCATGGAAAAGAGTCGTCATCGCACGCTGATATGTTGCCCCAGCATTTTTCAAACCAAAGGGCATCACTTTGTAGCAAAATGTTCCCCAAGGCGTTATGAAAGTAGTCTTCTCCATATCCTCTGGCGCCATTTTAATTTGATTGTAGCCTGAAAAGCCATCCATGAAGGAGAATACAGAGTATTGAGCAGTATTATCAACTAACACGTCAATATGAGGAAGCGGAAAATCGTCTTTTGGGCTTGCTTTATTCAAATCTCGATAATCCACGCACATTCGAACCTTGCCATCTTTCTTTGGCACTGGTACGATGTTGGCAACCCATGAAGGATACTTCGTCACAGCCAGGAACCCAGCGTCCCACTGTTTCTGAACCTCTTCTTTGATCTTCATTGCCATATCTGGTCGAGTTCTGCGAAGCTTTTGTTTGACCGGCGAGCAATCTTCTTTCAGTGGCAGGCGATGCACGACCATATCTGTATCGAGCCCTGGCATATCTTCATACGACCAAGCGAATACATCACTATACTCTCTGAGCATTTCAACCAGTCTCCGCTTGATATCTTCCTGCAGCGCGGCTCCGATACGAATATTTTTCTCAACCCCTTCCGACCCCAAATTGATAATTTCGATAACCTCGTCGTGAGGCAGAATGGCTCTTTCCTCTTGCTTTACTATCCAAGACAGTTCTTCAGGAACGTCGCTATCTTCGACAACCTCTTCTTCAGCCTGAAACACCGGGTGCTCAAAGTCGGGACGAGTCATAGGTGGTTCAAGGATGTCATCTGAAAATGTTATCCTGCAAAAGGAATGGTTAAGTGCTTCAAAATGCGTATAAAGCGAATAACCACGTTGCCATTTTATTGAAAAATACAAAATAAGAAAGACAGAGATTACAGTATTTGCACATGAAAAAACGCCATTTATTTAATGATTAACACGCAATGTTTATAACAACACAGCCCTAAGCAAATCCTGATGCCCCGGGCAAGACATCAGATTATTCAACAATTAATAAAGCAAAGCATTACTGTTTAAAAGTCACAGGAACAAGCTCCTGAATAGACCAGTTGCACAGTCCTTGTCCTGGCGTGCTTGGCTGAATCCAGGCATCCATATCACAGTCGCTGTCTCCTTCATCAGACTCTGAAGCAGCATTGACAGTTTCATGACATACTCCACTGGCAGAGATGGTAATTGGCTTTCTGAAACGAGGGGCCCCCACGGAAGGAGTTGATGACGACGGTTGGTACCCCAGCCCGAACCGGTCCATCTTCACAGGAATGTCCAGCACTTTGCCCCAGCCCTTGGCTTCTCCTGCTTCCACTAGAGCTTGAGCTTCCTTATACGATGAGACAGCTATCTCTGGCACTTTGCTCGGCCCGGGACTCTTGTCCTTGATGCGCAAACCTTCGAATGCCTGGCAGGGCGTCTCGTGGATCTCTCCGTCGACTTCCACATATTTAAACGACGATAAATGGCTGACCAGGATGTCTTCTTCTCCGCACACGGTGACTATGCTGTCTCCGACCATATATTTTAACTTCTGATGCAGGGTAGACGTGACGGCCCCTGCCCCATGAATCCAGGGTCTTCCAAGCAAGCAGCTATACGCAGGCTGTATATCCATGATATAAAACTCCGTTGCAAACACTTCCGGCCCCACTTGCCGAGGCAAGGTAATCGATCCGAAGACTGTTCTCCGCGTGCCGTCAAATGCTCTGACTACCAAATCACTGGGTGTACACAAAATCCCTCGAACATCCAGCTTCATCATCGCCTTCTTGGGCAGCACATTCAAAGATGATCCGGTGTCAACCAATACGTGCGACATTACTGATCCTCTACACTCAACAGATACGTGTAATGCCATATTATGATCTCTCCCTTTCGGAGTCAAGTCAAAATCGGTAAAACCCAGACTGTGGCCTGCATTCACATGTGCCAATACTCCTTCTAGCTGATTTACGGAGACATCTTGGGGTACAAAAGAAGTGTCCAAGACTTTCAGCAAAGCGTTTCTGTGAGCTTCCGAACACAACAGCAATGATAGGATAGATATTTTGGACGGTGTCTGCTGCAGATGCTCCACAATCTTATAATCACTTTTTCGAATTAAGCGCATGAATTCTTCCACATCCTTCGATGCTGCTTCTTTTTCACTTGCTTGTACCGGAACATTTTCAACCACTTTCCCTTTTCCTTTCGCTAGTCTTTCAGCCTCCACTTCAGGAGATATAAAAATCCTGCCACTCCTTGTCATGCCTCCTGAACCAACAACATTATCCACAATCTCCGCTGGCTGCTTGTTAACATCAATTTTTATCCCGTCACAATATACTTCTAACCCATATGACCATGGGACTGCTTTCGTGTTCTCGTACGGGATTGGCCCGGCTTTAGTTATGGTGATCGGTGGTCGCTGAGCTGGTGCTGCAATAGTGATCGTCTTCCGAGGAATCGTTACTGTGGCCACATCACTCCGATTATCCACTACTGCCCTTGCAGGCTCGTCAGTTGCCGCTCGATCAAACTGCAATATGCCCTCATCAATTAAAGCCTGAATGCATTTCTTCAAATCCTCACACCCCCCAGCTAGGGTCCAACAATCTAAGCAATACTCGTTACATCCTGGGTAAACACCTCCTTGTAACAGTCGGCTCTTTATCTCGCTCAGCGGCGTCTTTAAATCTTCAACATTCAGAATAAGATTCAGACCTTCCTCAGTCAGCACGGCGTTTGCCCCATGATTAGGCATGGGTTTCTGGACTATATTCGGACCTGCCGTTCCGAAATTGATAGTCTTGTTGTCTAAAAGATCCTGCACAACATGCTTAAAAGCATGACAACCTTCTATATCGTGGCCCGGAGCCCCAGAATGAAACTCGCAGTGCCTGCTTGCATCGTAACCAAACGGGGGAGCTCCCGTTATCGGTGCCAGAGTTCTTTTCTCTATCAGGTTCAATCCCAACAATGTCTGCAATAAATCGGCATATGTTGAGGGAGGCTTCTCAAACACTCTTCTCGGTTTACTACCCTGGAATCTTCGCTGAGCCTGCTGTGCCCCCTGCTGAGGCTGCTGTTGCTGTGGCATTGGTTGCTGCTGAACCGGTTGTTGTTGCTGGAGTGATTGTTGCTGATAGGGAATAGTAACACTCGCCACCTGCTGCGGCTGACGATATTGACCTCGTCCCCTGCCTCGACCTCGGCCTCGGCCTCCAAATACTGCGCTGGCTTCGCCCTGACGGCGCCCACCATAAGCTTTCCTATTACTGCCAGATGCAGTTGATTCCTCGACTTGGAACTTTCCTTGCTTAATGTTACGTTCAATCTTTTCTCCCATTAGAATCAGGTCTGAAAAACTGGCCAGAGACGTATGAAACAGCATATCATGAAACAGCCCTGTGAATGTGCCGACAAACATGTCATTCATTTCCTTATCTTCTACCGGAGGACGGACCCTGGCAGCCATATCGCGCCACCTTTGCGCGTACTCTTTAAAGCTCTCCCCCTTCTTCTGCGACAGCCCGGCCAACTGGACCCGATTGGGTGCCAGGTCGCTGTTATACTTGTAATGGGCTACAAATGCCTCTGCCAATTGCTTCCACGTCTTGATATCAGTTGGCTCCAACCCCATGTACCACTCTAGGGAAGGGCCCGACAGACTATCCTGAAAGAAATGCATTAGCATTCTTTCATCAGTTGAGTATGCAGACATCTTTCTGTAATAAGCTCGTACATGCACTTTCGGACATGTGTCTCCTTTGTACTTATCGAACGCAGGAGCTTTGAATTTAATTGGCACCCTCAAACCAGGTACCAGACCCATGGTTGCCATGTCCAATCCCACAGCACTTTGATTTAAGACTCCCTTCATCTGCTCTTCCAGCATTCTAATCTTTTGGGAATCATCCATCGGCCCTTCAAAACCTCCTCCGGAGAAGGCGTCCTCCTGCTGATCTTCTTGCCACATACCGTTTCCAGCCCCGTACCCATCATATCCATTATTACGTCCAGCTCTGAACTGATTCATCCCCGGACCTCGGCCTCTGTTGCCGTACCCTTGAACACCTCCAGCAGGACCAAAAGCCATAAATCCAGTACCGTTTCCGTTTCCAAAGCCTCCGTAACCCTGATTGACCATACCATAACCATCTTGCCCAAAGCCTTGAGCATTAAAGCCATATTTCCCAGTGTTATCGAATCCCTGCTCGTTGAATCCGAATCCAGTATTGACAAAGCCATTGCCTCCTAGATTATCTCCTAAATTGACATCACCCAGCCCAGCATTATGGACAGCGGTCTCATTCCCCACTCCGACGTTACCATTCACAGCGGCGGTAGCGTTGTTGATATTAGCAGCAGGTGTATTGATTACAGGCGGCGCCACTGGCGTGGGAGTGCCGTCTCCATGAGCAGTATCGACCCGGACAGACTGATGATCTTCATTACCATGACCAGCGCTTCGGGCCAACAGAGGCTGGACCATGGCCTGCAAATTCTCCTGCCCTTTTGCTATAGCTTCCATGGTCTGCATGAAGAGAGCGAGCTTCTCGCGCACATCTTGCATCTCGTTCTGCATTTGGTCCATGATTTTTCGACAATTGGAGCGTGTAGAATAGCGGTGCGGATGTTGATCTGCAATCCTGGTAAGTACCTGGTAAAAGCGAGAAATAAGACACTATTCAAAGATTACCTGTAATGCAATATGAATATGAATGCAATGCAATGTGTGTCTGTGCCTTAGGGAAGTTCATTCCCCCAGTTCTAGTGCGAAGGTGCCGGTGCAGTGACAGTGTTGACAATAGGAATATCGGAGCTGAATCATAGAAAGCCTCATATATTGCAGGGAGAATCAATAAGCCCAGGGTACAATATCACTGAGAGTACAAAGAAGGCATGACCTCAACCAACAATCCTGGTGATGGTCAGCACTATGCAAATAAAGCATACGAGTTACTACATGAAATGATCAAATCCTCCCAAAAGTCTGGTACTCCTCTATCAACTTCTTGGTCTCTGGTTTCTCCTTTTAAGGACACGGCGTACGTCTTCAGCAGTTTCTTCCCATGTTGCTTCTCCGAAGCAATCTTCTAACTTTCGCTTCTGAGACACTGCTTCATCTCTGGATTTGATTGCCTTGTTCAGAGCATGCTGGACACTATACCGGGTCATCACTTCCTCCTCACACTTCTTGATGCTAGACTTCAACTTCTCTTCGAGGTCGGAAATTTTTCTGCTTCAGCTTATCTTCCCTCTTCTTATTGTTAGTGAGTGTAGCATTCCAAGTCTTATTGCAAGAAGATATCTCTCGGTGAGCGATGTCAAGCGCCTTCTTTTTTGATTCCAGCATGTCATGGGAGCTTCTGAACTCTTTCCCCAGACGTTCGCGCTTCTTCTTTTCTTCAGTCAACTCAGCCCCTAACCTGTTTAACAGCTCGATCTGTTGTTGGAGAGCATATACGGCCTTGTTTTTCTCACTGCGTACTTGGGATAACTCTTGCTCTAACCCTTCATTAATCTTCATCAAGGCTTCTTTTTCTCTCACAACTTGCTCGTACGCCTCCCTAGAAACAGTAGTTGGCTCTTCTGCCGGAACGGGAACAAGAATTGGTGCATCTGGAAACGGCATCCTCAACTGACTAGACCTCTCCTGAATCCAAACTCTATAAGGTGCATAGGCCTGACAGTCATTCTTTCCTAACAAAGGCTTCCCTTTGCGGTTAATACGTGTCCAGGCATGTTGCAACTTGGCTAATAACTCCCCCTTCGCGTCACCGGTGAAGTACAGAGATTCCTGTACTTCTTCCTCCTGAGGTGGATTCTTCAGTGCATATCCGAACTGGCGAATGAATAGAGAAGGGTTGTAATTGATACACCCTTTTCTTCCTATCAGCGGCACATTAGGGTACCCAGAACAGCTGAAGATGAGCTCGGATCCCAACAAATCTCGATCAAACCATACAACGTCTTTGGAAGATAGCCTCATCAGGCGTTCTGACCAACTGGCTGAGGTTGCACTGTCCACAAATGGTCCTTTCATGGGAAGGTGACTCTTGAACCACATATTCAACAGAGGAGCACAGCAGTACACATCCTTTCCTCTTCGGTTCTCATTCTTATAGTGCAATGAATGATAGAAGTCTCCAATCAAAGTTGGCACTGGGTTGCCTGCAGCAAACAGATAGAAAGCATCCAAATCCACAAAGTTGGGCAAGTTAGGAAACAGCACGATTCCATAAATGCATAGAGCCAGAATAGTATTGAAAACCACCCAACAACCGTTCTTGGCGTACTCTCGAGCTTTGACAACTAAGAAGTCAAGAGAGAAACCTGAAACCCCAAGCCAAGAAGTCAATAACAGTTCTGCAGCGTCCATATGTAAGGCTTTGGCTAAGTCCTCCAACTTGGGCTCAGCAGCAGAGTGAATAAAGGGAACCCTGTTCTGCACGGGAAGCTCAGTAAACTCCACATACTCCTCAATAGTAGGTCCTAGAATGAAGTCAGCAAAAGTAAAGCATCTCAATGCGGGGTCATAGAACTGCATCAAGGTGTATAGCCCGTTCATCTCATCAGCAGTGGGCTTGCAGACTAATCTCAGTAATCTCCCATGGCTCATTCTGAAGCTTCTCCTAACCTCCTCATCGGCAAGAGATATCAGACCAAGCAAAGAAGTAATATCAGGCGAAGGCAGCTTATACGCAACTGTCTTCCTCAAACTAGCCATAATCAATACTCAGAAGTCCGGGCACTAGAACTAGGGAAATGCAAATGCACCTGCAGCACAGACACACGTTAGTGAAATGCAAATGGTAATGGATATGCAGGCAATGCAATGCAAGTAACATGCAACAGGGACCGAAGCTGTAGCTGAATAGCCTGAACCCAATCAAGAAAGGTCTCAGATAGACCATCCAGAAGTCCTCAAACCCTGGCCTCAGATAGCCCTAAAACAAAGCTCCAACACTGGTCTCTGACAGACCTCAAACCATAACTCCCACTGGTCTCTGGCAGACCTCAAAACACATCTCTAATTGGTCTCTGACAGACCTCAGAACACATCTCCAAATGGTCTCTGACAGACCTCATAACTCTCCATAAATACCCAGGATCTCTGATCGAGAACAAACCGGTATCTGAAGGTCTGGTTACCTGCATAACCCCAAACCCTCTCACAGGTGGATGTCCTAGTAACTGACAAAGGTACGGCATCCTATGCGGTCGTCGGCGTCACAGACTTTCAGGGTTGATGATACGATTCCCAGAAGGAGTGGCATCATCAAATCCTGAAGAGGCCTCACTTAGCCAACTTCCAAATGATCGGTTCCCGGAGTCGACAATTCAGCTGACCAACAACCCCTTCGACCCAAAGGGTAGAAAAAGAAGCCAACCAGAAGAACCTCGTCCGAGTGTAGATTTCATGAGACACTAATGCAAGCAAAGCCGGCACGCGCCCACTACTTTCTACGCTAATTCTAGGTGCACTCAAGCCCAGGTCCGGCTTATCTCTCAATATCAGAACACCCGTCACACCCCAAATACAGCAATAATAATCAATATACAAAGCTGAAAACACAAGGTTAGAAATATACAATAACTCCATACAAAATCCTCGACGGGAAAACAAGCGCTAGGATTGACTCTCTTAAGGGACGTTGGATCCCAAATGCATAAGAGCCCCCGCAGTCCTTAGCAGCCAGGGGACGCTATTCCCCAGCAGAGTCGCCAGCTGTCGCTACTGCGAAAATCGGCGCCGGCTGAACAGAAGAGTCGCCACCGTGCGTTATTTATCCCACGGGAGGGAAAGGAAACGCTCAGAGTAAACCTCGCACAACACGGGAAAGGTATGGTCGTCGCAACCAAAACCTGGATTCGGGAGTCGGTTACGCAAGGGGAAGGTATTAGCATCCCTCACGTCCGTCGTACTCGACGGGATCCACGCTTGTTTTCGGGTATGGATTGTTATTCTATCTAACTATGGGTCGAGGGTTAAAAAGAAAAGAGAATGAAAATGAAAATGACTCGGCAAAGTATCGCACTTTATGCCTACGTATTCCCGTCTGGAACGAGAAATCAGAGTCAACGTGGTTCGCCTACCTACGGGAAAGGAGGGGAAGGTTGCTCGCTAGGATATCGCATCCTATGCCTACGTACTTCCACACAGCATGGAAGATCAGAGCAAACGTAGTTCGGGCCACGTACGACACAAGTCTGTCCTTGATTGATTTTATTCCTTCTGAAAAAAGGTTTTTTCTGATTAACAGTCCCAGCGGACAAAAATGACGTCTTGATGAGTTCACATTCTTTTACGGAAGAAGTGTCTTTTATTGTGCCTGAAATTTTTATGTGTTTTTCTGTTTGTTTTGAGAAAGAAGAGACAGAACTCTAACCTACGGTTGCGAAGGGAATCAAACTAACCTAATGTTATCATGCATGGGTTAAGACCTAGTGTCTATCATGTTCCTCTCTTGCACAGAGAGAAACAGAAATCCTACGGGATAGGCAGAAACAGAACCAATATCAAATATATACAGTAAAACAGTAAAATGCATGGATGCAACAGTACAAGCGAGGCAAGGGAGTCCCACTCAACCTCGAACCTAGAAAACAATAGGCAAAAGTGAACAGGCTTCACTTTCAACCCTACAGGGTAAACAGCAAACAATACAGTCAGGAAAACCAATCAATACATCAAGAAATGAAATACAGCAAAAAGATAAACAGCTTCAGCAGCTCTGAATCAACATCTAGCTTCAAGTAATCTCCAATCAGCTACAGGCTTCAACAAGCATCAATCTCCATCTTCGTGGCCTTCAGGCAAGGGCTTTGATCATCAGTCTTCTATCTGCAATGGCTTTTCTTCAAGCTCGAACCTCCAGGATGAGGAATCAGCCACAAGAGTGAAGTGAATGAATGTTAGACAGTTAATTACCTACCAATGGTGGTTCATCAACTGTTAACATTAAACAGAAAGTTTCCTCTCAAAAGTTCTATCTTTCAAATATATTCACTGATCCTTCCAAAGGAAGGAGGTGGATATTTGAAAGAGACTTTGAATCATAGAGAAAGGATGGATGCAGACAAGGCATTCCATGTTTGAGAAACAAGCTTTATAATCTAGAGCTCTGCCTAGCTCCTAAACCCTAGTCTCCTCAGCAGCTGCTAGCAAGAACCTCCTCAACTCTTGACAAATGATCTTAAATCTCTGGATCTCCAATGGTCTTCATCTCCTCAAGTCTTCAGCTCTCCCAAGTCCCCAGACAATCCCAATACCCAAGCAAGCAAGCAATAATCCCCAGAGGGCACACCACACCAGTCAATCAAATATACAGAGTATTAATAGCAGTAGGGGAATCCTGACTTTTTATAAGGGATCTAATAACTACCCATAGCCCCTATAGTCCCATAACTAATCTAGTTAAATCCTAAGTCCTAAGGGAAAGAATCAAATCTCCTAAGTCATCACCTAAAAAACCCTAATTTGTTCATGTTGTTCAAGCCTACATTAAGCACCTAAAATTAATTTCTAAAAATAGGAACTAAATTGTTTCTACAAGTTCAATATCTCATCTAAGCAACCTAAAAAGAATGAACAAAAAATATGAGAGTATCTAATAGAACAAAAATTAATAAAATCATGCATGAAATGAAACTATTTAAAATGTCATTTATTTAGAAAATATGAAAAAAATATCAAATGAAAATGAAAATGCAATTTTATTTAATGACAATTTTCTACACAGAACCAAGAAAATATAGAAAAAACAACCACTAAAAAAGAGTTAATTTCCTATTTTTTATGATTTTTTTAAAGTTGGTAAAAAATTAAAGTGAATTAAAAACTAAATTGAATTAAAATGAGAGGGAGGGGGTACTAATAGCAATTCGCCCCAGTTCATTTAGGATGGGCCAGGCAATGGTGGGGTGCGTGTAGCAAGTTTGGTTAAGCCCAGAACAAGTCAGCATTATTGAAAATAAAAAAACAAGCAGGGGGTGAGAAAAGCAGGATATTCACGTGTATTTTCTGATGGGCTTGGTACTGGGGGGTGGGGATATCATAAACACACTTAGGCCCGCCCGTTTCATTAAATGAAACGGTGCGTTTAGGGCTTCTATTCTCTCCCTCCAAATCTTCAGTACGAATGAGAGCCACACGATGGGCTCTGAGGTCAATGGTCCAACAAGCCATGGACGGTCCTGATTGCGTCTTCAACCTTGGTTCAGGAGAACTAGGGTTTCCCTCCATGAACAACCATGCACGCACCAACTTCAGCCTCTCGGTTCTCTCTCCACAGTGCACGAAACAACACGATCCAAACATGAAAAATACTCTAAATCTCTCCCTCTATACGTCTATGGTGGTAATTCATTCTGAAATTCAGCCTAACTCTCAACCCGAGCGCAACAAGTTCTGGCCACCATGAAAATGCTCTGCAACTTATCAGCATAATTCTCAATCAAACCTATACTAATCTAATCTATGACTAATGGTGATTATTCTGATCTATCAAACTAAGATTATAATGCACTCTACTACAAGATCCAAGTCCTAACAGTTCTAACAACCTGTCAACAATCATCACTAAACAACACCTAATCAATCAGAAATGCTCTACTAACATCGTACATCATATCTAAACTAATAAAACCATGCTAAACTAACTAAATCGAGCAATGGCAGAGAAAATGCACCTGGTGTGAAAGCTTGGAAATGCTGATGGAACTCGTGGATCTGAGGCTTTTGAGGCTTGGATCTTGATCAACTAACTCAGTGCTCGATTCTGTATGCAACACCTTGATGATTCTTGCCTTGGATCTTGCTGTCCAATGGAAATTGCAATTTGTGTGTTCTTGATGGAAGTGCACGAAAATGATCAATATCCACCAAATCTTTGATTCAATTCTGATCCATGATGATGATTGAATGTAGGAGGATCAATGTTGATGAGAATTGATGAAGATTTTGGGAAATTTGGAGGGAATTGCAATGAGAAAGAATAGAGAGAATTTGGGAAATTTTTGGTGAAAAATGAATCCAACCCTTGCTCAATTCTGATTTCATGAATATATAGGGCTCAATGGAAACTTCTAGATCCATCTTACAACTTCCCTTTCCTTCCAACTTTGATTGATTTTGGTTATGTTTCTTCAAATACAAGTAACCATAAGTAACTTTTCTTTTTCCTTCTAAACTCAAAAAAGTGCTTGAACCATTGTCTCTAAAATGTCTTTTGGACCCAAAATCATATATTGGAAGTCTCCATTTGGACTTATAAATCTCTCAAACCATTTTTCACTTTGACTTTATTTAAGTTATAAGCCATTTTAGTTCAAATTTGACCAATCATGCAACTTCATGTTATGAGCTTTTCCAACAATTTGTGACCTTCTTTCTAGACTCAAAATGTCATTTGGAGCAAGTTTGATGTTGTAAGTTTTTCCATTTGAGGCCTCCTTGTATGAGTTTTGGACATAGGTTAAAATGACCTGTAATTCACAAATGACCAAAATACCCTTTGCTTGCCAAGACCATAAGTTTAGTTCCACACATCATATGAAGGCATACTATACCATTCTAGAAAGCTAAGACAATGAGGAACAATTCTTATGTTGACCAGAAATTCATTTGAAATCTCCTTGAGGGGTAAAAATTGCTTGGAAGACAAGTCACTTTCACAGACAAAATTTCAGATACCTCAGATGACCTGTAACTTGCAAGGACCATAACTTGAGTTCTATAAATCTCCTTGATGTCTTCCACCACTCAAATTAAAGGTATTGAGATACTCTACAAGTTTCATGTTGGCCAAGGATCCATTTGAAGCTTTCATTTTGACTTATCTTGCTTGGAAATTTGACCTAAACTAGGGGATTTTACACAGAAACCCTAATTTAGAAACTCCTCTTCTCCTTGATTTCTCTTGAATTCTTCTTGGCATATCTCCATATCCTTCTTTATATGTCCAATTATGAACCCCACATCTCTCCACTAGACTTGAATGCCCCTTAAATCAGTCAATTGACCTAGGGTTGACCTAGGGTTGACCCAGATGAAACCCTAGTTGACTGCCTTCAGCTATAGCTCTTGTGCTCTCATCAATGACTTGTCTCCTTCTTTAAATGACTTTCTAAGTCTCTCATAATGTCTAGATACCCTCCATGCCTTCAACTCACAGCTCACAACCCTCTTGTTGACCCTCAGATACCCTCAGCTGGGAGATGGACTCAAGGCTTGATCTGCTGAACTCTCTGCTTTCAAATTCTTTTCTAATGACTTGAATGAGATTGAATTGGGATAATAACCTCTTGATAGGCTTCTAGAGATGAGAATAATGATTGGTCCCCTGTTGAATGACTTGCTATGCATATGCTATGCATGATGGTTAGTCTATGTACATGACTCTATATGCAAATGCTAATGATATGGAAACATAAACCAAGTGAATAAGGTTGGGCAAATTTTAGGGTGCAACAACAAGGTTAAAGCAATCCAAGAGATGCCTGCTCCCAAAACTGAGAAACAAGTTAGAGGCTTCCTCGGATGTCTGAATTACATCTCCAGGTTCATCTCCAATCTGACCCCTACCTGCACACCGATCTTCAAGTTGTTACGAAAGGATCAAACAGTTGTATGGAATGAAAACTGTCAGGCCGCATTTGAGAAAATCAAGTAGTACTTGCAAGAACCTCCAGCGTTGATTCCTCTAGTACCCGAAAGGCCTTTGTTCATGTATATGACAGTATTAGAAGATTCAATGGGATGTGTCTTTGGCCAGACTGATGAGTCAGGAAAGAAGGAACACGCAATCTATTATCTAAGCAAGAAGTTTACTGATTGCGAGAGTCGTTACTCTCCCCTGGAAAAAGCTTGTTGTGCGTTAGCATGGGCCGCCAAGCGTCTGAGGCAATACATGATTTGTCACACTACAATGCTGATTTCTAAGAAGGGCCCCATCAAGTACATCTTTGAAAAGCCAGCTCAAACAGGAAGATTAGCCCGATGGCATATGCTCTTATCAGAGTATGATATCCAATATGTTGCTCAAAAATCTATCAAAGGAAGTGTCTTGTCAGAACACCTCGCAGAGCATCCTATGGATGATTATCAACCACTCAAGTTAGATTTTCCTGATGAAGATGTGATGTATATTCAGCGCACGAAACCAGAGCCTGGTCCGGAAGAAGGTCCCAAGCCTGGATCCCGCTGGGAGATGATGTTCGACGGAGCGTCAAACAAAAATGGACATGGCGTCGGAGCTGTTCTGAAAAATCCAACTGGAGGGTACACTGCGGTCACAGCCCGACTTTGTTTCTCATGTACAAACAACATAGCCGAGTATGAAGCCTGCATTTTAGGGTTGGAAGCTGCCATTGATCTCCGCATTAAAATCTTGGAAGTAATTGGTGATTCTACTTTGGTGATATACCAACTTAAAGGAGAATGGGAAACCAGGGATGAAAAATTGATCCCTTATAAGACCCACATCTTAGAGATGGCTGAATATTTTGATGAAATTACCTTCAAGCACGTACCAAAGGCAGAAAATCATATTGCCGATGCGCTAGCCATGATGGCATCAATGTGGAAGGTCCAGTTTGTCAACGAGGCACCTCTGATTCGCATCGAAAGAAGGACAATATCCGCATACGTCACGACAATAGACGAATAATTGATGAGAAGCCACGGTTTCATGATATCAAGAATTTCCTCCAAAATCAAGAGTATCTCGCTGACGCGTCCACAATTGACAAAAGATCAATACGAAGATTGTCATCTAAATTCTTCATCAAGAATGGTACCTTGTACAAGAGAAATCATGACATGGTCTTACTCCGATGCGTCAATGAAAACGAGGCGAATCTCATAATGACCGAAGTACACGAAGGAACCTTCGGCACCCATGCGAATGTCCACGCCATGGCTAAGAATATCTTAAGAGCAGGTTACTTCTGGTTAACCTTGGAGACGGACTGCATACTCTTCGCTCGAAAGTGTCATAAATGTCAAGTTTATGCCGATAAAGTGCATGTCCCTCCACATCCTCTCAATGTGATGACATCACCTTGGCCTTTTGCAATGTGGGGCATAGACATGATTGGAGCAATAGAGCCAAAAGCTTCCAACGACCATCGTTTCATCCTTGTCGCAATCGATTATTTCACCAAATGGGTGGAAGCAGCTTCGTATGCAAACGTGACAAAGCAAGTGGTTGCTCGCTTCATCAAAAAGAAGATCGTCTGCCGATATGGTATCCCCAACCAGATCATCACTGACAATGGGTCGATACCATAGCAAGGGCCACACTATTGTAATAGATTTCCAGCTATCAAATGAAAAACGCTTTTTAAGCATGTCGTTACAAGTTGTTCTAACTTTTTGTTTATAAACAAAAAATTGAATTTCCTTGAATGGCTTATGCATCCGCATTTGCATTTGCATGTCATCCTGCATCAGTCCTGCATTTGGGTTCCGCAGCTCATCCTTTGTTCTTGTCCAGAAGGAGATAAGGAGTCACGCTGAGTACCCACAGATACAACACACGGTCCCAAGCTCAAAAGAAGATGGCAAATAACGACCAAAGGTTCGATCAAATGGATAATGACATTGAAGGGATCAAAGGGGACGTCAGCCAGATCATGGAAGTCCTCAATATAATCAAAGCAAAAATGGATACGCAACCTACAATGATCTCCGAAGTTGCCACAACAGCGGCCACTGTCACGATAGCTCCTGCTACTTCAGCAGAGTTTCCCTACGGCATGTCCCGGGATTTTGTGCCGCCATTCAACAATATGCAGTCTTTAAGTCTCAATCCCTTGTTCGACTCAACAATCAGAAACCCTATTTTCACTCAAGCAGGTGGGCCTACCACAGTACGACCAGTTTTCACCAATCAACAGCCAATCTTTGATATACCCGATGGATCTGAAGCTGAGGACGAAAAACACGAAAAATTAAGAGTGGAGATGGACATCATGGCCAAAAGGATGAGGGCCATTGAAGGAAATCATGTCTTTGGATATGATGCCAAGGATCTATGTCTGGTATCTGGATTGGTGTTTCCTCAGAAATTTAAAATGCCAATCTTCGAAAAATATGAGGGGACCACTTGTCCTAAAGTGCACCTAATCATGTACTGTAGGCGGATGGCTCCGCATATCGAAAATGATAAATTGTCAGTACACTGTTTCCAAGATAGTCTTAAAGGGGCTTCAGCTAAGTGGTATCTCGGTTTAGATCAAGCTAAAATCCACAGTTTTCAAGACCTTTCAGATGCTTTTATTCAACAATACAAGTACAACATGGACCTAGCTCCCGACCGCCGTCAGCTTCTCAGCATGACGCAGAAAAATACTGAAACCTTTAAGGAGTATGCGCAAAGATGGCACGGAACTGCAACACAAGTAGAGCCTCCCCTTACTAAGAAGGAGTTGGCAAACTGGTTTGTGGATACATTTCGACCAGAATTCTATGAACGTTTGATCAGCAGTGTTACAACAAATTTCTCTGATATTAAGGCAGTAGGAGTCAAGGTGGAAGCAAATTTAAAGAGTGGAAAAGTGACCACTCCAAATATTACCTCAAGCGCCAGCACGACAAGGAAGCCAGTCAGCACTTTCCACAAAAAGAAAGAGGGAGAGGTGAGCGCAATCACATATGGAAAGAAAGGACAGAGCTCACAAAGCCACCACCAACAGTACCAACCATCATACGTGGCGACAGTAACCCCGGTTTTTCAACCTTCTTCATAGCATGGTCCCCAACCCGGGGCATCCAACAATCAGCACCAGTATCAGCCTAGCAATCAGCAACATTACCGCACCAATAATCAGCAACAATACCAGCAGCCGCAGGGTCAACAACCTCATAATAGAGCCCCGAGGGCAAATTATCAAGAAAATAGGCCAAAGATACAACCTATTCCAATGAGTTACACCGACCTGTTTCCCATGCTAATAGAAAGAGGGCTGGTTAAAACAAGAAAATTAGGTGCTCCACCTATTCCACTCCCGTTCTATTACAATGCAAATGCTCGCTGCCTATTTCATGAGAATGCTTCAGGCCACGATCTCGAAGGTTGCTTCGCCCTTCAGCATCTAGTTCGTGAACTAATTGAAAAGAGAATTCTATCCTTCGAAGATAACCCCCCAACGTTAAGAGAAACCCTCTTCCAAATCATGGTGGAGTCAACGCCATTACTGAAGAAGGGGAGGGGTCAGAAGACAAGAAAGTTACTATTGTTGGTGAGATCAAAGTGCCATTAGCAGACCTACACAAACGCCTCGCTCAGGCATGGTCACTCAAGACATCTCACGAAGATTGCAAAGAATGTATGCTGAATCCTGAGGGTTGTGACACTGTGAAAAAATGACATTCGGGCTATGATTGAACAAGGAATGAAAGAAATCACTCGCCAAAAAAAGGAAGAAGATGTGGCGGTCATTGAAACTATGTTTAACATACCAGGAGAGCCCAACAAAAGAGTTGTATTCAGGAATGATAACAACAACAACAACAAGAACGTCCGGCCAATATTTCGCGATGATGCACCCCCAAAATTCGGGAGGGGACAGACTAGGTTTGAGCCGAGGGGAGGATCCAAGCCTCACCCAAGAGCCGTAACACCAAAACAAGACTATTCATGGTGTGAAGGGATTTTCAAAGAAAAGAAACCAGCAAGTGTGGCCAACGTTGCTAGTGGAAGCAAAATGACCCAGAGTGGTCGCATCTACCAACCTCGAACATATAATGAGGCTCCTCCACCAGCAGTTTCTATTCAGAAAACTCCTGTTCCTCAGAAGCTTGTTCCAGAGGCAGTCACCGCCAAAGAACCTTTAGTTAGAGGAAAAGAAAGTCTCAAGAACGATGAAGAAGAATTCTTGAGAATCATTCGACGAAGTGATTACAGGGTAGTGGAACAACTAAACCAAACACCCTCCAAGATCTCGGTCATGGCTTTGCTTTTAAGCTCTCCGGCACACTGCCAGGCATTGCTCAAAATCCTGACACAGGCCCACGTCACTAAAGATATTACAGTGGGGCAGTTTGACTCTGTTGTAGCAAATATCACTGCCTGCAACACTTTGAGCTTTGATGATAACAACCTGACAGCTGAGAAGCGTAAGCACAATTGTGCTTTACATGTGTCAGTCAAATGTGAAGAAGATACAATGTCCCGAGTTCTTGTCGACACAGGATCAACACTCAACGTAATGCCTAAAAGGAATTTGGCCAAGCTGGCATATCAAGGTACTACCATGAGACCAACCTCTCTCATAGTCAAGGCATTTGACGGATCCAGGAGAACCGTGATAGGAGAAGTTGATCTTCCTATCCTGATCAGACCACAAGTCTTCGAAGTCACCTTCCAGGTGATGGACATAAATTCGGTCTATAGTTTTCTATTGGGAAGACCATGGATTCACACAGCTGGCGCTGTCACTTCCACTCTCCACCAAAAAATGAAGTTTGTTGTGAATGACCAGTTGGTCATTGTCCATGGAGAAGAAGACTTAATGGTGAGCAACTTGTCATCATTCTGGTATATTAAGGCTGATGAAGATTCCCTCGAGACGGCCTTCCAAGCACTAGAAATAGCTCACGTTGTTCTAGTTAATGAATCAGACATAACCCGTGGGCCATCATTTACCTCTGCTCAAAGTATTAAGGCAGCACTGAAAGATGGAGTCCCATTGGGATGGGGAGAAGTTATCGAATTCAATGCTCGAGCCAAAAATGATCGACAAGGGTTGGGTTACAAACTAACTCCACAAGGCGAGCCAGAAGAAAGCACCATGAAGAAGAAGTCTTTAAAAGAGATATTCACCAGTGGCGGCGTGCAAGTCAATGCCATTATTGCTGAAGATGAAGATGGTAATCTGGATCATCTAATAATTAGGGGAGGAGCAGCGTTGCGCAATTGGGAGGCTGTGGAAGTTCCCATCTTTTTACCTTTAGAGTAATTCACTCTGCTTGTTAGCTTTGTGTTTTTCTTTAAAAATTCCTGGTCTTGCCCAAGGCCCGCGAATTATTTTGTATTGGGCCACTTTGCAAAATTTGAAAATCATTATTGAAAAAGTGTTTTTGTTAAAACTCTTGTTATTTGTTTTGCGCATCATTTTCACTCTTTTTGTTAAAAGAAAAATGGCAACCTTTTTTTTGAAAAAATAAAAACAACCCTTCATCTGCATGTCTGTGTGTGTGTGCCAAATTGTTCCAAAATAAAACATGCAGAATACCTCCATCAACCACAGAATCCTATGATCCTTCGGCTCCTTCTACTAGCGGTTCATTTGTCTTTCAAGCTGAAGAAGAGAATGACGAAGAGTTAGAAGTCTCAGAAGAGTTAAAGAGAATGGCTGAATACGAAGATGTTTATCTCCAACCCCACAAAGAGAAAACTGAAGTCATCAACTTGGGGTCTGAGGAAGACAAAAAGAGAATTCAAGATTGGGGCATCATTAAGGCCAGAAATCAAAGACAAGCTGATAACAATCCTCAGAGATTTTGTTGAGGTATTTGCTTGGTCCTACCAAGATATGCCAGGGTTGGATACTAACATTGTCATGTACAAGCTCCCCCTGAAGCCAGAATGTCCTCCGGTCAAGCAAAAGCTTCGCAGGTCGAGACCAGACATGGCTCTTAAAATCTGAGATGAGGTCAAAAAGAAAATTGATGCCGACTTTTTAGCAGTATCCAAGTATCCAGAATGGGTGTCAAACATTGTACCAGTCCCGAAGAAGGATGGCATGGTCAGGATGTGCGTCGACTACAGGGATTTAAACAAAGCGAGTCCAAAGGACGACTTCCCTCTACCACACATTGATACTTTGGTGGATAACACAGCAAGCTTTGCAGTATTCTCATTCATGGACGGATTTTCTGGTTATAACCAGATAAAAATGGATCCAGATGACATGGAGAAAACATCCTTCATCACACCATGGGGCACCTATTGTTATAAGGTCATACCTTTTGGTTTGAAGAACGCAGGGGCAACGTATCAGAGAGCTATGGTCACACTCTTTCACGATATGACACACAAAGAAATCGAAGTGTACGTGGACGATATGATTGCAAAATCCCAAAGTGAAGAAGACCACTTGGATCATCTACTGAAGCTATTCGAGAGACTCCGAAAGTATCAATTGAGATTAAATATAGCAAAATGCACCTTCGGAGTTCGCTCAGGAAATTTACTTGGTTTCATCGTTAGTCAGCAAGGAATTGAAGTAGACACTGACAAGGTTAAAGCAATCCAGGAGATGCCTGCTCCCAAAACTGAGAAACAAGTCAGAGGCTTCCTCGGACGTCTGAATTACATCTCCAGGTTCATCTCCAATCTGACCCCTACCTGCACACCGATCTTCAAGTTGATACGAAAGGATCAAACAGTGGTATGGAATGAAAATTGTCAGGCCGCATTTGAGAAAATCAAGCAGTACTTGCAAGAACCTCCAGTGTTGATTCCTCCGGTACCCGGAAGGCCTTTGTTCATGTATATGACAGTATTAGAAGATTCAATGGCCTGCGTCTTGGGCCAGACTGATGAGTCAGGAAAGAAAGAACACGCAATCTATTATCTAAGCAAGAAGTTCACTGATTGCGAGATTCGTTACTCTCCCCTGGAAAAAGCTTGTTGTGCGTTAGCATGGGCCGCCAAACGTCTGAGGCAATACATGATTTGTCACACTACAATGCTGATTTCTAAGATGGACCCCATCAAGTACATCTTTGAAAAGCCAGCTCAAACAGGAAGATTAACCCGATGGCATATGCTCTTATCAGAGTATGATATCCAATATGTTGCTCAAAAATCTATCAAAGGAAGTGTCTTGTCAGAACACCTCGCAGAGCATCCTATGGAAGATTATCAACCACTCAAGTTTGATTTTCCTGATGAAGATGTGATGTATATTCAGCGCACAAAACCAGAGCCTGGTCCGGAAGAAGGTCCCGAGCCTGGATCCCGCTGGGAGATGATGTTCGACGGAGCGTCAAACGAAAATGGACATGGCGTCGGAGCTGTTCTGAAAAATCCAACTGGAGGGTACACTGCGGTCACAGCCCGACTTTGTTTCTCATGTACAAACAACATAGCCGAGTATGAAGTCTGTATTTTAGGGTTGGAAGCTGCCATTGATCTCCGCATCAAAATCTTGGAAGTAATTGGTGATTCTGCTTTGGTGATATACCAACTCAAAGGAGAATGGGAAACCAGGGATGAAAAATTGATCCCTTATAAGACCCACATCTTAGAGATGGCTGAATATTTTGATGAAATTACCTTCAAGCACGTACCAAGGGCAGAAAATCATATTGCCGATGCGCTAGCCATGATGGCATCAATGTGGAAGCTCCAGTTTGTCAACGAGGCACCTCTGATTCGCATCGAAAGAAGGACAATACCCGCATACGTCATGACAATAGATGAAGAATCTGATGAGAAGCCATGGTTTCATGATATCAAGAATTTCCTCCAAAATCAAGAGTATCCCGCTGACGCGTCCACAATTGACAAAAGAGCAATACGAAGATTGTCATCTAAATTCTTCATCAGCAATGGTACCTTGTACAAGAGAAATCATGACATGGTCTTACTCCGATGCGTCGATGAAAATGAGGCGAATCTCATAATGACCGAAGTACACGAAGGAACCTTCTGCACCCATGCGAATGGCCACGCCATGGCTAAGAAAATCTTAAGAGCAGGTTACTTCTGGTTAACCTTGGAGACGGACTGCATACTCTTCGCTCGAAAGTGTCATAAATGTCAAGTTTATGCCGATAAAGTGCATGTCCCTCCACATCCTCTCAATGTGATGACATCACCTTGGCCTTTTGCAATGTGGGGCATAGACATGATTGGAGCAATAGAGCCAAAAGCTTCCTACGACCATCGTTTCATCCTTGTCGCAATCGATTATTTCACCAAATAGGTGGAAGCAGCTTCGTATGCAAACGTGACAAAGCAAGTGGTTGCTCGCTTCATCAAAAAGGAGATCGTCTGCCGATATGGTATCCCCAACCAGATCATCACTGACAATGGGTCGAATCTGAACAAAAAAACGATGAAGGATTTTTATGACGATTTTAAGATCAAACATCACAATTCGTCTCCTTACAGACCTAAGATGAATGGTGCAGTTGAAGCTGCAAACAAAAACATTAAAAAGATAATACAAAAGATGGTCGTAACTTACAAAGATTGCACGAGATGCTACCATTCGCTTTGCACGGATACCGAACATCGATGCGCACTTCGACAGGGGCAACCCACTTTTCCTTAGTGTATGGGATGGACGTTGTGCTACCCATTGAAGTCAAAATACCTTCCTTGAAGATCTTGACGGAAGCAAAGCTTGATGAAGACGAATGGATAAAAGAAAGATTTGATTCGTTGAACCTCATTGACGAGAAAAGAATGACGGCCATGTGTCACAGTCAAATCTATCAGCAAAGGATGATCAGAGTGTTCAACAAAAAGGTTCGTCCTAAAGAGTATAGGGAAGGAGAGCTTGTGCTTAGAAAGATCCTGCCAACTCAAAAGGATATGCGTGTCAAGTGGATGCCCAACTATGACGGCCCTTTCGTTGTAAAGACTGTCTTCTCCGAAGGATCTCTGATTCTCGAAACTATGGATGGCGAACAACTCAAGTATTCCATCAACTCAGACGCAGTGAGAAAATACTACGCCTGAAACGAAATACCTAGAAAGGAGATTTCAGTGTTTCATCAAGATGAAAGCCCAATGTTTGAAAGTTGGCAGACGCTAGGGCATAGTCCTGTGCAGAATATTAGAAGAAAGGTCAACGCCTGTTGTTCTCGTCAGAATCAGCGAAGCAAGTGAACTGGCAGTCGGAAGGACCGGATTATCATGGGATTCTGTAACCTTTTCTGTTGCCATTTTTTCAAACTTATAAAATTCCCAAGGCTTTGCCTTTTGTGAAGTTCTTGTCTATCAATAAAATCAGATTTTTGGCCAAATCATTGTTATGATCCACTGTTTTTGTTATGCAATTTCACTTATTTATTAATAAGAATTTTCATGAAAGCAATGTGTTTTGAAAAGGAAGCACGATTTGACAAAATGATTGAAAAATTCTAGAGGTAATATGATGATATTACACAGTTCTCGAAGTTGTGGAAGTTGCTGTTGCCTTTGACCAGGCTAGATGTGTCCGACAGCAACTTTAGATCTTAAGCTAAGACTTCTTCTCTGCAGCATTACGAAGGGATTATTAAGAAAAGATCGTTATCTACACCAAAGAAGGAAGTGTCGTCTGACTTGAAGCATTTTGAAACTCAGCGTGACGAGTTTTCTCTTTATTTTGTTTTCCTTTATTCCTGCGGGTCGGTCTGCGTCTTACATACAGCATCATGCCAGCATGCACATCTGTTTGCATTTCTGGGTTTGGTTTTTTCCTGCTTAGGCTGTTGCCTTTGAGATCCTTTGGTCGTTACCTTTTATCTTTGATTTGTTGTTACAAGGTTCGCTTCAAAGTTGACATCCTGAGGTTTCCTTACTTTCTCTGGGAAGCTAATGGTGACTAGCAATATCCAATTTACACAAACAGGGGGTTGTTACCAATTTTCATCTTCGATTTAAGGTGGTCACCAACAAACTTTGAAAGACTAGTGGTCACTAGCACACGTATAGAACTAAGTTTGTGATGGTGAGATAATACTTAGAAGGGGGGGGGGGGGGGGTTGAATAAGTATGAAAGATTAAAACTTGGAAATAAAATACAAGTATTTTTATCCTGGTTCGTTGAACTCAACAACTCCAGTCCACCCTTCCTAGAGTGATTTGCCTTTCTCAATCAAGGACTTAATCCACTATTTAATCAAACAGATTACAATAGTAACACCTATGAACAACTGTTCTTAGTCTTCTCAAGAGCTACTGATCCCAACTGGATCCTCTTAAGGAAATCCTTTACAATCAATGTAAAACTATTACAAGAGTAAGAATGCTTCTAAAAAGCTTTTATCACAACTGTGATATTTCTCTTAAGTTTAAGTACAATGAAATAAATTCTTAGAAAGAATATGAAAGTATGAGAGCTTGAATGTTTTTGATTTCTTTTCAAAAAAACTTCAACTGAAGAATTTGGTGGAGTCATGCTTTTATAGGCAGCTAATCCAAGGTGAGCTGCATGTTGAGAAGAGTGTCCAAAAAGGTCTGAGCCTTTTTGGCTTCACATCAAGTGACCTTTCCTAGAAGAAGAAAGCACAGAAAAATCCTTTTTGTCTGTGTTCTTGTGTCTAGCATAAATAAGGAAAGAGACATTTGATTTACTCCAACAGATATAATCTTTGAATATTTCTTCTTCAGTTTTCAGCAAATTCATCAGAGTTAAATTGGGTCAGAGTCTTTTGATGATGATCAGAGTCTTTTGCAGCAGGTGTGCTTTCAGCGTGTTAAATATCAGAGCATATTTGAGACAGAACTTCAGTACTGGCAGCTTTAGTACTTTCAGAAACTTCTGTAGAAACTATGCTTTGAAAAACTCTTCATACAATATTCTTCTTTGCTTCAGATGCTTCTGACTTGCTTCAGATTCTTCTGGAGCTTCTGCTTCAGATCCTTCTGTTGGCAGCAATCAGAGTCTTCTAATGTATGCATCTGGCGCTTCAGATTCTAGCTAATTTCTTGTGTTCAATTCTGATTTGCTTCTGGAGTGTTAATTCCTTTACTATCTGCAGTAAAAACTCTCAAGCAAATTTTAGAGTATATAATTCTTAAATATAAAATTTCATAATAGTTATCATAAAAACATAGAGATATTATTAAGAACCAATCTGTGTTCTAACAATCTCCCCCTTTTTAATGATGACAAAAACATCAGAAATTTTGTTTAATTGAAAATATTAAAATTATAACTCCCCCTGAGATGATGAATCTCCTCCTGAGTTAAATACAGATAAGGAATAGAAACTTCCCTTTTGTCTTGAGTAATTTTCAGAGTTAGATCTTGATTGTTCTTTTAGCATTTGAAAGTCATAATGTCTTGCAGATTTAAGATTCAGAGTTTGATAATAGTCAAATGTTCTGAGAGACTCAGAGTTTCTTTTATAGAGTGTACTTATCAAATGTTCTGAAATACTCAGATTAAATGTTAGATAGAATAGATATGTCTGAAGTTTCATTCTGGTGAAGTTAAATTAAACAGTTCAGATCTATATTTTCTCCCCCTTTTTTGTCATAAGCAAAAAGTACTTTAAAGAGACAAATAAAAGGAAACAGTAAATAAGATAATTCAGTGGAGAAAAAACTTTGATTCATTCAATAAGTTCAGATCAAGAGTACATGCATCAGAAGATATGTCAAAAAAATACATAATCAAAACAACAGATGCAAAAACATCAGAATGAAAAAAAATGAAAATCTAAGAGTGTTTAGACAAAAGCATCTTCAATAGATCTGTAATCTCAGAGGAGGACTGCTCTTGCTTGGACATCCACTTAGCCATTGTTTCATTCTTCTGATCCTGCTTTGACATCCACTCTGTCATGTCCTCAGACTTCTTATACTGTTTTTCCATCCAAGACTTGATCTCTGATTGTCCAGCTTCCAGAGCAGCAATCTTATCCTCAAAATCTGGATGTTCTTTCTTTATCTCAGATAAAGAAGTATGATCAGGTTCTGGAGCTTGAACATAGTCAATTTCCATGGGATCTGTAGAGTCTGGAGCATTGGAGCCAGAGGGAAGGTCTACCAGAGTCATGGCCAAAGGATTTTCTTCAGATTTCTTGACAGTCCAGAACAGAGTTCTTGCAGCTTCAGCAAATCTGAGCTTCGCACCATCAGAACATATGTTCTTCAGATTTGAGGCCACAGAGTTGAATCTGTTGATGAATCCATTCCAGATGACATCAGATTCTTGGGCATCCATTGTTGCTGAGCATTTCTTCTGTACAGTACCTAAATACAAATGTATTTCTTGCAAAAAAGTTTGAAATAAATGATTAACATTAAGTCTGGGCTTAGGATGTAACAGAGTTTCCAGAGTTATTGATTTTGGTTGGGGGGTTGGTGGAAAAATAGATTTCTGAATAGAGATCAGAGGAGGAGGATAGTATGGAAAGAAAGGGATTTCAGGAGCTTTTTCTTTAGATCTGTTTAAAGCATTTAACAGATTTGGTTTTGCTCTGGTGTTAGAGGGAACCACATCAAAGGGTTTATTTGAGAAGGGTTGGAAAGCAGATTTAGGAGGTTCATCAGAAGCAACATTGTTATCAGATGAAATTGGTATAGCTGAAGCAACAGCTTTATCAGATTTAGCAGAACAAGATATAGTTGCTAAGAAACCTACGTCTGACATGGATTGTATGTATGTGAGAAGTACAGAAGGAAGGGTCATTGTGAGTTTGGGTTTCAGAGGGGTGATAGGGTCAGATGGTTCAACTCTGTCATAAAAATCTTTGAGTTTGAAACCATAAGCCAGATTATGAAATAGTGATGAAACTTGTTCACATGAGATAGGTGATCTTGGGTTAGAATTGGGAATCAAGATTTCAGATGATGGTGCAGGTGGGGGAATAGGATCTGGAATAGGAGCTTTAGAAGGTATAATGGGTTCTGGTTGATTTACCTCAGAGTCTCTGTGAGATGGAGAGATTAGAATGTCTGGGTGGATGTCAGATTCTGAGGAGTTTGAAGAGGTGGTTGGTGTGCAGGAGGTAGAAGATACTTGAAACACTATTTTTAATGGTGTGACATCAAGAACTTCTGTCTCAGGAATGTTGGGTTCAGAAGTATTGGTTGGTTCTGAAGGAATTTCAGAGGGTTTTGATGGTTGTTCTGAGGTAGGTGAATCAGATGGAATTGTTATTGGTTCAGATGAAACTGGCACATATGGTATTTTTGTAGTAACAGAAATAACAGGTGCAGATGCAGTGGGTTCAGATGATTTTGATGGTGGATTGTCTGATGGTGGTTGATTTTCAGAGGCTTTTTCTGGTAGAGGTTCTTGTGGTTTTTCTGGTTGTTTTTCTTGTGGGTGCTTTTGTTGTTCAGATGGCTTTTGTTTAAGTGGTTCAGAGGGTTTTTGTTGAGCAGATGGTTTTGTTATTTGTTGTTGTTTTGTGGGTTGTTTTTGTGAAGATTGTTTTTGGGGTACAAACTGTTTGATTTGAATTTTTGGTTGAGTTGATTGTGGTACAGAGACTTTTGGAGTTTGAATTGATTGTTTTGTGAATGGTATTGGAATAGATGATTGTTTTTGTGGTGATGTGGAAATTGGAGCAGTAACAGAAGTATTTTGTGTAGAGGGTGGTTTTGGAATAGACTTAATATTAGAATCATTTAAAACAACAGTATTTGCAGAAGATACAGAAGATTTAGTACCTTTGATTTTGATTCTTTTGGCTGGTACAGAAGAAGTATCTCCAGATTCTTTCCTCTTTAAGAGCTTCTGCGGCTTCTCAGCAATCTTGATCTTCTTCTGAGCAGATGCAGCTTCTGCTTCTGGCTGAGTCCTCTTTCTTTGTAGTTGTTCTTCTTCTTCTTCTTCAGCATGTAGTGGTTGTCTTGCTAGCTGTATAATGTTTGCAGGAACAGGCTTACCTTCTTTCTTACACTCATCAATGTACATCACAACAATGTGCCTTG
The DNA here is from genome assembly GCA_963859935.3 of Lathyrus sativus. Taxonomy (NCBI): domain Eukaryota; kingdom Viridiplantae; phylum Streptophyta; class Magnoliopsida; order Fabales; family Fabaceae; genus Lathyrus; species Lathyrus sativus. The sequence goes on along the minus strand of OZ012736.1, from coordinate 114,149,511 downwards.
GTTCTTCAGCAAAGAACAGTGGATAATCATCTATAGGAAACATTCAGCTTCTTGGGAGCTGTTGTGAGTTCATCTGTAACACCCCCTTTCTATACCCCCAAAATAAACAATTAAATCATTTAGGCACAAATTCAAAATTTCATCAGAGTACATTTGCAACGTGGCATAAAAGGGAAATATCACATTATCATAAAAATTCCAACACATACAACTCCTGCTCAAACGGATATGCAACAACAGGGTAGCACCCACAAGAAATATTTAGAACAAGGCAGAAATATCCAAATATTCCATAATTCTCCAAAACATATGTTCACATATACAATTATCATTCATCATGTTTACAAAACATATCATCAGCAGATACATACACAGATGTATCACAAAAAAAAATCAAAATAATTCCTATCTACCCGGTGCTACATATCAGAGCCGACCGGCCAAAAAGGGAAGAAGCCACGCTTCACAAAAATACCTCCAGCAATCTAATCTGTAATGCCTCATAGGGCATTAAAAGAAACAACAAAAGGGTGAGAAACGATATCATAATAACGATGCATATAAACATATATATACATAATATCCAATATACGTCTTTCGCATTCTCACCGCAACTCACCTCGTCATACCGTACATCGCAATGTATTCACATTATCTATTTACAAATAGAACACCATGCATATACAATATGCGTCAACAATGTTTATATCAGTTCATAAACACACAAAACATACATATACATATATTCACACATACATGTGTCTTCAAGCATACCAATCATGCCAATCATCAACAATTCATATAAACATTTACAATTATGTTTATCCACTGTACACCATGCAAGATGTCAACATGCAACTCATAGAGACCGACACACGACTCTATGCAGATGCAAATGCGGTACCGACTCATTTCAGCAGGTTCAATTGAAGAACCAAATAACCATCGCTCACACCCTACATGGGCACACGAGGTTCTGCAGATTCTACGCGGAATCAAAATAACCATCGCAACATACGAGGTTCTGCAAATCCACCGAGGGATCAATAATTAACCATCGCTCACACCCCACAAGGGCACACGAGGTTCTACAGATTCACCGAGGAATCAATCGATACAAGAATGCATACCATGATGCTTCACATGCAACATGACTCATGACACTCTTGAAATGCACACATGTTTACAAACATACTCATGCATTCTACACATTCATCGCATATATTCATATAAACATCATAGATTTTTAATAAAGCTAAACAATGCACATAATTGCCCAAACGGCCACAATTCATAATCTAGGATTCACGCCATATGGCTACCCACAACACATCACAAACCAGCATATAAGCTATTAAATCAAAGAAGGGTCGATCGCCACCGAAACCCCAAGCCACGACAACACCGCGCAACAGGGAAAATTCATCCTGCTACGTTTGCTACACGCTCGCCTAGCAAGCTGCTAGCGAGCGTTCGCTACCTCCTCGCCTAGCGAACTGCTAGCGAGCAAGAACAGAGGCTACAGACCTCGTTCGCTACCCCGTTCGCCACAACGAACCTCCAGCGAGCTCCTCACTACTCCCTTCGCTGCCAGCGAGGGACATCAGGATCTCACTGTCCCAAGTCTGGGACCGTTCGCTGCACGCTCGCCTAGCGAGATGCTAGCGAGCATTCGCTGCGTGCTCGCCTAGCGAGCTGCTAGCGAGTCGCCTGCGAACAACAATATTCAGTTCTGCTCCAGCACCTCCAAACTCACCAAAATCACCCGATTAAATCCAAAGTTTTTCCAGTAGCCTTAGTCTAACATATATCGTCTAACCTACATCATCTAATCACGATTCTAACCGTTAAACAACGATTCCTTTCGATTAAACCAAATTCAACCTAAAATGGAAAGTGTAGAAAAACTACAAACAATCCAAAACAATCCAACAAAATCATACATGATTATACACATTGATAGAATAATAAAGTTTCACACCCTTACCCGATCAATCGAAAGCTTTGGTGATGATTTCTTGAAGTTCTAGGTTTTCCTCTCCTTTTCTCTTCACTTCCTCTTTCTTTCTCTTCTTTTTCTTTCTATCTTACTATATTTTCTCTTTTCCTCTCTTATCTCATAATTCTATTTCCTTCCTCTCAAATTCTTTCCACTCACTAATCAATCAATTCTCATAAAATTATCCACTTAACATAATTACTAATGCCCAAAATACCCTCCGACCTATTTTACTCGAAAACTCTCCAAACAAGTAAAAATAGCATAACATACCAATATAACATATTAACACATAATTTCCATGTTAAAATAAATAATAATCCAATTAAATCAAAAAGGACTCAATAAAATGGGAATCGGAATCGGGGAGTTACAACTCTCCCCCACTTAGGAATTTTCGTCCTCGAAAATATTACCTGATTCGAACAGCTCAGGATGCGACTCACGCATCTTACTCTCCAATTCCCAAGTCATATTGCCTTCCGCAGCACCTCCCCATGCTACTTTTACAAGCGAAATATCCTTGCCTCTTAGGTTCTTAACTTCGCGGTCCAAAATCATAACCGACAAAACCTCAACCGTAAGATTATCTCTTACCTCCACCTCATCCATATGAATCACATGTGACGGATCTGGAACATACTTCCGAAGTTGCGAAACATGGAACACATCATGCAAATTCGAAAGATTCGGAGGCAACGCCACACGATAAGCCACCGCACCAACTCGTGCAATAATTTGATACGGACCAATAAAACGAGAAGTCAACTTCTTCGACTTCAAAGCACGACCCACACCCGTAACCGGTGTAACTCTCAAAAACACATGGTCACCTTCTTGAAATTCAAGATCCTTCCTTCTCTTGTCATGATAACTCTTTTGCCTATTCTGAGAAGCTTTCATCTTCTCCCGAATAAACTTCACCTTCTCCGTCGTTTGTTGTACCATCTCCGGTCCAACTACCGATCTCTCTCCGGTTTCATGCCAACACAAAGGTGTTCGACATCTCCGACCATACAAAGCCTCAAATGGTGCCATACCAATACTTGCATGAAAACTGTTGTTGTAAGTGAACTCAATCAATGCCAAAAAGCTATCCCAAACACCACCTTGCTCGAGCACACAAGCACGCAACAAGTCCTCCAACGATTGAATCGTCCTCTCAGTTTGGCCATCAGTCAGCGGATGATACGCCGAACTCAATCTCAACTTAGAACCTAAAGCCTTTTTCAAACCTTCCCAAAGTCTCGAAGTAAATCTAGGATCTCTATCCGACACGATACTCTTGGGAACTCCATGCAACTTCACAATCACCCGAACATAAATCTCGGCTAACTTTTCCAAAGGATAACTAATATCAATCGGAATAAAGTGAGCAGATTTAGTAAGCCTATCAACAATCACCCAAATAGCATTGTGACCTCTTTGCGTATTTGGTAAACCCGTAACAAAATCCATTGATATACTATCCCATTTCCATTCCGAAATATCCAACGGTTGCATCAAACCGCTAGGCTTCTGATGTTCCACCTTAGACTTCTGGCAAGTCAAACACGAATACACAAACCGAGCTACATCCCTCTTCAATCCGGACCACCAAAAGATTTTCTTCAAATCTTGATACATCTTGTTCGCACCCGGATGAATACTCAAATTACTCCGGTGTCCTTCCTCCAATATCATCTTTCTCAAATCCACATCGTCGGGAATACAAATACGACCACGGAATCTCAAAACTCCAAAATTATCAACTTTAAAGTCCTCATTCTCATTCATCATCAAATCCACAAATTTCAAATCCAACTTTTGCTTTTCACGAACGGTAGCAAGAAAATCATTCGTAACATGCAACATACCAAGTTTCACACTTCTCGGCGTCATTTCACAAACCAAACTCAAATCTCTAAAATTCTCCAAAAGTTCCCATTCTCTTACCATCAATGTAGACATATGCACTAACTTCCGGCTCAAAGCATCGGCTACAACATTTGCCTTACCTGGATGGTAATTCAAACCAAAATCATAATCCTTCAAAAACTCTAACCACCTCCTTTGCCTCATATTCAATTCCTTTTGTTCAAATAAATACTTCAAACTCTTGTGGTCGCTAAAAACTTCAAATCTCGCACCATAGAGATAATGCCTCCAAATTTTCAAAACAAAGACCACGGCCGCCAATTCCAAATCATGCGTAGGATAATTCTTCTCATGCACTCTCAATTGCCTTGAAGCATAAGCCACAACTTTACCGTCTTGCATCAAAACACCACACAAACCGGACAAAGAAGCATCACAATAAACCACAAATGATTCCGTCGGATTTGGCAAAATCAAAACCGGCGCCGTTGTCAACCGTCTCTTAAGTTCAACAAAAGTCTTCTCACAATTAATGTCCCAAACAAAAGTCTTTCCCTTACAAGTCAACTGAGTCAACGGAAGTGCCAACTTCGAAAATCCCTCAATAAACCTCTGATAATAACCGGCCAAGCCCAAAAAGCTTTGGATCTCCGTAACCGACTTAGGAGCCTCCCATTGCATCACCGCATCAATCTTGGACGGATCAACACAAATACCATTACCAGAAATAACATGCCCAAGAAAACTCACTTCCGATAACCAAAACTCGCACTTGGATAACTTAGCATACAATTGCTTCTCCTTCAAAACTTGCAACACAACCCGCAAATGCTCTTCATGCTCTTCTTGAGACTTAGAGTAAATCAAAATGTCGTCAATAAACACAACTACGAAACGATCCAACTGCTCATGAAAGATACGATTCATATATTCCATAAACACACCCGGCGCATTAGAAACTCCGAATGGCATCACAGAAAATTCATAATGACCATACCGTGTCCTAAAAGCCGTCTTTTGAATATCTTCTTCTTTAACACGAATCTGGTGATAACCTGACCTCAAATCAATCTTACTAAAACCACGGGCACCAACCAATTGGTCCACCAAATCATCAATTCTAGGAAGCGGATACTTATTCTTAATAGTCACCTTATTCAACTGCCGATAATCAATACATAACCGCATGCTCCCATCTTTCTTCTTTACCAACAATACCGGCGCACCCCAAGGAGAAACACTCGGCCTAACAAATCTCTTTTCCAATAAATCATTCAATTGTTTCTTCAACTCTACCAACTCCGATGTCGACATACGATACGGTGCCATCGAAATCGGTCTAGTACCGGGAACTAGATCAATCAAAAACTCAACTTCCCTTTCCGGAGGTACATCCGTAATGTCCTCCGGAAATACTTCTGGAAAGTCACATACCACTGGAACTAAATCCAATTCAACCTTATTCTCTACCGACAGCGACGCAAACAAACAGAACACTTGAGCTTCATCCGCCAAAAGTTTCTTCAACTCTTTAGTGGATAGAAAACTCTCTTCCTCCTCATCTCCCAAAGATGGAAACCTCACCAACTTGTGATAACAATCAATACGAACTCTATTATACTGCAACCAATTCATACCCAAAATCAAATCTAATCCTTCTAATGGCAAACACACCAGGTCCATAATAAAGTCCTTACCATACATGGTCAAGGGACAACTCAAACATACCGAAGACGTAGTTACCAATCCCGAAGCGGGCGTCTCAATAACCATATCACCACCACAAGAAGATAAACACAAATCCAAACGCTTAGCGCACTCGAAAGAAATAAACGAATGAGTCTCTCCGGTATCAATAATAGCAACTAAAGGCATATTATTAATAAAGCATGTACCTTTAATCAACCGATCCGCATTAGTAGTGTCTGCACCCGCTAATGCAAATACCTTCCTGCTTGACGAAGCTTGCTTTGCCTTAGTACACTTTGTACTAATATGACCAACCTCCCCACAGTTAAAACACTTAATCACATTCCTTCTACATTCAGTTGTAGCATGACCGAGACCACCACAGTTAGCAAACTTTTCCCCAGCCTTCTTACACTTAAAAGATTTGTGCCCCACTTCGCCGCACCTATAGCACTTAATGGTACCAGAACTTCCTCCTCCGGATTTCTTAACAAAGTGTTCCCTATGCTTGCCTTTATCAGCAGGCGTCACATAAGGCCCACTCCTTACTGGTTGCTTCCCTCGCTTCTCATTCAAACTCTTATAGTGAGTAGAATGAGCTCTACCATCCTCTTCGAAAATTCTACAGCATTCGGTTAAGTCCGAAAATCTTCGAATCCTCTGATATCCCACAGCTTGCTTGATCTCCGGGCGCAAGCCGTTCTCGTACTTAGTACACTTGGAAAATTCCGCCGTCACCGCATTATAGTGAGGATGGAATTTCACCAACTCCGTAAACTTAGCCGTGTAGTCAACCACGGACATGTTCCCTTGTTTCAATTCTAGAAACTCCATTTCCTTCTTTCCCTTCACACTCTCCGGATAATACTTCCTCAAAAATTCAGTGCGGAACAAATCCCAAGTTATTTCCTCATCATCAACTTCAAGAATTTGTCTTATGTCGACCCACCAGTCATCGACTTCTTCTCTCAGCATGTGAGATCCAAGTCTCACCTTATTCCCCTCAGTGCAATTCATAACTCTGAAGATCCTCTCGACCTCCTTCAGCCAAATCTGAGCACCGTCCGGATCAAACCTTCCTTTGAACACCGGCGGCTGATTCTTTCTAAACTCATCGTTAGCATTCACATTCGGTGCACCCTGCACCGCTCGAGCCATAGCTTCCAATGCCGCAGCCATTGCATTGTCATTACGACCAGCCATATTCTGATTATTCCCAAAAATAACAACAAGGTCAAACAACCGTTCACCCAACAAAACAGCGAGACAGATACAACTGACTCAACACTGGCTCTGATACCACTTAATGTAACACCCCCTTTCTATACCCCCAAAATAAACAATTAAATCATTTAGGCACAAATTCAAAATTTCATCAGAGTACATTTGCAACGTGGCATAAAAGGGAAATATCATATTATCATAAAAATTCCAACACATACAACTCCTGCTCAAACGGATATGCAACAACAGGGTAGCACCCACAAGAAATATTTAGAACAAGACGAAAATATCCAAATATTCCATAATTCTCCAAAACATATGTTCACATATACAATTATCATTCATCATGTTTACAAAACATATCATCAGCAGATACATACACAGATGTATCACAAAAAAAATCAAAATAATTCCTATCTACCCGGTGCTACATATCAGAGCCGACCGACCAAAAAGGGAAGAAGCCACGCTTCACAAAAATACCTCCAGCAATCTAATCTGCAATGCCTTATAGGGCATTAAAAGAAACAACAGAAGGGTGAGAAACGATATCATAATAACGATGCATATAACCATATATATACATAATATCCAATATACGTCTTTCGCATTCTCACCGCAACTCACCTCGTCATACCCTACATCGCAATGTATTCACATTATCTATTTACAAATAGAACACCATGCATATACAATATGCGTCAACAATGTTTATATCAGTTCATAAACACACAAAACATACATATACATATATTCACACATACATGTGTCTTCAAGCATACCAATCATACCAATCATCAACAATTCATATAAACATTTACAATTATGTTTATCCACCATACACCATGCAAGATGTCAACATGTAACTCATAGAGACCGACACACGACTCTATGCAGATGCAAATGCGGTACCGACTCATTTCAGCAGGTTCAATTGAAGAACCAAATAACCATCGCTCACACCCCACATGGGCACACGAGGTTCTGCAGATTCTATGCGGAATCAAAATAACCATCGCAACATACGAGGTTCTGCAAATCCACCGAGGGATCAATAATTAACCATCTCTCACACCCCACAAGGGCACACGAGGTTCTGCAGATTCACCGAGGAATCAATCGACACAAGAATGCATACCATGATGCTTCACATGCAACATGACTCATGACACTCTTGAAATGCACACATGTTTACAAACATACTCATGCATTCTACACATTCATCGCATATATTCATACAAACATCATAGATTTTTAATCAAGCTAAACAATGCACATAATTGCCCAAACGGCCACAATTCATAATCTAGGATTCACGCCATACGGCTACCCACAGCACATCACAAACCAGCATATAAGCTATTAAATCAAAGAAGGGTCGATCGCCACCGAAACCCCAAGCCACGATAGCACCACGCAACAGGGAAAATTCATCCTGCTACGTTCGCTACACGCTCGCCTAGCGAGCGTTCGCTACCTCCTCGCCTAGCGAACTGCTACCGAGCAAGAACACAGGCTACAGACCTCGTTCGCTACCCCGTTCGCCACAGCGAACCTCCAGCGAGCTCCTCGCTACTCCCTTCGCTGCCAGTGAGGGACATCAGGTTCTCACTGTCCCAAGTCTGGGATCGTTCACTGCACGCTCGCCTAGCGAGATGCTAGCGAGCGTTCGCTGCGTGCTCGCCTAGCGAGCTGCTAGCGAGTCGCCTGCGAACAACAAGATTCAGTTCTGCTCCAGCACCTCCAAACTCACCAAAATCACCCGATTAAATCACAAGTTGTTCCAGTAGGCTTAGTCTAACATATATCGTCTAACCTACATCATCTAATCACGATTCTAACCGTTAAACAACGATTCCTTTCAATTAAACCAAATTCAACCTAAAATGGAAAGTGTAGAAAAACTACCAACAATCCAAAACAATCCAACAAAATCATACATGATTATACACATTGATAGAATAATAAAGTTTCACACCCTTACCCGATCAATCGAAAGCTTTGGTGATGATTTCTTGAAGTTCTAGGTTTTCCTCTCCTTTTCTCTTCATTTCCTCTTTCTTTCTCTTCTTTTTCTTTCTATCTTACTATATTTTCTCTTTTCCTCTCTTATCTCATAATTCTATTTCCTTCCTCTCAAATTCTTTCCACTCACTAATCAATCAATTCTCATAAAATTATCCAGTTAACATAATTACTAATGCCCAAAATACCCTCCGGCCTATTTTACTCGAAAACTCTCCAAACAGGTAAAAATAGCATAACATACCAATATAACATATTAGCACATGATTTCCACGTTAAAATAAATAATTATCCAATTAAATCAAAAAGGACTCAATAAAATGGGAATCGGAATCGGGGCGTTACATCATCCACTATTTTAAGTCTCTGAAGACTTTTGGCATTCAGAGGCTTTCCCATAATGAATTCCAATTCCTCTGTAACTCCAGCAGCGTACAGAGCAGTGACCAATCCATTCACAGTTAGAAGATCTGAGATTAACCTTCCAAAAGGAATCCAGGTTCTGATCTTCTGTCCTTTTTCTTTCACATACTCTCTAGAGGCATTTATATGGTTCTAGAGATGTATAAAGAGGATATATGGAAGATCTACCTTGGTGCTCTGACTGAGGCAATACATGAAATAGAGCTGTTCATTATTGACATAGTCTGGAGAGTTTGTTGACTTCCTATGGTGAATGCATCCCATGAAGATCTTGGCCCAGATCTTGTAGTCAGGCTTCAGATCCTTGAACTTGTTAGAAGCTTGACCAGCAATCATCACTTCTTCATACACTTCATCCATATCCACACGCCCAGCTGGCAAGTGTGAAACTCCATCTGTTTCTTCATATCCAATAAGCTTTCTGATCAGATCTTCTGTTATTATAATCTTTTTGCCCAGTACAGAAGATAGGATGAACTTAGGGTAAACTGAGGCATGGATCCAGAACTCTTTCACAAGGAGGGGGTAAACTGGTCCAAACAGTCTATCAAAGTACTTTACCCATCCTTGAGCACCTATGATGGAACGAAACTCAAATCCATTTTCTGCAAGTGAATCAAATTCTACCATTGATTCACATAAAACTTCCAGCTTTTCAACAGGGGTTAACAGAGTTCTTTTTGGAGGAGAATAAGGAGCAACACCCATGTTAGCAGATGTAAGTGCAGCCATTGAAGATTGGAATTGTGCAACTGTTGATGATGAAGTTGCCATTGAAGATGGTTTTGTCACACGCTTAGGGTTTTTATGCAGAGAGAAGAGAAGATGAAAATGCATAAAATTTCTGAGATGTGAAAAGTGTGAAAGTGAAGAGAAGAGATGTATTTATACTAAATCAAGTAGGCATACAAACAGTCAGAATTTTGCACGTTTTGAACAAAGCATTAAATGAAAAGAATAAAAATCATTTCAAGCATTTATTGCTTCTGACAAATTGGGGGGGGGGGGGGGGGAAATCAAGATTTTCACTATTCAAACTTCACCTCAAACGTCTCTTCAGTAATGTACACGCCACCTTTGCAGATTTGGTGTGACACGTGTTTGCTTGCATGTGTTCTGAATTCTCTTGAGAAATGAAACGTTAGCCAATGTTCAGATCCTCTAAGGATTGTTAGTTCAGAGTTTCACAAAACCAAATTAATAAAATAAATAAGCAGTCAGAAGAATTACTTCAGAGCATTAGGCATTTTTGCATCTGTAAAAATTTGCTTTTGACAAATATCATTCTGGACAAAAATCCATACCAATATTTTTCAGAATAAATTTGAATCTATCTTCAACAAGGGGTTTTGTAAAAATATCTGCCCATTGATGATCTGTATCAACAAAGGCTAAATTTATGATTCCCTTCTGAACATAGTCTCTGATGAAATGATGCTTAATTTCTATATGTTTTGCCTTAGAGTGTAAAATGGGATTCTTAGACAAACATATAGCAGAAGTATTATCACAAAAGATAGAAATGTTACTTTCAAATATTTGATAATCTTCTAGTTGACTTTTCATCCAGAGCATCTGCGTGCTACATCCAGCAGCAGCTATATATTCTGCCTCTGTGGTTGAAAGTGCAATTGTGGGTTGCTTCTTGCTGTACCAAGAGATTAGATTTCTTCCTAGAAATTGACAACTTCCAGAGGTACTTTTCCTTTCCACTCTGTCTCCAGCGTAGTCAGCATCACAGAATCCAACTAATTTGAAATCATCAGATTTTCTGTAACACAAACCCACATTAGAAGTACCTTTCAGATACCTTAGAATCCTCTTGACAGCTGTCAAGTGTGATTCTCTAGGATCTGATTGGAATCTAGCACACAAGCATACACTGAACAATATGTCAGGTCTAGAAGCAGTTAGATAAAGAAGAGAACCAATCATACCTCTGTAGAGCTTCTGGTCTACTTTCTTACTTACCTCTTCCTTGCCAAGTGAGCTAGTTGGATGCATGGGAGTCTTTGCCAGCTTACTATCAGTCATGTTAAATTTCTTCAGAAGTTCTTTAACATATTTAGTCTGATGTATGTAAGTGCATTCTGGAGTTTGATTGACTTGGATTCCTAGAAAGAATCTGAGTTCTCCCATCATGCTCATTTCAAATTCTGCCTGCATACAAGTAGCAAACTCCTTTCCCAGCATAGTATTAGTAGATCTAAATATTATATCATCCACATAAATTCGACAAATTAGAAGATCTTTCTTAATTGATTTACAAAAGAGTGTTGTATCCACTTTGCCTCTGATGAAATTTTTCTCCAGAAGAAAATTTCTCAATCTCTCATACCAAGCTCTAGGAGCTTGTTTTAAACCATATAGAGATTTCTTTAATTTGAAAACATGATCTAGAAAATTTTTCATTTTCAAAACCAGGAGGTTGGTGGACATAAACTTCTTCTTCTATAATACCATTAAGAAAGGCACTTTTAACATCCATCTGATACAGAGTGATGTTATTTTGTGCAGGAAATGATATAAGAAGGCGTATAGATTCTAACCTTGCCACTGGAGCATATGTTTCAGTGTAATCAATACCTTCTTGTTGACTGTACCCTTGAGCTACAAGCCTTGCCTTATTTCTTTCAACTTCTCCTTTCTCATTTAGCTTATTTCTGAAGACCCATTTTGTACCAATTATATTGAATCCTTGTGGTCTTTGAACTATATCCCATACATCATTTCTGGTGAATTGATTTAGCTCTTCTTGCATGGCAATAATCCAATCATTGTCTTGCAGAGCTTCATCTACAGAAGATGGTTCAATTTCTGACACCAATCCAAATAGTGATGCTTCAGATGATCTTAGAAAGGATCTTGTTCTGATGGGATCATCCTTCTTTCCAATAATGACATCCTCTGGATGAGAAGCTTTAATTCTGGATGATGATCCTCTAACAGTTGATTCTTCAGAAATGTTTAGATTGTTCATCTGAGAAGTTAAAGGAATAGCATTTGGTGTTGCTTATGGTTCCTTCACTTGAGCTTTGTCTACTTCTGGGACTTCAGAGTCAATGAAGACTACTTCTCTATCTGCAGAGTTTTCAAACTGCTTTGGCTTTTTATTGCCAAGCTTATCATCAAATCTGACATGAATAGATTCTTCCACAATCTGTGTCTCAGTGTTGTATACTCTGTAGCCTTTAGAGCGTTCAGAATATCCAAGCATGAAACACTTATGTGCTTTGGAATCAAACTTGTTCAGATTTTCCTTAGTATTTAACATATAGCAAATACATCCAAAAGGATGAAAATATGAAATGTTGGGCTTTTTGTTCTTCCATAGTTCATATGGAGTCTTTTCCAGAAGAGGTCTTACAGACACTCTGTTCTGAATGTAACAGGCTGTGTTGATTGCTTCTGCCCAAAAGTGTTTTTCCAGATTTGTCTCATTGATCATGGTTCTGGCCATTTCTTGCAGAGTCCTGTTTTTCCTTTCTACAACCCCATTTTGTTGTGGAGTTCAAGGACAGGAAAAATCATGAGCAATGCCATTTTCAAAAAAATAATTTTCAAAATATTTATTTTCAAATTCACCACCATGATCACTTCTGACTTTTATAATTTTGAAATCCTTTTCATTCTGGACTTGCTTGTAGAAGTCAAAGAACACAGAATGTGACTCATCCTTGTGTTTTAAGAACTTTACCCATGTCCATCTACTATAGTCATCAACAATGACTAATCCATACTTCTTGCCTCTGATGGATGCAGTTTTCACTGGTCCAAACAGATCAATATGAAGTAATTCTAGTGGTCTGGAAGTAGAAACAACATTTTTTGTTTTAAAAGATGATTTTGAAAACTTCCCTTTTTGGCATGCTTCACAAAGAGCATCTGAGGTGAACTTCAGATTAGGAAGTCCTCTGACAAGATTAAGTTTATTAATCTGAGATATACGTCTCATATTAATATGGCCCAATCTTCTGTGCCAGACCCATTGCTCTTCATTAACAGACAAGAGGCATTTAACATTCTGAACTTTAAGTTCTGAAAGATTTATTTTATAAATGTTGTTTTTCCTCTTACCACTAAATAGGATAGAGCCATCCTTTTGACTAATAGCTTTACAACATTTTTGATTAAAGGTGATATCATAACCATTGTCACTTAATTGACTTATGGAAAATAAGTTATGCTTTAACCCTTCAACAAGTAAAACATTAGTTATAGAGGGAAGTTTACCATTTCCAATAGTGCCAGATCCAATGATCTTGCCTTTCTGGTTCCCTCCAAACTTCATGTCACCTCCAGATCTAAATTCCAGGCTTTGGAACATAGACTTTTCTCCTATCATGTGTCGTGAGCATCCAGAGTCCAGGTACCATGATTGGCGTCCTGACCTTGATGCTAATAACATCTGCAACAAGAATTATTTTACTTTTAGGTACCCAGATCTTCTTGGGTCCTTTGGGGTTAGTTGATGTGTAGGTTTGTCTAAACTTCTGTTTTTCAACATAATGTTTATTCTGACTTGCCTTGGGTTTAAACACATAAGTATTATTCTCAGAGCTTGTGTGTTTAATGTCATTTAAGTGACCAAACTTAAATTGAGAGTACAGAGGTGTCTTCTTGATGAAAAGTTTGTCAACAGATTTTGGATTACTTCTAGAGGAAGATTCATATCCAATACCTCTTCTACTGTTCCCACTAACACCATAGATCATAGAAGCCATCTTGCTTCTGTCTATGCTCTTAGTAAGGAATCTCTAAAAGCTAGAGTCATATTTTTCTAAAATGTTTTCACATGACTTAGTCTCAGATTCAGATTCTTGTTGAGTTATTTCAAAGTCATTTTTGATTTTCAAATTAATTTCTTTTTGCTCAACAAGTTCTGTCTTTAGAAGATCAATCTCAGATTCAAGACTGCTTTTCAGCTTCTTGTATTTGAGTTTGATATTGTTATAGCTTTTCAGAACTTCTGATAGTACTTTTATAAGTTCTTCTTTAGTAAGTTTAGCCATTACCTCTTCAGCGTCATCGTCAGATTCAGAATCTGATTCATATCCTGAAGTTCCTTCCTCCTGATCTTCTGTGCTGGCCATCAGTGCAACATTAGCACATTCTTCTTCTGATTCAGAAGATGATTCAAATTCATCTGAGTCATCCCATGTTGCCATCAGAACCTTCTTCTTTTTGTTAAACTTCTTCTTGGGTTTTTCTTTTTGAAGTTTGGGGCAATCATTCTTGTAATGCCCAGGTTCTTTGCACTCATAGCACACAACTTCTTTCTTCCTAGATCTTCTGTGCCCAGAAGATTCCTTTCTATGATCAGATTTTCTGAAGTTGTTGAACTTATTTCCCTTGTGCTTCCAGAGTCTGTTGATCCTTCTGGACAACATGGATAATTCATCTTCTTCTTCAGAAGAAGATCCTTCAGAGCTTTCTTCAATAACCTGCAAAGCTTTAGCAGATTTATTAGATTTTAAAGCAACAAATTTACCTTTCTCTTTCTTCTGAGGTTCATCTTCCTCAAGCTCAATTTCATGGCTCCTTAGTGAACTGATCAATTCTTCCAAGGAGATCTTGTTCAGATCTTTAGCCATCTTCAGCGCTGTCACAATAGGTCTCCATCTGGTGGGTAAACTTCTGATGATCTTTTTCACATGATCAGCAGTAGAGTATCCTTTGTCCAGAACCTTTAGTCCAGCTGTAATTATTTGGAATCTGGAGAACATAGCTTCAACAGATTCAGAGTCTTCCATCTTGAAGGCCTCATACTTTTGGATCAGAGTCAAAGCCTTTGTTTCCTTGACTTGAGAGTTTCCCTCATGAGTCATATTTAAGGATTCAAACATATCAAATGCAGTTTCCTTGTTTGTAATTTTTTCATACTCAGTATGAGATATTGCATTCAATAATATTGTTCTGGCCTTGTGATGATTTTTAAAATCTTTCTTCTGAGCATCTGTCATAGATTTTCTGTCTATCTTCTTGCCATTCCCATCTGTGGGATGAACATATCCATCTATGACTATATCCCATAAATCAGCATCATATCCAAGAAAAAAACTTTCAATTCTGTCTTTCCAATGATCAAATTTCTCCCCATCAAACATAGGGGGTTTGGTGCTGATCCTGTCCCTTTCTTCATATTTATTGTTAATGTTGGATATTGTATTATCAGCCATAGTAACAGCTAAATACCTGAAACGAAATACCTAGAAAGGAGATTTCAGTTCTTCATCAAGATGAAAGCCCCATGTTTGAAAGCTGGCAGACGCTGGGGCATAGTCCTGTGCAGAATGTTAGAAGAAAGGTCAACGCCTGTTGTTCTCGTCAGAATCAGCGAAGCAAGTGAACTGGCAGTCGGAAGGACCGGAGTATCATGGGATTCTGTAACCTTTTCTGTTGCCATTTTTTGAAACTTATAAAATTCCCAAGGCTTTGCCTTTTGTGAAGTTCTTGTCTATCAATAAAATCAGATTTTTGGCCAAATCATTGATATGATCCACTGTTTTTGTTATGCAATTTCACTTATTTATTAATAAGAATTTTCATGAAAGCAATGTGTTTTGAAAAACTTAAAGTCTTGTTTTAAAAAGGAAGCACGATTTGACAAAATGATTGAAAAATTCTAGAGGTAATATGATGATATTACACAGTTCTCGAAGTTGTGGAAGTTGTTGTTGCCTTTGACCAGGCTAGATGTGTCCGACAACAATTTTAGCTCTTAAGCTAAGACTTCTTCTCTGCTGCATTACGAAGGGATTATTAAGAAAAGATCGTTATCTACACCAAAGAAGGAAGTGTCGTCTGACTTGAGGCATTTTGAAACTCAGCGTGACGAGTTTTCTCTTTATTTTGTTTTCCTTTATTCATGCGGGTCGGTCTGCGTCTTACATACAGCATCATGCCAGCATACACATTTGTTTGCATTTCTGGGTTTGGTTTTTGCCTGCTTAGGCTGTTGCCTTTGAGATCCTTTGGTCGTTACCTTTTATCTTTGATTTGTTGTTACAAGGTTCACTTCAAAGTTGACATCCTGGGGTTTCCTTACTTTCTCTGGGAAGCTAATGGTGACTAGCAATATCCAATTTACACAAACAGGGGGTTGTTACCAATTTTCATCTTCGATTTAAGGTGGTCACCAACAAACTTTGAAAGACTAGTGGTCATTAGCACACGTATAGAACTAAGTACGTGAAGGTGAGATAATACTTAGAAGGGGGGGGGGGTTGAATAAGTATGAAAGATTAAAACTTGGAAATAAAACACAAGTATTTTTATCCTGGTTCGTTGAACTCAACTACTCCAGTCCACCCTTCCTAGAGTGATTTGCCTTTCTCAATCAAGGACTTAATCCACTATTTAATCCAATAGATTACAATAGTAACACCTAAGAACAACTGTTCTTAGTCTCCTCAAGAGCTACTGATCCCAACTGGATCCTCTTAAGGAAATCCTTTACAATCAATGTAAAACTATTACAAGAGTAAGAATGCTTCTAAAAAGCTTTTATCACAACTGTGATATTTCTCTTAAGTTTAAGTACAATGAAATAAATTCTTAGAAAGAATATGAAAGTATGAGAGCTTGAATGTTTTTGATTTCTTTTCAAAAAAAACGTCAACTGAAGAATTTGGTGGAGTCTTTCTTTTATAGGCAGCTGATCCAAGGTGAGTTGCACGTTGAGAAGAGTGTCCAAAAAGGTCTGAGCCTTTTTCTCTTCACATCAAGTGACATTTCCTAGAAGAAGAAAGCACAGAAAAATCCTTTTTGTCTATGTTCTTGTGTCTAGCATAAATAAGGAAAGAGACATTTGATTTACTCCAACGGATATAATCTTTGAATATTTCTTCTTCATTTTTCAGCAAATTCATCAGAGTTAAATTGGGTCAGAGTCTTCTGATGATGATCAGAGTCTTACTGGATTAGAGTTTTCTGCAGCAGGTGTGCTTTCAGCGTGTTAAATATCAGAGCATATTTGAGACAGAACTTCAGTACTGTCAGCTTTAGTACTTTCAGAAACTTCTGTAGAAACTATGCTTTGAAAAACTCTTCATACAATATTCTTCTTTGCTTCAGATGCTTCTGACTTGCTTTAGATGCTTCTGACTTGCTTCAGATTCTTCTGGAGCTTCTGCTTCAAATCCTTCTGGAGCTTCTTCTTCAGAATCATCTGTTGGCAGCAATCAGAGTCTTCTAATGTATGCATCTGGCGCTTCAGATTCTAACTAATTTCTTGTGTTCAATTCTGATTTGCTTCTGGAGTGTTAATTCCTTTACTATCTGCAGTAAAAACTCTCAAGCAAATTTTAGAGTATATAATTCTTAAATACAAAATTTCATAATAGTTATCATCAAAACATAGAGATATTATTAAGAACCAATCTGTGTTCTAACAGTACGTTCGGTACCATGACTCGGTCGTCACCAACTATTTTCCAAACCCAGTTGTTATTGATTCTGTTATAAAGCAAACCAATTGTTATTGGAGTCCCCTTGATTCGGTTTTCACCAATCTGATTAAAAACCTAGTCGTTACTAGTACTACCTTCAGACCCAATTGTTATTGGTACCCCTTGATTCGGTTTTCACCAATCTGATTAAAAACCTAGTCGTTACTAGTACTACCTTCAGACCCAATTGTTATTGGTACCTCTTGATTTGGTTATTACCAATCTCTATAAGTCTAGTGGTCACTAGCATTGATTGGAAAATCTAGTGGTTATTAGCATTATCCAAAACCAATTGTTATTGGCATACCTGATTTGGTCGTCACCAAAATTCCTTAAAAGTCCAATGGTTATTGGCATCGCTTAAATCAGGTTGTTATCGTCACTTTGATTGATCGTTACCAAACTCTTTGAAAATCCAATGGTCATTGGTCTCCTTGGATTCGGTCGTCACCAAATTTTCCAGTTAAGTCTAGTGGTTACTAGCATCATCCAGAACCAATTGTTATTGGTATATCCTGACTTGGTCATCACCAGTCTCCTCTAAGTTCAGTGATTACTGGCATTGCTTGAAAACTAATCGTTATTAATACCGAAAGTTGATTGTTACCAACTTCCCCAGCCAGAGTCCTGTTGTTTTAACAACATTGTAGGAATTCCCAATTATAATTGGAACTTTGATTTTGTCGTTACCATATCCCCAGGAAGTCTGGTACTGTTTAGCACTTCTTGGAAACCGTTATTAATTTGGTCGTCACCATATCCCCAGTAAGTCTGGTGGAAACTAGCATTGTTCGAAGCCATTCTGGTCGTCACCAGTATCCCCAATTGAAGCTCTTGCTTTCCCAGTCAAGTCTCGGAGAATTAGTGGATACAAACTTCCCCGGCATGCCCGGTCTTGTTTCTAACCTTTTCCTGAAGATCCCGTTTGAGCTCTTCGTTATAGGAAATTTTTCTCATATGGTTGTCCCTAGTGAGATTCGTGTCTTCGTTCCGTCTTTTTCCCCGGTGAAACTTTGCTCCCCCAGTGGATTTATTTCCCAAGCAAAGTTTCTTCTCAGTGGTTCTTTTCCCCAGTGAGGTTTGTGTTTCTTTTCTTTCGTTTCCCCAGTGAAGAATTGTCATCTTCCCCGGTGGGCTTCCTCATCTGGTTATCCCCAATGAGGTTTGTGTCTCTTTCCCCCAATGAAGATGTGTCTTCCCTGGTGGAATTTGTGTCCCCTGTGTGAAAGATTTCCTTGAACAAGCATCCTTAGTCATGTTTGAACTACCTTGCTTACTTCGTTTGGAATCTGTCGCCAGTGTGTTGGGTCCTCGTGAGTGGTTACTCGTCGTTTTTCCGTTCATTTATCTTTGCTCGTGTGTCTGCATCTGTCTTGCATTCAAGCATCATATAACATCATTTATATTAATGGCGTATTTGCATTTGTCCTTTTGCATACCATCGGATCTAAGGGACAAAATTTCTGGCTTGCTATATTTAAATACCTTTCACTACGATTCTATGAGGATTGTTATCTCTCATTATCATCTAGTGAAGATATTTAAATTGGGGCATCTGTTGCACCCAAATTTTGACCCCTTAGATCCTCATCATCATTGTAGGATCATATTTTCTTGATTAACTAACCTTAACCCGTTTTCAGTTTATCTTTGTTAAGATGCAGGTGAATTAGGGTTCCGTACCGTCAAAATCGAAACTTCGAGGGTTTGATCAATCAATTTTCTGGATTGATCGAACTTCAAACAAGATCAAGGATGATACATTGGACTAAGAATGAATGCAATTTGAGGTGGTCACCCAGAGATTGAGAATAATGCAATTTGAGATACCCAATTAGGGTTTTCGATTAGAAAAAGTCAACTGTAGTTTGACTTTTGATTCAACGAGGATTTCAATGGTGGGATCAGGGTCCATTAAGCTCCTATGGCTTACTAAAGTCCATACAAATAGTTTCAAGTCCTCAGGATGTCCGGATCACCAACAGGCGACTCGGGAGACACCGACCGATCGAACGGTTGACCGAAAAGTCAACTCTCCAACAATAAGGAATTTGACTTCAAGGTGTGAATAAAAAATGTTCCTTATGTAATATTACACCCCCCACCCCATAAAATTTCATGACCATTAGATCAAGGGTTGAGAATTAATTGCAAAAATCGGGAATTAGGGTTTCGAAAGGGGCAAGACCATAACTCCTCAACCACACATCCAATTGGAGTGGTTCAAGGCTCATTATAAAGCTCTTGACAAATCCTATAAAAGCCTCAAAGTGGTCCATGATCAAAAAATGCATAGAATTGGAGTTATAGCAAAATTCATTTTTGAAGGGTAAATAACTTAGAAAAATTCTAAGTTATTTAACACTTGTAAGTGATTCTTTTCAGAACTTTGAAGGGTTTTTCAACCTAGTTCCATCAAGAATTTGGAAATTCCCAAAACATGAAAGTTGTAGATCTACTATAGGGCTTTCCAAATTGTGGTAGAAGTCCTCAATAGCATGTTTGAGCAGGAAGTTATTCACCATGGAAGTTGGGCCTGTCAACACTTGAAACTACACTCCAACACTTCCCAAAAATCAGTTTTTCACAACTAGGACTATCCTCAACCCTTGGATTGTAATTTAAACTGATAATGTGAGGTGTGGATGAGGAGAAAACCAGAAGGAGAAACTTTTCAAGCAAGTTGGGCAGCTGCAGTCCCCTATCTTCATACCCATCCCATCCTTCCCATCTCAACTGATATTGGCTCAGCATTGGTCCATGGAGCTGATGTGTTGGAGCTGCCACAAAGATTTTGGAAGATTCACTTGAAAAATCTCAAATCTCCCTCCAAAAATGGAAAAAAACAAATCAGCCCTCACCCTCATTTCTCCTATAAATAGAGGCCTCCTCTATGAACTCAAACACACCAGAGCAATATCATAACACCACAACTCTCACTCTCTTCTCATTCATCAAGAAATCTCCAAATCTCAAAAACCTCCATTTTCACAAAAAAACTGTCTTGAGCAAAACTCTGCTCAAGACCAATTCTATCCCTTCCAAACCTCTAAAAACCACCCCTACAATATTTAAATGTCATATGGAAGGTGCCCATACCTTTAAACCTTTAAAATCTATCAAATTGCCAAAAGTCAACTTTCACACTAAGAAAGTTTGACCACAACCCTCAAAACTTGCCAAATCTTTGTCCAAGCTGATCCTTGTTATTCTAGTCATCCATACACCTCCCATACATCATATTGTAACTATCCAAGGCATTAAAAACCAGCTGGAAGACCATTAACTCCAACTGTCCTGAAAAGTGGTTTGTTACTTCAAGAGGAAGCAAGCTTCAAATCCTTGGCAAGGAAGAAGATCTCTGGGTTTCTTAGCTTCTTAGATTACTCAAGACTTGTCTACAAGAGGTATGTGATGTTTAAAATCTTCATTTATCATACATTGTCGTGTTTATCATTTTTTGAGATGATTGTTATGAAATATACCATTGTTGTCTCATACTAGTTCTTAGTCAAGAACTTAGATTTTGTGGTTATGTTACTTGCTTGTGTTAATGTATTTTCATTTGTCAATGATATATTAGAGATATGTTACAAAGATTATACCTAGATATCATGCTTAACTTGTTTTTGAAGTTTTGGTCCATATGGTAGTTTTTGAGAATCCAACATGAAAATATGAATGAGCTTGCTCTAGGCCTATCAAACCTAGTTCACTAGTGATTTTGGATAACTTGTAAGGTATTCATAGATTTCCCCCTTTCCCTTGATCATGTTTGAATCAAAGTGGCTCTTGTTTTCACATTATGCTATTTTCATGTCCTTCTTACCCATCATTGCTATGAAGTGGTTTAAATGTTTATGCTTGCTATGTCTTGTATCCAAAGTCTTTGGTCAATGTTGGTGTATTTCATGATGTATGTCCTGATGGAGATTTTGAAAGATGTGAATGTTATTACATTTTGCTGTCTTGAAGTCTTAGTTGTTTTGCTGTCAAATTGGAATCAACATGTCATTCTTGATTTGGTGTGTCTTTTGCTTAACTTGAAGTTGTGGACTCATTTATTTACCCATTTCAAGTATGTGTGTGCTGTTGTTGTGCTCAAAATTTACTTAAGTGTTCAAATTGCCTTATCATGATCCAACTGTTGCTTTCTTCAAAACATCATGAGACCAAACACCTCATATCCTATTTCAACTGCATTATACATGATCTATGTGCATAACATCACTTCTTTACTCATCTGAAATGTGTGTATGATGTCATTTACCTCAATCTGTCATGGGCTGGCCTACTGCCGTAATGTTGTTTATTTGTGCATTTCATAAATCTCAATATTGCCATATATTATTTGATGTTGATCTGGTGTAACTTTAAGGCATGAGCATTTCCTTTTGCATATTTATGGTATGTGCATAACTTTTGTTTCATCAAAAACTCATTGTCTTAAAAAATGCCTTGATGTACCAAACCTGTTTCAAAACAACTTTTCCTTCCAACCAACATGTCAATTTCTGTGCCAGCCACAAAAAGCTTGATTTATATGCATGAACTCCTTCCTTATCATATTTGTGATGTATGAATTTAATTAATTTGGTCTGTTCTTGCCTGTTTCAAAAATTACACTCATAATTGCATTTCTACATTAAATCTGCCATGAACATTACCAAATTGTTGTACTGTTTGCATATGCCCAAAGTTGGAGTTGAAACTCATTCATATCCATAATTTTGATGTGTGAAGGGTGTTAGATTGATCAGTATTTACCAGCTTTTACACAAATATTGAAATGTTTGTTCCCCTTTGAACCTTGATCATAATCTAGTGTTCTTCAACCCTAGTGAGGTGAACTACGATTGCTCTGATTCTATCCTAGTTAGGATACGTAGACAGAGGACGCGATGTCTTTACGAGCAAACTTAGAAACTATCATTAGGTTTTAACTTACACCCTTTACCCAACCCCAAACCTTAGCAAACATTTACCAATTTAGCATGCAAACAAGCAAAAGGTTCCTGTAGAGTACTACAGATGTTTAGGATGTGAAATACCTACCCTATGCATAACCAACCCCCGATCCCCGAATCTCTTAGCGTTGTTATTACATCGCGAAAAGTGTTTTTCTTTCTTTAGACCTTTCCTTTGGATAAATTAAAGTCCGGTTGTAATTTAAGAATTAAAGATTCAAGTTGATCAATAGATTGGTATCACGATTCTCACCGCAACAACAACCTTCAGTTACTTTGGCTGTTTCAGATTTTTTGGCAAAATTCTCAGTGATTTCCACCATGTTGACTGGAGAGTTAACCTTTTCAATGGCTTCGACCATCTGAACCTCTTCAGGCTCTGCATAGTTAGCTTCTATATTTTGTAATGGGTTAGAGTCAATCTTCATTTGAGTCTTCCCCTTGTCTCCAAACTTCAACCTTCCTTCTTGGATGGCGTTTTGCACCAAATCCCTGAAAAGAAAATATTGAGAAGTTTTATGACCCAAGAAATTGTGGTACTTTCAAAAGCCTCTTTTCTTTATTTGTTCTAAAGGAGGTACTTTAGCACCAGTAGGCACTACTATTTTCCCATCCTTAACTAACAAATCAAATATTTTGTCACATTTAGTAACGTCGAAAATATATGTTTTCTTAGGAAAATTTTCATTAGACTCAGGGGGATTTTTCCCATTCGAAAGGGCTAAGAGTTTACAAGCATAAGGTGGACCTTGCTTTAATTCAGCAACATCAACCTCATGTTCATCGAAATAAGATGTTTCATCATAGAGATTCTCTACATCTTCATTACATTCGATAAAGGCTACTTTTTTACCCTTGTTGAACCTAGCTTTTTCTTCTCTTAGCCTCTCTAGTCGTCGAAGTCTATCAGCTAGCTGCGCCATATCTCTAAGATACTGGGTGTCTAACTTCTTCCTAATGACATAATCAAGACCCCCAGCAGCCATCTCGACCAACTCGTGTTCTGGCACCTGTGTAAAACATCTGGCTTTAAAAAGTCGAAACCTATTCAGGTTATCATCAATTGGCTCAGTGACTTTTCTTTTGATACAAGCCAATTCTTTCAAGATGACCTTTGTTTGTCCCATGCAGAATTATTCGTGAAACAAACATTCTAGTTGAGCCCAATTATAAACTGAATTAGGAGGCAACATGGTAAACCATGTGAAAGCATTCTTTGTGATAGAACTTGGGAAGTACTTGATCCTAAGGCTTTCGTCACCTGTTATCTCTCCTGCTTCAATCATATACCTAGCCACATGTTCGACGGTTGATTCAGTAGTATCTCCTGCGAACTTACTGAACTTTGGAACCTTCGTCCTAGGGGTTAATTCATCTTGAAGAATATATCCACTATGGGTGAAGTATAATCTGGTCTTGTGAAAATAAAGTTTGCACCATTTCTGGTCATTATTCTTTCGACCATGGTTGCAAGATTGTTTTCTTCTGCTACGGCTTGGTGTCAAACTTATCTAAGTATTTGGTCAACATTTTGATTCCTGTTCACCATGACTATTCCTGGTTCTTCCTCCATATGAGTTGGTACCTGGTTTCTTTGCGGTTCGACTCTGAAAGGTTCGCCCATCTCCTAGTCTTCTATGTTCTCCTCAGGTACGTTCCATGGCTGACACCGAGGAATATTTTCGCCAATTGTTAGTCTTCGATCAAGTGTTGGCACTCCCAAAAAATCATCCATACAGGCTAATTGTGTTGCCAGTTGTTGATTAGTTGGAGCAGTATTCTTAATCAAAGGTTGAAAAACTTCTCCCATTGTCTAAGACAGCGTGGGCAACATTTGCATATTACTTTCATCTATTTGCTACCTCAAACAGTTTATGGATGTATTTGTAAGACTGGATGCTTGAACAGAGAAACCAACACCTATTCTTTGGTTGTTTCGACCACCTGATCCAGATCCTTGGATTGGCGAAGACACTATATTTTCTGAAAATATGGGTGGATCATTTTGTAGATTTTGCATCATCGACATAGGCATACCATAAGATGGGTTCCTTGGTACCAGTTGTGAGAACCCTGGAGGAGGAAAAACCGGTGTATTGAACTTCTTGGAGGTGTTGGTGGGTTAGAATTTTGCAGTCCTATATATTCCAACATGGGTTGAGTGTAAGTTCGTACACATGTTGATCATGGACTGGCCATGGGTTGCATTTGTTCAGACATAACTACTGGTGGTGGCATCTGTCCTCCCCTCAAAGAAACTTGATATGGAGCACTACTTGACTGAGTATTTGAAACACTTCCTTGAGGATTAACATGTTGATTAAGACTTGTTGCCATTCTCTTAGTATATCTTCTCTTTGGTACTTCTTCGTGTGTCATGGCTAACTTCCCACTCTTTAATAACATACAACAAAGTATGGCGCCAAAAGATGAATTTGGTTAATGTAAACTTTAGAATGCATAGCACTAGGTCCCACCGGGTGTGCCAATTTGTTTATTATGAATTTTGGTAAACAACCGTTGGTCTATCAATTTATGGTAAAATTGAGTGACTTGAAGGATCGACCATACTAAATCCTAGAACATGTGCTAAGCGTGCAAAAGACCCTAATCTGAACTCCACGTTCGACTATGAAATCTTTGTAAAGTAAAAGTGACTTGAAGATTTAAAGGCAATATGTAAAAATGCAATAATGTAAATGCTTTGGAAGTAAATGTCGAAAGTAAATGCAGTAGTGTAAATGACTTTGAAAGTAAATGACTATGAAGGTAAAGGGCTTTGAGAGTAAAGGAATTTGAAGATAAATGACTTTGAAAGTAAAGGGGCAAAAGACTCTAATCTGAACTCCACGTTCGATTGTGAGATCTTTGAAAGTAAATGTGCAAAACGTTAACTTGCATGGAACGTAACTGAAAATAAAGTTGCAAAAGGGCTTGAAAAGGAAATTTAAATGTAAAGGATGAAGGTTAAAACGTTGAATAAGTAACAGCGCATAAATGGTAAAGACAAGTAAATTTCATTAATGAAAAGGAGTTGGTGTTGTATCACGTACATTCTCGCTAACTCGTTTCTCTACAAGCGGGTACTTTGAGTGATTTGGAGTGACTAGTACAAGATGAATGAACACCCTTATTACATGAAAATAACAACTATTTATAATGCTAGTAAGTAACTACTAAATGACGGCTATGGCTTTCCAACGTGTCATTTTGGCGCTTTTTTACAACTTCAACTGCTCCCACGTTCACCCACTATCAATTTGAAACATAGACACTAAGAATTCCCTCCAGCATTCATGGTAACTATCCTGCGTTCCTTCTAGCACGATCTTGGTCGAAAGCTTCTCCAACACTTAGCATTTTTCTAGAAATTTTGTCAACCTTTCTTCGCCTCAGGTTTCCTCAAAGTTGCGTCGAAACCTTCATATGTTTTTTGAATAATACTCTGACTTAGGATAATTCTGATTTTGCTGGCGTCAAAAATGAGAGGTAGCAGTGTTATATTAGATTTTTGACTTGATTATAAGTGAAAAGCACTCATGAGAATAGTTATAAAAATTCCACGTGGAAGGCCCAAATAGAGTGAGTCCACATGATCAATATAACTCAAGGCCGAAGATCACATAAGGTAATATTGGTGGAAGGAGGCAAGGTTGAAAGAGGTGGTGAGAAACTTAGGGACTTAGTGAAATTGAATACTATACTATGTTGGATAAGGTTGGAGCTCATCACTATAATGGAAGTAATGTCGACTCAGTCACCACACGTGGAGTCCATCGCTATAATGGAAATAATGTTGACTTGGATGCTACATGTGGAGTTCATCACTATGATGGATAATACGATGGAACATGCTATCTTGACATGGTCAACATCGAAGGCCTCGGTGAGGATAGTCAGTTCTTTGTGTTTAGAGGAGCAGTTAGAAAATTCAAATGATATCACAAGGCAGGAACTGCGTCAGAATCGACAGTTATTTAAAGAAACATGATAGCAAGTCGAGGGAAACCGCTGCATGGGTTTGGGACGTGTCACCATGAGAGTAGCTTAACATTCTTAGACAATTATCATAGAGTAGTATATAATAACACTTAACTTCATTTTGTAAGGGGTTCGCAAATTATACACATTTCTGTAAACTCAAAGTACCTATGTCTTGAGAAACGGGTGAGGAAAAATGTACGTATACGTTCCACCCTTTTATACATTTTCAGCAATTTCACTTTAAAAGTATTTTTATGCATTAAAGTCGTTTCAATTTCCTTTACTTTTCTTGTCAATATACATTACTTGCACTTTAATTTTAACCATATTCCTTTCCCTATATTTTTGTCTTTCGACTTCAAAAGTCTTTTCTTCATTCTAATTTCAGCCTTTTGTTCTCTGAACATTTTCCTTATTTTACAAGTAATCACGACCAACATTTCAAACATTTTTTGACAACATTATGAATTTCACAAGTAATAGACATACAAATACATCCGGTAGATTTTTGAGTTTAATCCCTTAAGTATTAATAAAAACTTGTATGTGTTTACCAAATTTAACAGTAAACAATTGGCACACTCGGTGGAACTGGTTTGTGTGTTTCCTTTTACGTATTTATGTTAAAAATTCATAATTTGTTATGTGTGTGTTCTTCAACTTTTCATTCTGTGTACGAATGTGCATAAGATTAAGGTGTGGTAAAATAACAAAGAGAGAAGTGAGGAAACATGTTAGAAGATACCTTAGAAGAATGGTGAATCATAGAAATAATAATGGAGACTAACCTTATAATAGTGTTGGGTCAGGAACAGTTTCTGCGACGGTTACTGAACCCATTCCTATAATCGCTAGCATAATGTTGGTGCCGTCCATGATGGTAGCATCAACGATTTTTCCCGAGGAGACAGTTTTGTCCCCAATACCTCAGAGTCATCCAGTGACTCCCAGGCCAATCATGGAAACATATTTAAGGCCTTTTGCCACAAATTTCACAATGCCAATTTCAGGGCGTGAACAACCGTTTGGAATGCCAACAACATTTATGGCTAGCTTACATAATAACCCTTCAATGTTTGTGGATAATGCTACAAATATGTTTTCACCCATTATGGCGTCTGGTTCAACCATAAGCAACCATGGTCGAAATATGCCATCCAATATGGGAATGAGATTTGGTTCCCAAGCAATGCCTGCATTGACAACAAATTTTGTCATAGCATTAAGGCAAAAAATGGGTGACTTTAACAATGGTTTGGTAAACACTCTAACACAATAGATGAGTACAATATTTAACTTATTGATTCAAAATATGAATCAAAGTTATCAGCAATTTGAAACTCAAATGACAAGAATTGCTGACTTTTTCTGTGCTCCCCGATTACAAGTTCGACCAGCTGCAGAGCCTCATGCTGTTGCGTAGGTTCAAAATGAGGGAGTAGGTTTACAAGAGACTGTGAACCAGGGACACCAAGGAAATTACCAACATGTCAAACGTGAGATACATGTCGGGGAAGGTAATCCTCCCTTGGTAGTGGTCAATCAAAACCAGGATGCTGACCAAGTTGTCCATCAGGTTCGACAGGGAAATTTGTTAGGAGAAAATAACTTAACAATAATTGTTGAGAGAATAATGGCTCAAAATGGATTTAAAACGGGCTTACAAAGACCAAATTATACACCTCCTTTATCAGAATATATGTTACAAACAAAATTGCCAAGGGGTGGAAAGTCCCTAAGTTTACAAAATTCGTTGGTGACACTAACAAATCTAATGTTGAACACATTGCTCATTACCTAACTGAAGCAAGTGACATTACAAATAATGAGAACTTTAGAATGAGATATTTCCCTAGTTCTCTAACAAAAAATGCTTTCACATGGTTTACTACCCTATCTTCTCACTCAATCCATGATTGGGCGCGTTTAGAAAGGTTTTTTCATGAGCAGTTCTACATGGGGTAATCTAAGATTAGTTTCAAAGAGTTATCAAGTGTCAAGTGAAAGTTCACTAAGTCAACTGATGATTATTTTAAATTGATTTTGTTTATTGAAAACAAGGTGCTTCACCCAAGTGCCTGAGCATGAACTTTTCGAAATGGCCACTGGTGGGTAAGACTATTCCATTGGGAAGAATCTAGACACTTAGTATTTACGAGACATGACCCAATTGGAAAACAGAGTTGTAGTAACCTGGAATTTGACCTTCCCTTTTGCCTTTTTGCATAAGGATGTGCATTCGCATTGATGACATACGCATTAGCATTTTTCTTTGTGGTTTTGTTGCAGGAGTATTCAGAATTTCAGAGCCTGATTAATCGAATCCTCACAAATTCATCACAACAATAGTACAAGCAAACACACAAGGGTTTCCATGCATATTTATCAAAGCAAATAGTAGAAGATCAGAGCCATGGTCATAACACCTTGTTTCAAACCAATTTAGGCAAGTTATGGCTATGTAAATCGATTAACCATATATGGTTAATCGATTAACACGTAAATTGGTAGATTTCTAAAATTTTCATGACATCAACTTTTCTTCTACTTCTTTGGGGTTTACTTGGTTCTAGTGTCATGTGGAATATTCTAGACACTTCAAGACAATTCAAGAATTCACTTGCATTTGCTACAATACATCATTTTCAATCAAGACCACCATACACCTTTGTTTCCAAACATGTGAACCATTGGAGTTTGGACTTGCATTAAGATGCTCCAACCGAGTTAACAAATAACTAACTGAGTCAACATCCGACTTGGTGAGTTAGATGTAACTAACTCTAAATCTAGCTCCAAAGCAAGTTCTAAACCTAGCTCCAAAGAAAGCTCTAAACCTAGCTCACTCCTAAGCTAGATTCTATATAAAAAAAACTTTCACACTTATGAATGGGGGGCGGGAACCATTTTCCTAGATTTCACTCTTCTCTGCCACATTCTTTCTGAATTTTCTACAATTCATCTTCATCTTCTTCCCCAAACCACACACAAAAGCTTAATTTCTACCATTACAGTATAACAATCTTCACATTGAAATTGTTATTCTCTTATGTTAAACCTCCATTCCACTAAATTTCTACTTGGATTACTGGATTTATAGTAGCTTTCATTCCAATTCAAGTAATCATCTTAAACTTCTCGGTGCAAATCGGTATTTGGAGCATTTATCGCATTTTTATCGGTTTCGCTACGCTTTAATCCCAAGCTTGGAATTCTCTAGTTTTCTTTGCTTATTCTCACCACATTTCACTTGAAACAATCACCAAGGAAATCCTCTTCCTTGTAGGTTGGTAATTCTCACTCGATTTACTATTTTCGATCACTTTCGCATGTTCACAATGTAGATTCGATAGCGTTTTGATGTGAATTGATCATTTAATTGTTTCATTCTTGATCTTGATGTTTAATTGATTCGATTGATGTTTAATAGATGCTATTTAACTTAATTTTCATGTACCATTGTATGCTATAACATGTGAGTGATTGAATAATTGATAAGTTGCTGGAAGTGCTTTTGAAAAATTAATTTTTTACCGCTGTCATAGTGTTAACCGATTAACCATTTGCTGTGCAAAATGGTTAATCGATTAACCAATCTTTTTTGCACATTTTGCTGAATTTTTCAAAGGGTTAACCGGTTAACCATATATGGTTAACCAATTAGCATTTTAATAGAAGCAGACTTTTGAGCTTTTTCATGCTTGTTTGGTTTTCTTTTCTCATTTAACTTCCATGGCTTGATGTGCTTGATATTTGTGGATGTTATATGAGTTGTTTAACCTCCGTTTGAAGCATGTATGAAAGCTTTGATGCTCGATTTATCGATTATGGAATTGTTTTCACTTCTTGAAATTGCATAACCATGTTGCTTTTGCATACTCTTGCTTATGTGATCCACATGATTAATGATGCATGCTATTGATTCTTGATTAGTGCTTGACATTTCTTTTCTTGATTTCATTAAGTTTGTTCTTTATTGGACAAATTTAATCTTGTATAATCATTACTTCACACCTTTGCTTTAATGACTTTTCAACTCGTTTGAAAAGTTGTTAGCATATCCTCTCCCTTTGATTGATCGACCAAAACCTTATTTCAATTGGTTAATTATCCTTCTTTCTTCTCTTTAGGCTTCCTTTAGAGTTTCATCTTCTTGGTCCCCTGTGGAGTTGGAGGTCTACATAACACGTTGGAGCACTGTACGACTTGCGGTGTTTCTCTATCAGAGTTTCACACTACACTTTGGGTACTAAAGAAGGAATGAGGATGGAGTCTGTCCTACCTTCATTTTGATTGTTTTCTAGGAAAGAGCATCTAGTTCCTAAACCTATGATAACTCACCTCTATTCTCGAGCTGTGGTGTCTCTTGAGTTTGATCCTGGATCATTATTTCCTTTCAATCCTTCCTTTGATAAGTCACCAATTCCTTAGTTCCAAATCATTGTTTCTTCTTGGGTTAATCACCTATTCTCAATTAATCACCCATTCTCTGGTAGATCGCAATATGACTTCTAAAACCATTTCTCTTCTTCCCTAGTGAAGTCGCAACCCTTTTTCTTTGGTTAATCATAATCTTTTTGTTAAATACTGAATCCTTAGCGGAGTTTGCAACCTTCTTCTGGTTCTTTCTTCCTTTTCATCAGTTAACCACTATCTGTCAGTTTAAACGCCAATTGCTCCTCTTCTTAATTAACCATAGTCTGTCTGTTAACATACTGAGCCTCTCTTGAGTTAATCATCGTCTTCTGATTAATCACTCATTCTTTTCGGTTAATCACAATTTGTCTGTTAAGACACCTACTCCTTTGTAGTTAGCAACCTTTCTATGGTTCAAGCACTCGCACCTTTGGGTTAGTAATCATATTTTATTTCAAATACCCTTTCTTCGGTTAAGTACTGCTTGTTCAGTCAAAGTACCAAGTTCTTTGGCTCACAACTTTCACTTGGTTCCACACCCACTCTTTGGGTCAACCTTTGCTTGGTTCCGCACCCGTCATTCTGGTTGATCACCGTCCATCAGTTAAAACCAATTCCTTTCTCTTTTTAGTTAAACATTATTTATCAATTAACACATCCAGTCCCTTGAGAGTTAAACACCCTCTTTTGGTTCACTACTCTCCTTTTCCTAGTTGATCACAGTCTGTCTGTTAAAGTTAAATTCTTTCTTTCCGAACAGAGTTAATCTCTTTTCTTCTTTTTCTGGTTAAGCATAGTCTGTCTGTTGACACCAACCTTTCTCCACTCAGAGTCGTGATCTTTTCTTTCTTCGGTTAACCACTGTCTATTAGGTAATATGCCGAATCACCTGTGGATCTTATCCTATTTTGATTCCATCCCCTTTCTCCTTTATTCTATTGGTTTTGACACCAACCCTTTGCCTTTATTTCCTGATTTTGACACTGATTCCTCTCGTATTCCCCAGGAGGGTCGTTCCCTTTCTTTCACTATGCCAAAAAAGACCTTTAGCAGCACTTTTTTTTTGCCTTTAGCAGCGCTGCCTAAAGTGGCGCTGCTAAAGGTAAAGGCAACTCTTTTTTTAAAGTAAAAAGCGCTGCTATAAGCCGACTTTTAGCAGCGCTTTTCCAGAAAAGCGCTCTCTTCCCCCCTTTTAGAAGCGCTCTCTAAAGTATATTTCCTTAATACTTTTAGCAGTGTTTTTCAAAAAAGCACTCTCTATTCCCCCACCTTTAGCAGCGCTTTTAAAAAGCGCTGCCTAAAGTGTATTTACTAAATACCTTCAGCAGTGCTTTTCTTAAAAAAAGCGCTGCCTTTTCCCCCACCTTTAGCAGCGCTTTTTTAAGCGCTCTCTTTTCCCCGCCTTTTCCCCTCTATAACAGCGCTCTCTTTTACCCCCCCCCCCCTTTAGCAGCGCTTTTTCAAGAAAAGCACTGTCTTTTCTTCACGTCATTGAATGTTTTTTCAAAAAAATCACATTTTCATAGCATTTTTTTGGTCAAAGCGCTGTCTATTTTGCATATTTTTATGAAGTGATTTTTGTTGATTTTGTTGCAAAATTCTTTATAATTTTTCCCATAAACATTCTTATAACAATTACATTCACCACAGACCTTTATTTCAACACTTTGGCCTTATATATCCATAACAATTCAACACATAAACCTGCTTATAATCATTGTAATTCAACACACACACACACACACACAGATATATATATATATATATATATATATATATATATATATATATATATATATATATATATATATATATATATATATATATATATATATATATATATATATATATATATATATATATATATATATATATATATATATATATATATATATATATATATATATATATATATATATATATATATATATATATA
The DNA here is from genome assembly GCA_963859935.3 of Lathyrus sativus. Taxonomy (NCBI): domain Eukaryota; kingdom Viridiplantae; phylum Streptophyta; class Magnoliopsida; order Fabales; family Fabaceae; genus Lathyrus; species Lathyrus sativus. The sequence goes on along the minus strand of OZ012736.1, from coordinate 114,116,541 downwards.
TATATATATATATATATATATATATATATATATATATATATATATATATATATATATTATAATTCAACAGAAATGATCCATAATTCTAAAATATATTCCAAAACCGATAACTTCACAAATACATTCATTATACATATAATTAAAAATTCCATATTTCTGGATCCTCACAACAACTAACTTCTAGATCGAAGTATATCAACAAATTCTAAAACTATATACGACTTCCAGAACTATAATTATCCAGTAGTATGTACATAACATCACAACAACACAAATCTCTATAAACTCCGATCAAAAGACAGAAAGACAATATATATACCTTATACAAATCTCATCTCAAGAATGTATTGACACCATTCCTCCTTAATTTCTTCCAATTTTTCTTTCGAATAAGTACCACACTTGAATTCATCAAAGTACTACATAATATAACATAATATGTATGAATTAGTTTTAAAAGTAATTACTCAGATGAAATATCGGTTAAATATTAAAATAAATCAGATAACTTATAAACTCATACCATGTTTGGAATCTCTATTTGACCCGAATGAATACTTCCCTCATAAACCTCAAAGCAAAATATCCGCAATCAATCCTATCGCGTTGACGAGGACACTGTAAATGAAAAAAACTAATATATATCAGGATATATAGTTTAACTAGTTTTATCTAGTAGAATCACTATGACAGTCAAAATTGTGAAAATATACCTGCACTCTGATCCAGCTAATGTTGTTAGCCTTTCCTTTTGGTATTGTTGCTTGTCTTGGTGATCAGAATATTTGTATAGCTCTAACATAATATAAACGAATATTTAGAACAATCTCACATAATAAATAAAGATAATTATTCAGAATAATATATCTCATCACTTACGTATCAACCATATTCTTCATATTAGGATATTTTGTTTGATCACCATCCAATGAATCTAGATAATACACTATTTCTTTTATCGGATTAATCACAACCAACAACCAGTGTCCACTGTAAAATAAGACAAAAGTTTAGACACAAATGTTATATAGATTGTCAAAAAATGAATAATTATAATAAATGAATTTATAATGAAATCTAACCCATGGCCAGTATTATATGGCAAAAAATACAACTTCTCTGTATCTATGGCCATAAATGCTTTGACTAAGTAATCTTTGACTACATCTGGAGTGTGATTGATTAGCCGTGCGTTGATACAACTAGAAGATAAGAATGCGAATCTCTCTGTCAATTGATGCGGGACCAACAACTTGTCATACAAGAACCTTAAATAAAAACATAATCAACATTAGAATATTCATTGAAATAAGCAAAGAAATTGTTCAATTATTTAATTAAAATTGATCAGAGCACCTGATGTATGAATGCATAACACCGATGCCTAATTTAGAATGTTGGAAAATCTGATCCAAATCATCATTAGAAATTGATTCGGCATAAGAAAAACCGAATATACCTTCATTCATAGGTATTTAACGAATGCCACCCTCCACCACATCTGTTGTTCCTACATATGTTTCAAGGCACAACCTAAATCGAGGAACAAATGCTTTTTTTTGGCTCGGCCTTTTTTTGTTGGACACCTTGCTAGATTCAGGCATCTTACCCTTGCTGACTTGTTGCAACTCTTGAGCATGAACCTAAAAGTCATATAAGTTAGGTAATTAATGTATAAGATCATAAAGCTATTGGAGTCGAAGGATATAATTGATATTTTCTATGCATATATATCAATTAATGTAGGAGTACCTGTTTTTTTGATGCAGCTGACTCGGTTTCCCGCACAATCCCGTTATCTTTTTATTTGGATTTTGTAGGAGTCTAAGATCATCATGTAAATAAATGGTACGTAAATGTAAGAATAATTTACATGTAGTAAAACATTTGAATTATTCTACCTCATCATCTATGAAAATGAGATTTGACGTCCATGCAACATAAGAACCTATTGCGTCTCCCACCAATGTTGCGTCCGAAACGTTGTCTGGTATAGGCAATAACGCACCCCCTCTAAGGCAATATCAATAAATACTTTCAAAAATCCAGCAGGGAGCGGTTTATGGTGAACTAAGTCTCCCAAAGTGTTATGCAGTTTTCCCTTGCCAACCATGCGATAAGTCGGTGACGATAAATAGAGGCGACAAGGTGAAATTCCCTAAACTAATAGTTGTCGCTACCGTGAAAATAAGGTGCCGGCAAAACAGAAGAGTCGCCACCTTTCGTTATTTATCCCTCAGAACGAGAAAGAAAACGATCGGAAAAAACCTGACGAAAAGGTATAAGACAAGGTCATCGCAACCAATGTCTGGGTTCGGGAGTCAGTTACGCAAGGGGAAGGTATTAGCACCTCTCACGTCCATCGTAATCGATGGGATCCATGCTTGTTGGTTTGTCTACGGGTGAAAAACAATCTATCTACGGCTGCTAAAGCAAAACGGAAAGAACTGACTCGATAAAGCATCGAGCTCAATGCCTACGTATTCCCTCGTGCAATGGGAAAATCAGAGTCGACGTAGTTCGGGAAACTACGGGGGGAAGGTTGCTGGCCGAGATATCGCATCTCGTGCCTACGTACTTTCACACGGTGCGAAAGATCAGAGCGAACGTAGTTCGGGCTACTACGGATAACCGAGGTGTTCTCGATCACACAGGGGTGAGAGAAAGGATTGACGATACTAGCGTATGCATTCTATCAGTTAGGTGTATGTTGCTCGCTCGTCGGAGACTTAGGCATTACCTGTTTGCGGTAGAACAGACGTAGTATGTCAGGTTTAAAGGTATGGGAACCTATGAGACTTAGAACTACGGTCTGGTCTCAATTGCGCTAGGGCAAGAGAAAGGGAACATCAGTCGTTAGCGGGAAAGTCTCGATCGCATAGCAATGAGAGAACAGAGAAGTTAGTTGTTAGTGTGCTCACTAGGATGTCGCATCATATGCCTACATATTCTCGTCTGGTATGAGAAATCAGAGCAGTTGTAGTTCAGCTAACTACAGCAAAGAGGGAAAAGGGAAAAGGGAGCTCGCTAGGATCATCGCAATCCCATGCCTACGTACTCTCGTCTGGTACGAGAGATCAGAGCAAACGTAGTTCGGCGCACGCAGAAAACAAGTCTCGATTGCACAGGGGCAAGAGAAGGGGTCTTAATCGCCTGAATGCGAGAGGAAAGGGTTTCGATCGTGCGGGGGAGAGAACAAAGAGGAAGCAGGCTCAACGCCTAAACAGGAAGGAACTCGGGACACACACGCGAGAACCTAAGGTGTAGGAGCGAATGCGTCGTATGTCACCCAAAGGGTACCACACTAAACACTCTATACGATTGAGAGGAAACCCCTCAACTGTCATTTCCCACGTATCTAATGATACAACTCACCACACTCGACGATTGCATGAAGACTTGAATCAGAAAGATGTTATCGAACGAAGCAGCTCCGTTGGCCCTTGACTGTGCACAAGCTCCATTCCAATCTTCTCCTCTCTGGATCCTTGATGAGGACGCTCGAATCAGAACCAATGTAACGCTTAGACCATCATGATTTGACTTATACGATAAATCAAACTCTAAGAGGTAGCATATTGATATCCGTGTCAAAGACAAGATAGAGAAATGATATCGAAAATCATTCTCCAATTCAATCATGTCACACGGCCAGCCCAAAATAAAATCAAAGATAAAAACAGATAGCAGAAAAGAAAATAAGGAAGAAATCCAATACTATTCTACTCCTAAAGTAGCAATAAATTCCTAATAGAAAATATTCTAAAGAAATTATAAGGAAATTGCACAATAGAAAATAACCTGAAAATTCTATATAAAATTCTATACTATCCTAAAAGAAAAATAGAATATAAATTCTAAAATATAAAATATATATTAAAAATATGCGATAATATTCTAAACTATAATTCCTAAGAAGAAAAAAAATAGAAAAAAAATAAAACTACAACTATTACAAGAAAATGTCCAATACAAGCAAAAACAAAAATAAAAGGGAATGGGGGTACAGCCTGAATAGGGGTGTAAAGCAGCAAAAACAGAACTGGGCCCAGCCCACAATACAATCATCCAGAAAAATAAACAAAAAAATAAGGGACTAGGGGGTGCACGTATGGAACGGAGGGCGCATGGTCCAACAAAAACAAAATTGGGCTTATTGGTGAAGCCCAAGTCAAACAAAAACCCAACCAGGGGGTGCGTTTAGGAATGGGAGGGTGTAGGGTCCAAAAATTCGCTGGGCTTATTGGCTTGGCCCACAATTGAAGCCAACAACAAAGTGGGGTGTGAAAGGAAAAACAGGGGTGCGCAGGTCCAGGAAACCAATTGGGCTTAGGGCTCCTCAACCAAACCGGCCCAAGAGGACCCTCCCTCTTCCTTCTCTCACTTTCTCCACTCAGAAACCCTAGATCTTCTCCCCTCACTCAGCCTCCTCCGCCGTTACCAGCCCCCTCCGTCTCAAACCTCTCAACTCCCTTGATTCAAATCACGACTCAGCTTTAACTCCCAAAAGAGGAAACCCCAAGAGACCAACGTCTTTCGCAACCGAACTCAACCTCCACTATGCGTCCCTTCCAACCCCTTCCTACAAAACTTCACCTTAAACTAAAAAACTCGAAAATCAGGCCACTATATTCAGATATGTGCGTTGATTGTTGGATGTTGATGATGAAGGTGTTACGAAGATCTTATAGTTCTTGAGTTGCGGTTGTCGAAGAAAATCGAAGGTTGAAGATCTTGGATGAAATCTGGACAGAAGACTCTTTGCATGTCAAAAACTTGGGCTCAGATCTGTTGGCTCACGAAATCGGAGGACCTGGCATTGAAGACACTTCTGTGTTGACGCGATTTAGAGGATTTATGAAGAAAATCCCCAGACTCGTGTTGTGCACTGGAGATTTGAAGTTAGATGAAGATCTAAGGAGATCTGGAGATTGTTGATGAAGACATGAAAGTGATGAACGTATGAGTATGTTGATCCTTGGATGAAGATCTACGGAGAATCTTTATGAAGAGGATAAAGGTTGTTTGGAGATGATGAAGTTCGTACGAACTTCTGGAAACTTCTTGAATAACGGTCGATGAAGGTTGAGTGTTTTCCGGTGGAGATCTGAAGCAGTTTGCTGGGAATCTGAAAAAAGTTAGTGCAGATCTTGATGAAGATCTTGAAGATCTGGAAAATTGGACGAAGAACACGAAGATCTGGATGAATATGATGAATATTGGACGAGGATCTGGAAAAACGGTTATGAGCGGGATGAAGATTGTTGACGAAATCTGGAAAACACTTGAAGAACTGATGCATTTTCCGGTGACGGTTGGATCTCCGACGACAGTTACGGCGTGGATTTGGCCGCGTGATTTCTCCGGCGAGTTCTTCTGGCGGTTTGCATGCGTGAAGTATGGGGAAGACACATGGCCCTGCTACGTGGCATGCATGGGAGAGAGAGGGGGGACGAGGAGTGAGGTGGCGTCGTGTGGATGTGTGAGGTGGAAGAGAGAGAGGGACGCGTGGAGCTCTTTATATACGGACAAGTGTCCTGGACTTGGACTGGGCCCCCAGAAACGGACAAGTGGCCCACGAGATTAACAAAACCTGACTCAATTAAAGCTGCAATTATTCTGACTAAACTACCTCAATTAATGACTAAATTGATGATTAAAGCTGATTAAAAAAACTCAATTAATTTATTAAACGAAAATCAACACTAATTGATCAAAAACTGCTAATTAAACTAATTAAAATGTTAAAATCTAGATTAACATCTAATTAAAATCTAAAAAAAATTTTAAAACCTATTAAATTCTAAAAAGAGTTATATTAATCTAAAAAACAGAGATTAAAATCTATTAACTGTAAAACCTATTATATTCTAAACAAATTAAATCTAAAAAGAATTACATCTATTAATTGCTAATACAAATTAAATCTAGAAGAAAATTAAACCTATTAATTTCTAAAACAAAATAATTAATATCTAAGAAAAGAATAAAATCTATCAATTTCTAAACAAAAAAGAGTTAAAATCTACTAATTTCTAAACAAATTAATATCTAGAAAAGAAATTAAAATCTAGAAAATTTATATTAATTTCTAAAACAACTCAATTAATCTAAAAGAAATTAAAATCTATTAATTTCTAAACAAATCAATTAATATCTAAAAAGAAATAAATCTAGTGATTTCTAAACAATTCAATATCTAGAAAATAGAAAAAAACTATTAATACCCAATAATATCTAAAAAATTATTCTAGAACACAATTAACCTATTTAAAATCTATTTAAACTCTATTTTCTAAACTCAAAAATTCCTTAAAAATATGGAAGCTATTTAACGGAATAAATCCTAGGAAAATGCTAATAATTCCATAAGGAACAAAAACATCAATTAAATTGGCGAGCCAAACTGCGAGAATGCACCGAGATAACCGGTAAAAATACGGACACCGAAATATCCTCAAAAACAACAACAAAAGGTGTAAACACCAGGAAGAGCACAACTCCCAAAAATAAATCCTTGTACTCGAAACGGTTTGAGCTGCGTGAAACGTGAGAAGAAGGCTGCAATCCCGATAAAATCAATCTGGCTGCAAAAATGCAATGATTGTGATATGCGGATGCAAAATGCAAAATGAATCGAAACATAAGCCAAATACAAGAATTGATTGGTCAAATTTTAGGGTGCAATAATAATGAATATGATTAATGTCTATATATGTCAATTAAGAAAATTGTGCTAAATTAATTTCAATGTAATATATATATAGTTACCTCAGGAAGTTTCTGCTGAAAATTACAATTGATACTATCTTTGTCACTAGTATCTTTAAACTCTGGATCGCGCCTTTCTAACATGTATCTCTCTTTGTCCTTTTGCAATTCACGAATTTGAGCTTTCAATTCTTCCAAAGACTCTATCACTTATTTATTGCTAGGATTTTTATGTTTTGGCTGCTTATACAATTTTGTTGGAGTGACACCAAATCCCTTATCCCTCACACGACCAGAATACTCATGAACATTTAACACTCGACTTAGTACGCTCCTGCAATCATCGTCCTCAACTACAATTATAGTATGGGATAGACTCTCCTAAAATATAGATAAAAGCATAAATATATTATACACTTTTGAGTTAATGACAGAACTAATGTTGTACTTACACATTGCTCAAATACTTGTTGAACTTCTTCCTGAACGACTCAATCTCTACCCACATGGGCAGCCTTCCACAAAACATGGTCCGAAAGAGACGTTGCTTCACTTTTGTCCTCTTCTAACTACACATGAAGACAGATAATAAGCTTCACTTTTCTCGTATTCTAACTATATCATATGAAAGCATTTAAATATACTTACTATTTTTTGTTGTAAGCGTGCGTATCCCAAATGCCCTTTTTTGTATGGATACACGAGTTTTGATGCCCGTTGCTGATTTATGTCACTCACAGCCTGAAAAAACAAGTTTAAGTCATATCAGAACTCATGTGGAAGAAGTATATATATTATACATTGTTCATGATAAGCTATAATTACATGGAATTCTTGGGTTATTCGTTTGGCAACAACTGTTTCCCATTCTTCAAGTGAAATCAGATCAGCATACTTCTTTGGACGCTCTGATTCAACAAATTTTCCATCAGAATCCTTAAGAAAATTGTTCATTAAAAATGCTCGAAATCCTCTTAGTCGTTTTTCGATCAATTGAATACAATATTTTTTCCGATCGTCATCAATATTAAAAGACCTCTGGAAATAAATTGACATACATATAGTATGTTAGTATAAGAAATTTAAAGACATAACCGTCGATATAATTAAAAAATATCAGATATCATACATGTATCTCTCTCCATATTTTTTCTTTATCCGGTTTCAACGAAGGAATTCTCCAATTATCGCAAGTGATTGGAATTTGCGAATGAACAAGTGCTACAATGTGTAACTTGTCAACATCGCACCGTTAGGCTTAATTAATTGGTCCGTTTCATTCAAATGCACATCATATTTTATACCTTTATCTCTTGTATGAATGATTCCTTTCATAATCGTTATTCCTCTTGTAATATCTCCTTCCACATCTTGTGCTGGTTCATTTCCATCTTGTTTAGAAGTATCATGTGATTTTTCCTCGTTGCTATCCATAATACCTGTAATTCAGAAAAATAAAATTATGAAATGAATGACAAATATATATGAAAATGAAAAACATATAAATAAGAAAAACATATATATAATTTTATTGAATGACATAGTATATAATTTTATTGAATGATATAATATATAATTTTACAAGTACCTTTGTCACTAACATCTCTTTCTTTTCTTTGTTGGAACGTGGTTTACTTGTCTCTTAACAACACGGACGGATGGATTGATCCAAATTCCCTCGTTGTGATCATTTCTAATATATGATTCGTCCACTCTAATATTCTCATCTTGATCATCTATTATATAAGATTCCTTCTCAACATCAATATCACCCTGATCTCCAATGTTATCATCAATTACTTTGTTGGAAAAATAACTATAGACCATTTCGTACTTGTCAAATAAGTGATATAGAACACTTGTTTAGCTTGTGTGGCTAGAATAAAAGGCTCATCTTTGTATCCCACCTTATTAAGATCCACTTGCAAAAATCCTGACTTATCCATTCGTATGCCACTATTATTTTCAACCCACTTGCATCCAAAGATAGGAATCTAAAACTTCTCATAATCAAACACCCAAATGCGCTTGATAACCCCAAAATATGACAGATTTGCATATTTGAAGTTTAAGTGCTTCACACTTGAAATGTGCATTGCTTCAGCAAGCACGATGACGCCACTATTTTGCATTGTACTTTTATCATCTTATTTTATGGTATAAAATGTGTATCCATTAATTGCGTATGCGCTAGAAGAAAACACATGCAAACATGGACCATATGCTAAACATATCAACCTTTCTGTTATTGAAGCGGGATCAGAATAAAACTTTGAAAATATATGATCCTTGAACCATGTTATAAAACTTCGATTGTACTCTCGTACTATCCAATATTCATTTCTATTCAGATTTAAACCTCGGAGAACATCCTTGTGCATTTCAACATACGACTCAACCTCAATGTCATTGTGTAGAAAATACAAATCACTTGCTCCCGTTCACCCTTGAAACTGTCACAACTTTATTTCCAGTTAACTGTTTTCCCACGATTTTTTCAACAACATGAGATTTTGGGAGGCCAATGGATGGAACGTTGGACAAGTATTCAGTACAAAACTCAATCGCTTCTTCAACAATGTATCGTTCAACAATACATCCCTCTGGTCGAATTCAGTTTTTCACATACCCTTTCAATATTTTCATATAACGTTCAATAGGGTACATCCATCTCATATAAGCTGGTCCACACAATTGTGTCTCTTTCACAAGATGAACAACTAGATGTACCATTATGTCAAAAAATGATGGAGGAAAATGCATTTCAAGCTCGCACAAAGTAACAACTATTTCTTTTTGCACTGTTGGTAAGACCGCATGATCGACCACCTTACTACAAATTGACCTGAAGAAAAAACACAATTTAGTTATTTCGCTTCTTACTTTTTTTGACAAAATAGAACGTATACCTATTGGTAGAAAGTCTTCCATTATAACATGGCAAGCATGTGTCTTTAAACTCTTTAACTTGAGATCTTTCATAGACACAAGTCTTCTAATATCTAAAGAGTATCCTTCTGGAACTTTAACTTCACTTGGAAACTTACACAATATTTTTTTCTCCTTTCTAGATAAAGTATAAGTAGCAGGTGGTAGATATGTTCGATTTCCTTTCTTCAAGGGTCCTAATTCATTTCTTATACCCATCGCTACCAAGTCCTTTCTTGCTTTAAGGCCATCCTTAGACTTTCCTTGTATATTGAGTAACGTACCAATAACACTTTCAAATACATTTTTTTCAATATGCATAACATTAAGAAAATGGCTAACATGCAACGACTTCCAATACGACAATTAAAAAAAATTGACCTCTTCTTCCACCCACGCGTGACAAGTGTATGAGCAAAAGGCTTGCCAAACTTAGTACTCACATCTTTCACCTTTTCAAAAATTTGTTCACCTGTCAATGTAGGTGGAGCTCTACCTTGTTCTGAATTTCCATTGAATGCTTTTCTCCACCCACGGTAGTGATGATTAGAATTTAAGAATCTACGATGACCAAGAAAGACATTCTTCTGACCAAATTCCTATCACGTTTAATCTGTGTTTTCTTCACAGATAGGACACACACATTGACCTTTAATGCTATACCTTGATAGATTTTCGTATGTTAGAAAATCATTAATTGTGCCAAACAACATCGCCCTCAAATTGAAACTTTCTTTCCTATATCCATCATAAACCTTCACACTGTTCTCTCACAAACTCTTTAAGTATTCGATTAAAGGTGTCAAGTATACGTCTATGTCATTCCCTAGTTGTTTAGGATCAAAAATTAATATAGATAACATCATGTACTTACGCTTCATACATAGCCATGGAGGTAGGTTATAAATCATAATAATTACAGGCCATGTGGAATGTGATATACTTTGTAGATCATGTAGATTCATTCCATCAGTTGATAATGCCAAGCGAAGGTTTCTAGCTTCTTCTCCAAAATCAGGATACTTATTATCATTTTTCATCCACTGTGGTGAATCTGCCGGATATCGATACTCCCATCTATAATTCTATCATCTGCATGCCAAGTCAAGTGTTTTGCATCTGTTTCACTACGAAACATGCGTCTAAATATCAGAATTATAGGAAAATACCGTAAGACTTTTGTTGGTGACAACTTTTTCTTATACCGAGATACACCACATTTAGGACACTCGTTTAGTGATGCATATTCATTTCGAAACAAAATGCAATCATTTGGACAAGCATGTATCTTATCATAGCTCATTCCATTAGAGCATAACATTTTTTTAGCTTCATAGGTTTGATTGGGGAGAACATTATCCTCCAGAAGCATCTCTTTCATAAGGGCTAATAACTTTGTGAAACTTTTATAAGACCATCCATTACCCACCTTTAAGTTGTACAACTTTAATACCGCAGACAATCTTGTGAAAGTAGTGCAACCTTTATACAAAGATTTCTCTACATCGCTTACCAACCTCTAAAACAACTTGGGACAATATTGAAGATCTTCTTCAAGTGCTTCTGCAATCTCTTCGACTCGATCACAATCATATGCATCTCTGCCATTTTCAATTGAAGCATATGTCATATTATCCCCCGGTTCAAAATTCTCGTTACTTATCTCACTATGTAATATCCAACATGTATAACTTTGATCAATTCCATGTCTCTTTAAATGAGATTCCAAGTGAACTGCGTCAACCCGACGCCCATAACAGCAACCTAAGCAAGGACATGTGATCCTACTGGGGTCTATGACGTGTTCAACAACAAATTTAACGAATTTTGATACCCCATTCTCGTACTCTTTTGACAATCGATTGGAATACATTCTTTTTTATCCATACTAATTAAGTAGGCTAAACTAAACTAAGTAAGCTAAACAAAAACAACAAATACCTGTAGCACCTATAGAGAAATCACCAACTTCTAGAACTACACAGTAAGATTCTTGAAAACGATCACAATCTTCACAAGTAACCCCTATAACAAATTAACAGACAAAATTAATTCATGTTTTCATCAACAACATCAACATCAACATTAACAACATAAACATTAAAAACATCAACAACAACATTTGGAATCACATTTAATTATTAAGCAACTAATCAAAATTTGTCTAATTCTCATGTAACTATTAACATAATAAGAACTCTTTTCAAAAACCATATAACAGAGTTATAACAGAATCCAAAATGTTAAAGATAATGCATTTCTTAACAAACTATTCAAAATTGTTAATTTTTAAAATCTTATTATAGGTACGAAATATCTAATATTGTTTATTAAGTAATTTTAGAAGACAAAGTCAGTTCTAATAATATCACTCAAACTCAAACTATAAATTTTCCATACACAATAAACCATATTTTTGAGCCTCTACTATATCAAAGAGAGAGCTTATGATAGTATTTTTCAAAATATAATATACACGGTTAAAGAAAGAGAAAACTAGTAGTACAAGTGTACACGATAAAAACTATAAACCATTTTTGATATAGAATTCAACACTCAACAACATAATCTTTAAGAGTAATATATTCATTAAAATGTTTTTTCAGTTAAGTTATGTTATATCTGTTACACTTTTAAGTAATACAATCCCGCATAAATATAATATAATATGCAAAAACTATATTATGCAAAAATATTCAATTTTGAGTAATACAATCCTGCAGAATCTGCTTGATAGATTATCTATTACACTTTGTTCTGATTTAAAACATAGTTAAAATTGCATTAATTAGCAAATTTCATGTATGCCAGAAACAGTGTATAGCCTAGAATGTATAGTTAGAGAAATCTTGTTTCTATTTCCTATCAGTATAGGTTTAGTAAACTAGGAAATATTTCATAATCAGAAGGATTTGATTTCAAAGTAGGCTGTCAGTTTCTTTCTTAAATCAGCTTACGATATATATATATATATATATATATATATATATATATATATATATATATATATATATATATATATATATATATATATATATATATATATATATATATATATATATATATATATATATATATATATATATATATATATATATATATATATATATATATATATATATCCGATGTACTCTCAATATTATGTAATGAAATCAATTCATTCTTCCCTAGAATACGTAGTGACAATGTCACTCCTGCTGGATAGTATTTCATTTTCTCTTTTTGTAGTTGGTATTTTTAGTACAAATTCTCACAAAAAAAATCTCAAACAAACTTATATAATAGAATAGAAAATCTGAACAGGTTTACAAATACATGTCGATGAATTGCTGAAGGGTCTAATCATTAAACATATAAGACCACATGCTTAATACTCTGGTTAGTTCAATAAAGGAGAGTCAGGCACTGAGTTTTTTAAAATGTTAAGTGAAGGAGGAGCCGTAGGATTGACATAAAATGAAAAACTTTTTCTTTCTTATTGCCAATAGCCAAGTCTCATAATTCAATTTTAGAGTTCATAACTTAACAGATATAACATATATAAACTATAAACCCTAGAGCAAACTAAACTAAACTAAATTCCAGCAGAAACTAAAACTATCATAAACATAGAAATAGAAATAATAACAACAAGAAAAACAATAACAGTGGTGAGAGAATGAGAGAGAACGTACAGAGGGGGCACGACGGAGGGTGATGGTTCAGTGGTGAGATATTGAGAGAAAATGACGGAGATACGATGTTAGACGGATGGAGCACAACAGAGGGAGAATGTTTAGTGGTGAGATAATGGGAGAAAACGACAGAGGGAGTGCGAGAGAGAGAGAGAGAGAAAGAAATAAATACGGAAGTGTGAAATGAAATAATGAAAAGTATGTTTTATTTTTAAATAACTAAAGACCTATAGCAGCGCTTTTAGAAAGCGCTTTTAAAACCCCCCTATAGCAGCACTTTTTCCTTAGAAGAGCTTTCCTAAATCCCACCTTAAGCAGTGCTTTCTAAAGTCTGCCTAGGGCAGGACCTTTAGCAGCACTTTCTTAAAAGCACTTTCGTATTCCCCCCTATAGCAGTGCTTTTAGAAAGCGCTTTCACATCCCCCCTATAGCAGCACTTTTAGAAAGCGCTTTGCTATCCCCTCCCTATAGCAGCGCTTTCATGAAAGCGCTTTCTATAGTATTACAAAATAAAAACCTTTAGCAGCGCTTTTTAGAAAGCGCTTTCTAAAGCCTGTGATTTTTTTTATAAATCTTTTAGCAGCGCTTTTAATAAAAGCGTTGTCTTTTCTGCACTGCCAAATTTCATTTTTGGCGTAGTGTTTCTTTCCTGGTTTTAATGCCATTCTTTTGTTTTCCCCAGTGGATTCTTTCCTTCTGTTTTTCATTTTTAATTTTGTCACCACTTTCTTTTTCTCTCTGTCTTGGTTCCCTAAACTACTGAGGTATGACTTCCTCATTGCACTATAAAGATACATAGGCACAAGATCGCGAGATCTAGGTGAGCTACCTTCTACCTTCTTCCGTGTTTTTTCTCTTCCCTAGTTCCATGAACTACGAAGCTCTGAATTCCTCATTGCACTATGAGGATACGTAGGCATGAGAGCCTCAATCCTCCAAGAGCACTTGTTGGCGCGGTAAAACAGCAAGCAACAAAGGTTTTTGGAAGTATTTATCCGGGAAATTATTATGTCCATAGATATTAGTGTTATTGAACTGTCGTTTCATAATTTAAATGTTATTGAGTTTGGTTTTAAATTGGGTTTAAATTAAATGCGGGAAATAAAGCTTATGAACAGAAAAAGAATTCATTCTTTGGAGAGTAGAGAACTCTCAGGTTTGCATTTCATCTACCCTATCAAATACGTAAAGTTACTACACAGTTGTACGCAACCTAAATCAGTTGTCAACATTATTACGTATCTCTCACACAGAGGTTATCTCTAACTCAAAGTGAGACAACAATCGTATTAATCATGTTGGTGATCTCTCAGCGCAACACAAACAACACAAAAGCATTAAGTTTCGATACCTAAGTAAATATTAAGCCTTAATCTATCTCTAGAATCTAGAACCTAATAGATGTTCATCCTAAATCCAGATTAAACCCATCCATGTCTGGAACAACTCAAACCTAAATAAAGAAAAAAAATCATCAATATTAATTTAAAAAATGAGTTTTATACAACACCATGAGCAATAAATATACATATAATCAAAGTAAACTTACTGTCATACCCCAAATTTTACCCTTAGATTCATTGATCATTTGCATATTATTTAGGTCAATCATTATTGTATATCTAACCAAGTTTTCAGATATTGTTTGTTTTGTTTCGCTTGTGAATCATAGTTTGCTTCAAAGGTTCCATAGACTGATCAATCAAGGTTTTGGATAGGCCATTGACTAATTAAGTTCTCACACACTCAAGAGATATCCTTCCTCAATAATCAAGTGTAATATAGCTTCATCACAAGTTCTTCAAGGCTCAGACTTTGCAAGATCGAATCAAGATTCAAGAAAAGTTATCAAGGGTTTGGTGTAATGGCAATGCAGTCCATATCTAAAGTCATCTGTATTATGGGTCATTGTGGAATCAAGGGAGTGTCAGACTCAAGTGATTTATGGATGAAAATCATCAAGTGACCGAGATTAGGGTTTTGTGCCAGATCAAGGTTTATCTAATGAAGTAAAGTTGCATAGTCATCTAATTTAGTCAATATGTCAAGTTATTCGTGAGTCCCGATTATGTGTCTCATGCTCTTGTCATAGGAGAATTTAGGCTTGCTATTTAATTCAAGACCATTTCAAGATGGAATTAGGTTGTGAAGTTTTTCAGGATTTCAATATCATTTCTAGTATGATTTTAATGAAGAGTTCGAGTTGTTGGAAATCGGTTCGAAAGATGATTGTTATGTTAGGTTATCAGGCGGTATCAAGTTATATGTTCTTCAAGATTAGCTTCAGAGATTAGGGCATTTTCAAATTAGGGTTTCATGTATTGAAATTCATACTTCAAGTCATGTTCCTCTGATTTCAAGGCAATTTCTTGCTCATATGATGCATTATGAAGGATTTGATGTATTGGTATTCAAGTGGCCAGGGGGTGACGAATTCGTTAATTCAAAGTCTCAGTTTATCCAAAGATCAATTTTGGTTTATGGATTAATTACTCAAAGTTATAATGCAAATTATACGGCCAAGGTTTTACAAAAAGGATTCTACAAAATAAAAGCCCATCCATTCATTGTAGTTACAAACTTCCAAAATCTAAAGAAAATATTACAAGGCCCATTTTACAAATATCAACCCATTTCCTTTTCAAAAAAAGTAAAACACAATAATTCAAAAACAAAAGAGATGACATTCCATACACCTTCAAGTCCTGCGCATGATACGAACCATATACTTCAAAACCTGTAACAATATGCCAAGAAACCAGCTGCTGTGAAACTCTACGAAAACCAATAATATCAAACCTCACAATTCATGTTACACCAAGACAAAAACTATGATACAAACCCTTGCATCATAAACCTATGAAAAAATGTACAACATCTACACATAACTCCAAAGAACCAAAACCATATCTACACATATCACTTCTGTAACCAAACATGACATTGCCACCTGTCGCTACTGTGAAAAAAGGTACCGACAATGACAGAAGAGTCGCCACCATTCGTTATTTATTCCGAAAGAGGGAAAGGAAACGATCAGAGAAAACCTGACGAAAACAGGAGAAGACAGGTCATCGCAACCATATCTCGAGTTCTAGAGTCGGTTACGCAAGGGGAAGGTATTAGCACCCCTCACGTCCGTCGTACTCGACGGGATCCACGCTTGTTATCTATCTAAAGGGTGTTGAAACTACCTAGCTACAGGCCTCGGGGACAAAAGAAAAGAAAAGAGACTCGGCACAACATCACCGGTCTGTGCCTACGTATTCCCTTGTGCAATGGGAAAGTCAGAGTCAACGTAGTTCGGGCTAACTATGGGTGAAAGGTGGGGGAAAGTTTGCTCGCAAAGACATCGCCGTCTTGTGCCTACGTATTCTCATCTGGTATGAGAAATTAGAGCAAACGTAGTCCGGGCTAACAAGAACACCGGTTGGTTCAAATGTTTTTAGGCCCGAGTAGGGTTAAAACTTAGTTCTAGCAGTTATGTGTATGCAGCTCGACCATTGAAGACTTAGGCGTTACCTTTTTGCGGTGGAACCAAAAGTTAACAAATCTCTCCTTATGAAAAAGGTTTCCCAAATTAAGATCCCGAAGGATGAAAATGGTTTAATGTTTGTTTTGTGTTTTTTAGAGAAGAAGTGAATTGATTATTGTTTGTAATTCATGTTACACTAAAGACTATGACTCAGGAGCGAATGCGTCGCATATCGCCCAAAGGGCGTACACTAAACACCCTAAGCAATTGAGATGAAGCCCCCCAATAACTATTTTCCAAGTAATTAAGGCTCGTAACGTACAACATTCATTAACCTTTATTAAGTGTTTTAAGGGAATTTGAAGATGAGAAGAGAGAGACACTCTAAGGGAGACTAAGACTCAACCTAATGTTCTCATGCAAGGTATGCCTATGATTGAGATGAAAAATGGAAGCTACCCTAATGTTATCATGTATGGATTCCAACCTAAGGTCTATCATAATCCATCTTAAACAAGAAGGATTAGAGGTCCTAAGGGAACTTGGCAAAGAAGAAAGAAGAAGAAGAAAGCATGAAATAAGAGAGATGCAAGGATGCATATGTAATGCAACACACAAGCAAAGGGAGGAAAACGTGTGGGGTAAGCACCTCCACAATCACATCTCAACCTTTATTAATGCAATAAGAAATGAAAAAGCAAAGAAGAAAGCAATCCAAAAGAAAGCACACAATTGCACACAAAAGTGGGATGAAAATGGGAGAATAAATCCTATAACCATTCACACATCAACCACAATGCCCAAAGGCAAACCAAATGAAAAGAAAAGAGGACATAATTGAATGAGAGAATGGGAGGTAATATGAGAACCAAAGGAGCTCATAAGGGCACTCAACCAAAGGCAAGCCCAAAATCATGTAAGAAATAAACAAAAGAAGCCCTCAAGGAAGCACCATTCATGACATGCTTCAAGTACCTCCAAAGGAGGGACTAAGCTATCTCAAATGGGATCCCAAAGTCATTGGAAAGAGGTAGGGATGAGAGAAGAATATGCATAAACCAAAGAAAGAAAAGCACAAAAGAGAATGCAAAGATAGGCATGGAGAAAGACCTAAGTCTTAAGCATGTTCAACACTTGAAGCTCAAATGGAAAGCCTACAAGGAATGCAATCTTCAACAAGAAATGAAAAAAATTTATGACCCAAAAATGAGTATACAGCAACCTTAACATGTTGACAGAATGAATCAAGAAGAGTTGAGAGCTGAATGGATCACAAAGGTCATTTCCAAATCAAACTAGGTCAAACGCATGTATGAGTCTCCCTTAGGAGTAACTTAACTTGTAAGTCACCTAAAAAATAGGAAAATGGCTCAAAAATAACCAAATAAAATGCAAGAAGTACATTAAGATGTTGGAAACCAGAGGTCAAAAGCACAAGGGCAATGTTTCATCAAAGCACCACCAAAAGAAATAAATCCCTAAGGTGCACCACTTTGGAATGGAAGAATCGAGGGTCAACAAAATGCAATAAAAGTCAAACCAAAATGACTTGAACCAGGGGCAAAATTTTTCTATAAAATTCTTCAACTCATCATGGATATGAGGAAAACATTTCAATCATTGGAGAGAAATATTGATCAAGAAACAAATCAAGAACACTAAAGAAGCAATTTACATCAAATAAAAACACTTCCAAGCAATAATTCCATTTTTAATTGAAAAATAAAAGGAAAATAAAAATAAAAAATTCCAAAAATTATTTAACATCTCAAAGTATCCTAAAAACATTTTTGGGGAATTTTCCAATGCTTGGAACTATTTTTATTGGATTAAAATCAAAACATATTGAAAAAAGAAAAAGAAAAAGAAAATAAAAAAAGAAGGCGTGCTGAATAGCAATATCTCAAGGCGAAAACAATGGGCCATTGAGAGAGGGGGTGCGAAGAGCATCCCAGGCCTAAGATCCAAACGCATTCAGCCACACAATGAAACACATCGTTTCATTAAGTGAGTTGGCAATCAAACTCACACACTAGCCAGTCAGAATTGATCTCATTCGTTCATCAAGTGAAGTCAAACGTTCAACTGCGCATGTGGCGTGCTGACTCATCCAAACGGATAACAAAACCAGATGTCGGAGCACTGTGCTCCAATAGTCTTCTCTGATCGTCCCACCGGAGTAGCTGGTGCAAGACTGAACCAAATTAAGCAAAATCTTATACTAAATTGATCGCCACGTTATGTAGATCATGATTCTACCTTCCAATTTTATTTATCATGCAAGCATTAAGAGAATCGAGCGATGGAAGTTTCAAGCACATAACTGCAATCATCAAGAACATAGCCCTAACCTATTTAGAATCTGCCTACACATGTAAGACTTCAATATGCAACAAGAATGGCGTGAAATGGATGCATATTAAGAGAGCAATCTTGAAAAGAAAATTACCTAACAGAGCCTCTCCGTTGGGGCTTCTAATGGTGTCAAACTTGCACAAGACTATCCAGAAACACTCAATACACTTCAAGGAAGAGAATGTTGGCTTTGAATTGCTTGGAAATTGCTTTATTCTCAAATTCACGATTTTAATTTTTTCTTGAATTTTGCAACTTCTCATATGCGTGTTCTCCACCAAAATGCATGAATGAGGCTTCATTCTTAATCAGAAGCTTTTATATTATGGATCTACAATCATTTGGGGGCCCAATTTGGCCTGGTTATGATGAATTGAAGAAATCCAAAGTTGGAAGTAGGAACTTCATACACACGTGAAAAAATGGCTCTAATTCCCTTGGAGATGATTCAAATCAGTTGCTGGTGATGTGCCTTGATCAGATGGATGACAATGCTCCTTGAATTGATCTAATGGTTGAAATTGAATGTGAGACTTATACTTGAAGTAACTTGAAATTTCATGAGTTCCAACTTGCATAACTCAAAAATTCTTGGTGCATTGTGTTTAGTTTGATGTTGTGAATCAAAATATGCACAAATATGGCATGAAAGGGAATTAAAACCATTTCAATTAAATTCACCCTTTAAAAGTCCTTTTTCCATTGAATTTCTTCACCAATCTTCATATCCAACTATAATACATGATAAATTGATGTTCAATGATTAAATTTAGTTCATTTGAAGAAATTTTCATGTTGGAGAAATTCTCATTTGAAGTGTGAAAAATCATGAAAATGACCTGTAATGAAAAGGACCTATAATCTCACTGTCCCAAAATACCGCTGCCTTGCAAGCCTCATAACTTGAGTTATACAAATGAGATGAAAGACTTCTATGAATTTTTGGAAAGCTAAGATCATAAGAAATAACTTTAATGTTCATAAAAAATTAAGGAGAAACATGATTCTAGGTTAAAGGTACCTTGGAAGTTGGTTGACTTTTGTTGACTGAAAATACATTCATCTGAGGACCCATAACTTGTCAGCATCATATCTCGAGTTCTAGAAACCCAATGGATGAGTTCTAGTACTCAAAAGAAAGCTAAGAATATTCCCTACAAGTTTGATGTTTATGTCAAAGTGAGATGAAACTTGTATCTTGAGATATGTGTTCTTGAGGTTGGGCACTAAATAAGGGATTTTACACTGACAAACCTTGAAACCCTAATTTAGTAACTTCTCACACCCTTTATTCTTCTTGAATTGATCTTGAAATAACATCTTAGATGCCTCAACACAACTTTCCATGATCACCATGACTTAAAACTAAGTCTTAATCTTATTCAAATCCATAGTGGACCTTGCACTAGGCAGATGAAACTCTAGGTGTACAATCCTTTGACTATAACCTCTTGCACTTAGATGAGCTCCCAAATGACTTCAAAAGCACTCAATGAGATCTTTAACCTCTCCTATCCATAACCATGAACTCATGATCCTCTTATGATCTTCACTTGGACTCCAAGATAGGAGATAAACCACAACTATCCATCCTCTCTCTTAAAGAGCTTTGACCTTCTCCTGGTGATGATAAGCACTTGACCACTTGAATAAAACCTCTTGCTTAGGCTTAGCCCCTTGGTAACCTTCTCTTACTATGCCCACCTCTCTTGATCCCCTGCAAATGAACAATGATATGCAAATTCAAATGCTAGAAGATGCAATGAAACATAAGCCAAGTAATGAAAACGTTGGGCAAATTTTGGGGTACAACAGCTGCCCCTATTCAAGCGACTTGGAACTGAATGAGTGAAAAGCGAAAAAATTTCAAACAATTAAGGTAAAAGACGGTTGAATACTAACGAACCCAGAAATTTGCCAAACCGCACAAATAAACTGCCAACTCTGATTGGGGAACAAAATCTCCGGAGATAACCGTATCTAAAACCCATCTTGATAAATCCCAATAATACTTCGCTGCGGAAGAGAGAAACTTAACCAAGTAACTCTGGCAGGGAGGAAAAGAAATCTAACCAAATAACTCTTCTTTCGGAGCACGAAGAAACTTAACCAAGTAACTTTGCGGAGGGACAAAGAGAAACTTAACCAAGTAACTCTGTTGGTGACCCCACTGGGGAAAGAAGAGGAACTTAACCAAGTAACTCTATTGAGAAATGCCTGATAAGATGAACACATCCATCAAAGATTACGCCACGGTATGGATACCGTACAGGCTTAAGGGTAACATTTCAGTTGCCTGAATCTGAATATTCAACGAACAAAATGAGTCAATGAAATTTTCCAGAGCCTGAATGCTCGACGTAATTGTTCAGATTCGAAACAAACCAGAGCCTGGATACTCAACAAACTAAACCAGAGTCTGAATACTCCAAGAAAAAGCCAGAGCCTGGATGCTCAATGCAACAACCGGAGTCTGAATACTCAACGGATGAAATAATATACCACCAATGCACTAGTCAGGGTCTGAAAACCACATGAGTTAAGAATACCATTTCAGAAGGCTGGAGTCTGGATACTCTACGAAATAAGCTGAAATAAACTGGAGCCTGAACGCTCAACGTAAAAGCCAGAGCCTGGATGCTCAACGTAATAAACCGGAGACTGGATGCTCAACAAAATAAACCAGAGCCTGGATACTCAACAAAATAAACCAGAGCCTGGATGCTCGACGCAACAGCCAGAGTCTGGATACTCAACGAACAAAAGAACCATATCAAAATTTGTCTGAGTCTGGATACTCAACGAGATTAACCGGAGTCTGGATACTCAACGGACAAAAGAAGATCCATCATAAATTGGAAATTTACCGGAGCCTAAATGCTCGACGTAATTGGCCGGAGTCTGAATATTCAACGGACGCTCGGGGTCTGGATACTCAACAGACAAAGGATTACACCACAAATATACTCATCAGGGTCTAGATACCACATGAGTTTATAACATCCTGATCAACTGAGGTTCGTCGACACTGCTGAGGAATACTCAAAACTAGGGTCTGAATACCGCCAGGGCTAAATAAAACACAAAACTTGCCATGACCTGAATACCATAAGGGCAAAGAAAATAACCTGTCAAATTTTCGGAGTCTGAACACTCAACGACATTGACCGGAGTCTGGATACTCAACAGACAAAACAAATATGAGATTGCCAATGGTTTGGATACCATTTGGACAGAAAAACCATCTTCGTCGGGGTCTGGATACCACACGAGCAAAGCAAAACCGTCAACATACTCATCGAGGTCTGAATACCATGTGAACTTATGACAACTCTATCACTCGAAGTCAGACAACATCACTGGGGAGAACGTAAGCCGGGGTCTGAATACCGTGTGGGCTAACGGAAACCATTGGTTGCCAATGTCTAAGCACTATGGGGAACAAGTAATAACATTTGACGTGATCTGGATATCGCAAGGGCATAACATAATCTGCCGAGGTCTGGATACCACAAGGCAGAGATAATTCGCTGGCATAGTCTAACTACCATAAGTGCAACGAAATCAACTCTCCGATGATGCACCTGAAACAAAGAGATAACATCCTGGTTTATGTTTCACATGCATATGTTTGGAAATGGCGCAATGCTCCATACGAAAGGGAAATGTTGCGTGTTTGGGTAGATGATATGCACGGATTCAGATGCAAAGGAAACACTACAGCAAAATAAATGCTGAAGAGAAAGAAGCCAAGTCAACTCCGCTGGGGATACATATCACAATCTGCTGAGGAAAATGGCCTGACTGACCTTCTAGAGTACCATGCATTCTGGGGAGATAGCCAACCCTACCGGGGAAATAGAACAACCATTCTACTCTGCTGGGGAAAAATGCCCTGAACGGCCTTCCCGGATACAAACCTTATGGGGAACAGGAAACTCGGTTGAGGAAAGACAACCAGACGCTGGAATCAAATCTTACCTGCCGGGGAATCAACAACTCTGTGGGGAATCAATATCAACCATCGAGATTAACTGCGTTCTACTAGGGACATGACCCTGGCTGGCCTGCCAGAATATAACATTCTGGGGAAAATAGACACCTCTGCTGAAACAGCAACCTCCAACCTGCTGGGGATTACTCATCTGGGGATGGATCTATCTCCGCTATAGATCATTCAGTGGGGAAATACCACTCGTACTGATTTTTCCAGGAATTGCCCATTGAGGGAAACGACACCGACCTCTGCTTGGGGAACAAATCAATGATGTAGTCCCACGTTCAGACTTTGTGGAGAAACAAATCAATGACATAGCTGGGAAAGGCTCCAGACCTGCTTAGTGGAACGAAATCCAATCTAGACTCTCTAGAGAGTAAGCTAACATCTACACTATGAGGGGATTAAATGTATACCAACCAACTGCTGGGGATAAACGTACACACTTAATCTGTACGGGGATGTCAATCTCGACCCTCTTGGGGAAAAAAATCCTGCTCGAGACCTCGGTCTAAAACCGCTGAGAGATAAATGTGAACTAGCCAACTGCTGGGGATAAGCATACACACTTAACTACTCATCTTGCATGCAATTTTAATGGGGATAAAGATACCCGAACTTCACTTGCCGGGAATGGAAGAATCTGTACTACACGCCTTCTTTCTGTGACGATTCAACTCGGGATATGATGATCCTACCACTGATACATCTCCGAAAAATGCCCCGAGGGTAACGACCCTGCAAAAATGAACAAACAGACAAGATACCTTTCACAAAGGAACTATCTTAGTCATCATTCGTGACATTCTTCAAATAACCCAAAGTTTTAACAATTATCGGCCAAGGCCTGCAAGTTTATGTCTGCGCAATTTATCAAAAACAACGGGCGTTTTTCGCAAACAAAATAGTAAAAGTTAAAACAAAGCACAACAAAAAAATATTGAATAATATATGTTTATTGATAGATGGTCTGTAAATAGGCAGATTTTAAAGCAGATGCAACCCCTAAAAAGAGGAAGCTGCGCAAAAATATACAGAAATGCACAAAAATATACAGAATGTCGGCAACGTGGCACAGAAAAACACCATAAGTTGATCCATCTATTACTCGCATGACTCCAATACTTCGTCGACGCTTCGTCCTTAGAAGAGATTGATTCGGATAAACGGTCCTCAAGTTGTCCCAATCCGCTAACTAGAGAAAGATCACACGCAGAATGCAGTCATTTGCTTTTCAATCCCTAACTTTTTCCTGAATCGCCCTTGCGGATTTTCAATTCACCGGGATACCCATTTTTTCCAAAATCGCCTTTTCAGGTTTTCGACTTTGGGGGTTTACATTTTTTTATTTTTATCCCTAATTTTTGCCTAAACCTATTCTTTTTATGGTTCGCCGGGATGCCCCATTTTTGCCTGGAGATTATTTTTCTTTCCAGCGGTTCTCTTTAAGAAAAGTATTTTTTAACTGTGTCTGCATTCACAGGGGATGTAAAATCCTCACCATCCATGGTGGATAACAACAAGGCTCCTCCGGAGAAAATCTTTCGCACGTCATACGAACCTTCATAATTGGGAGTCCATTTGCCTCTGTGATCTGTTTGTGGCGGGAGAATCTTTTTCAACACAAGATCGCCCGTCTGAAAGCTTCGAGGGCGCACCTTCTTGTCGAAAGCCTTCTTCATTCGGCTCTGATACAATCGACCGTATGCAATAGAAGGTAGCCTTTTCTCATCCAGGAGGCTGAGATGATTCAATCTATTCTTTATCCATTCTGCCTCATTGAGCTTGACGTCGACCAGAATTATCAAAGAGGGAATCTCGACTTCCAATGGTAGGACAACTTCCATACCATACACTAGCAATAAAGGAGTTGCCCCAGTTGATGTACGTACCGTAGTACGATAACAATGCAAAGCAAAAGGCAACATCTCATGCCAATCCTTATACGTCACAATCATCTTCTGCACTATATTCTTGATATTCTTGTTGGCCGCTTCAACAACGCCATTCATCTTCGGCCAATAGGGATATGAGTTGTGATGCTCGATTTTGAAATCCTGGCACAATTCCATCATCATCTTATTGTTCAAGTTTGAACCATTGTCAGTAATGATTCGTTCAGGCACTCCGTATATACAGATGATGTCCCTCTTTATGAATCAGGCTACCACTTGCTTGGTAACGTTCGCATACGAGGCTGCTTCAACGCACTTGGTAAAGTAATTGATGGCTACTAGGACGAAACGATGCCCATTAGATGCGGTGGGTTCGATCTTACCAATCATGTTAATTCCCCACATGGAAAAGGGCCAAGGAGATGCCATGACGTTCAATAGACTCGGCGACATATGAATCTTGTCTGCATAAATCTGGCATTTATGGAACTTCTTTGCAATTTTGAAACAATCAGATTCCATCGTTAGCCAATAATACCCTGCTCGTAACAGCTTTCGAGACATGGCATGCCCGCCGGCATGTGTACCAAAGGCACCCTTGTGGACTCCTTCCATAAGCAGCTTTGCTTCTTTTTCGTCCACGCATCTCAATAACACCAAGTCATAATTTCTCCTGTAGAGCACACCATCTTGGTTTAGATAAAAGTTCCCAGACAACCTCCTCAGAGTCTTCTTATCCTGGGTCGACGCCCCTGTCAGATACTCTTGGTTCTTAAGAAAGTTCTGCATATCGTAAAACCATGGCTTACCATCAGAAGCTTCTTCAATGGTGAATATGAATGTCGGCCTATCAAGGAGAGATATGACTATTCTTGGAGCATCATTCCAATAGTTCACCTTATACATGGAGGATAACGACGCCAGAGCGTCTGCCATCTAATTCTCCACTCTCGGCACGTGATGGAACTCTACCCGATCAAAGAAAGGCAACAACCTCCTTGCATAGTCCTTGTAAGGAATCAGATTAGGCTGTCAGGTTTCCCATTCTCCTATGATTTGATTAACAACCAGTGTTGAATCGCCATATACATCCAAATTCTTAATCCTCAGCTCAATGGCTTCTTCCAGCCCCATGATGCATGCTTCGTACTCGACTTCATTATTGGTGCAAGGGAATGTCAACCTGACAGTGAATGGGATATGAGCACCATGAGGATTCGTGATAATTTCCCCGATTCCACTACCATAGAAGTTGACAGCGCTGTCAAATATCATCTGCCATTGAGAACCTTTCTCTGGATCTTCGTCGGGTAATGGCTCATTGCAGTCCTTCATCTTTAGGAACATGATGTCCTCATCCAGAAATTCGAATTTCATCGGTTGATAATCATCAATTGGTTGTTCAGCAATGTACTTTGATAGAACACTTCCTTTGATAGCTTTCTGGGAAATATATTAGATGTCGTACTCTGTCAGTACCATCTGCCACCTGGCAATCCTTCCAGAAAGTGCTTGCTTTTTGAAGACATACTTAATCGGATCCATCTTCAAAATCAACATGGTTGTATGATTCAGCATATACTGTCTTAAAAGTTTGGCAGCCCAAGCGAGTGCGCAACACGTTTTCTCGAGCATTGAGTACCTGGACTCACAACCTGTGAACTTTTTACTCAGATAGTATATTGCATGCTCTTTTCTACCAGTCTCATCCAGTTGACCGAGAACACAACCCATTTTGTTCTCAAGAACCGTTAAGTATATGATCAAAGGTCTTCCAGCGACTAGGGGTTTCAGTATCGGAGGCTCCTGCAAATATTCTTTTATCTTATCAAATTCCCTTTGGCAATTTTCATTCCAGACAACCGCCTGATCTTTCTTTAGCAATTTGAACATTGGTTCGCACGTGGCTGTGAGATGAGATATGAACCGAGCAATATAGTTCAATCTCCCCAAGAAACCAAGAACCTCTTTTTCCATTTTCGGCGCTGGCACATCTTGTATAGCTTTTATTTTTGCAGGATCGACCTCGATTCCTTTTTCACTGACAATGAACCCCAGAAGCTTTCCTGACCTGACCCCGAAAGTACACTTGTTAGGGTTCAACCTCAATATGAATTTCCTTAGCCTCTCAAACAACTTCAACAGGTTGACCAGGTGTTCTTCCTCCGTTTGCGACTTTGCTATCATGTCATCAACATATACTTCAATCTCGTGATGAATCATATCATTAAACAAAGTGACCATAGCCCGCTGATAGGTTGCCCCTGCATTTTTCAACCCAAAAGGCATTACCTTATAACAGAAAGTCCCCCACGATGTGATAAACGTTGTTTTCTCCATATCCTTTGGCGCCATCTTGATCTGGTTATAACCGGAAAAATTGTCCATGAAGGAAAACACGAAGTATTGAGCAGTATTGTCAACCAATAGGTCAATGTGAGGGAGCAGGAAATCGTCCTTCGGGATCGCCTTATTCAGATCTCTGGAATCAACAGACATCCGTACCTTACCGTCCTTTTTTGGCACAAGTACTATGTTAGCGACCCACAGAGGGTAAGTTGTCACAGCTAAAAATGCTGCGTCCAACTGCTTTTGGACTTCTTCTTTGATTTTCACAGCCATATCTGGTCTTGTGCGCCTGAGCTACTGCTTGACTGGCGGACACTCTTCACGTAACGGCAAGCGATGAACCATGATGTTTGTGTCAAGCACGGGCATGTCTTCGTACGACCAAGCAAAGATATCAATATACTCACGGAGCATCTCAACCAATTTTTTCTTGATGTCACTCTGCAGCGCAACCCTTATTCGAACATTCCTCACAACTTCCTCAGAACCCAAGTTAATAACCTCGATTTCCTCCTGATAAGGCAGAATGATTTTGTCTTCTTGTTTCAAGAGTCTGGCTAGCTCTTCTGGCAAGTCTTCATCTTCATCAATCTCTTTTTCGGCTTGAAATATCATATTATGAAAGTTGAAGCGAGTCATAGATGTCTCTGGCAAGGTGTCATCTGCAATGTGAATCCTGTAATGATAATGGTTAAATGCTTAAAATGATATGCAAAACAAGCACAACCCACATTGCCATTTTATTGTTAAAATAAAACATGAAAACAAGGATCACAATATTTAAATGCAGAAAAACGCCCTTTGATTAATTGAAAAAGATTATGGAAGCATAAACAAACAGGCCCTGAAGACAAAACCACTATGCTCCGGGTAGAACATAGGGTTGTACAATAATCAGAAAAACAAAGTATTACTCTTCCGCTGTCACTTGAATGAATTCCTCGATAGACTAGTTGTTGAGGCTCTGTCCTAGAATGCACGGCTAGATCCAAGCGTCCATATCGCAGTGGTCGTCACCCTCTTCATCATCTGAAATGGCATTGATCTGCTCGAATATAACACCCCCTGGGGTAAACCGGACAGGCCCTTTATAGCGCAGCGCGCTCTGCGAGGATGACGAAGCATATGGGCGGTATCCTAAACCAAACTTATCCTGCTTGTGGGGTATATCCAACACTTGACCCCAACCAGGTGTTGCCCCAGCCTGTACCACTGCCTGGGCCTCCTTGAAGGATGATATGGCCACTTCGGGCGCTTTGCTCGCAATAGGTGCTTTGTCTTTGTTATGAACCGTCTCAAAGGCTTGACATAAAGTCTCATGGATTTCTCCGTCCATCTCGACGTACTTGAAAGACAATAAGTGATTGATCATTATATCCTCTTCCCCGCATACTGTGACAACGCTGCCACCAACCATATACTTGAGCTTCTGGTGTAGCGTGGATGTAACAGCTCCTGCGGAGTGAATCCATGGACGGCCCAACAAACAGCTATAGGCAGGCTGAATGTCCATGATATAGAATACCGTATCAAACACCTCAGGGCCAACTTGGATTGGCAACGTCACCTCCCCGAACACAGATCTTCTGGTACCGTCAAAAGCACGCACCACCAAATCACTTGGCGTGCAAATCAGCCCCTGCATATCTAGCTTCATCAGGGCCTTCTTCGAAAGTACATTCAAAGACGATCCTGTATTAATGAGTACATGAGACAAAACAGCCCCTCGACATTCTACTGATATGTGCAACGCATGGTTATGGTTTCTGCCCTTTGGCGTCAAATCCAGGTCCGTGAAACCTAGCCCATTTCCTGCGTTTACGTGTGCTACAACCCATTCGAGTTGGTTAACTGATATTTCTTGCGGTACGTAAGTAGTATTCAATATTCTCAACAGTGCATTCTGATGCGCTTCTGAACATAGCAACAACGACATGATTGATATTTTGGAAGGAGTTTTCTGTAGGTGATCAACTATTTTGTAATCACTTTTCCTTATCAGCCTCATAAACTCCTCCGCGTCCTTTACCAAAGACTCCTTCTCTCCAGCTTGAGAAGTTTCCTCCCCCATTACTTTCTTCCCCTTGTCAGCTCGGTCAGCAGCCACCTTAGATGATGAGAAAACTCTACCGCTTCGAGTAATACCACCTGCTCCAACAAGATTATCCACTGAATCAATAGGTAAGCTCTTCAACTCCTGTTTCTGCCCATTGCAATACACTTCCACTCCGTAGTTCCACAGATTGGCTCTAGTACTCTCATACGACACAAGACCAGCTTTAGTGATGATAATAGTTGGCAGCTTCGGAGGCGCTGAAATGGTAATAGTCTTGTAGGGAATTGAGATCGTTGAAACCTCATTCCTTTCCTCTGCCACTATCTCTTCATTCTTTTTCTCGGCAGCCCGGTCAAATTGTAATACCCCACCATTCATTATCCCCTAAAAACAACTCTTCAGTTTTCCGCATCCCTCTGGATGACCCAAACATTCAGCGCAGAACTCGTTACATCCCGGGAATACTCCCCCCTTCAACAATTTAGCCTTCACAAAGCCCAGTGGCATCTTCAAATCATTGACATAAGTTACTAGATCTAAACATTCGTCTTCGATGATTGCACTGACTCCTGCATCCCCATGGTTGGGCATGGGGTTCTATACGGCGTTAGGAGCGTCATGAGAGAAATTTAGGGCCTTGCTATCCACTAGATCCTGAACTTTGTGTTTAAAGGCCTTGCAGTTATCAATGTTTAACCCCGGAGCACCAGAGTGAAACTCGCATCGCCCGTTCGCATCATATCCAGGTGGTGGTGGACCAGTCAGAGGAGCTAAAGTCCTCTTTTGAATTAATTGTAGTTGTAACAGATGCTGAAGCAATTGAGCATACGACATCAGAGGTGCGTCAAATTGTCTATCAACTGTCCGACCCCGATCTTGAAACCTTCTATAACTCTGTTGATTTTGTTGTTGTTGTGGTTGTTGTTGTTGTTGTTGAGGAACTATGGGAATTGTAACACTAGCAACCTGCTACTGCTGACGATTTTGCCCTGGTCGTCTGTTCCCTCGGGAACTGGACACTGAACTTGTATCGCCTTGACGTTTCTTATTACCGAATACCTTCTTACCTCCCCCTCCTGCTAATGTTAATTCACCAGTATGAATCTTTCCTAACTTTATACCGTTTTCTACCCTCTCTCCAGTGATGATCAAATCAGAGAAGCTTCTGACATGTTACTGATAAGCTTCTCGTAATAAACACCAGGCAAAGTGGAAAAAAACATATCAATTAGCTCTCGATCTACCATGGGCGGCTGCACTCTGGTTGCTAGCTTCCGCCACCTCTGGGCGTATTCCTTGAAGCACTCGTTATTCCTTTGGGAATGATTCTGAAGCTGGACCCTGTTAGAAGCAATGTCGTTATTATACTGATAATGTTTCACAAAGGCCTTAGCTAGGTCACTCCAACTGCGGATATTCACAGGTTCCAGACTCATGTACCACTCCAATGAAGGGTCGGATAAACTGTCCTTAAAGAAATGCATGAGCAATTTCTCGTCATCTGAGTAGGCAAACATTTTACGATAGTAGGATCTCAGATGAACTCTTGGGTAGGTAGTACCCTTGTATTTGTCAAAGTCTGGGACTTTGAACTTCAGTGACACTTTCAGATCTGGGATCAGTCCCAGATTAGCCATGTCAAGGCCCATGGAATTTTGGTTCTCATAGATCTTCATCTTGTCCTCCAATAGCTTGAACCTCCTATCGGCTTCAGAGGGCAGCTCAGCAACAACAACCCTTGGTGAGAACACATCATCCTGTTGGTATTCATTCTATAACCGATCCATATTACCATGTGCAGCACAGGTTACATCAGGACCATGAGCATTCCCATTAGCAACATTACCATTTCCAGCATTCCCATTTCCAGCATTCCCAAAACTATTGTTATCAAGACCAGCAGCATTACCAAATCCAGCACCGTTGTCAATACCATTACCATTACCATTCCCTCCAGCAATAGGGATAACCAAAGTAGGCATAGAGTGAGCGTGAGGAGTTCCATTTTCATTGGGAGGAGGATTAGCCATTTGTCCTCCATGAAGAACACTGTTACTGTCAACTCGTGCAATCAAGGGCTGCACCAAATTATGAAGTTATTCTTGTCCGTTAGCCACTCCCTGCATGAGGTCTATAAACTGAGTCATCCTTTCCCGGAACTCTTGCATCTCATCCTGAATTTCCTCCATTGCTATGAGCTGATTCCCCCTTGTGGCGTAGCGGTGAATAGTCTGGTTGTCTATCCTGAAACACACTAACGAAGCAAACAAGGGTAATATAAACGATGTTGCTATACCTACTATGCAAGAATGCTATGCAAAATGCAGACATGTATGTATGCAACATGGAAATTTCCCCTCGATTCTAGTTCTGTAAGAACAAAGAGACAGTAGGAAACCAATAACCAATCATAGAGCAAGAACCTCATACATAAAGACGAACATCCAAACAGGCAGCGTACAAGCATAACAACAGAGTACAAACAAAATGACCTCAACTAACAAGCCGGGTGATGGTCAATACAACAACAACAACAACAAGCTACAAGGAAATGAAAAACATCAAGTACGGCAACGAGCACGAAACTCCTCTAACAACTTTTGTGTCTTAGGATGATCTGGTCTGACGAGTAATCCCTGAATGAGCGCCTCTCTCTGTCTGATAGTGGTCTGTAAATGCACAGCATAGTCTTCCTAGACACCTTCACCAAAGACTTCCTCTAGCTTGCACCTCTTCGAATCATCCCTCAGCTTGTAATCCTCCAAGGTTGCAAGAGCTTCGTTTAGTCTACAATCACTATCACGCCTAAATGAGGCTTCATCTGCACTCCTCTCATCTTTTGCCCTAAGCTGAGCCTTCAGCTTAGCAATCTGTTGTTTCAACCCATCCTCACGCGCTTTTTTGTTGGTAAGGGTTGCATTCCACTTCCCGTTGAACTTGGAGATCTCCAGATAAGCTTTGTCTAACTCCTTCTTCTTAGAGGCAAGAACACTACTAACAGCTTTAAGATCCAAGCCCAAACGTTCTCGAGCACTTGTTTGCTTGGTCAAATTTGTACCTAACCTGTTCACCAACTCAGTCTGTTTCTTCAAGGAATAAGTTGCTTCATTCTTCTCGCTCCGAATCTGGGTGATCTCTTCTTCCAACTTCTCATTAGCCTTCTGTAACTCTTCCTTCTCAAACCATAGCTGATTGTACTTCTGAATGTCCACGGTGGTAGGCTCCTCAATCATTAGAGGATACAAAGGCTCAACAAAAGGAAAAGGCATCAGAAACTTGGTAGCTCTCTCACGAATCCAAGTCAGGTAAGGGTCATAGGCTCGATCGTTACTTTTCCCCACTAATTCCTTCCCTTTCCTGTGAACATTGCTCCAAGCATGCTCAACTCTAACTAAGTTATCACCCTCCAACAATCCGGTGAGATACATAAATTCATGTATCTCCTCTCCCTTAGGAGATCCTCTCAGCGCGTATCCAAACTGCCTGACTAACAAAGATGAGTTATAGTTAATGCACCCTTTCCTTCCGACCAACGGGAAGTTAGGAAATCCACTACAACTATAGATGATTTTGTACCCAGCATATCTCTGTCAATCCGTACAATATTCTCTGCAGACAATCCCATCAACCTCTCTGGCGATTCTCAAGTACCAACAATAGTAACAAACAAACCTGTTTTGGGCAGATGACCAGCAAACCACCTGTATAACAGAGGAACATAGCAAGATACGTTCTTTCCCCTTCGGTTCTCATTCTTGTAGTGAACATAGTGATAGACATCGCCAAGCAATGTAGGTACCAGATTCCCTGAAGCAAAGATATAGAACGGATCTACGTCTACAAAATCTGGGAGATTAGGGAACAACATGATACCATAGACACAGAGAGCTAGAATGGCGCTAAACACGATCCAACAACCATCTTTGGCGAACCGCTGAGCTTTATCAACCAGAAAAGGCAAAGGAAAACCAGACACCCCACTCCTCTTGGTCAACTTCCCTTCCAGCCCTGAAACATCCAAATGTAGTACAGTAGCTAGCTTCACCAGATCAGGCTCAACATCAATGTGGTATAATGGCATCTGGTTTAAGATAGGAACATCTAACATCATAGAACTGCAGAAGAGCATAAAGACAATTCATCTCATATACTGAAGGTTTGCAGACACATCTTAACAATTTCCCATAGGATTTCTTGATGTCTTCCATCACCTTCCCATCAGCCATGGCAATCAAACTCAGCAAAGAACTAATATCAGGAATTGGAAGCTTGTATGCCACTGTCTTCTTCAAGGACTCCATGTCAAAAATAAGGGAACAGGATCACTAGAATCAAGGAAGAAATATGCACCTGAAACATAGATACATGTTAATGCAAAATGCAGATGAAGATGCACATGCAAAATGCAAACAGAGGATCAAGATTGTTGTGTTGTTGATTGAGAAGGACCAGCGCTCCGCTTTAGCAAGAACATAACACTAACATTAAGACCCCTTGTATCAGGAACACAAATTCACACTACAAAGAAAACCGGGTAGTCTGAAAGTCAAGGTTTCTTGCATAACCCAATCCCCCTCACAGGTATGGACCTATCCACTGATAAGGTTCTACATCCTATGCATTCATCAGCGTCACAGACTTTTAAGAAACAATGATACATTCAACATTTTTGGTTTGGCATCATAATCTCTCGAAGAGGCCTCACTTAGCTGAATCACAAATGATCGGTCCCCAGAGTCAACAACCCTCAAATCCAAAGGATCGGAAAGGAAATCATCAAAGAGGATCTCGTCTGAGCGCGAATTTCATGGGAACTAGTGCATGCAAAACATACAGGTCAACCACTACTTTCCACTACTAATGCTATGTTTGTACTCAAGCCTGGGTCAGGCTTATCTCTCAATGGAACATTCCCTCCCTACAGCACAATAATAATGATATATACAATGCTGAAAGTAAAGGCAGAAAGATAAATAAACTACAATACACGTGTACACACCCAAAATGTAAATAAACGAGCGATATGATTGACTCGCATAGGGGATATGTTTGTCCCTAGCAGAGTTGCCAGCTGTCGCTACTGCGAAAAAAGGTGTCGGCAATGACAGAAGAGTCGCCACCGTTTGTTATTTATCCCAAAAGAGGGAAAGGAAACGATCAGAGAAAACCTGATAAAAACGGGAGAAGACAGGTCAATGCAACCATATCTCGGGTTCGATAGTCGATTGCACAAGAGGAAGGTATTAGCACCCCTCATGTCCGTCGTACTCGACGGGATCCATGCTTTTTATCTATCTAAAGGGTGTTGAAACTAACTAGCTACAGGCCTCGGGGACAAAAGAAAAGAAAAGAGACTTAGCAGAGGATCGCCGCTCTGTGCCTACGTATTCCCTCGTGCAATGGGAAAGTCAGAGTCAACGTAGTTCAGGCTAACTACGGGTGAAAGGTGGGGGGAAGGTTGCTCGCCAAGACATCGCCGTCTTGTGCCTACGTATTCTCATCTGGTATGGGAAATTAGAGCAAACGTAGTTCGGGCTAACAAGAACACCGGTTGGTTCAAATGTTTTTAGGCCCGAGTAGGGTTAAAACTTAGTTCTAGCATTTAGGTGTATGCAGCTCGACCATTGGAGACTTAGGCGTTACCTGTTTGCGGTAGAACCAAGAGTTAACAAAACTCTCCTTATGAAAAAAGTTTTCCCAAATTAAGATCCTGAAGGATGAAAATGGTTTAATGTTTGTTTTGTGTTTTTTAGAGAAGACGTGCATTGATTATTGTTTGTAATTCATGTTGCACTAAAGACTATGAATCAGGAGCGAATGCGTCGCATATCGCCCAAAGGGCATACACTAAACACTCTAAGCAATTGAGAGGAAGCCCCCCAATCACTATTTCCCAAGTACTTAAGGCTCATAACGTACAACATTCATTAACCTTTATTAAGTGTTTTAAGAGAATTTGAAGATGAGAAGAGAGAGACACTCTAAGGGAGACTAAGACTCAACCTAATATTCTCATGCAAGGTGCGCCTATGATTGAGATGAAAATGGAAGCTACCCTAATGTTATCATGTTTGGATTCGAACCTAAGGTCTATCATAATCCATCTTAAATATGAATGATTAGAGGTCCTAATGGAACATGGAAAAGAAGAAAGAAGAAGAAGAAAGCATGAAATAAGAGAGATGCAAGGATGCATATGCAATGCAACACACAAGCAAAGTAAACTGTGGGGTAAACACCTCCACAAGAACATATCAACCTTTATTAATGCAATAAGAAATGCAAAAGCAAAGAAGAAATTATCCAAAAGAAAGCACACAATTGCACACAAAAGTTGGATGAAATTGGGAGAATAAATCCTACAACCATTCACACATCAACCACAATGCCCAAAGGAAAACCAAATGAAAAGAAAAGAGGACATAATTTAATGGGAGAATGGGAGGTAATATGAGAACCAAAGGAGCTCATAAGGGCACTCAACCAAAGGCAAGCCAAAAATCATGTAAGAAATAAACAAAAGAAGCCCTCAAGGAAGCACCATTCATGACATGCTTCAAGTACTTCCAAAGGAGGGACTATGCTATCTCAAATGGGATAACAAAGTTATTGGACAGAGGTAGGGATGAGAGGCGAATATGTATAAACCAAAGAAAGAAAAGCACAAAAGATAATGCAAAGATAGGCATGGAGAAAATCTAAGTCTTAAGCATGTTCAACACTTGAAGCTCAAATGGAATGCCTAAAAGGAATGCAATCTTCAACAAGAAATGAACAAATTTATGACCCAAAAATGAGTATACAGCAACCTCAACATGTTGACAATATGAATCAAGAAGAGTTGAGAGCTCAATGGATCCACATAGGTCATTTCCAAATCAAACTATGTCAAACGCATGTATGAGCCTCCCTTAGAAGTAACTTAACATCTAAGTCACCTCAAAAATAGGAAAATGACTCAAAAATAACCAAATAAAATGCAAGAAGTACATTAAGATGTTGGAAACCAGAGGCCAAAAGCACAAGGGCAATGTTCCATCAAAGCACCACCAAAAGAAATAAATCCCTAAGGTGTACCACTTTGGAATGGAAGAATCGATGGTCAACAAAATGCCATAAAAGTCAAACAAAAATGACTTGAACCAGGGGCAAAAATTTCCTATAAAATTATTCAACTCATTATGGATATGAGGAAAAAATTTCAATCATTGGAGAGAAATATTGATCAAGAAACAAATCAAGAACAAGAAAGAAGCAATTTACATCAAATAAAAACACTTCCAAGCATTAATTCCATTTTTAATTGAAAAATAAAAGGAAAATAAAAATAAAAAGTTCCAAAAATTATTTAGCATCTCAAAGTATACTTAAAACATTTTTGGGAAATTTTCTAATGCTTGGAACTATTTGTATTGGATTAAAATCAAAACAGATTGAAAAAAGAAAAAGAAAAAGATAATATAAAAAAGAAGGCATGCTGAATAACAATATCTCAAGGCTAAAACAATGGGCCACTGAGAGAGGGGGGTGCGAAGAGCATTCCAGGCCCAAGGTCTAAACGCATTCAGCCACACAATGAAACGCATCGTTTCATTAAGTGAGTTGGAAGTCAAACTCACGCGCAAGCCAGTCAGAATTGATCTCATCCGTTCATCAAGTGAAGTCAAACGTTCAACTGTGCATGTGGCATGCTGACTCATCCAAATGGATAACAAAACCAGACGCCAGAGTACTGTGCTTCGGTCGTCTTCTCCGATCGTCCCACCGGAGTAGCAAGTGCAAGACTGAACGAAAGTAAGCGATATCTTATACTAAACTGATCGCCATGTTGTGTAGATCATGATTCTACATTCCAATTTTATTTATTATGCAAGCATTAAGAGAATCGAGCAATGGAAGTTTCAAGCACATAACTGCAATCATCAAGAACACAACCCTAACCTATCCAGAATCTGCCTACACATGTAGGACTTTAATATGCAACAAGAATGGCGTGAAATGGATGCATATTAAGAGAGCAATATTGAAAAGAAAATTACCTAACGGAGCCTCTCCGTCGGGGCTAGTAATGGTGTCAAGCTTGCACAAGACTATCCAGAAACACTCAATACACTTCAAGGAAGAGAATGATGGCTTTGAATTTCTTGGAAATTGCTTGATTCTCAAATTCACGATTTCAATTTGTTCTTGAATTTTGCAACTGCTCCTATGCGTGTTCTCCACCAAAATGCATGAATGAGGCTTCATTCTTCATCAGAAGCTTTTATATTATGGATCTACAATCATTTGGGGGCCCAATTTGGCTTAGTTATGATGAATTGAAGAAATCCAAAGTTGGAAGTAGGAGCTTCATACACACGTGCAAAAATGGCTCCAATTCCCTTGGAGATGATTCAAATCAGATGGATGACAATTGCTCCTTGAATTGATCTAATGGTTGAAATTGAATGTGAGACTTATACTTGAAGTAACTTGAAATTTAATGAGTTCTAGCTTGCATAACTAAAAAATTCATGGTGCATTGTGTTTAGTTTGATGTTGTGAATTAAAATATGCACAAATATGGCATTAAAGGGAATTAAAACCATTTCAATTAAATTCACCCTTTAAAAGTCCTTTTTCCATGGAATTTCCTCACCAATCTTCATATCAAACCATAATCCATGATAAATTGATGTTCAATGATTAAATTGAGTTCATTTAAAGCAAGTTTCATGTTGGAGAAAGTCTCATTTCAAGTGTGCAAAATCATGAAAATGACCTGTAATGAAAACGACCTATAATCTCACTTTCCCAAAATACCCCTGCGTTGCGAGCCTCATAACTTGAGTTCTACAAATGAGTTGAAGGACTTATAGGACTTTTTGGAAAGCTAGAATCATAAGAAACAATTTCATGTTCATAAAAAATTAAGGAGAAACATGATTCTAGGTCAAAAGTGCCTTGGAAGTTGGTTGACTTTTGTTGACTAAAAATACAATCATCTAAGGACCCATAACTTGTCAGCATCATAACTTGAGTTCTAGAAACCCAATGGATTAGTTCTAGTACTCAAAAGAAAGCTAAGAACATGCTCTACAAGTTTCATGTTTATGTCAAAGTGAGATGAAACTTGTATCTTGAGATATATGTTCTTGAGGTTGGGCACTAAATAGGGGATTTTACACTGACAAACCTAGAAACCCTAATTTAGTAACTTCTCACACCCTTGATTCTTCTTGAATTGATCTTTAAATAACATCTTAGATGCCTCAACACAACTTTTCGTGATCACCATGACTTTAAAATAAGTCTTAATCTTCTTCAAATCCACAGTGGACCTTGCACTAGGCAGATGAAACTCTAGGTGTACAATCCTTTGACTGCAACCTCTTGCACTTAGATGAGCTCCACAATGACTTCAAAAGCACTCAATGAGCTCTTCAACCTCTCCTATTCATAACCATGAATTCATGATCCTATGATGATCTTCACTTGGACTCCAAGATAGGAGATAAACCACAACTATCCATCCACTCTCTCAAAGAGCTTTGACCTTCTCCTGATGATGATAAGCACTTGACCACTTGAATAAAACCTCTTGCTTAGGCTTAGCCCCTTGGTAACCTTCTCTTGTTATGCCCACCTCTCTTGATCCCCTGCAAATGAACAATGATATGCAAATGCAAATGCTAGAAGATGCAATGAAACACAAGTCAGGTAAAGAAAAGGTTGGGCAAATTTTGGGGTACAACACCGCCCTCTAAAGAATCAAAACCTGCGCAAAGAAAGCTATAACACATCCTGCATAAATCTGGAACATCCTGCTATGAAGGTGATAACACAATAGTAAAAAGAAATTCAAAAAGTTTGAGTAAAAAAGATTAAGAAAAAGATTTCGAAACAAGATAAAAGGGGGAGATGAAGAAAATCAAAGGGAGAGAGAGTGAAATACCATAACAGAGAAAAAGAGAGGAAATATAGATTTTAGTGAAAACTCACCTTCTCTTCAAAGCTTAAGATTCCTCCTTCTTGTTTAAAATTCAATTTCTACCACAAACACACAAGTTCCATTCACTTCTCCAACTTTTAGCTTCTCACTGCAAAAATCTTTTTCAACCTTCAAAGAAAAAACTGCACAATATTAAACAACCTTTCTATCTCCCCACACCAAAACATTTATCTTCACACCTCTGAACAACATAAAACCTCCATAAAAACCACTACTCACCTTTCTTCACTTCTAACTCCAAACGACCCAATCTTCATTCCTACAACCAAAACCTTCAACAACCTGTTTCATTTCAATCTACCTCAAAATCTCCCTCAACCCACAACAACAAAAAGACACAAAAATCTCATCGAACCTTCACAAAAATCCTCATTAACCTCATATTAGGACGAAACCAGAAGGTTGAGAAGAAAGGAGACGAGGTGATTTTAAGCAAAATTAAAACTCACAAACTCCCTTTATCACGTCCTCGTATGAGTTCATGAAGCAAACATAAGGAGGAAGTTGGGACGGAGGGAGTTGCGTACGAAGGAGTTGCACACGAAAGGAGTCTCGTTAGAGGGATTTGAACGCTGCAAAATCAAGAAAAGGGATGAACAAGTTGGTGAAGCCTAAAGAGAGAAACTAAAATCAGAGAGAACAAAGGTGGGCGAGGTGATTTACGAGAAGGAGAGGGTAGCGATCTTTGGTTTTTCTTCGTTTTTTTCTAAGCATTGTCTCTTTTTTTTTCGTGCGGTGAATCAGTCGTACCTGATGTGTAGATTATTAGGGTTATTAGCCTTTTGAGGAAAAATGGGTATGGGTTGAATGGTACTCGACCCATATGAGCTATGGTTGACCCGCCATATGTGGGCCTGGGTTACACTTTGTCTTTCTAAATCCATGTATTATTTGATGTCTTTTTTTGTTTGGCTTTAGGTTTTTTTTAGAAACAAAATTTAAAATAACATTCATTTAAATGTTAATTATTTTTTTTTTTAACATTCAAGTTTTTTTTTCTTATTTTTTTTTTTAGATTTAATATTTAATATTTTGGTTAGGATTAATAATATTTGTTTTAGATTTCTTTTTCTTATGAAAAGAAACATCTTTTAATTTTGCTTTAGATTTTTGTTTAGTATTTACTTGTTAGTAATTATTTGGATTATTAGTTTATTTGTTTAAAACAAAAATCTCAACAATATTCTTATCAATTAGTTTATAGATTAATCTTTTAATTTTAAATCATGTTTAAAATGTAATTATTTAAAAAATATTTTTTATCATTTTGATTTTAACTAATTTTCTTGATTTCTAACTTTCACGACTCATAACTTAGGATCTTTTTGTTGATTTTGTGATTTCTTTTTACCTTGACTATGTCGTTGTTCATAACTTGTGCTCGCCTTTTCTGTCATATTATTTTCTCTTTTCCTAATTCTATTTTTTGTCTAGTATCTTTGTGACTTGATCCTGTTTCTCATATTGATTCATCATGATTGCTTGATTTATATCCTGTTTATTTATTTAGTAGCTTTTATTTTAGCATAGGATCCCCTAGCTCGACTTAATTTTCGATTAAGATCGAAGTAGGATAGATTTAAATTCTTAATATTTTCGATTAATATTCGTACTCTATGTAAGTGTTCTGCCATGGTTACTTATCTTCCCCTTAGAACCTTGACTACAATCAGGAGTTCCTCACTCGTAGTTAGGCGAACTACAGACGCTCTGATTCCTTATTCTCTAATGAGGGTATGTAGGCACAAGGATCCATATCCTTGGTGAGCTCACTAACAACTGACCACCCCTAATTAAGTGAACTACAAATGCTCTGATTCCATCCTATTCAGGATACGTAGGCACAAGATGCAATGTCTTGGGGAGCATACTTTGTATAAATACCTAGGTCTTTACCTTA
This sequence comes from Lathyrus sativus, assembly GCA_963859935.3. Lineage (NCBI taxonomy): Eukaryota > Viridiplantae > Streptophyta > Magnoliopsida > Fabales > Fabaceae > Lathyrus > Lathyrus sativus. The sequence goes on along the minus strand of OZ012736.1, from coordinate 114,075,210 downwards.
GCATCTTTTCCTTAGCAAGCAAACTTAAGCATAACACAAATACAAATAAAAGGTTTCTATAGAGTACTACATATACTTAAGATGCTAGAACCTTCCCTAAGTATAACCAATCCCTGAACCTTAGATTCTCTTAGATTTGTTATTACATAGAGCACTTAGGGTTTTCTTCGATCTTTACCCTTTCCTTTGGATAAATCAAAGCTCGATGGTGAATTTCATAAATTTGTGATTCAATTTAATCTAATAGCTTGATATATGATTCTCACCACAACAGAATGACGATTTCACTAGGGAATCACCCCTAAGAGGGTTAATCCCACCTTATTTGCATTTGTGTTATTTTATTTTTTTGCTTGCTTGTATACTTGTATATTTGTAAATATCTGTATATATATATATCTATTGTGCCTGGGTTTTTTTTCTATTTGCAGGGTTGTTACCTTTGAGTGGTGAGATATGTCGTAACCTGGACTTGAGTGAACCTATGATAGGATTGTGGTATAATCAATAGTTAACTGTTGGGAGTAGTCCTAACATGTTTAACATATGATATAACTATGCCTATTAGAGGGCCCTTTGGGATTATTGATATCGTACGAGTAGTCTTATTGGCATTACTTTTTTCGACCTGGGAGTTTGTGAAGCTATGGACCTTTAGTTACCCACTTACCCCACTTGGCCTTTTAGGATGTAGTGCAATGACTATGAAGGAGTAGTCCCGAAGTAGTCGGTATGTGATACTACACTCAGACGAGACTCTCTTGAGAGTATTATTGATTTCCAAGTAGTTGTAGATAATATCTGAAAGATGGGAACCTCTTAGAAACCTATTCTACAGATGCAAGAACCTTTAGTACACACATTTTTAGGATGGGTAGACCATGGCTCCATGCTCGTGATATTCAAATATATTCCCTTGTTTGTTTTCTTGTACATATATGTGAATATGTGTATAAGTGTGTTTGTGCATACATTCATCCATACATTCCCACATTCATGAGTAGCCCTTTGGTTTCAAGGAACTCAGTTGTTCATTCCTTTGCAAGAATCATAGAGATCATGGATTATGAGATGAAACTGTTAAGTTTTTCAAAAATGATTATAACTTGCTTTTGAGTTCCTTGAAACCATTTGGCTTGCATTTGCATTGCACACAGATGTCGTTACATTTGAATTTCATTTGCATTTCTCAGCTTTGAGTCTTATCCATCCTTTGTCCATAAGCCAGTTAACTTCCCAATACCAGATTTGGACCCGAAGTAGCTTTTGAAGAATCATGAAATCAGGAGAGCATAACTAGTTTGTGGCAAGAGCAGATATTGAATTGATGAAATATCAATTGGATCATCTTGTGGAAGCTATGACATCCTTGGCAAAGAGAGATGACTACATTCAAGTGGCTCCAGTCACTGGAAACGTCATTCCATCTCAAGTGAATAATGTTGCTCAAGCTCAGTCTGTGCATATTCCTATTGAGAACCATGTTATACAAGAACGTACCATTATCCGAGATGGATATTCCTCTTCTCTCGATGTTATAGACTATCAGAGTTTTGCATTTTCTGTTCCATATTTCCAAGGGATGATCCCAACAATGAAAACCAAGGACCCAAGAGCCATTGAGATTATGGTAAGATATCGTGCGTTGGAAAAAAAGCTTGATTCCTAAAGGGTCGTGATGCTCTTAATCTGAATGCTTTGAACATATGTTTGGTACTCGACCTTGTGATACCTCCGAAGTTCAAGACATTCAAGACACTGAAGAGTGACTTCACATGTCTGTAACGACAAACTTATGATTCACTGTTTCTAAGACAGTCTAAGCAGGGCATCACTGAATTGTTACATACAGTTAAAGAGTACTCACATCCAATCATGGTCAGACCTAGCTAATGCCTTTGTTAAGCAATACAACTACAATCTTGACATGGCTCCAAGCCGTCTATAGTTGCTACCTTTATCTCAAGAGGACAATGAATCCTTCATAAGATATGTGTTGTACCCTAAAATTTGACCAACCTTTTCTTTTAACTTGGCTTATGTTTCTTTTCATTTTATCATTTGCATTTGCATATCATTGGTTATTAACAGGGGATCAAGAGGTTTGTTGTGCCATTCAAGAGGTTTGATATGCCATTCAAGAGGAGAGCTTCAAGGATCAAACTCAATAAAGGGTATCTTGTGCAGGCCACCAGGGTTTCATCACCATCAGGACTGGGTTTCTAAGCTCTTTGAGAAGAGAAGTTTGTGTATTGGTGTCACCTCCTATCTTGAGGATCATCAGAGGAGCATCAGAGGTCCATGAAGTCACTTACTTGGATAAAACATGGTTTATAATCTCCATGTGTGTCTTGAGGGGTCTTTGTGAAGTTTGTATGGTCATACATTTCATATGCAAGAGCCTCAGTCAAAGAATGTGGAGCTAGGGTTTCATCTGGTCAACCCAAGATCAACTGTGGACTTGAGAGGGTTCAAGACTTGGTTCTAAGTCATTGAGGCATGGGGAAGTCACCTCAAAGCATCTAGGATGTCATGTTAAGATCAAATCAAGGAGATTCAAGAGTTCAAGAAGTTACTAAATTAGGGTTTCAAATGATTTTAGTGCGAAATTCCCTTCTTTGGTGCCTAACTTCAAGGACAATTTCCCCTATTATGCAAGCTCAATCTCACTTTCATGAAAACACGAGACTTGTTAACCATCCTCTAAGATTTCATTTTAGTACAAAAACTCATCCATTTAGTTTGTACATCTCAAGTTATGATGTCAACAAGTTGGAGTCCTCAGATGAAGAGAATTTTCGTCAACTCAAAGTCAACTCACTTCCAAGGCATTTTTGACATAGAATCAAGTTTCTCCTCAACTTCAAGTGAACATGAAAGTTGTTCCTTATGATATTAGCTTTCCAAAAAGTCCTAGAAGTCCTCTTTCTTATGTGTACATCTCAGGTTATGGACTTCACAAGGATAGGGTATTTTGGGAAAGTTCATTATATGTCATTTTCTTCAATGACCAATTACATGAACTTTGAGACCTCAAATCCAATTTTGTGCCACATTAATGTTGTGCCACATTGTTTCAACTTCATCTTCAGCTTGATTTCCATGAAGTTTGATGGATAATGTGATCATATGGATCATTTTAAGCTTGAAAAATTGACTTTTGAATATGAATTGGTTTTCTTCATTTACAAGTCACCAAATGACTTTGTATTGAACTTTTTGGTACCACATTATTATCATCATTTGGTCTTGCAAATCTTTACCATATTTGGACTAACAAGAGTGAAATATACATGCCACTTTTTCACACATTTCCTACATAACCAAAACCAATTCATTTGTTTTCTACACACTTTGAATACATTTTGGCTGACCAAAAAGAGGGTGAAATGAGTTGAACCCGTGTGTGGTGAAAAGTGGAAAAGTTTGGCCAAAAGATTGGAAATGTAAAATGCAGCCAACATGGGTTTGCATGATCATTGAAAACCCATCATATAAGAACTCAACATTTTCGCTAAACCATCAGAGTGAGTGCTGGTTGTGTGAGAGAGCTCATTCACTTCAAAATTTCCAAAAATTTTCATCTCTTCGAATCAGTTAGCTTCAGGGTCATTTCTCCAAGTTTCTGCTTATTTCTTTTTCACCAGAGCTCAAGGAAGGGTTTAACATCTCTAAAGTGAAGCTTGCACCCACTTTCAAGAGCCAACGGAGCATCTCTGTTAGGTACATTCTTCAACTTTTTCTCTCATTCTAGACTTGTATTACGATCATCTTGGGTTGCATCTGAAGCCCTACCTCAGGTAGGCAATGTTTGAACCTTTTTTTAGTGTTTGATGAGATTTCAATGTGTGTGTTCAAAAAATCGTGTCATGATTTCATATGCTTTTAAGGACCATTTTTCAAAAATGGTGGATGGATTCATGATCCTTGTGGAAGTAGCTTTCGTTTGGTACCAGATTTGACCATTTTTATGGAGATTTGATGACTAGTCTCCGGCGAGCTGGCCGGAGAAGACGACCGGAGCCCTAGCTCCGGCATCCAGTCATTTCTCTGGTCCAAGATGAGTCATCTGGTGTTGAATCTTGACCATGTGTGTTGTCCTATTTTAATTTTCCTGACTTTGTACACGCGTGCATGTTGACTCCACCTCAGTTTAATGAAACACAACGTTTCATTAAACTCTGAGTCCATGTGTTTTCTGGGCCAGGGTTGCTTTTCACACCCTCCTCCTTTTGAGCCCAAGTGCATTTTATTCATGAATTCAGTGAAAATGACAATTGCTGATGCACCCCCACTTTGATTATTTCTTTTATTTATTTTATCTTAAGTCTAGTTTTCATTTTATCATTTTAAACATAGTTCTAGTTATCCAAAAATTCCACAAAATTATTTCCATAACATTTCAAAATGTTATTTAATTTTCCATAATTTTTATTTTAATTTTCCATTTATTTTATTATTTATTTTGGAATTATTAATTTGAGGTGTTTTATGGTTCATATCTTGTTTGGTCTTGCCCATTTGAACCCAAGTTTTTTATCCCCAATGACCATTGTTTCTCCCTCATTTAGGTGAGAGGTTGAGGCATTTTTTAGGGTGATTTTGAGTGGCCAATGATCATTTTTCATTTGTTTTTTATTGGACTTTTGTTGAGCCTCGAAATACTCTGTACAAGATGGAACACTATACTTTTGCTTGCTGGTTTGTGATTGACCGAGCTTGGTTGAGCATTTTATTTGATATTTATTGAGAATTACTTCTATTTTTGGTGAACCTTGCAAGTCAAGTCACTTTTGGAGGTATCCATACATACTAGTTTGACTTAGTTCCTTTGGGGAAATGATCTCAAGTGATCCCATATGCATCTTGTGAGCCTTTTTACACAATTATAACATGCTTAAGGTGTTGTTTCACTTGTATTAGGTCATTCACATGTGTGTATTGCATTTCAAGTTACTTTGGGATCATGCTTCTCCACTTATTTTAGGTGTTGAGTTTGTGTTGAAACCTTGTTTCTTTCACTTGCCTTGATCTTCTTTAAGCTTGCCTTTTGTTTCTAAACTTGATTTGAAGCTTTTATCTTGGTGATTCACTTCTGTCCCTTGTGGTTTTACCTTTTTTCATGATGATTTGGTGTCTTTATGTACACTTTGAGTTTGTCATGAACATTGTTGATTGTTTTGCATTGCTTGTTTGTATTTGTTTTACTTGTGTTTCAAGAATTGTATGGTTGAGATGTACTTGTGGTGGTGACTGCCCCACACCTTTTTCCTCCCTCTTTTCTTTGTACGTGCATCTTGGGATAACACCCTTTTGTTTGGATGATTGATGGTTGTAGAAGCTTGCTTCTCCCCTTTCATCTCATCTCTTGTTGACTTGTTTAAGTCACTTGTTTGTGTTTTAGTTTTGTTTTGTTGTTGAATCTTTGTTGCATCTTTGAATACTTGCATTCCATGTTTGCATCTCTTATTGCATTGGCTTGTTTAAATCACTTTCACCCTTCTTTTCTTTCCATATGTGATTGAATTGTTTAGTGTTTACATGAGCTCTTTTTCCATGATCCCTTAGGATTCCTAGTCCCTCTGTTTAGGATGGGAGTAGGAGAGACATTAGGCTTTCAATCCTTTGCATGATAACATTAGGATAGCTTTTCCCTTTTCAATCCCAACTTTAGGATCACATTTCATGATAACATTAAGGTTGATTAGTTTCCCCTTAGAGTTTGTGTCTTCTCTTCTCTTCTCATAGTCTTTAGTGCAACATGAGTTTCAAATCTAACTCAATTCACTTCTTGTCATAAAAAAACACAAAACAAAACATCAGACCTTTTTGTCCTTTGGGATTGTCTTTTCAAACTTAATTATTTTCAGAAAGAGTGTGTTAAGTTTTGGTTCTACCGTAAACAGGCATCGTTCCTAATTGCTAGAACGAAGATTTAACCTTACTCAGTTAATACACTTGAACCAACCAGTGGTCGTGTCAGCCCGAACTACGTTTGCTCTGATATCTCGTACTATACGAGGATATGTAGGCACAAGAAGATGTTGTCTTGGCGAGCAACCTTCCCCCCATCACCTGTAGTTTTCCGAACTACGTTGACTCTGACTTTCCCATTGCACGAAAGAATATGTAGGCGTAGGGAGGCGATGTCCTATCGAGTAAGTTCTTTCTGTTCACCCCCGTTTAGCAGTAGCATTAGATTATTTTTACACCAATAGATTAGACAACAAGCGTGTATCCTATTGAGTACAGCGGACGTGAGGGGTGCTAATACCTTCCCTTTGCGTAACCAACTCCCGAACCCGAGATTTGGTTGCGATGACCTTGTCTTTTCCCTTTTCGTCAGGTTTTCTTTGATCGTTTCCTTTCCCTCTCTTTGGAATAAATAACAAACGGTGGCGAATCTTCAGTCTTTGCCGACCCTTTTTTGCAGCGATGCGACAGCTAGCGACTCTACTGGGATGAATTTTCCCATCCCCTATGCGAGTCAATTCTAGCGCTTGTGTGCTTTTGTTTGTGGGTGTGTATATGTGTGTATATGTGTTGCATTTATACAGTATTCCATTTGCATTTTATTTTCTGCACATTATTATCATGATATTGTTGTGTTGTTGGGTGGGACTGTTCCTTTGAGAGATAAGCCAAAACCCAGACATGAGTATATATCTAGCATTAGAGTGGAAAGTAGTGAGGAACTGCACGCTCGGCGCGCACTAGTCCTCATGAAATTCGCGTTCAGACAAGGTTTTCTTTGAAGACATCCTATCCTGTGCATTGGTTGGAAGGGGGTGTTGGATCTGGAAACTGTCGACTCTGGAGGCCGATTATTTGCGAGTCAGCTAAGTGAGGTCTCTTTGTTTAACTATAATGCCAAACCAGAAATGGTGAACGTATCATCGTTTCTCGAAAGTCTGTGACACTGACGACCGCATAGGATGCCGAACCTTGTCAGATATTAGGTCCATACCTTGTGAGTGGGAGGGTTGTGCAGGAAAATTGACCTCCAACCTGTTGCACCCCAAAATTTGCCCAACATTTCTTTACCCAGCTTATGTTTCATTTCATTCACATTAGCATTATCATTTGCATTTCATTGACATGTATGCAGGAGATTAAGAGGTATGATTACCAATCAAGGGCTACACAAGACTTTGAAGCTAGCTGGGAGGCTTATTCAGGTGTTCAAGGGTTGATATTCTTGTCAGAGAAGTTAAAAGATCCTCAGAGAGAGTGGTTGAAACCAAGAGTGTGTGCCTCCTAACTTGAGAGTTGTGGAAAGTCATCAGATGATTCTGAAGCCATGAAGTTAGACTTGAGGTCTTAAGAGAGCTCATGAGAAGTGTTGAAGATCACTTTGAGGCCTAGACAGGTCATTGTGCAAGATTGAGAAGCCTCAGCCATGATTGATGCAGTTAGGGTTTGCTGGGTCAACCCTAAGTCAACTGGTGATTTGCAGAAGGTTGAGACCTAATTCAAGAGCCATGTGATCATGGATGGATACATTGAGATGTTATAAGGATGATTCCAAGGTCAACTCATCATGATTGAAGAGTTTGAGAAGTTTCAGGTTAGGGTTTCTAAGACTTGACAGTGTAAAATCCCCTAGTTTGACCCCTATCTTCAAGGAAATTTAGCTCAAGATGTGATTGTCATCTCATCTTGCACCCAACATGAATGTTGTAGAGAATGCTCTTAGATTTAATTTGAGTACTATATGTCCTTGATAGGATCCATAGAACTCAAGTTATGAGCCAGACAAGTTACAAGTCATCTGAGGCATGTGAATTTGGAGCTTGAAAGTTACCCAACTTGCATGAAACCTTTGCCCAAGAATCATGATTCCTATGAACTTCTGGTCAACATGAATGTTGTTCCTTATCCGCTTAGCTTTCTAGAGAGTACTAGAAGTCCTTGATAGGATTTGTAGAACTCAAGTTATGGCTTTGACAAGTCAAGGGTATTTTGGTCATTTGGAGATTACAGGTCATTTCAATCATAAGGCCATAACTCCTATTTGCAAGCTTCAAATGGGAAAATTTTCAACATAAAACTTGTTCAAAATGATGTTTTAAGGCTAGTCAAGAGGTCATGAGAGGTTGGAATTGATTGTAACTCAAAATTGCAAAATTGACTTAAAAAAGGAAGAATTAAAGTTCATTAAAAGGACCAAATTTGGGATTTTTCATTTCAAGGCCAAATGAGACAAACCTATATGTCATTTTGATCAGAAATGACATTTTAAAGACAATGGCAATGTTACTTTTCCCATTTGATGTCAAAATCATGGATTTGCTTTTGCTTGCTTAAGACTTAAGTAACATATGCCAAACTTCTCATAAGATCAAAACCAAGGTGCAAGCACATCCTAGCACTTTCATAATCTCATTTGGAGAGAATTTGGATGAAGAGCATAGTGAATACAAGCTTCTAGAAGAATTGGTATGACCATGGCATGAGATTGAACTTTCCATGATATGAGATATTGAATTTCTCATTAGAGTGATCTAGAACTTTCTAGATCATTCAGTCATGTTCTATATATGATTATGAAGTGGTTCAGAGTGAAGGTTGGTGAGAATTGAGAGACGAAAGTGAGATTGCATTGTGAACTTTCTTCTTGCAAATCAAAATCTGTTACAAGGTTTGAAGCCATTTCAATCCAAGATATTGATCTCAATAGCTTGCTCTGAGGTTGGTGATTGATCCCAGATCAAATTCAAGGCCAAACTGTGGAAGAATCGTGAATTAGCCATTGGAGTTGGAAGCTTGCAACTCAGAATCGGGTTCAAGAATCCACAAGGTTTCAGCTCTTTTCTTTGCATACAGAAGGTTGATTGGAGGATAGTGAAGGAGTCTGGAAGTTCTTGAGGGTTGATTTGAATATTCAACCACTATGTTCACACGATTTTACCAGGTATGCAATTCTCATTCCATGGCTTAATTTAGGTAGAATCAAGAGGAATTGTTAAGTTAGATGCATTGTGGATTGATGTAGGAAGGTTTCTGGATCATTAATTTGGAAGTTAGTGACCAATTAGGGTTTGTCCAATTTTTGGTTGAGATCGTGTCTTTGCAAATCTTGAACTTTTAGGATGATTAAGTGGTATAGGAAGATTCCTTGTGAAATTTGGGACAAGTTTCGTGTAGAGACCATTTGAAACGGAGGCTTCTAGAGAGAGTTAGGGTTGAGGGTGGTTGATCAGAGAAGTCACCGGCGGTGACTCTAGCGCGCGCAGGTGATTGAAGTTTCAGAAATTCAAAAGGTTGAAGACAACCTCATGGCCATTGGATTGGGCTGAGACCTTTGACCAAAGTGGGATCTAACGGCCACGAGCGATGGAAATTTTGTGAAGGATCTCTGAGTACTTGGAACGCAGCGTTTTATTAATGTAATCTGGGTGGGCTTAGTCAATAGTTGATACTCACACCCCCTTTTTGGGCCCAACCCTGAAATGAACTGAATTAATTTGCTACCTGCACCACGGGCTTATTAATTTCCTTGGATTTTCATTTTATTTTCTTTATTTTACATGGTTATTGGAAAATTCATAAATAATTGAAAAATGACTCAATTAATTCCATTCTTTTTGTCATTGATTCATGATTGAATCTAGTTTTTGTTTAGAGAAAAAATATTAATATTTCATGCATTTCTGATTTTATTAGTATTTTTTACATTTTAATTGATATTAAAATAATCATGGTTGATACCTTGTTTTGTTGAATTTGGTTTGAGCACTTGGTGATGATTATTTCCTTGATTTTTTGTGTGTAGCTAGCATAGATATGCATTTTCCCCCTAGAGTTTTCTCACATTTTTGTGATGAATGTAAGTGGTAGTTTTAGGTTGAAACTTTAGGAGCTCCATTTTTAGGGTTTATGGTTAATACCTTGTGATTTAGGTTTTATTTCTAGAACTTGGTGGATGATTCAACCTCTGATTTTGGTATGGTATATTCATGATTGAATTAGGGTCCCATAGGAATTTTTGTAGGAATATTCAAGGTGGTTTACTATTTTTGTTTGATTTTAGTTTAGGTGCTAACTTTAGATGATTCTAATGCACTAATTCAACTAGAATGACCTCTTTAAGTTCCTTTAGATTAGGGTTTTGTCTCTCTTGCTCTTGGATGATGTTGAAGACAAGATTGGGCTACCATGGAATGCTTGGAGAAGCTTGGATGTGAAGATCTCCCCTTCTTTTGGTGTAGTGTTGATTAGGTGTTAAGATTAGGGTTTGTAGGCAGAGCTTCTAGATAGATTCTCTTCCTTCATAAACATGGAAGATGTTGATCACTTCCATTCTTCCCTATGATGTAAGGTCCCTTTGTAAAGGCCTCATCCCTCCTTTGGTAGGATGTGTGGCTCTTTACAAGTTGGTAGAACCTTTGAGGGTCCCTTTCTCTGATGATAGGATGCTTAGTGGTGACCTTTGATCTTCACTCTGCTACCAATCATCCCAACTTTGATCTTGTTAGATGAATCTTTCTCCCTTGCTAGAGGATGGAGTTCCTTGCTTGAAGAAGATTGAAGTCTAGAAGTTAATACTTCTTTGTGTTTGAAGACTGCCCTTAAGAGCTGAAGCTTATAGATCAGGAAGAGCAAGTTGGTACTTGTAAGGAGGAGAGGGCTGAAGCCTGAAGGTCCAGAAGAACAAGTTGACACTTGTGAGGAAGATCAAATTGAGATTGAGTGAAGAGCTGAGGCTTGAAGAAGAAAGGATAAGTTGATACTTATGTTGATACATTGAGAGCCTGAGGGAGCCAAGTTTATACTTGCAGTTAGGAGTGAAGCCTGAAGGTGGAATTTACTGGAGAGCTGAAGCTTGAGGAAGAAGAAAGAATAAGTGGATACTTATGTTGGATGTATTAAAAGCTCAGAGAAGCAAGTTGACACTTGCTATTGAAGATGAAAGACTTGAAGAGTAGTTGAAGACTGTTGACTGAACTGCTGTCAGAAGATTGTTTTGCTGTGGGAGCTGTGGATCTGCTTGCCTGTCTATTTGCTCTTTGTGCAACTGTATTGATGTGACTTGTTTGATTTGCTTGATGCATTAGAATAAGTTCATCTCTAGACTGATGTAAGCTAGGAGCATGATTGCACTAGAGTTTGAGTCGCTCCCTCTGCTTGTATTTTTACTGTATGGCTTTGCTTGCGGGTATTCGGTAGAGCCCAGCTCCCTTGCCTATGTGGTCTGGTATGTTTGCTTGATAGCATGTTGCTTCCTCTGTATGATTGCAGTTATCATATTTTGCTTGATAGGACATAGGGTTGTACAATGATTGAAAAAAGTAAATCATTACTGTTCACTTGTCATCGGGATGATTTCCTTGATGGTCCAATTGTTGAGGCCCTTGCCCGGCTTGCTTGGCTGAATCCAAGAGTCGAGATCACAATCGCTATCCCCGCTGTCTTCAGATGCCGCGTTGATGCTTTCGAAGATCACTCCGCCACTGGTAAATAGGATCGGCCCCTTACCCCGTGACGCACTGCTAGACGAAGAAGAAGAAGCTTCAGCTCCAGGAGAATACCCCAACCCAAACTTATCCTGCTTGATTGGTATCTCCAAAATATGCCCCCAGCCTGGGGTGGATCCGGCTTCGACGATGGCCCGAGCTTCTTTGAATGAGGAGAGATTCATCTCTTGCTTTTCTGCGACTACAGGAGCTACCTCTTTCACTTTGACGGCTTCAAAAGCTTGACAAAGAGTTTCATGGATTTCGCCATCCATTTCAACATACTTAAAGGACGACAAATGGCTCACCATTATGTCCTCCTCACCGCACACGGTTATTATGCTTCCTCCGACAGCATATTTGAGCTTTTGGTGCAAAGTGGAGGTTACGCCACCAGCAACATGGATCCATGGCCGACCCAAGAGGCAACTGTAGGCAAGCATGATATCCATAATATAAAAGACCGTGTCGAACGTTTCCGGACCAACTTGGATCGGCAGGGTCACCTCTCCGAAAACGTGGCGTTTAGTTCCGTCGAATGCTTTCACCACCAGATCACTGGGTGTGCAAAGCAATCCGCGAGTGTCCAACTTCATTAATGCCTTCTTCGGAAGCACATTAAGCGATGAACCCGTGTCCACCAGGACGTGCGACATGATTGTGCCCCTACACTCTATCGAGATGTGCAGGGCGCTGTTGTGATTCCTTCCTTTAGGCGTCAGCTCTAAATCTGTGAAACCTAGCCCATTGCCAGCATTAACGTGGGCTACCACCTCTTCTAGCTGATTCACCGATATCTCTTGCGGTACGTAGGCAGCTTTCAATACCTTTAGTAGCGCGTTGCGGTGCGCTTCAGAACACAGCAACAAGTTGAGAATAGAAATCTTCGACGACGTCTGATGGAGATGGTCTACAATCTTGTAGTCGCTCTTTTTGATCAGCCGCATAAACTCTTCGGCATCTTTGACAAGCAAATCTTTCTCTACCCCACACGGGACCTCTTCGACGACTTTGCTTTTACCCTTATCGGCCGCATCAGCTCTGACCGCTTTCTCTGCCACAACCTCTGGCGGTGCGAATACTCCTCCGCTACGAGTAATAACACTGATTCCTGCGAGATTCTCCACAGTCGACCCATACGGTTCCAGCTCCAACTTTTGTCCGTTGCAATAGACTTCAGCCCCATAATGCCACGGAACGGCGTTAGTGCTCTCGAATGGGATCGACCCGGCTTTAGTAATAGTGATTGTAGGCGGTCTGGGCGCAGAAATGGTTATTGGCCGGCGAGGGATGGTGATGGTGGCGACTTCATCGGCCTGCTTCAGCACGACCTCTCCTGATACACTTTCAGCCTTCCGGCTAAACTGCAGAATCCTCTCAGCCATTAGGCTTTGAATTCCTTCAACCAACTGCTCACATCCATCAGAATGTGTAGCACAGTCCATGCATAGTTCTCCGCATCCTGGAAAGAACCCTTTCTTTAACAACTTAGCTTTGACGAAGCTAAGCGGCGTCCTTAGGTCTCTGACATCAGTCAACAGATCTGCAGTATCTTCTTCGATAATGGCGTTCACTCCGCCTCCCCTATGATTCGGCATAGGATTTTTCGTGACATTGGGCACATTATCGGAGAAGTTAATGATCTTGGCATCTACCAAATCCTGCACCTTGTGCTTAAAGGCTTTGCAGTTCTCGATTATGTGGCCTGATGCCCCTGTGTGGAAATTGCAAGTGGCATTTGCCTCGTACCCTGGTGGAGGTGCCCCTGTCAAGGGAGCCATCGTCCTCTTCTGAACCAACTGAAGCTGAAGCAAAGTCTGCAAGAGTTGCGCATACGACATGGGCGGTGCTTTGAAGTGACGATTTGTCGAAGATGCCCGATTCTGGTACTTTCTATATCCCTGTTGATTCGGTTGCTGCTGCTGCTGCTGCGGAGCTGCTGGGATATTTATACTGGCTATCTGCTGCTGAGGGCCCTTGCCCTTTCTTCGAGCGTTGGTCACAGCGCTCGTCTCGCCTTCTCGTCGTTTACCAGCATAAGGTTTCTTTCCACCTCCTCCAGTTGAGGATGATTCACCTTGAATTTTCCCGATCTTGATACCGTTCTCGGCATGCTCGCCCATGATAATGAGAGCTAAGAACGTCCCAGACATACCGCTGACTAACTTTTCATAGTAAACCCCTGGGAGGGTAGCCACAAACATCTGCACGAGCTCGCGTTCAACCATCGGCAGCTGAACCCGGGCTGCCAACTCACGCCACCGCTGGGCGTACTCCTTAAATCCTTCATTATTCCTCTGTGAAAGGTTCTGGAGCTGAACTCGGTTCGGGGCCAAGTCGCTATTGTACTGGTAATGATGGACAAACGCTTCAGCAAGATCTTTCCAGGTGCGCACGCTAGTGGGCTCCAGGCCCATATACCACTCGAGGGACGGTCCGGAAAGGCTGTCTTGGAAGAAGTGCATCAGCAACTTCTTGTCCTCTGAATAAGCAGACATCTTCCTGTAGTACGATCTAAGGTGGACACGAGGGCAAGTGGTACCCTTATATTTCTCAAAGTCAGGCACCCTGAACTTAGGAGGTACCTTGAAATCAGCAATTAACCCCAGCTTGGACATATCAACGCCCAAAGTATTCTGATTCTCAATATCTCTCATTTTATCTTCAAGTGCTTTGAATCTGAGCCGCGCTTCAGCATTCAGCTCCCCTTCTGCACCTCTTTGAGAAAACACATCATCCTGATGATCCTCAAGCCACGGTTGAGGCACCAACAGATTCCCGACGCCAGCATTGCCGTTGACCGGCCCGATGTTGACATTAGCTCCCAGACTCCCATGACCGACGCCCGTCGCATTGAGTCCGATGTTGGCCATCACATTTCCATTAGCACTTCCGTTGCCCCCGGCCACGGGGACACCGTTCTGCGGAGTATCAACTGGTGGAGGAGTAGGCACAGCCCCGCCATGGAGTATGCCGTTGCTATCAACCTTGGAGATCAAAGGCTGAACCAATGTCCTGAGCTGGTCTTGACCATTGGCGACCACCTGCATAAGTTCCATAAAGCGATCCATCCTCTCGCGGAGCTCCTGAACGTCTGTCTGCCTTTTGAAAGCATGAATGGCTTCGTTCCTCTTGCTTCGGAGCTGAGCTAATTCCTTCTCCAATTCTTTGTTCGCCCGCTTCAATTCATCCCGCTCAGCTAATACCTGGTTATGCTGCTGAATGGGCACAGTAGTAGGTTCTTCGATTGTTGGAGGACTTTCTGGCTTGGCCTGAGGAAACAGCATCCCCATAGCATTGGCCCTGGCTCTGATCCAAGTCGTATACGGAGGGTAGGCTTGATTGTTGCTTTTTCCCAGCAAAGGCTTTCCTCGCTTACTGATATTGTTCCACGCGCGCTGAAGCTTGGACAGAAGATCCCCCTCTAGAATACCAGTGAGGTACAAGGATTCCTGTACCTCTTCATCCTTCGGCGGATTCCTCAAAGCATACGCGAACTGTCGAACCAGCAACGACGGATTGTAGTTTATGCAGCCCTTCCTACCTATCAAAGGTACATTTGGAAACCCGCTGCAACTGAAGATCACCTCAGTACCCAACCTGCCTCTGTCGAACCAGTCAATATCCTCTGCAGATAAACTCATCAGACGCTCAGGCCACTCAGCTGTGGCTGCAGACAAGACAAAAGGACCCCTCTTGGGCAGATGACTTTCAAGCCATTTGTACAGCAAGGGTACGCAGCACGAGACATTCTTCCCCCTCATGTTCTCGTTTTTGTAGTGAACTGAGTGATAGACATCTCCTATCAAAGTAGGGACTGGATTCCCTGAAGCAAAAATGTGAAACGCATCAAAGTCTATAAAATCGGGCATGTTGGGGAACAAAATGATGCCGTATATGCATAAAGCGAGGATGGCATTGAACGCGTCCCAACATCCGTCCTTGGCACACTAATGAGCTTTACCCACCAGAAACTGCAATGAGAACCTAGGAACCTTGTTCCAACTAGTCAGTACTAACTCGGAGGCGTCCAAGTGAAGTGAGGGGGCTAAACCAGCTAGATCAGGCTCAGCATCCATACGAACAAAAGGCATCTGCCTCTTGATAGGTACACCTAGCAAATCATCATACTCTTCCAGCGTCGGCGCGAGAATGAAGTCCTGAAAAGTGAAACATCTCAGCGGAGGGTCGTAGAACTGCAGCAGAGCGTGCAACCCATTCAACTCGGACACAGAAGGCTTACAAACCAAACTGAGTAACCTGCCATAAGATTTCCTGAACTCATCCTTCACAGAATCACCTGCTAGAGCTATCAAACCAGTCAACTTAACCACATCCGGGGTAGGGAACTTGTAAGCCACGGTCTTCCTTAGAGAGCCCATTACAATACAATAGGAGGCATGAAATCCTGGATCGGGGAAAACGGTACTTGCAACACAGACACACGTTAATGAAATGCAAATGAACATGCAAACTAATGCAAAATGCAATCATGCAATAATATATCCGGGCAACTGGTGCTGCAGAGATTCTGTATCAACAAAACCATAATCTTGCTCTATCAAGAACAACCACTGACAAGAAGAAAACCCCGGTGCAGGACCACAAATCAGATCTGCCAAGAACAACCATCTGATAGGACCATATACACAGGATCATAATTCTGCTCTGTCAAGAACAAATGTCTGATAATAAGGACCTCGGCTGTGTGATCAAGAAATATCTGCTGATGAAGTCTTCAGACCCCAAAAATCTGCTCTATCAAGAACAAACAACATCTGCGGATGAGATCTTCAGACCCCAAAAATATGCTCTATCAAGAACAAACAACATCTGCTGATGAGATCTTCAAACCCCAAAACTCTGTTCTATCAAGAACAAACAACATCTGCTGATAAAACTCTGCTCTATCAAGAACAGACACACATCTGATGATAAGATCCTCTGATCAAAACCTGCTCTATCAAGAACATACATACACCTGATGATAAGATCTCTGATTAAAAATCTGCTCTATCAAGAACAGACAAATCTGCAACTGAGAAACCCTGGTACCAACAAAACTGATTCACTGTCAAGAAAACCAGGTGGTCTGAAGGTCAAAGTTTCCTGCAATAAACCCAACCCCGCTCACAGGTATGGACCTAAACTGACTCAAGGTACGGCATCCTGTGCGTTCATCAGCGTCACAGACTTTCAAGAGGGGTGATACGATACCCAGAAGGTGTGGCATCACCAACTCATGAAGCGACCTCACTTAGCTGAATCACAAATGATCGGTCCCCAGAGTCGACAATCCACCAAACCAGCAACTGTCTCAACCCAAAGGGTTGAAAGGGAAGCCAACCGGATGAACCTCGTCTGAGCGTTGATTTCATGAGACATTAGTGCCTGCAAAGCAAGCACGCGCCCACTAATTTCCACTCTAAGACTATAGTGCACTCAAGCCTGGGTCTGGCTTCTCACTCATCAGAACTCCCATCCCACAACAGCACAAATAATCATATTATACTGAAAATAAAATGCGGGAAATAAAGTGCGAGAAGTAAAATGCGAAAAATAAACACAACCCAACAAGTAAACATACAAGCGTTAGGATTGACTCTCACAGGGGACCGTTGAATTCCCCAGCAGAGTCGCCAGCTGTCGCTTGCGCGAAAATAAGGTGCCGGCACAACATAAGAGGTGCCACCTTTCGTTATTTATCCCTCAGAGCGGGAAAGGAACGATCGGAAAAACCTGACGAAAAAGGGTAAGACAAGGTCGTCGCAACCATTGTCTGGATTCGGGAGTCGGTTACGCAAGGGGAAGGTATTAGCACCCCTCACGTCCGTCGTACTCGACGGGATCCTCGCTTGTTGTGTTTACTTGGACGAGTTGGTTTTATTCTATCTACCTATCAAGGCTGGTTAAAAAAGAAAAGAAAAATGACTCGGCAAAGCGTCGCACTTTATGCCTACGTACTCTCATCAGAGAATGAGAAATCAGAGTCAACGTAGTTCGGCCTACGAAGGGTTATGAGGGAAGGTAGCTCGCCAAGACTTCGCCATCTTGTGCCTACGTACTCTCAACAGGCATGAGAGATCAGAGCTCACGTAGTTCGGGAAACTACGGTTTATTTCCTGTCTTTTACGAAAGAAGTGTTTTTTATTATGTTTGCGATTTCAATCGCACTAGAGACTATGACCTGAGAGTGAATGCGTTGCATGTCACCCAAAGGGTACCATACTAAACATCCAGACTATGGAAAAGAAACTCTCCCACAATCCTTTCTCAGATAGCTTAAGGCTCGTAACGTACGAAAGAAATCATTCATGATTACTGTATCTTAAACTGTTTTAAGATGAGAAGAGAACAGGCCCAACTAGGAGGGAGACTATCAAGTCCTACTGTTGTCATGCCATGGATTCATCCTATGGTTGAGGTTTGAACAGGGAACTCCTAGAAGTTTTCATGCATAGGTTTCAACCTAAAATTCTATCATCAAATCCTTATCAAAGGAAATGAGAGTCCTAAGGGATCATGTCAATGATACACCAAAACAGACAAAGCATCAGCTTAACAGTAAAATGCATGCAATGCAAGTGAGGGAGGACATGTGTGTGGGGCTTCAGCCTCCACAAGCTCATCTCAACCTCAAGCCAGAATGGATAACAATAATCATACTGAAAAATAAAACATCATGCTATCAAGCAATAATAGTAAACTGCAATCATACAGATAAAAATGAAATAAAATGCCATCAGACAAACAAACCACATGGGCAAGGGAGCTGGGCTCTACCGAATACCCGCAAGCAAAGCCACACAGTAACAGTACAAGCAGAGGGAGCAACTCAACCTCTAGTGCAATCATGCTCCTAGATTCTACTTATTCTAAATATGGACTTATTATAATGCATCAAACAAGTCAAACAAAACACAGCAATACAGAAAAGAAAAAAAGAAAAAAGCTTCAGCTCCTCCACCAGCAATTCAGTCTTCAAACTTCAATCACTCTTGACAAATATCAATTTGCTTTTCCAGGTTTCAACCCTTCAACATAAGTTTCAACTCATCTTCTCCCTTAAGCTTCAGCTTATTGATCAGCTCCACCTTCAGGCTTCACCTAATCTTCAGGGATCTTCAAGTATTAACTTGCTCTTGTTACTCTTCAAGCTTCAGCTGGAATGGCAATACTCAAGGATTCATCCTCTTCTATATTCTTCATTGAAGTCTTCATCTTCAAACTCAAGCTCTGCATCTCTCAAGATGATCAAACCAGAGAAAATTACTTACTGGATAAGCTGGGGGATATTGAACTGCTTACTGACCACCAAAGGTGACCTATAAGGGTTCAACATCAAAGGACTGGTTCCCTAAAAAGTTCTACCTCCTAGGTACATCACTTATCCCTCCGAAGGAGAGAGGTGTATACCACGGAAGGACTTTGAATCATAGGGAGGAATGGAGGTGAAAGATACCATCCATGTTTAAGAAAGAAGTTATCTACATCTAAACTCTTCCTAATCCCTAACCCTAAAAACAATAAAAAGACAAATAAAATCAAGCTCTCAAGCTCTTCAATGCATCTTCAAGTCTTCTACTATGCTCCTCAATGCTCCTTAGAACAAGATCAGGCTCTCCAAGCTCACAAAGCAAAGCAACTAAAGCAACAATGCCCTAAAGGCAACACAAACAATCAACCAATACAAAATCAACTAAAAATAGCATACTATTATATTAAATCCTAATATAATTTCTAAGGGATCCTACATACCTACCCTTAATACCCATATATGTCCCATAGTATAACTTGTCCTAAAAACCCAAAATCTAAAGTTATATGGACCTATGTTGAAGTTTAACCTAATTCTATACAACCTAGAATCATCTAATCAAAACTACCCTAAAAATCATCACAAAAATATAGAATAAATCCAGGGGGAACCTAAAACATATATCTAACTAGCCTAAAAAGAATGACCTAAAAATATTAAGGGAACTACCTAAACTAAATTATACAAATTAAGGTATCAACTTAAAAGAATTAAAATGCAATTAAAGTATAAAATATGCAAAAAATATTAAAATGCATGATATGAAAAATGTTTTTATTTTATACTTTTCTAGACAAAAATATGAAATGGGAGAAAAAACTCTCATGAAAAAATGTTTAATTTTCAATTTATTATGATTTTTCTAAAATTGAAATAAAATGGAGAAAAAATAATATGAATTATGAAGCATGGGGTGCAGTCAGCAACAATATCTAGTTCAAACACGCGCTTGGGCCCAGACTGGGGGTGCAAACAGAAAAGCGCCTAAGCCCAATTAATAAACAGAAATTAAATGGAAAAAACATAAAGAAAAAGAAAATAGTGCGGTGCAAAAAGCAATGGATTTCAGTTATAAAATGGATTGGGCTTTAAAGGGGGGTGGGGTTATCAACTGGATCCACTAAGCCCAGGGTTTCTTTTAATGAAACGCGGCGTTTCAAGCGTGTTTCTGATTTCCCTCCAAACGCGAGATCAAATGTGGGGCGTTGGATTAGGCCAAAGTCAAGTGGTCAGCGTGCATCCAACGGACGAGAGATCATCTTCTTCCTCCAACCTAGGGTTTCTGAAACTCCATGGAAACCAGAGTTCATGCACTCAGATTTCTACCAACTCGTGTGGCCTCAAATCAGCACCAAATCTCGAAATTTAAAACACAAAGTTGATCCATTTTTCACCCTGATCATGCTCATGGTATTGGTTTTTATTGAAATGATCTCTATCATGAAACCCGAAAGTGAATCCAACTTAATCCCAAAATATGATCAACTCTCGACTTCAACCAAACTCAGATTTCTCTACATCAAAATGATCCTCACATTTCCCTAGTCAAAACTAGCTATCAAACTAGCATTATCACTCACTATATCACACGTTCTTACTCCATCAAGAAATGATGTCCATGGATGAAACTTCACCAATCACTCTCTAAGTCTCCATAAATGATCACCTAGTTGTCTCTAACAAGCCTACACTAATAATTTAACCTAACCATGCCTAGATTATGAGGTGGAAGAGATTTTGCAAACCTGGCTTCTTGATATGGTAGATGATGAAATGCTTGCTTTCAAGGCTTGAAAATCTTCAAGAATAATCCTTGGATGATGAAAACTCTACTGTTTGCAAAAGATTGGAGGGAGAGAGCTTGTACTTCAAGATTTAATGACAATCGCTTCTTTGCAAATCCAATGTGAACACCTTCATTCTTCCATCAATGGAGCTTCAATTCAGCATGTACACACTCAGAAGGATCTATGGAAAAGGTTTGTGAAGAAAAAAAGGGATTGCAATGAAGAAGAATGAAGAGATTGAATGTGACTTGCAATGGAGGAATTTGGATCTCACTCTCTCTTTCCCACACCAATTCTCACCAACCCTGCATCTGAGCAAGTTAGACTCATCTTATAGAGTGGTTTAGAATCATCTAGAACCCCCTAGAACAATCCAATGAGAAATTGATCTTTTCATGTCATGGTATTTTGAATTCTCATTCTCCTTACATGGTATCTCATGCCAAACTTCTCATAACCTTGGTAACTGACTTGAATTTATCCCCACATGAGATTTAGGGTTAGTTACAATGCATAATTACCTTGTGTATTGAGTTTTGCCTTGTTTTGGTTTGGTACCTTAATATGCAAGTAATCAAATTACAAAGAATCCCTGTGATGCAAGCCTCAAATCAAAATTTTGGCTGAACCATTGTTCTTAGAATGTCATTTGGAGTCAAAATGACCTATTACATGACATGGTTTGGACTTATAGCTTATGATTTCCATTTTTCAAATTCACTTTAATTAACTTATGCCTCATTTTTAGGCCATTTTTATCACTTTTTGATATGAGCCTTTTCAACATCTCATGACCTCCCTACTAGCCTTAAAACATCATTCTAAGCAAGTTTGATGTTGAATATTTTTCCATTTGAATCTTGGAAATAGGAGATATGGCCTTATGCTTGAAATGACCTATAACCTCCAAATGACCAAAATGCCCTTGGCTTGTCAAAGCCATACGTTGAGTTCTACAAATCTTATCAAGGACTTATAGTACTCTCTAGAAATCTAAGAAGATGCTCTTCAACATTCATGTTGACCAAGAATCCATAGGAATCATCCTACTAGGGCAAACGTTGTCTGCAAGTTGGGTGACTTTCCAGGACCCAGATTCACATACCTCAGATGACCTGTAATTTGTCAAAACCATAACTTGAGCTCTACAAATCCTATCAAGGACTTGTACCACTCAAATTAAAGCTAAGAACAAGATCTACAACATTCATGTTATGGGGAAGATGAGATGACAATCACATCTTGAGCTAAAACTGCATTGAAGATAGGGATCAAACTAGGGGATTTTACACTGTCAATCCTTAGAAACCCTAGCTTAAAACTTCTCAAACTCCTCAATCATGATGATTTGGTATAGGAATCATCCTTATAAAATCTCAATACATCATTCCATGATCACATGGCTCTTGTATTAGGTCTCAACCCTCTCCAAATCATCAGTTGACCTAGGGTTGACCCAGTCAAACCCTAATTCCACCACTCATGGCTGAATCTTCTGAATTCTTGTCCAATAACCTCTCTAGGCTTCATGATGGCTTTCAAGACATCTCATAAGCTTTCTCAAAGCTTAAATTCCATCCTCCTAGTCTCAGAATCATCTGAGGAGCACACACAACTCTCAAGTTATGAGGCACACAACCTTGGTTTCAACCAATCTCTCTGAGGATCTCTTGAGTTCTCTGACAAAGGTATCAACCTTTGAAACTTTGAATTACCTTCTTGGCTAGCTTCAAATTCTCATACAACTATTGATGGGTAAATAAATGTTGGTCAAATTTTGGGGTGCAACAGGTAGAGCCCAGCTCCCTTGCCTATGTGGTCTGGTATGTTTGCTTGATAGCATGTTGCTTCCTCTGTATGATTGCAGTTATCATATTTTGCTTGATAGCATGTTATTCTTTCCTCTGTATGATTACAATTATTCATATCTGGCTTGAGGTTGAGACGAGCTTGTGGAGGCGGATGCCCCACACACATTTCCTCCCTCACTTGCATTGCATGCATTTTACAATCGTTTACTGTTTACTGTTTAAGCTGATGTTTTATATGTTTCTGTTTACCTTGATATGATCCCCTAGGAATCTCACTTCCTTTGATAAGGAAGTGATGATTAGAACTTTAGGTTGAAACCTATGCATGATAACTTCTAGGAGTTCCCTGTTTCAAACCTCAACCATAGGATGAATCCTTGGCATGACAACATTAGGACTTGATAGTCTCCCCTTAGTTGAACCTGTTCGTTCTCTCTTCTCATCTCAAAACAAATCAAAATACAGTAATAAAGGTTAACTGATGTCATACGTTACGAGCCTTAAGCTATCTGAGAAAGGGTGTCAGAGAGTTCCTTTTCGACAGCTTGGATGTTTAGTATGGCACCCTTTGGGTGACATGCGACGCATTCACTCTCATGTCAGAGTCTCTACTGCGATATTGGTTGCAAACATCCATAAAAAACAGTTCTTCCGTAAAAGACAAAAAACAAACTTCAAACCTTTTTGCCCCGTGGGCCCATAAGTCAAAGGAAGCTTTTCTGAAGAAAAGAGTGTCATTAACTCCCAGTTCTACCGCAAACGGTAATGCCTGAGTCTCCAAGGTTCGAGCTGTGTACGCCAAACTGGTGGAACTGTTTGTTAACCCTACTCGATAAAACAGATGAATTCTGAATTCCCTTAATCCGCATTACCCCGAACTACATAAGCTCTGATCTCTCAAACCTATTGAGAGTACGTAGGCACAATACTGACGTATTGGCGAGCCACCTTCCCTGTACCCCGTTGTTAGGCGAACTACGTTGACTCTGATTTCTCATTCTCTGATGAGAATACGTAGGCATAAAGTGTGACGCTTTGCCGAGTCATTTTCTTTTCTTTTTAAGCCAGCCTTGATAGGTAGATAGTAAACAAACCCGTCAGATAAACCCAACAAGCGTGGATCCCATCGAGTACGATGGACGTGAGGGGTGCTAATACCTTCCCCTTGCGTAACCGACTCCCGAACCCAGACAATGGTTGCGATGACCTTGTCTTATACCTTTTTCGTCAGGTTTTTCCGATCGTTTCCTTTCCCGTTCTGAGGGATAAATAACGAAAGGTGGCGACTCTTCTGTTTTGCCGGCACCTTATTTTCGTGGAAGCGACAGCTGGCGACTCTGCTGGGGACTCTGATAGTTTCCTGGGATCCAACGTCCCTTATGCGAGTCAGTTTGGGGATCCAACGTCCCCTGCGAGAGTCAATCCTAGCGCTTGTATGATTACTTGTTGGGTTGTGTTTATTTATCGCATTTTACTTCCCGCGTTTTATTTTCAGTATGATATGATTATCTGTGCTGTTGTGGGAGGGGCATTCTGATGAGTGAGAAGCCAGACCCAGACTTGAGTGTACCTAGCATTAGTTGTGGAAATTAGTGGGCGCGTGCTTGCTTTGCAGGCACTAGTGTCTCATGAAATCCACGCTCAGACGAGGTTCTCCCGGTTGACTTCTTTTCCGGCCCTTTGGGCCTGAGGGGTTGTTGGTTTGGAGGATTGTCGACTCTGGTGACCGATCATTTGGAATTCAGCTGAGTGAGGCCGCTTCAGGGGATGGTGATGCCACACCTTCTGGGTATCGTATCACTACCTGGTTTTCTTGATAGTGAACCAATTTTTTTTGGTTTCAGAGATTCTCATCATCAGATGTATATATGTTCTTGACAGAGCAGAGTTATGGTCCTGTATCAGAGGTCCTTATTGTCAGATATGTGTGTTCTTGATAGAGCAGATTTATGGTCCGATACCAGGGTTTTCTTCTTATCAGAGATAGTGGTTGTTTTTGACAGAGCAGTATTGTGGTTTTGTTGATACATAACCTTCATCTCCTCAACAACACAGTCGTCTTGATCTCCTGCTGCATGATTGCATTTTGCGTTGTTTTACATATTCATATGCATTTCATTAACGTGTGTCTGTGTTGCAGGTACCGTTTCCCCCGATTCAGGTTTTCTTCCCTTTTATTGTGCTATTATGGGTTCTCTGAGGAAGACTGTGGACTACAAGCTCCCCACTCCTGATGTTGTTCAGCTGACTGGTGTGATTGCTTTGGCAGATGATTCTGTGAGAGATGAATTCAGAAAGTCTTATGGGAAACTGCTCAGTTTGGTTCGTAAACCCCCTGTGTTTGAGTTGAATGGGCTGCACGCCCTGCTGCAGTTCTACGATCCTCCGTTGAGATGCTTTACTTTCCAAGACTTTATTCTCGCACCCATGCTAGAGGAGTATGTTGATTTGTTAGGTGTGCCTATCAAGAGTCAGATGCCCTTTGTTCATATGGATGCGGAGCCTAATCTGGCTAGTCTAGCTCCTTCACTTCATCTGGATGCCTCCGAGTTGGTTTTGTCTAGTTGGAACAAGGTTCCCGGTTTCTCCTTGTAGTTCTTAGTGGTAAAAGCTCAGTAGTGCGCCAAAGACGGTTGTTGGATCGTGTTCAACGCCATTCTTGCTCTGAGCATATATGGCATCATTTTGTTCCCCAATATGCCCGACTTTGTAGACTTCGACGCGTTTCACATCTTTGCATCAGGGAATCCAGTCCCTACCTTGATAGGAGATGTCTACCATTTCGTCCACTACAAAAACGAGAACAGAAGGGGCAAGAATGTCTCGTGCTGTGTGCCCCTGCTCTACAGATGGCTTGATAGTCACCTACCCAAGAAGGGTCCCTTTGCTTCATCTGCAGCCACAGCTGAGTGGTCTGAGCGTTTGATGAGTCTGTCAATACACCATTGTGCAGAGAGAGTTACTCGTCGAAGGGTTGCTCACTCAGCCTGATCATCCAGAAACAAAGGGGTTGTTAGAAGAGTTTCGCGCCCGTGGCCATGCTTGACTAGTTGTAATCATTTTGTGTTGATCATTGTTGTATGCTGACCATCACCAGGCTTGTTGGTTGAGGTCATGCTATTGATTCAGTTTGTGCTCAGTGACATTGTATACCGCCTTGATGGGCTTTCTTTATATATATGAGATGTTATTTCCATGACTGGACTCAGACTTCTTATTATCAGCACTGGCACTCAGGCACTAGGATCGGGGGAGAAATCTCCCTAACGCATAGACACACGTTTGCATTTGCATGAAGCTTTTGCATAACGAGCACTTTGTGGTTTTTTCTAACCCTTTGCGTATGCAGGTTGTTCCAGGATTGATCAAAGACCTATCCACCGCTATCTGACCAAAGCAAATCGAGCTAGAGCAATGGAGCAAGTGTAGACTGACATTCAAGAACTCCGAGAGAGGATGGACTGCTTCATGGAGCTCATGCAAGTGGTTGCCAACGGCCAGGATCAGCTCAAAACATTGGTCCAGCCTCTGATTTTAAGGGTTGACAGCAATGGTGTACTCCATGGTGGGACTGTTCCAACCCCTCCACCTGTTGAAACTCCTCAGAATGGCGTCCCCGTGGCTGGGGGGAACGGTAGTGCCAACGGCAATGTGATCGCTAACATGGGGCTCAATGGTAATACGACTGGCGTCGGTAATGGAAATTTTGAAGCTAATGTCAATGTTGGGCTGGGCAACGGCAACACAGGTGTTGGAAATATGTACGGGCCTCATCCATGGTTAGACGACCGTCAAGACGATGTGTTCTCACAGAAAGGTGCTGAAGGAGAGCTGACTGCTGAAGCACGTCTGAGGTTTAAGGCACTCGAGGACAAGATGAGGAATTTCGAGAACCAGAACACCATGGGTGTTGACATGTCCAAGTTGGGACTGATCGCTGATTTCAAGGTGCCTCCCAAGTTCAAGGTACCCGACTTTGAAAAGTACAAGGGCACCACTTGCCCTCGCGTCCATCTTAGATCATACTACCGGAAAATGTCCGCTCACTCTGAAGACGAGAAGTTGCTGATGCACTTCTTTCAGGATAGCTTATCCGGGCCCTCCCTGGAATGGTAAATGAGTCTGGAACCTACCAGTGTGTGCACGTGGAAGGAACTTGCTGAAGCATTTGTGCACCATTACCAATATAACAGTGACTTGGCTCCAAACCGGGTCCAACTGCAAAATTTGTCACAGAGGAACAACGAAGGGTTCAAGGAATACACCCAGCGGTGGCGTGAATTGGCGGCTAGGGTTCAGCCGCCGATGGTTGAACGGGAGCTTGTTGAAATGTTCGTAGCCACCCTCCCAGGGGTTTATTACAAGAAATTGGTCAGTAGTATGTCTGAAAGCTTCTCAGATCTCATTATCACGGGTGAACACGTTGAAAATGGGATCAAACTGGGGAAAATTCAAGGTGATCTATCCTCAGCTGGAGGAGGAAAGAAACCGTATGGTGGCAAGAGGCGGGAAGGAGAGACAAGCACCGTGTCTAATGCTAGAAGGAAGGGTAAGGGCCAGCACCAGCAGGTGGCCAGTATAACCATCCCAACAGTCCAACAGCCACAGCAACAGCCGAATCAGCAGGGGTACAGAAAGTATCAGAACAAGGCACCGCTATCGACCCGTCACCTCGAGACTCCGCCCATGTCTTATGCTCAGTTGTTACAGACTCTGCTTCAGTTACAGCTAATCCAGAAGAGAACCTTGGCTCCCTTGACAGGGGCACCTTCGCCGAGCTATGATGCGAATGGACTTGTGAGTTTCACTCAGGGGCACCAGGCCACACGATAGAAAATTGCAAAGCCTTTAAGCACAAGGTGCAGGACATGGTGGATGCAAAGATCATCAATTTCTCAGATAATGCGCCAAACGTCACAAAGAACCCTATGCCGAATCATAGGGGAGGTGGGGTGAATGCCATCATTGAGGACGAGAATTTGGATTTGTTGACTGACGTCAAGGATCTGAAGACACCGCTTAGCTTCGTTAAAGCCAAGCTAATGAAAAGAGGTTACTTCCCGGGCTATGGAGAACTGTGTATGGGCTGTGCGACTCGTCCTGATGGATGTGAACAGTTGATAGAGGGGATTCAGAGTCTGATGACCGAGGGAATCTTGCAGTTTAGTCGAAAGGCCGAATGTGGATCTGGAGAGGTAATGCTGAAGCAAGATGATGAGGTTGCCACCATCACCATCCCTCGTCGGACGATCACTATTTCTACACCCAGGCCGCCCACGATTACCATCACTAAGGCTGGGCCGATACCTTTTGAAAGCACCAATGTTGTCCCATGGCATTATAGGGCAGACGTCTACTGTAACGGACAAAAGTTGGAATTGGAACCATCTGGGGCGTCTGTGGATAACCTAGCGGGAATTGGCGGAATCACTCGTAGCGGGAGAGTATTTGCTCCACCTGAGATCGTGGCAGACAAAGCGGACAAAGTTGATGTAACTGATAAAGGTAAGAGTAAAGTCGTTGAAGAAACCTCTCGCGGGATAGAGAAGGACTTACTTGTTAAAGACGCTGAAGAGTTTATGAGGTTGATTAAGAAGAGTGACTACAAGATCGTGGATCATCTCCATCAAACACCCTCGAAAATTTCCATCCTGAATTTGTTGTTGTGTTCTGAGGCACACCGCAACGCACTGCTGAAGGTGTTGAATGCCACGTATGTACCGCAGGAAATATCGGTCAACCAGTTGGAAGGGGTCGTAGCCCACGTGAATGCTGGAAATGGGTTAGGGTTCACTGACCTGGTGCTGACGCCGAAGGGAAGAAACCACAATAGTGCTCTGCACATCTCGATAGAGTGTAGGGGAACAATTATGTCTCATGTGTTGGTGGACACAGGGTCATCGCTCAATGTTCTTTCGAAGAAAGCATTGATGAAGTTAGATACTCGAGGATTGTTCTGCACACCCAGTGATCTGGTTGTGAAAGCGTTCGATGGAACCAAACGACATGTTTTCGGGGAGGTGACGTTGCCAATCCAAGTTGGGCCAGAAACATTCGACACAGTCTTCTACATTATGGACATCATGCCTGCCTACAGCTGTCTCTTAGGCCGGCCATGGATCCATTCTGCTGGCGCCGTGACCTCCACGTTGCACCAGAAGCTCAAATATGCTGTTGGAGGTAGCGTCGTGACCGTATGTGGGGAGGAAGATATAATGGTGAGCCATTTGTTGTCCTTCAAATATGTTGAGATGGATGGGGAAATCCACGAAACCCTATGTCAGGCGTTCGAAGCTGTTAAAGTCAAGAACGTGGCCCCTATAATCACTGAGAAACCAGAGATGACTCTCTCTTCCTTCAAAGAAGCTCGGGTCGTTGTTCAAGCCGGATCTACCCCAGGCTGGGGGCGAATTCTAGAGATACCTAACAAGCAAGACAAATTTGGGTTAGGGTACTCTCCTGCGGCTGAAGCCTCCTCTTCTAGCAGTGCGTCACGAGGTAAAGGGCCGATCTAGTTTACCAGTGGCGGGGTGATATTTGAAAGTGTCAACACGGTGTCTGAAGATGGCGAAGACAGCGACTGCGACCTGGACTCTTGGATCCAGCCAAGCAAACCAGGCGGGAGCCTCAACAACTGGTCCATCAGGGACATCATCCAAGTGACAGGCAAAGAGTAATGATTTACTTTTTTTTTTTCAATCATTGTACAACCCTACGTCCTACCCGGGGCATAGAGGTTTTATTGTTAGGGCCGTGTTTGATTATGTACATGCATTTTATCAATAAATCAAAAGGCGTTTTTCTTCGTATTCAAATGTTGTGATCTCTGCTATTCCTGTTTTATATTTGTTTTGAAAAACAATAAAATGGCAATGGGGTTCGTGCTAACCTGCATATCCTTGTTTTTAAGCTTAACCCTTGTTATTGCAGGATCCACATAGCAAATGACATCGACTCTGGACCTTCTACGACTCACTTCGACTTCGATTGCCCGATATATCAAGCCGAAGAAGAGATTGATGAAGACGAAGACCTTCCCGAAGAGTTGGCCCGCTTGTTGAAACAAGAAGAGAAAGTTGTTCTGCCTCACGAAGAAGAGATTGAGATTGTGAATCTGGGTTCTCAAGAACTTGTCAGGAATGTCAGGATAGGGGCTGCATTGCAGAGTGATGTCAAGCAGAGATTGGTCGAGATGCTGAGAGAGTATAGTGACATCTTTGCTTGGTCATACAAAGATATGCCCGGACTTGATACTGACATTGTGGTCCACCACTTGCCGCTGCGAGAAGATTGTCCTCCCGTTAAGCAGAAGCTTAGAAGGACGCGACCAGATATGGCCGTTAAGATCAAAGAAGAAGTGCAGAAGCAGATTGATGCTGGCTTCTTAGCGGTCACTACTTACCCTCCGTGGGTCGCCAACATAGTGCCTGTATCGAAAAAAGACGGTAAGGTGCGAATGCGCGTCAATTATCGGGATTTGAATAGGGCGAGCCCTAAAGATGATTTCCCGCTCCCTCATACCGATGTGTTGGTCAAAAATACAGCTCAGTTCTCCGTATTTTCGTTCATGGATGGCTTCTCCGGCTATAATCAGATCAAGATGGCGCCGCAGGACATGGAGAAAACTATGTTTATTACACCTTGGGGAACGTTTTGCTACAAGGTAATGCCTTTCGGTCTGAAGAATGCAGGGGCCACTTACCAACGAGCTATGGTTACTTTGTTTCATGACATGATTCATCATGAGATTGAAGTCTATGTTGATGACATGATTGCGAAGTCCCAAACGGAGGAAGGACATCTGGTCAATTTGCTGAAGCTTTTTGAGAGGCTTAGGAAGTTCAGGTTGAGGCTAAATCCTAACAAGTGTACTTTCGGAGTACGGTCTGGAAAACTACTGGGGTTTATCGTGAGTGAAAGAGGCATTGAGGTTGATCCTGCAAAGATAAAAGCAATATAAGAAATGCCAGCGCCAAAAACAGAAAAAGAAGTTCGTGGTTTCCTGGGCAGAATAAACTACATTGCAAGGTTTATCTCTCAGCTCACGGCCACGTGTGAACCGATGTTCAAACTACTAAAGAAAGATCAGGCAATTATCTGGAACGAGGATTTCCAGAAGGCATTTGATAGGATAAAATAGTATCTGCAGGAACCTCCGATCTTGATACCCCTAGTGGCCGGAAGACCCTTAATCATGTACTTGACAGTTCTTGAGAATAGTATGGGGTGTGTTCTTGGTCAGCACGACGAGACGGGCAGAAAGGAGCATGCCATTTCCTATTTGAGTAAAAAGTTCACAGACTGTGAATCTCGTTACTCGATGCTGGAAAAGACGTGTTGCGCACTAGCCTGGGCTGCCAAACGTTTATGACAGTACATGCTCAATCACACCACCATGCTAATTTCGAAGATGGATCCGATCAAGTACGTCTTCGAGAAGCAAGCGCTTTCGGGAAGGATTGCCAGATGGAAAATGGTGTTGACGGAATATGACATTCAGTACGTTTCCCAGAAGGCCATCAAGGGAAGCGTATTGTCTGAATACCTTGCCGAACAGCCGATCGAAGATTATCAGCCGATGAAATTTGAATTCCCTGATGAGGATATCATGTTTCTCAAGGTGAAAGATTGCGATGAACCGTTGCCCGACGAGGGTCTAGACAGGAAATCCCAGTGGAAATTGATATTTGACGGGGCGGTTAATTCTTACGGAAGTGGCATTGGGGCGATCATCACGACTCCCCATGGATCCCACATCCCGTTCACTGCGAGACTGACGTTTCTGGTCACCAATAACGAAGCGGAGTACGAAGCATGCATCATGGGTCTAGAAGAAGCAATTGATTTGAGAATCAAGAACCTAGATGTATACGGTGACTCGGCACTTGTGATCAACCAGATTAAGGGGGAGTGGGAGACTCGCCAATCGAATTTGGTGTCGTACATGAACTATGCCAGAAGGCTGCTTCCGTTCTTTGATCGAGTGGAACTCCATCATGTGCCCAGAGCAGAAAATCAGATGGCTGATGCCTTAGCCACGTTGGCTTCGATGTATAAAGTCAATTTTTGGAATGAAGCTCAAAGAATTGTCCTTTCTCGTCTTGATAGACCTGCATTCGTCTTTGCAATCGAGGAAGCCTCTGATGGCAAACCATGGTTCCATGACATCCAGACCTTCCTTATGACTAAGGAGTATCCTGCGGGAGCGTCAACCCAGGATAAGAAAACCCTGAGGAGGCTGTCTGGAAAATTGTATCTCAATCCTAATGGAGTTTTGTATAAAAGAAACCACGATCTTGTGCAACTCAGATGTGTAGATGAGAAAGAGGCGGGTATGCTCATGGAAGAAGTCCATGAAGGCACTTTTGGTACGCACGCCGGCGGGCATTCTATGACAAGAAAGATCCTGAGAGCAGGATATTACTGGCTGACGATGGAGTCGGATTGCTTTAAATTCGCGAAGAGATGTCATAAATGCCAGATTTATGCTGATAAGATTCATGTGCCGCCGTGCCCGTTAAACGTCATGTCCTCCCCATGGCCGTTCTCCATGTGGGGCATCGACATGATAGGAAAGATCGAGCCCACTTCATCTAACGGTCATCGCTTCATTCTAGTAGCTATCGACTACTTCACCAAGTGGGTGGAGGCAGCCTCATATGCTAATGTGACCAAGCAGTTGGTGGCTAAATTCATAAAGAGGGACATCATCTGTCGTTACGGAATTCCCGAGCGGATCATTACTGATAATGGTTCGAATCTGAATAACAAGATGATGAAGGAGCTATGCCAGAGTTTCAAGATTGAACACCACAACTCATCTCCTTACCGGCCGAAGATGAATGGCGCCGTTGAAGCGGCCAATAAAAACATTAAGAAGATTGTACAGAAGATGGTTGTGACCTATTAGGATTGGCACGAGATGTTGCCATTTACATTGCATGGTTATCGTACCACGGTGCGTACATCAACCGGGGCAACTCCTTTCTCACTGGTGTACGGTATGGAAGCTGTCCTACCGTTAGAAGTTGAGATTCCTTCTTTACGAGTTTTGGTTGACGTGAAACTCGACGAGGCAGAATGGATTAAGAACCGACTAAACCAACTCAGCCTGATGGACGAGAAGAGGTTAGCATCGATTGCATATGGTTGTATATACCAAAGCCGAATGAAGAAAGCCTATGATAAGAAGGTGCGTCCTAGGAGCTTTCAGACGGGTGATCTCGTCCTGAAGAAGATTCTTCCTCCACACTCCGATCACCGGGGCAAATGGACTCCGAATTACGAAGGTCCGTACGTCGTCAGCAAGGTCTTTTCGGGAGGAGCCTTGTTATTATCCACGATGGATGGCGAAGATTTTGCATCCCCGGTGAACGCGGACGCAATTAAAAAATACTTTGCTTAAAAAATGACCCGCTGGAAAGAAAAAGAATATCCAGGCAAAAATGGGGCATCCCGGCGAGCCATAAAAAAGAAAAAAGGTTCGGGCAAAAATTAGGGATATAAAGAAAGAATGTACATCCGCAAAGTCGAAAACCTGGAAGGGCGACTTTGGCAAAAAAGGGTATCCCGGTGAATCGAAAACCCGAAAGGGCGATTCAGGCAAAAGTTAGGGATTTGAAAAAAGCAAATGACTGCGTTCCGCGTGTGGACTGTATTTGTTTAGTGGTTTGGAAGACCTGAGGGCCATTTATCGGAATCAATCTCTTCTGAAGCTGAAGCGTCGGAGAAGTATCGAAGTCGAGTGGGTCATAGAGGGATCAACTCACGGTGTTCGTCTACGCCTCATTGCCGACATTTGTGTATATACTGATGTATATTTATGTTTTTATTTTTGCACAGCTTCCTCATTCCAGGAGCTTGCATCTGTTGTAAAACATCTTTACCCATTCAGGGGTTCGTTATCAATAAAATGTATACTATTCAGCAATTCTGTTTTCCTGTTTAACATCTATCTGTTTTGTTTGCGAAAAGAAACGCCGATGTTTTTGATAAAATGCGCATACATAAACTTACTGGCCTAGGCCACTGATTGTTGAAACCATGAATTACTTGTACATTGTCACTAAATGATAACCTTGATAGGTCCCTTTGAGAAGGGTATCTTGTCTGTTTGTTTGTGTTGTTGCAGGTATAGCAGATACCAAGCAGTACGCCGTATGCGTCCCCAAGTAGGATGATTCCTTATTCTTCCAGCAAGTTTAGTAGCACCTCCCCACGGAGTCTGAACATAAGATTGTAAGCATTGATATGTCTCCCCAAGCAGAGAAGATTCTCTCCCCAACCAGATGCATCCTGAAGGAACATCATCTCCCCAGCTGAGTCATACATTGAAGTGTGCAGCTTTTGATAGTTCAGACTGAAGTCTCCAGGAGAATTGAAATTCCCCACAGAGTCGTACTCTCCCCAGAAAGCAGGATGATTTCTTCTTCCCCAGCCGAGTTTGCAGATCCCCAAGAGAGCCGAGTCCTTGGAAGCCGGGGGGCCATGATTGGTTTTCCCAAGTAGAGTGTTGAATAGCTGATGCTGTATTTCCCCACCAGAGTCATGATCTCTAGGAGGGCTTTGCCGCGAAGGCCGTGCAAGTTATTTCTGCGATTGGCATCATTTTCCTCAATAGTTGTGGTTCGTGCACCCCGATGAGCAGGTTCAGGTTCTCGTAGAGCTTTATTCCCCTGCAGCAGTCGACTGAAGTTCGTGTCCCCAGGCGGAATCCAATTGAGATTGGTGTAACTTCTTCTCCTCGGCAGAATGATTCCTTCCTCCACCAGAGTGGTTCTTTCTCCTTGACAGGAGGATTTTCCCTTCAGCATTTATTTTGCTGATGGGGTCATAGCATTTTGCATGACTGCATAGCATTTACCCTAAACACGTAGCATTTCCACCGTGCGGAGCATTACGCTATTGTCAAACCATATGCATATGAAACATGAGCTAGGTTGTTACCGTTCTTGTTTTGCAGGTATTCCCCGGCAGGGTGTCTACTCAGGATGATTCCTGACATCTCGGAAGAGTTATTGGCTCAAGATGATTCTTAAATTCCCTAGCAAAGTCGTTTGCCCAAGATGATTCTTGAACTCCTCAGCGAAGTGGTTCGCTTAAGATGATCCTTAAAATCCCCAGTGAAGTCGCCAGAGAGGGTTGCTTAAGTTGATGCTTAGAGTCCCCGGTAGAACGTTTGCTCAGGATGATTCCTGAAGCCTCCAGCAGAGTTATTGGTTCAGGAGGATTCTTGAAATCCCTGACGGAGTTATTTGTTCAAGATGATTCTTGAAGACCTCAGCAGAGTTGATTCACCCAGAATGATTTCTGGATCCCCGAAGCAGAGTTACTGGATAGTTCTCCAGAATCCCCCAGCGGAGATGTGTCATCCCCGGCAGGTCCTAAACCGAAAAGTTGAAACTTCCTTTGAAGACTTGATGATTGAAGTCCGGCAGCGGTGCCCGAAACCCCAGACTTACTGATGAAGTCTACCCACGAGGTCAAAGTAGCTTGCCTAGCTGATGCGGAGTGCCTGATGGCAGAAGTTTGGATATCCCCAATTGGTTCATGATTGACCGAGAATTCTATTCCCGACTTACTGATGAAGTCCGGCTGACGCCCGAAAGTTTCTGTGAATGCCCGACGGCATGGTTAACTTAATTGTTAAGAAGTTCCCAATGACCTGATGAGTCCCGAGGAATTCTGATGCCTGATGGCATAATCAACCATTCATTACCAGTTACCGCGTAACCGGTGACCCCTTGATGACTTGAGGACGAATATCTACAGCAAAATCAGATGATCATCCTGACGGAGATTTGAGATTAGACCTTTCACCGGTTACCGTGTGACCAATTCCCCAGCAGAGTTGTCGTGCAACTGTCATGCTCAGTTTTGAAGATGTTCATACCAATCCAAGTATTGTTTACCGGTGCGGTTGGCAGATCGCTAGTTACCGTGTAACCGGTGACCCCTTGATGATATGAGGATGCAATGATATCAGATAAATCAGAGAATCATCCTGACGGGGATTCAGATCAGTAATTCTCCAGCTAGGTGTTGTGCAGCTATTGTTTTAGTTTCCGAAGATTTGCCCCCATCAGAGTACCGTGTACTTGTGCAGTTGGCAAATTTCCGGGTTTGTTGGTATTCAACCATCTCGTACCTTGATTGTTCGAGAGCCGTTCGCTTCTCACCCAGTCAGGTCCAAGCCGTTTGAATAGGGGCAGCTGTTGCACCCCAAAATTTGCCCAACATTTCTTTACCCAGCTTATGTTTCATTTCATTCACATTAGCATTATCATTTGCATTTCATTGACGTGTATGCAGGAGAATAAGAGGTATGATTACCAATCAAGGGCTACACAAGACTTTGAAGCTAGCTGGGAGGCTTATTCAGGTGTTCAAGGGTTGATATTCTTGTCAGAGAAGTTAAAAGATCCTCAGAGAGAGTGGTTGAAACCAAGAGTGTGTGCCTCCTAACTTGAGAGTTGTGGAAAGTCATCAGATGATTCTGAAGCAATGAAGTTAGACTTTGAGGTCTTAAGAGAGCTCATGAGAAGTGTTGAAGATCACTTTGAGGCCTAGACAGGTCATTGTGCAAGATTGAGAAGCCTCAGCCATGATTGGTGCAGCTAGGGTTTGACTGGGTCAACCCTAAGTCAACTGGTGATTTGCAGAAGGTTGAGACCTAATTCAAGAGCCATGTGATCATGGATGGGTACATTGAGGTTTTATAATGATGATTCCAAGGTCAACTCATTATGATTGAAGATTTTGAGAAATTTCAGGTTAGGGTTTCTAAGACTTGAGAGTGTAAAATCCCCTAGTTTGACCCCTATCTTCAAGGCAATTTAGCTCAAGATGTGATTGTCATCTCATCTTGCCTCCAACATAGATGTTGTAGAGCATGATCTTAGATTTAACTTTAGTACTAGAAGTCCTTGATAGGATCCATAGAACTCAAGTTATGAGCCAGAGAAGTTACAAGTCATCTGAGGCATGTGAATTTGGAGCTTGAAAGTTACCCAACTTGCATGAAACTTTTGCCCAAGAAGGATGATTCCTATGAACTTTTGGTCAACATGAATGTTGTTCCTTATCGTCTTAGCTTTCTAGAGAGTACTATAAGTCCTTGATAGGATTTGTAGAACTCAAGTTATGGCTTTGACAAGTCAAGGGTATTTTGGTCATTTGGAGATTATAGGTCATTTCAATCATAAGGCCATAACTCCTATTTGCAAGCTTCAAATGGGAAAATGTTCAACATAAAACTTGTTCAAAATGATGTTTTAAGGCTGGTCAAGAGGTCATGAGAAGTTGGAATTGCTTGTAACTCAAAATTGCAAAATTGACTTAAAAAAGGAAGAATTAAAGTTCATTAAAAGGACCAAATTTGGGATTTTTCATTTCAAGGCCAAATGAGACAAACCTATATGTCATTTTGGTCAGAAATGACATTTTAAAGACAATGGCAATGTTACTTTTCCCATTTGTGTTTGAAGACTTCCCTTAAGAGCTGAAGCTTGTAGATCAGGAAGAGCAAGTTGGTACTTGTAAGGAGGAGAGGGCTGAAGCCTGAAGGTCTAGAAGAACAAGTTGACACTTGTGAGGAAGATCAAATTGAGATTGAGTGAAGAGCTGAGGCTTGAAGAAGAAAGGATAAGTTGATACTTATGTTGATACATTGAGAGCCTGAGGGAGCGAAGTTGATACTTGCAGTTAGGAGTGAAGCCTGAAGGTGGAATTTACTGGAAAGCTGAAGCTTGAGGAAGAAGAAAGAATAAGTGGATACTTATGTTGGATGTATTAAAAGCTCAGAGAAGCAAGTTGACACTTGCTATTGAAGATGAAAGACTTGAAGAGCAGTTGAAGACTGATGACTGAACTGCTGTCAGAAGATTGTTTTGCTGTGGGAGCTGTGGATCTGCTTGCCTGTCTGTTTGCTCTCTGTCCAACTGTATTGATGTGACTTGTTTGATTTGCTTGATGCATTAGAATAAGTTCATCTCTAGACTGATGTAAGCTAGGAGCATGATTGCACTAGAGGTTGAGTTGCTCCCTCTGCTTGTATTTTTACTGTATGGCTTTGCTTGCGGGTATTCGGTAGAGCCCAGCTCCCTTGCCTATGTGGTCTGGTATGTTTGCTTGATAGCATGTTGCTTCCTCTGTATGGTTGCAGTTATCATATTTTTCTTGATAGCATGTTATTCTTTCCTCTGTATGATTACAGTTATTCATATCTGGCTTGAGGTTGAGACGAGCTTGTGGAGGCGGATGCCCCACACATATTTCCTCCCTCACTTGCATTGCATGCATTTTACAATCGTTTACTGTTTACTATTTAAGTTGATGTTTTATCTGTTTCTGTTTACCTTGATATGATCCCCTAGGAATCTCACTTCCTTTGATAAGGAAGTGATGATTAGAACTTTAGGTTGAAACCTATGCATGATAACTTCTAGGAGTTCCCTGTGTCAAACCTCAACCATAGGATGAATCCTTGGAATGACAACATTAGGACTTAATAGTCTCCCCTTAGTTGAACCTGTTCGTTCTCTCTTCTCATCTCAAAACAAATCAAAATACAGTAATAAAGGTTAACTGATGTCGTACGTTACGAGTCTTAAGCTATCTGAGAAAGGGTGTCGGAGAGTTCCTTTTCGACAGCTTGGATGTTTAGTATGGAACCCTTTGGGTGACATGCGATGCATTCACTCTCATGTCATAGTCTGTAGTGCGATATTGGTTGCAAACATCCATAAAAAACAGTTCTTCCGTAAAAGACAAAAAACAAACTTCAAACCTTTTTGCCCCGTGGGCCCATAAGTCAAAGGAAGCTTTTCTGAAGAAAAGAGTGTCGTTAACTCCCAGTTCTACCGCAAACGGTAACGCCTGAGTCTCCAAGGGTCGAGCTGCGTACGCCAAACTGCTGGAACTGTTTGTTAACCCTACTCGATATAACAGATGAATCTGAATTCCCGTAATCCGCATTACCCCGAACTACATAAGCTCTGATCTCTCATACCTATTGAGAGTACGTAGGCACAATACTGACGTATTGGCGAGCCACCTTCCCCGTACCCCGTAGTTAGGTGAACTATGTTGACTCTGATTTCTCATTCTCTGATGAGAATACGTAGGCATTAAGTGCGACGCTTTGCCGAGTCATTTTCTTTTCTTTTTAAGCCAGCCTTGATAGGTAGATAGTAAACAAACTCGTCAGATAAACCCAACAAGCGTGGATCCCATCGAGTACGATGGACGTGAGGGGTGCTAATACCTTTCCCTTACGTAACCGACTCCCGAACCCAGACAATGGTTGCGATGACCTTGTCTTATACCTTTTTCGTCAGGTTTTTCCGATTGTTTCCTTTCCCGTTCTGAGGGATAAATAACGAAAGGTGGCGACTCTTCTGTTTTGCCGGCACCTTATTTTCGCGGAAGCGACAGCTGGGGACTCTGCTGGGGACTCTGATAGTTTCATAGGATCCAACGTCCCTTATGCGAGTCAGTTTGGGGATCCAACGTCCCCTGCAAGAGTCAATCCTAGCGCTTGTATGATTACTTGTTGGGTTGTGTTTATTTATCGCATTTTACTTCCCGCATTTTATTTTCAGTATGATATGATTATCTGTGCTGTTGTGGGAGGGGTATTCTGATGAGTGAGAAGCCAGACCCAGGCTTGAGTGTACCTAGCATTAGTTGTGGAAATTAGTGGGCGCGTGCTTGCTTTGCAGGCACTAGTGTCTCATGAAATCCACGCTCAGACGAGGTTCTCCCGGTTGACTTCTTTTCCGGCCCTTTGGGCCTGAGGGGTTGTTGGTTTGGAGGATTGTCGACTCTGGTGACCGATCATTTGGAATTCAGCTGAGTGAGGCCGCTTCAGGGGATGGTGATGCCACACCTTCTGGGTATCGTATCACCCCTCTTGAATGTTTGTGACGCTGATGACCGCATAGGATGCCGAACTTGTGTTAGTATAGGTCCATACCTGTGAGCAGGGTTGGGTTTGTTGCAGGAAACCTTAACCTTCAGACTACCTGGTTTTCTTGATAGTGAATCATTTTTTGTTGGTTTCAGAGATTCTCATCATCAGATGTATATATGTTCTTGACAGAGCAGAGTTATGGTCCTGTATCAGAGGTCCTTATTGTCAGATATGTGTGTTCTTGACAGAGCAGATTTATGGTCCGATACCAGGGTTTTCTTCTTATCAGAGATAGTGGTTGTTCTTGACAGAGCAGTATTGTGGTTTTGTTGATACATAACCTTCATCTCCTCAACAGCACAGTCATCTTGATCTCCTGCTGCATGATTGCATTTTGCGTTGTTTTACATATTCATCTGCATTTCATTAACGTGTGTCTGTGTTGCAGGTACCGTTTCCCCCGATTCAGGTTTTCTTGCCTTTTATTGTGCTATTATGGGTTCTCTGAGGAAGACTGTGGCCTACAAGCTCCCCACTCCTGATGTTGTTCAGCTGACTGGTCTGATTGCTTTGGCAGATGATTCTGTGAGAGATGAATTCAGAAAGTCTTATGGGAAACTATTTAGTTTGGTTCGTAAACCCCCTGTGTTTGAGTCGAATGGGCTGCACGCCCTGCTGCAGTTCTACGATCCTCCGTTGAGATGCTTTACTTTCCAAGACTTTATTCTCGCACCCACGCTAGAGGAGTATGTTGATTTGTTAGGTGTGCCTATCAAGAGTCAGATGCCCTTTGTTCATATGGATGCGGAGCCTAATCTGGCTAGTCTAGCTCCTTCACTTCATCTGGATGCCTCCGAGTTGGTTTTGTCTAGTTGGAACAAGGTTCCCGGTTTCTCCTTGCAGTTCTTAGTGGGAAAAGCTCAGCAGTGCGCCAAAGACAGTTGTTGGATCGTGTTCAACGCCATTCTTGCTCTGTGCATATATGGCATCATTCTGTTCCCCAATATGCCCGACTTTGTAGACTTCGACGCATTTCACATCTTTGCATCAGGGAATCCAGTCCCTACCTTGATAGGAGATGTCTACCATTCCATCCACTACAAAAACGAGAACAGAAGGGGCAAGAATGTCTCGTGCTGTGTGCCCCTGCTCTACAGATGGCTTGATAGTCACCTACCCAAGAAGGGTCCCTTTGCTTCATCTGCAGCCACAACTGAGTGGTCTGAGCGTTTGATGAGTCTGTCAATACACCATTGTGCAAAGAGAGTTACTCGTCGAAGGGTTGCTCACTCAGCCTGATCATCCAGAAACGAAGGGGTTGTTAGAAGAGTTTCGCGCCCGTGGCCATGCTTGACTATTTGTAATCCTTTTGTGTTGATCATTGTTGTATGCTGACCATCACCAGGCTTGTTGGTTGAGGTCATGCTATTGATTCAGTTTGTGCTCAGTGACATTGTATACCGCCTTGATGGGCTTTCTTTATATATATGAGATGTTATTTCCATGACTGGACTCGAACATCTTATTATCAGCACTGGCACTCAGGCACTAGGATCGGGGGAGAAATCTCCCTAACGCACAGACACACGTTTGCATTTGCATGAAGCATTTGCATAACGAGCACTTTGTGGTTTTTTCTAACCCTTTGCGTATGCAGGTTGTTCCAGGATTGATCAAAGACCTATCCACCGCTATCTGACCAAAGCAAATCGAGCTAGAGCTATGGAGCAAGTGCAGACTGACGTTCAAGAACTCCGAGAGAGGATGGACCGCTTCATGGAGCTCATGCAAGTGGTTGCCAACGGCCAGGATCAGCTCAAAACATTGGTCCAGCCTCTGATTTCAAGGGTTGACAGCAATGGTGTACTCCATGGTGGGACTGTTCCAACCCCTCCACCTGTTGAAACTCCTCAGAATGGCGTCCCCGTGGCTGGGGGGAACGGTAGTGCCAACGGCAATGTGATCGCTAACATGGGGCTCAATGGTAATACGACTGGCGTCGGTAATGGAAATTTTGAAGCTAATGTCAATGTTGGGCTGGGCAACGGCAACACAGGTGTTGGAAATCTGTACGGGCCTCAGCCATGGTTAGAAGACCGTCAAGACGATGTGTTCTCACAGAAAGGTGCTGAAGGAGAGCTGACTGCTGAAGCACGTCTGAGGTTTAAGGCACTCGAGGACAAGATGAGGAATTTCGAAAAACCAGAACACCATGGGTGTTGACATGTCCAAGTTGGGACTGATCGCTGATTTCAAGGTGCCTCCCAAGTTCAAGGTACCCGACTTTGAAAAGTACAAGGGCACCACTTGCCCTCGCGTCCATCTGAGATCATACTACCGGAAAATGTACGCTCACTCTGAAGACGAGAAGTTGCTGATGCACTTCTTTCAGGATAGCTTGTTCGGGCCCTCCCTGGAATGGTACATGAGTCTGGAACCTACCAGTGTGCGCACGTGGAAGGAACATGCTGAAGCATTTGTGCACCATTACCAATATAACAGTGACTTGGCTCCAAACCGGGTCCAACTGCAAAATTTGTCACAGAAGAACAACGAAGGGTTCAAGGAATACGCCCAGCGGTGGCGTGAATTGGCAGCTAGGGTTCAGCCGCCGATGGTTGAACGGGAGCTTGTTGAAATGTTCGTAGCCACCCTCCCAGGGGTTTATTACAAGAAATTGGTCAGCAGTATGTCTGGAAGCTTCTCAGATCTCATTATCACGGGTGAACACGTTGAAAATGGGATCAAACTGGGGAAAATTCAAGGTGATCTATCCTCAGCTGGAGGAGGAAAGAAATCGTATGGTGGCAAGAGGCGTGAAGGAGAGACAAGCGCCATGTCTAATGCTCGAAGGAAGGGTAAGGGCCAGCACCAGCAGGTGGCCAGTATAACCATCCCAGCAGTCCAACAGCCACAGCAGCAGCAACCGAATCAGCAGGGGTACAGAAAGTATTAGAACAAGGCACCGCTGTCGAGCCGTCACCTCGAGACTCCGCTCATGTCTTATGCTCAGTTGTTACAGACTCTGCTTCAGTTACAGCTAATCCAGAAGAGAACCCTGGCTCCCTTGACAGGGGCACCTCCGCCGAGCTATGATGCGAATGCGACTTGTGAGTTTCACTCAGGAGCACCAGGCCACACGATAGAAAATTGCAAAGCCTTCAAGCACAAGGTGCAGGACATGGTGGATGCAAAGATCATCAATTTCTCAGATAATGCGCCAAACGTCACGAAGAACCCTATGCCGAATCATAGGGGGGGTGGGGTGAATGCCATGATTGAGGACGAGAATTTGGATTTGTTGACTGACATCAAGGATCTGAAGACACCGCTTAGCTTCGTTAAAGCCAAGCTAATGAAAAGAGGTTACTTCCCGGGCTATGGAGAACTGTGTATGGGCTGTGCGACTCGTCCTGATGGATGTGAACAGTTGATAGAGGGGATTCAGAGTCTGATGACCGAGGGAATCTTGCAGTTTAGTCAAAAGGCCGAATGTGGATCTGGAGAGGTAATGCTGAAGCAAGATGATGAGGTTGCCACCATCACCATCCCTCGCCGGACGATCACTATTTCTGCACCCAGGCCGCCCACGATTACCATCACTAAGGCTGGGCCGATACCTTTTGAAAGCACCAATGTTGTCCCATGGCATTATGGGGCAGACGTCTACTGTAACGGACAGAAGTTGGAATTGGAACCATCTGGGGCGTCTGTGGATAACCTAGCGGGAATTGGCGGAATCACTCGTAGCGGGAGAGTATTTGCTCCACCTGAGATCGTGGCAGACAAAGCGGACAAAGTTGATGTAATTGATAAAGGTAAGAGTAAAGTCGTTGAAGAAACCTCTCACGGGATAGAGAAGGACTTACTTGTTAAAAACGCTGAAGAGTTTATGAGGTTGATTAAGAAGAGTGAGTACAAGATCATGGATCGTCTCCATCAAACACCCTCGAAAATTTCCATCCTGAATTTGTTGCTGTGTTCTGAGGCACACTGCAACGCACTGCTGAAGGTGTTGAATGCCACGTATGTACCGCAGGAAATATCGGTCAACCAGTTGGAAGGGGTCGTAGCCCACGTGAATGCTAGAAATTGGTTAGGGTTCACTGACCTGGAGCTGACGCCGAAGGGAAGAAACCACAATAGTGCTCTGCACATCTCGATAGAGTGTAGGGGAACAATTATGTCTCATGTGTTGGTGGACACAGGGTCATCGCTCAATGTTCTTCCGAAGAAAGCATTGATGAAGTTAGATACTCGAGGATTGATCTGCACACCCAGTGATCTGGTTGTGAAAGCGTTCGATGGAACCAAACGGCATGTTTTCAGGGAGGTGACGTTGCCAATCCAAGTTGGTCCGGAAACATTCGACACAGTCTTCTACATTATGGACATCATGCCTGCCTACAGCTGTCTCTTAGGCCGGCCATGGATCCATTCTTCTGGCGCCGTGACCTCCACGTTGCACCAGAAGCTCAAATATGCTGTTGGAGGTAGCGTCGTGACCGTATGTGGCGAGGAAGATATAATGGTGAGCCATTTGTTATCCTTCAAATATGTTGAGATGGATGGGGAAATCCACGAAACCCTATGTCAGGCGTTTGAAGCTGTTAAAGTCAAGAACGTGGCCCCTGTAATCACTGAGAAACCAGAGATGACTCTCTCTTCCTTCAAGGAAGCCCGAGCCGTTGTTCAAGCCGGATCTACCCTATGCTGGAGGCGAATTCTAGAGATACCTAACAAGCAAGACAAATTTGGGTTAGGGTACTCTCCTGCGGCTGAAGCCTCCTCTTCTAGCA
Source organism: Lathyrus sativus (assembly GCA_963859935.3). Classification (NCBI taxonomy): domain Eukaryota; kingdom Viridiplantae; phylum Streptophyta; class Magnoliopsida; order Fabales; family Fabaceae; genus Lathyrus; species Lathyrus sativus. The sequence continues at coordinate 114,031,127 of OZ012736.1, read as the reverse complement.
GTGCGTCATGAGGTAAAGGGCCGATCCAGTTTACCAGTGGCGGGGTGATATTTGAAAGTGTCAACACGGTGTCAGAAGATGGCGAAGACAGCGACTGCGACCTGGACTCTTGGATCCAGCCAAGCAAACCAGGCGGGACCCTCAACAACTGGTCCATCAGGGACATCATCCAAGTGACAGGCAAAGAGTAATGATTTACTTTTTTTTTCCAATCATTGTACAACCCTACGTCCTACCCGGGGCATAGAGGTTTTATTGTCAGGGCCTTGTTTGATTATGTACATGCATTTTATCAATAAATCAAAAGGCGTTTTTCTTCGTATTCAAATGTTGTGATCTCTGTTATTCCTATTTTATATTTGTTTTGAAAAACAATAAAATGGCAATGGGGTTCGTGCTAACCTGCATATCCTTGTTTTTAAGCTTAACACTTGTTATTGCAGGATCCACATAGCAGATGACATCGACTCTGGACCTTCTACGACTCACTTCGACTTTGATTGCCTGATATATCAAGCCGAAGAAGAGATTGATGAAGATGAAGACCTTCCCGAAGAGTTGGCTCGCTTGTTGAAACAAGAAGAGAAAGTTGTTCTGCCTCACGAAGAAGAGATTGAGATTGTGAATCTGGGTTCTGAAGAACTTGTCAGGAATGTCAGGATAGGGGCTGCATTGCAGAGTGATGTCAAGCAGAGATTGGTCGAGATGCTGAGAGAGTATAGTGACATCTTTGCTTGGTCATACGAAGATATGCCCGGACTTGATACTGACATTGTGTTCCACCACTTGCCGCTGCGAGAAGATTGTCCTTCCATTAAGCAGAAGCTTAGAAGGACGCGACCAGATATGGCCGTTAAGATCAAAGAAGAAGTGCAGAAGCAGCTTGATGCTGGCTTCTTAGCGGTCACTACTTACCCTCCGTGGATCGCCAACATAGTGCCTGTATCGAAAAAAGACGGTAAGGTGCAAATGCGCGTCAATTATCGGGATTTGAATAGGGCGAGCCCTAAGGATGATTTCCCGCTCCCTCATATCGATGTGTTGGTCGATAATACATCTCAGTTCTCCGTATTTTCGTTCATGGATGGCTTCTCCGGCTATAATCAGATTAAGATGGCGCCGGAGGACATGGAGAAAACTACGTTTATTACACCTTGGGGAACGTTTTGCTACAAGGTAATGCCTTTCGGTCTGAAGAACGCAGGGGCCACTTACAAACGAGCTATGGTTACTTTGTTTCATGACATGATTCATCATGAGATTGAAGTCTATGTTGATGACATGATTGCGAAGTCCCAAACAGAGGAAGGACATCTGGTCAATTTGCTGAAGCTTTTTGAGAGGCTTAGGAAGTTCAGGTTGAGGCTAAATCCTAACAAGTGTACTTTCATAGTACGGTCTGGAAAACTACTGGGGTTTATCGTGAGTGAAAGAGGCATTGAGGTTGATCCTGCAAAGATAAAAGCAATACAAGAAATGCCAGCGCCAAAAACAGAAAAAGAAGTTCGTGGTTTCCTGGGCAGAATAAACTACATTGCAAGGTTAATCTCTCAGCTCACGGCCACGTGTGAACCGATGTTCAAACTACTAAAGAAAGATCAGGCAATTATCTGGAACGAGGATTTCCAGAAGGCATTTGATAGGATAAAACAGTATCTGCAGGAACCTCCGATCTTGATACCCCCAGTGGCCGGAAGACCCTTAATCATGTACTTGACAGTTCTTGAGAATAGTATGGGGTGTGTTCTTGGTCAGCACGACGAGACGGGCAGAAAGGAGCATGCCATTTACTATTTGAGTAAAAAGTTCACAGACTGTGAATCTCGTTACTCGATGCTGGAAAAGACGTGCTGCGCACTAGCCTGGGCTGCCAAACGTTTACGACAGTACATGCTCAATCACACCACCATGCTAATTTCGAAGATGGATCCGATCAAGTACGTCTTCGAGAAGCAAGCGCTTTCAGGCAGGATTGCCAGATGGCAAATGGTGTTGACGGAATATGACATTCAGTACGTTTCCCAGAAGGCCATCAAGGGAAGCGTATTGTGTGAATACCTTGCCGAACAGCCGATCGAAGATTATCAGCCAATGAAATTTGAATTCCCTGATGAGGATATCATGTTTCTCAAGGTGAAAGATTGCGATGAACCGTTGCCCGACGAGGGTCTAGACAGGAAATCCCAGTGGAAATTGATATTTGACGGGGCGGTTAATTCTTACGGAAGTGGCATTGGGGCGATCATCATGACTCCCCATGGATCCCACATCCCGTTCACTGCGAGACTGACGTTTCCGGTTACCAATAACGAAGCAGAGTACAAAGCATGCATCATGGGTCTAGAAGAAGCAATTGATTTTAGAATCAAGAACCTAGATGTATATGGTGACTCGACACTTGTGATCAACCAGATTAAGGGGGAGTGGGAGACTCGCCAATCGAATTTGGTGTCGTACATGAACTATGCCAGAAGGCTGCTTCCGTTCTTTGATCGAGTGGAACTCCATCATGTGCCCAGAGCAGAAAATCAGATGGCTGATGCCTTAGCCACGTTGGCTTCGATGTATAAAGTCAATTTTTGGAATGAAGCTCCAAGAATTGTCCTTTCTCGTCTTGATAGACCTGCATTCGTCTTTGCAATCGAGGAAGCCTCTGATGGCAAACCATGGTTCCATGACATCCAGACCTTCCTTATGACTAAAGAGTATCCTGCGGGAGTGTCAACCCAGGATAAGAAAACCCTGAGGAGGTTGTCTGGAAATTTTTATCTCAATCCTGATGGAGTTTTGTATAAAAGAAACCATGATCTCGTGCTACTCAGATGTGTAGATGAGAAAGAGGCGAGTATGCTCATGGAAGAAGTCTATGAAGGCACATTTGGTACGCACGCCGGCGGGCATTCTATGACAAGAAAGATCCTGAGAGCAGGATATTACTGGCTGACGATGGAGTCGGATTGCTTTAAATTCGCGAAGAGATGTCATAAATGCCAGATTTTTGCTGATAAGATTCATGTGTCGCCATGCCCGTTAAACGTCATGTCCTCCCCATGGCCGTTCTCCATGTGGGGCATCGACATGATAGGCAAGATCGAGCCCACTGCATCTAACGGTCATCGCTTCATTCTAGTAGCTATCGACTACTTCACCAAGTGGGTGGAGGCAGCCTCATATGCTATTGTGACCAAGAAGGTGGTGGCTAAATTCATAAAGAGGGACATCATCTGTCGTTACGGAATTCCCGAGCAGATCATTACTGATAATGGTTCGAATCTGAATAACAAGATGATGAAGGAGCTGTGCCAGAGTTTCAAGATTGAACACCACAACTCATCTCCTTACTGGCCGAAGATGAATGGCGTCGTTGAAGCGGCCAATAAAAACATTAAGAAGATTGTACAGAAGATGGTTGTGACCTATTAGGATTGGCACGAGATGTTGCCATTTACATTACACGGTTATCGTACCACGGTGCGTACATCAACCGGGGCAACTCCTTTCTCACTGGTGTACGGTATGGAAGCTGTCCTACCGTTAGAAGTTGAGATTCCTTCTTTACGAGTTTTGGTTGACGTGAAACTTGACGAGGCATAATGGATTAAGAACCGACTAAACCAACTCAGCCTGATGGACGAGAAGAGGTTAGCATCGATTGCATATGGTCGTATATACCAAAGCCGAATGAAGAAAGCCTATGATAAGAAGGTGCATCCTAGGAGCTTTCAGACGGGTGATCTCGTCCTGAAGAAGATTCTTCCTCCACACTCCGATCACCGGGGCAAATGGACTCCCAATTACGAAGGTCCGTACGTCGTCAGCAAGGTCTTTTCGGGAGGAGCCTTGTTGTTATCCACGATGGATGGCGAAGATTTTGCATCCCCGGTGAACGCGGACGCAGTTAAATAATACTTTGCTTAAAAAATGACCCGCTGGAAAGAAAAAGAATATCCAGGCAAAAATGGGGCATCTCGGCGAGCCATAAAAAAGAAAAAAGGTTCGGGCAAAAATTAGGGATATAAAGAAAGAATGTACATCCGCAAATTCGAAAACCTGGAAGGGCGACTTTGGCAAAAAAGGGTATCCCGATGAATCGAAAACCCGAAAGGGCGATTCAGGCAAAAGTTAGGGATTTGAAAAAAGCAAATGACTGCGTTCCGCGTGTGGACTGTATTTGTTTAGTGGTTTGGAAGACCTGAGGGCCATTTATCGGAATCAATCTCTTCTGAAGATGAAGCGTCAGAGAAGTATCGAAGTCGAGTGGGTCATAGAGGGATCAACTCACGGTGTTCGTCTACGCCTCATTGCCGACATTTGTGTATATACTGATGTATATTTATGTTTTTATTTTTGCACAGCTTCCTCATTCCAGGAGCTTGCATATGTTGTAAAACATCTTTACCCATTCAGGGGTTCGTTATCAATAAAATGTATACTATTCAGCAATTCTGTTTTCCTGTTTAACATTTATCTGTTTTGTTTGTGAAAAGAAACGCCGATGTTTTTGATAAAATGCGCATACATAAACTTACTGGCCTAGGCCACTGATTGTTGAAACCATGAATTACTTGAACATTGTCACTAAATGATAACCTTGATAGGTCCCTTTGAGAAGGGTATCTTGTCTGTTTGTTTGTGTTGTTGCAGGTATAGTAGATACCAAGCAGTACGCCGTATGCGTCCCCAAGTAGGATGATTCCTTATTCTTACAGCAAGTTTAGTAGTACCTCCCCACAGAGTCTGAACATAAGATTGTAAGCATTGATATGTCTCCCCAAGCAGAGAAGATTCTCTCCCCAACCAGATGCATCCTGAAGGAACGTCATCTCCCCAGCTGAGTCATACATTGAAGTGTGCAGCTTTCGATAGTTCAAACTGAAGTCTCCAGGAGAATTGAAATTCCCCACAGAGTCGTACTCTCCCCAGTAAGCAGGATGATTTCTTCTTCCCCAGTCGAGTTTGCAGATCCCCAAGAGAGCCGAGTCCTTGGAAGCCGGGGGGCCATGATTGGTTTTCCCCAGTAGAGTGTTGAATAGCTGATGCTGTATTTCCCCACCAGAGTCATGATCTCTAGGAGGGCTTTGCCGCGAAGGTCGTGCAGTTTATTTCTGCGATTGGCATCGTTTTCCTCAGTAGTTGTGGTTCGTGCACCCAGATGAGCAGGTTCAGGTTCTCGTAGAGCTTTATTCCCCTGCAGCAGTCGACTGAAGTTCGTGTCCCCAGGCGGAATCCAATTGAGATTGGTGTAACTTCTTCTCCTCGGCAGGATGATTCCTTCCTCCACCAGAGTGGTTCTTTCTCCTTGACAGGAGGATTTTCCCTTCAGCATTTATTTTGTTGATGAGGTCATAGCATTTTGCATGACTGCATAACATTTACCCTAAACGCGTAGCATTTCCACCGTGCGGAGCATTACACCATTGTCAAACCATATGCATATGAAACATGAGCTAGGTTGTTACCGTTCTTGTTTTGCAGGTATTCCCCGGCAGGGTGTCTACTCAGGATGATTCCTGACATCTCGGAAGAGTTATTGGCTCAAGATGATTCTTAAATTCCCTAGCAAAGTCGTTTGCCCAAGATGATTCTTGAACTCCTCAAGGAAGTGGTTCGCTTAAGATGATCCTTAAAATCCCCAGTGAAGTCGCCAGAGAGGGTTGCTTAAGTTGATGCTTAGAGTCCCCGGTAGAACGTTTGCTTAGGATGATTCCTGAAGCCTCCAGCAGACTTATTGGTTCATGAGGATTCTTGAAATCCCTGACGGAGTTATTTGTTCAAGATGATTCTTGAAGACCTCAGCAGAGTTGATTCACCCAGAATGATTTCTGGATCCCCGAAGCAAAGATACTGGATAGTTCTCCAGAATCCCCCAGCGGATATGTGTCATCCCCGGCAGGTCCTAAACCGAAAAGTTGAAACTTCCTTTGAAGACTTGATGATTGAAGTCCGGCAGCGGTGCCCGAAACCCCAGACTTACTGATGAAGTCTAACCACGAGGTCAAAGTAGCTTGCCTAGCTGATGCGGAGTGCCTGATGGCAGAAGTTTGGATATCCCCAATTGGTTCATGATTGACCGAGAATTCTATTCCCGACTTACTGATGAAGTCCGGCTGACGCCCGAAAGTTTCTGTGAATGCCCGACGGCATGGTTAACTTGATTGTTAAGAAGTTCCCAATGACCTGATGAGTCCCGAGGAATTCTGATGCCTGACGGCATAATCCACCATTCATTACCAGTTACCGCGTAACCGGTGACCCCTTGATGACTTGAGGACGAATATCTACAGCAAAATCAGATGATCATCCTGGTGGAGATTTGAGATTAGACCTTTCACCGGTTACCGTGTGACCAATTCCCCAGCAGAGTTGCCGTGCAACTGTCATGCTCAGTTTTGAAGATGTTCATACCAATCCAAGTATTGTTTACCAGTGCGGTTGGCGGGTCGCTAGTTACCGTGTAACCGGTGACCCCTTGATGATTTGAGGATGCAATGATATTAGATAAATCAGAGAATCATCCTGACGGGGATTCATATCAGTAATTCTCCAGCTAGTTGTCGTGCAGCTATTGTTTTAGTTTCCGAAGATTTGCCCCCATCAGAGTACCGTGTACTTGTGCAGTTGGCAAATTTCCGGGTTTGTTGGTATTCAACTGTCTCGTACCTTGATTGTTCGAGAGCCGTTCGCTTCTCACCCAGTCAGGTCCAAGCCGTTTGAATAGGGGCAGCTGTTGCACCCTAAAATTTGCCCAATATTTCTTTACCCAGCTTATGTTTCATTTCATTCACATTAGCATTATCATTTGCATTTCATTGACATGTATGCAGGAGATTAAGAGGTATGGTTACAAATCAAGGGCTACACAAGACTTTGAAGCTAGCTGGGAGGCTTATTCAGGTGTTCAAGGGTTGATATTCTTGTCAGAGAAGTTAAAAGATCCTCAGAGAGAGTGGTTGAAACCAAGAGTGTGTGCCTCCTAACTTGAGAGTTGTGGAAAGTCATCAGATGATTCTGAAGCAATTAAGTTAGACTTTGAGGTCTTAAGAGAGCTCATGATAAGTTTTGAAGATCACTTTGAGGCCTAGACAGGTCATTGTGCAAGATTGAGAAGCCTCAGCCATGATTGGTGCAGCTAGGGTTTGACTGGGTCAACCCTAAGTCAACTGGTGATTTGCAGAAGGTTGATACCTAATTCAAGATCCATGTGATCATGGATGGATACATTGAGATTTTATAAGGATGATTCCAAGGTCAACTCATCATGATTGAAGAGTTTGAGAAGTTTCAGGTTAGGGTTTCTAAGACTTGACAGTGTAAAATCCCCTAGTTTGACCCCTATCTTCAAGGCAATTTAGCTCAAGATGTGATTGTCATATCATCTTGTCCCCAACATAAATGTTGTAGAGCATGATCTTAGCTTTAATTTGAGTACTAGAAGTCCTTGATAGGATCCATAGAACTTAAGTTATGAGCCAGAGAAGTTACAAGTCATCTGAGGCATGTGAATTTGGAGCTTGAAAGTTACCCAACTTGCATGAAACTTTTTCCCAAGAAGGATGATTCCTATGAACTTTTGGTCAACATGAATGTTGTTCCTTATCCTCTTAGATTTCTAAAGAGTACTATAAGTCCTTGATAGGATTTGTAGAACTCAAGTTATGGCTTTGACAAGTCAAGGGTATTTTGGTCATTTGGAGATTATAGGTCATTTCAATCATAAGGCCATAACTCCTATTTGCAAGCTTCAAATGGGAAAATGTTTAACATAAAACTTGTTCAAAATGATGTTTTAAGGCTAGTCAAGAGGTCATGAGAGGTTGTAATTTCTTGTAACTCAAAATTGCAAAATTGACTTAAAAAAGGAAGAATTAAAGTTCATTAAAAGGACCAAATTTGGGATTTTTCATTTCAAGGCCAAATGAGACAAACCTATATTTCATTTTGGTCAGAAATGACATTTTAAAGACAATGGCAATGTTACTTTTCCCATTTGTTTTTGAAGACTGCCCTTAAGAGCTGAAGCTTGTAGATCAGGAAGAGCAAGTTGGTACTTGTAAGGAGGAGAAGGCTGAAGCCTGAAGGTCCAGAAGAACAAGTTGACACTTGTGAGGAAGATCAAATTGAGATTGAGTGAAGAGCTGAGGCTTGAAGAAGAAAGGATAAGTTGATACTTATGTTGATACATTGAGAGCCTGAGGGAGCCAAGTTGATACTTGCAGTTAGGAGTGAAGCCTGAAGGTGGAATTTACTGGAGAGCTGAAGCTTGAGGAAGAAGAAAGAATAAGTGGATACTTATGTTGGATGTATTAAAAGCTCAGAGAAGCAAGTTGACACTTGCATTTTGAAGATGAAAGACTTGAAGAGCAGTTGAAGACTGATGACTGAACTGCTGTCAGAAGATTGTTTTGCTGTGGGAGTTGTGGATCTGCTTGCATGTCTGTTTGCTCTCTGTGCAATTGTATTAATGTGACTTGTTTGATTTGCTTGATGCATTAGAATAAGTTCATCTCTAGACTGATGTAAGCTAGGAGCATGATTGCACTAGAGGTTGAGTTGCTCCCTCTGCTTGTATTTTTACTGTATGGCTTTGCTTGCGGGTATTCGGTAGAGCCCAGCTCCCTTGCCTATGTGGTCTGGTATGTTTGCTTGATAGCATGTTGCTTCCTCTGTATGATTGCAGTTATCATATTTTGCTTGATAGCATGTTATTCTTTCCTCTGTATGATTACAGTTATTCATATCTGGCTTGAGGTTGAGACGAGCTTGTGGAGGCGGATGCCCCACACACATTTCCTCCCTCACTTGCATTGCATGCATTTTACAATCGTTTACTGTTTACTGTTTAAGCTGATGTTTTATCTGTTTCTGTTTACCTTGATATGATCCCCTAGGAATCTCACTTCCTTTGATAAGGAAGTGATGATTAGAACTTTAGGTTGAAACCTATGCATGATAACTTCTAGGAGTTCCCTGTTTCAAACCTCAACCATAGGATGAATCCTTGGCATGACAACATTAGGACTTGATAGTCTCCCATTAGTTAAACCTGTTCGTTCTCTCTTCTCATCTCAAAACAAATCAAAATACAGTAATAAAGGTTAACTGATGTCGTACGTTACGAGCCTTAAGCTATCTGAGAAAGGGTGTCGGAGAGTTCCTTTTCGACAGCTTGGATGTTTAGTATGGCACCCTTTGGGTGACATGCGACGCATTCACTCTCATGTCATAGTCTCTACTGCGATATTGGTTGCAAACATCCATAAAAAACAGTTCTTCCGTAAAATACAAAAAACAAACTTCAAACCTTTTTGCCCCGTGGGCCCATAAGTCAAAGGAAGCTTTTCTGAAGAAAAGAGTGTCATTAACTCCCAGTTCTACCGCAAACGGTAACGCCTGAGTCTCCAAGGGTCGAGCTGCGTATGCCAAACTGCTGGAACTGTTTGTTAACCCTACTCGATAAAACAGATGAATCTGAATTCCCGTAATCCGCATTACCCCGAACTACGTAAGCTCTGATCTCTCATACCTATTGAGAGTACGTAGGCACAAAACTGACGTATTGGCGAGCCACCTTCCCCGTACCCCGTAGTTAGGCGAACTACATTGACTCTGATTTCTCATTCTCTGATGAGAATACGTAGGCATAAAGTGCGACGCTTTGCCGAGTCATTTTCTTTTCTTTTTAAGCCAGCCTTGATAGGTAGATAGTAAACAAACCCGTCAGATAAACCCAACAAGCGTGGATCCCATCGAGTACAATGGACGTGAGGGGTGCTAATACCTTCCCCTTGCGTAACCGACTCCCGAACCCAGACAATGGTTGCGATGACCTTGTCTTATACCTTTTTCGTCAGGTTTTTCCGATCGTTTCCTTTCCCGTTCTGAGGGATAAATAACGAAAGGTGGCGACTCTTCTGTTTTGCCGGCACCTTATTTTCGCGGAAGCGACACAACCTACCCAGATTTCTTATTTGTGCGGACCTTTAATCTTTGATGTTATGAGGTTCCTATACTTTGGTATTTTGATGTTCCGGTATTTTCTCGCCGAAGCGAAGCTCTGGTTCAGCTCAGTCAGCATCATAATAATCTTGGTCCCCTGTTTGCAATTGCATTGTAACATATGCATGTAATTGTGTTTCAGGTGCATATTTTTCCTTTGATTCTAGTAATCTAATCCACCATCATTATGGAGTCTGGCTTTAATAAAGTTGTTGTTTCCAAGTTCCCGGTACCAGATGTAAGACCTCTTGTTGGCCTCATTTCTGTGATTGAGCGCAGAGTTATGGAAGACTTCAGAAAGGAGTATGGGTGGATTCTGAGCTTTTTCAGTAAGGTCTCCAAATATGAGTTGGACGGTATTCACACAATGCTGCAGTTTTATGATCCTCAGTTGCGTTGCTTCACATTCCCCGAATATATTTTATTTCCATCCTTGGAAGAGTTTTCTCAGTTGTTGGGAGTTCCTGTATTGGAAGAAATGCCTTTCTGCCACTCTGAAGGGGAACCTGATTTGACCAAGCTAGCCAATGCTCTTCATTTGGATGTTTCAGAATTGGATGGAAATATGGTACGGAGGAATGGAGTACATGGCTTCCCGCTACCATTTTTGGTGAGTAGAGCTCAACACTTTGCAAAGGAGGGATGTTGGGTGGTTTTCAGGCAATATTGGCTCTCTGTATCTATGGGATAATGTTGTTTCCCCATATACCTGACTTTGTTGATTTGGATGCTTTCCACATCTTTGCTTCTAAGAATCATGTGCCAACTATTTTAGGTGATGTCTACCATTCTACGCACTACAAGAATGAGAATAGATGAGGGAAGAATGTCTCCTGTTGTGCGCCACTACTATACAGATGGTTTATTTCACATCTGCACAAGTATGGACCCTTTATTGATATGGCAAACACAAATGAGTGGTCTGAGAGACTCATGGGCTTAACTTCAGAGAATATTGTGTGGTTCAACAGAGATCTTCTTGGCAGTGAAATCATCTTCAGTTGTGGAAGCTTCCCAAATGTCCCCTTGATATGAAGAAGAGGTGGCATCAGTTATAATCCTACTCTAGCCGTCAGACAATTTGGTTATGCTTTAAAAGAACCCCCGAAGGAGGAAGAAATACAGGAATCTCTGTATTTCACAGGGTTAGTTGATAGTGACACTCTAACTAGTTTGAAACAAGCTTGGAGTAACATTCATTAGAGAGGAAAGACTTCCTTGGGTAAAGGGTTATTGCAAAGCTTATGGACCATAGGTTGAATGGGTCCAAGAGAGGGTTGAAAGGTTGTTGTTACCATTCTCGATCAGAGAGCCTCTATATCCTTTGGTAGTTGAAGAACCGACAACAGTTGACGTTCAGAAGTATAATCAACTGCGGGCTAAAAAGGAAGAATTGCGCAAAGTGAATGAAGGGTTATAAAAGGAGATTATTCAGCTCAGGAGCGAGAAGAATGAAGCCATCTACCTGTCCAAGATGAAGACAAAGACTCTGAATAAGATGGGGAGAGAATTGACTGAAGAAATTCGCGTCAGAGGACGTCTTGGTCAAGATCTAAGGAGCTTGGGTAATGCCCTCAAAGGAAAGAAGAAAGAGTTAGAAGAAGCGCACCAAGAGATATCAAAATTCAACGCTCAATAGAATTCCATCTTGACTAACAACAAAGAGAGAGAAGATGAACTTTGTCAGCACATTGACAGGTTGAATACTCAACTCCGAATCAAAGATGAGAAAGCTCCAGGAGAATCAACTCGTCATTACGAAAGCGACCGCAAGCTACGAGAAGCTCTTGCAACGTTGGAGGAATACAAGTTAAAAGCAGAATTGAAGAAGCCCAGACTTGAAGATGCTTTCGGAGAAGGCACTTGGGAAGACCATGTTCAAGGCTTGCAGGTTATCATCAGCAGGAGGGAGTTACTTATTCATGAGTTGGTTTCCCGACCTGAACATCCGGATACAAATGAGTTATTAGAAGAGTTCCAGACTCGCTGTCGTGCCTGATGCAGTTCTCTTTTATTCTTCTATATTTGCCTATTGGCTCTTTATTCTCCTGTTCTTTTGTGGAACTAGAATCAAGGGGAAAATTTCCCTGAAAGACATTTACATTCTTACATTTTGCATCATTTATCATATTGCATTACAGGTGTTCTGGTTTTGTTGACCTCATTCCCTCTGTGGTTTTTTCTCTCAGCAGTGTTTCAGGATTACAGACCGGACAATTCACTGTTACTCGACAAGGGGTTGCTAACAGCCAAGAACAGTTGAGAATGCTTGCTCAACCTTTGATTGCTAGGGTTGATGGAAACAAAGTTTTGCACAGTGGGACCACTGTAGTTCTTCCCCCAGCTGATAATAACACTCCTCAAGCCAATGCTATTCCAAGAGTTGTTATTCCTCCGGGCGGAGGTAATTAACCTGGAGCTCATATCCTAGGTGTAGCGGGCGCTGTACATGGTAATGTCGGTCCTCAATGGGAAGAGGACGAACAAGATGATGTCTTTTCTACGGGAGATCTGGGCGTAGGCCTGCAGTCTAATGCAGACAAGAGGTTCAGAATGATAGAGGAGAAGATGAAGAACTTAGAAAATTAGAATTCTCTTGGTCTCGATATGTCTAACTTGGGGTTGATCCCAGGTCTGAAGATTCCGCCGAAATTCAAAGTGCCTGACTTTGACAAGTACAAAGGGACGATCTATCCCAGATTATACCTTCGATCCTACTACAGGAAGATGTCTGTATATTCTGATGATTAAAAGGTTTTAATGCACTTCTTCCAAGATAGTTTGTCTGGACCGTATTTGGAATGGTACATGTGCCTTGAGGGGACCAACATCAGAAGCTGGAGGAACCTTAGGGAGGCATTCGTCTGTCACTATCAGTACAATAGTGACTTGGCACCAAATAGAGTCCAACTTCAGAATCTTTCTCAAAGGAGCAATGAGGGGTTCAAAGAATACGCACAAAGGTGGCATGAGTTAGCTGCAAGGTTCCAGCCACCAATGGTCGAGAGAGAACTCATTGATATGTTCGTGGCAACATTGTCAGGGATATATTATAAAAATCTGATTGGAAACATGTCAGGCGGTTTCTCGGATCTGATTATTACTGGTGAAAGAGTTGAGAATGGTATTAAACTGGGAAAAATTCAAGCAGGAGAAGTATCCATATCTTGTGGAGGGAGAAAGACTTTTGGTAATAATAAGAAGAGGGAAGTTGAAACGAACGCAGTGTCAGGGTACAGAAATAAGAACAAGAATAGGGTTCCACGCCAACAACAATATCAGCAACAGCCACAGGTTGCAAGCATCACTATTCCTGTAGCACCTCAGCAATAACCTCAACAACAACGGCAACAACAACAACATCAGAACTATACACGACGATGATTTCAAGACCGTGGAAGAAAATGAATAAGCAGTTTGATGCTCCACCTATGCCATATTCACAAATTTTACAACATTTGTTTCAACTTCAACTGATTCATAAGAGAACATTGACACCTCTAACTGGCGTACCACATCCGGGTTATGATGCAAACTCCATATGTGACTTCCATTCAGGCGCCCCAGGTCACAATATATATAACAGCAAGGCTTTCAAGCATAAGGTGCAAGACCTTATTGATAGCAAGGCAAGTAACTTCACTAATGATGCGCCTAATGTTGTTCAGAACCCGATGCCCAACCATGGAGCGGTCGATGTCAATGCTATTATTGAAGAAGAAGAGCTGAATTTGGTAATGGATGTGAGTGAATTGAAAATGCCATTCAACTTTGTTAAAAGCAAGTTGTTGAAAGGCGGAGTTTTTCCGGGTTATGGGGAAAATTGTGAAGGGTGTGCAGTGCATCCCGAGGGTTCTGAAGATTTTAAGAATCATGTTCAGTGTTTGATGAATGAAGGGGTCTTACTGTTTGACAGGATTAATAAGGATGGAAAAGATGTTGAGGTGATTAATCAGGAGCAAGATGAGGTTGCTACAATCTCGGTCCCTTTTAGAATAATTAACATATCAGCGCCGCCAAGGCTAGCGACTATTATAATCACCAAAGCAGGACAAGTGTCGTACGAAATTACTAAAGCAATCCCATGGAATTATGGGGCGGAGGTCTTTTGTAATGGCCAAAAGCAAGAGTTGAGAGGAACATTGTCCGATGGTTTATCTATTGATAATTTGATTGGAACTAGTGGAATGACAAGAAGTGGTTGGGTGTTTTCACTGCCAGAAGCTACTGTCTAGTGGCCTGACAAAGGAAAAGGCATGGTTGTTGTAGAAGAAAGTTCACAACAAGGAGAGAAATATGCTCTGGTTAAAGACGTCGAGGAGTTCATGCGTCTGATTCGAAAGAGCGATTATAAAATTGTTGATCATCTGCAACAGACTCCTTCCGAAATTTCAATTTGTCTTTGTTATTGTGCTTGGAGGCACACAGGAATGCCCTTCTGAGGATTCTAAACACGACTTACGTGTCGTAGGAAATTTTTGTAAACCAGCTTGAGGGGGCTGTATGTAACACCCCAATCTAACCCGACGGATAATTAAGGAAAACAGAATCAGAGTGCAACAAATTTTGTAAACATGACGGTCGTAAGGGGTTGTCACGATCGTGACGGTCATGACGATCGTAAGGAAGTAGTGACGACCGTCACATTAGCAAATTATGGGCGTTACAATTTCAACTCACAGAAACATACATTTCACAACTCAATTAGACAGCATACATTTAGTAATGATACATAGCACATAAGCTTGGATGAATATACAACAATAACTTGATTAACATTTTGATTACACGACATCTTATTAATTTGCAGCGGAATATAAAACATTTCCAACATTCAGCATGATTAAAGCAACACCATGAAACTTACAACAAAACTCCATTAAAATTCAACAAGTAATTATCTTGCATCAATTCAACACAAACAACGAGTTTCAACCATAAAAATCAGCACTACTAATTCATCGGTATAGTGCATCCAACCAACATTTGGCACTTAACAACAGCCACCAATTTAATGAAAAATACTTGATAAAATTCAGCAACAAGGAAATTAAATAAAAGTAATAACATCAATCGTTCATCCCCCCAAGAGTGCTACGTATCAGAGCAAACAACAACCTTAAACAAAAGCTACACTTTATTCCAGATTACCTGCAAGTTACCACCAATGGAGGTAACATACAACGTAAAGGGTGAGATATCAACAATATAACGTAAGGCATGATAAAAGTCATGTCAGAATATTATCACAGCATTATAATTCCAGCAGTTCACAAAATATTATCAATAATTAAACCGCAACAATTTGGTATTCATATCCACAACCATTATCAGTAAAATTCAGCAACTCATCAATTACTCGCAAATGCATAACGACACAACTCAACTATGCACTTCGACAAATGCGACTCAACTATGCAACTCAACTATGCATATGCATGTGGTACCATTTTGGGAGACAACACTCCACAATTATCCATAACAGAACATCACATTTCACATATATTATGGACTCACCATTACAACCTGTTCATATCAGAGAACTACCAACAATATCGTTCCTACGAATAAGACTCTAACACATTTTCGCAGAGAATAATTAAAAACAACCTCGTCTCTACCATTGAGAACTCAACAACATTTTCATGTCAGAGAACAACTGACAACATCATTACTACAAATAAGAACTCAACACATTTTCATATACTTTCATACGAGTAATATAACTACAACATCTAATTTAATTAAATAGGGACATAATAACAACACCTTCTTAATAAATGGGAAAATAGCGCGTGTCGGCACCGTTTCGCAATTTCCCCCAAAACTAATGACATAACACACTCATTCATACACAGACAGACATTAACCCTTTGAAATGCACAGGTAAACATTAAGCCTTAATATTTCTTCAACTTACGGGAACATTACTACGGGAACATTACTACGGTAACGTTACTAGGGGAACGTTACTACGGGAACATTAAACCTTAATATTTATCGATCTACAGGAACATTAATCCTTAATATTTATTGATCTACAGGAACATTTACTACGGTAACATCACTAAGGTAACGTTACTACGGGAACATCACTACGGGTACATTAATCCTTAATATTTATCGACCTACAGGAACATTAATCCTTAATATTTATCGACCTACAGGAACATTAATCCTTAATATTTATCAACCTACAGGAACATTAATCCTATGATTCAATTCCCTACATGAAATCGATCATACCCATAGTTATAAAATTGAACCCCACCCTTACCTTTGGATTGAGTGCAACTCTAAACTTCCGGTTCCCGTTTGCTCTCCGGCGACTCTTCTGCAACAACCTTCAATTCTCTCTGGCGGTTAATTCTTCTGTTCTTCCTTTCACCACAGCCACGTCCTTTTTCCTCTTTTCTCATCCATTTTCCTCCAATTTGGTTTTCTGAGCAGTTTATCGTTCTTTTGCTCTTTCTCCCACAACTTCTCTAATAACTCCCTAATTCCCTTTATTCCATCTAATAATAATAATAATAATAATAATAATAATAGTTATTAAATTATCATCATTATTAATTATATTATATTATTATCAAACTCAATGATTTATTAAATGGTTTCCTATACTTTAAGGACATCCACCCACGCTCTCAGCCACACTCCCACATAAAGGCGCACCAAAAATTCATAAATAATTTAATTAAAATGAATGGGCGTTACAACTCTCCCCTACTTAAAAGAATTTCGTCCTCGAAATTACCTCAATCAAACAGCTCCCAACCAGACCACTTTCACCAAAGCAATCTCTTCACCTCGAAGTTGCTTCTCGTTCATCCACCCGAACTAGCAACGCCTCAATAGTCAAATTACCTTTCACTTGTACACCATCCATCCGAATCAATGTACTTCTTCAACTTAGGCACACGCCACATCATGTAAATTCCCACGAGTGACAGCGGTAAAATAGTCTAACCTGCTATTTTTCCCACACTTCCGCTGCGCCACTCTAGTACAGATTCCAAAACATAGTGTACTCCGAGACCTCAAGCTCGACCGACACCAGTTACTATCGTAACTCTCAAAACACATCTTCCTTGGATCCTTTGGATCTTTTCAGTCGTTTCTTGCACAATCTCAGCTAGCTTCAACACAGAATGATTAACCTCACTTGTTAGAAAAAGAGCCAATTAGTCATTCTATCCAAAATCACCCAAGTAAAATCATATCCCTCAAATTCTCCGGAAAACCCAACACAAAATCCATGGGAATACTATCCAATCTCCACTCTAGAATATTCAACGGTTGCATCGGACTCAACGGTCTCTGACGTTTATTCTTCGACTTCCAACAAGTTTAATCAGCACATACAAACTCAACCACTTATCTCTTCAACTATGGCTCTCAAAATAATTTCCTTAAATCCAGTTACACCTTCATAGCACCGGGGTGGATACTCCATCTACCTCAATACTCTCATTCCACTTAATAATATCTAGAACGCAAACTCTATCACGACATCTCATGATACTATTTCCATTAATCTGAAAATCATCCCTTCGACTTTAGTTCCTCAGATTCAACCAATCTACCAACTCAAACCAGAATTCTGACCTTATCGAATCTCGTCAAGAATACCCTTAGTAAGGTCCAACATACTAAGCTAAAATCCATAAGAAGTTTCTTCACAAACCAAACTCATATCACAAAAATTGCTCAATCAGTCCTAACTCTTTTCACTACCATCATTGGCATATGCAAAGATTTCCAAATCACTGCATAGGCTACCACGTTTTTGCTTTCCCGAATGGAAATTCAATTCAAACCATAATTTTTCCGGAGTCCCAATTATTTCCTTTGCCTCATATTCAACTCTTCCAAATCAAATAAATACCTTAAGCTCTTGAGGTCACCAAACATTTCAAGTCTCACACTAACTATTTGAAGCCTCCAACTCCGGTACAACCACAACAACGACCAAGTCTAAATCACTTGTCAGGTGATTCCTCTTATGTACTCCTAGTTGCCTTAAAGCATAACCAAAACTCGCTGAAGTTTCACTTAACATATCTCCCAATCATATCAACAAATCATCACACAACACAACCAATGGTCCTGTCGGGTTTGGCAAAAATCAACACACGATATGTTTTCAATTTTCTGCTATAATTGAACCAGGTACAGGCATCAAAACAATTTTTCCTAGAAAGAGCATCTTTTTAGCTTTCCAACGCTTCGAACGGGGGTCAAAACTGACATACGGTTCAAGAGTTATGAATTTTCAAAGTTTTTCCCAAAACAAAATTTTTCTGCATAAAGACTGCTACGGGTTTGAGCATTTTCGCCCGAAAATCTGACTGATTCAATCATTTTCTTCGAAACAACCACATACTTATTTGTACCAAACATATATTAGTGATTTAGAACCATCAAACGTGAAACCTACGACTTTCGATTTCAATCCAAATCTTAAACCCGCAACTCTTCAAAAATGCAAAAAATTACAAAAATCAATCAAATTCGATAAAACAAGCATACTCGATCACGACCTAACATTACCCGACACAACTGCGTAATCTATTCCAATTTTCGTCCGTAAAAACATCGATTCCGTAAATAGCTGCGATCTCGGAATTCGACGTATGACAACAATTTCACACTTAGAAGGTCATTCGACACATCTTCAACTCTTGGAATATTTAAAGGTCTAATTATACCAATATTGCATTCCATATCTTACTTTCTTTACTAATCATCCGGAGTCACTGCCCACCTTTTAATATACTCGACCTCACACTCTGTTGCCTTAGCACACACACCAGACACGAGTCTCAACACTGCTTAATCAGTTTAACTCCTTGACCATCCAAACAGACATATAATATGGAGCTCTCAATATCGAGTTAGTTTTCGTAACTAAGTCGATCACAACTCCACTTTACTTCTTGGTTGTATATCACTATCTCGCCAGGAAAGTTTCCAGGCAATCATAATTAACTGGTAAACCACCAACTTCTCCACTTTCATCAACACTCATAGTTTCCATCAAAATTAAACATCTCGGCATCATCCTACACCGACTCATCAAAACAATTCTTAAGCACTTAGCTTAACTCAAGACAATTCACTGCTCACGTCATCCAAGCTTGCAACACACGCATATCCCATCTAACATGACTCCGTCCACTATCAACAAGTGATTAAGGGTGATTAGTTCCTCAATTTGTCAATAGATAGCCAAAAATCATGATAGGGTACAAAACATCTTTACCAAACTATAAGAGCGTTCAACCACACAGCGAGCTACAACTCCACACTTGCAGCATCCTGGAGAAGCACAAGCTTCTCCCCCACTTGAATCATTCCCATTTCTGCAGACGGGGGTAGGCAACAAACACGTACCGACAATGTTTTCACACACATGTCGCATACAAGAGAACAAACAACATTAGACAACTTGGCCAGAAAGACCGACCTGCTCTGATACCACTAATGTAACACCCCAATCTAACTCGACCGATAATTAAGGAAAACAGAATCAGAGTGCAACAAATTTTGTAAACATGACGGTCGTAAGGGGTTGTCACGACCGTGACGGACATGACGATCGTAAGGAAGTAGTGACGACCGTCACATCAACAAATTATGGGCGTTACAATTTCAACTCACAGAAACATACATTCACAACTCAATTAGACAACATGCATTTAGTAATGATACATAGCACAGAAGCTTGGATGAACATACAACAATAACTTGATTAATATTTATATTACAAGGCATCTTATTAATTTGCAGCGGAATATAAAACATTTCCAACATTTAGCATGATTAAAGCAAGACCATGAAACTTACAACAAAACTCCATTAAAATTCAGCAAGTAATTATCTTGCATCAATTCAACATAAACAACGAGTTTCAACCATAAAAATCAGCACTACTAATTCATTGGTATAATGCATCCAACCAACATTTGGCACTTAACAGCAGCCACCAATTTAATGAAAAATACTTGATAAAATTCAGCAACAAGGAAATTAAATAGAAGTAATAACATCAATCGTTCATCCCCCCAAGAGTGCTACGTATCAGAGCGACCAACAACCTTAAACAAAAGCTACACTTTATTCCAGATTACCTGCAAGTTACCACCAATGGAGGTAAC
This sequence comes from Lathyrus sativus, assembly GCA_963859935.3. Classification (NCBI taxonomy): domain Eukaryota; kingdom Viridiplantae; phylum Streptophyta; class Magnoliopsida; order Fabales; family Fabaceae; genus Lathyrus; species Lathyrus sativus. Next base: position 114,010,971 of record OZ012736.1, on the reverse strand, counting down.
ATACAACGTAAAGGGTGAGATATCAACAATATAATGTAAGGCATGATAAAAGTCATGTCAGAATATTATCACAGCATTATAATTCCAGCAGTTCGCAAAATATTATCAATAATTAAACCGTAACAATTTGGTATTTATATCCACAACCATTATCAGTAAAATTCAGCAACTCATCAATTACTCGCAAATGCATAACGACACAACTCAACTATGCACTTCGACAAATGCGACTCAACTATGCAACTCAACTATGCATATGCATGTGGTACCATTTTGGGAGACAACACTCCACAATTATTCGGGAGACTCACTCCACAATTATTCGGGAGACTCACTCCATAATTATCCGGGAGACTCACTCAACAATTATTCGGGAGACTCACTCCACAATTATCCGGGAGACTCACTCCACAATTATTTTATTTTGTCATTAAAGACACAATTGTCGCCAATCCAGGCCAAATGATATGCTATGAGATGCAACTATTATGGAGTATAACCCAACAACAACAACTGTGCAACAACCGTGTAACAAGGCATCAAGCCTACAACCAATTATCCATAATAGAACATCACATTTCACATATATTATGGACTCACCATTACAACCTGTTGATATCAGAGAACTACCAACAATATCGTTCCTACGAATAAGACACTAACACATTTTCGCTGAGAACAATTAAAAACAACCTCGTCTCTACCATTGAGAACTCAACAGCATTTTCATGTAAGAGAACAACTGACAACATCATTACTACAAATAAGAACTCAACACATTTTCATATACTTTCATACGGGTAATACAACTACAACTTCTAATTTAATTAAATAGGGACATAAGAACAACACCTTAATAAATGGGAAAATAGCGCGTGTCGACACCGTTTCCCAATTTCCCCCCAAACTAATGGCATAACACACTCATTCATACACAGACAGGCATTAACCCTTTGAAATGCACAGGTAAACATTAACCCTTAATATTTCTTCAACTTACGGGAACATTACTACGGGAACATTATTACGGTAACGTTACTACGAGAACGTTACTACGGGAACATTAACCCTTAATATTTATCGATCTACAGGAACATTAATCCTTAATATTTATCGATCTACAGGAACATTTACTACGGTAACATCACTACGGTAACGTTACTACGGGAACATCACTACAGGAACATTAATCCTTAATATTTATCAACATACAAGAACATTAATCCTTAATATTTATGGACCTACAGGAACATTAATCCTATGATTCAATTCCCTACATGAAATCGGTCATACCCACAGTTATAGAATTGAACCCCACCCTTACCTTTGGATTGAGTGCAACTCTAAACTTCCGGTTCCCGTTTGCTCTCCGGCGACTCTTCTGCAACAACCTTCAATTCTCTCCGGCGATTAATTCTTCTGTTCTGCCTTTCTCCACAGCCACGTCCTTTTTCCTCTTTTCTCAGCCTTTTTCCTCCAATTTGATTTTCGGAGCAGTTTATCGTTCTTTTGCTCTTTCTCCCACAACTTCTCTAATAACTCCCTAATTCCCTTTATTCCATCTACTAATAATAATAATAATAATAATAACAATAATAATAATAATGATAATAATATAATATTACTACTAGTTATTACATTATCATCATTATTAATTATATTATATTATTATCAAACTCAATGATTTATTAAATGGTTTCCTATACTTTAAGGACATCCACCCACGCTCTCAGCCACACTCCCACATAAAGGCGCACCAAAAATTCATAAATAATTTAATTAAAATGAACGAGCGTTACACTGTAGCCCACGTGAATGCAGGGAATGGCTTAGGGTTCACAGATCTAGATTTGACTCCTAAGGGAAGAAATCATATCCATGCCTTGCACATCTCTATTGAGTGCAGGGGGCAGTCTTGTCGCATGTCTTAGTGGATACTGGGTCTTCACTCAACGTTTTGCCCAAGAAAGGCTTAATGAAGTTAGACACCCAAGGCATGATATGTACTCTTAGTGATCTTGTTGTGCAAGCGTTTGATGGAACGAGGAGATCGGTTTTTGGTGAGGTTACTCTCCCCATTCAAGTGGGAACGGAGGTGTTCAATGTTGTCTATTATATAATGGACATTCATCCCGCATACAACTGTTTGTTAGGTCGACCCTGGATTCATTCTGCAAGTGCAGTCACATCGACCTTACATCAGAAGTTGAAATACATGGTTGGAGGGAATATTGTTGTCGTTTGTGGTGAGTGTCGCTTCCGCGAAAATAAGGTGTCGGCAAAACAGAAGAGTCGCCACCTTTCGTTATTTATCCCTCGGAACGGGAAAGGAAACGATCGGAAAAACCTGACGAAAAAGGTATAAGACAAGGTCATTGCAACCGTTGTCTGGGTTCGGGAGTCGATTACGCAAGCGGAAGGTATTAGCACCCCTCACGTCCATCGTACTCGATGGGATCCACGCTTGCTGGTTTGTCTAAAGGGTGCAAAACAATCTATCTACGGCTGCTAAATCTAAACGGAAAGAAACTGACTCGATAGAGCGTCGCACTCTATGCCTACGTATTCTCATCAGAGAATGAGAAATCAGAGTCTACGTAGTTCGGGAAACTACGGGGGAATTTGCTCGGCAAGACGTCGCGTCTTGTGCCTACGTATTCTCGTCAGAGAAATCAGAGCGTGACGTAGTTCAGGCTAACTACGGCTAGACAGGGGTGTTCTCGATCACACGGGGGTGAGAGATCAAGTTGGTTTTAGAGGTACGGGAACCTACGGGAACTAGAACTACGGTCTGGTCTCAAATGCGCTCGGGCAAGAGAAAAGGATAACATCAGTCGTTAGCGGGAAAGTCTCGATTGCACGGCAGCGAGAGAACAAAAAGGTTAGTTGTTAGTGTGCTCGCTAGGATATCGCATCCTATGCCTACATATTCTCATCAGAGAAAATCAGAGCAGTTGTAGTTCAACCTACTCCAGCTAAAACGGGGAAACAGGGAAAAGGGAAAAGGGAGCTCGCTAGGATATCACACCCTATGCCTACGTACTCTCGTCTGGCACGAGAGATCAGAGCAAACGTAGTTCGACGGACTACGGGCTACGGGGAAGGTGGCTCGCCAATACGTCAGTATTGTGCCTACGTACTCTCAATAGGTATGAGAGATCAGAGCTTACGTAGTTCGGGAAAACGAGTCTCCATTGCACAGGGGCAAGAGAAGGGGTCTCAATCGCTTGAATGCGAAAGAACGGGGTTTCGATCGCACGGGGGCGAGAACAAAGAGGAAGCAGGCTTACACCTAAACGGGAAGGAACTCGGGACACACACGCAAGAACCTAAGGCGTAGGAGCGAATGTGTCGCATGTCACCCAAAGGGTACCATACTAAACATCCTAGACGATTGAGAAGAAACTCCTCAACTGTCATTTCCTACGTATCTAACGATACAGCTCACAACACTCGATGGTTGCCTGAAGACTTGAATAAGACGATGATGATGTTGAACGAAGCGGCTCTTGGGCTCCTGACGTGCGCGCAAGCTCCATTCCAATCTTCTCCTCTCTGGATCCTTGATGATGACGCTCGAACCAGGAACAATGTAACGCTTAGACCGTCATGGTTCGATTTATACGAGAAATCGAACTCTAAGAGGTAGCGTATTGATATCCGTGTCAAAGACAAGATAGAGAAATGATATCGAAAATCATTCTCCAATTGAATCGTGTCACACGGCCAGCCAAAAATAACATCGAAGAATAAAATCAGATAGACGAAAATAGGAGAGAAAATAGGAGACAAATCCACTAACAAATGGAAATAAAAGTCTACTCCTAAAATGCGGCAATTAATTTCTAATAGAAAATATTCTAAAGAATTAAATCTATAAATCCCCTAAAAATATCTAATTCCTAATTTCTTTACAAAGGAATAAATGCTAAATTTCTATTCTAGAAAAATATAAAGGAGAACTCTAAGAGAAATATTATCTAAAACTCCCTAAAGGGCATAATATGCTAATTACAACCTATTCTAAGAATTATATTATCTAAATTCTATTAATAGAAAATATACTAACAATTATAGTCTAAGCATATTAAACTAAAACAATTCTCTAAAGAAAATTAAATCCTAACTATAATCCTAACATGCTAATCAATATGCTAATTATATTCTAGAATTATTAAACTATTCTAAAAAGAAATTACAATTAAAATCATACAAGAATATTAACAAAAATGTACAGAGGGGGGGTGATGAGAGATAACGGGGGTGTAATCAGAAATCTGTTGGGGTTGTTAGGCCCAGCCCGTCTAACAGCCAAAAGAGAACAAAGAAAGGATGGGGGTGTAAGGAAAGTGGGGGCGTGGCCAGCAAACGTTGGGCCTAGCCCAACAACAAAACTAACTTCCACACAAAGAAGCAAAAAAAAAAGAGACGGGGGTGAATGGATGAAACGGAGGGATACGAATCCAAAACTACAATTGGGCTTAAGGGCTCAGCCCACTGACCCGGTCCACAACAAATCCCCTTCCATCCTCCTTCTCTTAAAGCTTCACAGAAACCCTAACTCCTTCTACACAGACTCGCCGTCGGTGACCTTTCCTTTGTCTCAACTCCGTTACAGAACAATTCCACAAATCAGAACCATACACTTCCCCTGTTAATCCTGACGCTAACGACTTGGAAGATGATAGCACGATGAAGGTCTTGACGGAATCTGGAAAAAGCTTGACGAAGCAGTTGACGTTGCTATGATGAACACGCGAAGCTTTGGAGATCTTTGAAGTCGTTGGACGATCTATGAACAATGACGATTGCATGAGGTTCTTGAAGTTCTGGCGAAGAATCTCCGATGAGCATCTTTGAAGATTCTTGATGAAGATCTTTAGATCTTGATGAAGCTTGATGTTGAACCGAACGATGATTGAAGATTTCTGGAGAATATCGCTACGAACCATGATCGCGTGCAGAGATCTAGGATCAAGATCTTGAGCAAGTCCTAGAAATTGATTGAGGATCAATTCCTAGATGGATGAAGTTGCATGCTCTTGATGATGTTTGAAGATTTCTGGAGGATCTTCATGAACATGATGAAGATCAACGAACATGATGAATATCCACGAAGAAATTCTGGAAACTCTGATGAAGAACTGATGACGATTCTTGTTATCGTTATTGATGGATCTTGGAGAAAGAAATCTGGAAAACGATGTGAAGAAGATGAAGTTCATACGGATCTGGATGAAGCTTTGAAGGATCTTGAAGTTTCTAGGGAAAACGATGAAGATCGATGAAGATTACGATGAACATTGATGAGTTAGATTAGGCGAATGGTGAATCTCGGATGAACACAGTTGGAAGTTGTGTGAAGTTCCTGGGGAAAGACTGGAAATTCTGATGAACGGATGAACCTCGCATGTGTTTTCCGGCGACGTTTGCAGAATCCGGCGAGATTCTGGCCATGGAAACCACCGTGAGATTTCTCCGGTGACGATGGAGAAGTGTTTGCATGCGAGGCCTGAGAAGTCGCCACCTCAGGGGGTTGCGTGGCAGGCAGAGACGGAGAGAGAGGGAGGTGAGGGACGCGTGGCGTCCATGCAAGAGGGGAGAGAATGAGTGAGAGGTGGGAACATGAGGCTGCCACACGTGGCCCTCATGCAGAGAGTGGAAACATGATGTGGCGGGTGGTGTACGCGTGGAAGGAGGTGGAAGGGTGAGAAGCACGCATGGCTTCCCTTTATACTGCCATATGGTGGAACCTGGACTCAATGGGCCTCCAAAAATGCCATCTGGCCCACGAAATTATTAAACCCAGACTCAATTTAACTTCACAATTAATACTGATTCATTAAACAACACTAATTAAAAAAATGACACAATTAATGCCTATTAAGAAAAACGAAAATGGCCTAATCTAGATCATTAACTCCTAATCAACCTAACTAAGATGCTAATGATGATTAATACCCTAATTAAAAATCTCAATTAATACTAAACGAGAATTAAAACTGCAATTAAAGCCTAAATGACAATTAAGACTATTCTGAACCTAATTGAAACTAATTAATCTAACTAAAAAACTAATTAATATCTAATTAATATTCTAAAAAGAAATTAATCTAAAAAGAGTTGATTTAAACTCTATTAACCCAACTAATATCTAAAAAATGATTAAAGTAATTCCTAAAAAGGAAATTAAAACTAAAAACTATTTAAAAACATTTAATATATATTAAAGCTATTTTAAAAATTCTATCTAATATCTAGAAAAATCAATTAAATCCATTAAAAAATTCTAGAAAATAAGGGAAAAATCTAAAAATACAGTACAACCAATTAAACCGATTAGAAAAAAGATGCGCGAATACAACAAAATAAACGGTAAAAACCGGACACCGAGATGTCCTCAAAAACAACAGCGAGAGATGAACGAGCATCAATTCTCAAAATACGTCCTCGTATTGGCCTGAAATTCCTGAAGCGTGATCAGAGGGCTGTAATCCCGATAAAGTCAATCTGACTGGAAAAAATGCAATGTACGTGGTATGCAAATGCAAAATGAAATGAGTCGAAACATGAGCCAGATTGCGATAAGTAGTTGGTCAAATTTTGGGGTGCAACAGCTGCCCCTATTCAAACGGCTTGGACCTGAAGGGTTGAGAAGCGAACAACTTTCAAACATTCAAAGGTAGAAGACGGTTGAATACCAAAGAACCCGGAAATTTTCCAACTACACAAGTACACGGTACTCTGGTGGGAACAAATCTTCGGAAGCTGAAATCATAGCTGCACGGCAACTAGCTGGAGAAATAATGATCTGAACCTCCGTCAGGATGATTCTCTGACTCATCTGATATCATTGTGTCCTCAAATCATAGAGGGATCACCGACAACTCGGCAACGGGCGATCGACCAACCGCACAGGTAAACGATACTCTGATTGGTGGGCACATCTTCAAAACTGAGCATGACAGTCGCACGACAACTTGCTAGGGGATTGGTCACACGGTAACCGGTGAAGGGTCTAATCTCCGTCAGGATTATTATCTGATTTTGCTGTAGATATTCGTCCTTAATTCATCAAGGGGTCACTGGTCACTCGGTAACCGGTAATACATGGTCGATTATACCGTCAGGCGTTCTGTGTTGTAGCAGAAGAATTCCTCGGGACTCGTCAGGTCATTAGGTACTTTTAACAATCAAGTTAATCATGCCGTCGGGCATTCAAAGACATTTTCGAGCGTCAGCCGGACTTCGTCAGTAAGTCGGGAATAGAATTCTGGGTCAATCATGAACCAAATAAGGATATACAATCTTTTACCGTCAGGCACTCCGTGTCAGCTGAGAGAACTACTTCGTCAATACAGTTGGACTTCATCAGCAAGTCTGGGGTTTCGGCACCGCTGTCGGACTTCAATCATCAAATTTCCAAGGAAAGTTCAACTTCTATGTTTAAAACCTGCTGGGGATGACACATCTCCGCTGGGGATTCTGGATAACTATCAAGTAACTCTGCTTCGGGGATCCAGAAATCATTCTGGGTGAATCATCTCTGCTGAGGAAATCAAGAATCATCTTGAACAAATAACTCCGTCGGGGACTTCAAAAATCACCCTGAACCAATAACTCTGCTGGAGATTTCAGGAATTATCCTGCAACCAACTATGCCGGGGATTTCAAGCATCAACTTGAGCAATCAACTCTGGCGATTTCACTGGGGATTTTAAGAATCATCTTAAGCACACAACTACGCTGGGGAATTCAAGAATCATCTTGAGCAAACCATTCTTCCTTGGAACACTTGCAAAATAAGAAGGGTAACGACCTAGCTCATGTTTCGTATGCATATGCTTTGACAATGGCGTAATGCTCCACACGGTGGAAATGCTACACGTTTAGGGTAAATGCTATGCAATCATGCAAGATGCTATGACCCCGTCAGCAAAATAAATGCTGAAGGGAGAATCCTCCTGTCAAGGAGAAAGGACCACTCTGGTGGAGGAAGGACTCATCCTGCCAAGGAAAAGAAGTCACACCAATCTCAATTGGAATCCGCCTGGGGAAATGAACTTCAGTCGACTGCTGTAGGGGAACGAAGCTCTACGAGAACCTGGACCTGCTGAGGAAAGCGATGTCAATCGCAGAAATAAACTGCACGGCCTTCGCGACTAAACTTTCCTGGAGATAACAACTCCGATGGGGAAAAACAGCATCAGCTATTCAACACTCTACTGGAGAAAACCAATCATGGCCCAAACGCTTTCCAAGGACTCGGCTCTCTTGGGGAACTGCAAACTCGGCTGGGGAAGAAGGAATCATCCTGCTTACTGGGGAGAATACAACTCTGTGGGGAATCTCAATTCCGCTGGAGACTTCAGTCTTGAACTATCGAGGGCTGAACCCTTGCACATAGTCTTCTACGAGAAACTGCACGCTGACCCAGTGCTGGGGGAATAACCCAAATTTGCTTGTCAGGGAAAACTTCGATCCTAACCCGTTGGGAATGCACAATCAATCTTCCGGGGATGGATACACTCTGCTGGGGACATCAATCTCGCCCTGCTGAGGATAATCTTGCATACGCCTTACGGAGACTGACCCTTATGGGTAACACCTGCTGGACTATCAAGTCTGATGAGGAATACCTGTGTATCAACACTGCTGGGGATATCAATCTTTAGCTACTCATCGTACAACTCCGTTGGAGATGTACCGATCCTATCAAGGAAACACCTCTGGTGACTGCGGAAGATAACAATCGATTACTGAAATTGAATCTCACTTCACTGAGGAAAACAACCCTGAACGGTCCTTTTAGGACACCCTAAGTCCTTATAGGGTACGAAGCAAGCTGCTGAGAAATAACTCTTCTCTGTCTGACGTCAAAATCTACTCGTCTGGAGATTACTCAGTGAGGGAATCAACGTCGACCTCTGCTTGAGGAATGAGTCAATGACCTGGACTCGGAGGGGAAGGAGTCAAACTTGGACTCTCTGGGGATACAACATTGCATCAGTCCCACTGCTGGGGAAATAAATCCAAATCTGTCAGTCAGGGTAAGCTTCAGTCTCAACCCACTTGGGAAAATAGCACATCAGGCTAATCAACATTCGATGCTTGGGATGGCCATACTCTGCTGAGGATAATCTTGACCCTACTCTGATAAAGGACAATTGCCATCTCAACTTGCTGCAATCTCAAACTGCTCAGGGGAAGCAATCTCAAACTGTACATCTCTGCTGAGAAAATAATCCTGATTCAACAACATCAACAAGGGGATACAGAATACCAATCATGGAGCTGGAATCACTCGAGCCTTGTGTCGGGGAACGTGACAACATACGAGTCACCAGGAATCATCGCGTCGGATATACTTAGGCTTTTTCTGGTTTAGGGATAGGTTTATGGTGATAGGGATTTATTTCTGGTTACCAACAAAAGTGGATTTGAAGGGGACATACTAGACGAGAACTAGCATTCAAGGTGGACTATCAGACGAGAACTGATAGCAAAATATGTTAGGTTGTCAGACGAGAACTGATTTACGGTTTGCCAGACGAGAACTGGACTTTAAAACTGCGTTAGCCAGACGAGAACTGGTTGAACAACAGGTTAAAGAAAAGATGACCAGACGAGAACTGGTTTCTGGTTTGGATTTTAGACGAGAACTGATCTCCGGTTTGCCAGACGAGAACTGGACTTTAAAACGATTTGGTTACAAGGTTCTGCCAAGTAACAGGTTAGGCTGTAGGATAACAATCCAATGGCAGCAAGACTTCTTCAGAAGGTTCAGGTTTCGGCAGGGTAACGACACGATTCCCCGACACTCAACTCTTGCAGGGGTGAACAAACTCGCTTGAACAACTTGCCCCAATGCAATTCAACTTGCCCCAATCCGACTCTTGGGAAAATTCACTCTGAACAAAAAGTAGCTGGCAACGAGACAATCTTCAGATGGCTTGCCCCAACATCTGTACAACGGAAGGATTCATCCTCAATTAACCAACTCTCAACATGGTTGGTTTCACTATCTCTGAAGTGACTTGCCCCTGAACGAGCGTTGAGCGACTTAACCTGCTCTGATTGAACACTGGAGGGATCTGCCCTCAAATCATAGGAACTCTGGATAACTGCCCCTGATTGGGTCTCGAGAAGATTCACTTCTGATCAACCGCTTCTTGAACAAATTGTCCCATAATCAACCGATGCTTCGGGACTTGTCCTCAGACTAACTGATTCCAAACTCACTGGAAGTCAATGCCCCAAATTCACAGGGCTTCGTAGTATACCATTCTGATCCAGACTGCTAACGATTCAGTCCTGACTGACTATTCCCTGTTGGAATTCCTTCATATCAACTACTGACCTGCAATTAAAATTGTCTATTCACGAATGGTAATTTTAATGCAGTGTTCATGCAGATTTCGAAAAAAGAGTGTTGTCACTCATTTACGTGTCATGATAGTGAGTGACGAATGAACCAACAGTTCAAACGTAGTGCTGATTTGATCAGTGAAAAACACAACAAGGATATGATTAGCAAATCATGTAGGAGTCAGGTTACTCAACCTTATCGTAATGCGCTTTCAGAATAAACACTGCCTCAATTAGGTCTTTTGAGGGTTGTATCATGGTCGGGTTCACGGTTCGTGAAACAAAGGATATTTGGCTCAAGTCATGATTCGTACCCACCCCTTCTACGTGATGATCTCCGATCCTAATGTTCAGTTAACTTGGCTCGAGCGCTCGCCTCTTCGAGAGGTATGTTGAATATTGGGAACAACTGGTTAAAGAATTCACAAGGTGTTTCGGAGTGACAGTTACTCCTTTTTAGTTTCGGTGTCTGTATCCACACGACTTTGTCCTTGTTCGAGGATTTTTCTTTTTATATCCTTTCTTTTTCATTCTTTTGATTCCCTAATTTTTGCCTGGATTGACTCTTCAGAGTTCTTTTCGATTTTTCTTTTGAATTCCAGCGGGATGCCCGGATTTTTTCCTAAGCATTTGCTTTCTAGCTTTTCTTCTCTTTTTACTTAGCGGGCTTTCTCTTTTTCTTTTCCTGGAACAAGTCGTGCGACACTGGTTGTCTTGATTGCTCCGAAAGGATTGCAACTGTCTCACTCCTGATTGGTGAGGTTTAACCATTATGGTGGACGAGGTACGACCTCTGGGAAAAAATGCGATGTGATTGGTCCTCGTAAGGCAACACTCCTCTATAAGACTTGAACGCTCGATCAAGTTAACTGACAACAACCCTGCCCCGGGTTAAGATGTGAGGGTTTAAAAGTCCGACAGAAACTCCTACTTCTCGGGTCGAAGTGGTTAACAAGGGACTAACTCCTTATATCTCTAGTGTTTGGGGATTTGAAACAATGCCTTGTACATCATAGGCAGGGTTTTATCCGAAAGCATACGATAATCAGTTATGAGTATTCAGTTTCGTCATCCTCCCTCCAATCTTTACTAATCATAGCGATAAAGTGGAGTAAATAAAATGCAAGTGTCAGTGCAATGCAGTAAATGAGTGACAGCGACATGATTAATTCAGAAAAATGCATAGTCACTGTTGCACCCTAAAATTTGACCAACCGGTTCCCGATCCTGATTTACGTTACGGCTCATTTTTACATTCGCATTCGCATACCACGTACAGTACATTTTAATCCTACAGATGATGTCAGAATTGCAGCCTGGTTTCCACCTATAGGACGTCTCAGACCGGTTTGGGTAATCGGAGGTTATTTCGGGAAATTGTGCGCTTCTCGGTGTTTTCAGCTTACATGGTGGTTTTTTGGGATATTCTGATGCCCGGGGTTTACTGTTTATTCCAGTCTGGTCTCGCGTTCCTTTTATGGGAGTTATTCGCTTTTATTGTTCTTTTAGAACTTTATAGATTTGTCTAGGTTTTAATTGGGTTTTATTAGCATTTTAATAGAATAGTGTTAATATAGAATTTAAATAGATCCTTTTAATATTTTTAATAGATTTTTATCATTTTTAGAATATATTAGATATTAAATAGTTTTAATCTTTTTTTATAGAATATGTTAGATTTCTCTAGAATATTAGATAAATAGAATGTATTTCCTTTTAATAGGTAATAGGATCGATAGAAATTAATAGTTTTTAAAATTTTTAGAGCATTATTTGAATAGGTTTTAATATAGATTTCATATATAGATTTTATTTTTTAATATAGGTTTTTATAGTTTTCTTAAATGATAGGTAGATCTTTTTAGAGTTAACTAGGATATTAATTGGTTTTAATTAGATTTAATTAGTTTTATCCTGACTAGGTCATTAATCCATTAGCATTTTCATTTTTCATTAGCATTTAATTTGGTTTAGTCTTTAATGCATCTAATAGTCAGCTTAATCCATTAATCGTGCCATAATCATGCATTAGTCCAGGTATTGGTTTAGTGGGCCAGTCATTATCCAAGTCCAGTCAAAGCCCAGGTGTACAGGTGTCTATAAATATTGAGTGCCACATGTCCTTCCCTTTTTCTCCAGCCACCTCACTTTCCAAACTCGTGCATGCGCAACACGTCACACTCCACTACCTCTCTCCTGCCACACGTGTTTCTCTCCCAGATTCTTCCCCTGCCACGCGTCCAACCCTCAGCCTCACGGTGACACCTGTAATCCACTACGCCCCCTCACCGCCGGCCATGCAGCCTCCTGCCGGACCACCCTCCGTCACCGTAACCGTCACCGGAGTCTGTTGATCCCGCCGGAAACTGCAAATTTCCAGGAATTCCAAGAAATCCTTCTTCACTCCTCCATCAACTTCCTCACCGGAAAACGCATAGACCGCCGGAATCTTCATCGGTGTTGAAGTTTTTCCAGAACGACGATACTCATCATCTATTCTTCAAATTTACAATAACTTCATCCATCAACACTCAAGCTTGCCAAGAACTCCACCTCTGTTTTCCAGATTCGCAAGATCTTCATCATTCTTCAGCTCCAGATTTCAACAATCCGTAGAATCTTCAAGCGCGTTCTTCGTCTGTTCAAGTTTTTCTCCAGATTCTTCAAGCAAACCTTCGAAGAAGGACTTTCCGGAACCTTGTCTTTGCAAGATCGCCTACGTATTCGCACCAAGTTCAAGATCTTCCTCCGTGGATTCTTCAGATCACCGTCCATCTTCCTAGAGTTTTTTTTCCAGATTCTTTGAAGATTGCCTTCAGAAGACTTCCAGAGCTCCGCGAGCTTGTTCAACTTCCTTCAAGACTCTTCACAACTTCGTCGCCTTTGTTAGTTCTCCAGGTTTTTATTCTTGTTCCCTGAATCATCGCATGTTAATGAAAGATGATTATGTAGTTTTCTTTGAAGGTGATCCTGAGTTTGGGTTAGGGTTTAGGGGTAATGGTGGACTGATGAGAGTTTTCTGTGTGATTTTTTTGCATGAATGAAAGGTGGTGAGGGATAGCGTTTGAAAGGTTTCAGATGCGATTAGGGTTTTGACATTGTTGAGAGAGTTTAAGAGAGAGTTTGGGAGAACAGCGGCGCATTAGGGTTAGGGAGTGAACAGTGAACGATTTTTTGGGGTGAGGGATGGTTTTGTTAGTTGTTTGATTGGGTTAGGGTTTGAGTTTCGGCTGGGCCCAAACAATATGAATTGCTATCGCTACCCCCTCCTTACTCGTTGACCCCTCCCCTGGCTGTGTGAACTGAATGAATTTCGTGGGCTTAATGAACATTTTGCTGAGTGCCCCCCCCCCCCACCCCCCCTTGTTTTGTTTTCTTTTTTAATTTCTTTGTTTTGTCCATGTTAGAAAATAATTCCTAAAAATAGTAGGATTATCCAATTAATTCCCTTCTTTTTTCTACAGGTTCATAGTTCAATTTAGGATTTTATGGTGCAAAAATATTAATTTGATCATGCATTTTAATTTTTATTGCATTTTTTGCATTTTAATTGGTTTTGAATATTGATTTGTGATGTGTCTGCCTTGCTGATTTTATTTCTCTCGCTTGGTATTGGATTTTGCTTTAGTTTTTTAGTATGTTGTACTAGACTAATGCATGCTCCCCATAGATTTTTCATAGATTTTTTAGAAATCGATTGATGTTGTTTTAGGGTTAGAGAGTAGAGACCTCATAACTTGCTGGTTAACCCTTGACCATTCATATGTTAGGGATTGTTTAGTAGCCTTAGAAGTTGACTTAGGCTTTGAGATTTGATCTTGGGATCATAGAGCCATGTAGGTTTCCCCTAGATTTTTGGTAGATTTTTATAGAGTGTTCTGTTATTTTTGCTTGAGCTTGAGAATAGGAGAAGTCTTGAGGGCTTCTGACTTTGAAGTTCAACTGTGGTTGAACTTTAGAGATAGTTTCTTTTGGTTTGAGGGTCTGTGGTTTCTTCTTGAAGATGGAGGCTGGATGAAGACTTGATGGAGCTTGCAAGGATGCATGGACCAAGTATAGGAGCTTGCTCTCTTTCTGTGAGGTTTGAGATCCTGAAGTTTGAGGGAAATTCATGGTACTTTCCTGAGGAAGGCATTATGGATGTCTTTCATTCTTTCTTCTCACCTCTTTCTTAAGTATCCAATGATGTTGGAGCCTTCATGTGAGTTTAGTTTCTCTTGAGGGGGAATGTAAACCGTTCACAGTTGTTGAGCCACATGGGATATGATTCCTAAGTGGAAGCCCCCTAGTATTTTCCAGAGGAAGGCACTATGGGTCTGTTCACTTAGTTCCCTTAGTTCAGGTAGGATTTCTTAAGTATCCAATGATGTTGGAGCCTTCATGTGAGTTTAGTTTCTCCTGAGGAGGAATGTAAACCGTTCACAGTTGTTGAGCCACATGGGATATGATTCCTAAGTGGAAGCCCCCTAGTATTTTCCAGAGGAAGGCACTATGGGTCTGTTCACTTAGTTCCCTTAGTTCATGTAGGATTTCTTAAGTATCCAATGATGTTGGAGCCTTCATGTGAGTTTAGTTTCTCCTGAGGAGGAATGTAAACCGTTCATAGTTGTTGAGCCACATGGGACATGATTCCTAAGTAGAAGCCTCCTAGTCCTTTCCTGAGGAAGGCACTATGGGCCTGTCTACTTAGCTCCCTTTCTTTGGTAAGCTTGTCTTGAAGCTTGAAGAATGGGATTGATTTCTCCCTTTAGGGTTTTGCTTAGGGTAGATTAGGGTTTTGTTTTAGGGTTGTTTAGGATGCGACGTCCTGGCGAGCAACCTTCCCCCCGTCTAGACGTAGGTAGCCGAACTACGTTGACTCTGACTTTCCCATTGCACGAGGGAGTACGTAGGCCCAGAACAGCGTATGTTCTGTCGAGTCCTGTCCTTTTCTTTTCTTTTCAGACTGACCACTAGCGTAGATAGATAAACACACCCTTTTCCTTATAAACACCAAGCGTGGATCCCATCGAGTACGACGGACGTGAGGGGTGCTAATACCTTCCCCTTGCGTAACCGACTCCCGAACCCAGGTTTTGGTTGCGATGACCATACCTTTCCCGTTTTTTGCGAGGTTTACTTCGAGCGTTTCCTTTCCCTCCGTTGGGATAAATAACGCACGGTGGCGACTCTTCTGTCATGCCGGCGCCAATTTTCGCAGTAGCGACAGCTGGCGACTCTGCTGGGGATCCAACGTCCCCTGGCTGCTAAGGACTGTGATAGTTCCTTATGCATGTGGGATCCAACGTCCCCTAAGAGAGTCAATCCTAGCGCTTGTTTGCTTGTCTTTTGGGTGTTTATTTTTTCATTGCTATCATCTGTTGCTGTTGTGCCGGGGAGGGTGATACTTTGAGTGATAGCCGGACATGGGCTGCTTGAGTATGCATTTAGACATAGTTGTGGAGAGTAGTAGACGAACCTGTTTGCTGAGCAGACACAGTTCCCTACGAAATCTGCGCTCAGACGAGGTTCTCTCTGAGGCGCTCCTTTCCGATCCTGAGGATCTGAGGGGAGTCCAGACATGAGGATTGTCGACTCTGGGGACTGATCAATTGGAAGTCGGCTAAGTGAGGCCTCTTCATGACTTGATGATGCCACTCCTTCTGGGAATCGTATCGTCACTCATGAAAGTCTGTGACGCTGATGACCGCATAGGATGCCGTTCCTTTGTCCGTGGATTAGGTTCATACCTGTGAGAGGGATTGGGTTATTGCAGGAAAACTGGCCTTCAGAAACCGTGATTCAGTATTTATCAGATGGTTTTCTTAGCTCGTTAACGGGTGGGTTGTTTGGATCAGATGGATTTCTTGTCTGAGGTTGATACTATTATCAGATGGTTTTCTCGTCAGAGACAGAGGTTCAGATGGATTTCTTACCAGGGTATTGGTATTTTGGGTGTCGGATGATAGTCAGTGTCATGAGGTTCTGGTGACTGTGGTGGTTTTCTGTTCTTGACATCACAGAGATGTTCCTCTTCAGGCTACAGCATGGCCTCTGTGTTCACTGATTGCATCATTTATCATACTGCATTGTTGCATTACCATTTGCATCCAACTAACGTGTGTGTATTGCAGGTACATATTTTCCCTCCCAGTTCCGGTGGTTGTTTCCTAGCAGACATGGAAGCCATGAAGAGAGTGTTACCCTACAGATTCCCGTCTCCAGATATCTGTCTGTTGTCAGAGTTAATTACTATTGCTGGGAAGAAGGTGATGGGAGATTTCAGGAAGACATATGGGAGGATCCTGACTTATGTTTACCAGCCCTCCGCTTATGAGATCAGCGGTGTTTACACCCTATTGCAGTTTTATGATGCTGAGCTCAGGTGTTTCGTATTTCCTGACTTTGTCTTGGCTCCTACCCTGGAGAAGTATTTTGCACTCTTGGATATACCGATTCGCGAGCAGATGCCTTTCTATCACACGGACGCTAAGCCTAATCTGGCTAAGCTTTCTGCTATTCTGTACTTAGGAGAGTTTGAGCTGACAGGGAAGATGATCAGGAAAGGAGATGTGTGGGGATTTCCGTTGGTTGTTTTGGTAGAGAAGGCTCGGGAGTATGCTAAGAAGGGTGGCTGAGTTGTTTTTGATGACATCCTTGCTGTGTGTGTTTATGGCATTGTATTGTTCCCAAACCAACCTGATTTTGTTGATGCAGATGCCTTCTATATTCTGGCTGCAAAGAACCCAGTTCCTACCTTGCTGGGAGATATTCACCATTCCACTCACTACAAAAATGAAAAACGGCGAGGAAAGAATGTCTCTTGCTGTGTACCTCTACTGTGCGGGTGGTTTACTAGTCATATGCCGAAGTCAGGGCCTTTCGTCACCTCTATTGATTCTTTAGGATGGCCTGAGCGCTTGATGGGGTTGACTTCTGAGAATGTGGTGTGGGTTAATGAGGAGGTGTTAGGAGTTGAGGTCATATACAGATGCGAAGGATTCCCTAATGTTCCTTTGATAGGAAGGAGAGGGTGTGTCAATTACAACCCTTCCTTATTAATCAGGCAGTTTGGATATGCACCTCAGGAAGCGCCGAAGCTCGAGGAGATACAGTAATCTCTGTATCTTACTGGGGCAATAGAGGAAAAGATGTTGATCAAGCTTAAGAAAGCATGGAAGGACCTGTATAAGAGAGGAAAGTCTTCATTTAGCAAAGGGGGTACTCGAGTTCTTGGTCCGTATGTGGAATGGATTCGTGAACGAGCTACGAAATTCCTTATGCCTTATCCTGCAGTTCAGCCATTGTATCCTTCTCCGGTGGAGGAGCCCACCACTATAGACATACAGGTATACAAGCAGCTGTTGGCGGAGAAAGAAGAGTTAGCAAAGGCTAAAGAAGCTTTAGAAAAAGAGAACGCCCGGCTTCATCATGAAAAGATTGAAACAGGATATTCCTCCAAGCAACAGGCTGAAACTTTGAAACATCTGAAGACTACTTTATTGGAGTTGACTGAAACCAAGAAGCGTCTGGAGTTAGATGTAGACTCAGTTAGCAGCGTATTGGCTACTAAGAAACAAGAGCTGGAAAGGGCCTACACGAAGTTAGCTAAGTTCAGAGAGCATTGGGACCTCACTATGGCCAAACGCAAAAAGCGGGAAGAAGAGCTAAAGATACAGGTTGCTCAGTTGGCAGAACAGGTTAAAGTGAAGACTGAGGAGCTTGAAGAAGAAGCATGCCGTCGATATGAGGCCGAACGCAAACTGATTGATGCCATGAAGAATCTGGAAGATTGTCAGCGCAGAGCAGACACCAAGAGGCCCAAACCTGAGGATGGTGCCCAGGATAAGGCTTGGGAAGATTTTGTCAGAGATATCCAAGGAACGGTCAAGAAAAGGGATCAGTTGATAGAAGGCTTGATTATCGACCGGATCACCCAGAGACGAAGAAGCTGGTTGAGGATTTCTGCGACCGTACCCGCACTTGATTTCTTTCTTGTATTCTATGTGTTGAGATCACCACCAAGCATGTTGGTTGGGATCCTCCTTTATCATATCAGTCGTATGGAACATAGTTGTGTAACGCCTTGACGAGACTGTTTTTCCAATAAATATATGAGGGTGTTTCTAAATATTGTCTTTATGGTTTCTCTTGTCTTGCTACCTTGACACTGGAATCGGAGGGGAAATATCCCCAACGCACACATGCACGTTAGCATTTTTGCATTGTTGTTTGCATAAATCGCATTGCATTACAGGTTTGTGATCAATGTTCCTTATCATTCTTCATCCATATCACCAGGTATTTTCAGGATTGCAGAAAAGCGGGTCCACCGTTACTCTACCAGAACTAATCACAAGAAGATCATGGACAACGTGCAGAGTGAAGTGCAAGAAATGCGTGACAGGATGGCCATGCTCATGCAAACCATGGAGACCATCACCAAAGGACAAGAGCAGCTGCAGACTCTGGTTCAACCGTTAGTCGCACGGGCTGAAAACAACGGGACACCGCATGGTGAAAATATTGCTGCTTCTCCCCGAATTGAGAATCGTCAAAGTGTTGATGCTATTCCCGTAACCGGTTTGAATGCTGGAGAAACTGGTCCTGCAGGCGGAGGTGGGAACGCCGGTAATATGAATGCCAATGCAGATACTGCTGGAATATTTGTGGGTAATGTCAACCAGGGTTTCAATGGGGGCGCTGAGAATGTCGGAATGAATGGTAATAATGGTAACCAGGGCTTCAATGGTGTGAACATGGGGTATGGCAACATTGCTGGCACCAAGGCTGGGTTTGGTGACTATGGTTATGGTAATATTGGATATGGAACTGGTGCGTACAACGCTCAAGAGATGGGCAATCTGAGGTACGACCCCAGGTACTTCCAAACGGGTCCGGGCCGTGATGCAGATTATGTTGGATACGATGCAGTACCTCGCTGGGAGGATCGTCAGGAGGATGTGTTTTCTGGTCAGAATGAGGTTTATGAAAGAGCTAGGGATGACAACCATCGGATGAGATTGCTAGAAGAGAAAGTGAACGGATTAGCCAGCCAGAATGCTCTTGGGCTGGATATGTCAAATATGGGGATGGTCCCAGGGCTGAGGGTCCCGCTGAAATTCAAAGCGCCGTCATTTGATAAGTACAAAGGGGATACATGCCCTAGGGTGAACGTGCGCGCGTTTTACAGGCGTATGTCCGCGTATTCTGAGGATGAAAAGATGCTGATGTACTTCTTCCAGGATAGCCTGTCAGGGCCATCGCTGGAGTGGTACATGAGCTTGGAGCCTACTCAGATCAGGAGTTGGAAAGAGCTGGCAGAGGCTTTTGTTCGACATTATCAATATAATAGTGATCTCGCCCCTAACCGAGTCCAGCTGCAGAGTATGTCTCAAAAGTCTAGCGAGAGCTTTAAGGAATATGCCCAGAGATGGCGAGATCTGGCTGCAAGGGTACACCCTCCGATGGTGGAGCGCGAAATGATGGATATGTTCATAGGAACTTTCTCTGGAATGTACTATGACCGGTTGCTCAATTTTTCGATGAGTACCTTCTCTGAGTTGATCTTGATGGGGGAGCGCATTGAAAACGGAGTGAAGATTGGTAAAATTCAAGCGGATGAGTCCAGTTCCGCAGGAGGTAATAAGAAGACGTTTGGTGGTAAAAGGCAGGGTGATACCAACGCTGTATACAATGCTCGACGGAGAAATAGAGGTCAGAACTGGCATCAGCAGTCGCAGGTTGCAAGTGTAACCATTCCAGGGCCTTCCCAGCAGCAGAGACAACAACCACAGCAGCAGGCTCAGCAGCAGCCAAATAATAATCAGCGCAGATTTCAGAACCCGCGACCGAGGAGAGTATTCGAGGTACCGCCGGTATCATATGCGGAACTTCTTCAAACTTTGTTGAAATTGCAGCTAGTCGAGAAGAGGACCTTAGCACCACCAACCGGCCAGCCACCAGTCGGGTATGATATTAATGAGCATTGTGACTTCCATTCGGGTGCACCAGGGCACAATATTGAAAATTGCCTAGCTTTCAAGCATAAAGTACATGATTTGCTTGATAGTACGACTATTAACTTCGGGAAGGACGGTCCCAATATCACGCAGCAGCCAATGCCCAAGCATCGTGTGTTGCACCCTAAAATTTGCTCAACCTTATTCACTTGGTTTATGTTTCAATATCATTAGCATTTGCATATAGATTCATGTACATAGGTTACTCATCTGCATAGCATAAGCATAGAAAGTCATTCAACAGGGGACCAATCATTATTCTCATCTCTAGAGGCCTATCAAGGGGTTATTATCCTAATTCTATCCCATTCAAGTCATCAGAAAAGAATTTGAGAGCAGAGAGTTCAGCAGATCAAGCCTTGAGTCCATCCCCTATCTGAGGGTATTTGAGGGTCAACAAGGGGGGTTGTGAGCTGTAAATGGAAAGCATGGGGAGTATCTAGACATCTTGGAGGGCTTAGAAAGTCATTTGGATAAGGAGACAAGTTGTTGAGGTGATCACAAGAATTGCAGTTGAAGACAGTCAACTAGGGTTTCATCTGGGTCAACCCTAGGTCAACCCTAGGTCAATTGACTGATTGAAAGGTATTAAGGGTTATTGGAGAGATGTGGGGTCCATCATTTGACATGGAGAATAAGGATATGTTGTTATGCTAAGAAGAATTCAAGAGAAATCAAGGAGAGGAGGAGTTTCTAAATTAGGGTTTCTCTGTAAAATCCCCTAGTTTAGGTCAAACTTCCAAGCAAAATAAGTAAAAATGCAAGCTTCAAATGGCTTTTTGGCCAACATGAAACTTGTAGAGGATCTCAAGACCTTTAATTTTAGTGGTGGAAGACATCAAGGAGATTTATAGAACTCAAGTTATGGTCCTTGCAAGTTACAGGTCATCTGAGGTATCTAAAATTTTGTCTGTGAAAGTGACTTGACTTCCAAGCCATTTTTACCCCTCAAGGAGATTTCAAATGAATTTCTGGTCAACATAAGAATTGTTCCTCATTGTCTTATCTTTCTAGAATGTTATGGTATGCCTTCATATGATGTGTGGAACTCAACTTGTGGTCTTGGCAAGCAAGGGGTATTTTGGTCATTTGTGAATTACAGGTCATTTTAACCTATGTCCAAAACTCATACAAGGAGGCCTCAAATTAAAAAACTTACAACATCAAACTTGCTCCAAATGACATTTTGAGTCTAGAAAAGTGACCATGAGAGATTGGAAATGTCCATAGCACAAGGTTTCAAAATTGGTGAATTTAATGAAGGAAAATGGCTTAAAAAATGGTATTTTTCATATCTTGGCCAAATGATGCAAAATTATAGGTCATTTTGAATGGAAAAATCATTTTAAAAACATTGGCTAAAGTGGAATTTTGAGCTTAGGTCAGAATTTGTGAGTTATCCATGGTTGCTTGAATTGAAAGTAACATAATCCAAATTGAAAGGGAAAAGTGTAAGGGAAATTTCTCCAATATTCTAGGAGGTTCTAATGCAACCTATATATTCATGCAAGCTGATTCATGCAAGGGTTGGTGCTCCCATTTGTCAAAAATCTCCATTTTCATCCATTTTCTTATTCTTCCATAAGATACTCAAACTCTTACAAATCTCTCAAAATTCTCACATCTTTGGATTGAATCATCATCATCATCATCGTTCAAACCCTAGGATTCACATCAAGAAGTGGTTGAATTGATCAAGGATTACACCTATTATCTTCTTCTCTCCAACTTGCATGAAGGATGGAATAGCATGATTCACAAGGATTAAGCACAAATCATTGCAAACAGAAGCATATTCATTCATTGGAGATCGTTTTCAGCAAGTATCAAAGGTTGAATTGAGGTCTAACTACCCTCACCATCATCAAGTGCAAGGTATGTAAACTTCTTCGAATCTCACTATTCTGGCTGGTAGAGATCATGTGGTTAGGATAATGTTGTTTAGAAACCCTAGAGGATCAATTCTTGAAGCTTAGGGATAGGTTCATGGAGATCCATGACAGGTTGCCATTTCTGTTGGCTTCGAGAATAAGCTGTGTGTTGAGTTATAATCAATGTGATGAAGCATAGAATAATGAGGCAAGCATGTAGAATATCTGTGGATCATCAGGTTTGAGTTCTGGCAACTTTGACCTCAGGCAAGCATGGTGTGCCCTGAATTTCGTGCTCTCTGTTTGGAGTGTACAATGAGAGTTAGGGAAAACTAGAATTAGACATGGATTCCTTGAGTTTTGTAGAGTATTTTAGGGCTTGGAGTTTTTATTTTTCATCAAGAAAGCATGGAGAACGAGTGAGTGGAACCTTCGTGCATGGAATGCATGACTGAAACACTAGGAGCTGGAGGTTGAAGAAGGGTGGAGAGCCGTACGATGGAGGTTGGACTTTTGACCTGGGGAGAGTATCCAACGGCTGTGATTCACGCTTCAATCTGGTGGGAAAATTTGAAATCCCAAACGCACCGTTTCACTAATTGGGGGGGATTGGGCTCAGAGAGCTATTCGCACCCCCCATTCTGATGGGCCCAACGCGCTTAACTTGGTTTTCTTGCTTTTCTCACCCCCTCCATCTTATTTCTTTATATTTTCTTTTATTTTCTTTTATTTTTTCATGCATTTTCTAAAATTCATAATAAATAGCAAAATCATCATTTTTAATTCATTCTTTTTGCATATTTTTCTTTAGGATGTCTAGAAAATTATAAAAAATAAAAATTGCATTTTATTTTTTATGTGATATTTTTCCCATATTTTCTAAATAAATAACATTTTACATAATTCCATTTCATACATGATTTTGATATTTTTTGTTCTATTAATTGCTTTCATATTTTTCATCCATTCTTTTTAGGTTGTTTAGATTAGACATCAAACTTGTAGATTCAATTTAGTACCCATTTTTAGAAATTAAATTTAGGTGCTTAGTGTAGGTGTGAACAACATGAATAAAAAACTAGGGTTTTAGGTGATGACTCAGGAGATTTGATTCTCTTCCCTTAGGACTTAGGGCTTGACTAGTTTAGTTATGGGACTATAGGGGCTATGGGTAGTTATTAGATCCCCTAGAAAAAGTCAGGACTCCCCTACTGCTATTAATATGCTGTTGTATCTGATTGACTGGTGTGGTGTGCCCTCTGGGGATTATTGCTTGCTTGCTTGGGTATTGGGATTGTTTGGGGGACTTGGGAGATCTGAAGACTTGAGGAGAGGAAAGCCATTGGAGATCCAGAGATTGAAGTTCAACTTCCAGAGTTGAAGAGAAGATTCTTGCTAGCAGATGCTGAGGAGATTAGGGTTTAGGAGCTAGGCAGAGCTCTAGATTAGAAAGCTTGTTTCTCAAACATGGATTGCCTTGTCTGCATCCATTCTTCTCTGTGATTCAGAGTCTCTCTAAGACACTCACCCCCTTCCTTTGGAAGGCTTGGTGATAGTGTCTAAGAGATAGAACTCTTGAGAGAAAATGTCTTTTGTGTTAGAAGCAGTCTGTTCACCACCTTTGGTAGTCAACTGATTGCTTAACACCCAATTCACTCTTGTGACTAATCCCTCATCCTGGAGGTTTGCACTTGAAGAAAAGCCATTGCAGATGGAAGAATGGTGATCAAAGCCCTTATCTGAAGACCATGAAGATGGAGATTGATGCTTGAAGCCAGATGTTGATTCAGAGCTGCTGATGCTGTTTATTTTTGCTGTATTTCATTTCTGATGTATTGATTGGTTTTATGGGCTGTATTGTTTGCTGGCTCCCCTGTTGGGTTGAAAGTGAAGTCTGTTCACTTTTGCCTATTGTTTTCTAGGTTCGAGGTTGAGTGGGACTCCCTTGCCTCGCTTGTACTGTTGCATCCATGCATTTTACTGCTTTATTATATCTGATATTGTTTCTGTTTCTGCCTATCCCTTAGGATCTCTGTTTCTCTCTGTGCAAGAGAGGAGCATGATAGACACTAGGTCTTAACCCATGCATGATAACATTAGGTTAGTTTGTTTCCCTTTGCAACCGTAGGTTAGAGTTCTGTCTCTTTCTTTCTCAAAACAAACAGAAAAACACATAAAGATTTCAAACACAATAAAAGACACTTCTTTCGTAAAAGAATGTGAACTCATCAAAGCGTCATTTTTGTCCGCCGGGACTGCTAATCAAGAAAACCTTTTTCAGAAGGAATAAAATCAACCAATACAAGCTTGTGTCGTACGTGGCCCGAACTACGTTTGCTCTGATCTTTCATGTTGTATGAAAGTACGTAGGCATAGGATGCGGTATCCTAGCGAGCAACCTTCCCCTCCTTTCCCGTAGGTAGGCGAACTACGTTGACTCTGATTTCTCGTTCCAGGCGGGAATACGTAGGCATAAAGTGCGATACTTTGCCGAGTCATTTTTATTTTCATTTTATTTTCTTTTTAACCCTTGACCTATAGTTTAGATAGAATAACAATCCATACCCGAAAACAAGCGTGGATCCCGTCGGGTACGACGGACGTGAGGGGTGCTAATACCTTCCCCTTGCGTAACCGACTCCCGAATCCAGGTTTTGGTTGCGACGACCATACCTTTCCCATGTTGTGCGAGGTTTACTCTGAGCGTTTCCTTTCCCTCCCGTGGGATAAATAACGCGCGGTGGTGACTCTTCTGTTCAGCCGGCGCCGATTTTCGCAGTAGCGACAGCTGGCGACTACTGCAAAAATCGGCGCCGGCTGAACAGAAGAGTCGCCACCGCGCGTTATTTATCCCACGGGAGGGAAAGGAAACGCTCAGAGTAAACCTCGCACAACATGGGAAAGGTATGGTCGTCGCAACCAAAACCTGGATTCGGGAGTCGGTTACGCAAGGGGAAGGTATTAGCACCCCTCACGTCCGTCGTACCCGACGGGATCCACGCTTGTTTTCGGGTATGGATTGTTATTCTATCTAAACTATAGGTCAAGGGTTAAAAAGAAAATAAAATGAAAATAAAAATGACTCGGCAAAGTATCGCACTTTATGCCTACGTATTCCCGCCTGGAACGAGAAATTAGAGTCAACGTAGTTCGTCTACCTACGGGAAAGGAGGGGAAGGTTGCTCGCTAGGATACCGCATCCTATGCCTACGTACTTTCATACAGCATGAAAGATCAGAGCAAACGTAGTTCGGGCCACGTACGACACAAGCTTGTATTGGTTGATTTTATTCCTTCTGAAAAAGGTTTTCTTGATTAGCAGTCCCAGCGGACAAAAATGACGCTTTGATGAGTTCACATTCTTTTACGGAAGAAGTGTCTTTTATTGTGTTTGAAATCTTTATGTGTTTTTCTGTTTGTTTTGAGAAAGAAAGAGACAGAACTCTAACCTACGGTTGCGAAGGGAAACAAACTAACCTAATGTTATCATGCATGGGTTAAGACCTAGTGTCTATCATGCTCCTCTCTTGCACAGAGAGAAACAGAGATCCTAAGGGATAGGCAGAAACAGAAACAATATCAGATATAATAAAGCAGTAAAATGCATGGATGCAACAGTACAAGCGAGGCAAGGGAGTCCCACTCAACCTCGAACCTAGAAAACAATAGGCAAAAGTGAACAGACTTCACTTTCAACCCAACAGGGGAGCCAGCAAACAATACAGCCCATAAAACCAATCAATACATCAGAAATGAAATACAGCAAAAATAAACAGCATCAGCAGCTATGAATCAACATCTGGCTTCAAGCATCAATCTCCATCTTCATGGTCTTCAGATAAGGGCTTTGATCACCATTCTTCCATCTGCAATGGCTTTTCTTCAAGTGCAAACCTCCAGGATGAGGGATTAGTCACAAGAGTGAATTGGGTGTTAAGCAATCAGTTGACTACCAAAGGTGGTGAACAGACTGCTTCTAACACAAAAGACATTTTCTCTCAAGAGTTCTATCTCTTAGACACTATCACCAAGCCTTCCAAAGGAAGGGGGTGAGTGTCTTAGAGAGACTCTGAATCACAGAGAAGAATGGATGCAGACAAGGCAATCCATGTTTGAGAAACAAGCTTTCTAATCTAGAGCTCTGCCTAGCTCCTAAACCCTAATCTCCTCAGCATCTGCTAGCAAGAATCTTCTCTTCAACTCTGGAAGTTGAACTTCAATCTCTGGATCTCCAATGGCTTTCCTCTCCTCAAGTCTTCAGATCTCCCAAGTCCCCCAAACAATCCCAATACCCAAGCAAGCAAGCAATAATCCCCAGAGGGCACACCACACCAGTCAATCAGATACAACAGCATATTAATAGCAGTAGGGGAGTCCTGACTTTTTCTAGGGGATCTAATAACTACCCATAGCCCCTATAGTCCCATAACTAAACTAGTCAAGCCCTAAGTCCTAAGGGAAGAGAATCAAATCTCCTGAGTCATCACCTAAAACCCTAGTTTTTTATTCATGTTGTTCACACCTACACTAAGCACCTAAATTTAATTTCTAAAAATGGGTACTAAATTGAATCTACAAGTTTGATGTCTAATCTAAACAACCTAAAAAGAATGGATGAAAAATATGAAAGCAATTAATAGAACAAAAAATATCAAAATCATGTATGAAATGGAATTATGTAAAATGTTATTTATTTAGAAAATATGGGAAAAATATCACATAAAAAATAAAATGCAATTTTTATTTTTTATAATTTTCTAGACATCCTAAAGAAAAATATGCAAAAAGAATGAATTAAAAATGATGATTTTGCTATTTATTATGAATTTTAGAAAATGCATGAAAAAATAAAAGAAAATAAAAGAAAATATAAAGAAATAAGATGGAGGGGGTGAGAAAAGCAAGAAAACCAAGTTAAGCGCGTTGGGCCCATCAGAATGGGGGGTGCGAATAGCTCTCTGAGCCCAATCCCCCCCAATTAGTGAAACGGTGCGTTTGGGATTTCAAATTTTCCCACCAGATTGAAGCGTGAATCACAGCCGTTGGATACTCTCCCCAGGTCAAAAGTCCAACCTCCATCGTACGGCTCTCCACCCTTCTTCAACCTCCAGCTCCTAGTGTTTCAGTCATGCATTCCATGCACGAAGGTTCCACTCACTCGTTCTCCATGCTTTCTTGATGAAAAATAAAAACTCCAAGCCCTAAAATACTCTACAAAACTCAAGGAATCCATGTCTAATTCTAGTTTTCCCTAACTCTCATTGTACACTCCAAACAGAGAGCACGAAATTCAGGGCACACCATGATTGCCTGAGGTCAAAGTTGCCAGAACTCAAACCTGATGATCCACAGATATTCTACATGCTTGCCTCATTATTCTATGCTTCATCACATTGATTATAACTCAACACACAGCTTATTCTCGAAGCCAACAGAAATGGCAACCTGTCATGGATCTCCATGAACCTATCCCTAAGCTTCAAGAATTGATCCTCTAGGGTTTCTAAACAACATTATCCTAACCACATGATCTCTACCAGCCAGAATAGTGAGATTCGAAGAAGTTTACATACCTTGCACTTGATGATGGTGAGGGTAGTTAGACCTCAATTCAACCTTTGATACTTGCTGAAAACGATCTCCAATGAATGAATATGCTTCTGTTTGCAATGATTTGTGCTTAATCCTTGTGAATCATGCTATTCCATCCTTCATGCAAGTTGGAGAGAAGAAGATAATAGGTGTAATCCTTGATCAATTCAACCACTTCTTGATGTGAATCCTAGGGTTTGAACGATGATGATGATGATTCAATCCAAAGATGTGAGAATTTTGAGAGATTTGTAAGAGTTTGAGTATCTTATGGAAGAATAAGAAAATGGATGAAAATGGAGATTTTTGACAAATGGGAGCACCAACCCTTGCATGAATCAGCTTGCATGAATATATAGGTTGCATTAGAACCTCCTAGAATATTGGAGAAATTTCCCTTACACTTTTCCCTTTCAATTTGGATTATGTTACTTTCAATTCAAGCAACCATGGATAACTCACAAATTCTGACCTAAGCTCAAAATTCCACTTTAGCCAATGTTTTTAAAATGATTTTTCCATTCAAAATGACCTATAATTTTGCATCATTTGGCCAAGATATGAAAAATACCATTTTTTAAGCCATTTTCCTTCATTAAATTCACCAATTTTGAAACCTTGTGCTATGGACATTTCCAATCTCTCATGGTCACTTTACTAGACTCAAAATGTCATTTGGAGCAAGTTTGATGTTGTAAGTTTTTTAATTTGAGGCCTCCTTGTATGAGTTTTGGACATAGGTTAAAATGACCTGTAATTCACAAATGACCAAAATACCCCTTGCTTGCCAAGACCACAAGTTGAGTTCCACACATCATATGAAGGCATACCATACCATTCTAGAAAGCTAAGACAATGAGGAACAATTCTTATGTTGACCAGAAATTCATTTGAAATCTCCTTGAGGGGTAAAATTGGCTTGGAAGTCAAGTCACTTTCACAGACAAAATTTCAGATACCTCAGATGACCTGTAACTTCCAAGGACCATAACTTGAGTTCTATAAATCTCCTTGATGTCTTCCACCACTCAAATTAAAGGTATTGAGATCCTCTACAAGTTTCATGTTGGCCAAAAAGCCATTTGAAGCTTGCATTTTTACTTATTTTGCTTGGAAGTTTGACCTAAACTAGGGGATTTTACAGAGAAACCCTAATTTAGAAACTCCTCCTCTCCTTGATTTCTCTTGAATTCTTCTTAGCATAACAACATATCCTTATTCTCCATGTCAAATGATGGACCCCACATCTCTCCAATAACCCTTAATACCTTTCAATCAGTCAATTGACCTAGGGTTGACCTAGAGTTGACCCAGATGAAACCCTAGTTGACTGTCTTCAACTGCAATTCTTGTGATCACCTCAACAACTTGTCTCCTTATCCAAATGACTTTCTAAGCCCTCCAAGATGTCTAGATACTCCCCATGCTTTCCATTTACAGCTCACAACCCCCCTTGTTGACCCTCAAATACCCTCAGATAGGGGATGGACTCAAGGCTTGATCTGCTGAACTCTCTGCTCTCAAATTCTTTTCTGATGACTTGAATGGGATAGAATTAGGATAATAACCCCTTGATAGGCCTCTAGAGATGAGAATAATGATTGGTCCCCTGTTGAATGACTTGCTATGCTTATGCTATGCAGATGAGTAACCTATGTACATGACTCTATATGCAAATGCTAATGATATTGAAACATAAACCAAGTGAATAAGGTTGAGCAAATTTTAGGGTGCAACAACTGCTCCTATTCAAGCGACTTGGACCCGATTGGGTGAAGGACTCGGAGCCTTCAGACATTCGTGGTACGAGGCGGTTGAATACTAGTGAAACCAGAAATTTGCCAACCGCAGAAATAAACTGCGCTCCTGCTTGGGGAACGACATTCATCAGCTGAATCTGACTGTTTGCAACCGCCCACTGATCCCGTAACGACCGTGCTGGGGACTGTCTTCACCGTTCTGAAAAAGATGCTGTCATAACAGATTGCTTGCTTGTCTACATTAGGACTCTGTCTGTCATCAATACGAAGAAGTCTTAACTAGAACCTGTCCACGTTAGGACTCCACTTGCTGTTAACCTAGAAAAATCTCGGCAACTCCGCTGGGGGATATTCCAATAAAGCGTCCACGTTAGGAATAGACTCTTCCACGTTAGGAATAACACCATCCACGTAAGGAATCATCTCTTCTGCATCTGTCCACGTTAGGACTAAACTTTCCATCTTTCCACGTCAGGATGCAATCTTCTTTTTTCCCACGTCAGGAATCAATCTTGATATGTCCGCGTGAGGACTCAATCTTTCCACGTAAGGAATACAACTTTGGTTCTGAACCTGTCCACGTTAGGACTCACCTTTCCACGTAAGGAGTACATCATTCTTCCACGTCAGGAATCAACTTTTCTTGAATCCGTCCACGTAAGGACCCCAATCTCTCCACGTAAGGAAACCAACTCTTTCCGATTTGTCCGCGTCATGACTACATTTTTCCACGTAAGGAATGCCATCTTAATCTGTCCACGTAAGGACTCCGCTCTTTCCACGTAAGGAATCCTCCTCCTATGTGTCCGCGTAAGGACTCAATCTTTTCCCACGTAAGGAACACGCCTTCTTTCCACGTTAGGCATACTTCTTCTTCTGAATCCGTCCACGTCAGGACTAAATTTTCCACGTAAGGAATCTATCTTCTTCTTCCATGTTAGGAATAACTTCTTTGATCTGTCCGCGTCAGGACTAAACTCTTCCACGTCAGGAATAATCTCTTTCTTTCCACGTCAGGAATCAATCTTGATATGTCCGCGTGAGGACTCAATCTTTCCACGTAAGGAAACCCATTCTTTTCCACGTAAGGAATCTCATCTTTCCACGTTAGGAATAAACTCGTCTTTCCACGTAAGGAATCTCCATCTTTTTCCACGTAAGGAAACTATTTTTCTTCCACGTAAGGAATACCTTTTGATATGTCCACGTAAGGATTCTGATCTTTCCGCGTTAGGAATCAAACTTTGATCTGTCCGCGTCAGGACTAAACTTTTCCACGTAAGGAATCAATCTATTTTCCACGTAAGGAATCACCATTTTTCCTCGTAAAGAATAAGACTTCGTCTGGATCTGTCCGCGTCAGGACTAAACCCTTCCACGTTAGGAATGCACTTGTTTCCCCGTAAGGAATCCATTTCGATATGTCCGCGTAAGGACTCAATCTTTCCACGTAAGGAATACCAACTTCTTTCCACGTAAGGAATAAATTCGTCTTTCCACGTAAGGAAACCATCTTCTTTCCACGTAAGGAATAAATTCGTCTTTCCACGTAAGGAGAACATCGTCCACGTTAGGACCCACCTTTCCACGTAAGGAATCACAATTTTAATCTGCCCACGTAAGGACTCCCATCTTTCCACGTAAGGAATGAACTTGCTCTTCCACGCAAGAAACTGAAACCTCTTTTTCCATGTAAGGAATAGATTCGTCCACGTCAGGACCCATGTTTCGTCTTGATTTGTCCACGTAAGGACTACATCTTTTTTGCTGAGAAAATACATCTTGTCCCCGTCAGGACTCAGTTCTCCATTGATCCCAACTCACAAACTTCTTAGCACCGACGTGACAGCGACTTTGAGGCGGACTCTACTGGGGATATTTGGAAACCAAACTACCGGACGCCTGTTCTGATAACCGGCGGTGGCCTCTGAAATTCTGATTCATGGAACCCCTGATGACAACTAACTCTGCTTGGGAATAAAGAGAGACTTATCCTGGTAACTCTGTGGGGAATACGGCCGAAACTAACACTATCATTGGATGTCCCATGCCGAGATCTTGAATGTTTGGTAGTTCATTGGAGCAAGAGTTCTCTCCCACCTGCTGCTAGAGTACAGAAACTGCTTCAGCAAAACAAATGCTGAAGATAATGCCGACTCCGCCGGGGATAGCCAGATGCTACAGAATCATTCCAGCAAAATAAATGCTGGAAGGGTGAAGTCAACCCTGCTGGGAAATTGGGAACTCAAACCAAACACCTTGTTGAGGTAACCCCCTGCTAGGGAATATAACTTTGCCGGGGAATAGCAGATGTGCATAGTACGATTGGATTTCTGCTGGAGAGTGAACTAATATTACACAGTTTGCCAGGACCCACAACCAACTCTGCTGGGGAGAGTCTTAATCTTCGAGTTCCACTGGGAGGAATGAAAACACTCTAGTTGGCAAGAGAACTTCGCTGGGGATGGGATGATTCTCCTGGGAAGATCAATCGACTCCCCTGGGAGAGAATAAATGACCTTGCGGGGAAAGGGAAACCGCCTGAATACAGCTCACCAATGTGGAAATATTAATCTTCTGAGGCTGAGCCACTCTGCTTGAGATAAGGAATCCTTCCGGGGGACACCACACTGCCTGCATGCAGCCTACAATCTTTGAATCGTCAATTCCGTAGAGGATGAACGACTTTGCTGGATAATCCTTTTGCACGAGCTACGACTAGCTGGAGAGTTCGATCCTTCCTCAGGAAGAAACTACATGACCTGCGTGAGGGCTGAGTCTTTCGTTATTGCAATCTTTTAATCATCTTCCTCGTACGGTTATGAAACCTGCAACAACACAAACAATGCAAGACAAGCCTATGAAACCAAATAAATTCAGGTTAGTGACGTTATTTTCAGTTAATTCAAAGCTTTAGCGACTGTTGGCAAGGGCCAGCGACGTTATACTCATGCTAGTTTCATCAATCTTAGGCGTTAATCATGCACAAAACAGTAAAGAACAGTGTCAAGTACTGAATACCGTATTTTATTGATTGGGCCCCTGAATGGGCGGAATTTCTGTACACGAGATGTAACTCCTGAAATGAGGAAGCTACACAAAGCAAATATACACGTATACAAGTATGCACAAGAAGCATAAATATTGACAACTTAAATTTGTACACATGTCGGCAACGGGATGCAGATGCACACCACGAACTGATCCTCCCATGACTCGCCCGACCCTAATGCTTTCCCGGTATCCCCACTTCTGAAGAGATTGTATCAGATAACTGACTCCTCAAGTGTATTCTCCCGCATTGATGCTTATTGCAATTATCAAATTCGGACCGCAGTCATTTGCTTTTCAAATCCCTAACTTTTGCGTGAACCGCCCTTTACGGGTTTTCAATTCACCGGGATACCCTTTTTTGCCGAAGCCGCCCAGTGTAGGTTTTCAACTTCGCGGGTGTACATTTTTCAATTTTATCCCTAATTTTTGCCCGAACCTTTCATTCTGTTTTTGGTTCGCCAGGATGCCCCATTTTTGCCTGGACTCTCTTTTTTCTGTCCAGCGGGTCTATTTTAAGCAAAGTATTTTTTAACTGCGTCCGAATTCACAGGCGACGTGAAGTCTTCTCCGTCCATGGTGGACAACAACAACGCTCCTCCCGAAAATACTTTCCGGACAACGTATGGCCCTTCGTAGTTGGGGGTCCACTTGCCCCTGTGATCTTCTTGCGGCGGGAGAATCCTTTTCAGTACAAGGTCGCCCGTCTGAAAGCTTCGCGGATGTATCTTCTTGTCGTACGCTTTCTTCATTCGGCTCTGGTACAAACGACCGTATGCTAGAGAAGCTAGCCTCTTCTCATCCATCAGACTCAGTTGATTCAACCTGTTTGTTACCCATTCTGCCTCGTCTAGCTGAACGTCTCGCAATACCCTCAGAGAAGGGATCTCAACTTCCAATGGTAATACCGCTTCCATTCCGTATACCAACGAGAACGGAGTTGCCCCGGTTGATGTGCGTACCGTCGTACGATAACCGTGCAATGCGAAGGGTAGCATCTCATGCCAATCCTTATAGGTCACCACCATTTTCTGAACGATCTTCTTGATATTCTTATTGGCCGCCTCAACAGCGCCATTCATCTTGGGTCGGTAAGGGGAGGAGTTGTGATGTTCGATCTTGAAATTCTGACAAAGCTCCTTCATCATCTTGTTATTCAGGTTTGAACCGTTGTCCGTGATTATCCGCTCGGGAACCCCATATCGGCAAATGATATCTCTCTTGATGAATTTGGCCACCACTTGCTTCGTTACATTTGCGTATGACGCCGCTTCCACCCACTTGGTGAAGTAATCGATTGCTACTAGAATGAACCGGTGCCCATTAGAAGCCGTCGGCTCGATCTTTCCAATCATATCGATTCCCCACATTGAAAATGGCCAAGGCGATGACATCACATTTAGAGGACTTGGAGGCACATGGATCTTATCAACATAGATTTGGCACTTGTGACACTTCCTCGCAAACTTGAAACAATCAGTTTCCATGGTCAGCCAAAAATAACCTGCCCGCAGCAGTTTTCTCGTCATAGCATGTCCTCCAGCATGCGTACCAAAGGTACCTTCGTGTATTTCCTCCATGAGAAGCTTTGCCTCTTTTTCGTCTACACACCGCAACAACACCAAATCGTGGTTTCTTCTGTATAAGACGCCATCCGGGTTCAGATAGAAATTACCCGCTAATCTCCTGAGAGTCTTCTGATCTTGACTGGACGCCCCAGCCGGATACTCTTTGTTCTTCAGGAAATTAAGGATATCGAAATACCACGGTTTGTCATCAGATGCTTCATCAATAGCAAATACATAAGCTGGCCTGTCCAACCGAGAGATAGTGATTTGGGGAGCTTCGTTCCAGAAGTTGACCTTGTACATGGAAGACAAAGTGGCCAGGGCGTCAGCCATTTGATTCTCTGCCCGCGGTACATGATGCAATTCAACCTTGTCGAAGAAAGGCAACAATCTCCTTGCATAATTCATGTAAGGTATCAAATTGGGCTGCCGTGTCTCCCATTCCCCTTTTATTTGATTCA
Source organism: Lathyrus sativus (assembly GCA_963859935.3). Taxonomy (NCBI): domain Eukaryota; kingdom Viridiplantae; phylum Streptophyta; class Magnoliopsida; order Fabales; family Fabaceae; genus Lathyrus; species Lathyrus sativus. The sequence continues at coordinate 113,976,299 of OZ012736.1, read as the reverse complement.
CCACCAGAGCTGAGTCTCCGTATACGTCTAAATTCTTGATTCGCAAATCAATGGCTTCTTCAAGCCCCATTATACAAGCTTCGTATTCGGCCTCATTATTGGTAACGACAAAGGTCAATCGGGCAGTAAACGGGATGTGCGACCCGTGTGGCGTAGTGATGATTGCCCCTATTCCGCTACCGTAAGCATTCACGGCTCCGTCAAATATCATCTTCCATTTGGAACCCAACTTTGGCCCCTCGTCTGGCAACGGCTCTTCACAATCTTTCATCTTTAGGTACATGATATCCTCGTCAGGAAAATCAAACCTCATCGATTGATACTCCTCAATAGGCTGCTCCGCCAGATACTCAGACAGCACACTCCCCTTTATAGCCTTTTGCGAGACGTATTGAATATCATATTCAGTCAAGACCATCTACCAACGGGCAATTCTACCTGACAACGCCTGCTTTTCAAATACATATTTGATAGGATCCATCTTCGAGATGAGCATGGTTGTATGATTCAGCATGTACTGCCTCAACCGCTTGGCGGCCCAGGCTAGCGCGCAACAAGTTTTCTCCAGCATTGAATACCGAGATTCACAATCTGTAAACTTCTTACTCAGGTAATAGATCGCATGCTCTTTTCTTCCTGTCTCGTCGTGTTGACCGAGAACACAACCCATGCTTCCCTCGAGAACCGTCAAATACATTATCAAGGGTCTCCCTGCTACTGGGGGTATCAAAATAGGAGGCTCTTGCAAATACTGCTTTATTTTATCGAACGCCTTTTGACAATTTTCGTTCCACGTTACAGCTTGATCTTTCTTCAACAGCTTGAATAATGGTTCGCACGTAGCCGTTAGGTGAGATATGAACCGAGCGATGTAATTCAACCTCCCTAAAAACCCGCGCACCTCTTTCTCTGTTTTAGGCGTCGGCATTTCTTGGATTGCTTTTATTTTTGCAGGATCGACCTCTATTCCTCTTTCGCTTACGATAAACCCCAGCAGTTTACCCGATCTCACCCCGAAGGTGCATTTATTAGGGTTCAGCCTCAGCCTGAACTTCCTAAGCCTTTTAAACAACTTCAACAGATTCACCAGATGTTCTCCCTCCGTCTGGGATTTGGCAATCATATCGTCAACATAAACTTCGATCTCTTTATGCATCATGTCATGAAAAAGAGTCGTCATCGCACGCTGATATGTTGCCCCAGCATTTTTCAAACCAAAGGGCATCACTTTGTAGCAAAATGTTCCCCAAGGCGTTATGAAAGTGGTCTTCTCCATATCCTCTGGCGCCATTTTAATTTGGTTGTAGCCCGAAAAGCCATCCATGAAGGAGAATACTGAGTACTGAGCGGTATTATCAACTAACACGTCAATATGAGGAAGTGGAAAATCGTCTTTTGGGCTTGCTTTATTCAAATCTCTATAATCCACGCACATCCGAACCTTGCCATCTTTCTTTGGCACTGGTACGATGTTAGCAACCCACGAGGGATATTTCGTCACAGCCAGGAAACCAGCGTCCCACTGTTTCTGAACTTCCTCTTTAATCTTCATTGCCATATCTGGTCAAGTTCTGCGAAGCTTTTGTTTGACCGGCGGGCAATCCTCTTTCAGTGGCAGGCGATGCACGACCATGTCTGTATCGAGCCCTGGCATATCTTCATACGACCAAGCGAATACATCACTGTACTCCTGGAGCATTTCAACCAGTCTCCGCTTGATATCATCCTGCAGCGCGGCTCCGATACGAAATATTCTTCTCAACCCCTCCCGACCCCAAGTTGATAACTTCGATGACCTCGTCATGAGGCAGAATGGCTCTTTCCTCTTGCTTCACTAACCAAGACAGTTCTTCAGGAACGTCACTATCTTCGGCAACCTCTTCTTCGGCCTGAAATACCGGGTGGCCAAAGTCGGGACGAGTCATAGGTGGTTCAAGGATGTCATCTGAGAATGTTATCCTGCAAAAGGAATGATTAAGTGCTTCAAAATGCGTATAAAGCGAACAACCACGTTGCCATTTTATTGAAAAAGATAAAACAAGAAAGACAGGGATTACAGTATTTGCACATGAAAAACGCCATTTATTTAATGGTTGACACGCAATGTTCATAACAACACAGCCTTAAGCAAATCCTAATGCCCCGGGCAAGACATCAGATTATTCAACAATTAATAAAGCAAAGCATTACTGTTTAAAAGTCACAGGAACAAGCTCCTGAGTAGACCAGTTGCATAGTCCTTGTCCTGGCGTGCTTGGCTGAATCCAGGCATCCATATCACAGTCGCTGTCTCCTTCATCAGATTCCGAAGCAGCATTGACGGCTTCATGACACACCCCACTGGTAGAGATGGTGATTGGTTTTCTGAAACGGGGTGCCCCCACGGAAGGAGCGGATGACGACGGTTGGTACCCCAGCCCGAACCGGTCCATCTTCACAGGAATGTCCAGCACTTTGCCCCAGCCCTTTGCTTCTCCTGCCTCTACTAGAGCTTGAGCTTCTTTATACGATGAGACGGCTATCTCTGGCACTTTGCTCGGCCCGGGATCCTTGTCCTTGATGCGCAAACCTTCGAATGCCTGGCAGGGCGTTTCGTGGATCTCTCCGTCGACTTCCACATATTTAAATGAAGATAGATGGCTGACCAGGATGTCCTCTTCTCCGCACACGGTGACTACGCTGTCTCCGACCATATATTTTAACTTCTGATGCAGGGTGGACGTGACTGCCCCCGCCCCATGAATCCAGGGTCTTCCAAGCAAGCAGCTGTACGCAGGCTGTATATCCATGATATAAAACTCAGTTGCAAACACCTCTGGCCCCACCTGCAGAGGCAATGTGATCGATCCAAAGACTGTTCTCCGCGTGCCGTCAAACGCTCTGACTACCAAATCACTGGGCGTACACAAGATTCCTCTAACATCCAGCTTCATCATCGCCTTCTTGGGCAGCACATTCAAAGACGATCCGGTGTCGACCAATACGTGTGACATTACTGATCCTCTACACTCGACAGATACGTGCAGCGCCATATTATGATCTCTTCCTTTCGGGGTCAAGTCGAAATCGGTAAAGCCCAAACTGTGGCCTGCATTCACATGTGCCAATACTCCTTCTAGCTGATTCACGGAGACGTCTTGGGGGACAAAAGAAGTATCCAGGACTTTCAGCAACGCATTCCTGTGGGCTTCCGAACACAACAGCAATGACAGAATAGATATCTTGGACGGTGTCTGCTGCAGATGCTCCACAATCTTATAATCACTTTTTCGAATCAAGCGCATGAACTCTTCTACATCCTTCGATGCTGCTTCTTTTTCACTCGCTTGCGCCGGAACATTTTCAACCACTTTCCCTTTTCCTTTCGCTAGTCTTTCAGCCTCCACTTCAGGGGATATAAAGATCCTGCCACTCCTTGTCATGCCTCCCGAACCAACAACATTATCCACAGTCTCGGCTGGCTGTTTATTAACATCAATTTTTATTCCGTCACAATATACTTCCAACCCATATGACCATGGGACTGCTTTCGTGTTCTCGTACGGGATCGGCCTGGCCTTAGTTATGGTAATCGGTGGTCGTTGAGCTGGTGCCGCGATAGTGATCGTCTTCCGAGGGATCGTTACAGTGGCCACATCGGTCTGATCATACGCTACTGCCCCTGCGGGCTCTTCAGTGGCTGCTTGGTCAAACTGCAATATACCTTCGTCAATTAAAGCCTGAATGCCCTTCTTCAAATCATCACACCCTCCAGCTAGGGTCCAACAGTCTAAGCAATACTCGTTACATCCTGGGTAAACACCCCCTTGTAACAGTCGGCTCTTTATCTCGCTCAGCGGCGTCTTCAAGTCTTCAACATTCATAATCAGATTCAACCCTTCCTCAGTTAGAATGGCGTTTGCCCCGTGATTAGGCATGGGTTTCTGCACTATATTCGGACCTGCCGTTCCGAAATTGATAGTCTTATTGTCCAAAAGATCCTGCACAACATGCTTAAAAGCATGGCAACCTTCTATATCGTGACCCGGGGCTCCAGAATGAAACTCACAGTGTCGGCTTGCATCGTAACCAAACGGGGGAGCTCCCGTTATTGGTGCCAGAGTTCTTTTCTCTACCAGATTCAATCCCAACAATGTCTGCAATAAATCAGCATATGTCGAGGGAGGCTTCTCAAACACTCTTCTTGGTTTACTACCCTGGAATCTTCGCTGAGCTTGCTGTGCCCCCTGCTGAGGCTGCTGCTGCTGTGGCATTGGCTGTTGCTGAACCGGTTGTTGTTGCTTTTGTGGTTGTTGTTGATACGGGATAGTAACACTCGCCACCTGCTGCGGCTGACGATATTGACCTCGTCCCCTGCCTTGGCCTCGGCCTCGGCTTTCAAATACTGCACTTGCCTTGCCCTGACGGCGCCCACCATAAGCTTTCCTATTACTGCCGGATGCAGTTGATTCCTCGACTTGGAACTTTCCTTGCTTAATATTACGTTCAATCTTTTCTCCCATCAGAATCAGGTCTGAAAAACTGGCCAGAGACGTGTGAAACAGCATATCATGAAACAAACCTGTGAATGTGCCGACAAACATGTCATTCATTTCCTTATCTTCTACAGGAGGACGGACCCTGGCAGCCATATCGCGCCACCTTTGCGCGTACTCTTTAAAGCTCTCCCCCTTCTTTTGTGACAGTCCTGCCAACTGGACCCGATTGGGTGCCAAGTCGCTGTTATACTTGTAGTGAGCTACAAATGCCTCTGCTAATTGCTTCCACGTCTTGATATCAGTTGGCTCCAACCCCATGTACCACTCTAGGGAAGGGCCCGACAGACTATCCTGAAAGAAACGCATCAGCATTCTTTCATCAGTTGAGTATGCAGACATCTTTCTGTAATAAGCTCGTACATGCACTTTTGGACATGTGTCTCCTTTGTACTTATCAAACGCAGGAGCTTTGAATTTAATCGGCACCCTCAAGCCAGGTACCAGCCCCATTGTTGCCATGTCCAACCCCACAGCACTTTGGTTTAGGACTCCCCTCATCTGCTCTTCCAGCATTCTGATCTTCTGGGAGTCATCCATCGGCCCTTCGAAACCTCCTCCGGAGAAAGCGTCCTCCTGCTGATCTTCTTGCCACATACCGTTTCCAGCCCCATACCCATCATATCCATTATTACGTCCAGCTCTGATCTGATTCATCCCCGGACCTCGGCCTCTGTTGCCGTACCCTTGAACACCTCCAGCAGGGCCAAAAGCCATAAATCCTGCGCCGTTTCCATTCCCAAAACCTCCGTAACCCTGATTGGTCACACCATAACCATCCTGCCCAAAGCCTTGAGCATTAAAGCCATACTTCCCCGCATTATCGAATCCCTGATCATTGAATCCGAATCCAGTATTGACAAAGCCGTTGCCGCCTAGATTATCTCCCAAATTGACATCACCCAGCCCAACATTATGGACAGCAGTCTCATTTCCAACTCCGACGTTACCATTTGCAGCAGCGGTAGCGTTGTTGACATTAGCAGCGGGTATATTGACTACGGGTGGAGCCACTGGCGTGGGAGTGCCGTCTCCATGAGCAGTATCGACCCGTACAGACTGATGATCCTCGTTACCATGACCAGCGTTTCGAGCCAACAGAGGTTGGACCATGGCCTGCAAATTCTCCTGTCCTTTCGCAATAGCTTCCATGGTCTGCATAAAGAGAGCGAGCTTCTCGCGCACATCTTGCATCTCATTCTGCATTTGATCCATGATTCTTCGACAGTTGGTGCGGGTAGAATAGCGGTGCGGGTGTTGATCTGCAATCCTGGAAAGTACCTGGTACAAAGCAGGAAATAAGACACTATTCAAAGATTACCTGTAATGCAATATGAGTATGAATGCAATGCAATGTGTCTGTGCATTAGGGAAATTCATTCTCCCAGTTCTAGTGTGAAGGTGCCAGTGCAGTGACAGTGTTGACAATAGGAATACCGGAGCTGAATCATAGAAAGCCTCATATATTGCAGGGAAAACCAGAATACAATGTCGCTGAGAGTATGATAAGAAGGCATGACCTCAACCAACAATCCTGGTGATGGTCAGCACTTATGCAAATAAAGCATACAAGTTACTACAAGTTACTACATGAAATGATCAAATCCTCCCGAAAGTCTGGTACTCTTCTATCAACTTCTTGGTCTCTGGGTGACTTGGTCGATCAAGCAGCCCTTCAACAAGTTGGTTTCTTTTCTTAAGGACACGGCGCACATCTTCAGCAGTTTCTTCCCATGTTGCTTCTCCGAAGCAATCTTCTAGCTTTCGCTTCTGAGACACCGCTTCATCTCTGGATTTGATTGCCTTGTTCAGCGCATGCTGGACACTATACCGGGTCATCACTTCCTCCTCACACTTCTTGATGCTAGACTTCAACTTCTCCTCGAGGTCGGAAATTTGCTGCTTCAGCTTATCTTCCCTCTTCTTATTGTTGGTGAGTGTAGCGTTCCAAGTCTTATTGCAAGAGGAGATTTCTCGGTGTGCCGCGTCAAGCGCCTTCTTTTTGGCTTCCAACATGTCATGGGAGCTTCTGAACTCTTGCCCCAGTCGTTCACGCTTTTTCTTTTCCTCAGTCAGCTCAGCCCCTAACCTGTTTAACAGCTCGATTTGTTGTTGGAACGCATATACGGCCTTGTTTTTCTCACTGCGTACGTGAGCTAGCTCTTGCTCTAACCCTTCGTTGATCTTCATCAAGGCTTCCTTTTCCTTCACAACTTGCTCGTAGACCTCCCTAGAAATAGTAGTTGGCTCTTCTGCCGGGACGGGAGCAGTGACGGGTGCAGCAGGAAATGGCATTAATAGCTGACTTGCTCTTTTCTGGATCCAAACCCTGTAAGGTTCATAGGCCTGGCAATCGTTCTTACCTAACAGTGGTTTCCCCTTGCGGTTAATACGTGTCCAGGCATGTTGCAACTCAGCTAACAATTCTCCCTTCAAATCACCTGTGAAGTACAGAGATTCCTGTACTTCTTCCTCCTGAGGTGGATTCTTCAGTGCATATCCGAACTGGCGAATGAATAGAGAAGGGTTGTAATTGATACACCCTTTTCTTCCTATCAACGGCACATTAGGGTACCCAGAACAACTAAAGATGAGCTCATATCCCAACAGGTCTCGATCAAACCACTCCATGTCTTCCGACGATAGCCTCATCAGGCGCTCCGGCCAACCAGCTGGGACTGTAGTCTCTGCAACAGATCTTCTCTTAGGAAGGTGACTCTCAAACCACCTATTCAACAAGGGTACACACAGATGAACATTCTTCCCTCTGCCCTTCTCATTCTTGTAATGCAGTGAGTGGTAGAAATCTCCGAGTAAGGTAGGTACAGGATTACCAGCGGCAAACAAGTAGAAAGCATCGAAGTCCACAAAATCCGGTATATTGGGGAACAAAACTATGCCATAAATGCACAAAGCCAACACAGCATTGAAAGCAACCCAGCACCCGCTCTTGGCATACTCCTGGGCTTTACCCACTAAGAACTGAAGTGAGAAGCCTGGAACTCCACGGGAAACAGTAGTCACCAGTTCAGAAGCATCAATATGCAAAGCTTTTGCCAAGTCCTCCGACTTGGGCTTGGCGTCATAATGAATGAATGGAACCTGGTTCTGCACGGGCAGCTCAACATACTCAGCGTATTCCTCCAGGGTTGGTCCCATAATAAAGTCAGAGAACGTAAAGCACCTCAAAGCAGGGTCGTAGAATTGCATCAAAGCATACAGCCCATCTAACTCTACCTCTGTAGGTTTGCACACCAATCTCAATAATCTACCATAGCTCATCCGGAAGCTCCTACGAACACCCTCATCAGCAAGAGAGATCAACCCAAGTAGAGGAACAATATCAGGCGTAGGCAATTTGTAGGCAACCGTTCTCCTTAAGCTAGTCATGATCAAACACTCAGAAGTCTGGGCACTAGAACTAGGGAAATGCAAATGCACCTGCAGCACAGACACACGTTAGTGAAATGCAAATGGTAATGGATATGCAGTTATGCAATGCAAGTAACATGCAACAGGGACCAAAGTTGTAGCTGAATAGCCTGAACCCAATCAAGAAAGGTCTCAGATAGACCATCCAGAAGTCCTCAAGCCCTGGTCTCAGATATACCTCAAACAAAGCTCCAATATTGGTCTCTGATAGACCCCATAATCATAACCTGAATGGTCTCTGGCAGACCTCAGATCATATCCCCCACTGGTCTCTGACAGACCTCAGAACACATCTCCAAATAGTCTCTGACAGACCTCGGAACACACCAACTGGTCTCTGACAGACCTTAGAACCCTCCATAAATATCCAAGATCCTGATCAACAAACCGGTGGTCTGAAGGTCTAGTTACCTGCATAACCCTGAATCCCCTCACAGGTGGGTGGCCCTATAACTGGCACAAGGTACGGCATCCTATGCGGTCGTCGGCGTCACAGACTTTCAGGGTTGATGATACGATTCCCAGAAGGAGTGGCATCATCAATTCCTGAAGAGGCCTCACTTAGCCAACTTCCAAATGATCGGTCCCCAGAGTCGACAATCCAACTAACCAGCAACCCACGCCAACCAAAGGAAGGAGCAGGAGGCCAACCAGAGGAACCTCGTCTGAGTGTAGATTTCATGGGACACCGAAGCAAGCAAAGCAAGCGGGCTCCCACTAATTTCTACTCTAATTCTAGGTGCACTCAAGCCCAGGTCCGGCTTCTCACTCAATATCAGAACACCCGTCACACCCCAGATACAGCAACAATAATCAATATAAAGCTGAAAATACAGGGTTAGAAATATAAAATAACTCCATACAAAATCCTCGACGGGAAAACAAACGTTAGGATTGACTCTCTCAAGGGAAGTTGGATCCCAAATGCATAAGAACCATCGCAGTCCTTAGCAGCCAGGGGACGTTGGATCCCCAGCAGAGTCGCCAGCTGTCGCTACTGCGAAAATCGGCGCCGGCTGAACAGATGAGTCGCCACCGCGCGTTATTTATCCCACGGGAGGGAAAGGAAACGCTCAGAGTAAACCTCGCACAACATGGGAAAGGTATGGTCGTCGCAACCAAAACCTGGATTCGGGAGTCGGTTACGCAAGGGGAAGGTATTAGCACCCCTCACGTCCGTCGTACCCGACGGGATCCACGCTTGTTTTCGGGTATGGATTGTTATTCTATCTAAACTATAGGTCAAGGGTTAAAAAGAAAATAAAATGAAAATAAAAATGACTCGGCAAAGTATCGCACTTTATGCCTACGTATTCCCGCCTGGAACGAGAAATCAGAGTCAACGTAGTTCGCCTACCTACGGGAAAGGAGGGGAAGGTTGCTCGCTAGGATACCGCATCCTATGCCTACGTACTTTCATACAGCATGAAAGATCAGAGCAAACGTAGTTCGGGCCACGTACGACACAAGCTTGTATTGATTGGTTTTATGGGCTGTATTGTTTGCTGGCTCCCCTGTTGGGTTGCAAGTGAAGTCTGTTCACTTTTGCCTATTGTTTTCTAGGTTCGAGGTTGAGTGGGACTCCCTTGCCTCGCTTGTACTGTTGCATCCATGCATTTTACTGCTTTATTATATCTGATATTGTTTCTGTTTCTGCCTATCCCTTAGGATCTCTGTTTCTCTCTGTGCAAGAGAGGAGCATGATAGACACTAGGTCTTAACCCATGCATGATAACATTAGGTTAGTTTGTTTCCCTTCGCAACCGTAGGTTAGAGTTCTGTCTCTTTCTTTCTCAAAACAAACAGAAAAACACATAAAGATTTCAAACACAATAAAAGACACTTCTTCCGTAAAAGAATGTGAACTCATCAAAGCGTCATTTTTGTCCGCCGGGACTGCTAATCAAGAAAACCTTTTTCAGAAGGAATAAAATCAACCAATACAAGCTTGTGTCGTACGTGGCCCGAACTACGTTTGCTCTGATCTTTCATGCTGTATGAAAGTACGTAGGCATAGGATGCGGTATCCTAGCGAGCAACCTTCCCCTCCTTTCCCGTAGGTAGGCGAACTACGTTGACTCTGATTTCTCGTTCCAGGCGGGAATACGTAGGCATAAAGTGCGATACTTTGCCGAGTCATTTTTATTTTCATTTTATTTTCTTTTTAACCCTTGACCTATAGTTTAGATAGAATAACAATCCATACCCGAAAACAAGCGTGGATCCCGTCGGGTACGACGGACGTGAGGGGTGCTAATACCTTCCCCTTGCGTAACCGACTCCCGAATCCAGGTTTTGGTTGCGACGACCATACCTTTCCCATGTTGTGCGAGGTTTACTCTGAGCGTTTCCTTTCCCACCCGTGGGATAAATAACGCGCGGTGGCGACTCTTCTGTTCAGCCGGCGCCGATTTTCGCAGTAGCGACATCGTGGGGCTGGGGCCAATGCAATCCTGGCAGATGATGAGTTGAACTTGGTTTCAGAAGTGAGCAAGCTGAAAACCCTTTGAGGTACGTAAAGCAGCGCTTATTGAAAGGAGGTGTCTATCCCGGATGCAGTGAAGAGTGTGCTGACTGTTTGGTTCAACCTGGGGGCTGTGAGAAGTTGAAAAGGGGAGTTCAAGGTTTGATTGATGAAGGAATCCTGCAGTTTGACAGGTCTGTGGGGCGAGAGAAGTCTGTTGAGACAGAATCTGAAAAAGAGCGCAACGAGGTTGCTACGATCACCATTCCGTTCAAATCAGTGACGATTTCGGCATCATCAAAAAGGTCGACCATTACTATTACCAAGGCTAAACCAATCCCTTATGAGAGTGCAAAGGCAATCCCGTGGAGCTACAGTGCTGAGGTGTATTGCAATGGGGAAAAGATTGACTTGAATGATCCGCCAGCGGGATCCGTAGATAACATAGTGGGAGCGGGTGGTATAACCCGGAGCGGGAGAATTTTCACTTCACCTGAGGTCGAGGCAGAGAGGCTCGCTAGGGGTAAGAACAAAGTTGTTGAGGGGGAACCTTTGGGGAGTAAGGAGAAAGAACCGATAACCAAAGATGTGGAAGAATTCATGAGATTGATTTGCAAAAGTGACTACAAGATCGTAGATCACCTGCAGCAGACCCCGTCAAAGATCTCCATATTATCGCTGTTGTTGTGTTCTGAGGCACATAGAAATGCCCTGTTGAAGATACTTGGGACATCCTTCGTGCCGCAAGAGATTTCAGTCAATCAGCTGGAGGGAGTTATGGCACATGTTAATGCTGGGCATGGTTTGGGATTCACGGATTTTAACCTAACGCCTAGAGGGCGTGATCACAATAATGCCTTGCACATCTCTATCGAATGCCGGGGCACTATTTTATCCCATGTGCTGGTAGACACTGGGTCCTCGTTGAATGTGTTACCAAAGAAAGCCCTGTTGAAATTGGATACACGTGGATTATTGTGCACACCTAGTGATTTGGTGGTGAGGGCCTTTGACGGAACGAGGAGGTCGGTATTCGGGTCAGTAACGTTACCCATCCAGGTAGGTTCGGAGGTGTTTGATACAGTGTTTTACATCATGGACATCCAGCCTGCATATAGCTGTTTGATCGGGAGACCTTGGATTCATGCCGCTGGGGCAGTAACTTCTACGCTCCATCAGAAGCTGAAGTATATGGTTGAGGGGAGTATTGTGACGGTGTGTGGCGAAGAGGATATTCTAGTCAGTCATTTGTCTTCCTTCAAATACGTGGAGGTAGATGGAGAGATTCATGAAACGCTGTGTCAGGCGTTCGAAGGGGTGAAGGTTAAAGAAGAAGCGCCGGTGAAGAGTGAAGGGCAAGAGGTGGCTGTCTCCTCATATAAAGAAGCCAAGGTGTTGGTGCAAGCAGGAGAGACTCAGAAGTGGGGGCAGGTTCTGGACATCCTAGTGAAGCAAGATATGTATGGCTTGGGGTACCGCCCATCTCCCTCACAGAGTGCGCCTAAGTACAAGGGACCTGTGGTGTTCACGCCCGGAGGGGTGAGCTTCGAAAGGATTAATGCCGTGTCTGATACGGAGGAAGTGGATAGCGACTGCGACATGGACGCATGGATTCGACCCAGCACGCCGGGGCAAAGCCTATGCAACTGGTCCATCCAGGACGTCATCCAAGTCACCAAACAGTAATGCGTTGTTTTTTTCATTGTATGATCACATGCCTTGCCCGGGGCATCGTTGACCTCGTCTTAGGGCCTAACTGTTTACCTGTATGTTTGTATGATCAATAAATGACGACGTTTTTTACATTCAAATGTTGTGATCCTTTTCTTTCTGTTTTTATTTTTCAATAAAATGGCAGCGTGGTTATGTATTTTGCTTGTATATCATTTTGAAGCACTTAACCGTTTCCCTCGCAGGATTCATGAATTTTCAGATGACATCGACCAAAGACTTCCTATGACTCGTTTAGACTTCGAGCATCCGATCTTCCAAGCTGAGGAGGAGATTGTTGAGGATAATGACTTATCAGAAGAGCTGAGTCGGTTGTTGAAGCAAGAGGAGAGAGTCATTCTACCGCACCAGGAAGAGATTGATATTGTCAATTTAGGGTCTGAAGAATGCGTCAGGAATATCCGTATAGGGGCCGCGTTGCAGGATGACATCAAGCAAGAGCTTATTGAGATGCTGTGCAAATACAGCGATATATTTGCTTGGTCCTACAAGGACATGCCGGGTTTAGATACCGATATGGTTGTTCATCGTCTGCCGTTGAGGGAAGATTGCCCGCCTGTGAAGCAGAAACTCAGAAGGACTCGTCCTGACATGGCTGTAAAGATAAAGGAAGAAGTGCAGAAGCAATGGGATGCTGGATTCCTGGCTGTCACCACCTATCCCACTTGGGTCGCTAATATCGTGCCTGTGCCAAAGAAAGATGGCAAGGTTCTAATGTGTGTTGATTATAGGGATCTAAACAAAGCGAGCCCGAAAGATGATTTCCCGCTGCCGCATATTGATGTGTTAGTTGACAACACAACTCAGTTTTCGGTATTCTCTTTCATGGATGGATTTTCGGGGTACAACCAGATCAAAATGGCTCCGGAGGATATGGAAAAAACGACCTTTATCACCCCGTGGGGAACCTTCTGTTATAAGGTGATGCCCTTTGGTTTGAAAAATGCTGGGGCAACATACCAGCGGGCTATGACAACGCTCTTTCACGACATGATGCACAAAGAGATTGAGGTGTATGTCGATGACATGATTGCCAAGTCTCAAACAGAGGAAGAACATCTGGTTAATCTGCTGAAGTTGTTCAAAAGGCTGAGGAAGTTCAGGCTGAGGCTGAATCCTAACAAGTGTACCTTCGGAGTGAGATCCGGGAAGCTACTGGGGTTCATTGTGAGCAAGAAAGGAATCGAGGTCGATCCGGCAAAAATAAAAGCAATACAAGAGATGCCAGCACCGAGAACAGAAAAAGAAGTCCGTGGATTCTTAGGGAGATTGAACTACATTGCTAGGTTCATCTCTCACCTAACGACCACGTGTGAACCTTTGTTCAAACTGTTAAAGAAAGATCAAGCGGTGGTCTGGAACGACAATTGCCAAAGGGCATTTGAAAATATAAAAGAATACTTGCAGGAACCTCCGGTGTTGATACCCCTAGTAGCGGGACGACCGCTGATTATGTATCTGACGGTTCTTGAGAACAACATGGGTTGTGTTCTCGGTCAACATGACGAGACAGGAAGGAAAGAGCATGCAATTTACTACTTGAGTAAAAAGTTCACTGATTGTGAATCTCGATACTCTATGCTCGAAAAGACGTGTTGTGCATTGGCGTGGGCTGCCAAACGTCTAAGACAGTACATGCTGAACCATACAACCATGCTGATATCGAAGATGGATCCGATCAAGTATGTGTTTGAAAAGCAAGCGCTCTCTGGAAGGATCGCTAGATGGCAAATGGTATTGACAGAATACGATATCCAGTATGTTTCCCAGAAGGCCATTAAGGGAAGTGTTCTGTCCGAATATCTTGCCGAACAGCCGATTGAGGATTATCAGCCTATGAAGTTTGTGTTTCCTGATGAGGACATAATGTACTTGAAGGCTAAAGATTGTGATGAGTCGTTGCCTGATGAGGGTCCTGAGCGGAGTTCCAAGTGGCAATTGATTTTTGATGGGGCTGTCAATTCGTACGGTAGTGGGATTGGGGCAATCATTACAACTCCCCACGGGTCGCACATCCCGTTTACGGCCAGATTGACTTTTCCAGTGACGAATAATGAAGCCGAGTACGAAGCTTGTATTATGGGGTTAGAGGAGGCTGTCGATCTGAGGATCAAGAATCTGGACGTATATGGGGATTCAGCATTGGTTGTGAATCAGATTAAGGGAGAGTGGGAGACACGCCAACCTAATCTGGTACCGTACATGAATTATGCGAGAAGGTTGTTACCTTTCTTTGATAAGGTGGAGTTTCATCATGTACCTCGGGCGGAGAATCAAATGGCAGACGCCCTTGCAACATTATCCTCGATGTATAAGGTCAATTACTGGAATGAGGCTCCCAGGATTGTCATATCTCGCCTTGATAGGTCGGCCTTTGTGTTTGCAATTGATGAAGCATCGAACGGTAAACCTTGGTATTTCGACATACAGAATTTCCTGAAGAACAAGGAATATCCGGCTGGGGCATCCAGTCGTGATCAGAAGACCCTAAGGAGATTAGCAGGCAACTTCTACCTGAATCCCGACGGCGTTCTGTATAGAAGGAACCACGATTTGGTACTCCTCCGATGTGTAGACGAGAAGGAAGCCAATTTACTCATGGAAGAGGTCCATGAAGGAACTTTTGGTACACATGCTAGTGGGCATGCTATGACCCGAAAGTTGTTGCGGGCGGGGTATTATTGGTTAACGATGGAAATGGACTGTTTCAAGTTCGCCAAGCGGTGTCACAAGTGCCAGATCTATGCTGATAAGATCCATGTGCCACCCAGTCCACTGAATGTTATGGCTTCTCCGTGGCCTTTCTACATGTGGGGGATCGATATGATTGGCAAGATTGAGCCTACTGCTTCTAATGGGCATCGCTTCATCCTGGTCGCGATTGATTATTTTACCAAGTGGGTAGAAGCAGCATCTTATGCCAATGTTACGAAACAGGTGGTGGCCAGATTTATCAAGAGGGATATAATCTGCATATACGGTATTCTTGAACGGATCATTACTGATAATGGTTCGAACCTGAACAATAAGATGATGAAGGATCTTTGTCGGGAGTTTAAGATCGAGCATCATAATTCATCTCCGTACAGACCCAAGATGAATGGCGCTGTTGAAGCGGCCAACAAGAACATAAAGAAGATTGTTCAGAAGATGGCGGTAACGTATAAGGATTGGCATGAGATGTTGCCGTTTGCTTTGCACGGTTATCGCACAACGGTGCGTACATCAACCGGGGCAACTCCGTTCTCGCTGGTGTATGGCATGGAGGCAGTCCTGCCATTGGAGGTGAGATACCATCTTTGAGGGTTTTGCTTGATGTTCAGCTTGATGAGGCAGAGTGGGTGAGAAATAGATTGAATCAGCTGAGCTTGATAGACGAGAAGAGATTGGCATCAATTGCACATGGTAGGCTGTATCAGAGCCGGATGAAGAAAGAGTTTGACAAGAAGATTCGACCTCGAAGCTTTCAGACGGGTGATCTTATGCTGAAGAAGATTCTCCCACCGCAATCGGATCACAGGGGCAAATGGACTCCCAATTATGAAGGACCATACGTCGTGAGAAAGGTCTTCTCCGGAGGAGCCTTATTGTTATCCACCATGGATGGTGAAGACTTTTCATCCCCTGTGAACTCGGACGCAGTCAAAAAATACTTTGCTTAAAAATTGACCCGCTGGACAGTAAAAAGAGAGTCCAGGCAAAAATGGGGCATCCTGGCGAACCAAAAACAGAATAAACGGTTCGGGCAAAAGTTAGGGATAAAATAAAAAAAATGTACACCCACGAAGTTGAAAACCTACACTGGGCGGCTTCGGCAAAAAGGGGTATCCCGGTGAATTGAAAACCCGCAAAGGGCGATTCACGCAAAAGTTAGGGATTTGAGAAGCAAATGACTGCGGTCCAAGTTTGATTGCTTAGTGGTTTGGGAGCATCTGGGGGGTCAACTATCCAAAACAATCTCTTCCGAAGACAGAGATCAGGAAAGCGTCAGAGTCCGGTGAGTCATAGGAGGATCAGCTCATGGTGTTCGTCTGTAACACGTTGCCGACATGTGTACAAATTTTATTCTGTATCTTTGTACATTCCTGCATTTTGTTTATGTGTGACTACCTCTTTTCAGGAGTTGCATCTGATGTACAAATCTTGCCTATTTTTAGGCCGTTATCAATAAAATGTGTTATTCAGTGTAGTGTGTGTGACTTTGGGTTTAATTTTTACAGTTTTGTTTGTAGAGAACGCCGATGTTTTTGATAAACTTACATGTGTGTAAACAGGCGGGCCTCGACCGATGATTGTTAAAACCGGAAATTACCTGAATGGCTGTCATGGGTGATTACCAAGATGTTTCTTTTTGCATAGATTGTCTTATGTTTGCTTGTTGACTTTTGCAGGTATTCAAAAGCTCGCAAAGTTCCCCGCCCGAGTCCATGGCAGGCTAGTACCCTCTCCAGAGGATGAATGTTGTGTCTTTCCCCAGTGAAGTCGCCCCAGGAAAATTTGAATGTTGTCTCCCCAGGAGAGTGGAGATTGCGTCAAAGGAAGAGATCAATGTATCTTTAATAGTTCAGAATTGGCTTATCAAGCAGAGCAGAGTCCTCCCCAGCAAGGGTCGAGACGGATATGATTAACTCGCCCAAAGAGTCTTGTGTAGTGCGAATCAGAGCACACCGGTCAATCCCTAGCTCAGTGATAGCAGGATGAACTATCCCCACATGGCGTAATCAGAGTGTTGATACCTTCTGAAAGCAGTTTCCAGGATGGCTTTTCTCTTTCCCCAACAGGTTGATCCTTCCTCGTCAGGACGATCATTTTCAGCAGAGTTTGAAGTTATGAGTTTGTGAGCTACTTTCCCAGCAGGATGGTTATCTTCAACGGAGTTAGTTCATCTTTCCAGCATTTATTTTGTTGGAAACGTATCGGTAGTATTCCGGTTATCCCCAGCGGATCCAGTTTGTCTTCAGCATTTATTTTGCTGAAGTACCTCTTTGCATAAGCATGCATCATAAGCACTTGCATTTTGCACGAATACGTAGCATTTCCATGCAGTATGGAAGCATTACGGCATTATCAGGCATGTGCATTTGGAAACGTAAGCAGGATTGATTACCCGTCCAGCTTCAGGTGTATTTTCTCTGTCGATAAGTGAGGTCGCGGTTCGCGGAGATGTGCATATGTTTGGTTTGCGACACAGGACGCGCAGTGATCGTGTTTTCTCCTGTCAAGAGAGTTGTGGCGCAGGGCACGCAGTGATCGTGGTCATCGTTATGGTGGGGGGATTTGTGGTAGAGTACGCAGTGATCGTATTCATCCTGTATGTTTTGTTTGTGGCACAGGACGCGCAGTGATCGTGTTTTCTCCTGTCAAGAGAGTTATGGCGCAGGGCACGCAGTGATCGTGGTCATCGTTATGTTGTGGGGATTTGTGGTAGAGTACGCAGTGATCGTATTCATCCTGTATGTTTTGTTTGTGGCACAAGATGCGCAGTGATCGTGTTTCCTCCTGTCAAGAGGGTTGTGGCGCAGGGCACGCAGTGATCGTGGTCATCGTTGTGTTGTGGGGATTTGTGGTAGAGTACGCAATGATCGTATTCATCCTGTATGTTTTGTTTGTGGCACAAGACGCGCAGTGATCGTGTTTCCTCATGTCAAGAGGGTTGTTGCTCAAGGCACGCAGTGATCGTGGTCATCGCTATGTTATGGGGATTATATGGGGGGGCCATACGCGCAGTGATCGTGTTCATCATGTCATATTCCCCTAGCAGAGTTTGCTTGGTCAAACACCTTTTTCCCCCCAGCTGAGTCTTTCTCAGGATGCTGTGGTGTCAGCATTGGAAGATGGTAATGCAGATATTTGGGTGGTTACCCGTAGTTTCCCCAGCAGAGTTATATTCCCCAGCAGGGTGTTACTTCAACGAGTTGCTTGGTTAAGTTCCTCGTATTTTCGCCAAAGTTATTCTCGTCAAGGTTCTTGGTTAAGTTCCCAATTTCCCCAGCGGAGTGTTTTCAGGATACCTATTGCCAGAATAGGTATTTGACGGCCATCGTCAGAATTGTCCTCTCAGAGCTGCTTGGTTAAGTTTCTCGTGTCCCCGCGGGGCTGCTCGTTCAGGTACGAACGGAAGGTTGGTAAGTGAAATCAACATTTTCTCGCTGTTTAGCGTCTGCTCGTTCAGGTACGAACGGAAGGTTGGTAAGTGAAATCAACATTTTCTCGCTGTTTAGAGTTTGCTCGTTCAGGTACGAACGGAAGGTTGGTAAGGGAAATCAACATTTTCTCGCTGTTTAGCGTTTTCTCGTTCAAGTACGAACGGAAGGTTGGTAAGGGAAATCAACATTTTCTCGCTGTTTAGCGTTTGCTCGTTCAAGTACGAACGGAAGGTTGGTAAGTGAAATCAACATTTTCTCGCTGTTTAGCGTTTGCTCGTTCAGGTACGAACGGAAGGTTGGTAAGGGAAATCAACATTTTCTCGCTGTTTAGCGTTTGCTCGTTCAAGTACGAACGAAAGGTTGGTAAGTGAAATCAACATTTTCTCGCTGTTTAGTGTTTGCTCGTTCAGGTACGAACGGAAGGTTGGTAAGTGAAATCAACATTTTCTCGCTGTTTAGCGTTTGCTCGTTCAGGTACGAACGGAAGGTTGGTAAGTGAAATCAACATTTTCTCGCTGTTTAGCGTTTGCTCGTTCAGGTACGAACGGAAGGTTGGTAAGTGAAATAAACATTTTCTCGTTGTTTAGCGTTTGCTCGTTCAGGTACGAACGGAAGGTTGGTAAGTGAAATCAACATTTTCTCGTTGTTTAGCGTTTGCTCGTTCAAGTACGAACGGAAGGTTGGTAAGTGAAATCAACAATTTTGCTCACTGGTTAGTGTAGGCTCATTTCTTCAGAATGGGATGGTCTACGGACAATATCAGATTATTTCATAAACAGGTTGATGGATAGGTGTTTAGTTGTCGCTGAGGCAACGGAAATCAGTTCCCTGGTTAATTCTCCCCAAGCGTTGGTGTGCGTAATTTATTGTTGCGGTTGGTAAATTTCCGGGTTTATTGATATTCAACCGTCTCGTACCTCGACTATCTGAAGGTCGTTCGCTCTTCATCCAGTCGGGTCCAAGCCGTTTGAATAGGGGCAGCTGTTGCACCCTAAAATTTGACCAACCGGTTCCCGATCCTGATTTACGTTGCGGCAAATTTTTACATTCGCATTCGCATACCACGTACATTACATTTTAATCCTACAGATGATGTCAGAATTGCAGCCTGGTTTCCACCTATAGGACGTCTCAGACCGGTTTGGGTAATCGGAGGTTATTTCGGGAAATTGTGCGCTTCTCGGTGTTTTCAGCTTACATGGTGGTTTTTTGGGATATTCTGATGTCCGGGGTTTACCGTTTATTCCAGTCTGGTCTCGCGTTCCTTTTATGGGAGTTATTCGCTTTTATTGTTCTTTTAGAACTTTATAGATTTGTCTAGGTTTTAATTGGGTTTTATTAGCATTTTAATAGAATAGTGTTAATATAGAATTTAAATAGATCCTTTTAATATTTTTAATAGATTTTTATCATTTTTAGAATATATTAGATATTAAATAGTTTTAATCTTTTTTTTAGAATATGTTAGATTTCTCTAGAATATTAGATAAATAGAATGTATTTCCTCTTAATAGGTAATAGGATCGATAGAAATTAATAGTTTTTAAAATTTTTAGAAGATTATTTGAATAGGTTTTAATATAGATTTCATATATAAATTTTATTTTTTAATATAGGTTTTTATAGTTTTCTTAAATGATAGGTAGATCTTTTTAGAGTTAACTAGGATATTAATTGGTTTTAATTAGATTTAATTAGTTTTATCCTGACTAGGTCATTAATCCATTAGCATTTTCATTTTTCATTAGCATTTAATTTGGTTTAGTCTTTAATGCATCTAATAGTAAGCTTAATCCATTAATCGTGCCATAATCATGCATTAGTCCAGGTATTGGTTTAGTGGGCCAGTCATTATCCAAGTCCAGTCAAAGCCCAGGTGTACAGGTGTCTATAAATACTGAGTGCCACATGTCCTTCCCTTTTTCTCCAGCCACCTCACTTTCCAAACTCGTGCATGCGCAACACGTCACACTCCACTACCTCTCTCCTGCCACACGTGTTTCTCTCCCAGATTCTTCCCCTGCCACGTGTCCAACCCTCAGCCTCCCGGTGACACCTGTAATCCACTACGCCCCCTCACCGCCGGCCATGCAGCCGCCCGCCGGACCACCCTCCTTCATCGTAACCGTCACCGGAGTCTGTTGATCCCGCCGGAAACTGCAGATTTCCAGGAATTCCAAGAAATCCTTCTTCACTCCTCCATCAACTTCCTCACCGGAAAACGCATAGACTGCCGGAATCTTCATCGGTGTTGAAGTTTTTCCAGAACGATGATACTCATAATCTATTCTTCAGATTTACAAGAACTTCATCCATCAACACTCAAGCTTGCCAAGAACTCCACCTCTGTTTTCCAGATTCGCAAGATCTTCATCATTCTTCAGCTCCAGATTTCAACAATCCGTAGAATCTTCAAGCGCGTTCTTCGTCTGTTCAAGTTTTTCTCCAGATTCTTCAAGCAAACCTTCGAAGAAGGACTTTCCGGAACCTTGTCTTCGCAAGATCGCCTACGTATTCACACCAAGTTCAAGATCTTCCTCCGTGGATTCTTCAGATCACCGTCCATCTTCCTAGAGTTTTTTTTCCAGATTCTTTGAAGATTGCCTTCAGAAGACTTCCAGAGCTCCGCGAGCTTGTTCAACTTCCTTCAAGACTCTTCACAGCTTCGTCGCCTTTGTTAGTTCTCCAGGTTTTTATTCTTGTTCCCTGAATCATCGCATGTTAATGAAAGATGATTATGTAGTTTTCTTTGAAGGTGATCCTGAGTTTGGGTTAGGGTTTGGGGGTAATGGTGGACTGATGAGAGTTTTCTGTGTGATTTGTTTGCATGAATGAAAGGTGGTGAGGGATAGCGTTTGAAAGGTTTCAGATGCGATTAGGGTTTTGACATTGTTGAGAGAGTTTGAGAGAGAGTTTGGGAGAACAGCAGCGCAGTAGGGTTAGGGAGTGAACAGTGAACGATTTTTTGGGGTGAGGGATGGTTTTGTTTGTTGTTTGATTGGGTTAGGGTTTGAGTTTGGGCTAGGCCCAAACAATATGAATTGCTATCGCTACCCCCTCCTTACTCGTTGACCCCTCCCCTGGCTGTGTGAACTGAATGAATTTCGTGGGCTTAATGAACATTTTGCTGAGTGCCCCCCCCCTTGTTTTGTTTTCTTTTTTAATTTCTTTGTTTTGTCCATGTTAGAAAATAATTCCTAAAAATAGTAGGATTATCCAATTAATTCCCTTCTTTTTTCTACAGGTTCATAGTTCAATTTAGGATTTTATGGTGCAAAAATATTAATTTTATCATGCATTTTAAGTTTTATTGCATTTTTTGCATTTTAATTGGTTTTGAATATTGATTTGTGATGTGTCTGCCTTGCTGATTTTATTTCTCTCGCTTGGTATTGGATTTTGCTTTAGTTTTTTAGTATGTTGTACTAGACTAATGCATGCTCCCCATAGATTTTTCATAGATTTTTTAGAAATTGATTGATGTTGTTTTAGGGTTAGAGAGTAGAGACCTCATAACTTGCTGGTTAACCCTTGACCATTCATATGTTAGGGATTGTTTAGTAGCCTTAGAAGTTGACTTAGGCTTTGAGATTTGATCTTGGGATCATAGAGCCATGTAGGTTTCCCCTAGATTTTTGGTAGATTTTTATAGAGTGTTCTGTTATTTTTGCATGAGCTTGAGAATAGGAGAAGTCTTGAGGGCTTCTGACTTTGAAGTTCAACTGTGGTTGAACTTTAGAGATAGTTTCTTTTGGTTTGAGGGTCTGTGGTTTCTTCTTGAAGATGGAGGCTGGATGAAGACTTGATGGAGCTTGCAAGGATGCATGGACCTAGTCTAGGAGCTTGCTCTCTTTCTGTGAGGTTTGAGATCCTGAAGTTTGAGGGAAATTCATGGTACTTTCCTGAGGAAGGCACTATGGATGTCTTTCATTCTTTCTTCTCACCTCTTTCTTAAGTATCCAATGATGTTGGAGCCTTCATGTGAGTTTAGTTTCTCCTGAGGAGGAATGTAAACCGTTCACAGTTGTTGAGCCACATGGGATATGATTCCTAAGTGGAAGCCCCCTAGTATTTTCCAGAGGAAGGCACTATGGGTCTGTTCACTTAGTTCCCTTAGTTCAGGTAGGATTTCTTAAGTATCCAATGATGTTGGAGCCTTCATGTGAGTTTAGTTTCTCCTGAGGAGGAATGTAAACCGTTCACAGTTGTTGAGCCACATGGGATATGATTCCTAAGTGGAAGCCCCCTAGTATTTTCCAGAGGAAGGCACTATGGGTCTGTTCAATTAGTTCCCTTAGTTCATGTAGGATTTCTTAAGTATCCAATGAAGTTGGAGCCTTCATGTGAGTTTAGTTTCTCCTGAGGAGGAATGTAAACCGTTCATAGTTGTTGAGCCACATGGGACATGATTCTTAAGTAGAAGCCTCCTAGTCCTTTCCTGAGGAAGGCACTATGGGCCTGTCTACTTAGCTCCCTTTCTTTGGTAAGCTTGTCTTGAAGCTTGAAGAATGGGATTGATTTCTCCCTTTAGGGTTTTGCTTAGGGTTTTGCTTAGGGTAGATTAGGGTTTTGTTTTAGGGTTGTTTAGGGTCTTGCTCAGGGTTAGTTTCTTGCTTTTGGATAGGAGTTTGCCAGGCTGGTTAGCCTTCTCTTTGTGTTGATTGACTTGTGTGGTGTTGTGATACATTAGACTTAGGGGTTCATGTAGATATTTCTGAGATAGGTGCATCTTAGAAATAAGCCTGCTCGTGTGCATGAGAAGTTGAGGTGGTCCTCCTTCTGCTTGATTGTTATTGAGTGGCTTTGCTTGTTGGTATTTGGTAGAGATGAGCTCCCTTACCTCTGTGGTTTGTGGCCTTTGTGCCTTGCTTGTTTGGTTTTGCATTCATGCATATTTCCAGTATTTATTTACTTTGCAGTGATTCCTATTTGCTGTTTAGTTCTGTTGCCATGATCCCTTAGGAGCTCTAACTTCTCCGCTGCGGAGGATTTATGATAGACATTAGGTGGGTTAACCAGGCATGATAACATTAGGTAGATTCCCCTTTTCAACCATAGTTTTAGGGTGTCTCTTTCCTTTCTCAAAACAACAGAAAAACACTTCATAAAGGATAAAACAAAAGTGAATTCATTTCTTCCGTCAAAAGATTTGAACAAACATCAAAACCTTTTGTCCTCCTGGACTGTGAAAACCCTTGGTTAAGGTGCATTTTCCCATAAAAAACACTTGAACAGCTTGTGTCGTGCGTAGCCTGAACTACGTTTGCTCTAATCTTTCATGCCGTGTGGAAGTACGTAGGCACAGGACGCGACGTCCTGGCGAGCAACCTTCCCCCCGTCTAGACGTAGGTAGCCGAACTACGTTGACTTTGACTTTCCCATTGCACGAGGGAGTACGTAGGCCCAGAACAACGTATGTTCTGCCGAGTCCTGTCCTTTTCTTTTCTTTTCAGACTGACCACTAGCGTAGATAGATAAACACACCCTTTTCCTTATAAACACCAAGCGTGGATCCCGTCGAGTACGATGGACGTGAGAGGTGCTAATACCTTCCCCTTGCGTAACCGACTCCCGAACCCAGGTTTTGGTTGCGATGACCATACCTTTCCCGTTTTTTGCGAGGTTTACTTCGAGCGTTTCCTTTCCCTCCGTTGGGATAAATAACACACGGTGGCGACTCTTCTGTCATGCCGGCGCCGATTTTCGCAGTAGCGACAGTCACTTCATCAATATTACCATTCGAAATAAATAATGTTTAACAACAAGTAGTAACTAACAGAAAAGAAACTACAAATGCAAATGATAAAAAGTCTGAGGACTGCCAATGCTGAGGACGTCTTCCTGTCTGGACCACTGGCCTCTGGGAATAACCCTCTGAATCTGCGATCTCAGACAACTGAGAGGTTGTCATGCACAACCAAAACTCCTTCTGGAAAGGAAATGCACCCTTTGTCGATCAACTGTTGCACTTTTGCTTGAAAAGCTTTGCAATCTTCAGTTGAATGCCCCGAGGATCCACCATGGTATCAACACTGAGCACGGGGATTGTACCCCGGAGGGTAAGGCTCTGGCACGGGCTTAAGAGCTTTAGGTTCCACCAAAGAATTCTGAATCAAATGTGGCAAAATCTGGCTATACGGCACAGGAACGGGATGAGAAGGAGCATTCCTTCGTTCCAAGTTGTTACGAGGTCGGTTCTGATTCTGGCGTTGATTCTGATAACCTCGGCCATGGGCTCGTGGATTTGCAAGAGGAGCGACATAAGGTTCCCGATGTGGTGCCCTAGGCACAATTGTCCGTCCAGAGTAACGAGACACAGAAGATACCGACCACTGAGAAGACGAAGAACCAACAGATTTCACTGATTCGTCTTGAGGATACCCAACATCTGTCATGACTGCATTGACCACAGTTTCATCTTCAGTTTGAAAGCTACAGAGAGATTCGGTTTCACCAGCCTGACTGCTCGAAACATTCTGGATTCTTCCAGTCTTTACACCATACTCGATGCGTTCTCCTGCCCTCACCAATTCAGAGAAATTTGGTGCAACTCCAAGCATTCTTTCGAAGTACGGGCTCTGCAAGGAGTTTACGAACATGCCTTTTAACTCTCGGTCTAGAAGCGGTGGTTGCACTCTAGCAGCAAATTCTCTCCATCTCTAAACATACTTCCTGAAAGGTTCATTGTTCCCTTGAGACAATTCTTGCAGCTGCATGCGACTAGGAGCTACATTAAGATTGTAGTCGTACTGCTTCAGAAAAGCATTGGCTAAATCCACCCATGATCGGATCTGATCACTCTCTAACTGCATGTACCAACTCAGAGATGCCCCAATCAGACTGTCTTGAAAGCAGTGAATCATCAACTTGTCGTTATGCATAAACGAAGTCATTCTTCGGCAGAACATCACCAAATGTTGCTTCGGGCAACTATCTCCTTCGTACTTTTCAAACCTCGGCGCTCTGAACTTCGGAGGTAACACTAGGCCAGAAACCAGACACATGTCTGCAGCATTGGGGTTAACAACGTCTTTACCTTTCAAGGCTTTGAATCTTTCATCCAATGCACGAAACCTTTTAGCATACACGAGAGCCAATGGGTCTTCAGTATTTGCTATCGGGACCTCTCTTCGGGGATTTGGCACAGGGAAAACAACACCCTAATGGCCTGAGGTATCCATAGACGGAGAGCGTTTACTTCGGACAATAAACTGCTCATGTAGATCTCGGTCTTCAACAGAAGGTTGTACAAGTCGAGCTGCAGTAAGGTTGTTCACTTGCGAAAAGTCTTCATCAGGCATAGAACCATACAGAGGATTGGACGTCACAGTGAAACCTGACAAGGTATCAACATCCTGGAAGTTGCTTTCTGACATAACTACCAACAACTTTCAACTGACTTCACTGCTTGATTCTAATCAATTCTGCTTCAACCCCTTGGTCGTCTTCTAACAATCAACCCTTGCTCAGACCAAACACCGGAGAATCACCCTCTGAAGCAAAACAAAGGCTGGATAAGAGCTCTGTCTAGCTGGAGAATGATATGCAATATGATGTCGAGATGCTTATGCAAATGCAATGCAAGATGCAGCAAACACGGGATCACAGCCCCCACAAAGCTCTGATTACTGCTGCGCTGCTGAAGGGATAAGTTTGCTCTGACGAGAGAAAACCAAAATATCGGGTAGGCTGGAAGTCAAGTTTCCTGCAAAAACCCTCCCACTCACTGGTATGGACCTAAACTGACACAAGTTCGACATCCTATGCGGTCGTCGGCGTCACATACTTTCAAGACTGATGATACGATACCCAGAAGGTGTGGCATCATCATGTCCTGAAGAGGCCTCACTTAGCCAACTTCCAAATGATCGGTCCCCAGAGTCGATAATCCTCCAAACTAACAACCCCCACAACCCAAAGGGTTGAAAAAGAAGTCAACCGGGAGAACCTCGTCTGAGCGTGGATTTCATGAGACACTAGTGCCTGCGAAGCAAGCACGCGCCCACTAATTTCCACAACTAATGCTAGGTACACTCAAGCCTGGGTCTGGCTTCTCACTCATCAGAGTTCCCATCTCGCAACAGCACAATAGCAACAGATAATAATATAGTGCGGGAAATGTAAATACATCAGTAATATACAACATACAACACAAAAATAAACACCCACAGACACGCAAACAAGCGCTAGGATTGACTCCCTCAGGGGACGTTAGATCCCCATATTGACTCGCATAAGGGACGTTGGATCCCCAGGAAACTATCAAGTCCCCAGCAGAGTCGCCAGCTGCTGGGGATGACCCAGACAACTAGAAAGAAAATCCAAGGTGAGACTCGCATAGGGAACCATCGCAATCCCCAGCAGAGTCGCCAGTTGTCGCTTCCGCGAAAATAAGGTGCCGACAAAACAGAAGTGTCGCCACCTTTCGTTATTTATCCCTCGGAACGGGAAAGGAAACGATCGGAAAAACCTGACGAAAAAGGTATAAGACAAGGTCATCACAACCGTTGTCTGGGTTAGGGAGTCGGTTACACAAGGGGAAGGTATTAGCACCCCTCACGTCCATCGTACTCGATGGGATCCACGCTTGCTGGTTTGTCTAAAGGGTGCAAAACAATCTATCTACGGCTGCTAAATCTAAATGGAAAGAAACTGACTCGATAGAGCGTCGCACTCTATGCCTACATATTCTCATCAGAGAATGAGAAATCAGAGTCTACGTAGTTCGGGAAACTACGGGGGAATTTGCTTGGCAAGACGTCGCGTCTTGTGCCTACGTATTCTCGTCAGAGAAATCAGAGCATGACGTAGTTCAGGCTAACTACGGCTAGACAGGGGTGTTCTCGATCACACAGGGGTGAGAGATCAAGTTGGTTTTAGAGGTACGGGAACCTACGGGAACTAGAACTACGGTCTGGTCTCAAATGCGCTCGGGCAAGAGAAAAGGATAACATCAGTCGTTAGCGGGAAAGTCTCGATCGCACGACAGCGAGAGAACAAAAAGGTTAGTTGTTAGTGTGCTCTCTAGGATATCGCATCCTATGCCTACATATTCTCATCAGAGAAAATCATAGCAGCTGTAGTTCAGCCTACTACAGCTAAAACAGGGAAACAGAGAAAAGGGAAAAGGGAGTTCGCTAGGATATCGCACCCTATGCCTACGTACTCTCGTCTGGTACAAGAGATCAGAGCAAACGTAGTTTGACGGACTACGGGCTACGGGGAAGGTGGCTCGCCAATACGTCAGTATTGTGCCTACGTACTCTCAACAGGTATGAGAGATTAGAGCTTACGTAGTTTGGGAAAACGAGTCTCGATTGCACGGGGGCAAGAGAAGGGGTCTCAATCGCCTGAACGCGAAAGAACGGGGTTTCGATCGCACGGGGGCGAGAACAAAGAGGAAGCAGGCTTACACCTAAACGGGAAGGAACTCGGGACACACATGCAAGAACCTAAGGCGTAGGAGCGAATGCGTCGCATGTCACCCAAAAGGTACCATACTAAACATCCTAGACGATTGAGAAGAAACTCCTCAACTGTCATTTCCTACGTATCTAACGATACAACTCAAAACACTCGACGGTTGCCTGAAGACTTGAATAAGACGATGATGATGTTGAACGAAGCGGCTCCTGGGCTCCTGACGTGCGTGCAAGCTCCATTCCAATCTTCTCCTCTCTGGATCCTTGATGATGACGCTCGAACCAGGAACAATGTAACGCTTAGACCGTCATGGTTCGATTTATACGAGAAATCGAACTCTAAGAGGTAGCGTATTGATATCCGTGTCAAAGACAAGATAGAGAAATGATATCGAAAATCATTCTCCAATTGAATCGTGTCACACGGCCAGCCAAAAATAACATCGAAGAATAAAATCAGATAGACGAAAATAGGAGAGAAAATAGGAGACAAATCCACTAACAAATGGAAATAAAAGTCTACTCCTAAAATGCGGCAATTAATTTCTAATAGAAAATATTCTAAAGAATTAAATCTATAAATCCCCTAAAAATATCTAATTCCTAATTTCCTTACAAAGGAATAAATCCTAAATTTCTATTCTAGAAAAATATAAAGGAGAACTCTAAGAGAAATATTATCTAAAACTCCCTAAAGGGCATAATATGCTAATTACAACCTATTCTAAGAATTATATTATCTAAATTCTATTAAGAGAAAATATACTAACAATTATAGTCTAAGCATATTAAACTAAAACAATTCTCTAAAGAAAATTAAATCCTAACTATAATCCTAACATGCTAATCAATATGCTAATTATATTCTAGAATTATTAAACTATTCTAAAAAGAATTTACAATTAAAATCATACAAGAATATTAACAAAAATGTACAGGGGGGGGGGGTGATGAGAGATAACGGGGGTGTAATCAGAAATCTGTTGGGGTTGTTAGGCCCAACCCGTCTAACAGCCAAAAGAGAACAAAGAAAGGCTGGGGGTGTGGCCAGCAAACGTTGGGCCCAGCCCAACAACAAAACTAACGTCCACACAAAGAAGCAAAAAAAAAAAAAAAGAGACAGGGGTGAATGGATGAAACAGAGGGATACGAATCCAAAACTACAATTGGGCTTAAGGGCTCAGCCCACTGACCCGGTCCACAACAGTTCCCCTTCCATCCTCCTTCTCCCAAAGCTTCACAGAAACCCTAACTCCTTCTACATAGACTCGCCGCCAGTGACCTTTCCTCTGTCTCAACTCTGTTACAGAACAATTCCACAAATCAGAACCATACACTTCCCCTGTTAATCCTGACGCTAACGACTTGGATGATGATAGCACGATGAAGGTCTTGACGGAATCTAGAAAAAGCTTGACGAAGCAATTGACGTTGCTATGATGAACACGCGAAGCTTTGGAGATCTTTGAAGTCGTTGGACGATCTATGAACAATGACGATTGCATGAGGTTCTTGAAGTTCTGGCGAAGAATCTCCGATGAGCATCTTTGAAGATTCTTGATGAAGATCTTTAGATCTTGATGAAGCTTGATGTTGAACTGAACGATGATTGAAGATTTCTGGAGAATATCGCTACGAACCATGATCGCGTGCAGAGATCTAGGATCAAGATCTTGAGCAAGTCCTAGAAATTGATTGAGGATCGATTCCCAGATGGATGAAGTTGCATGCTCTTGATGATGTTTGAAGATTTCTGGAGGATCTTCATGAACATGATGAAGATCAACGAACATGATGAATATCCACGAAGAAATTCTGGAAACTCTGATGAAGAACTGATGACGATTCTTGCTATCGTTATTGATGGATATTGGAGAAAGAAATCTGGAAAACGATGTGAAGAAGATGAAGTTCATACGGATCTGGATGAAGCTTTGAAGGATCTTGAAGTTTCTAGGGAAAACGATGAACATCGATGAAGATTACGATGAACATTGATGAGTTAGATCGGGCGAATGGTGAATCTCAGATGAACACAGTTGGAAGTTGTGTGAAGTTCCTGGGGAAACACTGGAAATTTTGATGAATGGATGAACCTCGCATGTGTTTTCCGGCGACGGTTGCAGAATCTGGCGAGATTCTGGCCATGGAAACCACCGTGAGATTTCTCCGGTGACAATGGAGAAGTGTTTCATGCGAGGCCTGAGAAGTCACCACCTCAGGGGGTTGCGTGGCAGGCAGAGACGGAGATAGAGGGAGGTGAGGGACGCGTGGCGTCCATGCAAGAGGGGAGAGAATGAGTGGGAGGTGGGAACATGAGGCTGCCACACGTGGCCCTCATGCAGAGAGTGGAAACATGATGTGGCGGGTGGTGTACACGTGGAAGGAGGTGGAAGGGTGAGAAGCACGCGTGGCTTCCCTTTATACTGCCATGTGGTGGAACCTGGACTCAATGGGCCTCCAAAAATGCCATCTGGCCCACGAAATTATTAAACCCAGACTCAACTTAACTTCACAATTAATACTGATTCATTAAACAACACTAATTAAAAAAATGACACAATTAATGAGTATTAAGAAAAACGAAAATGGCCTAATCTAGATCATTAACTCCTAATCAACCTAACTAAGATGCTAATGATGATTAATACCCTAATTAAAAATCTCAATTAATACTAAACGAGAATTAAAACTGCAATTAAAGCCTAAATGACAATTAAGACTATTCTGAACCTAATTGAAACTAATTAATCTAACTAAAAAACTAATTAATATCTAATTAATATTCTAAAAAGAAATTAATCTAAAAAGAGTTGATTTAAACTCTATTAACCCAACTAATATCTAAAAAATGATTAAAGTAATTCTAAAAAGGAAATTAAAACTAAAAACTATTTAAAAACTTTTAATATCTATTAAAGCTATTTTAAAAAATCTATCTAATATCTAGAAAAATCAATTAAATCCATTAAAAAATTCTAAAAAATAAGGGAAAAATCTAAAAATACAGTACAACCAATTAAACCGATTAGAAAAAAGATGCGCGAATACAACGAAATAAACGGTAAAAACCGGACACCAAGATGTCCTCAAAAACAACAGCGAGAGCTGAACGAGCATCAATTCTCAAAATACGTCCTCGTATTGGCCTGAAATTCCTGAAGCGTGATCAGAGGGCTGTAATCCCGATAAAGTCAATCTGACTGGAAAAAATGCAATGTACGTGGTATGCAAATGCAAAATGAAATGAGTCGAAACATGAGCCAGATTGCGATAAGTAGTTGGTCAAATTTTGGGGTGCAACAGTGAGGAAGACATAATGATCAGCCAGCTATCATCGTTTAATCATGTTGAAGTAAATGGGGAAATCCACGAGACCTTGTGCCAGGCGTTTGAAGCTATTCAGGTCAGAGAGAAGCCTTCTCTGGTGGATAGAACTCCCGAGATTTCTATGTCTTCTTTTAAGGAAGCTCGTGTTGTGGTGGAGTCTGGTTCCTCCCAAGGATGGGGTTAAGTGCTTAGTATTCCCAACAAGCAGGATAAGTTCGGATTGAGGTACCACCCGTCATCTTCTTCCTCACAGAGTGCTCCTAGGTATAGGGGTCCAATGCAATTTACAAGTGGTGGGGTGATCTTCGACAGAATCAATGTCGTGTCTGAAAATGAAGGAGACAGTGATTGTGACATGGACGCATGGATTCATCCATGTGTTCCTGGCCAAAGCTTGAGCAATTGAACCACCAAGGAAGTTGTCCATGTTTCATTTGAAGAGTAATTTATCAATTTTGAATATGCATGTAGCCCTGCGTTCTGCTCAGGACGTGGTGGTTTTCATTTGTAGGGCCTTATCTTGTTTATGTTTGAACATTTTATTTTATCGCTAATCAAAAGGCATCTTTATGCATTCAAATGCTTTGATCCCTATTTTTCTTATTTTTATTTTAACAATAAAATGGCAATGTGGTTTGTTCTTGTTTGTATATCATTTTAAGCATCAATCATCATCCTGCAGGTTTCACATCGTAAATGCCACCGATTCAGACTCGTCTATGACTCGGTATGACTTTCATAATCCGATCTTTCAAGCTGAAGAAGATATTGATGAAGACGAAACCATGCCTGAAGAGCTTGCCAGAATGTTGAGACAAGAAGAGAAGGTTATTCTGCCTCATTAAGAAGAGATCAAAGTCGTCATGCTGGGTATAGAGGAAGACAAGAAAGAGGTCAGAATTTGGGCTGCTTTAGAAGATGATGTCAAGAGAAGGATGGTTGAGATGCTCTGAGAGTACAGAGACGTCTTCGCTTGGTCATACGAGGATATGCCAGAACTGGATACAAATATAGTGGTTCATCGTCTACCTCTTCGAGAGGAGTGTCCACCTGTAAAGCAGAAATTGAGGAGAACTATACCAGACATGACCGCTAATATTAAAGAGGAGGTCTAGAAGCAGTTGGACGCCGGTTTTCTTGCTGTTACGAATTATCCTCCGTGGATCGCTAACATTGTGCTTATACCTAAGAAGGACGGTAAGGTCAGGATGTGTGTGGATTATCGTGATCTGAATAGAGCGAGCCCGAAAGATGATTTCCTGCTCCCCCACATTGATGTGTTAGTCGATAACACTGCTCAAAATTATTTATTTTCCTTCATGGATGGCTTTTCTGGGTATAACCAAATCAAGATGGCCCTAGAGGACATGGAGAAAACAACCTTTATCACGCCGTGGGGGACTTTTTGCTATAAGGTGATGCCTTTTAGATTGAAAAATGCAAGGGCAACTTATCAGCATGCCATGGTGACTTTGTTTCATGATATTCATCATGAGATTGAGGTTTATGTTGATGACATGATCGCAAAGTCCAAACGGAGGAAGAGCATTTGGTGAATCTCTCGAAGCTGTTAGAAAGGTTGAGGAAATTCATACTAAGGTTGAATCCTAACAAGTGTACTTTTGGTGTACGATCAAGAAATCTAATTGGGTTCATTGTCAGTGAAAAAGGAATCGAGGTAGATCCTGCAAAGATAAAAGTGATACAAGAAATGCCAGCACCGAAAATAGAAAAAGAGGTTTGTGGTTTTCTGGGGAGATTGAACTATATTACAAGGTTCATATCTCATCTTACAGCCACCTGTGAACGATTGTTCAAGATGTTAAAGAAAGATCAGGAAGTTGTCTGGAATGAAAATTGCCAAAGGGCATTCGAAAGGAGAAAAGAATACTTGTAGGAGCCTTCGATACTGATCCCTCTAGTGGCGGGAAGACCTTTGATCATGTACTTGACGGTTCTTGAGAACTTCATGGGTTGTGTACTCGGTCAACATGACGAGACAGGAAGAAAAGAACATGTTATCTATTATCTGATTAAGAAGCTCGCAGATTGTGAGTCTAGATACTCGATGCTAGAAAAGACGTGTTGTGCACTTGGTTGGGCAGCCAAACGCCTAAGGAAGTACATGTTGAATCATACAACCATGCTGATTTCAAAGATGGATCCGATCAAATATGTGTTCGAGTAGTAGGCGCTTTCAGGAAGAATTGCTAGGTGGCAGATGGTCCTGACAGAATACGATATTCAGTATGTTTCCCAAAAGGCCATTAAGGGAAGTGTTTTGTTAGAATATCTCGCAGAGAAACCGATTAAAGATTATCAACCAATGAAGTTTGAATTTCTTGACGAGGATATCATGTTTTTGGAGATGAAGGATTGTGACGAACCGCTACCTGACGAAGGTCCTGAGATAGGCTCGCAGTGGAAGATGATTTCTGAAGGTCCTATTAACTCTTATGGAAGTGGAATTAGGGCAATCATTACAAAGCCTCTCGATTCCCATATACCGTTCACCGCCAGATCAACGTTTGCATGAACCAATAACAAAGCTAAGTATGAAGCATGCATCATGGGTATTGAAGAAGCAATTGATTTGAGAATCAAAAACTTTGATGTATATGGTGATTTAGCTTTGGTCATTAATCAGATTAAAGGAGAATGGGAAACTCGTCAGCCTTACCTGATTCCTTACATGAATTATGCCAGAAGGTTGTTACCTTTCTCTGACATAGTAGAATTTCATCATGTGCCAAGGGCCGAGAATCAGATGGCAGATGCTTTGGCAACTTTATCCTTGATGTACATGGTGAATTATTGGAATGATGCTCTGAGGATCGTCACCTCGCGCCTCGATAGGCCGACTTTCATTTTTGTAGTATAAGAAGCATCTGATGGGAAGCTGTGGTATTATGATATCAGAAACTTTCTCAAGAATCAGGAGTATCCGCCTGGGGCATCGAGCCGGGATAAGAAGAACTTGAGAAGATTGTCTGGAAACTTCTACCTAAACAAAGACGATATATTCTACCGAAGAAACTTCGACTTGGTGTTGCTAAGATGCGTGGATGAAAAGGAAGCGTGATTGCTTATGGAAGAGGTCCACGAGGGTGCTTTTGGTACGCATGCAGACGGACATGCAATGTATTGAAAATTATTGAGGGCAGGCTACTATTGGATGACAATGGAATCTGATTGTTTCAAGTACGCCAAGAAATGCCATAAATGCTAGATTTATGCTGATAAGATGCATGTGTCGCCAAGTCCTCTGAATTTCATGGCGTCTCTCTGGCCCTTTGCTATGTGGGGCATTGATATGATCGATAAGATTGAACCGACTGCATCCAACGGACATCGCTTCATCTTAGTGGCAATTGATTATTTCACTAAGTGGATCGAAGCAGCTTCTTTCGCCAACATCACCAGACAGGTCGCGACTCGATTTATCAAGAAGGACATCATCTATCGTTATGGAGTGCCTGAAAGGATCATTACTGATAATGGTTCTAATTTGAACAACAAGATGATGAAGGAACTGTGCCAGAGTTTCAAGATTGAACATAACAACTCTTCCCCTTATCGTCCGAAGATGAATGGCGCTGTTGAGGCGACCAATAAGAACATTAAGAAGATTGTGCAGAAGATGGTTGTTACCTACAGAGATTGGCACGAGATGTTGCCCTTTACATTACACGTGCAAAATTTGATGCCATAAAGAATCCATAAGCCAAACCACACCACTTAGTCACTTTGCAAATATTGAAATTGAAGCACACTTGAACCTTAATCGCGAATGTAAGTTATCTTGTTTTTAGGACACAAGCAATTTGAGAATGCAAAAGACCCACAAATTCAACTTTGGAACCATGACTCGTGCCTTGAACCTTAAGCAAATATCTTTCCTTAACAAGCCTTTCTTGCCTTAGTATCTTGATCCTGAGGTATCCTTGATCTATAAGAAACCAAATACTTATCTTGATTTTAACGAGATATGGTCCAATCCATCTGAACCATCTTCAAGCATTGTTCCAGGAATGACCCAAGAATGAGAAAGAGCTATAACTGTGTGGCTTAGATCAAAAGGAAACCCTAGAATAACTTCGAGCCAGGATCAATTGGTCATGTTCTAAAATTATTGAATGTAAGAATCTACACATAAAATTACTGCATATGCATAAAATGATGCACACAAAGGTGGGATCTTAGGGTTAAAAATTAGGGTATGACAGATGCCCCTATTTATGTTTCTTCTGTCAAGAGATATGGAGATTGAAATCTTTGTCTCGACGTGATAGCAGAGACTTAAATAAAAACATGCACAATTTTTGGCCCTAAGATATCCCAAAATGCTTATGACATGATATGATATGAATTCAAGAAAGAAACCCTATGAGGACGATGTCACAGGGATAAGCATATATAGAAAACACAGCTGAAGCATAGCTAAGGAATGGAAGACCCGGTGAGGAACAACTTAGCAAAGCAAGACTCCACGGGGAAATATCTAAATCTATTGGGGATGACACTACCAACTGACAATCACAAGGTGTCTTAAACGCATGATATCTCCCAATAGAAAAAGAGTGTGTATTGCTTACTACCAAGAATATGGTAGCCTAAACAACAGACAAGAAACTTGAAAGGAAAGATAACCTACTACCAACAGGTGGTAGCCTAAGTAAAGGTATCCGCTTGAAATGAAATGACGTATATTACCTAATATCGAGTACATGATAGCCTAAGAAAAAGGTAATACACTCATAAGGAAAGATGACCTACTACCGAACATGGTAGCCTAAGCAAATGTATCTGACCAAAAAGATACGGTATATTACCTACTATCAAACATATGATAGCCTAAGAAAAGGTAATAACCTGAAATTAAGCTCCTATGATCAAAATTAATTCAGCTTCTTTAACTAAATGATCCATTTAGAAAATATAAAATAAACTTCCCTAAGGTTCCAAGGTTGTACGCCTTGAACCGGTCTCAGTTCCTTCTTTGGTCAAGTATACCACTTGAAAAGGGTAAAATAAACCTCCCCTCGCCTCAAGGTTGTATGCCGTGAACGGGTCTCAATTTCTTCTTTAATCAAGGTCTTTCACTTGAAAAGGGTGAAAGTAAACCTTCCCTCGCTTCAAGGTTGTATCCCATGAATGGGTCTCAATTTCGTCTTTTACTTGAAAAGGGTAAAATAAACCTCCCTACGCTTCAAGGTTGTATGCCATGAACGAGTATCATTTTCTTCCTGGAAAGATGAATCCTTATGGGAGAGTGTCTTCATAGGGGATTGGAATTTCACTAGAGATTAGAAAACATCGTCGGGGATCTAAAGGAGATGAAATTCGGTTGATTTGCAAAATATGTCTTCTCAAATAAAGAGAAAGATCATCTTAATCTTCATCAAACTTCTCGGAGAGATCCATTTGATGGAAGAAAATTGAATAGTGGACTCACTGGGGAGAACATCACTGAGGAGAAGTATTATTGTAGTTTGAAGTTGCATTTAAGCAAATAAAGTCCTTGTATCAGGAACTCTCAAATAAAGAGAAACACTTGTAAAGTCTTCACCAAACTTCTCTGATGGATTTCCATAGAGATGCCATTTGATGGAGGATAAGTTGATAATCTTGATAAACTCATTGGGGATAGACAAACTGTCTTGAGGAGATCTCTGTTTCTCTTCCAATTAGAAAACCTGAGAACGAAACAAGCTGCTCAAATAAAGAGCTACCACTTGTTGTCTGGGTATAAATTGCTGAGAAAATGTTGTAACACTGCTGAAGAAAAGAATTTGTATTCAATGGTGATCTTCAAGTAGATTTTTTTCTGGGGAGGCAAAGTGCAAAATAAATGCACACTCGGTCTAGGTTCAACAGCCTAGAGAGATGTTCAAAATTG
This sequence comes from Lathyrus sativus, assembly GCA_963859935.3. Classification (NCBI taxonomy): domain Eukaryota; kingdom Viridiplantae; phylum Streptophyta; class Magnoliopsida; order Fabales; family Fabaceae; genus Lathyrus; species Lathyrus sativus. The sequence goes on along the minus strand of OZ012736.1, from coordinate 113,939,340 downwards.
GGATTGTCAGTGACTAAAGTTCAATTCAGGATGTAACTGAAGAGAAACAGTCAAACAAGACTCTATCCAGTGAGGAATGAACTCAACTGGGTTTATCTTTATCCAAAAATGGAAAATAAAATAGAGGCAGCCATCTTCCATGAGGATCAAACTCAATGGGGAATTAGAAAGGTTATGCTCTTTCTACCTAGGGATAACGATTCTACTTGGAGGGAGAAGACAAACCCAGTCACTTGGGGATAAGCACGACCAAAGTGAAAGAACAGTCAAATATCACAAAATGCAAAATGCACATATGCCAGGTATCTATATGAATTGATGTATGTCATGTTATGTTTATGCTAACAAAACAAACAAAAAGAAGTAAATTGGAGATGAAATAAACATTTCAACACAAATACTCGGCCAACCTTCGCAAGATAGAAGCATCACTAGGGTGAAAGGAAAGGCACACATGGAAACAAAGTTCTGCTTCAAGGCTTCAAACTTCTCTGGGGAAAATAAAGCACTCCACTTGGAGATGAACATTACAACTTCGCTTAAGGGATTGTCAGGATGAACTTGACTTCCTGTTAGGGATTAGAAAGATCTACTAGGAAAGGATCAAACTCGTGATTGGAGAGACTTCATAGGGGATAAGTATCCACTGCGAACTGAAGTAGTATGAAAGGAAGTTGTAATTGGGGGCGCTAGAGTTGAGGCCTCATGTGGGATAAAATAAATATCTACTTCATTGGGGAAGGTTGAAGCCAAGGGAATTCACTGAGGAGATCTTAGGTCACCAACTGGGGAATTGTCACACCACTTGAGACCGAAGCTCTTTGGGGCATGAATGGAGAATGTTGTGAGAAAAATGTAGTTCTGCATTGATGAACTGGGTGGTAGTTGCCATTTCGAACAAAAATCCTTATGAATGGATAAAATAATCTTCAATTCTCAAATGCCCCAGATCACATTGCTAATGAGAAGAATTCATTCCAACAGGATTTTATAGAAAATTTGGCATCTAAGATGTTCCAATGTCTTCCAACTCCTGGAGAGGTTTGTTGAATCTCGACGTAACTGCCCCAAATTGACTATATTCTGAGTCTTCAAACTTTCCCCTTAAGGATGGTCAAACTGTGAGAGCAATAATTGGGAAAACAACTTGCCCTTGTTCAGCAGAGTCTTCACGAAACATGCCCCTGGATATGATCATCTGTTTGAAATGATTCTCCATTTTCTATAGAGTTCCAAATGTCAAGAGGTTGAGCTCATCATTGATGATCATATGCAAGATTTTAATGTATCAAGAAATGTTAGTAAGCAGAAAAATGTAAATTCTGAAACTGCTAATGCAACACGCATGCTTGTCTTGAAGTTTTTATTGAAAAGATATCACAATAACTTATGACCGAATCACTATTTAGGATTGATTAATTTTACAAAGCCAACACAATTTTTGAGCTTAGCTCATAGGAGTTAGGAAACATTATCTCATTGAGTATGCTTTCAAAATAATTCTTTCTTCAATTAGGTCTTTTAAGGGTTGTATCGTGGCTTGGTTCACGGTTTAAGAAACAAAGGATATAAAGCTCAAAGTTTATTTGTGTCCTCCCACTCTTCGTGATGTTCTCCAATCCTAACATTCAGTTAACCTGACATGAGAACTCATCTCTCAAGAGGATTTTGATATGGTTGAGGAACCACTAAGGCTTTGGACATGGCAGTCACTCACATATTTGCTTTTGGTGTTTGATCACACGACTCTGTTCTTTACTGAGAATTTTTCTTTGTAATCCTTTGCTTGCGCTTTTCGCGTTCTCATTTTATTCCCTAACTTTTGCTTGGACAAAGTCTTTGGGATTTGACCTTGGAGTCCAGCGGGATGTCCCAATTTTCCCTAAGCCGCCTTCATAGGTTTTGACTTAGCGAGCTTTTCTTTTTTTCATTTTGTTTTGTGATTTATGAACAAGTCGTGTGACTCTAAGTCATTTTGACCTTTTTGAAAGGATTATAACTGCCTCACTATTTAGATAGTTGAGGGATAATCATTGTGGATTTGACTTCCATCCTTCTAATGTGTGAGGAATAGATAAAATGGATTCTCGAATGTCCCCTCCTTATTTTTTGAAAGTCTAGACACTCGATCACCTTAACTGAAAACTACCCTACCCTAGGTAAAAATTGAGGGTTTTTTATTTGAAAAAAAATACTCCTACTTCAAGGTTCAAAAGGGTTAACGATGGTTTATCTCCCTTATATCTCTGGCGTTTGGCAATTTGAAACAATTCCTTAAATCATCAGCTGGGTTTTACTCAAAAGCATACAACAAGAAATCTTGCGTTTTTGAATTTGTCATCCTCCCCCCAATTCTCTACCGAGGTAAGAGACTAGGAAAAGTTGGCATGCAAAATAGGAAAAAGCATTTTATGAGTGAATACAAATGGATTTCTTCAAGACAAACATATTTATTTCATTAATCATTCAAAACAAACAAGTTCTTACATGCAAATCATGCTTTTATAATCAAAGGAAATAATGACAAATGCAAGCAAACAAACAAACACCCTGATGAGCTCAGATCTTCATTTCACCGACTTGGAAAGGACTTTCTTGAGTCATCATATCCATCAGCATAAAGGTGTTCAATTGACAACTAGGTCTCCTCCATCAGCATCGTCGATCATCTTTTGTACTTTTTCCTAGAAAACCTTGCACTCTTTAATCAAATGCCTCATTGCTCCATCATGAAATTCACAACTGAAATTTTGCTTGCGCACAGACTGATGTTATAACTAATGGTATGACATCAACAATAACATAGGTCACTTAATAGTTAACTTGCAGTAATTGAAAACAGTAAAGAACACACAACAATTGATTACCCAGTTTAGTGTCAACAACACTTACATCTGGGGGCTACCAAGCCAGGGAGGAAATTCACTATTAGCAGTATCAAGAACACACCACTCTTGCTTCACAGCTTTGAGTGTTACACCAGCCTAGAAACCACCTAATCAAGACAATTATGCAGAAGCTAATTGCTTGAATCACAAGTGTTCCTAAGACACAATCGTGAAGAACAACCTCTTCACTTCTAAACCACTATGGCGATTTCTCTATTTCTCTATCTAGAATAGTTTCCTTCTAGGATTGCTTCTCCTGTTATTTATAGCAGCAGGTCACTCATTGGGCCTGGGCGCATAACTTAGGTTTTATCCATAACGAAACCTCTTTTCAGTATTCTGCATGCTTGCCACTTTAATCAGGTACATATTAGTTCCCCTAGGGCTTCTAAAATGTCTCTGGCATTCCAGCTTGAGCTTATGATTTTTTTCCTGAGTTCTAGCTACCAGAATAACAAACCTGCGCTTGATGTCATACGATCTATGTCATAACAGTGAGTATGACATCCAGCTTAACTTATAGTTGGCTTAGTTAACTTATCCTGCACAGTCCATATTATGAATGTATCAACATCAGACATGACATTCATACATACACTAATATTTTTCCACAAAATGCAGCCAATCAAGAGCACTTACAAACTCCCCATTTGGCAATTTTTTGGCTAAAACACTCAGTACTTACACAAGAAGATTTACACACATCAGAAGACTTAACATAGGTCCTGTCATGCAGGAAAGTCACTAGCTGCTCAAGCCCTCAGGATCCTCACAGGTGGCTTTCAGCCCTGTTAACACTCACTTTGTCAGCTACCTGTTAGTTATCACTAAAAGTGTCATTCTTTGCTGAGTGAGTAACACACAGAGTTACTCCCCCTCAACTGATGCACATCAGTTGAACACTTCTCCTACAAACAGCCTGCAGTTACACATATATGTTAGTTGCTGCTACAGATGCAACATTACTTAGAGTAACTTTCTGGGTTACTCCCCCTCAACTGATGCTCTTTCTGCAGTCACACATATCTGTTAGTTGCCACTACAGATGCAACATTACTTAGAGTAACTTGCTGGGTTACTCCCCCTCAACTGATGCTTTTTTCAGCTGAGTTCACATCCTGTAGTTACATAGCAACATCCAGCCTGTTTTGGGTGTCATGACATCCAGGATAACATTCTGAAGTCACACAAATTACTAAGCCTAACACTCTGACCTGTTAGCTTAGACTTCAGCAGTCTCACTTCCTTGTGGACTAAATAGTGCTCCTCCCCCTGCAGGGATGCACCACCCTCATAGTCTGCTCACCTGGAAAATACACACACAATCTGCTTGCACCTTGCAGATACACACACTAGCATACATTCCTAATTAGTTCTAGCCAATAATCAGAAATGCTAGCATACATTCACAGCAGGTTTATTATTCCACACCACAACCAAATTAGTACCAGCAAAAATTCTAGCAGTTCTAACATATTAGCATACATTATAGCATCAGCTGCCATCATCTACAGAACCTGTTAGTTACCACCCTGCATTCAAGATAAGCTAACATCCTCAAGCATTCAAATCCACCTATTCTTCCACCTGCTTATTATAATCACATGTGCACTCAACACTCTTTCTCTCCCCCTTTTTAGCCACAAATTAAAATCCAACTAACCGTAGTATAGATTTAGGGACAACACATTTTGTTTAGATATTCCTACATATGGTCACAACTCACACACACAACATCCTTAGCTCAGCAGTTCAGCAACCTGAGCCATACACATTATTCTTCCTCCTCTTCAGCAGAGCTTGCCCTGTCTTCTGGTGTACCTGCTTCCTCGGACCCATCTTTACTTGTTGCCTCACATGCACCACTAGTTTCTTCAGAGTTCTCCGCAACTTTTTCTGCTTCCTGAACTTCATCATCTCAGTCATCACTATTCTTGTTTTCATTAGCATATTCTGACCCCTCTTCTTGCTCCAGAGTTCTGATTAATTTATCCAGGTTTAACTTCCTTGTCTCCAACTCCTTGCAGGTGTCTTTGAGCATTTATATTACCTAAGTTTTTCTAGATGTTGAGGTCCTTTTGGAGGTCTCAGCTGAAGGTACAGCAATGCAGGAACATGAGTTCCTTTAAACAGCTTAGAGTTGATGGACAGAGGTGTTTCTTTCTTGTAGGCTATGTCATTTTCCTTGACAATGTTGGGATGCTGATCACAGATTATCCCACAGATGAGTGAAGGGAAGGAAATAGGTCCCTTTACACTATAACTCCCAACATGCTTCATTATTTGCTCATGTATGTATGTCCCATAATTGAAGTGAGTCTTAGTTCCCACATCATATATGAACCTTCCAAGGATGGTGGCCACTGTGGTCTTATGATTTGTGGGCACCCAGTTTGCAGCCCCAATTTTGTGAAGCATAGCATATTTGACACTTAGCTTGCTTGCTACAAGCTTCCCTTTGGATGACCATAGTCTGACTTGTTTGGTCGTGATTTCTTTACACACTTGATGATCTGAGGCTTGTATTTCAGTCAGCCCTTCATGAGGTCGCCCCAGGTACTTGTTAATGAGTACTGCTGTAAATTGACACACTTTCCTCTAACATACACTTTCCCATACTCACTTGATTTCTTATCAGCACTTTCTCCTGCCAGATTGACTATGAACTCTTTCACCAACATTTTATAACATTGGGAGAGCTGAGTCACTGTTTTCATCAAGCCAGCATTGCTTATCAGGGCCATGATTTCTTTGTTCTCAAGAGCATTTTGAGCAAGCTCCATTTCTATGGCCAATCTCTTGTGATACACATATTTCCATCTGTTGACACTAGATGGATAATGAAAGGAAATGTTATCAGTAGGTACCTCTGGAATGCTTGCAGCCAGTTTGCTTATAGTAGGCTTTTGCTTGGTTTGAATGTCAGTGGCATCAATAGCTACATCATAATCTGTTTCTGATTCTGAACTGGACTTACCTTTCTGCTTCTTGGTGACAACTTTGCTCCAGCCCTTAGGAGGACTAACCTTAGACCTCTTTGTACCAGTCTTCTTTGTAGAGGTTTCTTGTTCAGCAATCTTCTTATCCTTCTTTTGCTTGGGGGAACTTTGATCTACTGCCCTTTTTTCTTTTCTTGTCATTAGCCTTTTGGCTATTCTTGGATTAAGCTTAACAATGAGATCATTGTTTGAGTAGTCTTCTAGGTCAACTAATTTAATTCTTTTGGCTCCATGTGTACATTCATCTGTGTGTTTAGCCTTTTCACCCTTGTTCTTTTCTTCTGGTCCAGGGTCTTTTGATGTTGTGACATCCGGCAAGACGTTGGCTGGATCATGTGGTTTAGGCTCAGACCCCTTTATGCTAGATGTCGTGGGTATATTAAGAGCACTAGCCACCATTTCTACGAGTCTCAGGTGGGTTCGCCTAGCTTCTTCTGTATCTAAGGCATTCGATTCAGTAGTAGAGGAAGCTTGACCAGAGCTTAGGTTTTTGGGTTTTCTTGCATGCAGCTTTCTAGGTTTCTTTACCAACAATCCTTTTGTTGTCATCATGCGCAGGGGCGCTATCTCTAGAACCTCATCAGGGTTAGTTTCAACATTGCTAGTGGTGATTTTAGGGTTTGTATGTTGTAACATGGTTGATGACTTTGAACGAGAGATGATGACTTTTCTTTGCTTTGGTAAGTTGTTATGGAAGCTGAAAAGATTATACTGGCACCAAGAGGGGAGGAGGTGTATATTATACGTGATGGTGGGGTACGTTTGCCCAATAGGAGGGAACTTGCCTTTTTGATTTGTTATTGAAAGCATTAATTTCAAGGTATAATTCCCAATTACTGTTAATTGCTATAACTCCTTATTATAGGAACTCAATTTCCATTGATCATTCTTAACCTGAGATTCCTTGGTAATTTTTGAGCCCCTGTCAGCAATATTTAGTACACAGTCCCCGTAGTTTCCACACGTTATTGTCCACTAACACACTCTACCACTGAGCATTCCTCTCTTGAAATCAGCAGACCTCTCTTGAATGGATCCTTTTATGTCACAGAACAGGGTCATAACATCTGGAGTGACATTGCTTCTTTTTTGCAGGGTAGCTTCCATGGACTCCATCAGGTTCCAATATAGCCTGACTAGCTTTACTTGATGACCAATCTTTGGGTATCCCTTCTTGTCTAGCCTTCCCACGTGACTTTTCTTACAACCTGTTCTTCTTTCTGAGGCATACTTTGAGGATCCTTTTGCTGATGATTTAGACCTGGTTCTTTTCTCTAGCCCTAGGTGATCCTTCTTTTCCTTATTAACTAATCCATTTATGTTACTTCTGGGCTCCCATAGGTAACAGTTATTTTTGGATCTAGATCCCCTCATTTCTTCCTTACCCTCTTTATTGATCACCACACACTTGTCTTTGGAAAAGTGGACTTTTATACCTTGATCACATAGCTAACTTATGCTTATTAGGTTAATAGTTAATCCTTTAACTAACAGAACATCCTTCAATTCTGGAGCTTTAGGACTGTCAAGTTGTCCAGCACTTGTGATTTCTCCTCTAGCTCCATCACCAAAGGTTACATGACTAGATGAATGAGGTTTGATTTTGATCAACAGATCCTCAATTCCAGTCATATGCCTGGAGCAGCCACTGTCAAAGTACCAATCATCTTTGGTTGGCATTCTCAGGGAAATTTTAGCTATTAGAGCTACATTTTTGACAGCCCATTGCTTTTGCTTCTTAGTCACTTCCTTCTTCTTGGGTTTGGCTTGATGTTCCCTCCAGCTCTGGTTGGCATGATGCTGCCTTTGTCCATGATTCTGCCTTTTTCCAAGCTTACCCTGGTTAGCACTTCTTTGGCTAGGAAATCCATGCATCCAGAAACATACAGCTCTAATGTGGCCAAGTTTACCACAATGGTAGCACCTATTCTCTTGGAACTATCTTTTGGCATGGTTCCAGTTTTTGTGAGGTGGATGTTGTGAAATTGGTTGTGACATCCTCTTTAGCTTCTGAATCTCAGGTTGGAGTTTCTTGAGTTTCAGCACAGGGTTTTGTCTCTCAATAAACCCCAGTCCAGACCTATCTCCTGAGTTTTGACCACTTTGCAGAATCTCTTCTAGAGTGTCAGTTCCAGGATTAAGCATCCTTATAGTTTTGGACATTTGGTCCAAGCTAGACTTTAGCACTCTGACCTCACCTTCAAGTGACTAGATGCCCCTCCTTTTCAAATTCTAGCTCCTGGATGAGTTTCTTCTGATGTTCTCCCTGCTGATACAGATCAGAGCTTTTAATGTGAAGCTTCTGATATGAGGCTGCAAGCTCCTCAAATGTCATGTCTTCTTCACTTGAGTCACCGTCAGTAATGCATACACTATTGAGAGTAGTGACATATTTGGCAGCCTCAATATCTGACTCGCTTTCTGAGTCTTCATCAGACCAAGAGACAGTTAGACTATTTCCCTTTTTCTTGAGATATGTGGGACATTCTCTTCTAAGATGACCATATCCCTCATAGTCATGACATTGGACACTTTTGCTTTGGCCAGTGGTGTCTTCAGCTTTATCTTTGCCACTGTCAGAGGTTCTGTTCTTGACATAGGACTTTGATTTCTGATCTATCCTTTTGATCAGTTTACTAAATTGTCTTCCAAGCAATGTTATTGCTTCTGTCAAGTTTTCTTCTTTTTCCCCATCTTCTCCTTTTGTCTCTTTTGCAGTGCTTGAAACAAGAGCAATGCTTTTGTTCTTTTTCTCCACTGCCTGGTCACTTAAACCCATCTCAAAGGTTTGGAGATAGCCAATGAGTTCCTCCACCTTCATGTGACATATATCTTGGGCTTCTTCAATGGCAGTGACCTTCATTGCAAACCTCTTAGGTAGGGACCTGAGAATTTTTCTCACCAATTTTTCTTCAGACATTTCCTCACCCAGGGCCCCTGAGCTGTTTGCAAGTTCCATCATATTCATGTAAAATTCATGAATGGTCTCATCCTCTTTCATTTTCAAACCTTCAAATTTTTTGGTTAACATTTGAAGTCTAGACATCTTTACTTTGGAGGATCCCTCATAAGTAGTATTGAGGGTGTCCCTAACATCCTTAGCTAGTTCACAATGGTGTACCAGCCTGAAGATGTTCTTATCTATGCCATTGAATAGGGTATTCAGTGCTTTAGAATTACCAAGAGCTAGAGCCTCTTGATCCTTAGTTCAGTCTTCTTCAGGGATCAGCACTGAAGCTCCATCTTTATCAGTTTTAACTGGATGTTCCCATCCAGAATTCACAGCTCTGCATGCCTTGTAGTCTATAGACTTCAAGAATGCAATCATCCTTGGTTTCCAATAGTCATAGTTAGACCCGTCCAAAATTGGTGGTCTATTTGTGAATCTTATGTCTTTCTCCATAATAGCAGAGTTTATCTTCCCTAGATCTCACCCAGATTCAAACAGGCAGGGTGCCTGCTCTGATGCCAATTGAAATTCTGCCTGCGCATAGACTGATGTTATAACTGATGTTATAACATCAACAATAACATAAGTCACTTAACAGTTAACTTGCAGTAATTGAAAACAGTAAAGAACATACAACAATTGATTACCCAATTCAATGTCAACAACACTTACATCTGGGGGCTACCAAGCCAGGGAGGAAATTCACTATTAGCAGTATCAATTCAGAGTTAAACCTCTAGTTTACACTCCTCACTTAATCACTACCCAATGACACTTAAGCCTATAGACTCTCTAGTACCTGAGTATACCCACTCACTCCCCAACTATCACACACCTGTGTTATCAGTTACAGTTGTAAAAATAGTTTTGAAGAGACACTCCAAAACGCATACCTTGATCTTGCTTCACAACTTTGGGCAAGAACACATCACTCTTGCTTCACAGCTTTGAGTGTTACACCAGCCTAGAAACTACCTAATCAAGACAATTATGCAGAAGCTAATTGCTTGAATCACAAGTGTTCCTAAGACACAATCGTGAAGAAAAACCTCTTCACTTCTAAACCACTATGGTGATTTCTCTGTTTCTCTATCTGGAACAACTGCCTTCTAGAATTGCTTCTCCTGTTATTTATAGCAGCAGATCAGTCCTTGGGCCTGGGCGCATAACTTAGTTTTTATCCATAATGAAACCACTCTTCAGTATTCTGCACGCTTACCATTTTAATCAGGTACATATTAGTTCCCCTAGGGCTTCTAAAATGTCTCCTGCATTCTAGCTTGAGCTTCTGATTTGTTTCCTGAGTTCTAGCTACCAGAATAACAAACCTGCGCTTGATGTCATACGACCTATGTCATAACATTGAGTATGACATACAGCTTAACATATAGTTAGCTTAGTTAACTTACCCTGCACAGTCCATATTATGAATGTATCAACATCAGACATGACATTCATACATACACTAATATTTTGCAACAAAATGCAGCCAATCAAGAGCACTTACAACAACTGGTATCTAGATTGAACCAAAGAGGGCGAGATTTCATGGCTCTGGTCTTCCTTGGTGTCATCACCATGTTTCGGGCAAGACAAGACCATAATTGACAGTAAGTTATTGGGATTGGATCAAACTTCTTTTGAGCATGAATCTGATGTGTCTCTGACGAAACTGTGGTTGACAATACAGAATTATCTGAGCGACAGAAGAAACATCAACAGGAAGTTTCTTACTACCCTCTAGTATGGTAGCATCATATCCACAAGGCAGAGGAGAGGATTTCTTACTGTTGCAAGTAATTACCACTGATTTTGGCATATTAAAATGTGGAACTGTGACATTCCTAATTTCTCTAATGATATGAAGAATTTTATGATCCAACATATCTTGAAGATTCCTCTTCACAGCAGAACATCCATGAGGATTTTTTGAACAAATTTTGCAAGAAGCGTGATTATGCTCATAATGGGTAAGCCTGCACAAATTGACGTGCATATCCATAAAAAACCCTTTCATCTGCACAAAATGATGCACAAAGAGGTGAGATCTTAGGGTTTAAAATTAGGGCATGACAAAGATGATTATCAGACTGATCTAAATAATCAACTTTGAAGATGGCCAGCTTAGTGCCAAATCAAGAAAGAAAAGCCCAGTCCCAAGTGTTGGCAATTTTTCAGATCATGTATTTACTTTGCATGTTGTAGTTTCTTTTCTATTAAGTGCTACTTGCTTTGAGACATTATTATTTAAGCATGGTTTTATTATTGAAATGAATATGCATGTTTGGAATAAATCCATTTGTGTTCACTCATACTTTTGAATAGAAAACGCTTATTTAAGCAAAAAAATATGAGAGGGGATGATGAAATTGAAAGACACAAAATCTCCGGTAGTTTGCTTTTGATTAAAACCTTGCTGATTATGTACACACATTGTTTTAAATCCCCTAAACACTGGAGAGATAAGGAGTTAGTCCTTAGTTAACCACTTCGAGCCTAGAAGAATAAGTTTCCTTTGGATTTCTAAACCTTTAAGCTTAACCTAAGGCATGGGTAGTTGTTTAACCTAAGGTAACTGCTTCACAAATCAACCAGCTAGCAGGACCAAGTTCGTTTCCTAGTTATTACTCCCACAGTTTGAAGGACATGTCTGAGGACTTTGTTGTGCAAATGCAGTTAATATGGGGAAATTACATTAAGACTTATTGAATCTCTCTAAGTGTTTGAAGACACTGAAACGTCTTGTATGCCAATTCTTCTATAAAATCCTCTTAATGATTTCTTCCCATAGACCATTTAATCTGGGGCAGAGGAGATTTGAAGATTATTTGTTGCAGGAGTTGTTGCCTATTTAGATGAGCACTATAAATTTAAAATGCAGAACTACATTGTTCTCGTGACATCTTTTGCCAGCTCCCCAGTAAGTTATTACTTTATTGATCTTGGGAATTCCCCATGGATATTTCTCTATCAAAAAGGGAATCAGGCTCATGATGGCAATCCTCTAGTGAAGTCATGACGTCATACCCCGAGTGGAGTATTATTTTCCCCTAGAGAAGGTTGAAACCATGAAGTAGAACTGCTGATTCTACATGTTCATCCCTAGTGATGTCCTAATCTGGTGAGGTTGGTTGGGTATCCTTGTCGAGATGTTTATTTCAACTCTAGTTTTCTTTCCTCTTGTCTATATTGTCAGCATAAGCATAAACATGACATACATGCATTCATACATATGCATGGAATTTGAGCATTTTGCTACTATTCTAGTATTTACATGTTTCGTTCCCTTTGGTGTTTATTCCCCAAGTGACTGGGTTTGTCTGTTCTCTCGAATAGAGTCATCGGCTTTAAGCAGAAAGTGCACATCCTTTCTAAATTTCCCACATAGTTTGATTCCCGTGGATGATGGTTGCTTCGGTTATCTTTTCCATGTTTGGATAAGATAAATCCCCATTTGAGTTCATTCCTCAACGGGTGGAGTCTTATTTAACCGTTTCTTTCTAGCTTGCTCCTAGATTGAACTTTGGTCCCTATAGGTGTTGCTTTTAAACATATTTAGGTCTTCGAACCTAGTAAGAATGTGCATTTATTTTGCACTGTGTCTCACAGTAAGAATCTTTTACAGATCCTCGCTGAAGACATAATTCATTCTCCAACAGTATTGTTATAACAACATGACCTTGGAATTTATACTCAGACAACAAGTGGTAATCTCCTAGAGAAGAATGTTTTTTCATTGCTACCTTTACAATGATAAGTGGAAGTCTCTCCCGAGAAGCTTATCTATTTTTGGTGTTTCCTTCAGCTTGTTTTCTACGATGAAAAGTGGCAGTCTCTCTTGAGAAGCTTATCTGTCCTTGGTGTTATTCAACCATTAGTAGTTGCAATTGGCATTACCCTCGACAATCATTTGCCGTCAACCCTTTGATGATAACATTCCAAGGTCAAGTTTCTCTTCGTCAACCCTTTGACGATGTGTTCCTTCGGAAAGGTTTTCTTTCCATCAACTCTTTGACGATGTGTATCTACGATGATAGTTGTTTTATTCCATCAACCCTTTGACGATGTCACTATTTAGTGAAATTTTCTCCCGTCAGTCCTTTGACGATGATAAGGTGTTTCTTCCGTCAACCCTTTGATGATGTCACTCTTTAGTGAATTGGTTCATTTCCGTCAATCCTTTGACGATGTCAGTTCTTTTTGTCAACTCTTTGAGGATGTGTCTCTTAAGTGAAATTTTCTTTCCGTCAACCCTTTAACGATTATAGTTGTTTTGTTCCATAAACCCTTTGATGATATCACTCGTTAGTGAATATTTTCGTCCTTACAATCAAGTCTATGATGACAATTGTTTCTTTCAGTCAACTCTTTGACGATGTGTATCTTTGATGATAGTTGTTTTGTTCCATCAACCCTTTGACAATGTCACTCTTTTGTGAAATTTTCTTCGTCAACCCTTTGATAATGATAAGGTGTTTCTTCCGTCAACCCTTTAATGATGTCACTCTCTAGTGTCTTTGGTAGTTATTCAAGCATACTTCAGATCTCGTCATGGGAGACTTCTATTTGTTCTTTCTACCAACATTGAAGACGGGATTATGAACACCCTTGTGCAATTATATGATCCTGTCTACCGATGCTTTACTTTTCCTGATTACCAGCTAATGCCAACCTTGGAGGAGTATGCTTATCTGTTGGGTATACCAGTTTCTGATAAGGTTCCTTATACTCGTTTGGAGGAAATTCTTAAGCCCCAAGACATTGCTGCAGCCACCCATTTGACAAAATCTGATATAGACGCTAATCTGATGGTTAAGGGAGGCATCAAAGGTTTGACTTATAAGTTCTTGATTGGGAAAGCCACTTTATTTGCTAATGCTGGTAGCACATTGGCGTTTGAGGCTATATTTTCTTTGCTTATCTACAGACTAGTCTTATTCCCCAATGTTGACAACTTTCTGGATGTTAACACTATTAGGATTTCCTTGATTGGGAACCCTGTTCTGACTTTACTTGGTGACACCTATTTCTCCATCCATAATAATACTTCTAAGGGGAACAATACCATTGTTTGTTGCACACCTCTATTGTACAAGTGGTTTATTTTGCACTTGCCACAATCATCTGCTTTTAGGGAGAACATGAATTATTTAAGGTGGTATCAGAGGTTCATGTCCCTTACACATGCTGACATTACTTGGTCTTCTTCTATTTATGAGAATTTTCAAATTATTGATAGGTGTGGGGAATTCTCCAATGTTCCTCTTCTTGGAACACAGAGTGGAATTAACTACAACCTGAGCAAATTTCAAAATGTTCAATTATTTAATTAAAATGGATCATAGTACCTGATGTAGGAATGCATAACACCGACGCCCAATTCAGAATGTTTGAAAACCTGGTCAAAATCCTCCTTATCAAGTGTTTCGGGATATTCAAAACCAAAAATACCTTCCTCCATAGGTATTTGATGAATGTCACCCTCAATCACATCTGTTGTTCCTAAATATATTTCAAGGCACATCCTAAATCGAGGAACAAATGCTTTTTTTGACTCGGTCTTTTTTTTGTTGGGCACCTTGGATGTTTCAGGCATCTTACCCTTGCTGACTTGTTGCAACTGCTGATCATGAACCTAAAAGTCATATATAAGTTCAGTAATTAATGTATAATAAGATAACCATGTAACTGTATTAGTACCTGTTTCTTTGATGCAGTTGAATCGGTATCCCGCACAATAATTCTATCATCTTTTGATTTGGATTTTGTAGGAGTCTAAGATCATCATGTAAATAAGAAAATGTAAATGTAAGAATAACTTTCATCTATGGGTCGTTTTCACATTTGAATATTACAAGCTAGGTTCATAATGTTGTTCAACATACCTCATCATCTATGTGAATTAGATTTGTCGGCCATGCAACATACGCTCCTATTGCGTCTCCCACCACTGTTGCGTCTGAAACTTCATCTGGTATAGGCAACAACGCACCCCCCTCTAACGCAATATCAACCGATACTTTTAAAAATCCAGGAGGGAGCGGTTTATGGTGAAGTAATTCTCCCACATTGTTATGCACCTTTCCCTTGCCAACCAAGCGATAAGTCGGTGACGATAAATATAGCCGACAAGGTGAAATGCCCTAAACAAATAATGATGTCGATTAATGTATCATTTAAGAAAATTGTGCTAAATTAAATTCAATGTAATATATACAATTACCTCTGGAAGCTTCTGCGGACAACCGATACTATCTTTTTCACTAGCATCTTTACCATCTGGACCACGCCTTTCCGACATGTATCTTTCTTTGTCCTTCTGTAATTCCCGAATCTGGGCTTTCAATTCCTCCAACGTATCCATCACTTCTTTATTGGTAGGATTTTTTTTCGTTGGCTTCTTATACAACTATGATAGAGTGACGCCAAATCCCTTACCCCTCACACGCCCAGAATATTCAGGGATATTTAACACCCGACTCAGTATGCTCCTGCAATCCTCGTCCTCAGCTGGAGTTATACTCTGAGATAGTGTCTCCTGAAATATAGATAAAAGCAAATATAAATATATTATACACTTTTGATCAGTTACTGACAAAACTAATGTTGTACTTACACATCATCCAAACACTTGTTGAACTTCTTCCTGAACGACTCCATCTATTCCCACACGGGCAGCCTTCCACACAACATGGTCCGGAAGAGATGTCGCATCACTTTTCTCCTCTTCTATCTATACATTAAGACGAATAATAAACCATTCATATCCTATTATATATACTTACTAATTTTGGTAACTATATCATATTAAAGCATTTATATATACTTACTATTTTTTGTTCGAAGCGTGCATATCCCAAACACCCTTTTTTGTATGGATACGCGAGTTTTGATGCCCGTTGCCGATTAACGCCACTCACAACCTGAAAAAACAAGTTTAAGTCATATCAGAACTCTTGTGGAAGAAGTATATATACTATACATTATTCATGATAAGTTGTACTTACTAAAAATTCTTTGGTTCTTCGCTTCGCAACAAATGTCTCCCATTCTTCTTCCGAAATCAGATCAGCGTACTTCTTTGGACGCTCCGATTCAACAAAGTTTCCATCAGAATCTTTGAGAAACTTGTTCATTAAAAACGCTCTGAATCCCCTCAGTCGTTTACCGGCTAATTGAAGACAATATTTTCTTCTACAATCATCAATATTAAAAGATCTCTGCAAACAAATACACATACATATAACAAGTTAGTATAATTAATTTAAAGATGTAACCGTCAACATAATTAAAAATAATCAAGTATCATACCTGTATATCGCTCCAAATTTTGTCTTTACCCGGTTGTAGCGACTGAATTCTCCAATTATCGCAAGTAATCAGAATTTGCGAACGTACAAGTGCTCCAATGTAACTTGTCAGCATCGCACCGTTAGGCTCAACTAATTGATCTCTTTCATTCCAATGCACATCATACTTAACACCCTTATCTCTCGCACGGATGATTTTTTTCATAATTGTCATTCCTCTTTTGATATCGCCTTCAATGTCTTTTGTTGTTTCGTTTCCATCATGTGATATTTCCTCATTGTTGGCCATAATACCTGTATTTCAGAAAAACCAAAGTATCAAATGAATGACATGCAAATATGTAAATAAGAAATATGTACGTAAGAAATGTATAAATAAGAGAAACACATACATAATTTTATTGAATGACATAATATGTAATTGTATTGCATGATAGAAATATGTAATTTTATTCAATGAGACAATATGTAATTTAACAAGTACCTTTGTCACTAAGATCTCTTTCTTTTCTTAGTTGGAACGTGGTTTACTTGTCTCTTAACAACACGGACAAATGGATTGATCCAAATTCCCTTGTTATGATCATTTCTAATATATGATTCGTCCACTCTAATATTCTCATTTGGATCATCTATAATATAAGATTCCTTCTCAACATCAACATCTCCCTTGTCTCCAATGTTATCATCCATTACTTTGTTGGAAAAAAGAACTATAGACCATTTCGTACTTGTCGGATCAGTGACATAGAACACTTGTTTAGCTTGCGTGGCTAGAATAAAAGGCTCATCTTTGTACCCCACCTTATTAAGATCCACTTGCAAAAATCCTGACTTATCCATTCGTGCCACTATTATTTTCAACCCACTTGCATCCAAAGATAGGAATCTGAAACTTTTCATAATCAAACACCCAAATGCGCTCGATAACACCAAAATACGACAGATTCACATATTTGGGGTTTAAGTCCTTCACACTTGAAATGTGCATTGCATCGGCAAGCACGGTGACACCACTATTTTGCATTGTACTCTTATCATCTTGTTCTTTGGTATAAAATGTGTATCAATTAATTGCGTATGCGCTATAAGAAAACACATGCAAACTTGGACCATATGCTAAACATCTCAACCTTTCTGTTATTGAAGCGGGATCAGAATAAAACTTTGAAAAAATATGATCCTTGAACCATGTTATAAAACTTCGATTGTGCTCACGTACTATCCAATTTTCATTTCGATTCAGATTTAAACATCGGAGAACGTCCTTGTGCATTTCAACATACAGCTCAACCTCAATGTCATTGTGCAGAACATACAAATGCACTTGCTCCCGTTCATCCCTTGAAATTGTCACAACTTTATTTCCAATTAACTGTTTACCTACTATTTTTTCAACAACATCAGATTTTGGGAGGCCAATGGATTGAATGTTGGACAATATTCAGTACAAAACTCAATAGCTTCTTCAGCAATGTATCGTTCAACAATACATCCCTCTGGTCAGCTTCGGTTTTTCACATACCCTTTCAATATTTTCTTATAACATTCAACAGGGTACATCCATCTCATATAAGCTGGTCCACACAATTCTGTCTCTTTCACAAGATGGACAACTAGATGTACCATTATGTCAAGAAATGATGGAGGAAAATACATTTCAAGCTCACACAAAGTAATAACTATTTCGTTTTGCAATGATGGTAAGATCGCAGGATCGATCACCTTACTACAAATTGACCTGAAGAAAAAACACAATTTAGTTATTGCGCCTCTCACTTTTTCTGGCAAAATAGAACGTATACCTATTGGTAGAAAGTGTTCCATTATAACATGGAAATCATGTGTCTTTAAACTCTTTAACTTAAGGTCTTTCATAGAAACAAGTCTTCTAATATCTGAAGAGTATCCTTCTGGAACTTTAATTTCACTCAGAAACTTACACAATATATTTTTCTCCTTTCTAGATAAAGTATAAGCAGCAGGTGGTAGATATGTGCGCTTTCGTTTCTTCAAGAGTCCTAATTCATTACTTATTCCCATTGCTACCATGTCCTTTCTTGCTTTAAGGCCATCCTTAGACTTTCCTTGTATATTGAGTAACGTACCAATAACACTTTCAAATACATTTTTTTCAATATGCATAACATCAAGAAAATGTCTTACATACAACGACTTCCAATACGGAAACTCAAACAAAATTGACCTCTTCTTCCATCCACGTGTGACAATAGTATGTGCAAAAGGCTTGCCAAACTGAGTACTCACATCTTTCACCTTTTCAAAAATTTGTTCGCTGATCAATGTAGGTGGAGCTCTACGTTGTTCTGAATTTCCATTGACTGCTTTTCTCCACCCACGGTAGTGATGAGTAGAATTTAAGAATCTACGATGACCGAGAAAGACATTCTTCTGACCAAATTCCAACCGCGTCCAATCTGTGTTTTCTTCACAGATAGGACACGCACATTGACCTTTAATGCTATACCCCGATAGATTTCCGTATGCTGGAAAATCATTAATTGTGCCAAACAACATCACCCTCAAATTGAAACTTTCTTTCCTATATCCATCATAAACCTCCACACCGTTCTCCCACAAACTCTTTAAGTCTTCAATTAAAGGTGTCAGGTATACGTCTATGTCATTCCTTGGTTGTTTAGGGCCAAAAATTAACATAGATAACATCATGTACTTACCTTTCATACATAGCCATGTAGGTAGGTTATAAATCATAATAATTACAGGCCAGGTGGAATGTGAGATACTCTGCAGACCATGCGGATTCATTCCATCAGTCGATAATTCCAAGCGAAGGTGTCTAGCTTCTTCTCCAAAATCAGGATTATCATTATCAATTTTCATCCACTGTGGTGAATCTTCCGGATGTCGATACTTCCCATCTATAATTCTATCATCTTCATGCCAAGTCAAGTGTTTTGTGTCTGTTTCACTACGAAACATGCGTCTGAATCTCGGAATTATAGGAAAATACCATAAGACTTTTGCTGGTGACAACTTTTTCTTATACCGAGATACACCGCATTTAGGACACTCGTTTAATGATGCATATTCATTTCGGAAAAAAATGCAATCATTTGGACAAGCATGTATCTTATCATAGCTCATGCCAATAGAGCATAACATTTTTTTAGCTTCATTGGTTTGATTGGGAAGAACATTATCCTCTAGAAGCATCACTTGAAGTAGGGCTAACAACTCTGTGAAACTTTTATCCGACCATCCATTACCCTCCTTCAAGTTGTACAAATTTAATACCGCGGACAGTCTTGTTAAAGTAGTGCAACCTTTATACAACGGTTTCTATGCATCGCTTACCAACCTCTCAAACATCTTGGGACAATATTGAAGATCTTCTTCAAGTGCTTCTGCAATCTCTTCGACTCGATCACAATCATATGTATCCCTACCATTGTCCTTTGAAGCACAGGTTGTATTATTCTGGGGTTCAACATTCTTGTTACTTATCTCACCATGTAATGTCCAACATGTGTAACTTCGATCAATTCCATGTCTCAATAAATGAGATTCCAACTGAACAGCGTCAATTCGACGCCCATAACAGCAACCTAAGCAAGGACATGCAATCCTACTAGGGTCTTTGGCGTGTTCAACAACAAACTTAACAAATTTCGATACCCCATTCTCGTACTCTTTTGACAATCGACTAGCAGACATCTAATTTTTATCCATACTAATTGAGTAGTCTAAACTAAACTATGAAAGTTAAACAAAAACAGAGAATACCTGTAAAGAAATCACTAACTTCTAAGAAAGCTACACAGTAGAATGCTTGGAAACGATCACAACCTTGCTCTTCACAGGTAACCCCTAAAACAGACAAAATATAAATTTTATTAAAATCATATTAATAATTAACCAAAATAAAAATACTAGATAATCCACCAAAACAAATCATATTAAAACGTTTAACATGGGTCTCTCACTTCCTTTTTTGATTGTATTCATTCTCCATCGTAAGTACTAGATATAGCTATACAGTGACATGAATAGTAAAAAACGGCATTGAATTTTTGGTATGACGCGAGAAGCGGAGTTACAATGTTATCACTTAAACGTTGAAGTTATTGAAAGAATCAAAGTGATATAAAAGTAAGGATGAATTTGAATAAGTAAGAATAATTTTTAGTATGAATAATCAAGGGATATATTGGCAACTGACTATGCGAACAACCAACAACCGTTCAATTGATCTGAACGGTGGATGGTGCATCAAAAGATAGAATAATCTACTTAAGTCTAACTCATTTATACACATCTGTAAATAATTAAAAGTAAATATAGATCTTTGATACTTTATCAAATACTCTTAGGTGTTGATCTCTACTTTCGACATAAAAACTAACAAGAATAACCAATGACTCTTTAAAGAAAATCTGTTGTTTTGGTTTGGCAGAGAAATAATTCTTCTAGAAACAGTGTGAAAAATATGATAAAGAAAATAATTAACCAAAACAAAATATATAAACTATCTGAATTTATCAGTTGAATCAAAATATATAAACACCAAACAGTTCCCAGGGCAATTCATTGGTTTCAATCCAAACTCTTGTTTGTCAATCTAAAACATACAAAATATATAACATGCAATGCATACAGAAGTTTTTATACAGTAGCAATGGTGAAAAGATAAGTAAAAAAGAAAACCAGAGTAAAACTTCAAATATCGTAACAATGGAGGAAATGCAATGCAGACGGATGGAGGCTGTCGTAAACGGATGGTGAACGGCGGCGAAATGCAACGGAGGAGGCTGTCGTTAATGGACGGTGAACGGCGGAGAAATGCAAGGGAGGAGGGTGACGGTCGGATTGGGTAGGGCAACGTTAATGTTCGCCAGAGGAGAAGAAGGAAAGAAATACGATGAGTACTGTTCTAATTCTTTTAAAAATTCTGGTGGGTATTTTAAATTTAATTCTAACTAAACCTACAGCAGCGCTTTTTAATGGATTTAGCAGCGCTTCAGGAAAGCGCTCTCAAATGTGTGCCTTAGCAATGACAAATAGCAGCACTTCCTAAAGCGCTTTCTTATGTACCACCATATAGCAGCGCTTTACAGAAAAAGCACTCTCGTAGGTAGGCAATTTTGTTTCTTATGTACCACCTACAGCAGCGCTTTAGAAAAGCGATTTCATAGGACACCCCTTTAGCAGCGCTTATTAAAAAGCGTTGTATTTGGTAGGCAATTTTTTTTAATGACACTGTAGCAGCGGTTTTTTAGCAGCGCTTATCAAAAAGCGTTGTCTTTGGTAGGCAATTTTTTTTTCTTTTTTTTTAATGACTCTTTAGCAGCGCTTTTTTAAAAAGAACTGTCTTTGTATGTGCTGCTAAAAGTCAACTCTGGCGTAGTGGGTCTATGTGGATGATATGATATGTAAGTTGAAGACTAAAGAATATCATATTGAATACTTATTGAAGTTGTTTCATTGTTTGAGAAAGTGTAAGCTCTGTCTGAATCCTAATAAGTGCACTTTTGGTATCCGTTTTGGAAAGTTGTTATGCTTTATTGTCAAGAGGGTTGTCAGAAAGCTTTTGAAAGAATTAAAAGAATCTGCTTGAACCTCTTATTTTGTCTCCTCATGTGGAAGAAAGACCTTTGATCATGTATTTGACTGTGTTGGAAGAGTCTATGGGTTGTGTTCTGGGTTAACAATATGAATCAGGTCAAAAAGAATTTTCCATTTATTATTTGAGCAAGAAGTTCACCAATTGTGAGTCTCGGTACTCAATGCTTGAAAAGATGTGTTGTGCTTTAGTTTAGGCTGCCAAGCGCCTCCGCTAGTATATGTTGAATCGTACAACTTATTTGATCTCTAAAATGGATCAAATCAAGTATATCTTTGAAAAGCCTGCTTTAATTGAGAGGATTGCTTGTTGCCAAATGTTGTTGTCAGAGTATGATTTCGATTACCGAACTCAAAAAATGATAAAAGGAAGTGTTTTGGCTGATCATTTGGCACACCAACCAATTGATGATTATCAACCTATCAAGTTTGATTTTTTTGATGAGGATGTGATGTATTTAAAGGTTAAAGATTGTGAGGAACCATTACCTGAAAAAGGATATGAGCCTAGATCCCGATGGGGCTTGTTTTTTGATTGAGTAGTTAATAAGTATGGAAATGGTATTGGGGAAATTGTTACTACTCCTTATGGTTCTCATATTCCTTTCACTACATGGTTGGTGTTCACTTGTACAAATAATATGGAAGAGTATGAAGTATGCATTATGGGCCTGGAGGAAGTTATTGATTTAAGAATCAAGATCCTTGATGTATATAGAGATTAAGCCTGGGTGATTAATCAGATTAAAGGGGAGTGGGAGACACGTCAACCTAATTTGATTCCTTATCATGATTATGCAAGAAGGTTAGCAACTTTCTTCAATAAGGTTGAGTTTCACTATATACCCAGAGCAGAGAATCAAATGGCAGGTGCTTTAGCGAGTTTATCCTCCATGATTATGGTAAATAATTGGAATCATGTGCCAAAAATTGATGTTATGCGCCTTGATAGACCAGCTTATGTGTTTGCAGTTAAAGAAGTTGTTGATGATAAACCTTGGTATTATGATATTAAATGTTTTCTTCAGAATCAAGAGTACCCACTTGGGGAATCTAAGAAGGATAAGAAAACTTTGAGAAGATTGGCTAGTAGTTTCTTCTTGAATAATGATGTGTTGTATAAGAGAAATTATGACATTGACTTACTAAGATGTGTAGACAAGCATGAAGCATACATGTCGATGAAAGAAATTCATGAAGGATCCTTTGGTACCCATGCCAATGGACATGCAATGGCTAAAAAGATGTTAAGGCCATGTTACTATTGGCTGACAATGGAATCTAACTATTGTAAGTATGTGAAGAAGTGTCATAAATGCCAAATTTATGCTGACAAAATTCATATGCCTCCAACTCCTCTCAATGTCTCTTCTCCATGGCTTTTCTCCATGTGAGACATTGATATGATCAGAATGATTGAGACTAAAGTGTCGAACGTACACCATTCAATATTGGTGGCTACTGACTATTTTACCAAATGGGTTGAAGCAACATCATATGCTAATGTGACCAAGCAAGTAGTGGTATGGTTTATCAAGAACCAAATCTTCTGTCAGTAAGGTGTTTCGAGAAAGATTATCACTGATAATGGGTCGAATATGAATAACAAGATAATGAAGGAATTATGCGATGAGTTTAAGATTGAGCATCATAATTCTTCTCCTTACAGACTTAAGATGAATGGGGTTGTTGAAGCCCATATATTGTTAAGAGAGCCTTCTCTGGCGGTGCATTAATTCTTACAAATATGGATGGTGAAGAGTTCACTCGTCCTGTGAATGTCGATGCAGTCAAGAAATAAATCGCCTAGAAAAATAAAATAAAAGAACAACTCGCTAAGTTGAAAACCCGAAAGGGCGGCTTAGGCAAAAATGAGCATCTCGGTGGGTTGAAAACCCGAAAGGGTGTTCCAGGAAAAAATTAGAGAAAAAAATATAAATAATTATCCTAGTAGATTGAAAACTCGAGAGGGAAATCTAGGAAAAATTTATGGATTATGGAAAGTAACTGCATCTAGTCGGTCTTGGTAGCTTGAGGCAACATTTCCTATCACGGACTTTGCTTCAATCATCCTCAACTGATGTTTTGAGCACAATGGAATTCAAAGTTGTCAGAGAGAATAATGATCATTGTATTTCAATGTAACCCTTTCCACGTATTTACCATTTTTCCAACTTTGTAATGATCCGTGGAGTTACGCCTTTTGTAGACTACCATTCTATCAATAAAATTTGGGTCTTTGTCACTTTATTTGCAATTCTTATTTTATTTCTGTTTACAGAGGTTCATTTTATATTTTAAGATGATTTTTGAAATAAATGTGAATAATTGATTTAAATTTTTGAAAATTATAAAAAAATTTTCCTTTGATCTATGAATATAAAAATGAGTGTTAATGGTTATTCCATGAATGGTAAGATCGTGAAGCACAAATCTATTATGTTTTCCTCGGCATGGTTTGTTCTTACTCCTCTGGTAGAATTTATTGACAGATCCTAGTAGAGTTGTGTTGATATTTCTCCAGTAGAGTTTGTTGTTTTTTCCTCAACAAAGTTTTGTTCCTATGGATTGTAGCACCCCAAAATTTTCCCATCCTTATACCTTGGCTTATGTTTCATATCATTTTGCATTGGCATTAGTGCATAGCATTGGTTCTAGACAGGGGATCAATGTATTTGGTTCAACACTCAAGAGAAGAGCTCCGTCTTCAAATCTCAAGCGAAGGGTTCATGCTCAACCTTATGGTGTATCAAATTACGAGGTCCTCATCATCATCAAGAAATGTCACACAACCACTTGAGTCAAGTATTCAAGCACTGACAACCTCCTCCTATCTTATGGACAACTGGATTAGGGTTTTGGTTCAAAAGGCATATGTGGCTAGTTCTTTGGACAAGATAGGATTCTAAGGCTCAATACACATCTTGAAGGTCCTATTCATATGTTATATGTCATCACAAGCCATCACAAGAGCTTCAATCAGTGGAAATGATTTTAGGGTTTCATCTGGTCAACAAAAGTCAACTGTGATTCAATGGGGTCAAAATCATGGATCTCAAGGTCAATCAAGGGAATGATAGGTGTTTTTAAATGATTTCATGTGTTTGGAACAAGAAAATTCAAGAGAAAACATAAAATCAGGAGTTTCGTTGAATTAGGGTTTGGTTGGAATTTTTTCCAAGTGTAGAACACCTTAATTCTAGCATTTTTGCACCATCCATAACTTTCTCGTCTTTGATCCAGTGGAGGAAAACTTGTTATCCAATTAATGAGAACATCATGAACTAAAAATTTATGGAAGGAAACATGTCAAAAAGATCCATAGTTTTAGAGATATGATAGGCTAAAGTTGAGAAAACGGAGATATTGACATTTCAACACTTAGAATTTTTTCTATGTATAGAAATTCAGCTTGAAGTACCTACTTTCAGGCCTATCTCTCATGATGATAAAAACTTCAAATGAATTTTCCTCAAACATGAAAGTTGTAAAGAATCCTCCAAGATTTTTTTTGAGTACTAGATTACCTCCATTAGATGTGTAGAGCTCAAGTTATGATCTCTCCAAGTTAGGGTTTCAAAGTTGTCAAGCGTGGGCAAGTTTTAGGCAGATCTTTAGGGCCACTTTCCAAGACACTCTTCACTAAGTTCTTGACCTCAAATCAATTTCCCTTAAACATGGAAGTTGAATATCGTTCTTAAAGCTTTATATCCATTACTAGAACTCATCCATTGGATCAAAACTCCCCAAGATATGTGGCATCAAAGTTGAGAGTTGCAATGATGACAAAGGATCATGACTTAGAAATATTCTAAGTCATTTGAGACAAATTTCAAGGCTTGAATTTCAAACAATTTTTCATGGTCATACAAGGCTTTTTCAACTTACCATCAATACGAGATATATTCATCATTCTTCCTACTTTCATTTGATACCAATTTCTCATCAAATGGTCCAAAGATCACTAAGTTGTATATATACAAAGTTGTATATGTACAATTTAATTTTCGCACGCATAGGTATCAAGTTTATGCCACAAAAATTTGCCTCAAATACCATGCACCCCACATACCATGTTTTTCTAAATCAAGGAAAGGAAGAATTTGTTGCAAAACATGCCCTCCACTTACTCTGCCATATCACATCCTTGTAGTCACCAAAAGGACAACAAAAACATCACCAAAGGATGTACATTTCGTGCCAATCCTCCTGCACTCCACATTTTTAGAATTTTTCACAAAATCATTAACCAAGCTTTAACCACAGTAAAATTTATTTTAAACACATATAGTCATCATATATAAGCTAAAGAGAAACCCTAAAGGAAAAAAAATCTCATTTTGTAGCCAAAAACTCTCTCTCACTCTCAAACTTTATCTCATTTGAATCTCATTCCTCCAAGTTCGTTTCTTCATTTTCCTACCACCATTATTGTTCTCAAGGCTAAATGAATCTAAAGGAGAGGATTAGAGAAGCATTTGGAGCAAGACTATAGGTAATAAAGCTCTCACGAAAGTAATTTCCACCTTACTTTTTTCTCAATTTCTAAAGTCTCTTTAAGTGCATGGTTGTATTATTTGAAGCTTTGAAGAGATGGAGTTCATGTTTATGTTACGGTTGTTCTAGTTTAAGCATGTTCCAAAATGTATACATTTTTCGTGTGTTTGTTTTTAATGGTTTTAGAGACATTTTAAATGAAAATGGAAGTGATATTGGAGATCTACATGAAAAACTAGGTAGGATAGGGTCTCCGTTTGTGTGTTTTAACATGGTTTTCAGAGAGCTCCGACGAGCTCGTGCCGGAGAAGACGACCAATGTAAAGCTCCAACGTCTATGGCTCAGATCTGATGTGGCTTTGTTTGACCCTCTTGATTGCTTGCGTGGTGTGTGTGTGGCTCTTATGTGGCTTCTGACGCATTAATGAAACAATGCATTTCATTGTGTTGGCTGATTTTGTTCTGATTTTGGGCGGGCCTTGTTGGATTTTTCATTTCCACGCCCCCTGTTTTTCGTCCACTGAGCGTTTCAGTTTGTTTTCAGTTCTTTCTGAAAGTTCTAATTCACCCCATCCCCTTTCATTTTATTTTATATATTTTTTATTTTCTTTCTTTTTTCATTTTAATTTATTTTTAACACCTAAAACCATTTTGAAAATCCTCAAAAATATGTTTATGATTATTTAGGGTCTTGAATTTATTTTCCTTTATTTTTATCTTTTTTTCATTTTATTTTACTTTTTTTAATTGGTTTTATTTGTGAAGTGATTTTCTATGTATACCCTTGAAATAGAGTTTGTAGTTTTGAGGCCTTTTGATCACCTTCTTGAGCCAATTTTTCTGACATGTTTGGACACTTGATTGATTAGTATTTGTATGTGGTTTAGATTCTTTGATGATCATTCCTTGATTGTTTCCCAATTGGTTTATTGAGCCTCGATTCATGTTCATTTGTTGAACATACTTGAACTTGTTGAATTATTTTGAGGGTGCACATTTCCAATTCTTTTGGGGATATTTTTCTCACACATTCTTAGATGTTTTATCATGAGATGTAGCCTTGATCCCATATTTGTTTGATCATCTAAGTTCCTTGAATTGATGTTTCTTTGTGATGTTTCTTTGACATGATATTTGCCTATCCTTGACCTTGTTTTTTGGACTTGTTTCACGTGTAGTCTCCTTGATGCTTGGCGCTTTTGTGTGAGTTAAATGTCTTGTGTTGAGTTTCTGAACTTTCATGTTTCAATTTCCATTGTTTGATCATTTCCCATCTTTCGCTTCACATGAACCCTTTGTCTTTTTTATAAATGATTTGAATGATGTTTGTCTAAATTTTTAGGCATGATGCTTGTTGAACTTGTGTGATATCTTAAGAATGAATGTAATATGTATCACTTGACCACTTGTGCCTTGTGCCTTTCTTGAATACATAAAAATGATCATAGTTGATGTTTTCCTATTTGAAAATTCTGGCAAGCACACGATGAATGTTATTCTCAAGGTTATAACATCCATTGTGACATCTGCTACTTAACAGCAAATACTCAGCAATGATCAAAGTAGTAAATAACACAACAATTGTTTACCTAGTTCAGTGTCAACAACACTTACATCTGGGGGCTACCAAGCAACGGAGGAAATTCACTATCAGTAGTATCAATTCAGAGTTAAACCTCCTGTTGACACTCCTCACTAAATCCCTACCCAATGAAACTTCAACCTAGAGACACTCTAGACCTGAGTATACCCACTCACTCCCCCTCAATCACACAACAGTGATATCAAACAATTATAGAAGACAATATGAAGAGACACTTCATACACCCCTTGATCTTGCTTCACAGTATTGATCAAGTAACTCACACACCCTTGCTTCAAATCTTCGAGTGAGACACAACCTAGAATCTACCTATCCAAAGCAAATCATGCAGCAGATAATTGCTTGGATTACAAGTATTCCTAGACAGAATTTACACAAGAAGACTAGCCTTCTTCACTTACACAGAACTCTGCAATCTGCACTCTTTCTCCTTCTGTTGTCAAGTGCTTCTCTTCAGGATCTCATCTTCTGATCTTTATAGCAGCTATCAGTCCTTTTGGGCCTTAGTGCATTAATTAGGTTTTATCCATCTTGCCACTTAATTCAGGGATCTTCTAGTTCGCCTAAGGATGATAGAAATTCTCCTGATATCCATCTTGAGCATTTATTCTGTTTCCTAGTTTATAGATACCAGAAAAACAACCTTGCCCGCTGGATGTCATATGTTCAATGTTATGACATTCTATATGACATTCAGCTTATGGTTAACTTACCCTGCACACACATCATTAAGTATGTCCTAACAATCAGTATGACATACATGCACACTCTAATGTTTTGCCATAAAATGCAGCCAATCAAGAACACTTATAAACTCCCTCTTTGGCAAATATTTGGCTAAAACAACCTGTTAACATATCAGAGTTTACACACAGTAGAAGACTTATGATGTATCCTGTCATGCAGCTAGTTCCTAGCTCAAGCCACTCAGAGTCCTCACAGTTATCTCTCACTGTTAGCTCATTCTGTTCATCATCTGGTAGTTATCATTACAAATGTCACATCTCTTTGAGTAACACTCTGGTGTTCTACCCCTCAACTGATCAGATCAGTTAGGCATACAACCTGCTCATCATTATCATTCTGCAGACACAGAAACAAGCATCCATCCTGTGGATGTCCAGACATTCAGAATGACCTTCTGAAGTCACACACACTTATGCTACTCCCCCTGAAGAGTTGCACAAGACTTTCTGTCATATTCATCCAGTCTGCTCTGGATGTTATGACCTTCAAGATAACATCCTGAAGTACACACACAAGGTTTGCTCCTAGTTCTAGCATACATTCATTCCTATCCAGGCTAGACATGCATATCACTTTATTGCTAACAGCATTGTTAACTGTCATCACACTTTTCATCAGTTGCACAACATTGTTAGCTGTCATCACACCTTTCATCAGCTGCACCTGTAGTTACACCTGTAAATGTGCAAGTCTAATATCATATGCTAATCTCATATGCACATTGGCACATGTGTGCTCAAGCTAGTTCTCCTAGTTTTGTTCTTCCACCTGCTGTCCTCTATTACCTGTTGTACTCTATTACTCTCTCTCCCCCTTTTTAGCCACAAATTAGGATCCAAATAACATAGATCATCATAGGTAACATCGCAGTTATCAGGGGTTACATTACAGCAAAATTGCTCTTTGAAGAGCATCACAAATTCAGATTACACAGAAAATTTAAATTTGACAGCACCCACAGCAGCACCCTTTGCTCAATCTTATTCATCAGAGGAGGAACTAGAGTCACTGTCATCCAAATCTTTGAATAGCATCACAATTTCCCCCATGGTTTTGGCCACGTATGTAGAGCCTTCTTTGTTTAGCATACTCCTAAGATTTTCTGCAGTGGGAGGAGGGCACATGGTCTTTGGCTTTTCATTGGAGGGAGGAATATCTTTGGAGGATTTGGGAGGGGACTTAGAGGAAGATCCTTCATGATAAGATGACATGCTTGTGTCAAGAGTGAATGTCTGAGAGAGATGTGAGAGGGCAATGGGGGAAAAGCGACACGTTTGTGTGGAATGGAGAGCTTTATTGGT
The DNA here is from genome assembly GCA_963859935.3 of Lathyrus sativus. Classification (NCBI taxonomy): domain Eukaryota; kingdom Viridiplantae; phylum Streptophyta; class Magnoliopsida; order Fabales; family Fabaceae; genus Lathyrus; species Lathyrus sativus. The sequence goes on along the minus strand of OZ012736.1, from coordinate 113,909,441 downwards.
CAATGACTTGGACTGCATTGATGTGGTAAAATTCTCACGTGTCATTAATTGCTATGCATCCTTATACATGCAAATACCTAACTTGCCTCTAAGATTTTCAAATTGGGCAGCATCTAGAGCCTTGGTAAAGATGTCAGCTAACTGTAGTTCAGTGAATTCATGCTCTAAGGAAATCACTTTGTCTTCCACAAGATCTCTAATGAAGTGATGTCTTATATCAATGTGCTTCGTTCTACTGTGTTGAATTGGATTTTTGGAAATGTTAATAGCACTGAGATTGTCACAGTACAATTTCATGACATCCTGAGTGACATTGTATTCAGTTAACATTTGCTTCATCTATACCAGCTAAGAACCGCTGCTGCTAGCTGCTATATATTCAGCTTCAGCAGTGGATAGTGAGACGCAATTCTGCTTCTTGCTGAACCAAGATATTAGGTTGTTTCCCAAGAAGAAGCTTCCATCAGATGTGCTTTTTCTATCATCAGCACTTCCATCCTAATCAGCATCACAATAGCCATACAAGGTAGGATCACACCCATGGGAGTAGAGTATGCCATTGTCATAAGAGCCACTCACATATTTGAGAATCCTTTTAACTTGGTTCATGTGACTTACTTTAGGATCTACTTGATACGTTGTGCATACACCCACAGTAAAGGCAATGTCTGGTCTGTTGGCTGTAAGATACAGCGGGCTACCAATCATGCTTCTGTATAGACTTTGATCAACACTCGTACCCTTTTCATCTCTGGATAACTTTAGATGAGTGGGGGCAGGTGTTTTTTTGTGACTTGCATTGTCCATCCCAAACTTCTTGACTATATTTTTGGTGTATTTGCTTTGGGAAATGAATATGGAATCATTCATTTTCTTGACCTGTAGTCCAAGGAAGTAGGTTAGTTCTCCACACATGCTCATTTCAAACTCAGATTGCATGTGATTCACAAATTGCTTCACCATCTTTTCTAACACTCCCCCAAATATTATGCCATCCACATATATCTGGGCAATCATGATTTCTCCACCCTCAATTTTTACAAACAGTGTCTTATCAATTCCCCCTTTTATGTATCCTTTTTGTGGTGAGAAACTCAGTTAGTCTTTCATACCATGCTCTAGGTGTCTGTTTTAATCCATAAAGTGCCTTCCTTAGCTTGTATCATGGTCTGTTAGGTTAGGGTCCTCAAATCCCTTGGGTTGTGCCACATATACTTCCTCAGTGAGATATCCATTAAGAAAGGCACTTTTTACATCCATCTGAAATAGTTTAAATTTTAGGATGCAAGCAGTTCCCAACATCAGCCTGATTGACTCAAGTCTTGTAACTGATGCAAAGGTTTCATCAAAATCAATTCCTTCTACTTGAGTATAACCCTGAGCCACCAGTCTAGCCTTGTTTCTGACTATGATTCCTTCTTCATCTGACTTGTTCTTGTAAATCCATTTGGTTCTAATGATATTTGTTCCTTCAGGTCTTGGCACTAGTTCCCATACTTCATTTCTTTTAAACTGCTCCAATTCCTCTTGCATAGCCTTGATCCATTATTCATCAGTGAGAGCTTCCTTAACATTTTTGGGCTCAACCTTGGACACAAAGCAGGAATTTGAGATGACTTCTCTTGTTCTAGTCCTTACTCCACTGTTGAGGTCTCCAATTATAAGATCTTTTGGATGGTCTTTCAGGATTCTAATAGAGGGTTCTTTGTTTCCTGTTTCTGGTTCAGAATTTGGACTTGTAGTTTGGGTGTCTTCAGTCTCCTCAGATGGAGTCTCAAGCAATGTTCCAACATCCTCTATGACATTGATCTCTTCAATTTGATCATCAATGACAACATTAATGGATTCCATTAATACTTTCGTTCTGGAGTTGTATACTTTGTAAGCTCTGCTATTAGTAGAGTATCCCAAGAATATTCCTTCATCACTTTTGGCATCCATTTTCCTTCTTTGTTCACGATCTGTCAAGATGTAGCACTTGCTTCCAAACACATGAAAATACTTCACAGTTGGTTTTCTTCCTTTCCACAATTCATGCAAGGTGGAGGATGTTCCCTTTCTCAAGGTGACCCTGTTGTGAACATAGCATGTTGTGTTCATTGCTTCAGCCCAGAAGTGCATAGGCAGCCTTTTTGCATGAATCATGGCTCTAGCAGATTCCTGAATAGTTCTGTTTTTCCTTTCTACTACTCCATTTTGTTGAGGTGTGATGGGGGAGGAAAATTCATGGCTTATGCCTTCAATTGCACAGAACTCAGCAAACTTGGAGTTTTCAAACTCCTTTCCATGATCACTTCTGATCCAGATAACACCACTATCCTTTTCTCTTTGGAGCTTGGTGCGCAGTTCTTTGAAGACTTCAAAAACATCAGATTTTTCTTTGATGAAGTTTATCTAGGTGTATCTGGAGTAATCATCAACCACCACATATGCATACCTTTTTCCACCAAGGCTTTCTACCTGCATTGATCCCATTAGGTCCATGTGCAGTAGTTCTAGAACTCTAGATGTGGTTTGATGTCCAACCCTTGGATGAGATGTCGTGGTCTGTTTGCCCACTTGACATTCCCCACACACTTTCCCCTCTTCAATAGTCAGTTTAGGGATTCCTCTTACAGCCTCCTTGGAGATGATCTTCTTCATTCCCCTTAAATGAAGATGCCCAAGTTTTTGGTGCCATAATTTTACTTCCTGTTCTTCTCTTGCCACAGAGCACATTGTGGATTTACTATTGTCTTTTGGCTCCCACAAATAACATTTGTATTTGGATCTCATCCCATTGTCACCATTTGTGACCACACATACTCATTTAGAGAACTTCCCACTTAGTCCTTGTTTAGAGAGCTGACTGATATTGATCAAGTTGGTCGTTAGTCCTTTTATCAGCAGCACATTGGTTAGTTTATGAACTCCAGGGCTCTCTAGTTTTCCAACACCTTTGATTTCCCCTTTTTCCCCATCACCAAAGGTCACATAACTCGAGGAATGTGGCTTGATGTCTACTAACAGATTCTTAATACCATTCATATGCTTGGAGCAACCACAGTCAAAGTACCAATCTCCTTTAGCTGACACTCTTAGAGATGTGTGTGCTATCAGACCAACCTCCTTGGCCACCCAATTTCTTTGCTTGTAAGGCACCTCCTTCTTGAGTTTGGCACATGATTTCCATTTGACATGAGTGCCTTGCTTGGCATAACCTTGACTTGGAAATCCATGCAGCCAGAAGCACACAACTTTAATATGCCCAAGTTTTCCACAGTGGTAACACCTATGCCTTTGGAATTGTTTTTTGACTTGATTCCAGTGTTTGTGGGGTGGATGTTGTGACATTGGTCGTGACATCCTTTTTAAATTTTGAATCTCAGGTTGTAATCTCTTGAGTTTCAACACAAGATTTTGTCTCTCAACAAATCCTAGCCCACACCTATCTCTTGAGGTCAGACTAATCTGAAGGATTTCCTCTAGGGTGTCAGTTCTAGAATTGAGCATCCTTATGGATTTTGTCATTTGATCCTTTTTACCTTTCAACTCATTCACTTCACTTCTGAGTGTGTTAATTGTGGCTAGATGTTCTCTCTTTTCATCTTCTAATTCCATACCGGGATTATATGGCCAAATTGCTTCCCCTTCGATGATATCACTTTTGCTCACATACCTCGAGAAGAGAATTAAATGGCTGACGCTTTGGCAACTCTGGCATCCATGTACAAGTTGATATGGCCAAATCATAGACCATCTATTGATTTGTGACGCTTTGAAGAGCCCGCGCATTGTCTGACTACTGATAAAGACGCAGATGAAAAGCCTTGGTTTTATGATATAAAGCGATATCTTGAAAAGCACAAATATCCTGAAGGAGCCCTGGGTATCGACAAAAGAACTTTGCGAAGATTGGCATCCAACTTCTTCCTCAACGGAAATGTATTGTACAAGCGCAACCATGACACTGTTTTGCTTAAATGTGTGGAGAAACGTGAAGCTGAACAGATTCTAAAGGACATTCATGAGGGCTGCTTTGGAACTCATGCGAATGGACATACCATGGCAAAGAAAATATTGAGAGCAGGCTATTATTGGCTTACCATGGAAGCAGATGGTTATCATCATGCCCGAACTTGTCACAAGTGCCAAATATACTCTGATAAGATTCATGTACCCACCACTCCATTGAACGTCTTAACCTCACCATGGCCCTTCTCCATGTGGGGAATAGATATGATTGGGATGATTGAACCAAAAGCTTCAAACGAACATCGCTTCATACTTGTGGCTATAGACTATTTCACCAAGTGGGTTGAAGCTGCTTCATATACCAACGTTACTAAGCAAGTAGTCGCTCGCTTCTTGAAACACAACATTATATGCAGATATGGAGTGCCTAACCACATCATCACTGACAATGGGTCGAATCTCAAAAACAAAATGATGGACGGGTTATGCGCCAGTTTTAAAATAGAACACCATAACTCGACACCATATAGATCCAAAATGAATGGAGCCGTGGAATCAGCCAATAAAAATATCAAGAAAATCATCCAGAAGATGGTGGTCACGTACAAAGATTGGCATGAAATGTTACCCTTCGCACTACACGGCTACCGTACTTCGGTACGAACTTCAACAGGGGCAACTCCCTAATCGTTGGTTTATGGCATGGAGGCAGTTCTCCCAATAGAGGTCGAAATTCATTCGCTGAGGGTTTTAATGGAAGCTCAACTTGATGAAGCCGAATGGGTCAAGAAGAGGTTTGAAGAACATAATCTCATTGAGGAAAAGCGCTTGACAGCCATATGCCACGGCCAGCTTTATCAACGAAGAATGAAGAGAGCCTTCGACAAAAGAGTGCATCCCAGGACATTCGCACAAGGAGACTTAGTACTCAAGAGGATCATGGCTATGTATAATGAATCTAGGGGCAAATGGACGCCAAATTATGAAGGCCCATATGTGGTAACAGAAGCATTCTCTGGTGGTGCCCTAAAGCTCGCAACCATGGATGGGGAGGAGTTACCTTATCCTGTGAATGCAGATTTGGTCAAACGATACTTTGCCTAAAAAAGTGGAATAGTAGAGCCGCTAAGTCGAAAACCTGAAAGGGCAACTTAGGCAAAATTGGCTATCCCGGTGAACCGAAAACCCGAAAGGGAGGTTCAGGCAAAAATTAGGGATAAAATAAGAATAGGCCCGCTGAGTTGAAAATCCGAAAGGGCGGCTCAGGCAAAAAAGGGCGTCCCGGTGGATTGAAAACCCGAAAGGGCGATCCAGGCAAAAGTTAGGGGCAAAATTCCAAGGCAAAGTATCCATTATGCATGATCACTTAACCCTAGTACATTATCAAGAGACATGATGAATCCGGCCATTTTTTCCTATGAAGCAAGGTGTTGAAGACTTCCAAAGTTATAGGGACTATAGCAGTGTCAAAACTCAAAGGGGCCCTAATTTTTGCCATTATGTTTTTCTTGCACTGTAATCACCTCATTAAGGGATTACATCTTTGTATATTTACCCATTCAAGGGTCAAATCAATATAAAGAGAGATTTCTCAATTAAATTGTGCTCACTCTTTTACTTTATCTGATTGTTTGCAAATTAATTTTATTTTGATAATTTGTGTTTGAAAATTCAGCAAAAAAAATAAAATATAACTTTTTGACAAGGTATAGAACTTGTTTTGATGTTCGAAGATATTGGGGAAAATAGATGGTCTCCAAGAAAAATATCAACTGGTAGAAGCATTGAATTAGTCGTCAGCTGCCTAAGCTTGCCATCATGAAAAGCTTTGCCTTTCTAAAGGGTTTATATGATGTGGTTCCCCCCAGCATCGAGTTCAAGAACTAAACTGGGGCAATCAATTCCCCTGGTCGTCATGGAGTATCTAAATCTGGGATGTCGAGTAGTCTAATCCTCTCACTACCCCACAGAAAGCCCAATCTTTTATTGGCAACATCAAAAAGCCACTCCAATTGGCACCTTAAATTCACCCTAAAAGTCCAGTCCTCATTGGCAACCACTAAAAGTCCGTCCTCGTTGGCATCCTCAATAACCAAAGTCCAAACAATTTGGCAACTACCGAATCCAGTCCCTGGTGATGTCCCCGACAGGGTTTTATCCCCAGCATACCTGGTCGCTGCATTATCATAAGCACGACATACAGCCTTATATCATAATCATATCAAGCATTAACATATCATTGGCATTCGCATCGTGCACTCCCTAGCAGTCGCACCTTAGTTGCATGTTTGGGCATCATAAAACATTGCATTACATAGCAATATAGCAGGATCCAGGATCAGTTCGCAAGCATCTTGGTCATTCCTCCAATGAAGTTGGCAGTATGAATCTGAAAAGATTTGTTACCCCATGAGTTCAAGGAATTCTACTTCCCGGCAAGTCATTCTTCAACCATGCAGCTGATGATGATAATCCCCAGCAACTATTGCTCTGGTGGCTCCCCAAGCAGAGGTTATCTTAGAGAGTTTGTTGAAGATTTCTCCCCTGCAAAGTTTGGACAACGCTGTTCCTTTTATAGGAATTTTAGCTCAACCATTCCTCAGCAAAATTATCACTCGAGATACTGCTTTGGAATCATCGAAGAGCCTTAATTGATAAGGTACTGCTTCGACCACCCGAAGAATCTCAAGTTTTGTCCGAGATACTGCTTTGGTATCATCGAAGAGCCTTAATGGATAAGGTACTGCTTCGACCACCCGAAGAATCTCAAGTTTTGTTTGAGATACTGCTTTGGTATCATCGAAGAGCCTTAATGAATAAGGTACTGCTTCGACCACTCGAAGAATCTCCAGTTTTGTTCGAGATACTGCTTTGGTATCATCGAAGAGCCTTAATGAATAAGGTACTGCTTCGACCATCCGAAGAATCTCAAGTTTTGTTCGAGATACTGCTTTGGTATCATCGAAGAGCCTTAATGAATAAGGTATTGCTTCGACCACCCGAAGAATCTCAAGTTTTGTTCGAGATACTGCTTTGGTATCATCGAAGAGCCTTAATGAATAAGGTACTGCTTCAACCACCCGAAGAATCTCCAGTTTTGTTCGAGATACTGCTTTGGTATCATCGAAGGACCTTAATGGATAAGGTACTGCTTCGACCACCCGAAGAATATCTAGTTTTGTTCGAGATACTGCTTTGGTATCATCGAAGAGCCTTAATGAATAAGGTACTGCTTCGACCACCCGGAGAATCTCAAGTTTTGTTCGAGATACTGCTTTGGTATCATCGAAGAACCTTAATGGATAAGGTACTGCTTCGACCACCCGAAGAATCTCAAGTTTTGATCGAGATACCGCTTTGGTATCATCGAAGGACCTTAACGAATGAGGGGCCGCTTCGACCACCCAAAGAGGATCGTTTATACCACTTTGGTATCGCGAAGGACCTTAACGAATGAGGGATTGCTTCGACCACCCAAAGAGGATCGTTTATACCACTTTGGTATCGCGAAGGACCTTAACGAATGAGGGATTGCTTCGACCACCCAAAGAGGATCGTTTATACCACTTTGGTATCGCGAAGGACCTTAACGAATGAGGGACTGCTTCGACCACCCAGAGAATATCAGGTTATCTTGTTCATCCTATTAACCCATTCGTGGTACTTTTAACTCCTCTACCGGACAAATTTCGGGGTCTTCGGTATCTAATTGACTTCCACCTTTAAAATGAACGCCATGCAGCAGTTCATTCGCTCAGGTTTAAGACAATTAGATAGGGGCATCTGTCATACCCCAAATTTGTCCTACTTCGGCAATTAATGAATGTTTTACTACTTCATGACTTCTGGCCACGACTCTCCAAGATTTCTCTTTAAACAAATTGTTTGTATGCACATTAAATTCAAGTTATGCAAAGGTGCTTCGCATGGTCGATTCAGCCTCAGGCCTTGTTTGATTTGATTGCAAACATCGAGCTTTTATTTGGATTTTAAATCAGTCTGTGACAAACCTAGATTTAGCTTGCAAATTTCAAAAAAAAAAACATAATTAGAAAATCCGTTTGTGACAAACTTGGATTTAGCTAGCAAATTTCAATTCATCGGTTTGTGACAGACTTAGATTTGACTCGCCGGTTTCAAAGCCATAATTAAATTTAGACGCAATTAGTCTAGAAGATACTTCAATTCATTTCATAATCAATTGGTTTCAAGAAGTTATTGAGCCATATTTCATGATTGGTACTAAAGTAGCACGGTAGAAATAACCAAAGTTAGACCAATCTCATTTCAAGAAGTTCATAACGTACACAGCCAATAAATGATCAAGTTGTTTTAGAATTATGATTACCTGGTTAAGAGGTTTTGAGTTGTGGATAATGCCTTGCAATTCGCAGTTTAAGGTCATGATTGTGGTACACTTTTCAAACCACATTAAATTTTAGTGTAATTATGATGAAGACCGAGAGCAACTCATATTTGATTGTAGCGTATTTGGCTTCGATTTGTTCGAAGTATTTTAGTTTGCTGCAAGAAAGGCTAAAGGTGATTATGGCCAAGGGAGGACCATTGCCAAAACCGTGTGAATTGTAATTCATAAGTTGTTTCTGTTTCTAAACAGAAGACTGATTAAATGGAAAATAAGATTATTAGAATTGAAGATTACAATTAAATATTGTGATACACGTTAAAAAATGTGATTCAATTACAGTACCAATGTTATAATACATGTTCAAGACTAAAAAAATCCTAGCTGGGCAAAGTCTCATTTCTCAAGTATACTTCAAGCATTGTGCCAAGATCTGTGTATACACTTAGTAAATCATCATCTGCTGTTGCTGGTGATATTAGGTTTTACTCTGTTGATAGCTTTCTCAATAAGGAAGTGAAGCTATCCTTTTCCTGTTCACTCAGCGATTCAGCCTTTGTCAAGGGCATGCGATGGACAACGTCATCAAAAATTTTTTTATGTTGTTCTTTCAAATACTGGGCAATTATACCGCGGCGAGGCTGGTTTTCCTCTTAAACATGTGATGGACAGTGTTGAAGCTGTTGATTGGTGTATAAAAGGGACACTAGTTATCGTGGCTAGAAAAATGTTCTGAGCATTTTATCCACTAAGTTTGAAGAAAAGGTTTCAATTCCACTACCCTTCAGATCTTAGATTAGCGACTCTGAGGCAAATGTCAGTGTAAAAGTTGATTCTGTCAAGTGTGTTCGACCGGACTCCATTATAGTTGGAAGCTTTCAACTTACTGATGATGGACAGGAGGAAAATCATCTTATCCAAGTTATTAGTAGCAAGCTTGGTGAAATTTCTGATGATTGTTCTGAATTAGATGTCCAATCATTCTATGATAATTACCCACTACTTGTTGGTGATATTGTATCCCCTGGAAGTGGGCCCTACCTTTTATTGGCTTATTTAGAACAATGCCAACTTGTGATCAATGCCAACATGAAGAATACAGATAACCACATTAGCTTGGTTGGTTGGTCAGATGATGGTGATAAGGGTGAAGCAGCAATTGTTGATAAACCTGAAATTGACCGATCAAAGTGGGTTCCAAAAATTGAGCTTCAAGCAAATGAAGATGATAATCTTCTCTTGGGATTATGTATTGATAAAGTTTCAATATATCAAAAAGTTGGAATTCAACTTGGTGCAAATGAGGAAAAAAAACTAAGCTCTCACCTTATTGTGTTCTTATGTGTCTCACACTGGATGGGAAACTTGTTTTGTTTCATGTTGCTAGTCTTGCAGGAAGTAAAGTTTCACCTGAGGTTGATTCTACTGAGCATGATGAGAAAGATGCTCCTGTAAAGCTACCTGTTGATGAAAGCTCCACCTTTTCTCATGGACTGCAAAAAAAGAAACATGAATTGGGTCAGGATGTTGGGGTTAGGCCTTTTGCTAAAGATTATACCGAGTACCCTGAAGTGAGATCAGCAACAAGTGTACAGTCTTTGAAGTCTGATGTGCTGCAAATGGTTCCAAGTGTAGATGTGAAGCAAGTTAATGATAATCACGATAATATTTCACGAGACTCGCAAAGAGCTTCTCATCTAGTGCCTGGTGGAACATTTTTGTTCTCCAAAAACTCTAACGTGACTTCAGTTTCTGGTTCAAGTTATGTTGTTGGTAGTGGTTATCAAAGTAAAAATATACCACGGGTGCTACAAATTCCAACACCCCAAACGTTCCTGGTAGCACTGGTGGAAAGCCTTTTCATGTAAAGGATGTGAATGTTGAATCTCCTGGCGTCTACTCTGCCAGTAGGCCTGTTCAGAGTGGTCGACAACTAACTTCCGTAGGAGCAGAAAGTTCACATTTGTCATTACTCGGAAATTCTACGACTGGAAAGTCATCTATACGAAAGTTTCATCCTTCTGATGAGCAGCATGTAAATTCATCCAAGCCTGGGATTTCAAGTTCTGATTTGTCAAAGCAGTTTGGCAATGTATTATTTCTGGAAATCTTTCTTAGTTTTGGCATAATTGATGATTAATGAGATGATCAAAGAACTGGATCTACTTTTAAAGTCGGTAGAAGAGGCTGAAGGCTTTAGAGATGCTTGCACCAAGTCACTACAAAGTTCAATTAAGGAAGTGGATGACTGACCTTTTTGAGCAACAAATTGGACGTCCCAACCTTGGATTTGAAGCTAATGGAGATGTGTAAGGGATGCGTAAGCTCCGCAGGATGCCTTCCATTGCTGCCAATGAAACCTTCATAAAACTGCATAATCCAATATCAAGTATAACAGAATAGGCCAGCATGAATATGATTGAGACATACTTAGCTATGGCCAAAGTTCCATTCACCATGATCACCCTGATGTTGTTGATTTTCAGCTCGCATCCGTTGGCTCGAGAATGTCGTACATGAAAAGGAAATTGAAGAAACGTTAGTATGAGAGGGTACGTGCGTATGCTAAGACAATTACACAAATGGAATTTGTATTTAAAAAGAGAAAGTAACAGAGAAAGCATTCGAGAACGGCAACATACACATAGAAGGAGAATTCAGACAACATTCCAGATTTATTGGATTCTGATGGTTTCTTGTTACTGGTACCCTTATATTATGTGGCTTGTTCCTTATTCTCCACAATGTTACAGCAGATGCTTGTGTAGCCATGAATGAGTGGATCCAATATCCTACTGCAAATACAGCTTTAGATGGCATTCTGCCCTGTGTCCACAACGCCACAACTCAAGTAACTTTGTTAAGAAGCAAAGAAGTGACTTCTGAACTAGTAAACTTGGTGAATCAAGTTATTGCCAATGTCTCTAACATCAACTTTGCGCCCAATTTCACGCTATTGTATTACAATCAATCTGATCCTTGATGCCACTTCTCTGCGATCCGTTCCATCCTGGCATGACAGATAGACAATGTGACTTCGGTGAGGTGAATCCAGGCAATGAAATACAGGATTATGAAACCTTACGCGCGACACCAAATTTCATGATAAATAGAACCAAGTCACCACAGTGGAATACCCAAGTTCATCTGGACAACATTAAAACAGGTAGGAAATTGAAGAAGAGTATCGCCTCTAGAGCCAACAGAAGGCTGCAAGTCATCCTCGAATCTCTCAACATTATCCTCACGCCAAATTTGTGAACAAATTGTCAAGTTCCTTAAACTTGTCTATAGGTTAATTCATGCCATCAAACTATCACATATATTGAGCTATGGTCCGTGTGCTTGCCGTCATGACCAAATCTCCAAATTCAAGCCCTGTCACGAGAGAAAAAAACAACCCCATAAAGATCAGAGCAAAAGCAAGCAGAAGTCACAAATAGATGTTGAAAGAAATTTAAATAATTGAGAATTAGTATGTAGTCAAGAATAAAGAGCCAAAGTCAAAGTTCATTTTGAGTAAAAAAAGAGCCACATCAGCACGGTGAAAATCTCTAAATGCTTACAGTAAAAAAACTCAGTGAAAAGATATTTTGGAGCTCACTACAGACAAAAAAACAAAGGTCACTATCAAGTCCCAGAAAAGCAGAAATCATGGTATAGCACTCTAACAGAATCGTACAACCAAAACGCACCTCACCTCACACGATACCAAACATTTTCCTTCAGCAAATTTCAATTTTTTTTCCCGTATTCAAAACCCTAAAAAATCTCCTATAAATACACTCCGCTCATTGGCAAAAAGGGAGGAGAAAAAACCCTATCCAAACTCTGTTAAAATCAATCCCCACCTATTATTCAAAAGCTCAAGGAAATTTCAAGGGTTGCTGAGGTTCAATATCAGAACCTGAGTTTGCTCTGAGCTAGACCTATTTCCACAAGTTTCAAAATAGAACTATTCAGAGGAAGAAGACGAGCTCAGTGAACATCAAGGGAAGGAGAAGGGTGAAATCGAAGAGGATTTCACGAGTCAACATAAAAGATAACCAGACGAGGAAATACGCACCTGAGGTAAACAACGAAATCTTTAAATCTTCGTTATGGGAACCTGTAGTCATTGAAATCCATTTGTATTTTCTGGTTGTTTTACTTGATGTTTGTTTACTCGTCTTGGATTTGTGATGGATTTAGTTGACGTACGAGTTTGTTTTGTCTGGTGTTCGAGAGAGAAGGGAGCGGAGTTGTGTTGAACCTTAGAAGAAGAGTTTGTGTTGGCTGAAACAAATTAATTAGGTTAAATTTGGGGATAAGATTCAGTGAGAAGGTAGGTTCAGAGAGGAGGCGATTCTTTTATGTTTTCATGGAGAAGAAGTTTCTGAGTTTCAGAGAGTGAGGTTCGAAGATTGAGGAGATGGAGTGTTTTGGAGAAATAGAAGGTTGTAGATAATCTAACCGTTATAGTTGGGAGCTCGATGCAGCTTCGAGACTCTCCTTATTTTGGACGGTTCCCTTTTCTTAATTAATTATTAAAATTTATTAATTCTTTTTTTAAAAGGGAGGGTGCATCGTTGGTGTAGGGAGAGAGATTAATAGAGATCAACCGTAACTTTTTGCATTAATAGCCACTAATTTTTTTTCATTCATTTTAATAAATAGGATATTAATCTTAATAGAATTTTAATTTACACAATATTAAATCTAAAAAATATTAATGTGTGGTTTTAATCTTAATATTTAATTATTTGCTTATTTACAGATTAAATGAAATTATATGATTTTAAATTCATTTTAAATTGTTAGAATAATTTTCTTTTTCTTTCTACCTCAAAAATGACTAAAGTAATTGTTCACCCCGATTTATATAGTTTTTTTAAAATTAAGTCTAAGCTTTTAAATAATGAAAGTGGTGGATCCCTGGAGTCTAGCACTCCCTGGATCCTTAAGCGACCGCTCTCGAGGTGCACACCTTGAGTTGTGGTTGTTTCGTCTTTCGTCGCTAAAACTCTCCAACTTTGTTTAGAACGTTCGAAATTTGCAAACCCTAGTCCAAGCGATACGCCTACCCTAGTTTAACCCACCTACGTTATTATTTTCAAATCATTTTTCTTAATTAAATTACGAAAATATCGAGTTCTTGGAGTCGCGCATTCTTGGAATTCGAGAGTGACAACTATTGAGGCGTACGCCTCGCATAGCGTGTCATTCACCCTTTCGTTCTTAAAACACTTCCCCTAATTACTTGGACAAGTACTTTCACTGTCCAACAAACACTATTTCATAATTAATAGGATGAAAAAGGTATCATTGGGATCTAGCATTCCAATGATATCCCGACTAATTGGTTACGAGGCCGACTTCTCGTTTATCGAGTAGTCGTCATTCCTCCTAATTTTTCAAACCATCTAACCTCGTTCTTCACCTTCGTGCGATCAAGTCTAAACCCTAGTATGTCTCTAAACCGTACGTCAAATCCAAACTATTTTCTTGATTAAATTACGAAAGAATTGATTTCTTGGAGTCTCGCATTCCTTGAATTCTTGAGTAACTACTCTTGGGGTGTACGCTTTAGTTTGTGGTCCGCTCAACCTTTCGTTTATAAAACACGTGCCCTAACTATTTGGACAAATATCGTCGTTGTCCATACAAATAAAATTTCATAATTATTTGAGTGAGAAAGGTGTCATTGTAATCCAGCATTCCAATAATATCCCGATTAATTGATTGCGAGGTCGACATCTCGTTTATCGAATAGTCATCATTCTCCATCAAATTACCTAACCAAACTCCTATTTCTTGCCCCCGTGCAATTGGAACCTTAAACCTATTAAAATCCATTCTCTTTCCCAAACCAAAACATCCAATACGATAAACCTAATTCCTCTCCCTCGTGCGATTTCTAGCCCAAACACTTTCCGAAATAACATTGTTTAGCTCATTCTTCCGCGCATAAAAAACTAGTGCTTCAGCCTCCCCTAGCGAGCAGACAAGCCAACGTTTAGCAGTTAGAATGCGACCTAAACTCTCGTTCATTCCAAACACAAACCTTTTACCGTAGTTAGCCGAACTACGGCTGCTCTGATTCTTCATTCCCTCTTGAATGTAAGATACGTAGGCACAAGATTACGACGATTTTGGCGAGCACGATCCCCTCTTTTTCCCGTAGTCCCACGAACTAGAAATGCTCTGATTTTCCACTTCTCATAAGTGAAGATACGTAGGCACAAGGGCCCCAATCCTTGGTGAGCACCCTATCTTAAAACCACCCATTTCCCCTTATAGAAGAATTCTTAAAAGAAAACAAACAAGCGTAGTTAACTTTACTCTCGAATCAATCAAGAGGTTCCCGTTGAGTACAACGGACGTAGAGGGTGCTAATACCTTCCCTCTGTGTAATCGATTCCCGAACTTAGAATATTGGTTGTGATGACCATGTTCTTATCTCTCTAAAGGTTTTATCGATATTTTCCTATTCCTTCCTTGGAATGAATAAAGTTCGGTGGCGACTCTGTTCGAACGTATTTTCCTCGTCCATCGCGAGGATCGTATTTTTCGAGGTACGACAGATGGTGACTCTGCTGGGCATTACCGCATTGCCCTATGCAAGAGAGAGTCAAGCCTAACTTGACTCGATTTGAGAGTGTTGACTTTTTCTTAACCGATTTCTGTGTGCTTATGTTTTTTCTTCATGCTTATGTTCTCCTGTTGTTTATTTATTTCTCTTTCTATTATGTGTAATATATTACATTTGCTTGTTGGATTCTGGGAAAATATCACCAATAAAGATCTACACCCGAGCTTTGGAAAAAGAAGAGAGAAAATATAGCTTAGAATTGGTAGTAATTAGTGTTAGTCCCCAAGGACTCGCTCCTTGTGTGCCTAGCATGAAAGCTCCTCCAGAATAGACCTTTTCATAGATCATATCGTAACGCATCTAGCCTATTGCACGATTTGATTCATGAAGGATCCATGACTCTGGGAACCGCTCTTAGAACCAGTTTCTATATTGGTAGTCGTGTAGTGTTGGTCCCTGAGGACTCGCTTTTCGTGGGCCTGACATGAAGACTCCTCTCGAGAGAGATCCTTTGGTATTACCGTCGTAATGCAGCTCGCCTGTTGCGTGACGGTGGTATCATTGGTATCTATGACCTTGAGAACCCCGTCCGTCAACGTAGAAACTATCCCGTGAGTGGGTCATTTTGGGTAAAGAATCTAAAACTATCTTTATACCTATTAGGAGGGTGGGAGATACTTGTGATAGCCTGGATCCCGCACTGTTGCATTCATAAACATTTACATATGCATCATAACTTACACTAATTTTTATTTTCAGGGAAGCATTTATATTGACAGGTTGAAATACATTCACAAAATGGCCGCAAGTTCAGAGAAGAGCAAGACTATTCAGCTTAAGGCACTCAAACCTGATGTTAGTGTGGTCATGAACTGTTTGAAAGAAATGCCTACCATCTTCAAGAAGACTCTGATAGGAAGGTTTGGCCAGGTGATCGATCTGCTGATGATTGAAGTACAGGTCCCTACTATTACGGCTTTGGCACAATTTTATGATCCGCAAATGAGAAGCTTCATATTTCAAGATTTCTACTTAACACCTGCTATTGAAGAGTTTGAAGGGTTCCTAGGTTTCCCGGTCAAGGGAATGGCACCTTATACTATGATAGGGCAGACTCCAAAAGTGGAAGAATTGGCCGATGCTCTCAAAATTTCGATTTCAATAGCCAAAGCTGGTTGGAAGAAAAGAGAAGATTTCTTTGGCTTTAGAAGCATTATACTAGAGAAAGAAGCAATCAAGATGTTAAAGAACAAACAATGGGATGCTTTGGTGAATGTATTGGCTCTCCTCATCTATGGGCTAGTATTGTTTCCCACTTTCGAAGATTTCATTGATTCTGCAGTTGTCAGTGTATTTTGGGCCGTTTGGAAGAAGGAGCATAGCCCGGTACACCCTCTCTTGGCTGATGTTTTTTACACTTTACACCTTCGCCATGAAAGAAAAGGTTCAGTGTTGACATTTTGTCTCCCTATTCTCTACAAATGGCTCACTTCTCACATACTCAAACGTCACGCCACCGTCCCTACTTTGAACAGTGGAGAATGGGCTCAATTTCTAGTATTTATCTCTGAAAAGAACATCACCTGGTACCTGAACAAGTTGGAAGTAAGTGAAATCATCATGAGCTGTGGTAGTTTTCGCAACGTACCATTAATCGGATCAAAAGGTTGTATAAGCTATAACCCTATACTAGCTATACGACAATTTGAGTACCCAATGTTAGGGAAACCTGAAGACAAAGAACTAGGAGAAATGATTCTCCATGAGAGAGGTGCCAAGAATCCTTCACTTCTCTGTCAGATTGTACGATATTGGCAGAAAGTTCATACTAAAGGATCTGATTTGAGAAGAAGGGATGGTGTGACCAGGATGCCTTTTCGGCAGTGGGTTCTAGAGAGGGTCAAAATAGTTAAGCTCCCCTTTTCTATTGAGGCACCTTCTAAAATTACCACTCCGCAACCGGTACCCGTATCAGTCGAAGAAGTGGAAGAGATGAGAGTCAAGATAGCCCAGCTAGGGAAAGAAAACAAAGATTTACAAGTCAAGCTTCAAAATGTGACTAATGAAAAGAATCACATGAGGTATGAGATTGAGAGAAAGGATAAGAGAATTGAAGAGATGGGAAGCAAGATTAATGAAGAAAAGGGTAAAAGGAAAAGGACCAAAGTATGTATCAACCAGGCTGACAGTTGCTTAGAATCCCTCAAAGAGCAGCTGGATCACGCTCATAGAAAATGGCGAGAAAATGAACAGTGGTATCTTCTAGCCACGAAACAGAATAAGGAGATCAGGGAGACATTAGGAGCTGAAATCAAGACACTTGGTGCTGCACTACGTCAATCAAGAGCTGACGAGGATAGAGAACGTCAACTCAAGGAAGAAGCCCTAAACTCATCTTGGGTTAAACCAGAAGACTGGCGTAAGATATATGTTGACATGGATGGGCTCAAGAAGTTTATTAAGTATCAGGAGAATCAGATAGGAGCTATCAAGGAAGACCAAGCAATTTGGTCTGCTGCAAGAGACCAGTTAGCTCGTGATGTTGCGGCATATGAGCAATCCATTCACATCATGAAGGATAACCGAGATGCATACCACAACAAGCTAAATGGGTTGGTGGAATTTTGTAACTGGTTGGCCAAAGATCTGATATGGAAACATCGAGATGCTATGGAAGCCATAGATGACTCTACCGCTCCGGCTATTTATGAGTTCATATGTGTGTGCAAGGAAATGTTGGCAAGATTCAAGGAAGAGCTCAAGGAGCGCGAAGCAAGAAGAAATGAAGCTTGAAGTTTTCTTTGTTTTTCTATTATTTTTCGCAAATTTATATTCCTGGATGGATTGTACTCTGTTTATGTTGCAACAATTTGAATGAATGAGGAGTTGTCTTTTTAATTATTTGTTCTTGTGCTGTTTGAATGATTGATAAACAACCGTTGGTATAAATGCTTCCCTAAAATAAAATTAAAAACAAAACGCAATCATGATCATAAGCATAAACATAAGCATTTTGCACCTTCACCCGACAGTACAACTCATTGGACTTTTCCTTTCTACCTTCAGCATTTGAAAGCTGACTACTCGACATCGCTACGAGACCAGACACAACTTTCAAATGATGCTTGAACAAATGGAAGAGACTCAGAACACCATGAGGGGCGACATCGACGCTCTCAAGATGAAGATGGATCAGCTGCTGGAGACAATGCTGACGTTAGCCCAAAAAGAAAACAATGATGAGACTTTTACTAATGCCAAGAAGGTGGCTGGAAATATAGGAACTTCTGGGATTGTTAAAACTCCCCACGTGGACCTTGTCGACCGTTCCATATCCGCGCGTCAGGGCTCTGAAGCAGACATGGATGAACAATATGATGCTTTTTACCAACCTCCATCACCTCCTCCTCAACACAGTATAGGGGTTACTAATGACCTTGCTGCAGATAGACTACGAACTGTTGAAGAGAAAATCAAATCATTGGAAATCAAAAAGACTCCAGGGTTGGATGATGTTGACATGTGCCTAGTTCCGGGATTGGTGATACCAAAGAAATTCAAAGTCCCAGACTTTGAGAAGTACAAGGGGGTCAGCTGCCCCAAAACCCATCTAAGAGCGTACTGTCGCAAGATGGCGGCTCACATTGATAACGACTTGATCTTAATACACTACTTCCAAGATAGCCTCAGTGGAGCATCATTGGAATGGTATATGCAGTTAGAAAAAGGACAAATCATCACGTGGAGAGATCTAGCAGATGCGTTTTCACAACATTATCAGTATAATACTGATTTGGCACCGAATCGCACGCAGCTGCAAGATATGACTCAATGTAACAACGAGTCATTTAAAGAATATGCCCAAAGGTGGAGGGAATTGGCTGCCCGTGTTCAACCACCATTGCTGACTATGGAGTTAACTGACATGTTTATGGGAACTCTACAACCTCAGTACTTGGATCGCATGCTTGGGTCCAGTTTCCCTAACTTTGCTGAAGTGGTGTCAGTAGGTGAAAGAATCGAGAGCACTTTGAAAAAGAACAAGGCCGCGGTCCCAATGAATGGAGGAAGGAAGCCTTTTATAAAGAAAAGGGAAGATGAGGCTAATGCCGTGATGAGAGGACAAAGGGGCAGAGCTCCGGTGGATATCCAGTATCAACAAGTAGCTGCAGTAGCCCAAGCTCCCTACCAACAACCAACTCAACAACAGAATCAACAACAGAATTATCAAAGAGTTCCTCCACCGTAATATCAGAATGCTCCAGCTCAGAGACAGCAAAGGCCGAGACAGCCAAGAAGACAACTCGACCCGTTGCCTATGTCATATGGACAGATTTTTGCTCAGCTAAATCAGAGTGGACACTTAACGTTGCGAGATTTACGTCCGGCAATTTTTCCATATCCTCCTAGGTACGATGCCAATGCCCATTGTGAGTTCCATAAGGGAGCCCCTGGACACTCCATAGACAACTTCTATGCGTTTCAGAATCGGGTGCAAGACTTGATAGAGTCCAAAGATCTCACTTTTACACCTAGAGGTGCCAATATTACGAAGGATCCGTTACCTAAACATGGAGGTCCTTCTGTCAATGCTGTGGAAGAGAGTAGTGGTCTAAGACTAATTAACCAATTTTGAAGATGTCCGTACTCCAATGGCCGTTATTGGAGAACAATTGAAAATAAGTGGGATGATTCCCCAAGAAGAAGTGGAGAATTTGACTGACGAAGTGGTGAAGAGACATTTACAAAGGTTCATAGAACATGGGATAATACAAATAGAACAAAGAGATTCGAACGTGTCTGCTATTGATATTCAGTATGATGAAACAAGTGCTTATCCGACAAGGCGACTTCTACCAGCACCAGTAGTCTTGCAGTAGGATCCTTCGGAAGCCTTTCAACAGAGGCCCGCCCGACCAGCACCCGTGATTATGCAATATGATGAAGATGACGTCAATAGACAAAGAGCAGCACGACCAGCTCCAGTGGTAATAGAGTATTCTGTCAATAAATCTGAGCCCAAAGTTTTTAAACAGAGGCCAGAGAGACTAGTGATTGAGTATGACGCTGCCAAATGCGATGCAGTTGTTGGGCCTAGTGGGATGACCCGTAGCGGTCGTTTATTTGCTGCCAAACCAGTGGAAGTGCCATCTAGAAACAAAGAAAAAGCTACAGTTGAACTGCCAAGTATTGAGCCACCCGTTGAGGTATCATCACCGAAGGCAACAGTTACGCCAAAGGAAGCTGAGGAGTTTTTGAAGATCATCAGAAAAAGTGATTACAAAGTGATTGATCAACTATACCAGACTCCAGCCAGAATTCCCATGCTCTCGTTGTTACTTAGTTCAGAGGCCCACAGGTTATCTTTAATGAAGGTGTTGAGCGCCACGCATATTGCTAAAGATATCACCGTAGCCCAGTTCGATGATGTGATAGCTAGCATAACAACCGGAAACTTTCTTGGGTTTAATGATGATGACCTGACTGTAGAGAAGAGAAACCACAATAAAGCTCTCCATATTTCTATCAAGTGCCAAGACACATTGATATCCCGAGTCTTAGTGGATACAGGTTCTTCTTTGAATGTGCTTCCAAAGGTCACCCTGGAGAGAATGCCAGTAAAAGGAGTTAGCATGAAGCCAAGTGCTCTGGTAGTCAAAGCTTTTGATGGTTCTAGGCGTGCTGTGATTGGCGATGTGGACTTGCCAATAAAAATAGGGCCAACTGTCTTCACCATTACTTTCCAAGTAATGGATATTTATCCCGGGTACAGCTGTCTTTTAGGGAGACCTTGGATCCACTATGCAGGAGCTGTTACCTCTACCCTTAACCAAAAGCTAAAATTTGTCAGTAATGACAAGGTAGTTCAGATTGGAGGAGAGGAGGATATCTTGGTAAGCCACTTAACGTCCTTCAGGTACATTGAAGTTGAAGGGGAAATGGTGGAAACGCCTTTTCAGTCTTTAGAAATGGTGAATACATTAGCGGTACAGCGAATTTCAGATAGTCAGAGTTCAAGATCAGCAATGGCCTCTTATGAAGAGGCTAAGATGGTTGTAGATGAAGGGAACGCCCAGGGCTGGGGCAAGATGGTGGAAGTGGCTGAAAAGTTCGACAAATTTGGGCTAGGATACCATCCTTCATCCAACACAGCAATGGTTGCACGTGACAGGAAGCAGATTCCTCCTGTAGCAGAAATTTTCAAGAGCGTCGGGCATATCTTCGATCATACCTCCGCCATGGTAATTGAAGATGAGGATGATGACAAAGAAGTCTCCGCAAGCTGGATCCGACAGGCTGAACCTGGTGAAGAATTGAAGAACTGGAAGACCATCGAAATACCCCAATTCTTCCCTCTTCAAAAGTAAAGTTTTAATTAATTTTCAAAACCCTACGCTCTGCCCAAGGTGTAGTGGAGCTTTGTATCGGGCGTCCTGATGTTTCGAAACGTGTTTAACGTGAATAAATTTTGATTTGCATTCAATTATTTTGCTCATTTTCTTTCCTACTTTTTTCATAATTAATGGCATTTCTTTCACGCACTCACTTTCCTAAATAAGATGCATAAATCATTAACATGTAGAGACACTACCGAGGTCTATGATATCGACACTGCTATAGGCATTTATGATTTTGATTGTCCAATATACTGAGCGGATGAGGAAGACGAGGATGAGCTCCCCAATGAATTGGCTAGGTTGCTGCAGCAAGAAGAGAAGGTCATTATGCCGCATAAAGAGGATGTCGAGATTATCAACCTAGGTTCAGAAGAAAATAAAAGGGAGATAAGGGTTGGTGCGTCTCTTTGGGATACTGTCAAGGTAAAGTTGGTAGGGCTCCTTCGAGAATATGCTGATGTATTCGCATGGTCGTATCAGGACATGCCTGGTCTAGATACGAACATCGTTGTACACAAGTTGCCACTCAAAGAAGAGTTTCATGCCGTCAAACAGAAGTTGAGAAGAACCCGTCCTGATATGGCTCTGAAAATCCGTGATGAAGTCCGAAAACAATTCGATGCAGGATTCATAGCAGTGGCCAAATATCCGCAATGGGTTGCAAATATCGTCCCCGTTCCGAAGAAGGATGGAAAGGTCCGTATGTGTGTGGATTACCGCGACTTAAACAGAGCAAGTCCTAAAGATGATTTTCCATTACCTCATATTGATGTGTTGGTAGATAATACGGCTCAGTTCTCCGTTATTTCCTTCATGGATGGATTCTCTGGCTACAATCAAATTAAGATGGATCCAGATGACATGGAAAAGACCACGTTCATTACACCATGGGGCACCTTCTGTTACAAGGTAATGCCATTTGGGTTGAAGAATGTTAGGGCAATGTACCAACGTGCAATGGTAACACTCTTTCATGATATGATTCATAAAGAGATCGAAGTGTACATTGACGACATGATTGCTAAGTCCCAGACTGAAGATGAACATTTGGTTAATTTGGAAAAGTTGTTCGCTAGACTGAGGAAGTTCAAGTTGAGACTTAATCCCAACAAATGTACGTTCGGGGTACGGTCTGGAAAGTTGTTGGGCTTTATCGTAAGCCAGAAAGGGATTAAGGTGGATCCTGATAAAGTAAGGGTGATTCAGGACATGCCTGCCCCAAAGACCGAAAAGGAGGTCCGTGGATTTCTAGGGAGGTTGAATTATATCGCAAGATTTATTTCGCATCTCACAGCCACTTGGAAGCCAATCTTTAAGTTACTCATGAAAGATCAGCCGGTTGTGTGGAATGATGAATGCCAAGGGGCATTTGATGCAATCAAAGAATATTTGCAAGAACCACCGATCTTGATACCACCAGTTCCTGGAAGGCCGCTCATTATGTACTTAACTGTGCTAGAAGAATCCATGGGTTGCGTATTAGGACAACAAGATGATTCATGCAAGAAAGAACATGCTATATACTATCTCAGCAAAAAGTTTAACGACTGTGAGACTAGATACTCTTTGCTTGAGAAAACTTGCTGTGCACTTGCATGGGCTGCTGGACGCCTTAGACAATATATGATGACATTCACCACATGCTTAATCTCTAAGATGGATCCAATCAAGTACATCTTTGAGAAGCCTGCTCTTACCGGTAGGATAGCCCGATGGCAAATTCTTTTGTCTGAATACGACATCCAATATGTCGCTCAGAAGGCTATCAAAGGCAGTGTGTGTTGCACCCCAAAATTTGACCAACATTTCTTTACCTAGCTTGTGGTTCATCTCATTCACATTAGCATTATCACTTGCATTTCATTGACATGTATGCAAGAGATCAAGAGGTATGAGTACCAATCAAGACTTTGAAGATAGCCAAGAAGGTTATTCAAGTGTTCAAGGGTTGATATCTTTGTCAGAGAAGTTAAGAGATCCTCAGAGAGATTGGTTGAAACCAAGGTTGTGTGCCTCCTAACTTGAGAGTTGTGGGAGCTCCTCAGATGATTCTGAAGCTATGAGGATGTACTTGAAGCCTTGAGAGAGCTTATGAGATGTCTTGAAAGCCATCATGAAGCCTAGAGAGGTCATTATGCAAGGTTAAGAAGCCTCAGCCATGAGTGGTGTAATTAGGGTTTGACTGGGTCAACCTTAGGTCAACTGATGATTTGGAGAGGGTTGAGACCTAATCCAAGAGCCATGTGATCATGGATTGATGCATTGAGATGTTATAAGGATGATTCCAAGTTCAACTCATCATGATTGAGGAGTTTGAGAAGTTTCAAGCTAGGGTTTCTAAGGCTTGACAGTGTAAAATCCCCTAGTTTGACCCCTATCTTCAAGGCAGTTTAGCTCAAGGTGTAATTGTCATCTCATCTTACCCCCAACATGAATCTTGTATAGCTTGTTCTTAGCTTTAATTTGAGTACTAGAAGTCCTTGATAGGATTTGTAGAGCCCAAGTTATGACTTTGACAAGTTACAGGTCATCTGAGGTATGTGAATCTGGGGCCTTGAAAGTCACCCAACTTGCATCCACCTTTTGCCCAAGAAGGATGATTCCTATGAACTTTTGGTAAACATGAATGTTGTTCCTCATCCTATTAGCTTTCTATAGAGTACTATAAGTCCTTGATAGGATTTGTAGACCTCAAGTTATGGCTTTGACAAGTCAAGGGCATTTTGGTCATTTGGAGATTATAGGTCATTTCAAGCATAAGGCCATAACTCCTATTTCCAAGCTTCAAATGGAAAAATCTTCAACATCAAACTTTCTTAAAATGATGTTTTAAGGCTATTAAGGAGGTCATGAGATGTTGAAAAGGCTTGTAGCTCAAAGTGATAAAAATGACCTAAAATGGAGGCATAAGTTAAATAAGTCAAAGTTGGAAATTGAAATTTCCAAGCTACACATCCAAACCATGGCATGTAATAGGTCATTTTGACTCTAAAAAGCATTCTAAAAACAATGGTTCAGCCACATTTTTGATTTGAGGATTAGATCATGGACTTGCTTTGGAAAATGATTGCTTGCATATTAAGGTACATATGCAAAACACAAGGAAACTCAATGTACAAGCTAGAAAAGTATCTTAACACCTCATATATCTCATCTAAGGAGATTTTCAAGTCAGAACAAGTTGCTGCAAGAGGCATAGCATGAGATGGTACATGAGATGGATGGAAATAAAAAACTCATGACATGAGAATCCCAAATTCTCATTGGATGATTCTAAAAGGTTCTGTATGGGTCTGAACCATCCTATATATGGATTAGAACTTGCTCAGATGCAAAGTTGGTGAGAGATTAGAGAGGAGAGTGAGATAGCCATTTCAATTTCTTCCATTGCAAGTTGAAATCAAATTCCACATTCCACACCATTTCCATTGCTTCTTTCAATCCCAACACCTTCCATTGATCATACTGAATGTGTGCATACCAAATTGAGGGCAACATCATGAAGAATTGAGGAGATAGCTTTTGGATTTTGAAGGCTGCAAGTCACCATCGAGTTTGAAGATTTAGACTTCTTGGGTCAAATCTTTTGCAAACAGAAGCTTTAACATCAATCAAGGAGTGTTTCTGAAGAGTTTGAGAGGTTGAAGTGGAGCTTTGACCTATCTGATAATCAACATTTGATAGGTTTGTAACTTTTCTTCTACACCATAATTTAAGCATAATTAGTTAGAATTGTTAGGTTAGAATGGTTAGAGACAAGTTTGAGATGGATTCTGGGAAGTTTGAGATCAATTGGTGAAGTTTGAGTTAGTGACACCATTTTTGTTTTGATCAAGAACACGATGTATGATGAGATATAACATGAGTTTAATATCAAGATTTAACCAGTGTGATGTGGTGATCATTCTGAGGTAATCAATTTCAAGAATAGTCAGAATTGAAGTTTGAGCATATTTTTGATCTTGGATCGGGTTCAGAGCTTGGGGATGATTCAATGGATTCTAATGCCATGGTTGTGATCAGGGTTGAATTTAGAGCAGATTAGGGTTTTGAACCATGGGTTTGGTTGAGTTTGGAGGGAGTCTGAGCTAGGGATTTGAAGCTCTGTTCATGGAGCTTTCCCTCCATTTCCATGGCTGGAGGAAGAAGACAACTCCATGGCCGTTGGATCATGCGTGGACTCATTGACTGGACTTGGATCTAAGGGCCATGATTCAATTTCATGTTTGAAGAGAAGTCTGAAGACACACCTAAGCGCGGCGTTTCATTAAAATGGTGGTCAAGGGCCTAAGCTGATTGATATCCCCACCCCCTTTCATGGCCCATTTGCATTTTGAACTGTTTTTCTTTACTTAATGCACCGCGTGTTTTCCTTTTTTCTTTATTATTTTGAATTGATTTTCTAATTAAATAATTGGGCCTAGCGCATTTGTTGTTTGCACCCCCATTTTAGGGCCCATCTGGATATTGTACTGTATGGCATTGCTATCTGCACCAATGTTTTCATATTTTAATTTCTTTTTCTCCATTTTTCTTTAATATTTGAAAAATCATAATAAATAGAAAAATGATGATTTTTGCATGGGGATTTTTTCTCCTATTTCACGTTAATGTCTAGAAAATTATAAAATCAAAATATTTGCATTTCATGCATTTTTAATATTTTTTGTGTATTTTCTCTTTTAATAGCATTGTAATTCCTTTTATGTTGATGCATAGATTTGTAGAATTTTGTTTAGCTAGTTCCCTTTGAATTTTTAGGCCATTCTTTTTAGGATAGTTAGATTAGGACTTTAGATCCCATCTGGATTTATTCCATAATTTTGTGATTAATTTTTTATTAGTTTTGATTAGATGACTTTAGGTTGTATAGAATTAGGTCAATCCTTAACATAAGTCCATAATAACACTAGAATTTTGGGTTTCCAGGTCAAGATAGATATTGGGACATATAGGGTATTAAGGGTAGGTATATAGGATCCCCTAGAAATTATATTAGATTTTAATATAATAGTATACTATTTTTAAATGATTTTTTGTAGTTGATTGTTGTTTGTGTTGCCCTTGTGGGCTTGTATTTTGTTTTGCCTTGCTTTGTGGGTTTTTGCTTGGCTTGGTGGGCTTGGTCTTGCTTTGAGGAGCATGGAGGAGCATAGTAGCAGACTTGAAGGTTGAGGAAGGAGCTTGAGAGCTTGAAGACTTGTTTGTTTTGTTGTTGTTTTAGGGTTAGGAATTAAGTAGAACTTAGACCTAGCTAATTTCTTTCTTAAACATGGATGGTATCTTTCACCTCCATTCTTCCCCATGATTTAAAGTCCTTCCATGGTATTCACCTCCCTCCTTTGGAGGGATAAGTGATAGTACCTAGGAAGTGGAACTTTTGAGGGAACCATTCCTTTGATGTTAAACCCTTATAGGTCACCTTTGGTGGTTAATAAGCAGTTTAACACCATAGCTTATCCAGTTAAGTGATTTCTTCAGGTTTGAGTATCTTGAGAGATGTTGAGCTTGAGTGTGAAGATGAAGACTTCACTGAAGAGTATGGAAGAGGATGATTCCTTGAGCATTGCCATTGCAGTTGAAGCTTGAAGAGCAAGTTGATACTTGAAGATCCAGTAAAGACTGAATGAAGAGCTGAGGCTTAAAGATTGAAGGATGAAGTTGACACTTCTAAGTGATTAAAGGTTACTCTGAGAAGCTGAAGCTTGTAGGAAGAGAAGACCAAGTTGAGACTGGTATAGTAAGAGAGCTGAAGCTTGAAGACTGAGTTGATACTGTTGCACCCTAAAATTTGACCAAATTGTTTTACCTGATTTATGTTTTCATAGCTTTATCATTTGCATAGTAGATCATATACATAGTTCATTCATTTGCGTAGCATAGCATGGGCCAGCCATCCAACAAGGGGTCAAGTGCCATTTTCATCTCAAGGAGTATATCCAAAAGGTTTTTATTCAAGTTCAAGCCTATTCAAGTCACCAAGAAAGAAGGTGAAGCTTTCAAAAGTTAATAGATCAAGCAGTAGATCTATATCCTATCTGGGGAGTATTTGAAGATCATCAAAGAGGTTGTGAGCTATGAACTGAGGCATGGAATTTATGTAGACATCATGGAATACCTAGAGGGTCATTTTGAAAGTAAGACAAGTTATTGGTGTGGTTACAAGAGCTACAGTTGAAGACAGTCAACTAGGGTTTCATCTGGGCTATCCCTAGGTCAACCCTAGGTCTAATGCTTGATTAAAGGGCATCAAGGCCTATTTGAAGGATGTGGGATTCATCATTTGATATGTGGATATGTATGTGGTGTTGTGCCAAGGAGAAATCAAAAGAAATCAAGAAGAAGAGAAGTTTCTAAATTAGGGTTTCTGTGTAAAATCCCCTGAGTTAGGTCAAACTTCCAAGCAAAATAATTCAAAACACAAGTCTCAAATGGATATTTGGCCAACAGGAAACTTGCATAGCATCTCAAGACCTTTAATTTGAGTGGTGAAAGTCATCAAGGAGATTTATAGAACTCATGTTATGGTTCTTGCAAGTTACAGGTCATCTGAGGACACTGATATTTATCTGTGAAAGTTACTTGACTTCCAAGCAACTTTTTCCCCACAAGGAATTTTCAAATGGATTTTTGGTAAACATGAAAGTTGTTCCTCATGATCTTAGGTTTCTAGAAAGGTATGGTATGCCTCATTCTGATTTGTGGAACTCTACTTATGATCTTGACAAGCCAGGGGTATTTTGGGAAAGTAAGATTATAGGTCATTTCAAGCATATGCCTAAAACTCCTACTTGCAAACTTCAAATGAAAAAATGTTCAACATCAAACTTGCTCAAAATGATGTTTTGAGTCTAAGTAAGAGGTCATGATAGTTTGGAAATGCATGGAACTCAAAATGACAAATTTGACCAAATATGGAAGGTAAAGTACATTTTCAAGTGACCAAAATTGGGGATTTTTGATCCAAGGCCAAAATGCATCATGTGATATACCAAATTGAAGGGAAAACACATTTTGAGATCATTAGCATCATTGGATTTTTCATTTTGGGTCAAGAAATTGGACTTGTCATTAGTTGCTTGTAAATGAAGTTACACTTGCCAAATGAACAAGGGATCAAGGTACAAGCTAGCAAGCCATTTCAACACCTTCTATTTCTCATTTGGGGAGATTTTCCAGCCACATTCAAGTGTTGTAACAACGCAAGCTGCAACTGGTTTTTTGAACTTACCATTTCAATTTATCATAGCATGAGATATCCAATTTCTCCTTGGATCATTCCAGCAATCTCTAGAAGTTTCTAACATCCTCTATAAAGTCATTAGAAGTGATCTAAACCAGGGTTGGGATTTATTTTGGTGCCAAACTCAGAGATTGAACTTCATCTTCTTCCATTGCAATTCAATTTCGTTTTCTCAAAATTATTCACCATTCTTTCAATTTCTTGATTCAATTCAATTCCATAATCATCACTGAGTGTATTGCAATCAAAATCTGAGAGAATTATTGGCTGGATCGAGTTCTTAAGTTTCCACTTCCAACATTGCAACTGAAATTCTGTTATGGTGATTCAAGCACTTTGAGCAAGAATTAGTGCATACAGAAGCAAAAGATCAACATCTTGAGTGAATCTGGAGCTTTGCAAGCATTGGATTGGAGCAATTCCTCATCTGTTTTCATCAATTTCACAGGTTAGTAATTTCTATCCCATGGCTCGAATTAGATAGAATTATCATGAATCTTTAGGATAGAAACTTAGTAGGTGGTTAGATGATGCTTTCTGGAAAGTTTGGCTCGATTTAGTGACAATTTTTAGGGTGACATAGTTTCTGTTTCAACCAAGAACATGATGGATATGGAGTTATAATCTTAGTTCTATGGTTAGACATAATCAGTGTTGAATAAGGAAGAGGTTGGGATACTTAATTTGATGATTAGTGATTATTGATTTTCTGATCAATTTTGGAGGGAGATGCGTGTTTAGAGTTAGGGTTCATATCAATAGATTCTGAGGCCATAGATATAATCAGGGAAGAATTTAGGGTATGTTTGTGCTTTAATTCTTTGGTTTTGGTTGAGTATTGATGGAATACGATGGAGAGGATTGACTGTGTTCTTGCTGGTTCATCAATGGAGTATGGCTCCAAAACATTTCAAATGGAGAAGACAAAGACTGGACCGTTGGATTAGGGTTAGACATGTTGACCATTGCCAAATCGTGTGGCCACACATGCAGCTTCAGCTTGTGAAGTGATCCTTGCTGAACACAAAACGCAGGCGTTTCATTAAATAGAAGCATTGGGCTTAAGTTTGGTTTCGCTGTTCTCACCCCCCATTTGATGGCCCAAGTTGATTTACACTGCATTCTTTTACTATATGCACCATGGATTTATTGATTTTCATTGCTATTTTCTTAGTTGATTTTCGATTGATAATGGGCCTAGCATATTTCATGTTGACACCCCCTGTTAGAAAGCCCACTAGGATTACACTAGATTTCACTGCTACTCACACCGCGCCTTTGTTTTTTTCTTTACCATTTAAATAGTTTTTTTGTTGAAGCAATGGGCTTAGTATACTTTGTTACACGCACCCCCCTATCTGGCCCATGTGTGTTTTGCGTTAGATCCAATTGCTATTCAGCACCAACTTTTATCTTTTTTAACTCATTTTCTTCATTTTTCTTTGCAACTTTGAAAAATCATATAAAATTGAAAAAGAGTTATTTTGACATGGGGATTTTTGCTACAGGTTAATATTTGTTTCAAGAAAATTATGCATAAATAAAAATATTATTTTAGGTATTTTCTGTATTTTTTGTGAATATTTTACATTTAGTTGTTTTTCATTGAATTTAGTTTGTATATAATTTTGTATATTTTTGTTTAGATAGTTCCCCTTAATTTTTTTAGGCCTTTCTTTTTAGGGTGATTAGATACAAACATTAGGTACCCCTGGATTTTATTCCATAATTTTTAGGATTATTTTTAGGTAGTTTTGAGTAGATGATATTAAGATGGTTAGATTAGCGTTTATACACAACATAGGTGCACTTGAACATTTTATTTTGGGTTTTTCAAATTGAATTAGAGTATGGGACCTATGGGGTATATAGGGTAGATATATTATTTCCCTTAGAATTAATATTAGGCTTGTAAATATTATATTACTATTTTTTAGTATATTTCACAATTGTGTGATTGTTTGGTTTGCCCATTTTTGGGGTTTATTTTGTTGTGTGGGCTTTTTGGGCTTTTGCTTGGGGTGTGGGCTTAGTTAGAGCTTGTGGAGCTTGGCAAGGATTAAAGATGAAGATTGCAGATCAATAATCAAGGCTTTGTGCATGAAGATTTCTTGGATTGAAGGTGCTTATTGAAGACTTAGGAGAAATAGGAATAAGCAGAGCCTTAGAATAGACCAAATTTTTTTTCACAAACATGGATAGCTTCATGTGCTTCCATTCCTCTCCATGACATAAAGTCCCTCTATGATATTCACCTCCCTCCTTTGGAGGGATAAGTGGCTTTATCTAGGAGGTAGAACTTTGAGGGAAACAGTCTGTTACAATGTCAACTGTTTATAGGCTTCCTTTGGTTGTCAATGAACTGTTTGACATTCAATTTATCCCGATAAATTAATTCTCATTTGGGAGAGCTTTTCATGAAGAAAGAAGCCATTGAAGATAGAGATGAAGATCAAAGATTGACAAAGATGAAGATTGTTCATGTCAAAGCTGTGCAACTGTTAAAGCTAGGGTTTACTGCTGTCTGATGCTGTCAACTGGTTAAGATTCTGTGTTTGCTTGAGCTTGGTGATTTCTTGAAGATGGAAGCTTATTGTAGCTTGGGTCTCATGGGAGACTGAATTTGGGGTTCATTGGGAGATTGTTGTTTATCAACTGTCAGAGTTGGGTGAGCTGTCAGAGCTGGGTTTTCGGGGTTTATTTTCTTTGTTGTATTGTTTGTTAATTCTTCCCCTTGAGGTTGAGGTGAAGCTGTTTCACCTTGCTCATTGTTTTCTAGGTTCGAGGTTGAGTGGGACTCCCTTGCCTCGCTTGTACTGCTGCATTCATGCATTTTACTGCTTTACTGTATATATGCTGTTTCTTTTCCGTTTATTCCCTTAGGATCTCTGTTTCTCTCTGCGCAAGAGAGGAATATGACTGACATTAGGTTCACATCCATGCATGACAACATTAGGGTAGATTTTGATTCCCTTTTCAACCATAGGGTTTTAGAGTTCTTTCTCTCCTCATCTCAAAAACAATCAAAAATACAATAAAAGGATAAACATCAATAAAAGACAGTTCTTGCGTAAAAGACTGTAAACCAATCAAGAAACGTCATTTTTGTCCGCTTGGACCAATAATCAGGAGAAAACCTTTTTCAGAAGGATAAAAACAATCAAGACAGACTTGTGTCGTACGTGGCCCGAACTACGTTTGCTCTGATCTTTCATGTTGTATGAAAGTACGTATGCATAGGATGCGATATCCTAGCGAGCAACCTTCCCCTCCTTTCCAGTAGGTAGGCGAACTACGTTGACTCTGATTTCTTGTTCCAGACGGGAATACGTAGGCATAAAGTGTGATACTTTGCCGAGTCATTTTATTTTCTTTTAACCCCAGACCTGTAGAGTAGATAGAATAACAATCCGTACTAGAAAACAAGCGTGGATCCCGTCGAGTACGACGGACGTGAGGGGTGCTAATACCTTCCCCTTGCGTAACCGACTCCCGAATCCAGGATTTGGTTGTGATGACCATTCCTTTCCCGTCTTTGCGGTAGGTTTACTCTGAGCGTTTTCTTTCCCTCCTTTGGGATAAATAACGCACGGTGGCGACTCTTCTGTTCAGCCGGCGCCGATTTTCGCAGTAGCGACAGATACTTAGGAAGAGGTGTCAATGGAGATTGACTGAAGAGCTGAAGCTTGAAGGACAAAGGATAGGTTGATACCCACTTTGAAGCTTGGAAATCCTAAAGGAATCAAGTTGATACTTGTGGTTATGAGTGAAGCCTGAAGGTGGAACTGATTAAGGAGCTAAAGCTTGAAGAAGAAGATAAGTTGAGACTTATATGGAAGGGTTGAAACCTGGAGAAGCAAATTGATATTTGTCAAGAGTGATTGAGGACTGAAGACTGAGTTGTTGTTAGAAGAGATGAAGCTTGGAGCTGAGAGAGGAGTTGATCTGCTTTCTTGTCTGTTTCTTCTCTGTATTGATGTGCTTTGTGTGACTTGCTTGATGCATCAGAATAAGTTCATATCTAGAATAGCTTTAATCTAGGAGCATGATTGCACTAGAGGTTGAGTGGCTCCCTCTGCTTGTATTGTTACTCTGTGGCTTTGCTTGCGGTTATTCGGTAGAGCCCTGCTCCCTTGCCCATGTGGTTTATTTTGCTTGACAACATGATTTTACTTCTTCTGTATGATTGCAGTTACTCCTATTTTGCTTGATAGCATTTTATTTCTTCTGTATGATTGCAGTTATTCATATCTGGCTTGAGGTTGAGATGAGCTTGTGGAGGCTGATGCCCTACACACATTTCCTCCCTCACTTGCATTGCATGCATTTTACAGTCGTTTACTGTTTACTGTTTAAGCTGATGCTTTATTTGTTTATGTTTATCATTGACCTGATCCCCTAGGAATCTCACTTCCTTTGATAAGGAAGTAATGATTAGAACTTTAGGTTGAAACCTATGCATGATAACTTCTAGGAGTTCCCTGTTTCAAACCTCAACCATAGGATGAATCCTTGGCATGACAACAGTAGGACTTGATAGTCTCCCCATAGTTGGGCCTGTTCTCTTCTCATCTCAAAACAGTTCAAGATACAGTAATCATGAATGATTTCTTTCGTACGCTACGAGCCTTAAGCTATCTGAGAAAGGATTGTTGGAGAGTTTCATTTCAATAGTCTGGATGTTTAGTATGGCACCCTTTGGGTGACATGCGACGCATTCACTCTCAGGTCATAGTCTTTAGTACGATTGAACTTGCAAACACAATAAAAAACACTTCTTCCGTAAAAGACAGAAAACAAACTTCAAACCTTTTTGCCCCGTGGGCCCATAAGTCAAAGGAAGCTTTTCTGAAGAAAAGAGTGTCGTTAAACTTCAGCGCCAACGCAAACAGGCTTTGTCCCTAACTGCTGGAACTCCTATTTAACCCTACTCGATAAAATAGATGAATCTGAACCCCCTAACGCATAGTGTCCCGAACTACGTAAGCTCTGATCTCTCATATTTGTTGAGAGTACGTAGGCACAATACTGATGTATTGGCGACCCACCTTCCCTGTAACCCGTCGTAGGTCGAACTACGTTGACTCTGATTTCTCATTCTCTGATGAGAATCGTAGGCATAAAGCGCGACGCTTTGCCGAGTCATTTTCTTTTCTGTTTAAGCCAGCCTTGATAGGTAGATAGATAAACCAACTCGTCCAGTAAACACAACAAGCGTGGATCCCGTCGAGTACGACGGACGTGAGGGGTGCTAATACCTTCCCCTTGCGTAACCGACTCCTGAACCCAGACAACGGTTGCGATGACCTTGTCTTACCCTTTTTCGTCAGGTTTTTCCGATCGTTTCCTTTCCCGTTCTGAGGGATAAATAACGAAAGGTGGCGACTCTTCTGTTTTTCCGGCACCTTATTTTCGCGGAAGCGACAGCTGGCGACTCTGCTGGGGACTTGATAGTTTCCTGGGATCCAACGTCCCGTATGCGAGTCAGTTTGGGGATCCGACGTCCCCTACGAGAGTCAATCCTAGCGCTTGTATGATTACTTGTTGGGTTGTGTTTATTTATCGCATTTTATTTCCCGCACTTTATTTTCAGTATGATATGATTATCTGTGTTGTTGTGGGAGGGGCATTCTGATGAGTGAGAAGCCAGACCCAGGCTTGAGTGAACATAGCATTAGTTGTGGAAATTAGTGGGCGCGTGCTTGCTTTGCAGGCACTAGTGTCTCATGAAATCCACGCTCAGACGAGGTTCTCCCGGTTGGCTTCTCTTTCAACCCTTTGGTTGAGACGGTTGCTGGTTTGGAGGATTGTCGACTCTGGGGACCGATCATTTGTGATTCAGCCGAGTGAGGTCGCTTCATGAGCTGGTGATGCCACACCTTCTTGGTATCGTATCACCCCTCTTGAATGTCTGTGACACTGATGAACGCATAGGATGCCGAACTTGAGTCAGTTTAGGTCCATACCTGTGAGCAGGGTTGGGTTTATTGCAGGAAACTTTGACCTTCAGACCACCTGGTTTTCTTGATAGTGGATCAGTTTTGTTGGGATCTGAGGTTCTCATCAGTAGATATATGATTGTTCTTGACAGAGCAGGTTTTTGATTGGGATCAGAGGATCTTATCATCAGATGTGTATTTGTTCTTGATAGAGCAGGTTTTGATCAGAGGATCTTATCATCAGATGTGTATTTGTTCTTGATAGCTTTAGATTTGTGGTCCGATACCGGGGTTTTCTTCTTATCAGAGATAGTGGTTGTTCTTGACAGAGCAGGATTATGGTTTTGTTGATACAGAATCTCCGCAGCACAATTGCCTTGATCTCCTGCTGCATGATTGCATTTTACATTGCTTTGCATACTCATTTGCATTTCATTATCGTGTGTCTGTGTTGCAGGTACCGTATTCCCCGATCCAGGATTTCTCGCCTCCTATTGTATTGTTATGGGTTCTCTGAGGAAGACTGTGGCTTACGAGCTCCCTGCCCCTGATGTGGTTCGGCTGACCAGTTTGATAGCTTTAGCAGATGATTCTGTGAGGGATGAGTTCAGAAAATCCTACGGCAAGCTGCTCAGTTTGGTTCGTAAACCTTCTGCGTCCGAGATGAATGGGTTGCACGCTCTGCTGCAGTTCTACGACCCTCCGTTGAGATGTTTCACTTTCCAGGATTTTGTTCTCGCACCCACGCTGGAGGAATATGCTGATTTGTTAGGTGTGCCTATCAAGAGGCAGATGCCTTTTGTTCACATGGATGCTGAGCCTGATCTGGCTAGTTTAGCTCCTTCACTTCATCTGGATGCCTCCGAGTTGATATTGGCTAGCTAGAACAAGGTCCCTGGTTTCTCCTTGCAGTTTTTAGTGGGAAAGGCTCAGCAGTGCGCCAAGGACGGATGTTGGGTCGCGTTCAATGCCATCCTCGCTCTGTGCATATATGGCATCATTCTGTTCCCTAACATGCCCGATTTTGTAGACTTCGATGCATTTCATATCTTCGTATCAGGGAATCCAGTCCCTACCTTGATTGGAGATGTCTACCATTCTATCCACTACAAAAACGAGAACAGGAGGGGCAAGAATGTCGCATGTTGTGTACCCTTGCTTTATAAATGGCTTGATAGTCATTTACCCAAGAGGGGTCCTTTTGTTTCGTCTGCAGCCACAGCTGAGTGGTCTGAGCGTCTGATGAGTTTATCTGCAGAGGATATTGACTGGTTCTACAAAGATAGGTTGGGTACCGATATTATCTTCAGCTGCAGCGGGTTTCCAAACGTGCCTTTGATAGGCAGGAAAGGCTATATAAACTACAATCCATCTTTGCTGGTCCGACAGTTCGCGTATGCTTTGAGAGCTCCGCTGAAGGATGAAGAGGTACAGGAATCTTTGTACCTCACTGGTCTTCTAGAGGGGGATATGTTGTCCAAGCTTCAGCGCGCCTGGAATGGTATCAATAAGAGGGGAAAACCATTGCTGGGGAGAAGCAATAATCAAGCCTACCCTCCGTATGTGACTTGGATCAGAGCCAGAGCAGATGCTATAGGGATGCCGTTTCCTCATGCCAAGCCAGAAAGCCCTCCAATGATTGAAGAGCCTACTACCGTGCCCATTCAGCAGCATAATCAGGTGTTAGCTGAGCGAGATGAATTGAAGCAGGAAAACGAGGAACTGGAGAAAGAATTGGCTCAGCTCCGAAGCGAGAGGAACGAAGCCGTTCATTCTTTCAAAAGGCAGACAGAGCTGGTGAACCGGCTGGGGACAAACCTGACTAAGCAGATAGCCGAGCGTGAACGCATGGGTCAAGACTTCAAAGCTGTCAACGACGTACTGGCTACGAAGAAGCAGCACTTAGACGAAGCGTATCAGAGGATATCCAAGTTCAACCAGCACTGGAAGGCATCCCTGGCCACCAGGAAAGAGCGGGAGGATAAGATGATGCTACAGATCTCAAAGCTGGAAGCCCAGGTGAAGGATAGTGAGAAGAGGTTTCATGAAGAAACTGCTCGCAGATACGCCGCCGAAGGCCAACTCAACAGGGCTCTCGCTAACCTGAAGGAGCGCAAACTAACGTTTGAGTCCAAGAAGCAGAAGCTAGAAGATTGCTTCGGCGAAGGAGCATGGGAAGGTTCGGTCGAAGGTCTTAGTACACCATTGTGCAAAGGGAATTACTCGTCGAGGGGTTGCTCACTCTGCCTGATCAACCAGAAACGAAGGAGTTGTTAGAAGAGTATCGCGCTCGTGGCCGTACCTGACTATTTGTATTCCTTTTGTTTTGATCATTGTTGTACGCTGACCATCACCAGGCTTGTTGGCTGAGGTCACGCTGTTGATTCATCTTGTACTCGCTGATGTTGTGTACTGCCTTGATGGGCTTTCTTTATATATGAGATTGTTACTTCCATGATTGGACTCGGACTTCTTCTTATTATCGGCACTGGCACTCAAGAACTAGGATCGGGGGAGATCTAACTAACGCACAGACACACGTTTTCATTTGCATGAAGCATTTGCATAACGAGCACTTTGTTGTTTTTCCTAACCCTTTTGTGTTTACAGGTTGTTTCAGGTGGTTCCAGGATTGATCAGAGACCTTTTCACCGCTATCCGACTAGAGCTAATCAGACCAGGATCATGGAGCAAGTGCAAACTGATGTTTAGGAGCTCCGTGAAAGAATGAATCGCTTCATGGAGCTCATGCAAGCGGTCGCCAATGGCCAGGATCAGCTCAGAACCTTGGTTCAACCTCTTATTTCGAGGGTTGATAGCAATGGCGTACTCCATGCTGGGATTGTTCCAACTCCTCCACCAGTTGAAACTCCGCAGAATGGTGTTCCCGTGACTGGGGGAAACGGCAGTGCCAACGGCAATGTGATGGCCAACATCAGACTCAATACGACGGGCGTCGGTAATGGAAGTCTGGGAGCTAATGTCAATGTCGGGCTGGGCAACGGCAATGCAGGTGTCGGTAATCTGTTTAGGCCTCAGCCATGGCTAGAGGATCGTCAGGACGATGTGTTCTCTCAGAGAGGTGCTGAAGGGGAGCTGAATGCTGAAGCACGACTTAGATTCAAGGCACTTGAAGATAAGATGAGAGATATCGAGAATCAGAATACTTTAGGCGTTGATATGTCCAAGTTGGGATTAATTGCTGATTTCAAGGTGCCTCCCAAGTTCAAGGTACCTGACTTTGAAAAATACAAGGGCACCACTTGCCCTCGCGTCCACCTGAGATTGTACTACAGGAAAATGTCTGCTCATTCTGAGGACGAGAAGTTGCTGATGCACTTCTTTCAAGACAGCCTTTCCGGGCCATCCCTGGAGTGGTACATGAGTCTGGAGCCTACTAGTGTACGCACATGGAAGGATCTTGCTGAAGCATTTGTGCACCACTACCAATACAATAGCGACTTGGCCCCGAACCGAGTCCAACTGCAGAATCTGTCGCAGAGGAAAAATGAAGGGTTTAAGGAATACGCCCAGCGGTGGCGTGAGTTGGCAGCCAGGGTTCAGCCGCCGATGGTTGAATGTGAGCTCGTGCAGATGTTTGTAGCCACCCTCCTAGGGGTTTACTATGAGAAGTTGGTCAGCGGTATGTCTGTGACGTTCTCAGATCTCATTGTCACGGGTGAGCACGTCGAAAATGGGATCAAGATCGGGAAAATTCAAGGTGAGTCATCCTCAGCTGGAGGAGGCGGAAAGAAACCTTATAGTGGCAAAAGACGGGAAGGAGAAGCGAGCGCTGTGACCAACACTCGAAGGAAGGGTAAAGGTCCTCACCAGCAGGTGGCCAGTATAACTATCCCGACAGTTCAACAGCAGCAGCAGCAACCGAATCAACAGGGATACAACAAGTACCAGAATCGGGCATCTTTGGCAAACCGTCACCTCGAGACACCGCCCATGTCGTGGCGCAACTCTTGCAGACTTTGCTTCAGCTACAGTTGATCCAGAAGAGGATGCTGGCTCCCTTGACAGGGGCACCTCCGCCAGGGTACGACGCGAATGCCACTTGCGAGTTTCACTCAGGGGCACCAGGCCACACAGTAGAGAACTGCAAAGCCTTCAAGCATAAGGTGCAGGACATGGTGGATGCCAAGATCATCAACTTCTCCGATAATGTGCCAAATGTCACGAAGAATCCAATGCCGAATCATAGGGGAGGCAGAGTGAACGCCATTATCGAAGAAGAGAATTTGGATTTGTTGACTGACGTCAGAGATCTGAAGACGCCGCTTAGCTTCGTTAAAGCTAAGTTGATGAAAAGAGGGTTCTTTCCAGGTTGCGGAGAGCTATGTATGGACTGTGCCACACGTTCTGATGGATGTGAGCAGTTGGTAGAAGGAATTCAAAGTCTAATGACTGAAGGGATTCTGCAGTTTAGCCGGAGGGCTAAATGTGGATCAGGATAGGTAGTGCTGAAGCAAGCTGATGAGGTCGCAACCATCACCATCCCTCGCCAGACGATAACTATTTCTGCGCCCAGACCGCCCACAATTACTATCACCAGAGCTGGGCCAATACCTTTCGAGAGCACTAACGCTGTCCCGTGGCATTATGGGGCTGAAGTCTACTGCAACAGACAGAAGTTGGAGCTAGAACCGTTCGGGTCGACTGTGGAAAACCTTGCGGGAATCAGCGGTATTACTCGCAGTGGAAGAGTGTTTGCACCACCAGAGGTCGTGGCAGAGAAAGCGGTCAGAGCTGATGCAGCCGATAAAGGTAAAAGTAAAGTCGTTGAAGAGATCCTGTGTGGAGGTAGAAAAAGACTTGCTTATTAAAGATGCCGAGGAGTTTATGCGGTTGATTAAAAAGAGTGACTACAAGATTGTAGACCATCTCCATCAGACGCCCTCAAAGATTTCCATTCTGAACTTGTTGCTGTGTTCCAAAGCGCACCGCAACGCGCTGCTGAAGGTGTTGAACGCCGCATATGTGCCGCAGGAAATATCGGTAAATCAGCTAGAAGAGGTCGTAGCCCACGTAAATGCCGGAAATGGGCTAGGTTTCACTGATCTAGAGCTGACGCCGAAAGGGAGGAATCACAATAGCGCCCTGCACATCTCGATAGAGTGTAGGGGTACGATTATGTCGCACGTGTTGGTGGACACGGGTTCGTCGCTTAATGTTCTTCCGAAGAAAGCGTTAATGAAGTTGGATACTCGTGGAGTGATTTGCACACCCAGTGACCTGGTTGTGAAAGCATTCGACGGAACTAAACGCCACGTTTTCGGGGAGGTGACCCTGCCAATCCAAGTCGGGCCGGAAACGTTCGACGCGGTCTTTTATATTATGGACATCATGCCTGCCTATAGTTGTATCTTGGGCCGGCCATGGATCCATGCTGCTGGTGCCGTGACCTCCACGTTGCACCAGAAACTCAAATATGCTGTCGGGGGTAGCATCGTAACCGTATGCGGCGAGGAAGACATAATGGTGAGCCATTTGTCGTCCTTCAAGTATGTTGAGATGGATGGAGAAACCCATGAAACTCTATGCTAAGCGTTCGAAGCTGTCAAAGTGAAGGACGTAGCTCCTGTAGTCACGGAAAATCCAGAGATGACTCTCTCCTCGTTCAAGGAAGCTCGGGCCGTTGTCCAAGCCGGATCTACCCCAGGTTGGGGGCGTATTTTGGAGATATCTAACAAGCAAGACAAGTTTGGGTTGGGATATTCTCCTGGTGCTGAAGCTTCTTCTTCTTCTTCTAGCAGTGCGTCTCGAGGTAAAGGGCCGATCCAGTTTACCAGTGGCGGAATGATTTTCGAAAGCATCAACGCGGTGTCTGAAGACAGCGGAGATAGCGACTGTGACCTCGACTCTTGGATCCAGCCAAGCAAGCCAGGCGAGGGCCTCAACAATTGGTCCGTCAAGGATATCATCCAGATGACAAGCAAAGAGTAATGATTTACTTTTTCCAATCATTGTACAACCCTATGTCTTACCCGGGGCATAATGGTTTTATTGTCAGGGCCTTGTTGGATTATGTACATGCATTTTGTTAATAAATCAAAGGCGTTTTCTTCGTATTCAAATATTGTGATCTCTGTTATTCTTGTTTATATTTGTTTTGAAAAACAATAAAATGGCAATGGGGTTTGTGCTAACCTGCACATCCTTGTTTTAAACTTAACCCTTGTTATTGCAGGATCCACATGACAGATGACATCGACTCTGGACCTTCTACGGCTCACTTCGACTTCGATTGCCCGAT
This sequence comes from Lathyrus sativus, assembly GCA_963859935.3. Lineage (NCBI taxonomy): Eukaryota > Viridiplantae > Streptophyta > Magnoliopsida > Fabales > Fabaceae > Lathyrus > Lathyrus sativus. The sequence continues at coordinate 113,868,708 of OZ012736.1, read as the reverse complement.
ATATCAAGCCGAAGAAGAGATTGATGAAGACGAAGACCTTCCTGAAGAGTTGGCCCGCTTGTTGAAACAAGAGGAGAAAGTTATTTTGCCTCATGAAGAGGAGATCGAGATCGTGAATCTGGGTTCTGAAGAACTCGTCAGAAACGTCAGGATAGGGGCTGCATTGCAGAGTAATGTCAAGCAGAGATTGGTCGAGATGCTGAGAGAGTATAGTGACGTCTTTGCTTGGTCATACGAAGATATGCCCGGACATGACACGGACATCGTGGTCCACCACTTGCCGCTGCGAGAAGATTGTCCTCCCGTTAAGCAGAAGCTTAGGAGGACGAGACCAGATATGGCCGTTAAGATCAAAGAAGAAGTGCAGAAACAGCTTGATGCTGGCTTCTTAGCGGTCACTACTTACCCTCCGTGGGTCGCCAACATAGTACCTGTACCGAAGAAGGACGGTAAGGTACGAATGTGCGTCGATTATCGGGATTTGAACAGGGCGAGCCCTAAAGATGATTTCCCACTGCCTCATATCGATGTGTTGGTCGACAACACAGCCCAGTTCTCCGTGTTTTCGTTCATGGATGGCTTCTCCGGTTACAACCAAATCAAGATGGCGCTGGCGGACATGGAGAAAACGACGTTTATCACCCCCTGGGGAACATTCTGCTACAAGGTAATGCCTTTCGGTCTGAAGAACGCAGGGGCCACTTACCAACGAGCAATGGTAACTTTGTTTCATGACATGATTCACCATGAGATTGAAGTCTATGTTGATGACATGATTGCGAAGTCCCAAACGGAGGAGGGACATCTGGTCAATTTGCTGAAGCTTTTTGAGAGGCTTAGGAAGTTCAGGTTGAGGCTGAATCCTAACAAATGTACTTTCGGAGTACGGTCCGGAAAGTTACTGGGGTTTATCGTGAGCAAAAGAGGCATTGAGGTTGATCCTGCGAAAATAAAAGCCATACAAGAAATGCCAGTGCCAAAAACAGAAAAATAAGTTCGTGGTTTCTTGGGAAGAATAAACTACATTGCAAGGTTTATCTCTCAGCTCACGGCCACGTGTGAACCGATGTTCAAGCTTTTAAAGAAAGATCAGGCGATTACCTGGACTGAGGATTGCCAGAAGGCATTCGATAAGATAAAGCAGTATCTCCAGGAACCTCCAATCTTGATACCCCCAGTGGCTGGACGGCCACTAATCATGTACTTGACAGTTCTTGAGAATAGTATAGGGTGTGTTCTCGGTCAGCACGACGAGACAGGCAGAAAGGAGCATGCCATTTACTACTTGAGTAAAAAGTTCACAGATTGTGAATCTTGTTACTCGATGCTGGAGAAGACTTGTTGTGCACTAGCCTGGGATGCCAAACGTTTACGACAGTACTTGCTTAATCACACCACCATGCTAATTTCGAAGATGGATCCGATCAAGTACGTCTTCGAGAAGTAGGCTCTTTCAGGCAGGATTGCCAGATGGAAAATGGTGTTGACGGAATATGATATTCAGTATGTTTCCCAGAAGGCCATCAAGGGAAGCGTATTGTCCGATTACCTTGCCGAACAGCCGATCGAGGATTACCAGCCGATGAAATTTGAATTCCCTGATGAGGATATCATGTTTCTCAAAGCAAAGGATTGCGATGAACCGTTGCCCGACGAGGGGCCAGACAGGAAATCCCAGTGGAAGTTGATATTTGACGGGGCGGTTAATTCTTACGGAAGTGGCATTGGGGCGATCATCACGACTCCCCACGGATCCCACATCCCGTTCACTGCGAGACTGACGTTTCCAGTCACCAATAACGAAGCGGAGTACGAAGCATGCACCATGGGTCTAGAAGAGGCAATTGATTTGAGAATCAAGAACCTAGATGTATATGGTGACTCGGCGCTTGTGATCAACCAGATTAAAGGGGAGTGGGAGACTCGTCAATCGAATTTGGTGATGTACATGAACTATGCCAGAAGGCTACTTCCGTTCTTTGATCGAGTGGAACTCCATCATGTGCCCAGGGCCGAGAATCAGATGGCTGATGCCTTAGCCACGTTGGCTTTGATGTATAAAGTCAATTTTTGGAATGAAGCTCCAAGAATTGTCCTTTCTCGTCTTGATAGACCTGCATTCGTCTTTGCAATCGAGGAAGCCGCCGACGGCAAGCCATGGTTCCATGACATCCAGACTTTCCTTATGACTAAGGAGTATCCTGCGGGTGCGTCAACCCAGGATAAGAAGACTCTGAGGAGGCTGTTTGGAAATTTTTATCTCAATCCTGATGGAGTGTTGTATAAAAGAAACCACGATCTCGTGCTACTCAGATGTGTAGATGAGAAAGAGGCGAGTATGCTCATGGAAGAAGTCCATGAAGGCACATTTGGTACGCACGCCGGCGGGAATGCTATGACAAGAAAGATCCTGAGAGCAGGATATTACTAGCTGACGATGGAATCAGATTGCTTTAAATTCGCGAAGAGGTGTCATAAATGCCAGATTTATGCTGATAAAGTTCATGTGCCGCCGTGCCCGTTAAATGTCATGTCCTCCCCGTGGCCGTTCTCCATGTGGGGCATCGACATGATAGGCAAGATCGAGCCCACTGCATCTAACGGTCATCGCTTCATTCTAGTAGCTATTGACTACTTCACCAAGTGGGTGGAGGCAGCCTCATATGCTAATGTGACCAAGCAGGTGGTGGCTAAATTCATAAAGAGGGACATCATCTGTCGTTACGGGATTCCCGAGCGGATCATTACTGATAATGGTTCGAATCTGAATAACAAGATGATGAAGGAGTTGTGCCAGAGTTTCAAGATTGAACACCACAACTCATCTCCTTACTGGCCGAAGATGAATGGCGCCGTTGAAGCGGCCAATAAGAACATAAAGAAGATTGTTCAGAAGATGGTTGTGACCTACAAAGATTGGCACGAGATGCTGCCATTTGCATTGCACGGTTATCATACGACGGTACGTACGTCGACCGGGTAAACTCCTTTCTCCTTGGTGTACGGTATGGAGGTTGTCCTACCGTTAGAAGTGGAGATCCCTTCTTTGCGAGTTTTGGTTGATGTGAAACTCGACGAGGCAGAATGGATTACGAACCGACTGAACCAACTCAGCCTGATGGACGAGAAGAGGTTAGCATCGATTGCGCATGGTTGTCTGTACCAAAGCCGAATGAAGAAAGCTTATGATAAGAAGGTGCGTCCTAGAAGCTTTCAGACGGGTGATCTCGTCCTGAAGAAGATTCTTCCTCCACACTCCGATCACCGGGGCAAGTGGACTCCCAATTACGAAGGTCTGTATGTCATCAGCAAGGTCTTCTCGTGAGGAGCTTTGTTGTTATCCACGATAGACGGTGAAGATTTTGCATCCCCGGTGAACGCGGACGCAGTTAAAAAATACTTTGCTTGAAAGCGACCCGCTGGACAGTAAAAAGAGAGTCCAGGCAAAACTGGGGCATCCCGGCGAACCATAAAAAAGGAAAAAAGGTTCGGGCAAAAATTAGGGATATAAATTGAAAAAATGTACACCCGCAAAGTCGAAAACCCGGATGGGCGACTTTGGCAAAAAAGGGTATCCCGGTGAACTGAAAACCCGCAAAGGGCGGTTCACGCAAAAGTTAGGGATTTGAAAAAGCAAATGACTGTGTTCCGCGTGTGGACTTTCTTTGTTTAGTGGTTTGGAAGACCTGAGGGCCGTTTATCTGAATCAATCTCTTCTGAAGCTGAAGCGTCGGAGAAGTATCGAAGTCGAGTGGGTCATAGAGGGATCAACTTATGGTGTTCGTCTACGCCTCATTGCCGACATTTGTATATACTGATGTATATTTATGTTTTCTTTTTGCGCGGCTTCCTCATTCCAGGAGCTTGCATCTGTTGTAAAACATTTTTACCCATTTAGGGGTTCGTTATCAATAAAATGTATACTATTCAGCAATTTTGTTTGTCTGTTTAGCATTTATCTGTTTTGTTTGCGAAAAAGAACGCCGATGTTTTTGATCAAATGCGCATACATAAACTTACTGGCCTAGGCCACTGATTGTTGAAACAATGAATTACTTGAACATTGTCACGAGATAATAACCTTGATAGGTCCCTTTGAGAAGGGTATCTTGTCTGTTTGTTTGTGTTGTTACAGGTGTAGCATGTACCAGACAGTACGCCGTGCGTATCCCCAAGCAGGATGATTCCTCCTTCTCCAGCAAAGTTCAGCAGCCTCTCCCTACAGAGTCTGAACGCGAGATCGTGAGCATTGATATGTCTCCCCATGCAGAGAAGTTTCTCTCCCCAATCAGAGGTATCCTGAAGGATCGTCATCTCCCTAGCTGAGTCGTACACCGAAGTGTGCAGCAACTGATGGTGCCAGACTGAAGTCTCCAGCAGAATTGAGTTTCCCCACAGAGTCGTACTCTCCCCGGCAAGCAGAATGATTTCTTCTTCCTCAGCCGAGTTTGCAGACCCCCAAGAGAGCCGAGTCCTTGGAAGCCGCTCGGACCATGATTGGTTTTCCCCAATAGAGTGTTGAATAGCTGATGCCACATTTCCCCACCAGAGTTGTTATCTCCAGGGAAGTAGCCGTGAAGGCCGTGCAGTTTATCCCCGCGATTGACATTGCTTCCCCTCAGCAGGTCCAGGTTCTCGTGGAGCTTCGTCCCCCTGCAGCAGTCAACTGAAGTTCACTTCCCCGCAGCGTCCAATTGAGATTGGAGTGACCTTGTTCTCCTCAGCAGGATGAGTCCTTCCCCCTATGAGAATGGTTCCTTCTCCTTGACAGGAGGATTCTCCCTTCAGCATTTATTTTGCTGACGGGATCGCATCATTTTGCATGACTGCATAGCATTTATCATAAACGCGTAGCATTTCCACCGTGTGGAGCATTGCGCCACTGGCGAAGCATATGCATAATAAGCATGATCTAGGTTGTTACCGTTCTTGTTTTGCAGGTGTTCCGCCGTAGAATTGATTGATCAAGATGATTCTTGAATTCTCCCCAGCAAAGTTGTTTGCCCAAGATGATTCTTGAATTCCCTAGCGAAGTTGTGTGCTTAAGATGACTCTTAAATCCCCAGTGAAATTACCAGATTTGGTTGCTCAAGTTGATGCTTAAAATCCCCGGCAGAGTGTTTGCTCAGGATGATTCCTGAAATCTCCAGCATAATTATCAGTTCAGGATGATTCCTGAAGTCCCCGGCGGAGTTATTTGTCCAAGATGATTCTTGAAGTCCTCAGCAGAGTTGATTCATCCAGAATGATTCCTGGATCCCCGAAGCAGAGTTACTTGATAGTTCTCCAGAATCCCTAGCGGAGATGTGTCATCCCCAACAGGTTTCTGAACAGCGAAGTTGAAACTTCCCCTGAAGACTTGATGATTAAAGTCCAACCGTATTAACGAAGCAATTCTCTCAGCTGATGCGGAGTGCCTAATGGCAGGAGTTTCGATATCCCCAATTGGTTCATGATTGACCGAGAATTCTATTCCCGACTTACTGATGGAGTCCGGCTGATGCCCGAAAGTTTTCTTTGAATGCCCGACGGCATGACTAACCTGATTGTTGACCTGATGAGTCCTGAGGAAGCCTGGTGCCTGACGGCATGATCGATCATGTATTACCGGTTACCGTGTGACCCATTCTCCAGCTAGTTGTCGTGCAGCTAATATTTCAGTTTTCGAAGATTTGTTCCCATCAGAGTACCGTGTACTTGTGCAGTTGGCAAATTTCCGGGTTTATCGGTATTCAATCGTCTCGTACCTTGATTGGCTGAGAGCCGTTCGCTCCTCACCCAGTCAGGTCCAAGCCATTTGAATAGGGGCAGCTGTTGCTTCCCAAAATTTGACCAACATTTCTTTACCTAGCTTGTGGTTCATCTCATTCACATTAACATTATCACTTGCATTTTATTGACATGTATGCAAGAGATCAAGAGGTATGAGTACCAATCAAGACTTTGAAGATAGCCAAGAAGGTTATTCAAGTGTTCAAGGGTTGATATCTTTGTCAGAGAAGTTAAGAGATCCTCAGAGAGATTGGTTGAAACCAAGGTTGTGTGCCTCCTAACTTGAGAGTTGTGGGAGCTCCTCAGATGATTCTGAAGCTATGAGGATGGACTTGAAGCCTTGAGAGAGCTTATGAGATGTCTTGAAAGCCATCATGAAACCTAGAGAGGTCATTGTGCAAGGTTAAGAAGCCTCAGCCATGAGTGGTGTAATTAGGGTTTGACTGGGTCAACCCTAGGTCAACTGATGATTTGGAGAGGGTTGAGACCTAATCCAAGAGCCATGTGATCATGGATTGATGAATTGAGATGTTATAAGGATGATTCCAAGGTCAATTCATCATGATTGAGGAGTTTGAGAAGTTTCAAGCTAGGGTTTCTAAGGCTTGACAGTGTAAAATCCCCTAGTTTGACCCCTATCTTCAAGGCAGTTTAGCTCAAGGTCATCTAAGGTAGAGCTTGTTCTTAGCTTTAATTTGAGTACTAGAAGTCCTTGATAGGATTTGTAGAGCCCAAGTTATGACTTTGACAAGTTACAGGTCATCTGAGGTATGTGAATCTGGGGCCTTGAAAGTCACCCAACTTGCATCCACCTTTTGCCCAAGGATGATTCCTATGAACTTTTGGTAAACATGAATGTTGTTCCTCATCTTATTAGCTTTCTATAGAGTACTATAAGTCCTTGATAGGATTTGTAGACCTCAAGTTATGGCTTTGACAAGTCAAGGGCATTTTGGTCATTTGGAGATTATAGGTCATTTCAAGCATAAGGCCATAACTCCTATTTCCAAGCTTCAAATGGAAAAATCTTCAACATCAAACTTTCTTAAAATGATGTTTTAAGGCTATTAAGGAGGTCATGAGATGTTGAAAAGGCTTGTAGCTCAAAGTGATAAAAATGACCTAAAATGGAGGCATAAGTTAAATAAGTCAAAGTTGGAAATTGAAATTTCCAAGCTACACATCCAAACCATGGCATGTAATAGGTCATTTTGACTCTAGAAAGCATTCTAAAAACAATGGTTCAGCCACATTTTTGATTTGAGGATTAGATCATGGACTTGCTTTGGAAAATGATTTCTTGCATATTAAGGTACATATGCAAAACACAAGGAAACTCAATGTACAAGCTAGCAAAGTATCTTAACACCTCATATATCTCATCTAAGGAGATTTTCAAGTCAGAACAAGTTGCTGCAAGAGGCATAGCATGAGATGGTACATGAGATGGATGGAAATCAAAAACTCATGACATGAGAATCCCAAATTCTCATTGGATGATTCTAGAAGGTTTTGGATGGGTCTGAACCATCCTATATATGGATTAGAACTTGCTCAGATGCAAGGTTGGTGAGAGATTAGAGAGGAGAGTGAGATAGTCATTTCAATTTCTTCCATTGCAAGTTGAAATCAAATTCCACATTCCACACCATTTCCATTGCTTCTTTCAATCCCAACACCTTCCATTGATTATAATGAATGTGTGCATACCAAATTGAGGGCAAGATCATGAAGAACTGAGGAGATAGCTTTTGGATTTTGAAGGTTGCAAGTCACCATCGAGTTTGAAGATTCAGACTTCTTGGGTCAAATCTTTTGCAAACAGAAGCTTTAACATCAATCAAGGAGTGTTTCTGAAGAGTTTGAGAGGTTGAAGTGGAGCTTTGCCCTATCTGATAATCAAGATTTGACAGGTTTGTAACTTTTCTTCTACACCATAATTTAAGCATAATTAGTTAGAATTGTTAGGTTAGAATGGTTAGAGACAAGTAGGAGATGGATTCTGGGAAGTTTGAGATCAATTGGTGAAGTTTGAGTTAGTGACACCATTTTTGTTTTGATCAAGAACACGATGTATGATGAGATATAACATGAGTTTAATATCCAGATTTAACCAGTGTGAGGTGGTGATCATTCTGAGGTAATCAATTTCAAGAATAGTCAGAATTGAAGTTTGAACATATTTTTGATCTTGGATCGGGTTCAGAGTTTGGGGATGATTCAATGGATTCTAATGCCATGGTTGTGATCAGGGTTGAATTTAGAGCAGATTAGGGTTTTGAACCATGGGTTTGGTTGATTTTGGAGGGAGTCCGAGCTAGGGATTTGAAGCTCTGTTCATGGAGCTTTCCCTCCATTTCCATGGCTGGAGGAAGAAGACAACTCCATGACCGTTGGATCATGCGTGGACTCATTGACTGGACTTGGATCTAAGGGCCATGATTCAACTTCACGTTTGAAAAGAAGTCTGAAGACACACCTAAGCGCGGCGTTTCAGTAAAATGGTGGTCATGGGCCTAAGCTGATTGATATCCCCACCCCCTTTCATGGCCCATTTGCATTTTGAACTGTTTTTCTTTACTTAATGCACCGCGTCTTTTCCTTTTTCTTTATGATTTTGAATTGATTTTCAGATTAAATAATTGGGCCTAGCGCATTTATTGTTTGCACCCCCATTTTAGGGCCATCTGGATATTGTACTGTATCGCATTGCTATCTGCACCAATGTTTTCATATTTTAATTTCTTTTTCTCCATCTTTCTTTAATCTTTGAAAAATCATAATAAATAGAAAAATGATGATTTTTGCATGGGGATTTTTTCTCCTATTTCATGTTAATGTCTAGAAAAATTATAAAATCAAAATATTTGCATTTCATGCATTTTTAATATTTTTTGTGTATTTTCTCTTTTAATAGCATTTTAATTCCTTTTATGTTGATGCATAGATTTGTAGAATTTTGTTTAGCTAGTTCCCTTTGAATTTTTAGGCCATTCATTTTAGGATAGTTAGATTAGGACTTTAGCTCCCCTCTGGATTTATTCCATAATTTTGTGATTAGTTTTTGATTAGTTTTGATTAGATGACTTTAGGTTGTATAGAATTAGGTCAATCCTTAACATAAGTCCACAATAACACTAGAATTTTGGGTTTCCAGGTCAAGATAGATATTGGGACATATAGGGTATTAAGGGTAGGTATATAGGATCCCCTAGAAATTATATTAGATTTTAATATAATAGTATACTATTTTTAAATGATTTTTTGTAGTTGATTGTTGTTTGTGTTGCCCTTGTGGGCTTGTATTTTGTTTTGCCTTGCTTTGTGGGTTTTTGCTTGGCTTGGTGGGCTTGGTCTTGCTTTGAGGAGCATGGAGGAGCATAGTAGAAGACTTGAAGGTTGAGGAAGGAGCTTGAGAGCTTGAAGACTTGTTTGTTTTGTTGTTGTTTTAGGGTTAGGAATTAAGTAGAACTTAGACCTAGCTAATTTGTTTCTTAAACATGGATGGTATCTTTCACCTCCATTCTTCCCCATGATTCAAAGTCCTTCCATGGTATTCACCTCCCTCCTTTGGAGGGATAAGTGATAGTACCTAGGAAGTGGAACTTTTGAGGGAACCATTCCTTTGATGTTAAACCCTTATAGGTCACCTTTGGTGGTCAATAAGAAGTTTAACACCTTAGCTTATCCAGTTAAGTGATTTCTTCAGGTTTGAGTATCTTGAGAGATGTTGAGCTTGAGTGTGAAGATGAAGACTTCACTGAAGAGTATGGAAGAGGATGATTCCTTGAGCATTGCCATTGCAGCTGAAGCTTGAAGAGCAGGTTGATACTTGAAGATCCAGTAAAGACTGAATGAAGAGCTGAGGCTTAAAGATTGAAGGATGAAGTTGACACTTCTAAGTGATTAAAGGTTACTCTGAGAAGCTGAAGCTTGTAGGAAGAGAAGACCAAGTTGAGACTGGTATAGTAAGAGAGCTGAAGCTTGAAGACTGAGTTGATACTTAGGAAGAGGATTCAATGGAGATTGACTGAAGAGCTGAAGCTTGAAGGACAAAGGATAGGTTTATACCTACTTTGAAGCTTGGAAATCCTGAAGGAATCAAGTTGATACTTGTGGTTAAGAGTGAAGCCTGAAGGTGGAACTGATTAAGGAGCTGAAGCTTGAAGAAGAAGATAAGTTGAAACTTATGTGGAAGGGTTGAAACCTGGAGAAGCAAATTGATATTTGTCAAGAGTGATTGAGGTCTGAAGACTGAGTTGCTGTTAGAAGAGCTGAAGCTTGGAGCTGAAAGAGGAGTTGATCTGCTTTCTTGTCTGTTTCTTCTCTGTATTGATGTGCCTTGTGTGATTTGCTTGATGCATTAGAATAAGTTCATATCTAGAATAGCTTTAATCTAGGAGCATGATTGCACTAGAGGTTTAGTGGCTCCCTCTGCTTGTATTGTTACTGTGTGGCTTTGCTTGCGGGTATTCGGTAGAGCCCTGCTCCCTTGCCCATGTGGTTTATTTTGCTTGACAACATGATTTTACTTCTTTTTTATGATTGCCGTTACTCCTATTTTGCTTGATAGCATTTTATTTCTTCTGTATGATTGCAGTTATTCATATCTGGCTTGAGGTTGAGATGAGCTTGTGGAGGCTGATGCCCCACACACATTTCCTCCCTCACTTGCATTGCATGCATTTTACAGTCGTTTACTGTTTACTGTTTAAGCTGATGCTTTTATCTGTTTCTATTTATCATTGACCTGATCCCCTAGGAATCTCACTTCCTTTGATAAGGAAGTAATGATTAGAACTTTAGGTTGAAACCTATGCATGATAACTTCTAGGAGTTCCCTGTTTCAAACCTCAACCATAGGATGAATCCTTGGCATGACAACAGTAGGACTTGATAGTCTCCCCGTAGTTGGGCATGTTCTCTTCTCATCTCAAAACAGTTTAAGATACAGTAATCATCAATGATTTCTTTCGTACGCTACGAGCCTTAAGCTATCTGAGAAAGGATTGTTGGATAGTTTCTTTTCAACAATCTGGATGTTTAGTATGGCACCCTTTGGGTGACATGCGACGCATTCACTCTCAGGTCATAGTCTTTAGTACGATTGAACTTGCAAACACAATAAAAAACACTTCTTCCGTAAAAGACAGAAAACAAACTTCAAACCTTTTTGCCCCGTGGGCCCATAAGTCAAAGGAAGCTTTTCTGAAGAAAAGAGTGTCGTTAAACTTCAGCGCTAACGCAAACAGGCTTTGTCCCTAACTGCTGGAACTGTTGTTTAACCCTACTCGATAAAACAGATGAATCTGAACCCCCTAACGTGTAGTGTCCCGAACTACGTAAGCTCTGATCTCTCATATCTGTTGAGAGTACGTAGGCACAATACTGATGTATTAGCAAGCCACCTTCCCCGTAACCCGTCGTAGGTCGAACTACGTTGACTCTGATTTCTCATTCTCTGATGAGAATACGTAGGCATAAAGCGCGACGCTTTGCCGAGTCATTTTCTTTTCCGTTTAAGCCAGCCTTGATAGGTAGATAGATAAACCAACTCGTCCAGTAAACACAACAAGCGTGGATCCCGTCGAGTACGACGGACGTGAGGGGTGTGATGGGCTAAAGGCGTGTCTACTTATGCGTCTAGCGGTATCTTACTGCAAGTGCACAGCCTATAGAAGTAATATTTAAGATTATCGATCCACAGGGATTCTATGGTTACTTAGTGCTAGATGAACTTCTAGTTTAGCTAAGGCGAATGGTTGTCACGATTTTTTGTTGGTTTTTAAGACTATTAAAGGCGGAATTAAATTTAAGTTTTAATAAAGTAATATTAAGGCGGTCGGTATGTAATTATACTAAATTAGGTGGGTCAATCTAACCTAGGCTTATAAAGGTGTTCACTTAATCTATTCGGTAGAGATTACCAGTTTAAATACCCTCAACTCACACTCTCGTGGTCTTATATCAGATCTTATCCCTAAAGCCCTATGCCTGCTCTCGCTAGCCCATAAGTGTTTAGAGGTAATTTTTGGAAACTAAGTAATTCTAATTTATCTTAAAGCGCTCTCGCTGTGTTTAATTTAAATGCCTAACTTTAGCTATCTGGTTAAAATCTCACACTCTCGTGGTTTTGACCTAACCTAATACTCTTTTCTTACTCTCGTAACGAAAAGGTCTATTTCAATTAAAAAGTATCAGCCAGAATGTTAAGTGATTAATTATTTTTAGCCTATGGTTATATTTTACCGGTTAAGTTTGTTATAACTACATACCGCCCTAAGGTGTTTAGCTACTCATCGATGTTGAACAAGACAGAGACAGAAAATTTAATAATAACGTACTCATGGCAGAAAAATAAATAAACATTATAATTAAATTAAATTGCAATATAATGAAAAACCTGGTTAACAAATATTCGAGCAGACTCTTTCTTCCACAGACCGGAAAGCTTGGAGTTGGCGGAAATTGAAAATAAACGAATGCTGAAGGTTTAGAAACAAATAAATGTATAACAATTTCCTGATGTTGGAAATTGTTATATGGCGGGTTTGGATACAATAAAAAAACGAAACAGAAAACTAAAAATAATGCAGGAATAGAAAGGCTGGTTCTAATACAGTTCGGCAGAGCTTCCGCAGGAATTTGAATAAAAAATGCTCTGTGTCCATTGTTCATAGAACTTGTACTATTTATAGAATCTTTAATGGGCTGGATTTTTGGACCTTTGTTGCATGGGCCTTGCTGAATTTGTGGAAGGAATGCAGGAACGTGGCAACAAAATAGGAGAAGTGGTCTTCACGTAATGCCTTGACGTAGTCTGAGTCAAAAACCTAATTTTACCCTTGTCACGGTCGTGACAAGGTCTTCACGTTCGTAACTTGTGGTTTTTAAGTGTCACGGTCGTGACCACTCTCTTACGGTCATGATGGCTCAAATTGGGGTGTCACGGTCGTGACACCCTTGTGACGGCCGTGACTGCAACAAATTATGCAGTCTTTTGCAGGCTTCTTCATTTCTTCATCTCTTTATGGTTTCTTTTGTTCCTTTTGCTCTTAATTCATGATTTAGCTCCATATAATGATGTACCTGCAAAATGGTAAGAAAAACTCGAGAAATCGAGTGTTAAAACGGTGAATATGCGATAAAACGTTAATGAAACCTAGCAATATAATCAATGCGTTTTCTCGTTATCAAACTTCCCCAAACTTAAACCTTTGCTTGTCCTCAAGCAAATAGTCGGTTGAAAATCGGCGGACAAGATTTTATTCACGCATACTCATAACAAACCATACGAGGGATCGTTTTGTCGGATAATCCGGTACTTTGATAGAACACTACCGATACACTAATGACACAAGCAACAAGCTATGTCGTCGACTTCCCGTTAAACGAAACAATCGGTAATTACATTACGATTTCACCTGGAGTTTTTCGATCTTATTTCGCCCGGTTTCATTCTAGCGCAATCACGTTAAGCCCTTTGCCTTAGCACGCACGTAGTGGAGTAGCCGGTTAGCGACTTTGATCCTTTTTGAGCACGGGGTCTGGTACACGAGTGTGGTAACCCTACATATTTTATCCGATTTGGAGGTTGTGGGGGATCGAGCCGTAGCACGCCCTACCGAGTTCAGAACCAGTACCTCTGAACCAACTTGCAATGGACTCCTTCTCATATTTCTCGTTTCTTATATGCGACCGTGTACTTTGGTGCAATTTCTTTTCATTTTGCATCGAGATATGAAGGATCATTATTGATTAGGCATCAAACGCTTATATTCATCGGCTCCCCACGTGGTTTGTGTTCAGACGGTGCTGACTGCTAGTATAAACTACTAGGGGTTACTTTTGAACTGAAACTAAAAGTGTACTCGTAATGGTAATCGGGATGGAATTGCTTAAGTAGGGAGTCAAAGATGTCAAGATTGTATTGGTCTTGTTTAATCGTTCTCGGCTTCCTAATTACGATTCCGTAGGTAAGTCGGGTAATGCGAATAATTAAAGATTTTTTCTGGTATAGCTAAATAATCGGGGAAAGTTCGAAATTAAAGAAAATAGCACAAAGATTTGCTCATTTCATTAACTTGCGAAAAGAAATACAACGGAATTGAAAATACAACGAAATGGAAAAGTGCGAAAAAGGGAAAATGCGGAAATGAAAGGTACCTCTCCCACACTATATCAGACATTGTCCTCAATGTTGTGATATAAATGCGGTAAAAGTACAGTACAACGACAAAAACGAAAAACAAACATAAGCAAACTAAAACTATGGCTGCTGAGGACCGCGGGCTCGGCCTCTGGTGCGGGAGCGGCGTCTGGAAGGAGTCGCTTCAGGATCAGAACCGGTGCCGGAGGCAGCAGTGATGTTAATGCGGAGGGCTTCTAGCTCGCTGAAAATTTCTCCAAACTTCTCATTAGTAGCTTCCTGGTTTGCTGCAATAGTGCTGAGTAAAGCATCATACTGCTCCTTCTGCCTTCGCTCCAGTGCGGCGTTCATCTGGTTCTGCTGATGAATCGCACGGAGGACTTCCTCAAGTGTGATTTCGGGAGCAGGGGGCTGTCGGGTAGATGTCTCTGGTATATCCTGGACAGGCTCAGCTGCATCCATAGCGTCCTGCATCTCATCCTCTGGAGGGTCTTCCTGATCATCATGAATAGGGACGTGATCGGTAGCAACAGGTAAAACAAAGAGCCAGTTGGCTCGGCTGGATGGATCGATGCGGTCGCGGGACGACAGAATGATATGATGGAAAATGGTGCCATGGACAACAGGGTTATACCTGCCATCCTCTCGCTGCGCAATCAGGTGAGCGGACCTGCAATAACTCTTGGTGAGGAATTCTGCGGCTAGGTGAGGCTGATTAACGACCAAGTCACCAAGCCCCAACTGAATGGCGAGGGTGGTGACAATGCCGCCTATGAAGAACGGGGTGGAGCCTCTGTGTGCAATGGCCTGAATATGATAAAGCATGAAAGGGGCAGCGTTGATCGGCTCGTCATTAAGAGCGCAGTGTAAGAATAGAAGCTCCTTGGAGTTGAGCTTATGGTTGCTTTCTCGAGCGAAGATGGTGTTGCATATGACACGGTGGAAATAGCGGATTGCCGGGTTGTGAATGTGCGTAGCGTTGAGGCTTTGGAAGGCTGATGCACGGGTGTTGGTTAAGTCGTGCCATAGAGTGAAAGCTTGTTCACTAAAATTATCGGGCACGCGACGGTGAGCTTCAGTTCTGCGATCGAAGCCTAACAACTCGGCTATCCTGGTTTGCGGAATGTTGAACTCTTGGCCATGCAATCTGAATTTGGCGATACCGGTGAGCTGACTCTGAGAACCGGTACCGGTGATGTAACTGAATGAGCTTAAGAACTCCAGTGTCAGAAGCTCGAATGTGGGCTGAGGTTGACTGCAAAGATCCCACAGACCGACTTTTTGAAGCAGGCTTGTAACACTGGCAAGCATTCCGAGTTCCCTCAAACAGACAGTGTCAATGTAACGTGTAGGTTGCACACCGCGGTTTTGGAATCGGAGAAAACGTTCTCTCTGAGTTTCTCCAGCATCACCTTCTCTAAAAGTAATAGAATCCATTGCATGCAAGAGCTTAGAGTGAAGAATGAAGATTTTTGATGTTTTGTGAAAAAATGGTAAAATGAAAGAAATATTGATTTGGGATAAATAATGGAGAGTGAGAATGTGATAGGTTATGATAATGGGGGGTTAATGAGGTTTAAAGTTGGTAATGGGGAGGTTACGGAGGTTATGGAGAAAATGGGCAGTTTTGAGGAAGTTATGGAGGAAGAAGAAGAAGAGGCACGAAGAGAAACAGTTATGTTTCTCACGATTCCTGTAATAGGGGTTGTCACGGTCGTGACAGGGGTGTGACGGTCGTGACATGCTATTTAAGCACGTCACGATCGTGAGATGGGTATGACGACCGTGAGGGCACGCTTCGTTGAATAATTTCCAGAAAAACATTTTCTCACTTAATTCACATATTTTATAATAATGTATTTTCTTCACTAACACTCATATTAAATAATAAACACCATATAGTATATAATTTCAACACAGTACTATACTAACTTTCATGGCATGAGAGATTGTATATAATATGAAATAATGCAAGCATAACAGTACATAGAATGAAAAATATATAAATTGCTAAAAATGGAGAAATTTTGGAATTAAAGGTGCATTGCATAAAGTAATTGAAAATGAAGTTACATAAACGGAAATTACGGTATGAAATTGTTGCGAAAAATAAATCTAACTAGAAACGAAAACAATGAGAAAAATAAACTAAATCACTTATAGCATTTTCAAAAGCGTTTCTTCAAGTCTTCGATGGCGGAGTTTAAGTGATAGAATTGTTCGCAGGTTATGTCAGTCAATCCTATAATGTCCAATCGCATGCTCTTAATGTCTTCTTTAAATAAATTAATGTCAGTTTGGTAAGCATTGACAGTATTCATGATGTTTTGTAAGTTGTTAGCATAATCTCCTTGATTCACTTCAGGGGTTTCATGTACTTCTTCAGTGTGGTCAATGTCATGGTAACCAGGAGGTGTCTCAGGGTCAGTTTCGACAGCGGTCATTATATCATCTTTTATCTTGTAAGACTGAGGTGTTTCAGGAGTAGATGGATAATCAGGTGGGTTTAACTCATAAAGCCAGTTATCCTTATTGTGAACACTTACTCTAGCATGGTTAGGCAATGTGAACAGGGTTACTACTTCGTTCCGGATTAGGTGCTCAAAAGGTGGATGTCCTAAATTCCTTATGATATGTCTATTGAAGCAGAAATTAAGATTCATAGGGCGGGTTGTTCCTAGACGGTTGCACCTGTGCAGTTGGTACCTAAGTCCTATGGCATCAGCAGTCATGGTTACAAGACCTCCTACTAATATAGGTAATTCAGGTTCTTCTTGGATACGGGTGAAGGTTTGCATCATGAAAGGTACACCATTAACAGGCTGTCCATTAGTGAAACATGACATAATAAATATTTCATCTTTAGAAACTCCGGTAATGTTTTCTTCTTTTCCAAAGAAGGTGTGGGCAAGGAATTTATGGAAGTAACGGAGAGCAGGATTATGGATCTCATCATTATTCATGTTATTTGGTTCAAGGTGGTAGTTTCCGGTTAAAGTTCCCCAAAAGAAATCTAGCTCCATATCCATCAATTCTACCTGTGTGGTAGTAAAAGCAAATGGTCCACTAGGGAATCCTAACAAGTCAGCTAGTTCTTTATGGTTAAAGTCATATTCTATTCCAAATAGGCGGAAACTAATAAATCCTTTCCTAAATCCAAAACCGCGCTCAGGTAGGTAAATTAAGGAGCTAAGGAACTCAAGGGTGAGCTCGCGGTAAGTCACAAACTTATGTTGGATCAATGCATTCTCCCATCCGAGTCGGTTTAACAAGTACATGACACTATCATGTATACCTAGGGTTTCCATAGTCTTATCATCCGGGTACAGGGTCAAATCCATTTGCCTCTGTGATAACTCTTCAAACTTCATTCTTTGGTTCCTACCTCTAAATTTGGTTTCCATATGGTTAATTGGTTGGTTAGCCATGGTCAGTGCAAATATGGGGGAAACAAATCAGGGGAAGAAGGAAAGTGGAAAAGACTTTAGAAAATCTGTAAAAAGTGATTTAAGATAAAAATAAGAAAATGAAATGCATAATGTAATGGCAATAATAGTAATATAAAATAAAACTATAAAATGACAAAACAATTAAACAAATAGTAAAACGATAAATAACAATATGCTAAAAGAAAAGAATAGTTTAAATAATTAAATAAGTAAATGGGTTGCCTCCCACTAAGCGCTGTTTTTATCGTCAAAAGCCTGACGTAATGCTTAGGTTTAGATTAATCAGGGGAATTAGTGGACAATTCTAAAAGCTTTAGATTATTCGCATAATCTCTATTTTCAACTTTATGATAAATTTTTAAACGTTGTCCGTTTACTATGAATGGTTCACTATTCCTACCCTTAATTTCTATTGCTCCCCTCGGGAATACTTTAGTTATTTCAAAGGGTCCTGACCATCTAGATTTTAATTTTCCAGGAAAGAGCCTAAGTCTTGAATTAAAGAGGAGTACAACTTCTCCCACACTAAATTCTTTCCTAGATAGGCGTTTATCATGCCATCGCTTAGTTCTTTCTTTATATATCTTAGCATTCTCATATGCATCTAACCTTAATTCTTCTAATTCGTTAATGTCTAGGATTCGCTTTTCTCCTGCAGCATTATAGTTTATATTGAGAGTTCTGATCGCCCAATAAGCTTTGTGTTCTAGTTCTACTGGGAGGTGACAAGATTTTCCATAAACTAGTTTGAAAGGTGTAGTACCTATGGGTGTCTTGTAAGCGGTCCTATAAGCCCATAAAGCTTCATTAAGTTTAGATGACCAATCTTTCCGAGATATGGCGACAATCTTTTCTAAGATTTGTTTAATTTCTCTGTTTGAGACTTCGACTTGTCCACTTGTTTGTGGGTGATATGGTGTAGCCACACGGTGTCTTACTCCATATTTAGATAGTAATTTGTCAAAGATTTTTGAAATGAAGTGCGAGCCACCGTCACTTATGACGAGTCTAGGCACACCAAATCTGGGAAAAATTATATTTTTGAAAAGCTTTATTACTACTCGTGTATCATTTGTAGGAGAAGCTATGGCTTCAATCCATTTTGAAACATAATCAACAGCTACGAGTATGTAATTATTACCGAAAGATGATGGGAATGGTCCCATGAAATCTATTCCCCAGACGTCAAAGATTTCTACTTCTAAAATTCCTTTTTGAGGCATTTCATTTCTTCTTGAAATATTGCCAGTGCGTTGACACCGATCGCAATTTATAACAGCGATGTGGACATCCTTCCATAGATTAGGCCAGTATAAGCCGGCTTGCAAGATTTTTGCACAAGTCTTGGAAGTGCTTGCATGTCCACCATAAGGAGATGAATGGCATTGAGCAATGACATCTTCTATTTCTTCTTCGGGAATACATCGGCGAAAGATTCCATCTGGTCCTCTTTTGAACAATAATGGTTCATCCCAATAGTAATGTTTCAGATTATGAAAGAATTTATTTTTCTGCTGATAGGTTAGATCGGGTGGAAGAGCTCCTGCGGCTAGGTAGTTGACAATGTCAGCGTACCATGGCAGTCCTACAGTTGTCTGGATTGTTTCCACGGATTCTGGTTCATTTATATCTAACTGAGCTAGGTCGCTTCCTATTTGTGCTATCAGCTGTTCATACGGAAAATCATCGTTAATCGGCACTTGTTCGGGTTTAATACCTTCTATTCTAGATAAATGGTCCGCTACGACGTTCTCAGTACCTTTCTTATCTTTTATTTCTAGATCAAACTCTTGTAAGAGTAAAATCCATCTTAAGAGTCTTGGTTTAGCATCTTTCTTAGTTAATAGATATCGGATAGCAGCATGGTCTGTGTAAATGATTATTTTCGCTCCAACTAGGTAAGAACGGAATTTGTCAAGCGCAAAGACAACTGTTAACAATTCTTTTTCGGTAGTAGCGTAGTTCATCTGGGCAGAATCTAAGGTTCTACTGGCATAGTAAATCGCATGAAGTTTCTTTTCCTTTCTCTGGCCTAGAACTGCGCCTACAGCATAGTCACTCGCATCGCACATGATTTCAAAAGGTAATCTCCAGTCAGGGGGTTGCATGATTGGTGCGGTGATGAGGGCTGTTTTTAGAGTTTCGAATGCTTTAAGACAATCTTCATTGAATATGAACTCAGCGTCTTTCATTAATAAACCAGTAAGAGGTTTAGTGATTTTCGAGAAATCTTTGATGAATCGTCGGTAAAAACCGGCGTGTCCTAAAAAGCTTCGTATTTCTCGAACGGTTTTAGGGGGTTGAAGATCTTTTATTACTTCAATCTTAGCTTTATCAACTTCAATTCCCTTTTCGGATATTACATGACCTAATACTATTCCTTCGTTGACCATAAAATGACATTTCTCCCAGTTAAGCACGAGATTTACTTTTACACATCTTTCTAACACCATTTCTAAGTTCGATAAGCATCCTTCAAAACTTTGCCCGCATACAGAGAAGTCGTCCATGAACACTTCCATGATGTTGTCTATAAAATCTGCGAAGATTGACATCATACATCTTTGAAAGGTTGCAGGAGCGTTGCATAATCCAAAGGGCATTCGCCTATAAGCGAACGTTCCATAAGGACATGTGAATGTAGTCTTCTCTTGATCATCAGGATGGATAGGGATTTGGAAAAATCCTGAGTAACCGTCAAGATAACAGAAGTAAGAATGCTTGGCTAATCGTTCTAACATTTGAGATATGAAAGGTAGTGGGAAATGATCTTTTCGAGTGGCTTTGTTTAGTTTACGATAATCTATGCACACTCTATATCCCGTCACTACTCTTTGCGATATCGATTCACCTTGAGCGTTTTTCACAATAGTGATACCTCCTTTCTTTGGCACTACATGTATTGGGCTAACCCATTCACTATCAGAGATTGGGTATATTATCCCGGCATCTAATAATTTCTTAACTTCTTCTTTTACTACAGTGCTAAGGGTTGGGTTAATTCTTCTTTGAGATTCTCTGGAGGTTCTGCAATCTTCTTCTAGCAGAATACGATGCATACAAACTGAAGGACATATTCCTTTGAGATCAGATATGTTATATCCTAATGCAGTTGGATATTTCTTCAAGACATCTAAAAGTTTCTTTGTTTCTATTGTTCCTAAACTGGAATTTACTATAACTGGTCTTTTACATTCAACGTCTAAGAATTCGTACCTTAGGTTATGAGGTAAAGTTTTTA
Source organism: Lathyrus sativus (assembly GCA_963859935.3). NCBI lineage: Eukaryota > Viridiplantae > Streptophyta > Magnoliopsida > Fabales > Fabaceae > Lathyrus > Lathyrus sativus. The sequence continues at coordinate 113,848,097 of OZ012736.1, read as the reverse complement.
ATCCTAATGTAGGTTTATCTTTACTTGGCATGGGATCCGGTGTAAGTGATAAACTTTCGCTTAGACTATCATCCTGATACGGTTTTCGCCAATTATCATCTTCGAAAATCGGAGGGATTTGAATTTTCATTATTTCAGAATAAGTGGTCTCTTTCAGTTCCATTTCTCTTACACATTCGTCAATTACGTCCAATAGATAGCATGTATCCTCTATAGCTGGTGATTGTAAGAATTGTGTTAAAACAAATTCAACTTTCTCTTCACCTACTTCAAAGGTTAGCTTTCCTCTTTTTACATCTATTATAGCTCCGGCGGTAGCTAAGAATGGTCTTCCTAGTATGATAGGTGTAGTGGAGTCTTCAGAGATGTCCATGATTATAAAATCAGTAGGGATGTAGAATTGTCCTATACGTACTAGGACGTTTTCTAGTATGCCTACAGGATATTTAACAGAGCGATCGGCTAGTTGAACAGACATTTTAGTTGGTCTTAGGTCTCCCATGTCTAGCCTTTTGCAAATCGTTAAGGGCATAACACTGATACTGGCTCCTAAATCGCATAGAGCTTTGTCAATGACGAATTTTCCTATTACACAGGGTATAGAGAAACTTCCTGGATCTTTTAGCTTAGGAGGCATTTTATTCTGAATTATGGCGCTACACTCGGCAGTAAGTGTAACTGTTCCGTTATCCTCTATCTTTTTCTTATTGGATAAGATTTCTTTTAAAAACTTAGCATACGAGGGTATTTGGGTAATTGCTTCTGTAAACGGAATAGTAATATTCAACTGTTTCAGAAGTTCGACAAATTTCTTAAATTGACCCGTCGTCTTGGAATTTATTAATCTTTGAGGGTACGGAATTGGTGGTTTATAGGGTGGTGGAGGCACATAAGGTTGTTCTTTCTCCACTACCTCTCGATTGTCATCTTCCTTTTCTTCTGGATCATTCACCACTTCAGTCGGTTTATCCGGTTTTTGGTACATGGCTGGATTGTCAAGTCTTGGATCGGTAGGTCCGTCAAGTTCCTTGCCACTTCTTAATATTACAGCGTTAGCATGTCCTTTCGGATTAGGTTGAGGTTGTCCAGGGAATACTCCAGCTGGTGCAGCAGTAGGTGCTTGTTGTTGAGCTACTTGTGAAATCTGAGTTTCAAGCATTTTGTTATGTGTAGCTAATGCATCTACTTTGCTCACTAATTGTTTAATCTGCTCACTAGTGTGAATGTTTTGGTTTAAGAAGTCCTTCTTTGTTTGAGATTGGTTAGCTATAAAGTTCTCCATCATCAATTCAAGGTTCGATTTTCTAGGGATATTAGGAGCAGTCTTTTGATATCCTGGTGATGTAGCTGGTGCTTGACCTGGTGCGTAATAAGCATTGTTATTCTTATAGGAGAAGTTCGGATGATTCTTCCAACCTGGGTTGTATGTGTTTGAGTAAGGGTTTCCTTGAGCATAATTCACTTGATCAGTGGGAGTTCCTGCCAATAGTTGACAATCAGAAACTTCGTGTCCTGGGACTCCACATAACTCACAGTTAGGTGTTACTGCAGCCACGGTGGTTGTAGGTGTTATGGCCAAGTTATCGATCTTTTGGCTTAGTTGGTCAAACTTCGCATTGACTTGGTCCATACTACTTACTTCGTACATACCTCCCTTTGTTGGTTTCTCAGTTGCGACTCTCTCGCTTCCCCAAAGGTAATGATTTTGAGCCATACCTTCGATAAGTGCATAGGCGTCATTATATTCTTTGTCCATCAATGCACCACCCGCGGCAGCGTCAATTGTCATTCTTGTATTGTACAAGAGTCCATTATAGAAGGTATGGATGACCATCCATTCTATTAATCCATGATGTGGACAAAGTCTCAGTAGATCCTTATAGCATTCCCAAGCTTCGAATAATGATTCACTTTTTCTTTGCTTAGATCTGTTGATCTGAGCTCTCAGCATAGCTGTCTTGCTAGGTGGAAAATACCTATTCAAGAAAACTCTCTTAAGTTCTTCCCACGTAGTTACTGAGTTCGAAGGCAGAGATTGAAGCCAAGCTCTTGCTCTGTCTCGAAGCGAAAAAGGAAATAAACGTAGTCTAATAGCTTCTTGGGTAACTCCATTGGCTTTTACGGTATCTGCATATTACACAAAGATCGAAAGATGAAGATTCGGATCCTCGGTAGGATTTCCGGCGAATTGATTTTGTTGCACAGCTGATATCAACGAAGGTTTTAGTTCGAAATCATTTCGGTTGATAGTCGGCGCTGCAATGCTCGAATGCGGTCCAGCTTGCGAAGGATTAGCGTAATACTTGAGTGGATGAGTCTGTTCTTCAGCCATCTCTGCGTCCTTTGATTTTACGACTGGTTTAGGAGGATCTAATTGAAGATCTAGAATATTGTAATTATTTTCGAAATCGAATATACGTCTTCTTACGTGTAAGAAGCATTCCGATTTAGGGATTAGAGGTTGCAAGTCTTCGCTTTTAGAGCGAGTACTTGGCATACACTCGGAGATTAGATTAAATTAAATAGTTGATACCTTAGTCTAGACAATGCTACCTAAATGCACTAGTAACTAAATTAAGGAATCCCCGGCAACGGCGCCAAAAACTTGATGGGCTAAAGACGTGTCTACTTATGAGTCTAGCGGTATCTTACTGCAAGTGCACAGCCTATCGAAGTAATATTTAAGATTATCGATCCACAGGGATTCTATGGTTACTTAGTGCTAGATGAACTTCTAGTTTAGCTAAGGCGAATGGTTGTCACGATTTTTTGTTGGTTTTTAAGACTATTAAAGGCGGAATTAAATTTAAGTTTTAATAAAGTAATATTAAGGCGGTCGGTATGTAATTATACTAACTTAGGTGGGTCAATCTAACCTAGGCTTATAAAGGTGTTCACTTAATCTATTCGGTAGAGATTACCAGTTTAAATACCCTCAACTCACACTCTCGTGGTCTTATATCAGATCTTATCCCTAAAGCCCTATGCCTGCTCTCGCTAGCCCATAAGTGTTTAGAGGTAATTTTTGGAAACTAAGTAATTCTAATTTATCTTAAAGCGCTCTCGCTGTGTTTAATTTAAATGCCTAACTTTAGCTATCTGGTTAAAATCTCACACTCTCGTGGTCTTGACCTAACCTAATACTCTTTTCTTACTCTCGTAACGAAAAGGTCTATTTCAATTAAAAAGTATCAGCCAGAATGTTAAGTGATTAATTATTTTTAGCCTATGGTTATATTTTACCGGTTAAGTTTGTTATAACTACATACCGCCCTAAGGTGTTTAGCTACTCATCGATGTTGAACCAGACAGAGACAGAAAATTTAATAATAACGTACTCATGGCAGAAAAATAAATAAACATTATAATTAAATTAAATTGCAATATAATGAAAAACCTGGTTAACAAATATTCGAGCAGACTCCTTCTTCCACAGACCGGAAAGCTTGGAGTTGGCGGAAATTGAAAATAAACGAATGCTGAAGGTTTAGAAACAAATAAATGTATAACAATTTCCTGATGTTGGAAATTGTTATATGGCGGGTTTGGATACAATAAAAAAACGAAACAGAAAACTAAAAATAATGCAGGAATAGAAAGGCTGGTTCGTAATACAGTTCGGCAGAGCTTCCGCAGGAATTTGAATAAAAAATGCTCTGTGTCCATTGTTCATAGAACTTGTACTATTTATAGAATCCTTAATGGGCTGGATTTTTGGACCTTTGTTGCATGGGCCTTGCTGAATTTGTGGAAGGAATGCAGGAACGTGGCAACAAAATAGGAGAAGTGGTCTTCACGTAATGCCTTGACGTAGTCTGAGTCAAAAACCTAATTTTACCCTTGTCACGGTCGTGACAAGGTCTTCACGTTCGTAACTTGTGGTTTTTAAGTGTCACGATCGTGACCACTCTCTTACGGTCGTGATGGCTCAAATTGGGGTGTCACGGTCGTGACACCCTTGTGACGGCCGTGACTGCAACAAATTATGCAGTCTTTTGCAGGCTTCTTCATTTCTTCATCTCTTTATGGTTTCTTTTGTTCCTTTTGCTCTTAATTCATGATTTAGCTCCATATAATGATGTACCTGCAAAATGGTAAGAAAAACTCGAGAAATCGAGTGTTAAAACGGTGAATATGCGATAAAACGTTAATGAAACCTAGCAATATAATCGATGCGTTTTCTCGTTATCAGGGTGCTAATACCTTCCCCTTGCGTAACCGACTCCCAAACCCAGACAATGGTTGCGACGACCTTGTCTTATACCTTTTCGTCAGGTTTTTCCGATCGTTTCCTTTCCCGCTCTGAGGGATAAATAACGAAAGGTGGCGACTCTTCTGTTTTTCCGGCACCTTATTTTCGCGGAAGCGACAGTGTGCTGGCGGACCATTTGGCCCACCAACCCGTGGAAGATTATCAGCCGTTGAGGTTCGACTTTCCAGACGAAGATATTATGATGGCGAAAGATTACGAGGAGCCAGGGCCAGATGAAGGGCCAGAACCAGGGGAGCGGTGGACTCTTATGTTCGATGGTGCTTTTTACTCTTATGGACATGGAATTGGGGCAATGATTACATCTCCCAAAAATTTTCACTTGCCATTTTCGGCCAAACTCTGTTTCCCGTGCACTAACAATATAGCAGAATACGAGGCATGTATACTAGGGCTAGAAGAGGCCATTAACTTGAGAATCAAAACTCTCGATGTGTTTGGAGATTCTGCTCTGGTAATTTACCAAATAAGAGGCGATTGGGATACAAAGCATGAAAATTTAATTCCATACCGGGATTATGTGGCCAAATTGCTTCCCCGATTCGATGATATCACTTTTGCTCATATACCTCGAGAAGAGAATCAAATGGCCGACGCTTTGGCAACTCTAGCATCCATGTAAAAGTTGATATGTCCAAATCATAGACCATCTATTGATTTGCGATGCTTTGAAGAGCCCGCGCATTGTCTGACTGCTGATAAAGACGCAGATGAAAAGCCGTGGTTTTATGATATAAAACGATATCTTGAAAAGCACGAATATCCTGAAGGAACCCTGGGTATCGACAAAAGAACTTTGCGAAGATTGGCATCCAACTTCTTCCTCAACGGAAATGTATTGTACAAGCACAACCATGACACTGTTTTGATTAGATGTGTGGAGAAACGTGAAGCTGAACAGATTCTAAAGGACATTCATGAGGGCTGCTTTGGAACTCATGCGAATGGACATACCATGGCAAAGAAAATATTGAGAGCATGCTATTATTGGCTTACCATGGAAGCAGATTGTTATCATCATGCCCGAACTTGTCACAAGTGCCAAATATACTATGATAAGATTCATGTACCCACCACTCCATTGAACGTCTTAACCTCACCATGGCCCTTCTCCATGTGGGGAATAGATATGATTGGGATGATTGAACCAAAAGCTTCAAACGGACATCGCTTCATGCTTGTGGCTATAGACTATTTCACCAAGTGGGTTGAAGCTGCTTCATATACCAATGTTAATAAGCAAGTAGTCGCTCGCTTCTTGAAACACAAAATTATATGCAGATATGGAGTGCCTAACCGCATCATCACTGACAATGGGTCGAATCTCAACAACAAAATGATGGACGAGTTATGCGCCAGTTTTAAAATAGAACACCATAACTCGAAACCATATAGACCCAAAATGAATGGAGCCGTGGAATCAGCCAATAAAAATATCAAGAAAATCATCCAGAAGATGGTGGTCACTTACAAAGATTGGCACGAAATGTTACCCTTCGCACTGCACGGCTACCGTACTTCGGTACGAACTTCAACAGGGGCAACTCCCTGCTCGTTGGTTTATGGCATGGAGGCAGTTCTCCCAATAGAGGTCGAAATTCCTTCGCTGAGGGTTTTAATGGAAGCTCAACTTGATGAAGCCGAATGGGTCAAGACGAGGTTTGAAGAACTTAATCTCATTGAGGAAAAGCGCTTGACAGCCATATGCCACGGCCAGCTTTATCAGCGAAGAATGAAGAGAGCCTTCGACAAAAGAATGCATCCTAGGACATTCGCACAAGGAGACTTAGTACTCAAGAGGATCATGGCTATGTATAATGAATCTAGGGGCAAATGGACGCCAAATTATGAAGGCCCATATGTGGTAACAGAAGCAGTCTCTGGTGGTGCCCTAAAGCTCGCAACCATGGATGGGGAGGAGTTACCTTATCCTGTGAATGCAGATTTGGTCAAACGATACTTTGCCTAAAAAAGTGGAATATTAGAGCCGCTAAGTCGAAAACCTGAAAGGGCGACTTAGGCAAAATTGGCTATCCCGGTGAACCGAAAACCCGAAAGGGAGATTCAGGCAAAAATTAGGGATAAAATAAGAATAGGCCCGCTGAGATTAAAACCCGAAAGGGCGGCTCAGGCAAAAAAGGGTGTCCCGGTGGATTGAAAACCCGAAAGGGCGATCCAGGCAAAAGTTAGGGGCAAAATTCCAAGGCAAAGTATCCATTATGCATGATCACTTAACCCTAGTACATTATCAAGAGACATGATGAATCCGGCCATTTTTTCCTATGAAGCAAGGTGTTGAAGACTTCCAAAGTTATAGGGACTATAGCAGTGTCAAAACTCAAAGGGGCTCTAATTTTTGCCATTATGTTTTTCTTGCACTGTAATCACCTCATTAAGGGATTACATCTTTGTATATTTACCCATTCAAGGGTCAAATCAATATAAAGAGAGATTTCTCAATTAAATTGTGCTCACTCTTTTACTTTATCTGATTGTTTGTAAATTAATTTTATTTTGATAATTTGTGTTCGAAACTTCAGCTAAAAAAATAAAATATAACTTTTTGACAAGGTATAAAACTTGTTTTGATGTTCGAAGATATTGGGGAAAATAGATGGTCTCCAAGAAAAATATCAACAGGTAGAAGCATTGAATTAGTCGTCAGCTGCCTAAGCTTGCCATCATGAAAAGCTTTGCCTTTCTAAAGGGTTTATATGATGTGGTTCCCCCCAGCATCGAGTTCAAGAACTAAACTGGGGCAATCAATTCCCCCGGTCGTCATGGAGTATCTAAATCTGGGATGTCAAGTAGTCTAATCCTCTCACTACCCCACAGAAAGCCCAATCTTTTATTGGCAACATCAAAAAGCCACTCCAATTGGCACCTTAAATTCACCCTAAAAGTCCAGTCCTCATTGGCAACCACTGAAAGTCCACCCTCGTTGGCATCCTCAATAACCAAAGTCCAAACCATTTGGCAACTACCGAATCCAGTCCCTGGTGATGTCCCCGACAGGGTTTTATCCCCAGCATACCTGGTCGCTGCATTATCATAAGCACGACATACAACCTCATATCATAATCATATCAAGCATTAACATATCATTTGCATTCTCATCGTGCACTCCCTAGCAGTCGCACCTTAGTTGCATGTTTGGGCAACATAAAACATTGCATTACATAGCAATATAGCAGGATCCAGGATCAGTTCGCAAGCATCTTGGTCGGTCCTCTAATGAAGTCGGCAGTATGACTCTGAAAAGAGTTGTTACCCCATGAGTTCAAGGAATTCTACTTCTCGGCAAGTCATTCTTCAACCATGCAGCTGATGATGATAATCCCCAGCAACTATTGCTCTGGTGGCTCCCCAAGCAGAGGTTATCTTAGAGAGTTTGTTGAAGATTTCTCCCCTGCAAAGTTTGGACAACGCTATTCCTTTTATAGGAATTTTAGCTCAACTATTCCTCAGCAAAATTATCACTCGAGATACTGCTTTGGTATCATCGAAGAGCCTTAATGGATAAGGTACTGCTTCGACCACCCGAAGAATCTCAAGTTTTGTCCGAGATACTGCTTTGGTATCATCGAAGAGCCTTAATGGATAAGGTACTGCTTCGACCACCCGAAGAATCTCAAGTTTTGTTCGAGATACTGCTTTGGTATCATCGAAGAGCCTTAATGAATAAGGTACTGCTTCGACCACCCGAAGAATCTCCAGTTTTGTTCGAGATACTGCTTTGGTATCATCGAAGGACCTTAATGGATAAGGTACTGCTTCGACCACCCGAAGAATCTCCAGTTTTGTTCGAGATACTGCTTTGGTATCATCGAAGAGCCTTAATGAATAAGGTACTGCTTCGACCACCCGAAGAATCTCAAGTTTTGTTCGAGATACTGCTTTGGTATCATCAAAGAGCCTTAATGAATAAGGTACTGCTTCGACCACCCGAAGAATCTCAAGTTTTGTTCGAGATACTGCTTTGGTATCATCAAAGAGCCTTAATGAATAAGGTACTGCTTCGACCACCCGAAGAATCTCAAGTTTTGTTCGAGATACTGCTTTGGTATCATCGAAGAGCCTTAATGGATAAGGTACTGCTTCGACCACTCGAAGAATCTCCAGTTTTGTTCGAGATACTGCTTTGGTATCATCGAAGAGCCTTAATGAATAAGGTACTGCTTCGACCACCCGAAGAATCTCAAGTTTTGTTCGAGATACTGCTTTGGTATCATCGAAGAACCTTAATGGATAAGGTACTGCTTCGACCACCTTAAGAACCTCAAGTTTTGATCGAGATACCGCTTTGGTATCATCGAAGGACCTTAACGAATGAGGGGCCGCTTCGACCACCCAAAGAGGATCGTTTATACCACTTTGGTATCGCGAATGACCTTAACGAATGAGGGATTGCTTCAACCACCCAAAGAGGATCGTTTATACCACTTTGGTATCGCGAAGGACCTTAACTTATGAGGGATTGCTTCGACCACCCAAAGAGGATTGTTTATACCACTTTGGTATCACGAAGGACCTTAACGAATGAGGGACTGCTTCGACCACCCAGAGAATATCAGGTTATCTTGTTCATCCTATTAACCCATTCGTGGTACTTTTAACTCCTCTACCGGACAAATTTCGGGGTCTTCGGTATCTAATTGACTTCCACCTTTAAAATGAACGCCATGCAGCAGTTCATTCGCTCAGGTTTAAGATAATTAGATAGGGGCATCTGTCATACCCCAAATTTGTCCAACTTCGGCAATTTATGAATGTTTTACTACTTCCTGACTTCTGGCCACGACTCTCCAAGATTTCTCTTTAAACAAATTGTTTGTATGCACATTCAATTCAAGTTATGCAAAGGTGCTTCGCATGGTCGATTCAGCCTCAGGCCTTGTTTGATTTGATTGAAAACATCGAGCTTTTATTTGGATTCTAAATCAGTCTGTGACAAACCTAGATTTAGCTTGCCAATTTAAAAAAAAAACATAATTAGAAAATCCGTTTGTGACAAACTTGGATTTAGCTAGCAAATTTCAAGTCATCGGTTTGTGACAGACTTAGATTTGACTCGCCGGTTTCAAAGCCATAATTAAATTTAGACGCAATTAGTCTAGAAGATACATCAATTCGTTTCATAATCAATTGGTTTCAAGAAGTTATTGAGCCATATTTCATGATTGGTACTAAAGTAGCACGGTAGAAATAACCAAAGTTAGACCAATCTCATTTCAAGAAGTTCATAACGTACACAGCCAATAAATGATCAAGTTGTTTTAGAATTATGATTACCTGGTTAAGAGGTTTTGAGTTGTGGATAATGCCTTGCAATTCGCAGTTTAAGGTCATGATTGTGGTACACTTTTCAAACCACATTAAATTTTAGTGTAATTATGATGAAGACCGAGAGCAACTCATATTTGATTGTAGCGTATTTGGCTTCGATTTGTTTGAAGTATTTTAGTTTGCTGCAAGAAAGGATAAAGGTGATTATGGCCAAGGGAGGACCATTGTTAAAACCGTGTGAATTGTAATTCATAAGTTGTTTCTGTTTCTAAACAGAAGACTGATTAAATGGAAAATAAGATTATTAGAACTGAAGATTACAATTAAATATTGTGATACACGTTAAAAAATGTGATTCAATTACAATACCAATGTTATAATACATGTTCAAGACTAAAAAAATCCTAGCTGGGCAAAGTCTTATTTCTCAAGTATACTTCAAGCATTGTGCCAAGATCTGTGTATACACTTAGTAAATCATCATCTGCTGTTGCTGGTGATATTAGGTTTTACTCTGTTGATAGCTTTCTCAATAAGGAAGTGAAGCTATCCTTTTCCTGTTCACTCAGCGATTCAGCCTTTGTCAAGGGCATGCGATGGACAACGTCATCAAAAAAATTCTTATGTTGTTCTTTCAAATACTGGGCAATTATACCGTGGCGAGGCTGGTTTTCCTCTTAAACATGTGATGGACAGTGTTGAAGCTGTTGATTGGTGTATAAAAGGGACACTAGTTGTCGTGGCTAGAAAAATGTTCTGAGCATTTTATCCACTAAGTTTGAAGAAAAGGTTTCAATTCCACTACCCTTCAGATCTTGGATTAGCGACTCTGAGGCAAATGTCAGTGTAAAAGTTGATTCTATCAAGTGTGTTCGACCGGACTCCATTATAGTTTGAAGCTTTCAACTTACTGATGATGGACAGGAGGAAAATTATCTTATCCAAGTTATTAGCAGCAAGCTTGGTGAAATTTCTGATGATTGTTCTGAATTAGATGTCCAATCATTCTATGATAATTACCCACTACTTGTTAGTGATATTGTATCCCCTGGAAGTGGGCCCTACCTTTTATTGGCTTATTTAGAACAATGCCAACTTGTGATCAATGCCAACATGAAGAATACAGATAACCACATTAGCTTGCTTGGTTGGTCAGATGATTGTGATAAGGGTGAAGCAGCAATTGTTGATAAACCTGAAATTGACCGATCAAAGTGGATTCCAAAAATTGAGCTTCAAGCAAATGAAGATGATAATCTTCTCTTGGGATTATGTATTGATAAAGTTTCAATATATCAAAAAGTTGGAATTCAACTTGGTGCAAATGAGGAAAAAAACTGAGCTCTCACCTTATTGTGTTCTTATGTGTCTCACACTGGATGGGAAACTTGTTTTGTTTCATGTTGCTAGTCTTGCAGGAAGTAAAGTTTCACCTGAGGTTGATTCTACTGAGCATGATGAGAAAGATGCTCCTGTAAAGCTACCTGATGATGAAAGCTCCACCTTTTCTCACGGACTGCAAAAAAAGAAACATGAATTGGGTCAGGATGTTGGGGTGAGTCCTTTTGCTAAAGATTATACCGAGTACCCTGAAGTGAGATCAACAACAAGTGTACAGTCTTTGAAGTCTGATGTGCTGCAAATGGTTCCAAGTGTAGATGTGAAGCAAGTTAATGATAATCACGATAATAGTTCACGAGACTCGCAAAGAGCTTCTCATCTAGTGCCTGGTGGAACATTTTTGTTCTCCAAAAACTCTATTGTGACTTCAGTTTCTGGTTCAAGTTATGTTGTTGGTAGTGGTTATCAAAGTAAAAATATACCACGGGTGCTACAAATGCCAACACCCCAAACGTTCCTGGTAGCACTGGTGGAAAGCCTTTTAATGTAAAGGATGTGAATGTTGAATCTCCTGGCGTCTACTCTGCCAGTAGGCCTGTTCAGAGTGGTGGACAACTAACTTTCATAGGAGCAGAAAGTTCACATTTGTCATTACTCGGAAATTCTACGACTGGAAAGTCATCTATACGAAAGTTTCATCCTTCTGATGAGCAGCATGTAAATTCATCCAAGCCTGGGATTTCAAGTTCTGATTTGTCAAAGCAGTTTAGCAATGTATTATTTCTGGAAATCTTTCTTAGTTTTGGCATAATTGATGATTAATGAGATGATCAAAGAACTGGATCTGCTTTTAAAGTCGGTAGAAGAGGCTGGAGGCTTTAGAGATGCTTGCACCAGGTCACTACAAAGTTCAATTAAGGAAGTGGATGACTGACCTTTTTGAGCAACAGATTGGACGTCCCAACCTTGGATTTGAAGCTAATGGAGATGTGTAAGGGATGCGTAAGCTCCGCAGGATGCCTTCCATTGCTGCCAATGAAACCTTCATAAATCTGCATAATCCAATATCAAGCATAACAGAATAGGCCAGCATGAATATGATTGAGACAGACTTAGCTATGGCCAAAGTTCCATTTACCATGATCACCCTGATGTTGTTGATTTTCAGCTCGCATCCGTTGGCTCGAGAATGTCGTACATGAAAAGGAAATTGAAGAAACGTTAGTATGATAGGGTACGTGCGTATGCTAAGACAATTACACAAATGGAATTTGTATTTAAAAAGAGAAAGTAACAGAGAAAGCATTCGAGAACGGCAACATACACATAGAAGGAGAATTCAGACAACATTCCAGATTTATTGGATTCTGATGGTTTCTTCTTACTGGTACCCTTATATTATGTGGCTTGTTCCTTATTCTCCAAAATGTTACAGCAGATGCTTGTGTAGCCATGAATGAGTGGATCCAATATCCTACTGCAAATACAGCTTTAGATGGCATTCTGCCCTGTGTCGACAACGCCATAGCTCAAGTAACTTTGTTAAGAAGCAAAGAAGTGACTTCTAAACTAGTAAACTTGGTGAATCAAGTTATTACCAATGTCTCTAACATCAACTTTGCGCCCAATTTCACGCTATTGTATTACAATCAATCTGATCCTTGATGCCACTTCTCTGTGATCCGTTTCATCCTGGCATGACAGATAGACAATGTGACTTCGGTGAGGTGAATCCAGGCAATGAAATACAAGATTATGAAACCTTACGCGCGACACCAAATTTCATGATAAATAGAACCAAGTCACCACAGTGGAATACCCGAGTTCATCTGGACAACATTAAAACAGGTAGGAAATTGAAGAAGAGTATCGCCTCTAGAGCCAACAGAAGGCTGCAAGTCATTCTCGAATCTCTCAACATTATCCTCATGCCAAATTTGTGAACAAATTGTCAAGTTCCTTAAACTTGTCTATAGGTTAATTCATGCCATCAAACTATCACATATATTGAGCTACGGTCCGTGTGCTTGCCGTCATGACCAAATCCCCAAATTCAAGCCCTGTCACGAGAGAAAAAAACAACCCCATAAAGATCAGAGCAAAAGCAAGCAGAAGTCACAAATAGATGTTGAAAGAAATTTAAATAATTGAGAATTAGTATGTAGTCAAGAATAAAGAGCCAAAGTCAGAGTTCATTTTGAGTAAAAAAAGAGCCACATCAGCACGGTGAAAATCTCTAAATGCTTACAGTAAAAAAACTCAGTGAAAAGATATTTTGGAGCTCACTACAGACAAAAAAACAAAGGTCACTATCAAGTCCCAGAAAAGCAGAAATCATGGTATAACAGTCTAACAGAATCATACAACCAAAACGCACCTCACCTCACACGATACCAAACATTTTCCTTCAGCAAATTTCAAATTTTTTTTTTCACGTATTCAAAACCCTAAAAAATCTCCTATAAATACACTCCGCTCATTGGCAAAAAGGGAGGAGAAAAAACCCTAGCCAAACTCTGTTAAAATCAATCCCCACCTATTATTCAAAAGCTCAAGGAAATTTCAAGGGTTGCTGAGGTTCAATATCAGAACCTGAGTTTGCTCTGAGCTAGACCTATTTCCACAAGTTTCAAAACAGAACTATTCAGAGGAAGAAGACGAGCTCGGTGAACATCAAGGGAAGGAGAAGGGTGAAATCTAAGAGGAATTCACGAGTCAACATAAAAGATAACCAAACGAGGAAATACGCACCTGAGGTAAACAACAAAATCTTTAAATCTTCGTTATGGGAACCTGTAGTCATTGAAATCCATTTGTATTTTCTGGTTGTTTTACTTGATGTTTGTTTACTCGTCTTGGATTTGTGATGGATTTAGTTGACGTACGAGTTTGTTTTGTCTGGTGTTCGAGACAGAAGGGAGCGGAGTTGTGTTGAACCTTAGAAGAAGAGTTTGTGTTGGCTGAAACAAATTAATTAGGTTAAATTTGGGGATAAGGTTCAGGGAGAAGGTAGGTTCAGAGAGGAGGCGATTCTTTTAATTTTTCATGGAGAAGAAGTTTCGGAGTTTCAGAGAGTGAGGTTCGAAGATTGAGGAGATGGAGTGTTTTGGAGAAATAGAAGGTTGTAGATAATCTAACCGTTATAGTTGGGAGCTCGATGCAGCTTCGAGACTCTCCTTATTTTGGACGGTTCCCTTTTCTTAATTAATTATTAAAATTTTTTAATTCTTTTTTTAAAAGGGAGGGCACATCGTTGGTACAAGGAGAGAGATTAATAGAGATCAACCGTAACTTTTTGCATTAATAGCCACTAATTTTTTTTCATTCATTTTAATAAATAGGATATTAATCTTAATAGAATTTTAATTTACACAATATTAAATCTAAAAAATATTAATGTGTGGTTTTAATTTTAATATTTAATTATTTGCTTATTTACAGATTAAATGAAATTATATGATTTTAAATTCATTTTAAATTGTTAGAATAATTTTCTTTTTCTTTCTACCTCAAAAATGGCTAAAGTAATTGTTCACCCCGATTTATATAGTTTTTTTAAAAATTAAGTCTAAGCTTTTAAATAATGAAAGTGGTGGATCCTTGGAGTCTAGCACTCCCTGGATCCTTAAGCGACCGCTCTCGAGGTGCACGCCTTGAGTTGTGGTCGTTTCGTCTTTCGTCGCTAAAACTCTCCAACTTTGTTTAGAACGTTCAAAATTTGCAAACCCTAGTCCAAGCGATACGCCTACCCTAGTTTAACCCACCTACGTTATTATTTTCAAATCATTTTTCTTAATTAAATTAGGAAAATATCGAGTTCTTGTAGTCGCGCATTCTTGGAATTCGAGAGTGACAACTATTGAGGCGTACGCCTCGCATAGCGTGGCATTCACCCTTTCGTTCTTAAAACACTTCCCCTAATTACTTGGACAAGTACTTTCAATGTCCAACAAACACTATTTCATAATTAATAGGATGAAAAAGGTATTGTTGGGATCTAGCATTCCAATGATATCCCGACTAATTGGTTACGAGGCCGACGTCTCGTTTATCGAGTAGTCGTCATTCCTCCTAATTTTTCAAACCATCTAACCTCGTTCTTCACCTTCGTGCGATCAAGTCTAAACCCTAGTATGTCTCTAAACCGTACGTCAAATCCAAACTATTTTCTTGATTAAATTACGAAAGAATTGAGTTCTTGGAGTCTCGCATTCCTTGAATTCTTGAGTAACTACTCTTGGGACGTACGCTTTAGGTTGTGGTCCGCTCAACCTTTCGTTTATAAAACACGTGCCCTAACTATTTGGACAAATATCACCGTTGTCCATACAGATACAATTTCATAATTATTTGAGTGGGAAAGGTGTCATTGTAATCCAGCATTCCAATAATATCCCGATTAATTGATTGCAAGGTCGACATCTCGTTTATCGAATAGTCGTCATTCTCCATCAAATTACCTAACCAAACTCCTATTTCTTGCCCCCGTGCAATTGGAACCTTAAACCTATTAAAATCCATTCTCTTTCCCAAACCAAAACATCCAATACAATAAACCTAATTCCTCGCCCTCGTGCGATTTCTAGCCCAAACACTTTCCAAAAGAACATTGTTTAGCTCATTCTTTCGCGCATAACAAACTAGTGCTTCAGCCTCCCCTAGCGAGCAGACAAGCCAACGTTTAGCAGTTAGAATGCGACCTAAACTCTCGTTCATTCCAAACACAAACCTTTTACCGTAGTTAGCCGAACTACGACTGCTCTGATTCTTCATTCCCTCTTGAATGTAAGATACGTAGGCACAAGATTGCGACGATCTTGGCGAGCACAATCCCCTCCTTTTCCCGTAGTCCCACGAACTACGAATGCTCTGATTTTCCACTTCTCATAAGTGAAGATACGTAGGCACAAGGGCCCCAATCCTTGGCAAGCACCCTATCTTAAAACCACCCATTTCCCCTTATAGGAGAATTCTTAGAAGAAAACAAACAAGCGTAGTTAACTTTACTCTCGAATCGATCAAGAGGTTCCCGTTGAGTACAACGGACGTAGAGGGTGCTAATACCTTCCCTCTGCGTAATCGATTCCCGAACTTAGAATATTGGTTGCGATGACCATGTTCTTATCTCTCTAAAGGTTTTATAGATATTTTCCTATTCCTTCCTTGGAATGAATAAAGTTCGGTGGCGACTCTGTTCGAACGTATTTTCCGCGTCCATCGCGAGGATCGTATTTTTCGAGGTACAACAGTAGGGACCTGAGAATCTTCCTTACAAGCTTCTCTTCAACCATCTTTTCACCTAAGGCTCCTGAGGTGTTTGCAAGTTCAAGAATATTCATGTAAAACTCATGAATGGTCCATATTCTTTCATTCTTAGACTCTCAAATTTGGTGATCAACATTTGAAGTCTTGACATTTTGACCTTGGAAGTTCCTTCATGAGTTGTCCTGAGAGTGTCCCAAACATCCTTTTCTAGTTCACAGTGGTGTACCAACCTGAAGATGTTTTTATCTATGCCATTGAACAAGGCATTCAATGCTTTAGAGTTTCAAAGAGCTAAGACCTCTTGCTCTTTGTTCCATTCCTCTTTAGGAATCAACACATCTATTCCATCCTTCTCAGTCTTCACAGGATGTTTCCAGTCAGAGTTTACAACTCTCCAAGCCTTGTTGTCTAAGGATTTTAGAAATGCAGTCATCCTAGGCTTCCAATAATCATAATTTGATCCATCCAGAATTGGAGGTCGATTAGTGAAACCTATATCTTTATCCATAGTACCAGAAATTGTTTTCCCTAGATCTAACCCAGATTTAAACAGGCAGGGTGCCTGCTCTGGTGCCAATTGAAAATTCTGGCAAGCACACGATGGATGTTATTCTCAAGGTTATAGCATCTATTGTGACATCTGCTACTTAACAGCAAATACTCAGCAATGATCAAAGCAGTAAATAACACAACAATTGTTTACCCAATTCAGTGTCAACAACACTTACATCTGGGGGCTACCAAGCCAGGGAGGAAATTCACTATCAGTAGTATCAATTCAGAGTTAAACCTCCAGTTTACACTTCTCACTTAATCCCTACCCAATGACACTTCAACCTAGAGACACTCTAGACCTGAGTATACCCACTCACTCCTCCTCAATCACACAACAGTGATATCAAACAATTACAGAAGACAATATGAAGAGACACTTCATACACCCCTTGATCTTGCCTCATAGCTTTGATCAAGTAACTCGCACACTCTTGCTTCAAAGCTTCGAGTGAGACACATCCTAGAATCTACCTATCCAAAGCAAATCATCCACCAGACAATTTCTTGGATTACAAGTAATCCTAGACAGAATTCACACGTGAAGACTAGCCCTCTTCACTTACACAGGACTCTGCAATCTGCACTCTTTCTCCTTCTGTTGGCAAGTGCTTCTCTTCAGGATTGCATCTTTTGATCTTTATAGCAGCTATCAGTCCTTTTGGGCCTTGGTGCATTAATTAGGTTTTATCCATATCAAAACCTGTTCTCAAAGAGCTGCACACTTGCCACTTAATTCAGGGATCTTCTAGTTTGCCTAGGGCTTCTAGAAATTCTCCTGATATCCATCTTGAGCATTTATTCTATTTCCTAGTTTATAGATACCAGAAAAATAACCTTGCCCGCTGCATGTCATACGTTCAATGTTATAACAATATGTATGACATTCAGCTTATAGTTAACTTACCCTGCACACACCTCATTAAGTATGTCCTAACAATCAGTATGACATACATGCACACTCTAAAGTTTTGCCATAAAATGCAGCCAATCAAGAGCACTTACACTACTCTTGGTGCTTATTTTGAGCTTAATGTTTGATATTTCTCTGTGATTCATGTGTTAATGATGGAATACATGTTTATGTTAATGCCTCATTTTATTTTCATACCTTAATCTCATTTCTTGAATCATTTGCGACTTGTTTCTTATGAACTAGTTGTTGACATTTTTTTAGCTAGTGATGTAGTATGTGACTTGACTCTTTCTCCACTTTCTTTGATCATAGATATCAGTTGAATACATATTGAAATTGTTACTGCCATACTTTGGTTCTCACATCATTTGACTTCATCTCACTATGCTTGATATTTGGAAATGCTTCTTGATTGATCTTAAGTCATTTGGGTGTGTTTTAACACTTTGTCTTGTCATTTTGTTTTAACCTCCAATCTTTGAATGTGGTTTGATATGTATGCATTTTGGTTTACTTTGATATGATGTTAGTGTTTACTTTGTATAGTTGAACCTAATGCTTGCATTTGTGTGATGTTTATGTCTTATGAAGTGCACTTCTTGTTTGTTTACATGTTGTTGCATCTTCTTCTTCATCTCCCTTTCTTCTTTCTTCTCTTTCTTGTCTTGAGACTTGTTTAAGTCTTGAGCTTGTTATCATTTATGATTAATTAGTATGGTATTTACTTGTGCTTGCTCACATGGTCCCTTATGATTCCTAGCCTCACTTAATTTTTTATTAAGGTGCGAGTAAGAGAGACATTAATTTTTCAATCCTTTGCATGATAATAATTAGGATAGTCCCTCTTTTACCTCAACTTTAGGTCCATCATTTGTATGATAACATTAGGTAAACTTCCTTTTCATTCTAACCTTAGGACCACTTGTGAATGTCTGACGGTGATGCCAGGTGATTATCAGTTTCTTGCCTATCCGATTTTTGGGTTTGTTACTCGCTTTTATTTACCGAATGCTTGGCGGAGAGGCCAGATGTCCTTATCTTTGGATTCAATGCTTGGTGTATCCCTTGCGGTTGTCTGACGGTGATGTCAGGTTCTTTTATCAACTTAATAGCAATGTTTGACGGCGATGTTAGAGGTTTTCTATTAACTTTGAGATATTCCGATTTGATGTCGAGGCCTGGCGGTGATGTCATGATATCCTTTAGTCTGATGGCGAGGTCAGATATTCGTAGTTGTCTGGCGGCGAGGTCAGATGCTTTTGGTTACCTAACGGCGATGTTAGAGGTTATCAACTGCATGCTTTTGGTTACCTGACGGCGATGTCAGAGGTTATCAACTTGATGCTTTTGGTTACCTGACGGTGATGTCAAAGGTTACCGACTTGATGTCGAGGCCTGGCGGCGATGCCAGACGCTCTGATCAGGTGTGGTTGGTAATCTGGCGGCGATGCCAGACGTTTGTGGTTTTCTGACAGCGAGGTCAGATGTTTAGAATTTCTGGCAGCGATGTCAGAATTTTCATTCCCCGCAGACGCTCGTGGTTTTCTGGCGGTGATGCCAGATCTTCATCAACCTTGTGTTTTTCTGGCGGCGATGTCAGATGTGGGTGGTTTTTTGGCGGCGATGTCAGATCTCCATTAACCTTGTGTTTTTCTGGCAGCGATGTCAGATGTGGGTGGTTTTTGGCGGTGATGTAAGATCTCCATCAACTTTGTGTTTTTCTTGCGGCAATGTCAGAGGTGGGTGGGTTTTTGGCGGCGATGTCATATCTCCATCAACCTTGTGTTTTCTGGCAGCGATGTCAGGTGTGGGTGGTTTTTGGCGGCGATGTCAGATCTCCATCAACTTTGTGTTTTTTTGGCGGCGATGTCAGATGTTTGTCAATGTTGTGGTAACTTGGCGGTGAGGTCAGAAGATGTTTATCCCCTACAGAGAGTTGGCGGTGATGTCAAATGTCTTTACTGGTGCCTGGCGGTAATGTCAAATACTTTTCAGGCCATTGTTGATTGGATTCTTAGTGTCGATGCCTGATGGCGAGGTCAGAAGTTTGGCCAACAGGGTGTAGATGCCTGGCGGAGATGTCAGATATTCTGTATCTGTTGCGTGATTTTGGGGTTTCTTTCCGACTTAGTGTCGATGCCTGCGCGTTAGCAGAGGTTCTTCCGGCTGAGTGTCGATGCTTTTTGATTCTGAATCAGTAAGCTGGTTGCCGTTGCATATATCGGTTCAGTTATCTCTAGAGATTTTGTGGGCAATCCTATTCATATTGGGTTGTTATCCCCAGCGTGTCGCATCCCAACTCTTGGTTGGTATTTACTGTTTTGCATCCTCGCCGGTTGCAAATTTCCGGTTTCTTTTGTATTAAATCACCTCATACCTTGAATGCTTGAAAGCTGATGCTTCTCACCCCTTCAGGTCTAAGTCGATAGAATAGGGGCAGCTGTAGCACCCTAAAATTTGCCTTTTCGTTTTAACCTTAACTGGCTTTTGTTTCTTTGCATTTTGCATTTTTCGCATACCATAGCATTCGGTGCAAAGGATTGACAGACCTAACAGCGAGCATCAGAGGCTCTGGCATTTATTTTGCCCAGCGGTCGAGCGGCCGATTTTATTTTATTATGCAGGATAACTTCAAGAAGCAGCACTTAGGCTCATATCAAGCATTCTTACAGTTGCAACATTCAAAAATAAGATTCAGAATCTTAACAGAGTTTCAAATAGTTGAAACAGGGCAAGTGTGCAAATTTCCCTCCAAAAGGCGCCAAAATTCAAAATTTTGAAGGTGTTAATAGGTTAACACATACGGTTAATCGATTAACCAAGTCAAAATCAGGTCAAATCTGAAGTTTTGAAGGTGTTAACCGATTAACCTATATGGTTAATCGATTAACGAGTGCAGATTTTGCCTCTGCACGTGAATTTTCAATGCAAGCCACTTTAGGATCCAATTTTGATCACTTGAATTTCAATTTTACACTTGGGATGGATCTAGAATCATTTCAGAATTTGATTAATTTCATTTTCCCCCCAAACTCCCATTCCTCACTCAATTCCAAATTTCCCAAACCATCTTCTAAACCTTTCATTTGGATCCAAACCTAAGGGGTATTTAATTGAATTACTCCAAACCCCACACATCTAAGCCTCATAATTTCATTTCAATTTCAGAATTTACTCATTTCTCTCAAGTTTCTCTCAACTTGTTCATCTTTCAAAACCTTTACCAAAACTCTTTTCCATTGAATTCTTTGATTCTTCCTTGGAATCAATGAATTCTTCAGCTCAAACCTCCATCCATCATCTTCATTGAATTGATTTCTTCATTCCATTTTCGTGCAAGCTTGGATCATTATTTTGAAGTGAATCTAGAAGTGATTATTTGGAGTAATTTGGTGTGGATCTTGAAGTATTCTGGACTTCTAGCACTGGATCTGTTTAATTACAGTTGAATCAACATTAACCGAAGCAATTCTCCGCTTCGAAGGTTGGAAATTCTTGATCCGAATCTGTTTTAGCTTATTTGCATAATCATGTGGATTTTCATCTTTGATTGACTTTTGGTTAATTTAATCCGTTTGATTCATGATTTGGTTGTGTTAATCTTTTTACATGTTTGAATCTTGATTTTCTAGTTTAATTTTGTGATTAAGTGATTATGCGATCATCCGGTTGATCAGATAAGTGCTTATTTGCTGAACATACTGCTTTGTTGCTGTTTTTTTGTTGTTGGCACAATGTTAATCGGTTAACACATATGGTTAACCGATTAACCATTTCAAATATTCAAATTTTTCATAGTTTTCAAAGTGTTAATCGGTTAAAGCCTAGTGTTAATCAATTAACATGTACAAATTTCCAGATTTTCAGACATTTTTAAGTGGTTAATTGGTTAACCTCTGGCGTTAACTGATTAACAATATGCCAGTGGGTCTGTTTTGCTGTTTTTCTTGCTTGTTTGAGTACCATTTCGCATCGAATCATCGTAGTTCAATATGATGCATTAGAAGTGAAATGCTTCGGGATATATGTCGTTGTTTTAGTTGTTTAATCGAGACTTCGTCGACTTGTGTTTGTTTTTCACTTGGATGCCTACTTTTGTAGTTTGTCGTTCAAAGTGGTATTCATTTTTTGTGCTTGCGTATTCATGTTTACTTGCCTTCTTGCATTTGTATTTCCTCTTTTGTTTTGCATCTTTATTTCTTGCATTAATAAAGGTCGAGATGTGCTTGTGGTGGTGTATACCCCACATTTTGTTCCTCCCTTTGCTTGTGTGTTACATTCCATGTTTGCATCCCTATTTTCACTCTCATTTGTGTTCGATCTTTCTTCTTCTTTTGTCTTCCTCTTCCATGTTACGTAGGATCTAACCTTCCTTGTTTAAGGTTGGTTAGGATAGACATTAGGACTCAAACCATGCATGCTAACATTAGGGTAGATGTTTCCCCTTTTAATCCTAGCCTTAGGACCACTTTGCATGACAACGTTAGGGCCGAGTTTCCCTTAGACCTTCCGTACGTCTCTCTTCTTCTCATCTCAAAACAATTCTAACTCATCTAATAAATGCGATGAACATTGTGCGCTACGAGCCTTAAGCTACATGGGGAATGATGATGAGGGGTCTCCTCTCGCTTGTCTAGAGTGTTTAGTATACGTCCCATTTGGGGGCTATACGCGATGCATTTGCTCCTATGTCATAGTCTTTAGTGCAACGTGAATCAAAAACCGAATTAATTCACTTCATTAACAAACACAAAACAACTTCAAACTTCTTTTTGTCCTTTGGGACCTTTAATAATGGAAAACCTTTTTTTGTAAAAAGAGTGTTGTTAAGCTTCGGTTCTACCGCAAACAGGCATCGTCCCTAACTGCTGTAATGGAGGTTTAACCCTACTAGGTTAAAACATTTAATCAACCTGTGGTTTCATGTCAGCCGAACTACATTGACTCTGACTTTCCCATTGGACGAGGGAATACGTAGGCACAGAGCGGCGATGCTCTGCCGAGTCTCTTTTCTTTTCTTTTTGTCCTGTGAGGCTGTAGCTAGATAGTTAAACACACCCTTAGATAGACAATAAGCATGGATCCCGTCGAGTACGAAGAACGTGAGGGGTGCTAATACCTTCCCCTTGCGTAACCGACTCCCGAATCCAGGACTTGGTTGCGATGACCTTGTCTTTCCCTTTTTTGTTAGGTTTTTTCGATCATTTCCTTTTCCTCTCTTTGGGATAAATAACGAAAGGTGGCGACTCTTCTGTTTTCCGTCGGGTGTTTTTCGCAGTTGCAACAAAAAGTAATTTACTTCTCTCCTTCTGTAGTTTGAGTACCTTCGCCCAGTAAATGGAAGTTGGTATCTCTTCCCTAGTTGAGTTGATTCCTTTTCTTTATCAGAATAAATCTTACTATTTTGTTTTCCCCTACGGTGTCTCTTTTCTTTTCTTCTGCTCTCCAACGTTCATTTTTCTCCTATGGCATTTTCTCCCCACATGGGTCTTGTGTTTGCATACCATGAGCATAATCATATCATTATGTGGTCTCTTAGGGCCAAACATTGGGTTTATTATTATATTTAAGACTCTTCTATCTGGTTGAGACAAAGATGTCAATCTTTATATCTCTGGATAGAAGAAACTTAAATAGAGGAAGCTTTAATACCCTAACTTTTACCCGTAAGATCCCACATAGATTTACATCTCGTTCCACAAATAAGATCACAAGCTTTTGTTCTCTTGTTTTCCTCTGTATGTTTATTCTTGAGAGAGATCACTGAGCATTCCTGTTTTCTTGTTTGTTTTATATTTATTTATGTTTATGTTTACTAACCATTAATTAAAATCCCAAAAAATGTTTGCGTTTCCTTTAATAACTTTTTAAGGAAGAATCTGCATCAAGGATATCAAATATCAGTCCCTCAGCTCGAATGAATTTCATCTTAACAAAGTCAAAGTTGATCTGCAAACAATTCAAAATCACCTGATCAAGGGTTTCCAAGATTTAATTGATAATTATTCATTAGACTCCAAGGTTCATGTGTTTATTTGCATGCCTTCTTTGATAAGCAATATGAATTGAGCTAGAGACAAGGCAGCACATCAAAAAGAAAATTTTCACAATTTTTGCATGTGGTAATTGATTACTAGCATTAGAGTAATCGATTACCCAGTGCATTTATTTTGAAAATGTGTCAAATTTAAATTCTATAGCATTTCGGCACCAATTTTCAAATATTTCATCATGAGAATATTCTAGATCACCTCACTTTAATTCCCCTACCTCATCATAATTGATTCCCACCATACACCTTCACTAATCACCACTTGATCTTGATTTTGCCTCCAAATTCAAATTCCAAGCCTAATTTTGGTTCCAAACCAAACTCCAATCCACCAAAATTTCCAAGATTAAATCCTATAAATAGAGGTCTCATTTCATTCATTTCACAAGCTTTTGATAGCAAAATTCACCTTGTCAAATATCTTGACTCTCTCAATTTTCTCCAACTACCAAATTCACCAAAGCTCTTTTTTCTTATGAAAGTTAGTAAGTTCATCATTAGAACTTGCTAACCTTTGAGCTAAACCTCCATATGTTCACTTTTTCATCATCAATTTCAGTAGATCAAGGCTTTGGAGTGTGGTTTTTAGGTCGATTTGAGGAATTTTCAGATTTGAAGTGGTAAACTCTTGATCCGCCATTGTTGTGCTTGATTCATCCCTCACAATGTGATCTATTGTTGATTCTTGTTGCTTGATATTTGGATCTTGCAAATTGTGTTCCATTGGTGTTGTTTGTTTTTATTTTACTTAAATTTTCGTGCTCAATTGCATCCTTGATCATAAGGTGTTTGAAGAAATGATTGATCAAGGTTTTGCACATTTTCAAGTTGTTTTGCTGCTGCTTTAACGGTGGTAATCGATTACCAGTATTAGGGTAATTGATTACCCAATGTCCCTTTTGCCTTTTTGGCATTGTTTTGGGATTGTTTTGGTTCTTTTCTCTTCTTTCATTTCCCTTTGGTTTTTGCTTTGGATAACACTTTTAACGGTCCTATTCCTCTTTAAATTCATTGGACATAGGGTTTACGTGAAGCTGGATAAACAATCACTAATTCAAATCTATCTTTAAAGTGAATTATTCAATTCATTTTAGGTTTTTTGAGTTAATGATATGTTTAGTTTGGTTTTCAAGATGAGTGGATGAACTTAAAGGTGAAATGAACTTGAAATTATAATTCAATTTGGTTTTCCCTCTCCTTTTCTCCTTTTCCTTTTGATCGAAGAAAATCTTCGATGTCATTGGAACTATTTTAAGTTCTTGATGAAGATGAGATCGTTATCACTTTTCTTTTCGTGCGGTATTGATTTTGGAGAGTGAGCTGCATATCACTTCTCTAGCATGCATTAACACTAACATAGTTATTGACAAGTATTAGATAGTCGTGGTTTCTACATAAACCCGATTACGATTGCTTAACATAGCGTTAAATTGTCTCGTATGAGAAAATGATCATTTGTGGCCCAAATTTATGTTTGAAACTCCAAGTATGGTTGTTTATTTGTCTTAGGTACATTACTTATGAAACTTGTTGTTAGGAGGCTTTGATTTTATCAATCCTCTAATGAGTCTTCATTAACTTTGGCCTAAGTGCACTATTTAATAATCGTTGATCATTTGTTCCAACAACTAACCACTAACTCACTAACAATATTATTATACTAAGTTTGTTTATGTTTCCTTCTCGCTCCCTATCTCTCTTTTATTTTTACGCCCCATTGTTATCATCTCATATCATATTATTTTTTACTTGGACCATGTCTTGTTCAAAATACTAATAAAAGATTAAACCTCTAAAAAACTTGATGCTCTTAATTCTTATGGATGGACTTAGACCTTGGACCTCTTGGATTGTTCTTAGACGCTTGGACTTAGAATTAGGACTTTTTTCCTATGCTTGTAGAATTATGGATCTTTGCCTTTATTTGGTTTGATCATTTGTTTATGCTTCAAGTCTGGTGGATATCTTATTTCGCTTGCTATCAAGTGTACTACAATTTGATTATATCTTTCTTGTCTCTAACTTTTTAATTTATACTTTAGGATAGTCACTTCATCTCCTCCCCTTCTTAAATTTTCAAAACCTTCTCCCTTTTTTCAAAAAACCTTCTTATTTTCAAACTTTAAATCGCTTTCATAATAAAACCTTGAATTTGGTCAAGTGATTCTCAAATTTTACTTTCTTTAATAAATGTCAATCAATGTTAATCATACTTTAACTAATTTCAAAAAGATATAAAAAAACATTTCACTTCATTCAAACCTTTTGTGCCTTTGTGCACTTTTTCTTTTAAAACTTTTCATAAACTTTAGATATGAGTCATTTTCATAGTTGAGATGTAATTCTCCTCTTCCCCGTAGTATTTAAGATGTTGACATTTTCCACTAAGATGTTGAGTGATAGATTTGTTGATTTTAATTCAAGCAAAATCCTCCAACTTTAGGTGATGCAAATATTGTCTTATACTTGTTGGCGGCTAGTCGTAGTTTTCTCCTTAAAATGAAGACTTGTCTTTACATTTAAAAATCAGTCAAAACAAACCATTTTTGTCATTTGTACCAAGAACAACGGGGTTATGATCCTATATTTCACTTTGTGGGTACGTAGGCATGAGGCGATAAGTCTCCCCAAACACGAAAATATTAAAAAATAATTATCTTCTCATCTCCCCAACCTCATTTCAAACAAACCTTTAAGTGATAACACCTTCCCATCGTGTAACCAAACCCCTTACCCATTCTCTGTTTGGTCTTGTTTTAGAACTTGTTTAGGTTTTGTTTGCTATTTTTCTTTTCCATTTGGATAAAATAAAAGTGCGGTGGCGACTATATCATTTTGAGTTAAGTTAATCAATAGGTTACACTCACGAGTTTCCCTGCCACAATCACCTAATACTATAAAGCGTTGAGAATAACAAAAATCTAAATCAACAGAGAAAGCATTATGCATGTTTGCTTTACCGGAAATTCCCAAGGGATGATCGGTAATCCCCATTGCAAGCTTAATCCCTAGTGAGCACTGCTATGGTTTTTCGGAAGATTTGCATACTTTCGTTTTCCCTAGGTGAATCATGATTGGTCCCCAAGAAGAGACATGTTTGTTTTTCCCTCCAACAATAGCAGGATTCTCGCAGCACCCCCAACAGATCAAAACTATCATTCCCAAGAAGCGGTGGTGTTTCAATTTTCCTTTTGTCCCAAGCAGTGAGAATCATCCTGACTCTGTTCTTCTCCAAGCAGAGTGGGTTGTGTTGTATCCCAAAATTTGACCAACCTTTTCTTTCAGCTTGGCTTATGTTTCATTTCATTTACCATTTGCATTTCCATATCATTTAGGTCGCATACTGTGCATGTTATCAGCTGGAGTGGATCATCGGGATTACAATCGCTTTAAACATTTCTTTCTTTCTCACCCTTTATTCAACCATACCTTTTAACCCAAGGACATGATATGTCCGTTCTACTGCAAATAGGTAACGCCTAAGTCTCGAATGGTCGAGCAGCAATACACCAAACTGCTAGAATGCGTACGCTAGCATCGTCTACCTACCAGACCTTTTCTCTCGCCCCTTTGCGATCAAGAACACCCCGTTTTTTCTGTAGTTAGCCTGAACTACGTTTTGCTCTGATTTCTCATACCAGATGAGGATACGTAGGCACAAGATGGTGATGTCTTGGCGAGCAACCTTTCCCCCCTACACCCGTAGTTTTTGGAACTACGTTGACTCTGACTTTCCCATTCCACGAGGGAATACATAGGCATAGGGTGGAGATGTCCTATCGAGTCTGTTCTCTCCGTTCACCCCCGTTTAGCAATAGCATTAGATAGTTTTTTCACCCTTTTAGATAGACAGCAAGCGTGGATCCCGTTGGGTACAACGGACGTGAGGGGTGCTCATACCTTCCCCTTGCGTAATCGACTCCCGAACCCAAGATTTGGTTGCGATGACATGTCTTTTCCATTTTTTGTAGGTTTTCTTCGCTCCTTTCCTTTCCCTCTCTTTGGGATAAATAACGAACGGTGGCGACTCTTCTGTTAGTCAACCGACCCCTTTTTCGCAGTTGCGAAAGTTGGCGACTCTGCTTGGGATAATTCCCATCCCTTATGCGAGTCAATCTTAGTGCTTGTATGTTTTTGTTTATGGGTGTGTATATATGTGTATATGTGTAGCATTTGTACAATATTGCATTTGTATTTTATTTTTCAGCACTTTATATTTTCATATTGTTATGTTGTTGGGTGGGACTATTCCTTTGAGTGATAAGCCAAAACCCAGGCTTGAGGATATACATAGCATTAGAGTGGAAAGTAGTGAGGACCTGCATGTTAGGTGCGTACTAGTCCTCATGAAATTCACGTTCAGACGAGGTTTTCTTTGAAGACATCCTATCATGTGCATTGGTCAAGAGGGGTGTTGGATCTGGAAACTGTCGACTCTGGAGACCGATCATTTAGGAGTCAGCTAAGTGAGGCCGCTTCGTTAAACTATAATTCCAAACCAAAAATGGTGAACGTATCATCGTTTCTTGAAAGTATGTGACGCTAACGACCGCATAGGATACTGAATCTTGTCAGATACAAGGACCATACCTATAGTGGGGGGGGTTATCCAGGAAAATTGACCTTCAACCAACCCGGTTTTCATATTAGTGTGAACCTTTGATCCTGATTATTATGGGTTTCCGGTTTCTCAGTGCTGTGAATTTGGGTATTTTCTCGCCGAAGTGAAGCTCTGGTTCAACTCAGTCAGCAGCACATCAATCTTGATCCCTTGTTTGCATGTGTATGCTCATTTGCATGTATTTTTGTTTCAGGTGCATATTTTCTCCTTGGTTGGCCTCATTTTTGCGGTTGAGCGTGGAGTTGTGGAGGATTTCAAAAAGGAAAATGGGAGGATTTTAAGCCTTGTCTGCAAGATCTCTAAATATGAGTTGGAAGGTATCCACACGTTGCTGCAATTTTATGATCCCCAACTGCGTTATTTCACATTCCTTGGATATGTTTTGTTGCCCACTGTCACATTGCTGCGAAGAAGGGCCGACAAATACAAAAGAGTTGCCACCGGTCGTTATTTCTTTAGCTTGTGCAGTATAAGGCCCTACAAAGAAGACCACTACGTTCCGGGCAGAACGCGGGGCTACACATAATCAGAAAACAAGATAATTACTCTTCATGGGTCACTTGGACGACTTCTTCAATAGTCCAGTTGCTCAGAGTTTGGTCGAGAAAACATTGTTGAATCCATGCATCCATATCACATCACTATCCCCTTCATCCTTAGACACAACGTTGATTCGGTCGAAGATTACCCCACCACTTGTAAATTGAACTGGTCCTCTATAACATGGAGCGTTCTATGAGGGAGATGACAACGGGATGTACCCTAATCCAAACTTATCTTCCTTATTAGGGATGCTCAACACCTGCCCTCATCCTTGAGATGAACCTGACTCCACCACCGCACGCGCTTCCTTGAAAGAAGACATAGAAACCTCAGGAGTTATGTCTACAACTGGAGCTTTTTCTTTGACTTGGACAGTTTCAAATGCTTGGCACAGGGTCTCATGAATTTCTCCATTAACTTCAACATGCTTGAACGAGAACAGCTGGTCGATCATGATGTCTTCTTCACCATAAGCGGTGACAATATTACCTCCAACCACGTACTTTAACTTCTGATGCAGGGTCGACGTTGCTGCCCCTGCTGAGTGAATCCAAGGTTGACCTAACAAAAAATTGTATGCAGGTCGCATATCCATTATATAAAAGACAACATCGAAAATCTCTGGGCCAACTTGTATAGGAAGAGTAACTTCACCAAAAACAGACCTCCTTCTTCCATCGAACACTCACACAATCAGATCACTAGGGGTACACATTACGCCATGGGTATCTAACGTCATCAAAGCCTTTTTGGGCAACATGTTGAGTGAAGACCTAGTATCCACCAGAACATGTGACAATACAACTCCTCTGCACTCAATGGAAATGTGCAAGGCGTGATTGTGATTTCCTCCTTTAGGCGTCAGGTCCAAATCTGTAAATCCCAATCCATTCCCAACATTTACATGGGCCACAACTCCCTCGAGCTGGTTCACTGAAATCTCTTGTGGCACATATGCGGTGTTCAGAATCCTCAAAAGGGCATTCCGGTGTGCCTCGGAGCATAGTAGTAGAGATAGAATGGATATTTTGGATGGGATTTGTTGTAGGTGATCAACAATTTTGTAATTGCTCTTTCTAATCAGACGCATGAACTCCTCAGCGTCTTTCAACAGAGCATCCTTCTCACCCTGTTGAGAACTTTCCTCTATAACAACCTTTCCCTTCCCTTTATCTGGCTTCTCAAGATTAGATTCAAGGGGTGAAAACACTCTCCCACTACTCGTCATCCCACTGGTTCCAATCAAATTATCAACGGATGAACTATCTGAAAACATCCCCCTCAATTCTTGTTTTTGGCCATTACAAAAGACTTCAGCCCTATAGTTCCACGAGATTATTTTAGTGCTTTCATAAGGCACCGGCCCTGCCTTGGTGATTATAACAGTTGTTGGCCTTGGCGGCGCAGATATGTTAATCGTTCTAAAAGGAATTGAGATTATGGAAACTTCATCCCGCCCCTGACCAATCACCTTCTCTTTCTTCTCTTCACCAATCCTGTCAAATTATAACACACCCTCATTCATTAAATCCTGCACATGATTCTTCAAGTCCTCACATCCCTCGGGATGAGCCAAACAACCTTCACAATCTTCCCGACATCTTGGAAAAACTCCGCCCCTCAATAGCCTACTCTTGACAAAACTCAAAGGAGTTTTCAAACTTGCAACATCCGTTACCAAATTCAGATTCTCTTCTTTAATAATAGAATTGACACCAGTCGCTCAGTGATTGGGCATAGGGTTTTGAAAAACATTAGGCACATCATTTGTAAAATTGATTGCTTTGATATCAATAAGGTCCTGCACCATATGTTTGAAATCCTTACAGTTGTCTATATGATGACCAAGGGCGCCTGAGTGGAAGTCACATCTGGTGTTTGCGTCATACCCCGGGGGTGGCACGTCAGTCAAAGGTGCCAATGTCCTCTTCTGAACCAACTGAAACTGCAACAAATGTTGTAAAAGCTGCGAATATGGCATAGGAAAAGCGTCAAAATGTCAATTCATTATTCTCCTACGGTCTTGAAACTGCCGTAGTGCGTAATTCTGCTGTTGTTGTTGTTGAGGTTGTACAACTGGAATAGCAATACTTGCAACTTGAGGCTGTTTTTTGATGATATTTTTGATGTTGTTGTTGATTTCTATTTTTGTTACTATTTTTATTCCTGTATTCTGAAACTGGGTTCATTTCTCCTTCCCTCTTCTTGTTACCAAAGTTCTTTCTTCCTCCCACAGATGAGGATCCCTCTCCCGCTTGGATATTCCCCAGCTTAATACCATTCTCAACTCGTTTACCAGTGATAATTAAATCTGAGAAGCTGCCAGACATATTCCCTATCAGGTTTCCATAGTACACCCCAGGCAATGTGGCTACAAACATATCAATGAGTTCTTTCTTCACCATTGGAGGTTGAACCCTTGCGTCCAACTCACGCCACCTCTATGCGTACTCTTTAAATCCCGCATTACTCCTTTGTGACAGATTTTGTAATTGCACACGATTGGGCGCCAAATCACTATTGTATTGATAGTGTTGGAGGAAGGACTCCGCAAGGTCTCTCCAGCTTTTGATATTGGTTGGCTCTAAACCCATGTACCACTCCAAAGATGGGCCACACAGGCTATCCTGAAAGAAATGCATCAGTAACTTCTTGTCATCAGAGTACGCAAACATTTTTTTGTAGTATGACCTGAGGTGTACCCTGGGACATGTCGTCCCCTTGTACTTGTCAAAGTCAGGTACTTTGAACTACGGTGGAATCCTTAGACTTGGGATCAGCCCCAAGTTAGACATATCCAGACCAAGAGAATTCTGATTCCCCAAGTTCCTCGTCTTCTCCTCGATCATTTTGAATCTCTTATCCGCATCAGACTGCAAACCTGCTCCCAAATCTCCCATGGACAAAATATCATCTTGTTCATTCTCCTCCCACTGAGGACCGGCATTTCCATGTGCAGCGTTCGCTGCGCCTTGAATATGAACTTCTGGTGGATTACCTCTGCCCAGAGGAATAACATCTGTTGGGATAACATTGGCATGAGGAGTGCCATTGTCAGCGGGAGGAGGAACAACAATGGTCCCACCGTGCAAAACTCCACTTCCATCAACCCTAGCAATCAAAGGGCGAACAAGCGTCCTCAATTGTTTTTGGCCGTTAGCAACCCCTTGCATAAGATCCATGAACTACGCCATGCAATCTCTAAACTCTGGTAGCTCTAGATGAATTTGATCCATTGCCTTCTATTTGTTTCCCCTAGTTGAATAGCGGTGAATTGTTCGTTCTTCAATCCTGAAACGCTGCTGAGAGAAAAATCACAGAGAGAATAAGGTTAACAGGACTAGAAAACCTGCGATGCAATATGGTAGATGATGCAGAATGCAAACATGTAAATATATTTCAGGGAAATTTTTCCCCTTGATTCTAGTTTCACAAACAACAGGAGAATTGAAGAGCCAACAGATGAGGCCACAAAACCTGTCTCATAAATAAAATGAGGATCAGAGTATCAACATACAACACATCATCCAGGAAATACAACAAAGTTAAAGCGACCTCATCCAACAGTCCAAGTGATGGTCGAAATACAAAATAATAATAAATACAGAAGAACAAAGGAAGACTGTATCAAGTACGGTGGCGAGTCTGGAACTCTTCTAACAACGTTTTCGTATCCGGACCAACGCTTGTATTAGCAGCTCTCCCTGGCTGATGATATCCTTCAAACCTTGAATGTAGTCTTCCCAAGAATCCTCCCCAAACACATCCTCAAGTCTAGGCTTCTTCAGGTCTGCTCTCAACGTGTACTCTTCAAACGTTGCAAGAGCTTCTCGTAGTTTGCGGTCGCTTTCGTACTGACGAGCAAATTCTCCAAGAGCTTTTTCATTTTTGATTCGGAGTTGAGTCCTCAACCTGTCAATCTGCCGATGAAGTTCATCTTCTCTTTCCTTGTTGTTAGTCAATATAGCATTCTACTGAGCGTTAAACTTTGATATTTCCAGATGTGCTTTCTCTAACTCTTTCTTCTTCCCTTTGAGAGCATTACCGAAGCACCTCATATCCTGACCAAGACGTTCTCTGATGCAAATTTCTTCAGTCAGTTCCCTCCCCATTTTTTTAGGGTATATGTTTGCTTCTTGGATAGGTGAGTGGCTTGATTCTTCTCACTTCTAAGCTGAATGATCTCCTTCTCCAACTCTTCATTCATTCTGCGTAGTTCTGCCTTTTCAACCCACAGTTGATTGTATTTCTGAATGTCAACTGTCATTGGTTCTTTAACTACCAGAGGATACAAAGGTTCCCAGACTGGAAAGGAAATGATCGAAGAAACCCTGACGAAAAGGGAAAATACAAGGTCATCGCAACCAAATCTTGGGTTCGGGAGTCGGTTATGCAAGGGGAAGGTATGAGCACCCCTCACGTCCGTTGTACTCAACAGGATCCACGCTTGTTGTCGAATCTATGAGTGAAAAAATATCTAAAGGCTGGTACACAGGGTGAAAGAAAAGAAAAGAGACTTGATAAAGCATCGCCGCTCTATGCCTATGTATTCCCTTGTGCAATGGGAAAGTTAGAGTAAATGTAGTTCGAAAAACTACGGGTGAAGGTGGGGAAGGTTTCTCGCCAAGACATTACCGTATTGGGCCTACGTATCCTCATCTGGTATGAGAAATCAGAGCAAACGTAGTTCGGGCTGACACGACCACTGGTTGGTTCAAGTGTTTTAATTGAGTAGGGTTAAACCTTCGGTCCAGCAGTTAGGGGCGATGTCTGTTTGCGGTAGAACCAAGACTTAACACACTCTTTATGAAAATGAAATTCAAACAATCCCAAAGGATGAAAAGGTTTGATGTTTTGTTTTTTGTTTTTTATGAGAAGAAGTGAATTGAGTTAAGTTTGTAACTCATGTTGCACTAAGGACTACAACTTGAGAGCGAATGTGTCGCATGTCGCCTAAAGGGCATATGCTAAACACTTTAGACAGTATGAGAAGAGACCCCTCAACCATCATTCCTCAAGTACTTAAGGCTCGTAGCGTGCAAAAATTATTATCCTTTATTAAGTGTCTTAAGATATTAGGAGATGAGAAGAGAAGACAAAAACTCTAAGGGGAAACTAATCAACCCTAATGTTGTCATCCATAATGATCCTAAAGTCTGGATTGAGAGGGGAAATCTATCCTAATGTTAGCATGAAAAAGATTGAACACCTAATGTCTTTCCTACTCCCATCTTAAACAGAGGGACTAGGAATCCTAAGGGATCATGGCAAAAGACCAAGTAAACGCTCAATGAATCAATCATAGATGAATGGAAGAAAAAGAAAAAAATTGACTTAAACAAGTCAATACAATGAAAATATGAAATGCAAAGATAATATGAAACTCAAACACAAAAAAGTTGATTTAAACATGTCAAGAAAAGTGAGATAAAATGGGAGAAGTAACAACACCTACAACCATTCAAACATCCATAACTTAAACAAATACTAATCACAAAGCAAAGGCAAAGATCCATGATCAAAGGAATGATGGGAGAAAGAAGATTGGGCAGCAACCATATATGGGGTTATCTCAACCAAACTTCTCACATTGATCATGCAAAGGAACAAGTAAACAAGTGCAATAGAGTGCCCCCTTATCCAAGACAAACTAAAAGTGTAAGAATAGACACCAAATCATCTTGAATAGGGACAAAACCACAATGGGGCAGAATTGAATCAATAAAAAGAAAGCTCAAATCAAGATTTGAAAGAAAACACAATCAAAACCCAAGTCATGGCAAGTGAAATAATCAATGTTCTATCACAAATTCAACACTTAAATGAAATAATCAATGCATGACTTCCCAGTAACTTGCAAAACAAGTTACACAAGTGTATAACCTAAATCCAATGAACCATCACCTTAATCATGTTAGAAGCAAGTATCAAAACTCATAAGGTGTATATGGGATCCATAGAAGTCATTTCCCAAAGGGACTAGGTCAAACTAGTTTGTATGGATACCCTCAAAGATGACTTGACTTGCAAGCTTCACCAAAAATAGAAGGGATGTCCAATAAATTTCAAATAAAAAACAAAAGATAGCTAAGTCAAGTGAAAAATAGAATCTAAGGTCTCATGGATAAAATCCACTCAAGGCATCACCAAATAATTCAATCATTAATGGTGCTCCACCTTATCTAGTATAAATTAAGGGACAAAAAAAGTCAACTCAAGGTCAAATGAAAAAAGAGTAATGGCCACTCAAACTCACCCTCAAGGATTCCTTAATCCTTCACCTAAGTGAGGGAAAAACCATATTCATAGGGGATAAAAATTTGAAGTCCAAATGATCAAGACTATGTAAGGTAAACCCCATAAAAGTCATCTAATTGCAAATTTAAAATAAAATAGCAAAATTAAATGAAAACCGAAACAAAAGTTATAGAAAATTAAATAACACATCAAAGTGTAAGAGAATAATTTTTGGGAATTTTATGATAATTGAAACAATTTTTAAAGTGCTAAAATGAAAATAAAATGAAAAATAAATGAAACAAGCTAGGGGTGCAATTGGCAAGAATGAAATACACTAAATATAGAACAAAGCGCGTTGGGCCTCAAAAGCTGGGGGTGTGGATATCACTTCAAGCCCTATTCAATCCAAAGTCAGTTCACCAAATGAAACGTAGTGTTTCATTTATCCAAGGTGGATTTCAACGCGTGCGTGGAAATATTCAAACTAATAGAAAGGGGACAAGTGAGCAAGTCAAAAGGTCAGAGGAAAGGTGAGTCAGCTTCACCAGAAAATACACGAGATGCCGGAGCTAGGGCTATGGTCGTCTTCTCCGGTCACCTCGCCGGAGACCAGGTCTGAAACCACCATAAAAGAGCAAACACCTTATACCAAATGTAAGCTAATATTATAAGGAACTCAAGTCCAACCTCCAAATCTTAGAAAGGTCCATAAACAAAGAGAAACGAAGGCACGGAAGTTTGATAGCATGTTTTGAAACTTCAACATACAAACACATAGATAGTTCAAACGTTGGCTACCATAGGTAGGGCTTCAAATGCACCCCAACATGTCCCTATTGGATGCCTCGCATGAGAGAAAAAGTTGAAGAGACCTTACTAAACGGAGCAGTTTCGTTGACTCTTCTAAGGCACGCAAGCTTTGGTTTATTGCTTCTAATATGTTCCTTAGATTCTCGTGAAGAAGGATTAAGCAACTATTTGAGTTGATTTGCAGTGAAATGTGAAATTCTAAAATTAGAAAAAATAGATGGATTCTTGAGCAATTCTCTCTTCTCTCACGTAGGCAGGCAAGTCTTAGCTTCTAGGGCAACCAAATGCATTTTATATGGTGGGTTTTACATGTCCATGCAGGTCCATGCTGGTTGCATGAGTTGATTTCAATTCTTGCCATAAAAATTCCACTTATGCACACACACGGTTTCAAGAAAGGTACACTCTCTTTTGGGTCAGCAACTAGACATGTGAGGTGTGTAGAAAACAATTGGATTGTTTTGGCTCATGTAGATAAGGTTTGCACAAGGTTTTAATTCAAAACTTCTTAAGTAAGAAATTTGAAAAAAATGGCATGTAAATGGTATTCTTATTGGTCCAATTATGGCAAAGAATAGCATGACCAATATGTGATATCATCATGGTGTAAAAAGTTCAAAACTAAATCATTTAATGACTTATAAATGAAGAAAAGCAATCCATGACTAAAACTCCAATTTTCTACCTTAAAATGGTCCACATGACTATATAATTCATCAATCCTCATGCTTTTTGAGTTAACAGTGGTGTTAAGACCCTTAGGCGCAAGTTTCATGTTGGTTGGAATTGAATTTGAGGTCTATAAGTTCATGAAAATGGTCATTGAAAAAGATGACCTATAATGAACTTTCCTAAGATACCCTTGCCTTGTGAGATCCATAACTTGAGATGTACAAATGATAAGAAGGACTTCTAGGAATTTTTCAAAAGCTAAGATCATAAGGAACAACTTTCATGTTCACTTGAAGTTGAGGAGAAACTTGATTCTATGTCAAAAATGCCTTGGAAGTGGGTTGACTTTAAATTGTCCAAAGTTCTCTTCATCTCAGGACCCTAACTTGTTGACTTCATAACTTGAGATGTACAAACTCAATGGATGACTTATTGTACTCAAAATAAATCTTGAGAGATGCTCTACAAGTCTCATGTTTTCATGAAAATGAAATTGATCTTGCATCATATGGAAAAATGTCCTTGAAGTTAGGCACTAAAGAAGGGGATTTTACACTAAAAACCTCTGAAACCCTAATTTAGTAACTTCTTGAACTCTTGATTCTTCTTGATTTGATCTTAACATGACATCCTAGATGCTTTAACCTGACTTCCCATGGCCTCAATGACTTATATTTATGTTGTGAACCTTCTTAAGTCCACAGTTGACTTTGGGTTGACCAGATGAAACCCTAGCTCCACATCCTTTGACTGAGGCTCTTGCAGATGAATTGTATGACCACACAAACTTCACAAAGACCTCTCAAGAAAAATAATGAGCTTTTGAACCATGTTTAACCAAGAATAATACCTCATGAATCCTTGATAGCCCACTGATGATCCTCAGGATCTGAGGTGATGCATACACAAATCTCACCCATCAAGAAGCTTTGAAACTTTCATGGTGATGATAAATACTTGATGACTTGCACAAATACCCTTGCTTTAGCTTGAAACCAAGAAGAATATCCTCTTGAATGACATAACACACCTCTTGATCCCTTACTAAGAACAATGCTATGAATGAAATGAAACACAAGCCAAGTACAAGAAAAAGGTTGGTCAAATTTTGGGGTACATCATCCACCTTCGAAGAATTTGTTTAGTTGTTGGGAATCCCAGTCTTAGAAGAGATGCCTTTTGTGCATTCTGAAGAGGAGCCGAATCTTACCAAGTTAGCCAATGCTCTTCACTTGGATGTTTATGAACTAGATGGAAAGATGGTACGAAGGAATGGGGTGCCTGGTTTCCCATTGCCATTCTTAGTAAGTAGGGCTCAACACTTTGTAAAGGAAGGATGTTGGATTGTCTTTAATGCAGTCTTGGTGCTCTGCATCTATGGGATAGTATTGTTCCCTAATATACCTAGTTTTGTTGATTTGGATGCTTTCCACATCTTTTCTTCCAAGAATCCTGTGCCAACTCTTTTAGGTGATGTCTATCATTCTACGCATTACAAGAATGAGAATAGGCGAAGGAAGAATGTCTCCTATTGTGCACCACTATTTTACAAATGGATTATTTTGCATCTGCCCAAGTTTGGACCTTTTGTTGATACAACTAATACAGTTGGTTGGTCGGAGAGCCACATGGGCTTGACCTCGTAGGATATTGTGTGATTTAACGGAGACCTTTTAGGTATGGAGATTGTTTAGAGCTGTGGGGATTTACCTAATGTTCCTTTGATTGGAAGAAAAGGTGGCATTAATAACAACCCAGCTCTCGCCGTTAGACAATTTGGCTATGCTTTAAGAGAATCCCCGAAGGAAGAGGAAGTACATGAATCTCTTTATCCCACAGGATTAGCTGATGTCGTTACTCTGACTAGTTTGCAACAGGCTTGGAATAGCATTCATCGGAAAGGAAAGCTTTATTTTGGCAAAAGAGATTGGAGAGCTTATGGACTGTATATTGAATGGATCCAAGAAAGGGTTGAGATGTTGTTGCTACCATTTCCAGTCGGGGAGCCTTTATATCCCCGGATCATTGAAGAACCAACGACAGTTGACATCCAGAAGTACAATCAGCTATGGGCTGAAAAGGAGGAACTACGCAGGGTGAACGAAGAGTTGGAGAAGGATATCATTCAGCTTAGAAGTGAGAAGAATCAAGCCACTCACTTGTCCAAGAAGCAGATAGATACCCTGAACAAGATGGGGAGGGAACTGACTGAAGAAATTCGCGTCAGGGAACGTCTTGGTCAAGATATGAGGAGCTTGGGTAATGCCCTCAAAGGGAAGAAGAAGGAGTTAGAGAAAGCTCATCTAGAGATATCAAAGTTCAATGCTCAAGGGAATACCATCTTAACCAATAAGAGGGAAAGAGAAGATGAGCTTCATCGGCAGAGTGACAGGTTGAAGGCTCAGCTCCGACTCAAATATAAAAAAGATCTAGGTGAATCCTCTCGATGATATGAAAGAGACCATAAGCTACGAGAAGCTCTTGCAACATTTGAGTAATACAAGCCAATATCAGAGTTGAAGAAGCCCAGACATGAGGACGCTTTCGGAGAAGGCGCTTGGGAGGATTACGCTCAATGTCTGAAGGATATCATCAGTGAGAAGGAACTGCTCATTCAAGCGTTGGTGGCACAACCTGAGCATCCGGATACTAAAACATCCTTAGAAGATTTCCAAACTCTCCACCATGGTTGAGTAGGGTTGCTTGATGCTCTTTTCTTTATGTATTTTGCATTTATCTTGTATTCTAACCATCACCAAGATTGTTGGATGAGGTCGTGTTGACTCAGTTGTATTTCCTTGGTGATGTGTTGTATCTATTGACTCTGTTTCTCATT
The DNA here is from genome assembly GCA_963859935.3 of Lathyrus sativus. Lineage (NCBI taxonomy): Eukaryota > Viridiplantae > Streptophyta > Magnoliopsida > Fabales > Fabaceae > Lathyrus > Lathyrus sativus. The sequence goes on along the minus strand of OZ012736.1, from coordinate 113,808,693 downwards.
TTATTTATGAGAGGATTTTGTGGCTTCATCTGTGGGCTTTTCATTCTCCTATTGTGTCCGTGGAACTAGAATCAAGGGGAAAATTCCCCTGAACCATATTTACATGTCTGCATTTTGCATCATTTTCATATTGCATTGCAGGTGTTCCAGGTTTTCTTGATCTTACTTCTCTCTGGGGTTTTCTCAGCAGTGTTTCAGGATTGAAGACGGGACAATTCACCGGTATTCAACTAGGGGAAATCAACATAATGCAATGGATCAAATTCAGCTTGAGCTACAAGAGTTCAGAGATCGCATGGCGCAGTTCATGGATCTCATGCAAGGGGTCGCTAACGGCCAAGAACAGTTGAAGACGCTGGTTTAACCTTTGATTGCAAGAGTAAATGGAAGTGGGGTTCTCCATGGAGGGCATCCTACTGTTCCTCCCCCAGTATATAATAGTACTCCACAAGCAAATGTCGTTCTAAGAATTGTTGTTCCTCCGGACGGAGGTAATTATAATGGAGCTCATATAGCTGGTGCAGTGAACGCTGTACATGGTAATGTTGGTCCTCAGTGGGAGGCGGACGAACAAGATGACATGATTTTTATGGGAGAGTTGGGTGTGAGTTTTCAGAATGATAGAAGAGAAAATGTGGAATTTGGAGAACCAGAATTCTTTTAGTCTTGACATGTCTAACTTGGGACTGATCCCAGGTCTGACGATCCCTCCAAAATTTAAAGTGCCAGACTTTGACATATACAAGGGGACGACTTGTCCCAGAGTACACCTCAGGCCATACTACATAAAAATATCTGCTTATTCTGATGACGAGAAGCTGCTGATGCACTTCTTTCAAGTTAGTCTGTCTGGACCATCTTTGGAGTGGTACATGGGTTTGGAGCCAACCAATATTAGAAGCTGGAGATACCTTGAAGAGGCCTTCGTCCGACACTATCAATACAATAGTAATTTGGCTCCCAACCGCGTACAATTGCAGAATCTGTCGCAACGGAGTAACGAGGGATTTAAAGAATACGCACAAATGTGTCGTGAGTTGGTTGCAACCGTTCAACCTCCTATGATGGAGAGATAACTCATAGATATGTTTGTAGCTACATTTTCTGAGGTCTACTATGAAAAGATGATAGGGAATATGTCTGGTAGCTTCTCAGATTTAACTATCACTGGAGAGTCGAGAATTGTATTAAACTGGGAAAAATTCAAGCGGGAGAGGGATCCTCATCTGGAGGAGGGAGAAAGAATTTCGGCAACAAGAAGAGGGAAGGAGAAACAAATGCGATTTCAGGATACAGGAATAAGAACAGGATTAGGGCTCCACAACAACAATATCACCAACAACAGCCACAGGTTGCGAGTATTGCTATTCCAGCTGTACAACCACAACAACAATAGCAGAATTATGCACCACAGCAGTTTCAAGACTGTAGAAGAACAATGAATAGACAGTTCGACGGGCCACCAATGTCGTATTCACAACTTTTTCAACATTTGTTGCAGCTTCAGTTGGTTCAGAAGAGGACATTGGCACCTCTGACTGGCGCGCCACCTCTAGGGTATGACGCAAACGCCATATGTGACTTTCATTCATGCGCCCCAGATCATCATATAGACAATTGTAAGGCTTTCAAACATAAGGTGCAAGACCTTATTGATAGCAAGGCCATCAAATTTACAAATGACGCGCCTAATGTTGTTCAAAACCCGATGCCCAACCATGGAGCTGCCGGTGTCAATGCTATTATTCAAGAAGAGAATTTGAATTTGGTAATGGATGTTGCAGAGTTAAGAACTCCTTTGAGTTTTGTCAAGAGTAGGCTATTAAAAGGTGGAGTTTTTCCAGGCTATGGAGAAGATTGTAAATGGTGTGCAGATCATCCTGAAGGTTGTGAAAGTTTGAGGAATCATGTGCAGTGCTTAATGAAGGAAGGTGTGTTACAATTTAACAGAATTAAAGAAGATAAAGATGAGAAGGTGGTTAGTCAGGGGCAGGATGAGATTGCTACGATCTTAATTCCCTTCAGAAAAATTAACATATCTACGCCGCTGTGGCCAGCAACTGTTATAATGACCAAGGCAGGACCAGTGCCTTATGAAAGTACTAAAGCAATCCCATGGAATTATGGGGCAGAGGTCTTTTGTAATGGCCAGAAGCAAGAGTTAAGGGGAACATCATCTGATGATTCATCGGTTGATAATTTGATTGAAACTAGTGGAATGACAAGGAGCAATAGGGTTTTTTCACCGCCCGATGTTAATGTTGAGAGGCCGGATAAAGCGAAAGGAAAAGTTGTTGTAGAAGAAAGTTCTAAACAAGGTGGAAGGATGCTATGCTGAAAGATGCTGAAGAGTTCATGCGTCTGATTAGAAAGAGCAATTACAAAATTGTTGATCATTTACAACAGACTCTGTCTAAAATTTTAATTTTATCTCTGTTATTGTGCTCAGAAGCACACCGGAATGCCCTCCTGAGGATTCTGAACGCAACGTATGTGCCACAAGAGATTTCAATGAACCAGCTTGAGGGGGTTGTGGCCCATGTGAATGCTAGCATTGGATTGGGATTTGCAGATTTGGACCTGACGCCTAAAGGAACAAATCACAATCACGCCTTGCACATTTCTATTGAGTGTAGAGGGGTTGTGTTATCACATGTTCTGGTGGATACTGGGTCTTCACTCAACGTGTTTCCCAAAAAGGCTTTAATGAAGCTTGACACCCAAGGCGTGATGTACACTCATAGTGACTTGGTTGTGAGAGAGTTCGATCGAACGAGGAGGTCTATTTTTGGTGAAGTGACTCTCTCGATTCAAGTAAGGCCCGAAATTTTCGATGTTGTCTTTTATATAATAGACATTTAGCCTGCATATAGCTGTCTATTAGGTCGACCCTGGATTCATTCTCTAGGGGCAGTGACATCATCCTTGAATCAGAAGTTAAAGTACATGGTTGGAGGGAATATTATCACCGTCTATGGTGAAGAAGACATAATGATCAGTTAGTTATCCTCTTTCAAGTATGTTGAAGTTGATGGGGAAATTCATGAGACTATATGCCAAGCATTTAAAGTTGTCCAAGTCAAAGAGAAACCTTCTACGGTGGATAGAACTCCCGAGATTTCTATGTCTTCTTTCAAAGAAGCGTGTGCGGTGGTGGAGTCAGGTTCCTCCCAGGGGTGGGGTCAAATGCTTAGTATCCAATACAAGCAGGATAAGTTCACATTGGGGTATAACCCGTCATCTTCTTCCTCACAAAATGCTCCATGTTATAGAGGACTGGTTCAATATACAAGTGGTGGGGTTATCGTTGACCAAATCAACATTGTATCTGAAGTCGAGCGGGATAGTGATTGTGACATGGATGCATGGATCCAACCATATGTTCCCGGCCAAAACCTGAGCAATTAGACAATTGAAGAAGTCGCCCAAGTGACTTTTGAAGAGTAATTATTTGTTTTCTGATTATGTGTAGCTCTGTTTTCTGCCCTAGACGTAATGGTTTTCATTTATAGGGCCTTATCTTGTTTATGTTTGAACAACTGCTTTTATCATTAATCAAAAGGCGTCTTTTTGCACTCAAATGTTTTGATCCTTGTTTTTCTATTTTTGTTTTTAACAATAAAATAGAAATGTGGTTTGTGCTTGTTTGCATATCATTTTAAGCATATAATCATCATCATGGAGGTTTCACATCGCAGATGCCACCAATTCAGACTCGTCTATGACTCGGTATGAATTTGACAATCCGATCTTTCAAGCTGAGGAAGAGATTAAGGAAGACGAAGACCTGCCTGAAGAGCTCGCCAGACTGCTGAGGCAAGAAGAGAAGGTCATTCTGCCTCATCAAGAAGAGATTGAAGTTGCCAACTTGGGTACAGAAGAAGACAAAAAAGAGGTCCAAATAGGGGCTGCTTTAGAAGATGATATCAAGAGAAGATTGGTTGAGATGCTCCGAGAGTATAAACACGTCTTCGCTTGGTCATACGAGGATATACCCAGATTGGATACAGATATAGTTGTTCATGGTTTTCCTCTTCGAGAAGAGTGTCCACCTGTAAAGCAGAAGTTGAGAATGACTAGACTGGATATGGCAGTTAAGATTAAAGAGGAGGTCCAGAATCAGTTGGACGTCGGACTTCTTGCTATGACAAACTACCCTCCGTGGGTCGCTAATATTGTGCCTGTACCTAAGAAGGATGGTAAATTCAGGATGTGCGTTGATTACCGTGATCTATACAGAGCGAGCCCGAAAGACGATTTCTCGCTCCCTCACATTGATGTGCTTGTTGATAATACTGCTTAGTATTCATTGTTTTCCTTCATGGATGGCTTCTCCGGGTATAACCAGATCAAGATGGCCCCGGAAGACATGGAGAAAACAACCTTTATCACGCCGTGGAGAACTTTTTGCTATAAGGTGATGCCTTTTGGATTGAAAATTGTAGGGGCAACCTACCAGCGGGTGATGGTGACTCTCTTTCATGATCTGATTCTTCATGAAATCGAGGTTTATGTTGATGACATGATCGCAAAGTTACAAATGGAGTAAGAGCATCTAGTGAATCTTTTGAAGCTGTTTGAGAGGTTAAGGAAATTCAGATTGAGGTTGAATCCGAATAAAAGCAATACAAGAAATGCCAGCGCCGAAAATAGAAAAGGAGGTTCGTGGTTTTCTAGGTAGATTGAACAACATTGCAAGGTTCATATCTCACCTTACAGCCACATGTGAACTATTGTTCAAGTTGTTAAAGAAAGATCAGGCGATTGTCTGGAAAATTGCCAAGAGGCATTTGAAACGATAAAAGAATATTTGCAGGAGCCTCCGATACTGATGCCTTCAATGGCCGGAAGACCTTTGATAATATACTTGACGGTTCTTGAGAACTCCATGGGTTGTGTACTCGGTCAACACGACGAGACAGGAAGAAAAGAACATGCCATCTATTACTTGAGTAAGAAGTTTACAGATTGTGAGTCCAGATACTCAATGTTAGAAAAGACGTGCAGTGCACTTGCTTGGGCTGCCAAACGCCTAAGACAGTACATGTTGAATCATACAACCATGCTGATTTCAAAGACGGATCCAATCAAGTATATGTTTGAGAAGCAGGCGCTTTCAGGAAGAATCGCTAGGTGGCAGATGGTTCTGATAGAATACGATATTCAATATGTCTCCCAAAAATCCATTAAGGGGAGTGTTCTATCAGAGTATCTCGCAGAGCAAATGATTGATGATTATCAGCCGATGAAGTTTGAATTTGCTGATGAGGACATCATGTTTCTAAAGATGAAAGATTGCGATGAGCCATTACCTTAAAAAGGTCCTGAGATAGGCTCCCAGTGGAAGATGATTTTTGATGGTGCTGTTAACTCTTATGGCAGAGGAATCGGGGCAATCATTACAACTCCTCACGATTTTCACATAACATTTACTACCAGGTTAACATTCCCCTGCACCAACAACGAAGCTGAGTATGAAGCATGTATCATAGGTATTGAAGAAGCGATTGATTTGAGAATCAAGAACCTTGATATTTATGGTGATTCAACTTTGTTAGTCAACCAGATCAAGGGAGAATGGGAGATTCATCAGCCTAACCTGATTCCTTACGTGAACCATGCATGGATGCTTTGGTGACGTGCCAAGAGCTAAGCATCAAATGGAAGACACTTTGGCGATGTTATCCTCAATGTACAAGGTGAATTATTGGAATGACGCCCCAAGGATTATCATCTCGCGCCTCGATAGGCCGACTTTCGTATTTTCAATAGAGGAAGCATCTGATGGGAAGTCGTGGTATTATGACATCAGAAACTCTTTCAAGAATCAGGAATATTTGCATGGGGCATCGAGCCGTGATAAGAAGACCTTGAGAAGATTGTCTAGAAACTTCTATCTGAACAAAGATGATGTTGAGATGCGTGAATGAAAAAGAAGCATGTTTGCTTATGGAAGAGATGCACGAAGGTGCTTTTGGTACGCATGTAGGCGAGCATGCGATGTCTCGAAAAAAGTTAAGGGCAAGCTACTATTGGATGACCATGGAGTCTGATTGTTTCAAGTATGCCAAAAAGTTCCATAAATGTCAGATTTATGCTAATAAGATGCATGTACCGCCAAGCCATCTGAATGCCATGGCGTCTCCTTGTCCCTTTTCTATGTGAGGCATTGATAAGATCGGTACGATTGAACCAACTACATCCAACGGACATCACTTCATTTTAGTGGCAATTGACTATTTCACTAAATGGGTTGAAGCAGCTTCTTTCACCAATGTCACCAGACATGTCGTGGCTCGATTCATCAAGAAGGACATCATTTGTCGTTACGGAGTTCCCGGAAGAATCATTACTAATAATGGTTCAAATTTGAATAACAAGATGATGAAGGAACTGTTCCAGAATTTCAAGATCAAACATCACAACTCTTTTCCTTATCGTCCGAAGATGAATGGTATTGTTGAGGCAGCCAATAAGAACATCAAGAAGATTGTGCAGACGATGGTTGTAACCTACAATGATTGGCACGAGAGGTTGCCCTTTGCATTACACGAATATCGCACATCGGTACGCACCTCAACTGGGGCAACTCCTTTCTCGACAGTGTATGTGTTGCACCCCAAATTTTGACCCCTTAGATCCTCATCATCATTGTAGGATCATATTCACTTGATTAACTAACCTTAACCAATTTCAAGTTTATCTTTGTTAAGATGCAGATGAATTAGGGTTCTGTACCGTTAAAATCGAGATTTCAGTGGTCTGATCAGTCAACATATTGGATTGATTCAACCTCAACTAAGTCTCCACATCATCAAAGACACTACATTGGATCAAGTATGAATTCAATTTGAGGTGGTCACCCGGGGATTGAGAATAGTGCAATTTGAGATACCTGATTAGGGTTTTCGATTAGAAAAAGTCAACTGTAGTTTGACTTTCGATTCAAAGAGTATTTCAATGATGGGATCAAGGTCCATTAAGCTCCTATGGTTTATTAAAGTCCATCCAAGGAGTTTCAAGTCCTCAGGATGTCTGGATTACCAACAAGCGACTCGGTAGACACCGATCGATCGAACGTTTGACCGAAAAGTCAACTCTTCAACAATACAGAATTTGACTTCAAGATGTGAATCAAAAATGTTCCTTATGTCATATTACACCTCCCCATAAAATTTTATGACCATTGGATCAAGGGATGAGAAGTAATTGCAAAAATCAGGAATTAGGGTTTCGAAAGGGGCAATACCATAACTCCTCAACCACACATCCAATTGAAGTGGTTCAAAGCTCATTAGAAAGCTCTTGAAAAATCCTACAAAAGCCTCAAAGTGGTCCATGATAAAAAAATGCATGGAATTGGAGTTATAGAAAAATTCATTTTTGAAGGGGAAATAACTTAGAAAATTTCTAGGTTATTTAACACTTGTAAGTGATTTTTTCAGAACTTTGAAAGGTTTTTCAACCTAGTTCCATCAAGAATTTGGAAATTCCCAAAACATGAAACTTGTAGAGCTACTTAAGGGCTTTCCAAATTGTGTAAGAACTCATCAATAGCATGTTTGAGCAAGAAGTTATGCACCATAGAAGTTGGGTCTGCCACACTTAGAACCACTGTCAAAACTTCTCAAAATCAGATTTTCACCACATCATCCATTCTCAGCCCTTGGATTGTAATTCAAACTGATAATGTGAGGTGTGGATGAGGAGAAAACCAGAAAATGAGTTGGTTTGATGAGCATTGCAAGTTGATAGCAAGTTGATATTAAAATAATCATAAAAGGGAGGAAAGAGAAACTTTTCCCCAAGGATGTGGCAGCTACAACACCCTATCTCTCTAGCTTCATTTCAAGTCAACTCACTCCTTCATATCAGCTGGTTTTTGCTTGCATAGAGCCTTGGAACTGATGTGAAGATGGCTGCCACTAGATATGGAAAGATTTCCTTCCAAGACTCCCTCCAAAAATGGAAAAAACCAAATCAGCCCTCACCCTCATTTCTCCTATAAATAGAGGCCTCCTCTATGAGCTCAAAGAAACCATAGCAATATCATAAAACCAAAACTCTCACTCTCCTCTCATTCATTAAGAATCCTAAAGTCTTCAAAATTTCCATTTCCACCAAAAAACTGTCTTGAGCAAAACTCTGCTCAAGATCAGTTCTAGCCCTTCCAAACCTCTAAAAAGCACCCATACAATCTTTAAATGTCATATAAAAGGTGTCAACACCTTTAAACCTTCAAAAACTATCAAATTGCTAAAAGTCAACTTTCACACTAAGAAAGTTTGACCACAACCCTCAAAACTTGCCAAATCTTGGTCTAAGCCTTTTCTTGTTGATCTAGCCATCCATACACCTCCCATACATCATATTATAACTGCCTAAGGCATTAAAAACTAGATGGAAATCCATTAACTCCAACTGTCTTAAAGTTTGGTTTTGTTGCTTCAAGAGGAAGCAAGCTTCGTCTCTTTGCGAAGGAAGGAGTATCTCTGGGTTTCTAAGATTTTTAGCTTGCTCAAGACTTGTCTACAAGAGGTATGTGATGTTCAAACTCCTCACTAATCATACATTATCATGTATTGTCATTTTGTGGTGATTTTTGTGAAAACATACCATGGCTGCCCCATTGTGATTCTTTGTCAAGAACTCTAGTTTCCATGATCACGATACTTGTTTTGTTAATATTTTGTCATTTGTGAATGATATGTGGATGATATGTTACAAGTTTTTACTTTAATGTCATGCTTAACTTGTTTGTGAAGATTTTGGGCATGTGGTAGTTTTAGGGTCCAATGTTAGGATATTGATGAAACTTTCCCTAGACTTGTTTAGTTTTAGTTCATTATTGAGATGAGGATAACTTGTAAGTTACTCATAGATTTCCCCCTTGCCCTTGATCATGTTTGAATCAAAGTGGCCCTTGTTTTCACATTATGCTATTTTCATGTCTTCCTTGCCTATCATTACTAGGAAGAGGGTGTTGAGTTGTTATGCTTGTTATTTCTTGTACCTCAAGTCTTTGGTTAATGTTTGATCAAGCTCATAATGTTTGTTTTGGTGGAAATGTGAGAAACATGAAGTTTTGAACTTTAGGGTTGTCTTGTAAAACATGTGTGCTTTTTGCTGTCCAATTTGATTCAATATGTCATTCCTTGATTTAATGAGTTTTTGCATAACTTGAAGTTCTGAACACATTTGCCTATCCATTTCAAGAGTGTGTATGTTGTTGTTATGCTTGAAATCTGCCTAAAATTTCAATTTGACATATCATACCTCAAACTGTTGCATTTGTTCAAAATACCATGAGGTCAATAAGTCATTTTTTGTTTCAAGCATTTTATGTGATTTGTGTGCATTAAATCTTTATCATATACATTTAAAACTTGTGCATAATCTCATTTGCTCCAACTGTCATGGTTTTGGCTCATTGTATGTTCAAATTGGTGTTTTTGTATGACATAAGTTTCAAATTGTTAAGTTCTGTTTTGATAAAAGTTCATTCATTTTCTGAGTTAAACCTCATCTGTTAGCATCATCATCATGTGTTTGTGATCTCTTTTTCATAAAATACATCTTTGCCTTAAAGCTGCCCTGTTGTGGTGAATGTCTATGCCTAGAAGATTTTCCAATTTTGGCACCAACATATCAATTTTCACACTACTTGACACAAACTCTTCTGTGAACCTAAAATGCTTTCATATTAACATTTGTGGTGTGTGTGCATTGATCACTTGTTCTGTCATGGCTTATTTTCACATTTCATATTCCAATCACACTCACACACCAAATCTGCCACAACATGCTCAAGATTATTTTTTTCCTGTGTGTACATGATTATAGAGTTGTAACTCATTCACATGCTTGATTACAAGGTGAGTATATGTTTGGTTTGGTCTGAGCTTACCTATATTTGCATTTCATCACTAAATTGCTTTTTGAGCTAAAACTGTCAAGAACATATACCACAACCATGATGATCAATCTCAGAGTGGTAACTCATCTTGCTCTATATTTGTGATGTGTGTATGAGTTTATTTGTCCATGAGAGCTCCTTTTTCTTGTACTTGAACTATGTTTGCATACTATACTGTCAAAACAGTTTTTTGCATATCACTCAAGCCTTCCAATTTTTTGTCTTAAATGCAATGTGCTAGATTTTTGAGTTCCATCTCATCTATTATCATGTTTGTGACATGTATGCATCATTTATTTGGCATAGAGCCTTACCACTTGAAAACTCATCTGCTGCACCAATAAATGATACCAAGACTGTTTTTTGTATTTCAACCATCATGCCAATTTTCTTGTTTTGATTGAAATAAGCCTGAATTCTGTCTGGTTCCATCCATCCTTATGTTTTTTAATATGTGTGCATTGTTTTCATGACTTGTTTACCCTTGAACTGATGGTGCCCTCCCAGTTTGCAAAACCCTTGTGATTTCAAAACAGTTTGCAACATCATCCATTTTCTGCTGTAACATGAATCTGTTTGATCCATGAATCTCTAACTATTAGACATCATATTTGAAGCATGTATTTAACATTGGCATGAGCTAAGTCTACTCAGTTTGAAACTTCACAGTCTGCATCTTCATGCTATGCTTGCCCTACACATATCATTTGTCCTTCTATTTGACTCAGGATTGGTTTTAAGGTCTAGACATGCTTGTTGGCACATTTGAAAACTGTGTGTGAAGGTTGTTTAGTCTAAACTGTTTCAGCATATGTTTTGGTCTCATGATTGCATTTTAATATGCTCCCTTGTGGCTTAAGAGTCGTTTTATTGATGTATGATATATTGATGATCTTTGTGAAGTCTATCATGATCATTCTCATTTCATATGTGCACACCAATGTTTGATCTTAAGCTCTTGTGTTTTCTCATGTTTTCATTCATGACTGCCTAATTAAAGCTAGCACTGTTATGTTGAGTTTGCTATCCATGACTAACCACCTGTTTCACTTAATCCATGTTGATTCTTGAGTGTGATGGCTTGCTGCCAATATGTTTGCAATGTATGTGTGATGTTTGTCAAGAGTTTGATTTAGGTCAGCATGTGCCTTGGTTTCAAAGAAATGCATCAATACCATGAATATATTTGCAGCTCATATACCAGTTCTCATTCCAAGATTTCTTTGCACCAATTTCTTGTTAGAACACTTTCATTATCACATTTATGGTTTGCTCAAGTGGTTTTTCAGCCCTAATCCCCACTGTTTCAACTTATGTTCATCAATATGCATTTTAAGCATCATACTTGTAGTTACTATCGTGATTTGATTTACACGCCTCATCTTGGAAAATTAATGATACTACCTTAATCCTTGTTAAAATCCACTCAAGATAGACTCAAAGTTTGTTAAAATTGATGAAGTTTTGGCCAAGTTGTGAATCAAAATGCATTTTTGTCCATCCTTGTTCTTGCTGCCTTAGTTTGCCCAGATTTTTCCATGTAAACTTGCCATATATATTTATGGGGGTGGCTATATCAACAGATGTATAGCCACCCCAGTGGTAGAAACCTTACTAATTCACACGCCTTGCAACGCCTGAACCTGGGTTCGATCCCTGAGGAGGATCAACCCTTTTGGCCTTTTTTTCCGTTTTCTGCGCGCGCATGTGCAAGTTGGAGGGCGTGGGTTCAAATCCCACCCCTTGCATTTTTTTTCTAACTTTCACTTATCATTTTTATGTTTTGTGCATTTAATTCATGAAACTTAAAAAAATCACAACTCTCTCATTTTTCATCCTTTTTTGCCCATTCTTTTTGCATTGTGTTTGTTATGATGTCTACTTTTATATGATATGAAAATATTCCTTGTTGTTATTAATTGTGATACTTTGCCCGTATGGAAATTAGTTCAATTATTGTGATTAGTGACCCTACTTACAGTTGATTTCCGTTGAGCATGATTGAATTTCTTGTAAGATGTTTATTCCCCTTCTTAGTTAACATGTTAGGGTACCTCTTTGGATGTCACCATAATCCTGTCTCATAAACTCCTCATAAATTATGAGGTTTAAACTGATTTAATTGTGTTTGATTGTCATCTATGCACATTGCTGTCACATTTACTATGCTTTGAACTTATGACATGCCTACTTTCAAATTGTGATTTATTCATATGGTTGTTACCTTTACCATGCTTCAATCTTTGTTAAGATACGCCCCAAATTTTTGTTAGGATGTTTGACTATTGGTTGTAACCCTTGATATCATCTTGAAGTATATGCTCATTGTAATTTGCGTGCTTACTTGTCTTGATCTTATCTCATATTGCTCATTTGAAATCTTGCTTTGTTAAGTATTTCTTCCCCAAGTGATGGAACTTTCTAGTTCTCATCCAAGTTGGCTCCCCCTCTCTCCTTCCAAAGGAAAAGTCTCTCCCTTGACCTTTGTGTCATTGGATAGCTCATTTACCTCTCCCTTGACTTTGTGAAGTCACCTTCAACCCTAACTTAGTTAAGTTATAACATTTAAACTATTAGACTTTGTTTTATGTCTAGAAAACTCACCTACACTAGGAGTGTTCTTCAACTAGAACCCTAGGATAGAGTTTGTAAACTCTGTGTAAGAATCATGGAAATGCTTACTTACTTCCCTTTCTTGAGAGTTCAACATAGATCTAGAGAGTTTTGTAAAACTCTATGCAAACCTTGTTATGTTTATTCCCCTCTGAACCTTGATCATAATCAAGTGTTCTTCAACCCTAGTGAGGTGAACTACGATTGTTCTGATTCTATCCTAGTTAGGATACGTATGCAAAGGGCGCGACGTCTTTCCGAGCAAACTTAGAAATTCTTTAGGTCTTTACCTATCATCCTTCACCCTTTACCCAATCCCAAACCTTATCAAACATTTACCAATTTAGCATACAATCAAACAAAAGGTTCCTGTAGAGTACTACAGATGTTTAGGATGTGGAATACCTACCCTAGGCATAACCAACCCCCGATCCCCGAATCTCTTAGCGTTGTTGTTACATCGAGCAAAAGGTTCTTTCTTACTTTAGACCTTTCCTTTGGATAAATTAAAGTTCGATTGTACTCTAAGAATTAAAGATTCAAGTTAATCAATAGCTTGGTATCACGATTCTCACTGCAACAGAAATGGCGACTTCACTGGGGAGACTGGTTACTTAATTTGAGGGTTTAGCCTATTTTGTTTAATTGCATGCTATATTTGTGAATATTTGCTTAACATGTATATTTGTCAATATATTTGTTTGATTTTTGGGTATTGGGTGCTTTGAGTGGTGAGACGGTCCTATACTCGGACTTGAGTGAAATTATGATAGGATGGTGGTATATTCAAGAAGGCTTATAGGGAGTTGATTCCCGACCAAGCTAACTTGAGAAACCACTGCTCAGTGTAGGCCCTCTTGAAAGTTTTAGTATTGTTGATCGAGTATTCGTGAAAACAATGCTACTTTCAACGAAGGAGCCCATGACACTGTGGACTTTTAGAATACACCTTACCCCACTTTGGACTTGCTAGGACGTAGTGCGATGACTATATGGAAGTATTTCCGAAATAGTTGATACGCGATACTACACTCAGACGAGATTCTCTTGAGAGTATTATCGATTACCAAGTAATTTGGGAAGTCGATAATATTCGAAAGATGGGTTGATGACTCTGGGAACTTTGTAGAACCCGTTCGGCAGGTACAATCAATCCATAGTACAAATCTTTGGGGATGGGTAGACCTTTGGACTCATGCTTGTCCTTAACCCTAAGTTTGTGTTGTGTGCATATGCATTTGCTTGTGTTTGTGCATCTTGCATTCATATCATCATATCATCATATCATCATCATACGGTTTCATGGAACTCTGACTTTGTTGTTTGTAAACATCAGAGGTCGTCATGAACAGTGAGAGAAAGAAAACTGTGAAGTACACTTACAAGGGTTTTAACCTAGACGATTTGAAAAGGTTGAGCACCTTAGTGACGGATCTAGAGGGATTTCAAAGCCGATATGGGAAGCTGTTGCTATTCTTGAAGATAAAGATGGAGAGTGGACTTCTTTCTACTCTTCTCTAGTTTTATGATCCGCTCTACCACTGTTTCACATTCCCTGATTATCAGCTAGTGCCCATACTAGAAGAGTATTCTCAGTTAATTGGATTGCCCATTCTCGAAGATTCTCCTTTTCCAATTGTGGAGAAGGACCCTAAAGAGCAAGATATTACCAAAGCTACATGTTTGGGAGTGGTTGATATAAAAAAGAATCTGATTACAAAAGGAGGAGTCTTTGGGTTAAAGGCAGAATTCTTGGTTGAGAAAGCTCAGTATTATGCAAATCATTTAAGCATGTATGCGTTCAAGGATATTGTTGCCTTACTCATCTATGGTATCTTCTTGTTTCCAAGCTTTGAAAATTTTGTGGACCTCAATGCCATCAAAATTTTCTTGAAGAAGAATCATGTGCCTACCTTGTTAGCAGACACATACCATTCTGTTCATCTGAGGAACTTTCACAATGGAGGAATGATCACTTGTTGCGCTCCTTTAATGTACAAATGGTTCACTTCACACTTGCCCAAAGCCAACGCTTTTTGGGATCCAAAGAAAGGATGGTGATCGCAAAAGATCATGGCTCTTAATCACTCCGATATTGATTGGTATAGTCGTGATTATGATGGGACAATGATTATTAACAATTGTGGGGAATTTGGCAATGTACCTCTTCTCAGCATTAATGGAGGGATCAGCTACAACCCAATACTCGCTCGCTGACAATTGGGATACCCTCTAAAGGACAAACCCAATAGTGTTCAAGTAGAAAGTATCTTCTTCAAAGAAGGGGAAGATAGTCAAGGACTAAAAGAGAAGATTCTAGAGGCTTGGAAGCATCTACACAAGAAAGGGAAGAAGGATCTTGGAAGACTCAACTATGTATCTTTGGAACCTTACCTCCAATGGGTTCGAAAAAGAGCCATCACACTAAGGATGTCGTAACCTAAGCAAGAGCATATGGCTTTAAAGGAAGAACGCCCTTTGGCTTTAAAGGAAGTCTAATCCATGGAAGATAATTGTGGACAAACTCATCTTTGAGAAGACTCAGATGGAAAGGAAGATCGAGAAGCTCAATTTAAGGCTGCTAGGGGAACCTTGATAGGATTCATTTAGCTGTTGTTTAAAACTCTTGTAAGGGGAAACAATGTTTTATAATCCACTTTGTTAATCAATGAAATGGCGACTTCTGATTGTCGCTTGCGTGAAAATAAGGTGCCGGCACAACAGAAGAGTCGCCACCTTTCGTTATTTATCCCTCAGAGCGGGAAAGGAAACGATCGGAAAAAACCTGACGAAAAGGGTAAGACAAGGTCGTCGCAACCATTGTTTGGGTTCGGGAGTCGGTTATGCAAGGGGAAGGTATTAGCACCCCTCACGTCTGTCGTACTCGACGGGATCCACGCTTGTTGTGTTTACTTGGCGGGTTGGTTTCATCTATCTACCTATCAAGGCTGGCTTAAACAGAAAAGAAAATGACTCGGCAAAGCGTCGCGCTTTATGCCTACGTATTCTCATCAGAGAAAGAGAAATCAGAGTCAACGTAGTTCGGCCTACGACGGGTTATGGGGGAAGGTAGCTCGCCAATACATCAGTATTGTGCCTACGTACTCTCAACAGGCATGAGAGATCAGAGCTCACGTAGTTCGGGAAACTATGGTTTATTTCCTGTCTTTTACGAAAGAAGTGTTTTTTATTGTGTTTGCGATTTCAATCACACTAGAGACTATGACCTGAGAGTGAATGCGTCGCATGTCACCCAAAGGGTACCATACTAAACATCCAGACTGTGGAAAAGAAACTCTCCCACAATCCTTTCTCAGATAGCTTAAGGCTCGTAACGTACGAAAGAAATCATTCATGATTACTGTATCTTAAACTGTTTTTAGATGAGAAGAGAACAGGCCCAACTAGGAGGGAGACTATCAAGTCCTACTGTTGTCATGCCATGGATTCATCCTATGGTCAAGGTTTAAACAGGGAACTCCTAGAAGTTGTCATGCATAGGTTTCAACCTAAAGTTCTGTCATCAATTCCTTATCAAAGGAAATGAGAGTCCTAAGGGATCATGTCAATGATACACCAAAACAGACAAAGCATCAGCTTTAAACAGTAAAATGCATGCAATGCAAGTGAGGGAGGAAATGTGTGTGGGGCTTCAGCCTCCACAAGCTCATCTCAACCTCAAGCCAGAATGGATAACACCAATCATACTGAAATATAAAACAACATGCTATCAAGCAATACAGTAAACTGCAATCATACAGATAAAATGAAATAAATGCCATCAGGTAAACAAACCACATGGGCAAGAGAGCTGGGCTCTACCGAATACCCGCAAGCAAAGCCACACAGTAACAATACAAGCAGAGGGAGCAACTCAACCTCTAGTGCAATCATGCTCCTAGATTCTACTTATTCTAGATATGAACCTATTCTAATGCATCAAGCAAGTCAAACAAAACACATCAATACAGATAAGAAAAAAGAAAAAGAAAGCAGATCCTCTCCCAGCTTCAGCTCTTCCAACAGCAATGCAGTCTTCAGACTTCAATCACTCTTGACAAATATCAATTTGCTTTTCCAGGTTTCAACCCTTCAACATAAGTTTCAACTTATCTTTTCTGAGCTTCAGCTCCTTGATCAGCTCCACCTTCAGGCTTCACTATCAACCACAAGTATCAACTTGTTCTTGTTGCTCTTCAAGCTTCAGCTGGAATGGCAATACTCAAGGATTCATCCTCTTCAACACTCTTCAATGAAATCTTCATCTTCACACTCAAGCTCTGCATCTCTCAAGATAATCAAACCAGAGGAAATCACTTACTGGATAAGCTGGGGATATTGAACTGCTTATTGACCACCAAAGGTGACCTATAAGGGTTCAACATCAAAGGAATGGTTCCCTTAAAAGTTCTACTCCCTAGGTACATCACTTATCCCTCCAAAGGAGAGAGGTGAATACCATGGAAGGACTTTGAATCATAGGGAGGAATGGAGGTGAAAGATACCATCCATGTTTAAGAAAGAAGTTAACTAGGTCTAAACTCTTCCTAATCCTTAAACCTAAAACAACAACAAAACAAACAAAACCAAGCTCTCAAGCTCCTCAATCCATCTTCAAGTTTTCTACTATGCTCCTCAATGCTCTTACTATGCTCCTCAATGCTCCTTAGAACAATACCAAGCTCTCCAAGCCCACAAAGCAAAGCAAACAAGAATAAAAACCCACAAGGGCAACACAAACAATCATCCACTACAAAAATCATCTAAAAATAGTATACCACTATATTAAAACCTAATATAATTTCTAGGGGATCCTACATACCTACCCTTAATACCCTTATATGTCCCAATATCTAACTTGACTTAGAAACCCAAAATTCTAATGTTATTGTGGACCTATGTTAAGGATTAACCTAATTCTACACAACTTAATGTCTTCTAATCAAAACTAACCTAAAATTCATCACAAAATTATGGAATAAATCCATGGGGAAGCTAAGGCTTATATCTAACTATCCTAAAATGAATGGACTAAAAATGTTAAGGGAACTACCTAAACAAAATTCTACAAATTCATGTATCAACATAAAAGAAATAAAATGCAATTAAAGTAGAAAATGCACAAAAAATATTAAACATGCATGAAATGAAAATATTTTTATTTGATAATTTTTTGGACATTAATATGAAATAGGAGCAAAAATTCCCATTTAAAAATCATTATTTTTCCATTTATTATGATTTTTCAAAGATTGAAATAAAATGGAGAAAATAAAAATGAAAATATTAAGAGATGTGGTGCAGATAGTAATGCAATGCAGTTCAAATTAACAATGGGCTGAAAATAGGGGTGCTGAAAGTAACGCGCGCTGGGCCCAATTCAATCAGAAAATCAATTAACAAAAATAAAAGAAAAAGGAAAAAACCACGGTGCACTTAGTAAAGGAAACTAGTTCAAATAGTCACTGGGCCGTGGGTGGGGGTGTGTATAGCTGTGTCTGGCAACTAAAGCCCAAAGCTCCTTTAATGAAACAGAGCATTTCATGACTAACTCAGAACTCCTTCATATGCTGAGGTTTAATCAAGGCCGTTGGATATTGGAAATGTCAACGATTCAAACACGATCTCACGATAGAGACTTCATCTTCTTCCTCTGTCTCATGAATGGAGGGAAAACTCCATTGAACAGAACTTCAAATATCATCATCACCCTCACTCGGGTTCTCTCCATATCTCATCAAAACTCATCACTTAAAATACAAACATGCTCCATTTTCAATGCTGAACATGACCATCCTCTTAGAATCAATTGATAGGCCCTCTAGCTCTGAACCCGATAGCAACTTCAAATTATGCTTGGAAATCAAAACTCAAGATTCTTGAAATTGTTTACACTAAAATGTTCACCTCCTATCGCTGGTCAACTTCCACTAAAGAACTAAGATTATTACTCAAGATTCAAGGAGTTCTTGGTCATCAAAGAAACGGTGTCCATAATCCAATCTTCACCAATTGCCTTCTAACTCTCCAAAATCCATCACCTATGTGTCTCTAACCTTTCTACACTAACAAACTAACCTAATTATGCATAAAACATGGTGTAATGAAGAATTTGCAAACCTGGTAAATCTTGATGAACAGATGATGAAATCCTCCACTTCAAGCCTTGAAACTCTTCAGAAAGTTTCCTTAGATGCTAATCTTGCTACTGTTTGCAACAATTTTGATGGAGGAAGCCTCAATCTCAGAATTCGATTCTGACTTGCTACCTTGAAAGTTCAATCACCAACTCTTCAATTCACCATGGATTTGCTCTCAAATCTATCTGCACAGCTTCACTATGATCTATGGAATGTGTTTGAATGGAAAAAAGGAATGGAAATGGTGAAGAATGTAGAATTGGAACTTGACTTGCAATGGAAGATTTTTGATCTCACTCTCTCTTCTCTGCACCAACTCTCACCAACCTTGCATCTGAGCAAGTTACACATGTTATATAGAGTGGTTTAGAATCATCTAGAACCATCTAGGACCATCCAATGAGTATTGGAAATCTCATGTCATGACATTTTGATTTCACTTCTCACCATATGCTATCTCATGCCAAGCCTCTTGTAACCTTTGTAGCTGACTTGAAATTCTCCCCATATGAGATTTATGGTGTGTTACAATGCATAACTAACTTGTTTATTGAGTTTCTTCATGTTTTGCTTTGGTGCCTTAAGATGCAAGTAAGCCATTTCCAAAGCAGCCTTAAGATCTAGGCCTCAAATCAAAATTGTGGCTGAACCATTGTTCTTAGAATGTCCTTTGGAGTCAAAATGACCTATTATATGACATGGTTTGGATGTATAACTTGTGATTTCCAATTTTCAATTTCAACTTATTTAACTTATGCCTCCATTTTAGGCCATTTTTATCACTTTTTGATACAAGCCTTTTCAACATCTCATGACCTTCCTACTAGCCTTAAAACATCATTCTAAGCAAGTTTGATGTTGAAGATTTTTCCATTTGAAGCTTGGAAGTAGGAGATATGGCCTTATGCTTGAAATGACCTATAACCTCCAAATGACCAAAATGCCCTTGACTTGTCAAAGCCATAAGTTGAGTTCCACAAATCCTATCAAGGACTTCTAGTACTCTCTAGAAATCTAAGAAGATGCTCTACAACATTCATGTTGATAAATAGTTCATAGGAATCATCCTACTAGATAAAAAGTTGGATGCAAGTTGGGTAACTTTCAAGGACCCAGATTCACATACCTCAGATGACCTGTAATTTGTCACAGTCATAACTTGAGCTCTACAGATCCTATCAAGGACTTCTAGTACTAAAATTAAATCTAAGAGCAAGCTCTACAACATTCATGTTGTGGGGAAGATGAGATGACAATCACATCTTGAGCTAAACTGCCTTGAAGATAGGGATCAAACTAGGGGATTTTACACTGTCAATCCTTAGAAACCCTAGCTTAAAACTTCTTAAACTCCTCAATCATGATGAGTTGGTCTAGGAATCATCCTTATAGCATCTCAATACATAAATTTATGATCACATGGCTCTTGGATTAGGTCTCAACCCTCTCCAAATCATCAGTTGACTTAGGGTTGACCCAGTCAAACCCTAATTCCACCACTCATGGCTGAATCTTCTGAATCCTTGTACAATGACCTTTCTAGGCTTCATGATGGCTTTCAAGACATCTCATAAGCTTTCACAAAGCTTCAAGTCCACCCTCATAGTCTCAGAATCATCTGAGGAGCTCCCACAACTCTCAAGTTATGAGGCACACAACCTTGGTTTCAACCAATCTCTCTGAGGATCTCTTGAGTTTTCTGACAAAGATATCAATCTTCGAACACTTGAATAACCTTCTTGGATAGCTTTAAAGTATCATATAACTCTTGATGGGTAAATAAATGTTGGTTAAATTTTTGGGTGCAACAGCTGCCCCTATTCAAACGGCTTGAACCTGACTGGGTGAAGAGCGAACGACTCTCAGCCAATCAAGGTGCGAGACGGCTGAATACCGATAAACCCGGAAATTTGCCAACTGCACAAGCACACGGTACTCTGGTGGGAACAGATCTTCAAACACTGAAATAATAGCTACACGACAATTAGCTGGAGACATACTGATCTGAACCTTGTCGTCAGTTATCCATATTAAATTCCTCTATCATTGTCATCAGACACCTGACCTCGCCGCCAGAAAAAAACATCCAACATCGCCGCTGGGGAACTAAATCACTTGACATCTCCGCCAGAAACAAACATCCAACATCGCCATTGGAGAACTAAATCACCTAACATCGCCGCCAGACAAACATCCAAC
Source organism: Lathyrus sativus (assembly GCA_963859935.3). Classification (NCBI taxonomy): domain Eukaryota; kingdom Viridiplantae; phylum Streptophyta; class Magnoliopsida; order Fabales; family Fabaceae; genus Lathyrus; species Lathyrus sativus. The sequence goes on along the minus strand of OZ012736.1, from coordinate 113,787,825 downwards.
ATCGCCGCTGGAGAACTAAATCACCTGACATCGCCGTTAGAAACAAACATCCAACATTGCCGCTGGAGAAATAAAGAATATGACATCGCCGTCGGACGACCAAAACACCCAACATCGCCGCTGGAAAACTAAATCACCTGACATTGCCGCCAGCAAAACATCCAACCTCGCCGCTGGGACAACAAAGAATCTGACATCGCCGCCAGACAAACATCTAACCTCGCTGCTGAGAAACTAAATCACCTGACATCGCCGCCAGAAAAACATCCAACATCGCCGCTGGAAAACTTAATCACCTGACATCGCCGCCAGAAAAACATCCAACCTCGCCGCTGAGAAACTAAACTACCCGACATCACCGTCGGAAACAAACATCCAACATCGCCGCCGGAAACCAAACTATCTGACATCGCTGCCAGAAACAGACATCCAACATCGCCGCCGGAAACCAAACTATCTGACATCACCGTCAGACAAATATCCAACCTCGCCGCTGGAGAACTAAACTACCCGACATCACCGTCGGAAACAAACATCCAACATCGCCGCCGGAAACCAAACTATCTGACATCGCCGCCAGAAACAGACATCCAACATCGCCGCAGGAAACCAAACTATCTGACATCACCGTCAGACAAATATCCAACCTCGCCGCTGGGAGACCAAACTATATGACATCACCGTCAGACAAATATCCAACCTCGCCGCTGGGAGACCAAACTATCTGACATCACCGTCAGACAAATATAACTCTGAGAAACACCCGACATCGCCGTCAAGTACTCAAAATAATCTGACTTCGCCGTCAACTCTCAACATCGTCTGACCTCGCCGTCAGGGTGAAGAAATCCATTGGGGAAATATGAACTTGAATAATAGACTCTGTTGGAGAGAATGATAAGGTGAACACGTGTCAATGATCTTGCTGGAGGTCTGGATACCACACACCGGTGAACGATACTCTGGTCGGTAGGAACATCTTCGACACTGAGCATAACAGTTGCACGGCAACCCTACTGGGGAATTGGTCACACGGTAACTGGTAATACATAGTCGATCATGCCATCAGGCATTCAAGGAACACTGTCGGGCATCAGCCGGACTTCAACCATCAGGTTGGCCATGCCATCAGGCATTCAAAGAAATTATCGGGCATCAGCCGGAATTCAACCATCAGGTTGATCATGCCATCAGGCATTCCAAAGACATGTCGGGCATCAGCCGGACTTCAACCATCAGGCATTCAAAGAAATTGTCGGGCATCAGCCGGACTTCAACCCTCAGGTTGATCATGCCATCAGGCATTCCGCATTACTGTCGGGCATCAGTCGGACATCATCAGCAAGTCGGGAATAGAATTCTTGGTCAATCATGAGCCAACTGGGAACATCTACCTCTGCCATCAGGCACTCCGCATCAACTGAGAGAACTGCTTCATTAACACGGTTAGACTTCAATCATGGAGTCAACTCCGCCGTTAGAAACCTGTTGGGGATGACGCTTCACCACTGGGGATTCTGGAGAACTATCAAGCAACTCCGCTCCGGGGGTCCAGAAATCATTCTGGATGAATCAACTCTGCTGAGGACTTCAAGAATCATCTTGGACAAATAATTCCGCCGGGGACCTTCAAGACTCATCTTGAACCGATAGCCGTGCTGGAGCTTTCAGGAATCATCCTGAGCGAGCACTCTGTTGGGGATCTCAGGAATCATCCTGGGCAACCTTTACTGGGGACTCTGAGTATCAGCTTGAACAACCAACTCTGGAGACTGCACTGGGTACTTAAGAATCATCTTAAGAAAACGACCCTGCTGAGGAATTCAAGAATCATCTTGAACCGAAGACTTCGTTGGGGATCTCAAGAATCATCTTGAGCAAGCGACTTCGTTGGGGAGAATGTCAGGAATCATCCTGAGCAATCAATTCTGCGGCGGAACACCTGCAAAACAAGAACGGTAACAACCTAGATCATGTTTATTATGCGTATTCTTCGACAATGCTCCACACGGTGGAAATGCTATGCGTTTATGATAAATGTTATGCAATCGTGCAAAATGATGCGATCCCTTCAGCAAAATAAATGCCGAAGGGGGAATCCTCCTGTCAAGGAGAAAGAACTACTCAGATAGAGGAATCATCCTGCTGAGGAGAACATGGTCACGCCAATATCAATTGGACTTCGCAGGGGACACAACTTCAGTTGACTGCTGCGAGGGAAACAACTTCAGTTGATTGCTGCAGGGGAACGAAGCTCTACGAGAACTAGGACCTGCTGAGGGAAAGCGATGTCAATTGCGGGAATAAACTGCATGGCCTTCATGGCTACTTCTCTGGAGATAACGACTCTGTGGGGAAACAACTGCGGTTGTTCAACCTTCCACTGGGGAGAACCAATCATGGTTTGAGCAGCTTCCAAGGATTCGGCTCTCTCGGGGATCTGCAAACTCGGCTGAGGAAGGAGAAATCATTCTGCTTCGCTGGAGAGAGTACCACTCTGAGGGGAAATCTCAATTCCGCTGGGGAAGAAGGAATCATTCGACTTCGGGGGAGAGTACGACTCTGGTGGGGAATTTCAATTCCGCTGGAGACTTCAGTCTGGCACCATCAGTTGCTGCATACTTCGGCGTACGAATAGTTTCCTACGAAACCTGCACTTGTGACCCGGTGCTGGGGGGATGAATTCATGCTTCGGCGCCTGACTCAGCTGGGGGGATGCCGCTCCTTCAGGATGCATCATCTTGGGGAGAGAATCTTCTCTGCCTGAGGAGACATATCAATGCTCATTATCTCGTGTTCATACTCTGTGGGGAGAGGCTACTGAACTCTGCTGGAAAAAGAGGACTCATCCTTCTTCGGGATGCGCACGGCGCACTATCTGGAATATGCTACACCTGTAACAACACAAACAAACAGACAAGATACCCTTCTCAAAGGGACCTATCAAGGTTATTATCCCGTGACGATATTCAAGTAATTCATTGTTTCAACAATCGGTGGCCTAGGCCAGTAGGTTTTTGTATGCGCATTTTATCAAAAACATCGGCGTTCTTTTTAGCAAACAAAACAGGTAAATGCTAAACAGACAAACAGAATTGCTGAATAGTATACATTTTATTGATAACGAACCCCTGAATGGGTAAAAATGTTTTACAACAGATGCAAGCTCCTGGAATGAGGAAGCCGCGCAAAAATAAAACATAAATATACATCAGTATATACAAATGTCGGCAACGAGGCATAGACGAACACCATGAGTTGATCCCTCTATGACCCACTCGACTTCGATACTTCTCCGACGCTTCAGCTTCGGAAGAGATTGATTCAGATAAACGGCCCTCAGGTCCTCCAAACCACTAAACAATGAAAGTCCATACGCGGAACGCAGTCATTTGCTTTTTCAAATCCCTAACTTTTGCGTGAACCGCCCTTTGCGGGTTTTCAGTTCACCGGGATACCCTTTTTTGCCGAAGCCGCCCAGTGTAGGTTTTCGACTTCGCGGGTGTACATTTTTTCAATTTATATCCCTAATTTTTGCCCGAACCTTTTATTTTGTTTTTGGTTCGCCGGGATGCCCCATTTTTGCCTAGACTCTCTATTTTTTTTGTCCAGCGGGTCACTTTCAAGCAAAGTATTTTTTAACTGCGTCCGCGTTCACCGGGGATGCAAAATCTTTACCATCCATCGTGGATAACAACAAAGCTCCTCCCGAGAATACTTTGCTGACGACGTATGGACCTTCGTAATTCGGAGTCCACTTGCCCCGGTGATCGGAGTGTGGAGGAAGAATCTTCTTCAGGACGAGATCACTCGTCTGAAAGCTTCTGGGACGCACCTTCTTATCATAAGCTTTCTTCATTCGGCTTTGGTACAGACGACCAAATGCAATCGACGCTAACCTCTTCTCGTCCATCAGGCTGAGTTGGTTCAGTCGGTTCGTAATCCATTCTGCCTCGTCGAGTTTCACATCAACCAAAACTCGCAAAGAAGGGATCTCCACTTCTAACGGCAAGACAGCTTCCATATCGTACACCAAGGAGAAAGGAGTTTCCCCGGTTGACGTACGTACCATCGTACGATAACCGTGCAATGCAAATGGCAGCATCTCGTGCCAGTCTTTGTATGTCACAACCATCTTCTAAACAATCTTCTTTATGTTCTTGTTGGCTGCTTCAACGGCGCCATTCATCTTCGGCCGGTAAGGAGATGAGTTGTGGTGTTCAATCTTGAAACTCTGGCACAGCTCCTTCATCATCTTGTTATTCAGATTCGAACCATTATCAGTAATGATCCGCTCGGGAATTCCGTAACGACAGATGATATCCCTCTTTATGAATTTAGCCACCACCTGCTTGGTCACATTAGCATACGAGGCTGCCTCCACCCACTTGGTGAAGTAGTCGATAGCTACTAGAATGAAACGATGATCGTTAGACGCAGTGGGCTCGATCTTGCCTATCATGTCGATGCCCCACACGAAGAACGGCCACGGGGAGGACATGACATTCAACGGGCACGGCGACACATGAACTTTATCAGCATAAATCTGGCATTTATGACATCTCTTCGCGAATCTGAAGCAATCCGACTCCATCGTCAGCCAGTAATATCCTGCTCTCAGGATCTTCCTCGTCATGGCATGCCCGCCGGCGTGCGTACCAAATGTGCCTTCATGGACTTCCTCCATGAGCATACTTGCCTCTTTCTCATCTACACATCTGAGTAGCACGAGATCGTGGTTTCTCTTATACAGAACTCCATCAAGATTGAGATAAAAATTTCCAAACAGCCTCCTCAGAGTCTTCTTATCCTGGGTTGACGCACCTGCAGGATACTCCTTAGTCATAAGGAAGGTCTGGATGTCATGGAACCATGGCTTGTCGTCGGCGGCTTCCTCGATCGCAAAGACGAATGCAGGTCTATCAAGACGAGATAGTACAATTCTTGGAGCCTCATTCCAAAAATTGTCTTTATACATTGAAGCCAACGTGGCTAAGGCATCAGCCATCTGATTTTCTGCTCTGGGCACATGATGGAGTTCCACTCGATCAAAGAACGGAAGTAGCCATCTGGCATAATTCATGTACAGCACCAAATTCGATTGACGAGTCTCCCACTCCCCTTTAATTTGGTTGATCACAAGCGCTGAGTCACCATATACGTCTAGATTCTTGATTCTCAAATCAATTGCCTCTTCTAGACCCATGATGCAGGCTTCGTACTCCGCCTCATTATTGGTGACTGGAAACGTCAGTCTCGCAGTAAACGGGATATGGGATCCGTGGGGAGTCGTGATGATAGCACCGATGCCACTTCCATAGGAATTAACCGCCCCATCGAATATCAATTTCCACTGGGATTTCCTATCCGGCCCCTCGTCGGGCAACGACTCATCGCAATCCTTCGCTTTGAGAAACATGATATCCTCATCAGGGAATTCAAATTTCATCGGCTGGTAATCTTCGATCGGCTGTTCGGCCAGGTATTCAGACAATACGCTTCCCTTGATGGCCTTCTGGGGCACGTACTGAATATCATATTCCGTTAACATCATTTGCCATCTGGAAATCCTGCCCGAAAGAGCCTGCTTCTCGAAGACGTACTTGATCGGATCCATCTTCGAAATTAGCATGGTGGTGTGATTGAGCATGTACTGTCGTAAACGTTTGCCAGCCCAGGCTAGTGCATAACACGTCTTCTCCAGCATCGAGTAGCGAGATTCACAGTCCGTGAACTTTTTACTCAAGTAGTAAATGGCATGCTCTTTTCTGCCCGTCTCGTCGTGCTGACTGAGAACACACCCCATACTATTCTCAAGAACTGTCAAGTACATGATTAATGGTCGTCCAGCCACTGGGGGTATCAAGATTGGAGGTTCTTGAAGATACTGCTTTATCTTGTCAAATGCCTTATGGCAATCCTCATTCCAAGTAATCGCCTGATCTTTCTTTAAAAGCTTGAACATCGGTTCACAAGTGGCCGTGAGCTGAGAGATAAACCTTGCAATGTAGTTTATTCTGCCCAAGAAACCACAAACTTCTTTTTTTGTTTTCGGCGCTGGCATTTCTTGAATGGCTTTAATCTTCGCAGGATCGACCTCGATGCCTCGTTCACTCACGATAAACCCCAGTAACTTTCCGGACCGTACTCCGAAAGTACATTTATTAGGATTCAGCCTCAACCTGAACTTCCTAAGCCTCTCAAAAAGCTTCAATAAGTTGACCAGATGCTCTTCCTCCGTTTGGGACTTCACAATCATGTCATCAACATAGACCTCGATCTCATGATGAATCATGTCATGAAACAAAGTCACCATTGCTCGTTGGTAAGTGGCCCCTGCGTTCTTCAGACCGAAGGGCATTACCTTATAGCAAAATGTTCCCCAGGGAGTGATAAACGTTGTTTTCTCCATGTCCTCCGGCGCCATCTTGATCTGATTGTAACCGGAGAAGCCATCCATGAACGAAAACACGGAGAACTGGGCTGTGTTGTCGACCAACACATTGATATGAGGCAACGAGAAATCGTCTTTAGGGCTCGCCCTATTCAAATCCCGATAATCGATGCACATGCGTACCTTACCGTCCTTCTTCGGTACAGGTACTATGTTGGCGACCCACGGAGGGTAAGTGGTGACCGCTAAGAAGCCAGCATCAAGCTGTTTCTGCACTTCTTCTTTGATCTTAACGGCCATATCTGGTCTCGTCCTCCTAAGCTTCTGCTTAACGGGAGGGCAATCTTCTCGCAGCGGCAAGTGGTGGACCACGATGTCCGTGTCGAGTCCGGGCATATCTTTGTATGACCAAGCAAAGACGTCACTATAATCTCTTAGCATCTCGACCAATCTCTGCTTGACATCACTCTGCAACGCAGCCCCTATCCTGACATTTCTGACGAGCTCTTCAGAACCCAGGTTCACGATTTCGATCTCCTCCTCATGAGGCAGGATAACTTTTTCCTCTTGTTTCAACAAGCGGGCCAACTCTTCAGGAAGGTCTTCGTCTTCATCAATCTCTTCTTCGGCTTGATAGATCGGGCAATCGAAGTCGAAGTGAGCCGTAGAAGGTCCGGAGTCGATGTCATCTGTTATGTGGATCCTGCAATAACAAGGGTTAAGTTTAAAACAAGAATATGCAGTTTAGCACAAACCCCATTGCCATTTTACTGTTTTTCAAAACAAACATAAAACAGGAATAACAGAGATCACAATATTTGAATACGAAGAAAACGCCTTTGATTTATTAACAAAATGCATGTACATAATCCAACAAGGCCCTGACAATAAAACCGCTATGCCCTGGGTAGGACATAGGGTTGTACAATGATTGGAAAAAGTAAACCATTACTCTTCACTTGTCATCTGGATGATATCCTTGATGGTCCAATTGTTGAGGCCCTCGCCTGGCTTGCTTGGCTGAATCCAAGAGTCGAGGTCACAATCGCTATCCCCGCTGTCTTCAGACGCCGCGTTGATGCTTTCGAAGATCACTCCGCCACTGGTAAATTGGATCGACCCTTTACCTCGAGATGCACTGCTAGACAAAGAAGAAGAAGCTTCAGCTCCAAGAGAATATCCCAATCCAAACTTATCCTGCTTGTTGGGTATCTCCAAAATTCGCCCCCAGCCTGGGGTAGATCCGGCTTGGACGACGGCCCGAGCTTCCTTGAACGAGGAGAGATTCATCTCTGGCTTTCCAGCGACCACAGGAGCTACGTCCTTCACTTTGACAGCTTCGAACGCTTGGCAAAGAGTTTCATGGATTTCGCCATCCATTTCAACGTACTTAAAGGATGAAAAATGGCTCACCATTATGTCCTCCTCGCCACACACGGTTACGATGCTTCCCCCGACAGCATATTTGAGCTTTTGGTGCAACGTGGAGGTCACGGCACCAGCAGTATGGATCCATGGCCGGCCCAAGAGGCAACTGTAGGCGGGCATGATTTCCATAATATAAAAGACCGCGTTGAACGTTTCCGGACCAACTTGGATCGGCAGGGTCACCTCCCCGAAAACGTGGCGTTTAATTCCGTCGAACGCCTTCACAACCAGATCACTGGGTGTGCAGATCACTTCGTGGGTATCCAACTTCATTAATGCCTTCTTAGGAAGAACATTAAGTGACGAACCCGTGTCCACCATTACGTGTGACATGATCGTGCCCCTCCACTCTATCGAGATGTGCAGGGCGCTATTGTGATTCCTCCCTTTTGGCATCAGCTCTAATTCCGTGAAACCTAGCCCATTGCCAGCATTAACGTGGGCTACCACCTCTTCTAGCTGATTCACCGATATTTCTTGCGGTACGTAGGCGGTGTTCAACACCTTCAGCAGCGCATTGCGGTGTGCTTCAGAACACAGCAACAAGTTTAGAATAGAAATCTTCGAGGGCGTCTGATGGAGATGATCTACAATCTTGTAGTCGCTCTTTTTGATCAACCGCATAAACTCCTCGGCATCTTTAACAAGCAAATCTTTCTCTACCCCACACGGGACCTCTTCGACGACTTTGCTTTTCCCCTTATCGGCCGCATCAGCTCTGACCGCCTTATCTGCCACAACCTCTGGCGGTGCAAACACTCTTCCGCTGCGAGTAATACCATTGATTCCCGCAAGATTCTCCACAGTCGACCCATACGGCTCTAGCTCCAACCTCTGTCCGTTGCAATAGACTTCAGCCCCATAATGCCATGGGACAGCGTTAGTGCTCTCGAATGGTATCGGCCCAGCTTTGGTAATAGTAATTGTGGGCGGTCTGGGCGCCGAAATAGTTATTGGCCGACGAGGGATGGTGATGGTGGCGACTTCATCGGCCTGCTTCAGCACTACCTCTCCCGATCCACTTTTAGCCCTCCGGCTAAACTGCAGAATCCCCTCAGTCATCAGGCTTTGAATTCCTTCAACCAACTGCTCACATCCATCAGAATGTGTGGCACACTCCATACATAGTTCTCCGCAACCTGGAAAGAACCCTCTTTTCAACAACTTAGCTTTGACGAAGCTAAGCGGCGTCTTTAGGTCTCTGACATCAGTCAACAGATCTGTACTCTCTTCTTCGATAATGGCGTTCACTCCGCCTCCCCTATGATTCGGCATAGGATTCTTCGTGACATTGGGCACATTATCAGAGAAGTTGATGATTTTGGCATCTACCAGGTCCTGCACCTTATGCTTGAAGGCTTTGCAGTTCTCGGTTGTGTGGCCTGGTGCCCCTGAGTGGAAATCGTTAGTGGCATTTGTGTCGTACCCTGGTGGAGGTGCCCCTGTCAAGGGAGCCATCGTCCTCTTCTGGACCAACTAAAGCTGAAGCAAGGTCTGCAAGAGTTGCGCGTACGACATGGGCGGTGCCTCGAAGTGACGGTTTGTCAAAGATGCCCGATTCTGGTACTTTCTATACCCCTGTTGATTCGGTTGCTGCTGCTGCTGCTGCGGCTGCGGAGCCGCTGGGATATTTATACTGGCTACCTGCTGCTGAGGGCCCTTGCCCTTTCTTCGAGCGTTGGTCACAGCGCTCACTTCTCCTTCTCGTCGTTTACCAGCATAAGGTTTCTTTCCACCTCCTCCAGCTGAGGATGACTCGCCTTGAATTTTCCCGATCTTGATTCCATTCTCGACGTGCTCGCCCATGATAATGAGAGCTGAGAACGTCCCAGACATACCGCTGACTAACTTTTCATAGTAAACCCCTGGGAGGGTAGCTACAAACATCTGCACGAACTCTCGTTCAACCATCGGCGGTTGAACCCGAGCGGCCAACTCACGCTACCGCTGGGCGTACTCCTTAAATCCTTCGTTATTCCTCTGCGATAGGTTCTGCAGCTGGACTCGGTTCGAGGCCTAGTCGCTGTTGTACTGGTAATGGTGCACAAACGCTTCAGCGAGATCCTTCCATGTGCGCACGCAAGTGGGCTCCAGACCCATGTACCACTCGAGGGATGGCCCGGAAAGACTGTCTTGGAAGAAGTGCATCAACAACTTCTCGTCCTCCGAATAGGCAAACATCTTCCTGTAGTACGACCTCAGGTGGACACGAGGGCAAGTGGTGCCCTTATATTTCTCAAAGTCAGGCACCCTGAACTTAGGAGGTACCTTGAAGTCAGCAATTAATCCCAGCTTGGACATATCAACGCCCAAAGTATTCTGATTCTCAATATCTCTCATTTTGTCTTCAAGTGCTTTGAATCTAAGCTGTGCTTCAGCATTCAGCTCCCCTTCAGCACCCTTCTGAGAGAATACATCATCTTGGTGATCCTCAAGCCATGGTTGAGGCACAAACAAATTCTCGACGCCAGCATTGCCGTTGCTCGGCCCGATGTTGACATTACCTCCCAGACTCCCATTACCGACGCCTGCCGTATTGAGTCCGATGTTGGCCATCACATTACCATGTGCACTGCCGTTGCCCCCGGCCACGGGGACACCGTTCTGCGGAGTTTCAACTGGTGGAGGAGTAGGCACGGTCCCACCGTGGAGCACGTCGTTGCTATCAACCCTGGAGATCAAAGGTTGAACCAAAGTTCTGAGCTGATCTTGGCCATTGGCGACCACCTGCATGAGTTCCATGAAGCGATCCATCCTTTCGCGGAGCTCCTGAACATCGGCCTGCACTTGATCCATGATTCTGGTCTGATTAGCTCTAGTAGGATATCGGTGAATTAGTCTCTGATCAATCCTGGAACCACCGGAAACAACCTGGGACACCTGTAAACCTGAAAAAACCTGTAAACACTAAAGGGTTAGGAAAAACAACAAAATGCTCATCATGCACATGCTTCATGCAAATGCATGCGTGTGTCTGTGTGTTTGGGGAGATTTCCCCCGATCCTAGTGCCTGAGTGCCAGTGCTGATAATAATAATAATAAGAAGTCCGAGTCCAATCAGGGAAACAACAATCTCATATATAAAGAAAGCCTATCAAGGCAGTACATAGCATCAGCGAGTACAAGATGAATCAACAGCGTGACCTCAGCCAACAAGCCTGGTGATGGTCAGCATACAACAATGATCAAAACAAAAGGGAATACAAATAGTCAAGTACGGCCACGAGCGCGATACTCTTCTAACAACCCGTTCGTCTCTGGATGATCCGACAGAGTGAGCAACCCCTCGACGAGTAATCCCCTCTGCACAATGGTATACTGAAGTCCTTCAACCGAACTTTCCCATGCTCCTTCGCCGAAGCAATCTTCTAACTTCCGCTTTTTGGACTCAAACGTCAGCTTGCGCTCCTTCAGGTTAGCGAGAGCTTTGTTGAGCTGGCCTTCGGCGGCGTATCTGCGTGCGGTTTCTTCATCAAACCTCTTTTCATTGTCCTTCACCTGGGCTTCCAGCTTGGAGATCTGCAGCATCAGCTTATCCTCTCGCTCTTTCCTGGTGGCCAGGGAAGCCTTCCAGTGCTGGTTGAACTTGGATATCCTCCGATATGCTTCGTCCAAGTGTTGCTTCTTCGTAGCCAGTACGTCGTTGACAACTTTGAAGTCTTGACCCATGCGTTCACGCTCGGCTATCTGCTTAGTCAGGTCTGTACCCAGCTGGTTCACCAACTCTGTCTGCCTTTCGAAAGAGTGAACGGCTTCATTCCTCTCACTTCGGAGCTGAGCTAATTCCTTCTCCAGTTCTTCGTTCGCCCGCTTCAATTCATCCCGCTCAGCTAACACCTGATTATGCTGCTGAATGGGCTCAGTAGTAGGCTCTTCGATTATTGGAGGGCTTTCTGGCTTGGCATGAGGAAACGACATCACTATAGCCTCGGCCCTGGCTCTGATCCAAGTCACGTACGGAGGGTAGGCTTGATTGTTGCTTTTTCCCAGCAAAGGCTTCCCTCGCTTACTGATACCATTCCACGCGCGCTGAAGCTTGGACAACAAATCCCCCTCTAGAATACCAGTGAGGTACAAAGATTCCTGTACCTCTTCATCCTTCGGCGGAGTTCTCAGAGCATACGCGAACTGTCGAACCAGCAAGGACTGATTGTAGTTTATACAACCCTTCCTACCTATCAAAGGCACATTTGGAAACCCGCTGCAACTGAAGATCACCTCAGTACCTAACATGTCTTTGTCGAACCAGTCAATATCCTCTGCAGATAAACTCATCAGACGCTCAGGCCACTCAGCTGTGGCTGTAGACAAGACAAAAGGACCCCTCTTGGGCAGATGGCTATCAAGCCATTTGTACAACAAGGGTACACAGCATGAGACGTTCTTCCCCCTCCTGTTCTCGTTTTTGTAGTAGACTGAATGATAGAATTCTCCTATCAAGGTAGGGACTGGATTTCCTGAAGCAAAGATATGAAATGCATCAAAGTCTACAAAATCGGGCATATTAGGGAACATAATGATGTCGTATATGCATAGAGCGAGGATGGCATTGAACGCGACCCAACATTCGTCCTTGGCACACTGCTGAGCCTTACCCACCAGAAACTGCAAGGAGAACCCAGGAACCTTGTTCCAACTAGTCAATACTAACTCGGAGGCGTCCAGGTGAAGTGAAGGAGCTAAACCAGCCAGATCAGGCTCAACATCCATGTGAACAAAAGGAATCTGCCTCTTGATAGGCACACCTAGCAAATCAGCATATTCTTCCAGCGTAGGCGCGAGAACAAAGTCCTGAAAAGTGAAACATCTCAGTGGAGGGTCGTAGAACTGCAGCAGAGCGTGCAACCCATTCAACTCGAACACAGAAGGCTTATAAGCCAAACTGAGCAACCTGCCGTAAGATCCTCTAAACTCATCCCTCACAGAATCATCTGCTAAAGCTATCAAACCAGTCAGCTTAACCACGTCGGGGGCAGGGAACCTGTAAGCCACGGTCTTCCTCAGAGAGCCCATAACAATACAATAGGAGGCAAGAAATCCTGGATCGGGGAAAACGGTACCTGCAACACAGACACACGTTAATGAAATGCAAATGAATATGCAAACTAATGCAAAATGCAGTCATGCAATAATAGGTCAAGGCAACTGGTGCTGTGGAGATTCTGTATCAACAACCACTGATAAGAAGGAAACCCCGGTGTAGGACCACAAATCTGATCTGCCAAGAACAACCATCTGATAGGACCATATACATAGGATCATAATTCTGCTCTGTCAAGAACAAATGTCTGATAATAAGGACCTCGGATGTAGGATCAAGAAATATCTGCTGATGAGGTCTTCAGACCCCAATCAAAAATCTGCTCTATCAAGAACAAACATACAGCTGCTGATGAGATCTTCAGACCCCACTCAAAAATCTGCTCTATCAAGAACAAACAACATCTGCTGATGAGATCTTCAGACCCCACTCAAAAATCTGCTCTATCAAGAACAAACAACATCTGATGATAAGATCTTCTGATCAAAACCTGCTCTATCAAGAACATACAAATCTACAACTGAGAAACCCTGGTACCAATAAAACTGATTCACTGTCAAGAAAACCAGGTAGTCTGAAGGTCACGGTTTCCTGCAATAAACCCAACCCTGCTCACAGGTATGGACCTAAACTGACTCAAGTTCGGCATCCTATGCGTTCATCAGCGTCACAGACATTCAAGAGGGGTGATACGATACCAAGAAGGTGTGGCATCACCAGCTCATGAAGCGGCCTCACTCGGCTGAATCACAAATGATCGGTCCCCAGAGTCGACAATCCACCAAACCAGCAACCGTCTCAACCCAAAGGGTTGAAAGAGAAGCCAACCGGATGAACCTCGTCTGAGCGTGGATTTCATGAGACACTAGTGCCTGCAAAGCAAGCACGCGCCCACTAATTTCCACTCTAAGTCTATAGTGCACTCGAGCCTGGGTCTGGCTTCTCACTCATCAGAACTCCAATCCCACAACAACACAGATAATCATATCATGCTGAAAATAAAATGCAGGAAATAAAGTACGAGAAGTAAAATGCGATAAATAAAAGCAACCCAACAAGTAAACATACAAGCGTTAGGATTGACTCGCATAGGGAACCAGAGATTCTGAGTTCGATCCCCAGCAGAGTCGCCAGCTGTCGCTTGCGCGAAAATAAGGTGCCGGAACAACAGAAGACTCGCCACCTTTCGTTGTTTATCCCTCAGAGCGGGAAAGGAAACGATCGGAAAAAACCTGACGAAAAGGGTAAGACAAGGTCGTCGCAACCATTGTCTGGGTTCGGGAGTCGGTTATGCAAGGGGATGGTATTAGCACCCCTCACGTCCGTCGTACTCGACGGGATCCACGCTTGTTGTGTTTACTTGGCGGGTTGGTTTCATCTATCTACCTATCAAGGCTGGCTTAAACAGAAAAGAAAATGACTCGGCAAAGCGTCGCGCTTTATGCCTAAGTATTCTCATCAGAGAAAGAGAAATCAGAGTCAACATAGTTCGGCCTACGACGGGTTATGGGGGAAGGTAGCTCGCTAATACATCAGTATTGTGCCTACGTACTCTCAACAGGCATGAGAGATCAGAGCTCACGTAGTTCGGGAAACTACGATTTATTTCCTGTCTTTTACGAAAGAAGTGTTTTTTATTGTGTTTGCGATTTCAATCGCACTAGAGACTATGACCTGAGAGTGAATGCGTCGCATGTCACCCAAAGGGTACCATACTAAACATCCAGACTGTGGAAAAGAAACTCTCCCACAATCCTTTCTCAGATAGCTTAAGGCTCATAACGTATGAAAGAAATCATTCATGATTACTGTATCTTAAACTGTTTTGAGATGAGAAGAGAACAGGCCCAACTAGGAGGGAGACTATCAAGTCCTACTGTTGTCATGCCATGGATTCATCCTATGGTCAAGGTTTGAACAGGGAACTCCTAGAAGTTGTCATGCATAGGTTTCAACCTAAAGTTCTGTCATCAATTCCTTATCAAAGGAAATGAGAGTCCTAAGGGATCATGTCAATGATACACCAAAACAGACAAAGCATCAGCTTTAAACAGTAAAATGCATGCAATGCAAGTGAGGGAGGAAATGTGTGTGGGGCTTCAGCCTCCACAAGCTCATCTCAACCTCAAGCCAGAATGGATAACAGCAATCATACTAAAATATAAAACAACATGCTATCAAGCAATACAGTAAACTGCAATCATACAGATAAAATGAAATAAATGCCATCAGGCAAACAAACCACATGGGCAAGGGAGCTGGGCTCTACTGAATACCCGCAAGCAAAGCCACACAGTAACAATACAAGCAGAGGGAGCAACTCAACCTCTAGTTCAATCATGCTCCTAGATTCTACTTATTATAGATATGAACCTATTCTAATGCATCAAGCAAGTCAAACAAAACACATCAATACAGAGAAGAAAAAAGAAAAAGAAAGCAGATACTCTCCCAGCTTCAGCTCTTCCAACAGCAATGCAGTCTTCAGACTTCAATCACTCTTGACAAATATCAATTTGCTTTTCCAGGTCTCAACCCTTCAACATAAGTTTCAACTTATCTTCTCTGAGCTTCAGCTCCTTGATCAGCTCCACCTTCAGGCTTCACTATCAACCACAAGTATCAACTTGTTCTTGTTGCTCTTCAAGCTTCAGCTGGAATGGCAATACTCAAGGATTCATCCTCTTCAACACTCTTCAATGAAATCTTCATCTTCACACTCAAGCTCTGCATCTCTCAAGATAATCAAACCAGAGGAAATCACTTACTGGATAAGCTGGGGATATTGAACTGCTTATTGACCACCAAAGGTGACCTATAAGGGTTCAACAACAAAGGAATGGTTCCCTCAAAAGTTCTACTCCCTAGGTACATCACTTATCCCTCCAAAGGAGAGAGGTGAATACCATGGAAGGACTTTGAATCATAGGGAGGAATGGAGGTGAAAGATACCATCCATGTTTAAGAAAGAAGTTAATTAGGTCTAAACTCTTCCTAATCCTTAAACCTAAAACAACAACAAAACAAACAAAACCAAGCTCTCAAGCTCCTCAATCCATCTTCAAGTCTTCTACTATGCTCCTCGATTATCTTACTATGCTCCTCAATGCTCCTTAGAACAATACCAAGCTCTCCAAGCCCACAAATCAAAGCAAACAAGAATACAAACCCACAAGGGCAACGCAAACAATCATCCACTACAAAAATCATCTAAAAATAGTATACCACTATATTAGAACCTAATATAATTTCTAGGGGATCCTACATACCTACCCTTAATACCCTTATATGTCCCAATATCTAACTTGACTTAGAAACCCAAAATTCTAATGTTATTGTGGACCTATGTTAAGGATTAACCTAATTCTACACAACCTAATGTCTTCTAATCAAAACTAACCTAAAATTCATCACAAAATTATGGAATAAATCCAGGGGGAAGCTAAGGCTAATATCTAACTATCCTAAAAAGAATGGCCTAAAAATGTTAAGGGAAATACCTAAACAAAATTCTACAAATTCATGTATCAACATAAAAGAAATAAAATGCAATTAAAGTAGAAAATGCACAAAAAATATTAAACATGCATGAAATGAAAATATTTTTATTTTATAATTTTCTGGACATTAATATGAAATAGGAGCAAAAATTCCCATTTAAAAATCATTATTTTTCCATTTATTATGATTTTTCAAAGATTGAAATAAAATGGAGAAAATAAAAATGAAAATATTAAGAGATGTGGTGCAGATAGTAATGCAATGCAGTTCAAATTAACAATGGGCTGAAAATAGGGGTGCAGAAAGTAATGCGCGCTGGGCCCAATTCAATCAGAAAATCAATTAACAAAAATAAAAGAAAAAGGAAAAAACCAAAGTGCACTTAGTAAAGGAAACTAGTTCAAATAGTCACTAGGCCGTGGGTGGGGGTGTGTATAGTTGTGTCTGGCAACTAAAGCCCAAAGCTCCTTTAATGAAACAGAGCGTTTCATGACTAACTCAGAACTCCTTCATATGCTGAGGTTTAATCAAGGCCGTTGGATATTGGAAATGTCAACGATTCAAACACGATCTCACGATAGAGACTTCATCTTCTTCCTCTGGCTCGTGGATGGAGGGAAAACTCCATTGAACAGAACTTCAAATATCATCGTCACCCTCACTCGGGTTCTCTCCATATCTCATCAAAACTCATCACTTAAAATACAAACATGCTCCATTTTCAATGCTGAACATGACCATCCTCTTAGAATCAATTGATAGGCCCTCTAGCTCTGAACCCGATAGCAACTTCAAATTATGCTTGGAAATCAAAACTCAAGATTCTTGAAATTGTTTACACTAAAATGTTCACCTCCTATCGCTGGTCAACTTCCACTAAAGAACTAAGATTATTACTCAAGATTCAAGGAGTTCTTGGTCATCAAAGAAACGGTGTCCATAATCTAATCTTCACCAATTGCCTTCTAACTCTCCAAAATCCATCACCTATGTGTCTCTAACCTTTCTACACTAACAAACTAACCTAATTATGCATAAAACATGGTGTAATGAAGAATTTGCAAACCTGGTAAATCTTGATGAACAGATGATGAAATCCTCCACTTCAAGCCTTGAAACTCTTCAGAAAGTTTCCTTAGATGCTAATCTTGCTACTGTTTGCAACAATTTTGATGGAGGAAGCCTCAATCTCAGAATTCGATTCTGACTTGCTACCTTGAAAGTTCAATCACCAACTCTTCAATTCACCATGGATTTGCTCTCAAATCAATCCGCACAACTTCACTATGATCTATGGAATGTGTTTGAATGGAAAAAAGGAATGGAAATGGTGAAGAATATAGAATTGGAACTTGACTTGCAATGGAAGATTTTTGATCTCACTCTCTCTGTAACGCCCGTTTATTTTAATTAAATTTTTTATGAATTGTTGGTGTTCCTTTATGTGGGAGTGTGTCTGGGTGGAGTTGGTGGATGCCCTTAGACTGTAAGAATTATTAATAACGATTGGAGTTTAATATTAGTATAATATAATTAATAATTAGTGATAATTTAATAATTAATAGTAATGTTATTATTATTATTATTATTTTTATTATTATTACTATTATTATTATTACTATTATTATTATTTTTATTATTATTATTATTATTATTATTACTATTAGTATTAATATTATTATTGGTGGAATATTATTACTATTATTATGAATATTATTATTAGTGGGAGAATAATATTTGTAGTATTATTATTATTGGATTTAAATAATAAAATAAGAAATAAGGGATTAAAGGAAATAGAGAAGTTTTTGGGAAAGAGAGGAGGACACGATAAATTGCCAGAAAAAGGATTTTGGGAGAAAGAGGGTTTTCACGATAAACTGCTCAGAAAACCAAATTTGAGGAAAAAAGTTGAAGAGAAGGAAAGAGGAAGGTGGCTGTTGAGAGAAATGGAGAGCAGATAATCATCCATCAGGGAATTGGAAGATAGTTGCAGAAAAGTCGCCGGAGAGCAAAACCAGAACCGGAATCGGAAGTGTGGAATTGGCCTCTATTCTAAGGTAAGGGTGGGGTTCAATTCTATAACCGTGGGTATGATCAATTTCATGTAGGGAATTGATTCATAGGTATAATTTCCGTTAATCGATAAATGTTAGGGACGAGGTTTTTCTATGTAAGAACGAATGTGTTATATACGATGCTCTAAGGTTTTCCTAATGGGGCAAATACGTAGTAATGTTCCCGTAGTGATGTCCTCGTAGTAACGTTACCGTAGTAATGTTCCCGTAAGTTGAAGAAAGAAATATTAAAGATTAATGTCCCCGTAGTAACGTTACCGTAGTAATGTTCCCGTAGTAATATTCCCGTAGTAACGTTACCGTAGTAATGTTCCTGCAAGTTGAAGAAACGTTCCCGTAAGTCGAAGAAAGAAATATTAAGGATTAATGTTCCCGTAAGTCGAAGAAAGAAATATCAAGGATTAATGTTCCCGTAGGTTGAGAAATATTAAGAGAATATTAAAGGTAAATGTTCCCGTAGGTTGAGAAATATTAAGGGAATATTAAGGGTAAATGTTCCCGTAGGTTAAGAAATATTAAGGGAATATTAAGGGTAAATGTTTCCTTAGGTTGAGAAATATTAAGAGAATATTAAGGGTAAATGTTCCCGTAGGTTGAGAAATATTAAGAGAATATTAAGGGTAAATGTTCCCGTAGGTTGAGAAATATTAAGGGTTAATGTTTGTCTACGCCTGCATTAATGTTTATGTCGTTAGTTATGTAGTAATGTTGGGAATCGGTGCCGACACGCGCTAATTTCCCATTTGTTGAGAAAATGTTATTATAATATTTTCCTTGGATTACGTGGATAAGTTGTAGTTATATTACCCGTATGAAGGTATATGAAAATGTGTTGAGTTCTTATTTGTAGTAATGATGTTGTCAGTTGTTCTCTGACATGAAAATGCTGTTGAGTTCTCGATTGTAGAGACGAGGTTGCTTTTAACTGTTCTCTGCGAAAATGTATTAGAGTCTTATTCGTAGGAACGATACTGTTGGTAGTTCTCTGATATGAACAGATTGAAATGGTGAGTCCATAATATATGCAAAATGTGATGTTTCTGTTATGGATAATTGGTTGTAGGCGTGATGCCTTGTTGCACGGTTGTTGCACAGTTGTTTTTGTTGTTGTGTTATAGTCCATAATAGTTGCATCTCATAGCATAGAATTTGGCCTGGATTGGCGACGGTTGTGCCTGTATTGGCGTTATTTGGAGTGTTGGCTCCTAGATGGGTTCGGGGTGTTGGCCCTGTCCTGAGTTTTGGAGTGTTGGCTCCTAGATGGGTTCGGGGTGTTGGCCTTGTCCTGAGTTTTGGAGTGTTGGCTCCTAGATGGGTTCGGGGTGTTGGCGCTGTCCTTAGTTTTGGAGTGTTGGCTCCTAAATGGTACCACATGCATATGCACAGTTGAGTCGCATTGATGAGTCGCATTGTTGAGTTGCGTTGTTGAGTTATTTTGATGAGTTGCTGAGATATGATGATAATTGTTGTGGTTATGAATAATGAATTGTTGCAATTTAATTATTACTAATATTTATGCGAACTGCTGGAATTATAATGCTGTGATAATATTCTGACATGACTTTTATCATGACTTATGTTATATTGTTGATATCTCACCCTTTATGCTGTATGTTACCTCCGTTGGTGGTAATTTGCAGGTAACTCGGAAGAAAGTGTAGCTTTATGTTTAAGGTCGTTGGTCGCTCTGATACGTAGCACTCTGGGGGGGATGAACGATTAAAGTTATTGTTTTAATTGAATTCCTTGTTGCTGAATTTTATTAAGTACTATGGCAAATAGATTGGTTGTTTCTGATAATGCCAAATGTTGCTTGGATGCATAGTTGTTTTAGCGAATTGATGCAAGATAATTACTTGCTGAATTTTAATGGAATTTAATTAGTACGAATCGTTGGAAGCGTATTATAACATGGCGTTTATGATTAAAATGTTAAACAAGTTACCGTTGTTTGTTCATCTGAATTTTGTGTTACGTGTGTTAGTAAATGAGCTTTTGCAGGTGTATGTGTTTTGGTTAAGTGTAGAATGTGACATCTCTGCTGCGTCTGAGAATTTGGGAGCGTGACGGTCGTCACAGCTCCATGACGCTCGTCATGACCGTGACGGTCGTCATGAGATTTTATTTGCTTATGTTGTTTATCTTATTTCCGCGATAGTTTAGAGTGGGGTGTTACAATTGGTATCACAGCCTGGTTGGTCCGTCCGACCAAGTTGTTTAATGTTGTGTGTTCCCTGGTATGCGACATGTGTGTGAAAACACTGTCGGTACATGTTGTGTTGTGGAACCTTTGTCTGCAGGAGTGAGAATGATTCAAGTGGGAGAGAAGCTTGTGCTTCTCCAGGATGCTGCAAGTGTGGAGTTGTAGCTCGGTGTGTGGTTGAACGGTCTTATAGTTTGGTAAAGATGGTTTATACCCCATCATGATTTTCGGCAGTCTATTGACAAATTGAGGAACTGATCAGCCTTGATCTCTTGTTGATAGTAGTTGGGATTGTGTTTGATGGGATATATGTGTCTTGCAAGCTTGGATGGCGTGAGCAATGAATTGCCTTGAGTTAGGCTAAGTGCTTAAGAATTGTTTTGACGAGTCGACGCAGGACGGTGTTTAAGTGTTTAATTTGATGGGAATTTTTGATTTATAATGAAAGTGAGAAGTTGGCGATTTGCCAATTAATTGTGGTTGACTGGAAGTTATCCTGACAAGATAGGGATATACAGCCAAGAAGTGAAGTGGAGTTGTGATCGACTTAGTTGCGGAAACTAATTCGATATTGAGAGCTCCATGTCTGTTGGATGGTCAAAGAACTAAATTGATTGAGTAGCTTTGAGACTTGTGTCTGGTGTGTGTGCTAAGGCCACAGAGTGTGAAATTGTTGTCGTATGTCGAATTCCGAGATCGCAGCTTTTTACGGAATCAATGTTTTTACGGATGAAAGTTGGAATAGATTACACCGTTGTGTCGGGTAATGTTAGGCCATGATCGAGTATGCTTGTTTTATCGAATTTGATGGATTTTTGTAAGTTTTTGCATTTTTGGAGATTTGAGGATTTAAGATTCGGATTAAAATCGAAAGTCGTAGATTTCACGTTTGATGGTGCTAAATCACTAATATATGTTTGGTATGAATGAGTATGTGTTTGTTTCGAAGAAAATAATTGAATCGGTTGGATTTTCGGGCGAAAATGCTCAAACCCGTAGCAGCTTTTATGCAGAAAAATTTTGTTTTGGAGAAACTTTGAAAATTCATATCTCTTGATCCGTAAGTCGGTTTTAGTCCCCGTTCGAAGTGTTAGAAAGCTAACGAGAGGCTCTTTCTAGGAAAAAAATTTTTGAGGCCTGTACCTGGTTCAATTATAGCAGAAAATTGAAAATGTATCATGTGTTGATTTTTGCCGAACCCGACAGGACCATTTGTTGTGTTTATGATGCCTTGTTGATATGATAAGTGAAACGTCAGCGAGTTTTGGGTTATGTTTTAAGGCAACTTGAAGTACATAAGAGGAATCACCTGACGAGTGATTTAAAGTTGGTTGTTGTTGTGGTAGTGTCGGAGTTGGAAGCTCGATTAGTTAGTTTGAGATTTGACATGTTTGGTGACCTCAAGAGCTTAAGGTATTTATTTGATTTGGAAGAGTCGAATATGAGGCAGAGAAAATAATTGAGACTCCGGAATGGATTATGGTTTCAGATTGAATTACCATTCGGGAAAATCAAAACGTGGTAGCTTATGCATTGACTTGGAAATCCTTGCATATGCCGATGATGATGGTGAAAAGAGTTAGAACTGATTGAGCAATTTTGTGGTATGAATTGGTTTGTGAAGAGACTTCTTATGGAGTTAAGCTTAGTATGTTGGACCTTACTAGTGGTATTCTTGACGAGATTCGATAAGGTCAGAATTCTGGTTTGAGTTGGTAGATTGGTTGAATCTGAGGAACTAAAGTCGAAGAGATGATTTTCAGATTAATGGAAATAGTATCATGAGATGTCGTGATAGAGTTTGTGTTCTAGATATTATTAAGTGGAATAAGAGTATTGAGGTAGATGGAGTATCCATCCCGGTGCTATGAAGATGTAACCGGATTTGAGGAAATTATTTTGAGGGTCATAGTTGAAGAGATAAGTGGTTGAGTTAGTATATGCTGGATAGACTTGTTAGAAGTCGAAGAATAAAATTCAGAGACCGTTGGGTCTGATGCAACCGTTGAATATTCCAGAGTGGAGATCGGATAGTATTCCCATGGATTTGGTGTTGGGTTTTCCGAAGAACTTGAGGGATATGATTTTACTTGAGTGATTTTGGATAGAATGACTAATTTGGCTCTTTTCTTAACAAGTGAGATTAATCATTCTATGTTGAAGCTAGCTGAGATTGTGCAAGAGACGACTGAAAAGATCCAAAGGATCCAAGAAAGACGTGCTTTGAGAGTTACGATAGTAACTGGTGTTGGTCAAGCTTGAAGTCTCGGAAGCACACTGTGTTTTGTGATCTGTACCAGAGTGGCGCAACAGAAGCGTGGGAAAAATAGCAGGTTAGACCGTTTTACCGTTGTCACTCATGGGAATTTGCATGATGTGGTATGTGCCTAAGTTGAAGAAGTACATTGATTCAGATGGATGGTGTAAAAGTGAAAGGCAATTTGACTATTGAGGCGTTGCTAATTCAGGTGGATGAACGAGAAGCAACTTTGAGGTGAAGAGATTGCTTTGGTGAAAGTGGTCTGGTTGGGAGTTGTTTGATTGAGGTAATTTCGAGGACGAAATTCTTTTAAGTAGGGGAGAGTTGTAACGCCCGTTTATTTTAATTAAATTTTTTATGAATTGTTGGTGTGCCTTTATGTGGGAGTGTGTCTGGGTGGAGTTGGTGGATGCCCTTAGACTGTAAGAATTATTAATAACGATTGAAGTTTAATATTAGTATAATATAATTAATAATTAGTGATAATTTAATAATTAATAGTAATTTTATTATTATTATTATTATTATTATTATTACTATTATTATTATTACTATTATTATTATTTTTATTATTATTATTATTACTATTAGTATTAATATTATTATTGGTGGAATATTATTACTATTATTATGAATATTATTATTAGTGGGAGAATAATATTTGTAGTATTATTATTATTGGATTTAAATAATAAAATAAGAAATAAGGGATTAAAGGAAATAGAGAAGTTTTTGGGAAAGAGAGGAGGACACGATAAACTGCCAAAAAAAGGATTTTGGGAGAAAGAGGGTTTTCACGATAAACTACTCAGAAAACCAAATTTGAGGAAAAAAGTTGAAGAGAAGGAAAAAGGAAGGTGGTTGTTGAGAGAAATGGAGAGCAGAGAATCATCCATCAGGGAATTGGAAGATAGTTGCAGAAAAGTCGCCGGAGAGCAAAACCAGAACCGGAATCGGAAGCGTGGAATTGGCCTCTATTCTAAGGTAAGGGTGGGGTTCAATTCTATAACCGTGGGTATGATCAATTTCATGTAGGGAATTGATTCATAGGTATAATATCCGTTAATCGATAAATGTTAGGGACGAGGTTTTTCTATGTAAGAACGAATGTGTTATATACGATGCTCTAAGGTTTTCCTAATGGGGCAAATACGTAGTAATGTTCCCGTAGTGATGTCCCCGTAGTAACGTTACCGTAGTAATGTTCCCGTAGTAATATTCTCGTAGTAACGTTACCGTAGTAATGTTCCTGCAAGTTGAAGAAGCGTTCCCGTAAGTCGAAGAAAGAAATATTAAGGATTAATGTTCCCGTAAGTCGAAGAAAGAAATATTAAGGATTAATGTTCCCGTAGGTTGAGAAATATTAAGAGAATATTAAAGGTAAATGTTCCCGTAGGTTGAGAAATATTAAGGGAATATTAAGGGTAATTGTTCCCGTAGGTTGAGAAATATTAAGGGAATATTAAGGGTAAATGTTCCCGTAGGTTGAGAAATATTAAGAGAATATTAAGGGTAAATGTTCCCGTAGGTTGAGAAATATTAAGAGAATATTAAGGGTAAATGTTCCCGTAGGTTGAGAAATACTAAGGGTTAATGTTTGTCTACGCCTGCATTAATGTTTATGTCGTTAGTTATGTAGTAATGTTGGGAATCGACGCCGACACGCGCTAATTTCCCATTTGTTGAGAAAATGTTATTATAATATTTTCCTTGGATTACGTGGATAAGTTGTAGTTATATTACCCGTATGAAGGTATATGAAAATGTGTTGAGTTCTTATTTGTAGTAATGATGTTGTCAGTTGTTCTCTGACATGAAAATGTTGTTGAGTTCTCGATTGTAGAGACGAGGTTGCTTTTAACTGTTCTCTGCGAAAATGTGTTAGAGTCTTATTCGTAGGAACGATACTGTTGGTAGTTCTCTGATATGAACAGATTGAAATGGTGAGTCCATAATATATGCAAAATGTGATGTTTCTGTTATGGATAATTGGTTGTAGGCGTGATGCCTTGTTGCACGGTTGTTGCACAGTTGTTTTTGTTGTTGTGTTATAGTCCATAATAGTTGCATCTCATAGGATAGAATTTGGCCTGGATTGGCAACGGTTGTGCCTGTATTGGCGTTATTTGGAGTGTTGGCTCCTAGATGGGTTCGGGGTGTTGGCCCTGTCCTGAGTTTTGGAGTGTTGGCTCCTAGATGGGTTCGGGGTGTTGGCCTTGTCCTGAGTTTTGGAGTGTTGGCTCCTAGATGGGTTCGGGGTGTTGGCCCTGTCCTTAGTTTTGGAGTGTTGGCTCCTAAATGGTACCACATGCATATGCACAGTTGAGTCGCATTGATGAGTCGCATTGTTGAGTTGCGTTGTTGAGTTATTTTGATGAGTTGCTGAGATATGATGATAATTGTTGTGGTTATGAATAATGAATTGTTGCAGTTTAATTATTACTAATATTTATGCGAACTGCTAGAATTATAATGCTGTGATAATATTCTTACATGACTTTTATCATGCCTTATGTTATATTGTTGATATCTCACCCTTTATGCTGTATGTTACCTCCGTTGGTGGTAATTTGCAGGTAACTCGGAAGAAAGTGTAGCTTTATGTTTAAGGTCGTTGGTCGCTCTGATACGTAGCACTCTGGGGGGGATGAACGATTAATGTTATTGTTTTAATTGAATTCCTTGTTGCTGAATTTTATTAAGTACTATGGCAAATAGATTGGTTGTTTCTGATAATGCCAAATGTTGCTTGGATGCATAGTTGTTTTAGCGAATTGATGCAAGATAATTACTTGCTGAATTTTAATGGAAATTAATTAGTACGAATCGTTGGAAGTGTATTATAACATTGCGTTTATGATTAAAATGTTAAACAAGTTACCGTTGTTTGTTCATCTGAATTTTGTGCTACGTGTGTTAGTAAATGAGCTTTTGCAGGTGTATGTGTTTTGGTTAAGTGTAAATTGTGACACCTCTGCTGCGTCTGAGAATTTGGGAGCGTGACGGTCGTCACAGCTCCATGACGCTCGTCATGACCGTGACGGTCGTGACATCCATGACGGTCGTCATGAGATTTTATTTGCTGCACTCTGAATTGTTTCTGTTGTTTATCTTATTTCCGCGATAGTTTAGAGTGGGGTGTTACACTCTCTTCTCTACACCAACTCTCACCAACCTTGCATCTGAGCAAGTTACACATGTTATATAGAGTGGTTTAGAATCATCTAGAACCATCTAGGACCATCCAATGAGTATTGGAAATCTCATGTCATGACATTTTGATTTCACTTCTCACCATATGCTATCTCATGCCAAGCCTCTTGTAACCTTTGTAGCTGACTTGAAATTCTCCCCATATGATATTTATGGTGTGTTACAATGCATAACTAACTTGTTTATTGAGTTTCTTCATGTTTTGCTTTGGTGCCTTAAGATGCAAGTAAGCCATTTCCAAAGCAGCCCTAAGATCTAGATCTCAAATCAAAATTTTGGCTGAACCATTGTTCTTAGAATGTACTTTGGAGTCAAAATGACCTATTATATGACATGGTTTGGATGTATAACTAGTGATTTCCAATTTTCAATTTCAACTTATTTAACTTATGCCTCCATTTTAGGCCATTTTTATCACTTTTTGATACAAGCCTTTTCAACATCGCATGACATCCCTACTAGACTTAAAACATCATTCTAAGCAAGTTTGATGTTGAAGATTTTTCCATTTGAAGCTTGGAAGTAGGAGATATGGCCTTATGCTTGAAATGACCTATAACCTCCAAATGACCAAAATGCCCTTGACTTGTCAAATCCATAAGTTGAGTTCCACAAATCCTATCAAGGACTTATAGTACTCTATATAAAGCTAAGAAGATGCTCTACAACATTCATGTTGACCAAGAGTTCATAGGAATCATCCTACTAGAGCAAACGTTGGATGCAAGTTGGGTAACTTTCAAGGACCCAGATTCACATACCTCAGATGACCTGTAATTTGTCACAGTCATAACTTGAGCTCTACAAATCCTATCAAGGACTTATAGTACTAAAATTAAAGCAAAGAGCAAGCTCTACAACATTCATGTTATGGGGAAGATGAGATGACAATCACATCTTGAGCTAAACTGCCTTGAAGATAGGGATCAAACTAGGGGATTTTACACTGTCAATCCTAAGAAACCCTAGCTTAAAACTTCTCAAACTCCTCAATCATGATGAGTTGGTCTAGGAATCATCCTTATAGCATCTCAATACATCAATTTATGATCACATGGCTCTTGGATTAGGTCTCAACCCTCTCCAAATCATCAGTTGACCTAGGGTTGACCCAGTCAAACCCTAATTCCACCACTCATGGCTGAATCTTCTGAATCCTTGTACAATGAACTTTCTAGGCTTCATGATGGCTTTCAAGACATCTCATAAGCTTTCTGAAAGCTTCAAGTACACCCTCATAGTCTCAGAATCATCTGAGGAGCTCCCACAACTCTCAAGTTATGAGGCACACAACTTTGGTTTCAACCAATCTCTCTGAGGATCTCTTGAGTTTTCTGACAAAGATATCAATATTCGAACACTTGAATAACCTTCTTGGCTAGCTTCAAAGTCTCATATAACTCTTGATGGGTAAATAAATGTTGGTCAAATTTTGGGGTGCAACACTGATGTTCGAAAATATCTGAGTTCCATGACACCATTTGCATTTGCACTTCTTCTAACCATTCAACGAAATTCATTTTTTTCTTTTTGCAGACAACAACATGGTAAGAAGAGACATGCTTCGGGTTCCAGATCTGAGGTTGGGTCGTCTAAGGATGTTAACGAGACTTGTTCAAAATCCTGCTGCTTTCATAGTCAAATATGGGGACCTATTGCCATTGATAAGTGCTCCGATCAACGAGCCCATGTTGCAAGCCTTGGTCGAATTCTATGATACAACCTACCACTGCTTTATGTTTCCAGACTTTCAGTTACTTCCGACCCTCGAGGAGTATACTGCTTACTTGAAGATTCCATGGACTTTTACGCTCCCTTATGGAAAACCAAAGAAGAGGGACTTAGCTAAAGCCCTGCATATCAAGCTGGAAGACTTGCCACCAATGAGAGCGAAAGGAGGGTGGTACGGAATGGATGTCAGACCTCTAATGGAGATGGCTGAGTATCATTATGAAAGCAGAAACCTAGGCATTTTTTAGGAGATTCTGGCATTACTAATATATGGACTGTATCTTTTTCCAAGCAGTTACGACTTCATCAGCGAAGAGGCAATCCGCCTCTTCATCATCAAAAATCCGGTCAACACAATACTGGCTGACACTTATGTAGTCATCCACCGTTTCATCTTGTATGATTGTGGGCAATTCTCATGCTGTCTAGCACTCCTCGGCCGATGGTTTACTTCTCATCTGCCAAGGACTCATATCCTTTGGAGGCTTTCTACCAAAAGCGCGTGGGTTTGTAAACTCGTCACTCTCAGACACCATGACATCACATGGTATGACACCAGCATCGGTGACCAAGTCATGATTCCTAGCTACGGAGATTTCCCCAATGTGCCTCTCATTGGGATATAAGGGGTGATCACCTAGAATCCTATTCTCGCTCGGCGTCAACATGGGTATCCTACCGGACCAGAGCCCGAACTAGAACTGTTGAGGCCTTGCTTTTGTGAGACAAGTCGCAACCAAGAACTAGAAGAAAATGCTCAATATGCTCAAAGAGATCCACACCTCTTAGGCCTAACTCCCATGGAGAATGCAAGCTGTTTAACCACCAGGGGGTACCTGCTATGGTCAAAAGAAATTTCCTTAAACATGTTCTACACTCATGACTATGAGATAACCATGGAACCCGAGGTCCCCGCGACTAGAGAAGAGCTAAGATATGCTTTGATCAAGGCGCAAAGAGAGAACGAAGACCTGTGGGAGATTATCCGCCAGGACCAAGTTCATGTCAGAGTCCAAGAAGGAGAAGGATCATCTTGTTAGATTGATCTTTGTTTCACCATTTCCCTGCTTTCCCTAAAAAAGGATTGAAATCCTGTTTGTTGCATTTACTTTCATTTTCCTTGTAAGAAAGGTCTTGCTCTTTAGCAAGGGCCACTCTATTGTAATAGATTTCCAGCTATCAAATGAAAAACGCTTTTTAAGCATGTAGTTACATGTTGTTCTAACTTTTTTGTTTGTAAACAAAAAAATTGAATTTCCTTGAATGGCTTATGCACCCGCATTTGCATTTGCATGTCATCCTGCATCAGTCCTGCATTTGGGTTCCGCAGCTCATCCTTTGTTCTTGTTCAGAAGGAGATAAGGAGACACGTTGAGTACCCATAGATACAACACACGGTCCCAAGCTCAAAAGAAGATGGCAGATAACGACTAAAGGTTCTATCAAATGGATAATGACATTGAAGGGATCAAAGGGGACGTCAGCCAGATCATGGAAGTCCTCAACATAATCAAAGTGAAAATGGATACGCAACCTACAGTGATCTCCGAAGTTGCCACAACAGCGGCCAATGTCACAATAGCTCCTGTTACTTCAGCAGAGTTTCCCTACGGCATGTCCCGGGATTTTGTGTCGCCATTCAACAATATGCAATCTTCGAGTCTCAATCCCCTGATCGACTCAACAATCAGAAACCCTATTTTCACTCAAGCAGGTGGACCTACCACAGTACGACCAGTTTTCGCCAATCAACAGCCAATCTTTGATATACCCGATGGATCTGAAGCTAAGGACGAAAAACACGAAAAATTAAGAGTGGAGATGGACATCATGGCCAAAAGGACGAGGGCCATTGAAGGAAATCATGTCTTTGGATCTGATGCCAAGGATCTATGTCTGGTATCTGGATTGGTGTTTCCTCAGAAATTTAAAATGCCAATTTTCGAAAAATATGAGGGGGCCACTTGTCCTAAAGTGCACCTAATCATGTACTGTAGGCGGATGGCTCTGCATATTGAAAATGATAAACTGTTAGTACACTGTTTCCAAGATAGTCTTAAAGGGGCTTCGGCTAAGTGGTATCTCGGTTTAGATCAAGCTAAAATCCATAGTTTCCAAGACCTTTCAGATGCTTTTATTCAATAGTACAAGTACATCATGGACCTAGCTCCCGACCGCCGTCAGCTTCTCAGCATGACACGGAAAAATACTGAAACCTTTAAGGAGTATGCGCAAAGATGGCACGGAACTGCAGCACAAGTAGAGCCTCACCTTATTGAGAAGGAGTTGGCATACTGGTTTGTGGATACAGTTTGACCAGAGTTCTATGAACGTTTGATCAGCAGTGTTACAACAAATTTCTCTGATATTGTGGCAGTGGGAGTCAAGGTGGAAGCAGGTTTAAAGAGTGGAAAAATGACCACTCCAAATATTACCTCAGGCGCCAGCACGACAAAGAAGCCAGTCAACACTTTCCACAAAAAGAAAGAGGGAGAGGTAAGTGCAATCACATATGGAAAGAAAGCACATAGCTCACGAAGCCACCACCAACAGTACCAACCATCATATGTGGCGGCAGTGACCCCGGTTTTTCAACCTTCTTAACAGCATGGTCCCCAACCTGGGGCATCCAGCAATCAGCACCAGTATCAGCCTAGCAATCAACAACATTACCGCACCAATAATCAGCAACAATACCAGCAGCCGCAGGGTCAACAACCTCAGAACAGGGCCCCAAGGGCAAATTATCAAGCAAATAGGTCAAAGATATAGCCTATTCCAATGAGTTACACCGACCTGTTTCCCATGCTAATAGAAAGAGGGCTGGTTAAAACAAGAAAATTAGGTGCTCCAGCTAATCCACTCCCGTTCTATTACAATGCAAATGCTCGTTGCCCATTTCACGAGAAGGCTGCAGGCCACGACCTCGAAGGTTGCTTCGCCCTCCAGCATCTAGTTCGTGAACTAATTGAAAAGAGAATTCTATCCTTCGAAGATAATCACCCCAACGTAAAGAGTAACCCTCTTCCAAATCATGGTGGAGTCAACGCCATTACTGAAGATGGGGAGGGATCAGAAGACAAGAAAGTTACTACTGTTGGTGAGATCAAAGTGCCATTAGCAGACCTACACAAACGCCTCGCTCAGGCATGGTCCCTCAAGACATCTCATGAAGATTGCAAAGAATGTATGCTGAATCCTGAGGGTTGTGACGTTGTGAAAAAGGAAATTTGGGCTATGATTGAACAGGGAATGATAGAAATCACCCACCGAAAAAAAGGAAGAAGATGTGGCAGTCATCGAACCTGTGTTTAACATACCAGGAGAGCCCAACAAAAGAGCTGTATTCAGAGATGATAACAGTAACAAAAACTACAAGAACGTTCGGCCAGTATTTTGCGACGATGCACCCCCGAAATTCGGGAGGGGACAGACTAGGTTTGAGCCGAGGGGAGGATCCAAGCCTCACCCAAGAGCCGTAACACCAAAACAAGACTTTTCATGGTGTGAGGGGATTTTCAAAGAAACGAAACTAGCAAGTGTGGCCAAAATTGCCAATGGAAGCAAAATGACCCGGAGTGGTCGCGTCTACCAGTCTCGAACATATAATGAGACTCCTCCACCAGCAGTTTCTATTCAGAAAACTCCTGTTCCTCAGAAGCCTGTTCCAGAGGCAGCCACCGCCAAAGAACCTTTAGTTAGAGGAAAAGAAAGTCTCAAGAACGATGAAGAAGAATTCTTGAGAATCATTCGGCGAAGTGATTACAGGGTAGTGGACCAACTAAACCAAACACCCTCCAAGATCTCGGTCATGGATTTTCTTTTAAGCTCTCCAGCACACCGCCAAGCATTGCTCAAAATCCTCACACAGGCCCACGTCACTAAAGATATTACCGTGGGGCAGTTTGACTCCGTTATAGCAAATATCACTGCCTGCAACACTTTGAGCTTTGATGATAACGATTTGACAGCTGAGAAGCGTAAGCACAATCGTGCTTTACATGTGTCAGTCAAATGTGAGGAAGATACAATGTCCTGAGTTCTTGTCGACACGGGATCAACACTCAACGTAATGCCTAAAAGGACTTTTGCCAAGCTGGCATATCAAGGTGCTACCATGAGACCAACTTCTCTCATAGTAAAGGCATTTGACGGATCCAGGAGAACCGTGATAGGAGAAGTTGATCTTCCTATCCTAATTGGACCACAAATCTTCAAAGTCACCTTCCAGGTGATGGACATAAATCCGGTCTACAGTTGTCTATTGGGAAGACCATGGATTCACACAGCTGGCACTGTCACTTCCACTCTCCACCAAAAAATGAAGATTGTTGTGAATGACCAGTTGGTCATTGTCCATGGAGAAGAAGACTTAATGGTGAGAAACTTGTCATCATTCTGGTATATTGAGGCTGATGAAGATTCCCTTGAGACGACCTTCCAAGCACTAGAGATAGCTCACGTTGTTCTAGTTGGTGAATCAGACATAACCCGTGGCCCATCATTTACCTCTGCTCAAAGTATTAAGGCAACACTGAAAGCTGGAGTCCCATTGGGATGGGGAGAGGTCATCAAAGTCAACGTTCGAGCCAAAAATGATAGACAAGGGTTGGGTTACAAACCAACTCCAGAAGGCGAGCCAAAAGAAAGCACCATGAAGAAGAAGTCTTTAAAAGAGATATTCACCAGTGGCGGCATGCAAGTCAATGCCATTATTGCTGAAGATGAAAATGGTAATCTGGATCATCTAATAACCAGAGGAGGAGCAGCGTTGCACAATTGGGAGGCTGTGGAAGTTCCCATCTTTTTACCTTTAGAGTTATTCACTCTGCTTGTTAGCTTTGTGTTTTTCTTTAAAAATTCCTGGTCTTGCCCAAGGCCTGCGAATTATTTTGTATTGGCCCACTTTGAAAAATTTGAAAATCATTAATGAAATGTGTTTTTGTTAAAACTCTTGCTATTTGTTTTGCGCATCATTTTCACTCTTTTTGTTAAAAGAAAAATGGCAATCTTTTTTGAAAAAAAATAAAAAAACAACCCTTCATCTGCATGTCTGCGTGTGTGTGCCTAATTATTCCAAAATAAAACATGCAGAATACCTCCATCAACCACAGAATCCTATGATCCTTCGACTCCTTCTACTAGCAGTTCATTTGTCTTTCAAGCTGAAGAAGAGAATGACGAAGAGTTAGAAGTCCCCGAAGAGTTGAACAGAATGGCTGAATACAAAGATGTTTATCTCCAACCCCACAAAGAGCAGATTGAAGTCATCAACTTCGGGTCAGAGGAAGACAAAAGAGAAGTCAAGATCGGGGAATCATTAAGGCCAGAAATAAAAAACAAGCTGATAACCATCCTTAGAGATTTTGTTGACGTATTTGCTTGGTCCTACAAAGATATGCCAGGGTTAGATACCGACATTGTCATGCACAAGCTCCCCCTGAAGCCAGAATGTCCTCCGGTCAAACAAAAGCTTCGCAGGTCGAGACCAGACATGGCGCTTAAAGTCTGAGATGAGGTCAAAAAGCAAATTGATGCCGGCTTCTTAGCAGTATCCAAGTATCCAGAATGGGTGGCAAACATTGTACCAGTCCCGAAGAAGGATGGCAAGGTCAGGATGTGCGTCGACTACATGGATTTAAATAAAGCGAGTCTGAAGGACGACTTCCCTCTACCACACATTGATAATTTAGTGGATAATACTGCAAGCTTCGCAGTATTCTCATTTATGGACGAATTTTCTAGTTATAACCAGATAAAAATGGATCCAGATGACATGGAGAAAACAACCTTCATCACACCATGGGTCACCTATTGTTATAAGGTCATGCCTTTTGGTTTGAAGAACGCAGGGGCAACGTATCAGAGAGTTATGGTCACACTCTTTCATGATATGATGCACAAAGAAATCAAAGTGTACATGGACGATATGATCACAAAATCCCAAAGTGAAGAAGACCACTTGGATCATTTGTTGAAGCTATTCGAGAGACTCCGAAAGTATCAACTGAGATTAAATCCAACAAAATGCACCTTCGGAGTTCGCTCAGGCAAGTTACTTGGTTTCATCATTAGTCAGCGAGGAATTGAAGTAGATCCCGACAAGGTTAAAGCAATCCAGGAGATGCCTGCTCCCAAAAATGAGAAACAACTCAGAGGCTTCCTCGGATGTCTGAATTACATCTCAAGGTTCATCTCCAATCTGACCCCTACCTGCACACCGATCTTCAAGTTGTTACGAAAAGATCAAACAGTGGTATGGAATGAAAACTGTCAGGCCGCATTTGAGAAAATCAAGCAGTACTTGCAAGAACCTCCAGTGTTGATCCCTCGTGTACCTGGAAGGCCTTTGTTCATGTATATGACAGTACTAGAAGATTCAATGGGATGTGTCTTAGGTCAGACAGATGAGTCAGGAAAGAAAGAACACGCAATCTATTATCTAAGCAAGAAGTTCACTGACTGCGAGAGTCGTTACTCTCCCCTGGAAAAAGCTTGTTGTGCGTTAGCATGGGCTGCCAAACGTCTGAGGCAGTACATGATTTGTCACACCATAATGCTGATTTCTAAGATGGACCCCATCATGTACATCTTTGAAAAGCCAGCTCAAACAGGAAGATTATCCAGATGGCATATGCTCTTATCAGAGTACGATATCCAATATGTGACTCAAAAATCTATCAAAGGAAGTGTCTTGTCAGAACACCTCGCAGAGCATCCTATGGAGGATTATCAACCATTCAAGTTTGATTTTCCTGATGAAGATGTGATGTATATTCAGCGCACGAAACCAGAGCCTGGTCCGGAAGAAGGTCCCGAGCCTGGATCCCGCTGGGAGATGATGTTCGACGGAGCGTCAAACAAAAATGGACATGGCGTCGGAGCTGTTCTGAAAAATCCAACTGGAGGGTACACTGCAGTCACAACCCGACGTTGTTTCTCATGTACTAATAACATAGCCGAGTATGAAGCCTGCATCTTAGGGTTGGAAGCTTCCATTGATCTCTGCATCAAAATCTTGGAAGTAATTGGTGATTTTGCTTTGGTGATATATCAACTCAAAGGAGAATGTGAAACCAGGGATGAAAAATTGATCCCTAACAAGACCCACATCTTGGAGATGGATGAATATTTTGATGAAATTACCTTCAAGCACGTACCAAGAGCAGAAAATCATATTGCCGATGCGCTAGCCATGATGGCATCAATGTGGAAGGTCCAGTTTGTCAATGAGGCGCCTCTGATCCGCATCGAAAGAAGGACAGTACCCGCATACATCATGGCAATAGACGAAAATCTGATGAGAAGCCATGGTTTCATGATATCAAGAATTTCCTCCAAAATCAAGAGTATCCCGCTGACGCGTCCACAATTGACAAAAGAGCAATACGAAGATTGTCATCTAAATTCTTCATCAGTAATGGTACCTTATACAAGAGAAATCATGACATGGTCTTACTCCGATGCGTCGATGAAAACGAGGTGAATCTCATAATGACCGAAGTACACGAAGGAACCTTCGGAACCCATGCGAATGACCACGCCATGGCTAAGAAAATCTTAAGAGCAGGCTACTTCTGGTTAACTTTGGAGACAGACTGCATACTCTTTGCTCGAAGATGTCATAAATGTCAAGTCTATGCTGATAAAGTGCATGTCCCTCCACATCCTCTCAATGTGATGACATCACCATGGCCTTTTGCAATGTGGGGCATAGATATGATTGGAGCAATAGAGCCAAAAGCTTCGAACGACCATTGTTTCATCCTTGTCGCAGTCGATTATTTCACCAAATGGGTGGAAGCAGCGTCGTATGCAAACGTGACAAAGCAAGTGGTTGCTCGCTTCACTAAAAAGGAGATCGTCTGCCGATATGGTATCCCTAACCAGATCATAATTGACAACGGGTCGAATCTGAACAACAAAACGATGAAGGAACTTTGTGACGATTTCAAGATCAAACATCGCAATTCGTCTCCTTACAGACCTAAGATGAATGGTGCAGTTGAGGATGCAAACAAAAACATCAAAAAGAAAATACAAAAGATGGTCGTAACTTACAAAGATTGGCACGAGATGCTACCATTTGCTTTGCACGGATACCAAACATCGGTGCGCACTTCGACAGGGGCAACTCCCTTTTCCTTAGTGTATGGGATGGACGTTGTGCTACCCATTGAAGTCAAAATACCTTCCTTGAAGATCTTGACGGAAGCAAAGCTTGATGAAGATGAATGGATAAAAGAAAGATTCGACTCGTTGAACCTCATTGAAGAAAAAAGAATGACGGCCATGTGTCACAGTCAAATCTATCAACAAAGGATGATCAGAGCGTTCAACAAGAAGGTTCGTCCCAAAGAGTATAGGGAAGGAGAGCTTGTGCTTAGAAAGATCCTGCCAACTCAAAAGGATATGCGTGGCAAGTGGATGCCCAACTATGACGACCCTTTCGTTGTAAAGACTGTCTTCTCCAGAGGATCTCTGATTCTCGAAACTATGGATGGCGAATAGCTCAAGTATCCCATCAACTCAGAAGCAGTGAGAAAATACTACGCCTGAAACGAAATACCTAGAAAGGAGATTTCAGTGCTTCATCAGGATGAAAGGCCAATGTATGAAAGCTGGCAGACGCTGGAGCAGAGTCTTGGGCAAGATATCAAAAAAAAAAGGATCAACGCCTGTTATTCTCGTCAGAAGCAGCGAAGCAAGTGAACCAGCAGTCGGAAGGACCGAATTGTTATGGGATTCTGTAACCTTTTCTGTTTGCCATTCTTCAAACTTATAAAGTTCCCAAGGCTTTGCCTTTTGTAAATTTCTTGTCTATCAATAAAATCAGATTTTTGGGCCAAATCATTGTTATGATCCGCTATTTTTGTTATGCAATTTCACTTATTTGTTAATAAGAATTTTCATGAAAGCAAAGTGTTTTGAAAAACTTAAAGTCTTGTTTTAAAAAGGAAGCACGATTTTACAAAATGATATTACACAGTTCTCGAAGTTGTGGAAGTTGATGTTACCTTTGACCAGGCTAGATGTGTCCGACAGCAATTCTAGCTCTTAAGCTAAGACTTCTTCTCTGCAGAATTACGAAGATATTATTGAGAAAAGATTGGTATCTACACCAAAGAAGGAAGTGTCGCCTGACTTGAGGCATTTTGAAACTCAACGTGACGAGTTCTCTCTTTATTTTGTTTTCCTTTGTTCCTACGGGTCGGTCTGCATCTTACATACAACATCATGCCAGCATACGCATTTGTTTGCATTCCTGGTTTTGGTTGTTGGCTTTGAGATCCTTTGGTCGTTACCTTTATCTTTGATTTGTTTTTACAAAATTCGCTTCAAAGTTGACATCCTGGGATTCCTTATTTTTCTCTGGGAAGCTAGTGGTGACTAGAAATATCCAATTTACACAAACAAGGGGTTGTTACAAATTTTCATCTTTGATTTGGTTGTCACCAACAAAGACTAGTGGTCACTAGCACACGTTCAGAACTAATTACGTCTTGTACCGTGATTCGGTCGTCACCAACCATTTTCCAAACCCAGTTGTTACTGATTCTGTTATAAAGCAAACCAATTGTTATTGGAGTCCCTTTGATTCGGTTTTCACCAATCTGATTAAAAACCTAGTCGTTACTAGTGTTACCTGCAAATCCAATGGTTATTGGGACCTTTTGATTGGGTTATTATCAATCTTCTTGAATCTAGTAGTTACTAGTATTACCTTCAGATCCAATTGTTATTGGTGCTTCTTGATTCAGTTATTACCAATCTTTCTAAGTCTAGTGGTCACTAGCATTGTTTGGAAAATCTAGTGTTTACTAGCAATATCCTGAACCAGTTGTTATTGGTATACCTAATTTGGTTGTCACCAATTGGCCTAAGTCCAATAGTTATTGGCATCGCTTAAATCAGATTGTTATCGTCACTTGGATTGGTCGTTACCAAACTCTCTGAAAATCCAATGGTCATTGGTCTCCTTGGACTCGGTCGTCACCAAAATTCCCAGTTAAGTCTAGTTGCTACTAGCATCATCTAGAACCAATTGTTATCGGTATATCCTAATTTGGTTATCACCAGTCCCCTCTAGATCCAGTAGTTACGGGCATTGATTTAAAACTAATCGTTATTAGTGCCAAAAGTTGATTGTTACCAACTTCCTTAGCCAGAGTCCTGTTGTTTTAACAACATTGTTGGAATTCCCAATTGTAATTGGAACTTTGATTTGGTCGTCACCATATCCCCATGAAGTCTGGTAATGTTTAGTGTTGCACCCCAAAATTTGACCAACCGGGTCTCGTATTTGGCTCGATGTTTCGACGCATGATCGCATTCGCATTTGCATATTGCATACAGTGCATTTTTCATTTGTATTGATTTTATCAGGGATCACAGCTCTTGTCTCGTGTTTCAGGTGTTTTTGATAGATAGAATCGATTTTTGGGATATTTCGGTTCCCGTTTATTTTTACCGATTATTTTTTGTGTCGTTCGGTGCTTATTTTGTTCCCTCGGGAATTATCGTGGTTTTTCTGGATTTTGTTGGCATTTTTTAGGATTTAAATAGGTTTTAAATAGTTTTAATAGATTTAAACCATTTAATAGATTTTTAAATCATTTGTAGAATTTAATAGGTTTTTTTAATTCTTTTTAAATAGATCTTAATCATTTTAGGATTTAATAGATTTTAGATAAATAATATAGATTAAATAGATTTTAATATCTTTAAATAATATAGAATAGCTTTGTTAATAGAAATTAATTGTTTTTAATTTTAGAGATAGAATAATATAGATTTCTCATTTTAAAATAGAGTTTTCTTTTATAGAAATAATGAATAAATGGATTTTTCATAAATAGATTTTTCATTAAATAGGTTAATAGGAATTAGATGTTTTTAGATATAGTTTTTCATAGAATTTAATAGTGGAATTTAATTAGAGTATTATTAGATTAATAGTTAATTGAGTTTAATTAGGATTAGATGATAATTAGGTTTTAATTTTGTTTTTCAGTTTTTTTGCAGTTTTTAATTCATTTTCGTGTGGGCTTTACCCCCATTTTCGTAGGGCCCATTTAGTGTTTTTGTCCAATTCATTCAGCAATAGTCCAAAACGTCCAGAATCATCCACCATTTTCCAGCTATTTCCAGCGCTTCCTAGAACATTCTGGAAGCTTCCAGCGCAGCTCAGCTATAAAGCTTCAGAGCCACGTGTTGGCTCGAGGATGGTCCCACCTTGCTTCACCAGATCATGCCATCTCACCATTCTGGTTCCTCTCCCTCATGCCACGCCAAGCCACGTGGTGCACATGCGTGCAACCACTCCACTAACCCTCACCACGCGTCATCATCACGCCACCTCACCGTTCTCAGCCTCCGGCCGGCCTGCATGGCCGGCGACCACCGCACCTTCGCCGGAGATAACACCAGAAAACCCTACATCCCCAGAATCCGGCCACACTCATCTTCCTCCGATCATCCTCCTAATCAACCTTCATTTCCAACCTGCAACCTCCACCTTCAACCACATTCATATAATTCCCAGATCCTGTTCAAAGATCGTCAAGAAGATCCATGAGTGTTCTTCGTTTTCCAGAAGTTGATCCATGAACTCCATCAAATGTTCATGCGACCTTCTTTCCAGATCGTCTTCAGAATCACCAAATGTCTCCAAAAGATCTTCATCACTCCAAGATCGTCCAGAAGCTCATGATCTTCATCTCCTTTCTCTGATCCTCATCAATCGTCGCCGATCATCTTCATCAGCATCATCAGTGTTCGTCCTCGTTTTCCAGAAGTCATCAACAATCATCAGTTTTCCATATATTTTTTCTCAGATCCGTGCGAATCATCCATCAAGAACCAATTCCAGAAACTAGCAACAATCACCATCAGGAGTTTCCAGAAGAACGAAGATCTTCAAGGCGTATCCAGAAGAATCTTCAGCCATCCTCGTTAGGTCTTCATCCCAGAAGATCTAAAATATCTTCGTCAAGATCCTTAACTCAGCAACGTTGCGATTCGCCAATCTTCATCAATATTGGTGAGGTTCTTTGTGTGGAGAAAATTGAGAGGAGACGGAAATGAATTTCAGCCGGTGAGGGGTGGAGTTGAGTCCGACGGCGGTGCAAGCTTCAGAGAATGAACAGGGTGGACGGCGGCGCCATGAGGAAGGGGAAGAAGAGTCTAGGGTTTGGTTGTTTTCAGAATGAGTGGAGAAGGAGGGGATGTGGTCCACGTGAAGATTGGGCCTCAGGCCCAATTACTTTTTGGAATCCCCCATCTATTTTTTTTTTGGTGCTACACCCTCACTGTTTTTTCTGCCACGAAGTGGGCCTCAGGCCCAACGAAACCAATGGCTGGCCAACATCCCCAGATTACTCATGCACCCCCCTCTGCGTTTTTTCTGAAGAGACTTGGGCTGGGCCCAATTCAGTTACAGTTTTTATCTTATTTTCTTTAACTCCCCTTGTAATAGTTGTAAACCCCCCCTGTTCTCTCTTGTTTTTTTATTTTTGTTTAGAATAAAAGAGATATATTTGAGAAAAGGAAAAAAAACAAATAGAAAAGAAATATATTTGAGAAAAAGAATAAAAGAAATAAAGAGAAAATGCATAGAAAAATAATGAGAGAATCTTTGTAAAAAAATAGAAAAAGAAAAGAAAAGAAGTATATTTGAAAAATTGTTAGAAAAACATATTGGAAAATATGTGAAAAAATAGAGAAAATATTTTGAGAAAAAGGGAAAAATATGTTGATAAGGAAAGAAGAAAAAAGGAAAAAATATTAAAGTGTCAATTTAATATTTTTAGAGTTCATTTTCTTTAGGTATATTTTCATAGAAATTGTTTCTCGACTTTTAGGATAGCTTAGAAGCCCATTTGTTAGGGGGCTATTTTTCATTCAATTTTTCAGGATAGAATAGGATAGTACTTCCTAGGAGATTTATTTCAGTATTCACTCATTGTAATCATTTTTCAGAGATTAATAAAACGAGATTTGAGCTGTGGTCCCGAAGTAGCCGAACTACAGCTGCTCTGATTCTTCGTACCAGACGAAGATATGTAGGCATAGGATGCGATATCCTAGCGAGCACACTAACGACTAACTTTTGTTCTCTCGCGGCTGTGCGATCGAGACTTTCCCGCTGACGACTAATTGAGTACCCTTTTTCTCTCTTGCCCGAGCGTATTTGAGACTAAGCCATAGTTTTGACCATAGGTTCCCGACCCTGTGAAGCCAGTTGTTTTTCTC
Source organism: Lathyrus sativus (assembly GCA_963859935.3). Lineage (NCBI taxonomy): Eukaryota > Viridiplantae > Streptophyta > Magnoliopsida > Fabales > Fabaceae > Lathyrus > Lathyrus sativus. The sequence continues at coordinate 113,746,722 of OZ012736.1, read as the reverse complement.
ACTGCTGTGTGAGAATGTTTGTTTAGCCGTAGTTAGTCTGAACTACGTAAAGCTCTGATCTTCCACCCAGTGGAAGTACGTAGGCACAAGACGCGAGGTCTTGGCGAGCCAATTTTCCCCGTAGTCCCGAACTACGTTGACTCTGACTTTCTCTCTTGAGAATACGTAGGCATAGAGTGCGACGCTCTATCGAGTCAATTCCCTTCCGTTTAGATTTAGCAGCCGTAGATAGATTGTTTTGCATCCAGTAGACAACCCAAGCAAGCGTGGATCCCGTCGAGTACGACGGACGTGAGGGGTGCTAATACCTTCCCCTTGCGTAACCGACTCCCGAACCCAGGCTATGGTTGCGATGACCATACCTTTTCCCCGTTTTTTGCGAGGTTTACTTCGAGCGTTTCCTTTCCCGCTCTGAGGGATAAATAACGCACGGTGGCGACTCTTCTGTCAGCCGGCGCCGATTTTCGCAGTAGCGACAGCTGGCGACTCTGCTGGGGATCCAACATCCCTTGGCTGCTAAGGACTGCGATAGTTCTTATGCATTTGGGATCCAACGTCCCCTAGAGAGAGTCAATCCTAGCGTTTGTTTGCTTGTCTATTTGGGGCTTATTTATCGATATTATCTGTTGTTGTTGGGGTGTTACGGGTGTTCTATAATTGAGATAAGCCGGACCTGGGCTCGAGTATGAGTATACACCTAGATATAGTTGCGGAGAAGTAGTAGACGAACCTGTCTGCTGAGCAGGCACAGTTCCCTACGAAAATTCGCGCTCAGACGAGGTTCTCGCAGAGGTGCTCCTTTCCGGTCCTGAGGATCTGAGGGGAGTCCAGACGTGAGGATTGTCGACTTTGGGAACCGATCATTTGGAAGTTAGCTAAGTGAGGCCTCTTCATGAGATGACGATGCCACTCCTTCTGGGAATCGTATCATTCCTCATAAAAGTCTGTGACGCTGACGACCGCATAGGATGCCGTACCTTGTCAGATATAGGTCCACACCTGTGAGTGGGGGTTTTTTTTGTGCAGGAAACTTGACTTCCAACCTACCCATTATTCTGGTCTTCTCTTCAGAGCAACCGTACTCCGTCAGCAGTGCAGCAGTATTTAGATTGTGTGGGGGCTGTGATCCCGTATTTGTTTGTTGCTTTGCATTTGCATAGGCGTCTTTGTATCATATTGCATACCATTCGCCAGCTAGTCAGAGCTCTTATCCAGCCGTTATTTTGATTCTGAAGGTGAGTGTTGAAAACGACCAAGGGGTTGAAGCAGATTTGAAGCAGATTTGATCAGAGTCAAGCAGTGGAGTCAGCTGACAGTTGTTAGTAGCTATGTCAGAGAGCGGCTTCCAGTTTGTTGATACCTTGTCAGGGTTCACCGTGACGCCCAATCCTCTGTATGGATCTCCGCACGACGAAGACTTTCCGAAAGTAAACAACCTTACTGCAGCTCAGCTTGTGCAGCCATCTGTTGAAGACCAAGGTCTGCGAGAGCAGTTTGTTGTCCGAGGTGAACGTTCTCCTTCTGTTGATGTCTCAGACTACCAGGGTTTTGCCTTCCCTGTGCCAAAGCCCCGAAGAGAGGTCCCAACAGCAAAGAATGAAGACCCATTAGCTCCCGTGTATGCTGAAAGGTTTCGTGCATTAGAGAAGAGATTCAAAGCCTTGAAAGGTAAAGACGCTGTTACTCCTAGTGCTGCAGATATGTGTCTGGTTCCTGGCCTAGTGTTACCTCCAAAGTTCAGAATGCCGAGGTTTGAAAGGTACAAAGGAGATAGTTGCCCGAAGCAGCATTTGGTGATGTTCTGCCGAAGAATGACTTCATTTGTGCACAACGACAAGCTGATGATTCATTGCTTTCAAGATAGTCTGACTGGGGCACCTCTGAGTTGGTATATGCAGTTAGAGCGTGATCAGATCCGATCATGGATGGATTTGGCCAAAGCTTTTCTGAAGCAGTACGACTATAATCTTGACGAAGCTCCTATTCGCATGCAGCTGCAAGAATTGTCTCAAGGGAACAATGAATCTATCAGGAAATATGCTCAGAGATGGAGAGAATTTGCTGGTAGAGTGCAACCACCGCTCCTAGATCAAGAGCTGAAAGGCATGTTTGTAAACTCCTTGCAGAGCCCGTACTTCGAAAGAATGCTTGGAACCGCACCAAATTTCTCTGAGTTGGTAAGGACAGGAGAGCACATCGAGTATGGTGTGAAGACTGGAAGAATCCCGTATGCTTCAAGAGGTCAGGCCAGTGAAACTGAATCTCTCTGTAGCTCTCAATCTGAAGATGAAGCTATGATCAATGCGGTCCTGACAAATGTTGGATATCCTCAAGTCGAATCGGTGAAATCTGATGGTTCTCCGTCTTCTCAGCGGTCAGTATCTTCTGCGTCTCGTTATTCTGAACAGACAGCCGTACCTGGGGCACCATATCAGGAACCTTATGTCGCTTCCATTGCAAATCAGCGAACTCGTGGTCGAGGTTATCAGAATCAGCGTCAGAATCAGAACAGACCTCGCAACAACTTGGAACGAAGGAATGCTCCTTCTCATCCAGTGCCGATGCCGTATAGCCAGTTGCTACCATCTTTGATTCAGAAGGCTTTGGTGGAACCTAAAGCTCTTAAGCCAGTTCCAGAACCTTACCCTCCTGGGTATAATCCCCACGTTCAGTGTGGTTATCATGGTGGCTCTCCAGGGCATTCAACGGAAGATTGTAAAGCATTTCAGGCAAAGGTACAGCAGTTGATTGATCAGGATCGCATTTCCTTTCGAGAAGGGTTTCTGTTTGTTCATCCCAACCGTTCAGCTGTCTAAGTTCGTAGACTCGGAGGGTGTTCCCCAGCAGAAGCCAGTGGTTTAGACAGGCAGGCGCCTCAGCATTGGCAGTCCTCGGACTTTTTACCATTTTGCATTTGTAGTTTCTCTTTCTGTTAGTTATTACCTGCTTTTAAGCATTGTATGTTTTGAATGGTGATAATAATAAAGTGATTATGCATTTTTCTGAATTAGTCATGTCGCTGTCGCTCATTTACTGTATTGCACTGACACTTGCATTTTTATTCACTCCACTCTTTCACTGTGACTAGCAAAGTTAGGAGGGAGGATGATGAAAATAAACTCATAACCAATGATTGTATGCTTTCAGATAAGACCGTACCGATGACGTACAAGGCATTGTTTCAAATTCCCCAAACACTGGAGATATAAGGAGTTAGTCCCTTGTTAACCACTTCGAGCCAGGAAGTAGAAGTTTTTTTTGGACTTTTTGAACCCTCACATCTTAACCCGGGGCAGGGTAGTTGTCAGTTAGCTTGACCAAGTGTTCAAGTCTTACAGAGGAGTGTTGTCTTTCGAGGACCAATCAGTTTATACCTTTCAAGAGGTCAAATCTCACCAATCGGGAGTGAGACAGTTACAATCCTTGCGGAGCAATCAAGACAACCAGTGTCACACGACTTTGTTCCAAAAGAAAGAAGAAAGAAAGCCCGCTAAGTAAAAAGAAAGTTAAAAGCTAGAAAGCTAATACTTAGGCAAAAATTAGGGCATCCCGCTGGACTTCAAAAGAAAACGAAAAATCGAAAAGGACTCAAAATGAGTTAGTCCAGGAAAAAATTAGGGAATCAAAAGAATGAAAAAGAGGGATTAAAAAGAAATTTTCCCCAGCGAATCACAAAGTCGTGTACACGGACACCGAAAGCGAAGAAGGAGTAACTGTCACTCCAGGAAAAGCTTGTGAACTCCTTAACTGTAGGTCTTACCATTCAACAATACCTCTCGAAGAGGCGAATGCTTGTGCCAGGTTAACTGAACCTTAGGATCGGAGATCATCACGTAGAAGGGGAGGGTACAAATCAAATTTGAGCCGAATATCCTTTGTTTCATGAACCGTGAACCCGACCACGATACAACCCTCAAAAGACCTAATTGAGGTAGGGTTATTCTGAAGCGCATTACGATAAGGTCGAGTAATCTGACTCCTTCTTGACTTGCTAGTCACATCCTTGTTGTATTTTCACTGACCACGTAAGCACTACGTTTGAACTTCGGTTCCCTCGTCACTCACAATTATCATTGCATGTAAATGAGTGACAGCTCAAATTTTTTCAAAATCTGCATAACCATTGCATTAAGATTACCATTCGTAGACAGACGATTCTAATTGCAGGTTAGTAGTTGGCATGAAAGAAATTCCAGCAGGAATAATCGAGCAGGACTGAGTAATTCAGCAGTCTGAACCAGAATGGTGTATGTTGTGAAGCCCGATGAATCGGGGGCATTATCTTCCAGTAAGTTCAGAATCAATTAGTCTGAGGACGAGTCCCGAAGCTCCAGTTGAGCAGGGGCAGTTTGTTTGAGAAGTAGTTGATCAGAAGTGAGTCTTCTCGAGAGCCAATCAGGGGCAATTATTCAGAATGCGGAGATTTGAAAGCAGATGCTTCCGGTGGATAATCAGATCGGGTTGAGTCGCTCATCGCTCATTCAGGGGCAAGTCAGTTCAGAAATGATGAAACCATTCAGGGTAATAGGCGTCTAATGGAGATTGAATTCTGTTGTCGTACAGATACCGGGGCAAATATTCTCGAAGTATTCTCAAGGCAAGTTGTTCAGAGCAGGTACTCCCAAGAGTTGGATTGGGGCAAGTTGAATTGTACTGGGGCAAGTTGTGCAAGCCAGTCTTGTTATCCCCAGCTGAGTGCACTGGGACAGGTGTTCAAACCAGCCTGTTTATCCCCAGCCAGAGTTGAGTATCGGGGAATCATGTCAGTACCCTTATCAAAACCTGAACCTTTCAGATAAGAAGGTCTTGTTGTCGTTGGATCATTATCCTGCAATTTAAACCTGTTGCGTGTCAGTAACCAGTCGTTTCCAAAGTCCAGTTCTCGCCTGGCAAATCGGTAACCAGTTCTCGTCTGGCCCACCTTCCGTAAGCAGCAGTTCCCGTCCTGGTGCAGTTTATTGTAAGCAGCAGTTCCCGTCCTGGTGTAGTTTATTGTAAGCAGCAGTTCCCGTCCTGGTGCAGTTTATTGGTAACCAATTCTCGTTTGGTCACCGTTTCTTCAAGTGTTGTATCAGTTCTCGCCTGGTACATGTCATCGCATAATCAGTTCTCGTGTGTTTTACCCTATGTGTTATACCAGTTCTCGCCTGGTGTACGTCAGCTTTCAGCCAGTTCTCGCCTGGTTGTCTTGTTCTTAGTCTGTTATCCAGTCAGCCCGTCTGATGATCAAAAACACAAAATCAATTCTCGTCCGATAATCAATTTTCCTATCAGTTCTCGCCTGGTAGTCTACCTTTGAATGCTAGTTCTCGTCTAGTATTTTCCATATCTTTCACTGTGTACATAATCCGTGTTTATCCTAAACCAGAAAAGCAGAAAAAACCTAAAGGTATCTGACACAGTAGTTCCCAATGACCCGCATGTTGTCGTGTTTCCCGATACGAAGCTCGGCAGATACCAGTGCCCCGAGTAATGCTTGAAATCCTTGTGGATGTTGTTAAATCAGAATTGCCACTCTTCAGCAGATAAAAGTTGCTTATTATCCCCGAAAGAGTCGAGATTGTCTTTTACCCCGTATCAGAGTAGGATCAGGAGTATCTGCAGCAGATTAAGATTGACATCCTTGATAGTAGGGGCATTTCCAGCAGTGCGCCGCGTGTAATCAACCCCAGTTTGGGTCAGTCCCCGCAGAGTACAACCAGTTGCCAATGGTTTGAAGAGAGCATCCCCGAGCAAATTCGTTTCCTTCCCCCAGTGAAGTCGTCAGGCAGGGTTGCCTTTTCATTTTTCCAGCAGGACAGTTATCCCCAACGGATTTGGTTTCCCGTTTCCAGCATTTATTTTGCTGAGACAATTCTGTGACTTCAGGTCATCCCCAGTAGAGTTGGCGTTACCTTCGGCATTTATTTTGCCAAGTGGTTTTCAGACCTGGTGTTCTCTGGCAGCTCGAGCTTGCATTAGCATTTGCATATATAGTCATTGCATCATTATCAAGCATACGCATGTCGAAACATGGACCAGAATGGTTACCTTTTGGATTTCGAACTTGTTCACCTGCAGAGTTGTTTGGTTCAGCTTCTCTTCCCCAGCGGAGTGATTCTTCATATTTGGTTGTTACATCAGCATCAAAAAAACAACAACAACAAGGAGAGGTTGATATATCAAGCTTTTCTGAAGCTGCCGCCTTCGTCAAGTTCGCAGTGAACTGTGACTTGACCAGATTTGATCCCATGAGGGAAATGGGAATCAAGTCGTTTGCTTTCTCGAAGCATTATTTCAATACTTGTGGCGTTACACAGGTGTTGAAAAGGAGAAGAAATTTATCAGAAAATTGATCAGTTGTTGTCGTGACAACCAAACTTCAGGCTATTGGAAGCTTTTCCTCAAGCAGTTTTGCAGTATATTCTGGCGGTTGGCAAATTTCAGGGTTCCATTTGTATTCAACCGTCATCTACCTTGAATGTTTGAAGCCTGAGCGCTCTTCACCCATTCAGGTCGAAGTCGCTTGAATAGGGGCAGCTGTTGCACCCCAAAATTTGACCAACCGGGTCTCGTATTTGGCTCGATGTTTCGACGCATGATCGCATTCACATTTGCATATTGCATACAATGCATTTTTCATTTGTATTGATTTTATCAGGGATCACAGCTCTTGTCTCGTGTTTCAGGTGTTTTTGATAGATAGAATCGATTTTTGGGATATTTCGGTGCCCGTTTATTTTTACCGATTATTTTTTGTGTCGTTCGGTGCTTATTTTGTTCCCTCGGGAATTATCGTGATTTTTCTGGATTTTGTTGGCATTTTTTAGGATTTAAATAGGTTTTAAATAGTTTTAATAGATTTAAACCATTTAATAGATTTTTAAATCATTTGTAGAATTTAATAGGTTTTTTTAATTCTTTTTAAATAGATCTTAATCATTTTAGGATTTAATAGATTTTAGATAAATAATATAGATTAAATAGATTTTAATATCTTTAAATAATATAGAATAGCTTTGTTAATAGAAATTAATTGTTTTTAATTTTAGAGATAGAATAATATAGATTTCTCATTTTAAAATAGAGTTTTCTTTTATAGAAATAATGAATAAATGGATTTTTCATAAATAGATTTTTCATTAAATAGGTTAATAGGAATTAGATGTTTTTAGATATAGTTTTTCATAGAATTTAATAGTGGAATTTAATTAGAGTATTATTAGAATAATAGTTAATTGAGTTTAATTAGGATTAGATGATAATTAGGTGTTAATTTTGTTTTTCAGTTTTTTTGCAGTTTTTAATTCATTTTCGTGTGGGCTTTACCCCCATTTTCGTAGGGCCCATTTAGTGTTTTTGTCCAATTCATTCAGCAATAGTCCAAAACGTCCAGAATCATCCACCATTTTCCAGTTATTTCCAGCGCTTCCTAGAACATTCTGGAAGCTTCCAGCGCAGCTCAGCTATAAAGCTTCAGAGCCACGTGTTGGCTCGAGGATGGTCCCACCTTGCTTCACCAGATCATGCCATCTCACCATTCTGGTTCCTCTCCCTCATGCCACGCCAAGCCACGTGGTGCACATGCGTGCAACCACTCCACTAACCCTCACCACGCGTCATCATCACGCCACCTCACCGTTCTCAGCCTCCGGCCGGCCTGCATGGCCGGCGACCACCGCACCTTCGCCGGAGATAACACCAGAAAACCCTACATCCCCAGAATCCGGCCACACTCATCTTCCTCCGATCATCCTCCTAATCAACCTTCATCTCCAACCTGCAACCTCCACCTTCAACCACATTCATATAATTCCCAGATCCTGTTCAAAGATCGTCAAGAAGATCCATGAGTGTTCTTCGTTTTCCAGAAGTTGATCCATGAACTCCATCAAATGTTCATGCGACCTTCTTTCCAGATCGTCTTCAGAATCACCAAATGTCTCCAAAAGATCTTCATCACTCCAAGATCGTCCAGAAGCTCATGATCTTCATCTCCTTTCTCTGATCCTCATCAATCGTCGCCGATCATCTTCATCAGCATCATCAGTGTTCGTCCTCGTTTTCCAGAAGTCATCAACAATCATCAGTTTTCCATATATTTTTTCTCAGATCCGTGCGAATCATCCATCAAGAACCAATTCCAGAAACTAGCAACAATCACCATCAGGAGTTTCCAGAAGAACGAAGATCTTCAAGGCGTATCCAGAAGAATCTTCAGCCATCCTCATTAGGTCTTCATCCCAGAAGATCTAAAATATCTTCGTCAAGATCCTTAACTCAGCAACGTTGCGATTCGCCAATCTTCATCAATATTGGTGAGGTTCTTTGTGTGGAGAAAATTGAGAGGAGACGGAAATGAATTTCAGCCGGTGAGGGGTGGAGTTGAGTCCGACGGCGGTGCAAGCTTCAGAGAATGAACAGGGTGAACGGCGGCGCCATGAGGAAGGGGAAGAAGAGTCTAGGGTTTGGTTGTTTTCAGAATGAGTGGAGAAGGAGGGGATGTGGTCCACGTGAAGATTGGGCCTCAGGCCCAATTACTTTTTGGAATCCCCCGTCTATTTTTTTTTTTTGGTGCTACACCCTCACTGTTTTTTCTGCCACGAAGTGGGCCTCAGGCCCAACGAAACCAATGGCTGGCCAACATCCCCAGATTACTCACGCACCCCCCTCTGCGTTTTTTCTGAAGAGACTTGGGCTGGGCCCAATTCAGTTACAGTTTTTATCTTATTTTCTGTAACTCCCCTTGTAATAGTTGTAAACCCCCCCTGTTCTCTCTTGTTTTTTTATTTTTGTTTAGAATAAAAGAGATATATTTGAGAAAAGGAAAAAAAACAAATAGAAAAGAAATATATTTGAGAAAAAGAATAAAAGAAATAAAGAGAAAATGCATAGAAAAATAATGAGAGAATCTTTGTAAAAAAAATAGAAAAAGAAAAGAAAAGAAGTATATTTGAAAAATTGTGAGAAAAACATATTGGAAAATATGTGAAAAAATAGAGAAAATATTTTGAGAAAAAGGGAAAAATATGTTGATAAGGAAAGAAGAAAAAAGGAAAAAATATTAAAGTGTTGATTTAATATTTTTAGAGTTCATTTTCTTTAGGTATATTTTCATAGAAATTGTTTCTCGACTTTTAGGATAGCTTAGAAGCCCATTTGTTAGGGGGCTATTTTTCATTCAATTTTTCAGGATAGAATAGGATAGTACTTCCTAGGAGATTTATTTCAGTATTCACTCATTGTAATCATTTTTCAGAGATTAATAAAACGAGATTTGAGCTGTGGTCCCGAAGTAGCCGAACTACAGCTGCTCTGATTCTTCGTACCAGACGAAGATATGTAGGCATAGGATGCGATATCCTAGCGAGCACACTAACGACTAACTTTTGTTCTCTCGCGGCTGTGCGATCGAGACTTTCCCGCTGACGACTAATTGAGTACCCTTTTTCTCTCTTGCCCGAGCGCATTTGAGACTAAGCCATAGTTTTGACCATAGGTTCCCGACCCTGTGAAGCCAGTTGTTTTTCTCACTGCTGTGTGAGAATGTTTGTTTAGCCGTAGTTAGTCTGAACTACGTAAAGCTCTGATCTTCCATCCAGTGGAAGTACGTAGGCACAAGACGCGAGGTCTTGGCGAGCCAATTTTCCCCGTAGTCCCGAACTACGTTGACTCTGACTTTCTCTCTTGAGAATACGTAGGCATAGAGTGCGACGCTCTATCGAGTCAATTCCCTTCCGTTTAGATTTAGCAGCCGTAGATAGATTGTTTTGCATCCAGTAGACAACCCAAGCAAGCGTGGATCCCGTCGAGTACGACGGACGTGAGGGGTGCTAATACCTTCCCCTTGCGTAACCGACTCCCGAACCCAGGCTATGGTTGCGATGACCATACCTTTTCCCCGTTTTTTGCGAGGTTTACTTCGAGCGTTTCCTTTCCCGCTCTGAGGGATAAATAACGCACGGTGGCGACTCTTCTGTCAGCCGGCGCCGATTTTCGCAGTAGCGACATTTAGCACTTCTTGGAAACCGTTATTGATTTGGTCGTCACCATATCCCCAGTAAGTCTAGTGGAAACTAGCATCGTTTGAAGCTATTCTGGTCGTCACCAGTCTCCCTAGTTGAAGTTGTTGCTTTTCCAAGTCGAGTCTCGGAGAACTAGTGGATACTAGTTTCCCCGGCACGTCTGGTCTTGTTTCTAACCTTTTCCTGAAGATCCCGTTTGAACTCTTCGTTATAGGAAATCTCTCACCTGGTTATCCCCAGTGATATTCGTGTCTTCGTTCCGTCTTTTCCCCGGTGAAGTTCTGCTTCCCCAGTGGAATTGTTCCCCCACCAAAGTTTTTCCCAGTGGGCTTCTGTCCCCAGTGTGGTTTGCATTTTTCTCTTTCGTTTCACCAGTGAAGAATTGTCTTCTTCCCCGGTGGACTTCCTCATCTGGTTATCCCCAATGAGATTCGCATCTCCTTTCCCCAACGAAGATGTGTCTTCCCTAGTGGAATTTGTGTCCCCGGTGTGAAAGATTTCCTTGAACAAGCGCCTGTAGTCATGTCTGAACTATCTTGCCTACTTCGCTTGGAATCTTTCCCCAGTGTGTTGGGCCCCTCGTGAGTGGTTACTCGTCGTTTTGCCGTTCTTTTATCTTTGCTCGTGTGTCTGCATCGGTCTTGCACTCAAGCATCATATAACATCATTTAGATTCATGGCATATTTGCATTCGTCCTTTTGCATACCATCGGATCTAAGGGGACAAAATTTCTGGTTTGCTATATTTAAATATCTTTCACTGCGATTCTAGGAGGATTGTCATCTCTCATTACCATCTAGTGAAGATATTTAAATAGGGGCATCTGTTACACCCCAAATTTTTACCCCTTAGATCCTCATAATCATTGTAGGATCATATTCACTTGATTAACTAACCTAACCAATTTCAAGTTTATCTTTGTTAAGATGCAGATGAATTAGGGTTCCGTACTGTTAAAATCGAGATTTCAGTGGTTTGATCAGTCAACGTATTGGATTGATTCAACCTCAACTAAGTCTCCACATTATCAAAGACACTAGATTGGATCAAGTATGAATTCAATTTGAGGTGGTCACCCGGGGATTGAGAACAGTGCAATTTGAGATACCCGATTAGGATTTTCGATCAGAAAAAGTGAACTGTAGTTTGACTTTCGATTCAAAGAGTATTTCAATGATGGGATAAAGGTCCATTAAGCTCCTATGGTTTAGTAAAGTCCATCCAAAGATTTTCAAGTCCTCAGGATGTCTGGATCACCAACGAGCGATTCGGTAGACACCGATCGATCGAACGTTTGACCGAAAAGTCAACTCTTCAACAATAAGGAATTTGACTTTAAGATGTGAATCAAAAATGTTCCTTATGTCATATTACACCTCCCCATAAATTTTCATGACCATTAGATCAAGGGTTGAGAAGTAATTGCAAAAATCGGGAATTAGGGTTTCGAAAGGGGCAAGACCATAACTCCTCAACCATACATCCAATTGAAGTGGTTTAAAGCTCATTAGAAAGCTCTTATCAAATCCTACAAAATCCTCAAATTGGTACATGATCAAAAAATGCATGGAATTGGAGTTATAGCAAAATTCATTTTTGAAGGGGAAATAACTTAGAAAATTTCTAAGTTATTTAACACTTGTAAGTGATTTTTTCAGAACTTTGAAAGGTTTTTCAACCTAGTTCCATCGAGAATTTGGAAATTCCCAAAACATGAAAGTTGTAGAGCTACTTAAGGGCTTTCCAAATTGTATAAGAACTCCTCAATAGCATGTTTGAGTAGGAAGTTATGCACCATAGAAGTTGGGTCTGCCACACTTAGAACCACTTTGTCAAAACTTCTCAAAATCAGATTATCACCACATCATCCATTCTCAGCCCTTGGATTGTAATTCAAACTGATAATGTGAGGTGTGTATGAGGAGAAAACCAGAAAATGAGTTGGTTTGATGAGCATTGCAAGTTGATAGCAAGTTGATATTAAAATAATCATAAAAGGAAGGAAAGAGAAACTTTTCCCCAAGGATGTGGCAGCTGCAGCTCCCTATCTCTCTAGCTTCATTTCAAGTCACCTCACTCCTTCATATCAGCTGGTTTTTGCTTGCGTAGAGCCTTGGAAATGATGTGAAGATGGCTGCCACTAGATATGGAAAGATTCTCTTCCAAGACTCCCTCCAAAAATGGAAAAAACCAAATCAACCCTCACCCTCATTTCTCCTATAAACAGAGGCCTCCTCTATGAGCTCAAAGACACCAGAGCAATATCATAAAACCACAGCTCTCACTCTCCTCTCATTCATTAAGAATCCTAAAGTCTTCAAAATTTCTATTTCCACCAAAAAACTGTCTTGAGCAAAACTCTGCTCAAGATCAGTTCCAGCCCTTCCAAACCTCTAAAAAGCACCCATACAATCTTTAAATGTCATATAGAAGGTGTCCACACCTTTAAACCTTCAAAAACTATCAAATTGCTAAAAGTCAACTTTCACACTAAGAAAGTTTGACCACAACCCTCAAAACTTGCCAAATCTTGGTCTAAGCCTTTTCTTGTTGATCTAGCCATCCATACACCTCCCATACATCATATTATAACTGTCTAAGGCATTAAAAACCATCAAGAAATCAATTAACTCCAACTGTCTTAAAGTTTGGTTTTGTTGCTTCAAGAGGAAGCAAGCTTCATCTCTTTGCAAAGGAAGGAGTATCTCTGGGTTTCTAAGCTTTTTAGCTTGCTCAAGACATGTCTACAAGAGGTATGTGATATTCAAACTCCTCACTAATCAAACATTATCATGTATTGTCATTTTGTGGTGATTTTTGTGAAAACATACCATGGCTGCCCCATTGTGATTCTTTGTGAAGAACTCTAGTTTCCATGATCATGATACTTGTTTTGTTAATATTTTGTCATTTGTAAATGATATGTGGATGATATGTTACAAGTTTTTACTTTAATGTCATGCTTAACTTGTTTGTGAAGATTTTGGCCATGTGGTAGTTTTAGGGTCCAATGTTGGGATATTGATGAAACTTGCCCTAGACTTGTTTAGTTTTAGTTCATTATTGAGATGAGGATAACTTGTAAGTTACTCATAGATTTCCCCCTTGCCCTCGATCATGTTTGAATCAAAGTGGCCCTTGTTTTCACATTATGATATTTTCATGTCTTCCTTGCCTATCATTACTAGGAAAAGGGTGTTGAGTTGTTATGCTTTCTATTTCTTGTACCTCAAGTCTTTGGTTAATGTTTGATCAAGCTCATAATGTTTGTTTTGGTGGAAATGTGAGAAACATGAAGTTTTGAACTTTAGGGTTGTCTTTTAAAACATGTGTGCTTTTTGCTGTCCAATTTGATTCAATATGTCATTCCTTGATTTAATGAGTTTTTGCATAACTTGAAGTTGTGAACACATTTGCCTATCCATTTCAAGAGTGTGTATGTTGTTGTTATGCTTGAAATCTGCCTAAAATTTCAATTTGACATATCATACCTCAAAATGTTGCATTTGTTCAAAATACCATGAGGTCAATTAGTCATTTTCTGTTTCAAGCATTGTTTATGTGATTTGTGTGCATTAAATCTTTATCATATACATTTAAAACTTGTGCATAATCTCATTTGCTCCAACTGTCATGGTTTTGGCTCATTGTATGTTCAAATTTGTGTTTTTGTATGACATAAGTTTCAAACTGTTAAGTTCTGTTTTGATAAAAGTTCATTCATTTTCTGAGTTAAACCTCATCTGTTAGCATCATCATCATGTGTTTGTGATCTCTTTTTCATAAAATACATCTTTGCCTTAAAGCTGCCATGTTGTGGTGAATGTCTATGCCTAGGCAGATTTTCCAATTTTGGCACCAACATATCAATTTTCACATTACTTGACACAAACTCTTCCATGAACCTAAAATGCTTTCATATTGACATTTGTGGTATGTGTGCATTGATCACTTGTTCTGTCATGGCTTATTTTCACATTTCATATTCCAATCACACTCACACACCAAATCTGCCACAACATGCTCAAGATTATTTTTTTTCTGTGTGTACATGATTATAGAGTTGTAACTCATTCACATGCTTGATTACAAGGTGAGTATATGTTTGGTTTGGTATGAGCTTACCTATATTTGCATTTCATCACTAAATTGCTTTTTGAGCTAAAACTGTAAAGAACATATACCAAAACCATGATGATCAGTCTCAGAGTGGTAACTCATCTTGCTCTATATTTGTGATGTGTGTATGAGTTTATTTGTCCATGAGAGCTCCTTTTTCTTGTACTTGAACTACGTTTGCATACTATACTGTCAAAACAGTTTTTTGCATATCACTCAAGCATTTCAATTTTTTGTATTAAATGCAATGTGCTAGATTTTTTGAGTTACATCTCATCTATTAGCATGTTTGTGACATGTATGCATCATTGATTTGGCATAGAACTTTACCACTTGAAAACTCATCTGCTGCACCAATAAATGATACCAAGATTGTTTTTTGTATTTCAACCATCATGCCAATTTTCTTGTTTTGATTGAAATAAGCCTGAATTCTGTCTGGTTCCATCCATCCTCATGTTTGTAATATGTGTGCATTGTTTTCATGACTTGTTTACACTTGAACTGATGCTTCCCTCCCAGTTTGCAAAACCCTTGTGATTCCAAAACAGTTTGCAACATCATCCATTTTCTGCTGTAACATGAATCTGTTTGATCCATGAATCTCTAACTATTAGACATCATATTTGAAGCATGTATTTAACATTGGCATGAGCTAAGTCTACTCAGTTTGAAACTTCACAGTCTGCATCTTCATGCTATGCTTGCCCTGCACATATCATTTGTCCTTCTATTTGACTTAGGATTGGTTTTAAGGTCTAGACATGCTTGTCGGCACATTTGAAAACTGTGTGTGAAGGTTGTTTAATATAAACTGTTGCAACATATGTTTTGGTCTCATGATTGCATTTTAATATACTCCCTTGTGGCTTAAGAGTCGTTTTATTGATGTATGATATATTGTTGATCACTGTGAAGTCTATCATGATCATTCTCATTTCAGATGTGCACACCAATGTTTGATCTTAAGCTCTTGTGTTTTCTCATGTTTTCATTCATGACTGCCTCATTAAAGCTAGCACTGTTATGTTGAGTTTGCTATCCATGACTAACCACCTGTTTCACTTAATCCATGTTGATTCTTGAGTGTGAAGGCTTGCTGCCAGTATGTTTGCAATGTATGTGTGATGTTTGTCAAGAGTTTGATTTAGGTCAGCATGTGCCTTGGTTTCAAAGAAATGCATCAATACCATGAATATATTTGCAGCTCATATACCAGTTCTCATTCCAAGATTTCTTTGCACCAATTTCTTGTTAGAACACTTTCTATATCACATTTATGGTTTGCTCAAGTGGTTTTTCAGCCCTAATCCCCATTGTTTCAACTTATGTTCATCAATATGCATTTTAAGCATCATACTTGTAGTTACTATCGTGTTTTGATTTACACGCCTCATCTTGGAAAATTAATGGTACTACCTTAATCCTTGTTAAAATCCACTCAAGATAGACTCAAAGTTTGTTAAAATTGATGAAGTTTTAGCCAAGTTGTGAATCAAAATGCATTTCTGTCCATCCTTGTTCTTGCTGCCTTAGTTTGCCCAGATTTTTCCATGTAAACTTGCCATATATATTTATGGGGGTGGCTATATCAACGGATGTATAGCCACCCAAGTGGTAGAAACCTTACTAATTCACACACCTTGCAACGCCTGAACCTGGGTTCGATCCCTGAGGAGGATCAACCCTTTTGGCCTTTTTTTTCCTTTTTCTGCACGCGCATGTGCAAGTTGGAGGGCGTGGGTTCAACTCCCACCCCTTGCATTTTTTTTCTAACTTTCACTTATCATTTTTATGTTTTGTGCATTTAATTCATGAAACTTCAAAAAATCACAACTCTCTCATTTTTCATCCTTTTTTGCCCATTCTTTTTGCATTGTGTTTGTTATGATGTCTACTTTTATATGATATGAAAATATTACTTGTTGTTATAAATTGTGATACTTTTCCCGTATGGAAATTAGTTCAATTATTGTGATTAGTGACCCTACTTACAGTTGATTTCCGCTGAGCATGATTGAATTTCTTGTAAGATGTTTATTCCCCTTGTTAGTTAACATGTTAGGGTACCCCTTTGGATTTCACCATAATCCTGTCTCATAAACTCCTCATAAATTATGAGGTTTAAACTGATTTAATTGTGTTTGATTGTCGTCTATGCACATTGCTGTCACATTTACTATGCTTTGAACTTATGACATGCCTACTTTCAAATTATGATTTATTCATATGGTTGTTACCTTTATCATGCTTCAATCTTTGTTAAGATATGCCCCAAGTGATCTTATCTCATATTGCTCATTTGAAATCTTGCTTTGTTAAGTATTGCTTCCCCAAGTGATGGAACTTTCTAGTTCTCATCCAAGTTGGCTCCCCCTCTCTCCTTCCAAAGGAAAAGTCTCTCCCTTGACCTTTGTGTCATTGGATATCTCATTTACCTCTCCCTTGACTTTGTAAAGTCATCTTCAACCCTAACTTAGTTAAGTTAGAACATTTAAACTATTAGACTTTACTTTAAGTCTAGAAAACTCACCTACACTAGGAGTGTTCTTCAACTAGAACCCTAGGATAGAGTTTGTAAACTCTATGTAAGAATCATGGAAATGATTACTTACTTCCCTTTCTTGAGAGTTCAACATAGATCTAGAGAGTTTTGTAAAACTCTATGCAAACCTTGTTATGTTTGTTCCCCTCTGAACCTTGATCATAATCAAGTGTTCTTCAACCCTAGTGAGGTGAACTACGATTGCTTTGATTCTATCCTAGTTAGGATACGTAGGCAGAGGACGCGACGTCTTTGCGAGCAAACTTAGAAATTCTTTAGGTCTTAACCTATCATCCTTCACCCTTTACCCAATCACAAACCTTAACAAACATTTACCAATTTAGCATTGCAATCAAACAAAAGGTTCCTGTAGAGTACTACAGATGTTTAGGATGTGGAATACATACCCTAGGCATAACCAACCCCCAATTCCCGAATCTCTTAGCGTTGTTGTTACATAACGCAAAAGGTTCTTTCTTTATTTAGACCTTTCCTTTGGATAAATTAAAGTTCGGTTGTAATCTAAGAATTAAAGATTCAAGTTAATCAATAGCTTGGTATCACGATTCTTACTGCAACAGTATAGTATGGAAGTTGTCCTACCATTGGAAGTCGAGATTCCTTCCTTGAGGGTGTTGGTTGACGTCAAACTTGATGAGACGGAATGGGTGAAAGCCAGATTGAATCAACTCAGCTTGATGGGAGAGAAAAGATTGACATCCATTGCGTATGGTCGTTTATATCAAAACAGAATGAAGAAAGTGTTCGATCAGAAAGTGCTCCCTTGAAGCTTTCAGGCAGGTGACTTAGTGTTGAAGCAGGTTCTCCCCCCACAAACAGATCAGAATGGGCAAATGGACTCCAAATTACGAAGGTCCATACGTGGTACAAAACATTTTCTCCGGAGGAGCCTTACTACTCTCAACCATGGATGGCGAAGATTTCACATCCCCTGTGAACGCAAACGCAGTTAAAAAATACTTTGCTTAAAAGAGACCCGCTGGAATAAAAAAAAAAAAGAAAATCCAGGCAAAAAAAATGGGGAATCCTGGCGAACCATAAAAAGAATGGGTTCAGGCAAAAATTAGGGATAAAAAGAAAAAGATGTAAACCCGCAAAGTTGAAAACCTGAAAAGGCGACTTTGGCAAAAATGGATATCCCGGTGAATTGAAATCTCGAAAGGGCGATTCAAGCAAAAGTTAGAGATTTGAAAAGCAAACGAATGCGGTCTGTGTATTGAACTGTTGAGTAAAGTGGATTCTAGGAGGACCCGAGGATCAATCAGTCAAGTTAGTCTCTTCGGAAGACGAAGCATTGGAGAAGCATCGAAGTCATGCGAGTCATAGTCGAATCGACACATGGCGGTTGTCTGTACCATATTGCCGACATTTTGTATTTCTTTTGCATTTGTACTTTTCGCGCAACTTTCTCTTTTCAGGAGTTGCATCTGATGTAAATATGCCTATTTACAGGCCATTTTCATCAATGAAGTATATATTATTCAGAAAGCATTCTTGTTTTTGCCTTTTACTGTTTTGTTTGCAAAAGACGCTTGAGTTTATAATAAAACATTGCATATATAAACTTGTGGGCTTTACTAATCATTATTGAAACATTGATTTGCTTGAACAATGTCATGGGCGATAACCGAGATAGCCTCCATTGCGTACAGGACACATTGCTTGTTTGTCATTTGCAGGGCTTTTACAGTTAAGCTTTCGGTCTAGAGGCGTATCCCCAGCGGAGTTGCTATGTCTCTATCCCCACAAGGTGAAGATGTTAGATCGGATGCATCTCGCGAGCGATAATGTGCACTCATCCCCAGCAATCTAAGACTAGTTTCATTCTCAGCAAGTCGAGACTGCACTTATCCCCTAGCAGGTTGATATCAGAGTTATCCCTTCAGGATCGAGACTGAGGTTCCCCAGCAGTGGTGTGCACCTATCCCTTGACAAGAAAATATGGGTGTGTTTTCCCCAGCAGTGGAACAAGCTTAATATTGTTTCCTCACAGAGTTTAAGTCTTTGACTCAATTCCCCAAGCAAAGGTAGATGTTGATGAGTTTCACTTTCCCAAGCAATGTTTGATGCTGATTCCCTCGACGAGTATTTCCAGGTGAAGTTGTTCTCAAAGCAACAAACTCCAGTGGTTATTGGTTGTCTTCGAAGCAAGATTTTTGGGATGAGTTCCCAATGATTGTTTTTCCCAATCCTCTTCAGAGGGATTTTATCCCCAGTAGAAGGATTGCCTTTCTTAACTCCCCTCATAGTGGATTTTTATTTCCCGCAGAATGGGATCAACCCTAGAGAAATGTTATTCTGGAAGGTCGTTCAGGGCATTTTTCACAACATAATCCAGTTGGTTATTGGTATTCTTCAGAGCGAGTTCTATAGGATCTGTTCCCAATTAATTTTACTTTTTTCGTACCCTGCAGATCAGATCTTTACTCCCAATCCCCAGTGAAGTCACCAGGATAGGGTTCTTCCCCGTAGATGGGGATTATCCCTAGAGAATGTTATTCTCCATCCTCAGCAGAGAGATTTGGGATAATTTCCCAGTAAATATAATTCTTATCCCTACCAGGTAGCCAATTTAATCTTCAGTAGAGCAGAATCTCCGGCAGTGTGGAGCTATTCCTCAACAATTTGCTTTGTATCCTAGACAAGTTTTTGTCATTCTAGGAGACCATCCGGGGCTGATTTCTCCAGAAGAGTTGTATTCTAGAAGGCCATTCAGGGCGTTTTCTTTGGCAAAGTTGATGCGATCCCCAACAGAGTGCATTTGTTCATAATAGAGCAGTTTTATCCAAGAGAGTTATATTCCAGGAAGCTATCCAGGGCTTATTTTCCCCAGCAAAAGTCCAATCGTATTTGGCACGCCCAGTCACCCCCAGCGGAGTTGACTTTGTCTCTTCAGCATTTATTTTGCTGGAGTGGCTCCTTTGCATTTTTTCATTTCTCCATAGCATCCTCCCAAATGCGTAGCATTTCCATTTCGTGTGGAGCATTACGCCATTTTCAAACATATGCATTTCAGACATAAGCCAGGTTGTTACCTTTTGTGTTCAGATGTATCTCTAATAGACGACGATATTTTCTCTTGAGCCTGCACGGTATCCAGACCCCGGCAAGAGTTATTGATAGATGTGTTCATCTTACCGATGTTATTCTTTAGCCTGTGTGGTATACAGACCACGGCTAACACCAGTTTATTACTTTAGCCCATGTGGTATCCAGACCCCTTCTAACACCGATTTATTTCTTTAGCCTGTACGGTATCCAGACCCCGGCTAACACCGTTATATTTCTTTAGCCCGTGTGGTATCCAGACCCCGGCTAACACCGTTATATTTCTTTAACCCGTGTGGTATCCAGACCCCGGCAAATACCGGTTTATTTCTTTAGCTCGTGTGGTATCCAGACCCCGGATAACACCGGTTTATTTCTTTAGCCCGTGCGTTATCCAAACCCTGGCTAACACCGGTTCAATTCTTTAGCCCATGCGGTATCCAGACTCTGGCTAACACCGTTTTATTTTTTTATCCCGTGCGGTATCCAGACTCCGACTAACACCGGTTTATTTCTTTAGCCCGTGCGGTATCTAGACCCCAGCAAACACTGGTTAATTTCTTTAGCCCGTGCGGTACGCAAAACCTGGCTTATAGCGGTCTATTTCCCTTAGCTCTTGCGGTATCAAGTCCCCGGTTGATGATGGTTTATTGAGCCTGTGCGGTATCCCCACCCCGGCAAAATTTTTTTTGGATGCGTTCATCTTCATCTCTCCTTAACAGAGCTTCTACAGTTTCTTTTTGCGGTTGACAAATTTTCAGGTTCTTTTGTATTCAATCACCTTTTACCTTGAATGTCTGAAAGCAGTTCGCTTTTCATCCCTTCAGGTCCAAGTCGTTTGAATAGGGGCAGCTGTTGTACCCCAAAATTTGACCAACTTTTCTTTTAGCTTGGCTTATGTTTCATTTCATTTCGTATTTACATCTGCATATCATTTAGGTCATATACTGTGCATGTTATCAGCTGGAGTGGATTAGCGGGATTACAACCGCTTTGCTCGCGTTTCAGGTGATTCAAACCAGTTGAAATAAGGAGTTATTTCGGAATCGAGTGGAGTTTAATCTCATTCTGGTGGTTCATCCTATGCTCGTTATTTTGTTGTATTTTGGTGTTCGCCCTTTTTCCGTTTTTATTTCGCTACATTTTTGTGTTTTTTATTTCTATTTTCTACTTTAATTTCTTTTTATGGTTTTTAATAGAATTATTAGAAATTAGTTTTTTAGAATAGATTTTGGTTAGATTTTTGCCATAGAATTTTAAATAGAATATATCATTTTAAAATAAATTAAGTTTTAGAATATTTAGAAATTAGTTAGAATGTGTTTTTATATTGTTTAGAATATTAGAATTTAGTTAGACTCATAATTCTTATTTAATAGTTTTTATTTTTATAGAAAATAAGTATAAATTTAGAATTTAGAGTTTTTCTTATAGATGTATTAGAAAATAGTTGTTTTAATAGAAAATAGAATTTTAATTAATTTAGAAATAGAATTTGTTTAGATTCCTATTTAATTTAGTAGTTTTTAGAAATAGTTTAGAGTGAAATTTCATTTTAGATTAGTTTTTAGAAATAGATTTGTTAATTAGAATTTAGATTATTTATTTATTAGTTAATTAGATTAGTTAATTAATTAGGATTAGTTTAGAATCAGTGATTACATTTAATTAGATTTTAATTAGAATTATATTAGCTATTAACTAGGATTTATTTTTTCTTAGAATTAACTAACATCATCATCTAATTAAACCAGCATTTCGTTAATCTAAATTAATCAATGTCATCAAAGTCAGCATTAATCGGCATTAGCAAATCATTAGCCTGGCCACATGTCATTCTCTAAGGGTATAAAGCCCTATTCATCTCCTTCTACCTCCAGACACAAAAAATCCTAGCCGTTTTTTCCAGTTCATCATCCCTAACATTGGAGCACCTGAAAAACCCTATCCACCTACCTTCATCGTCTTCCTCTACCTTCTCAAACCCAGAGCTGCAACATTTTCATCAATCAACTCATATTCACACACAAAACCAAAACCTTCCGCGAATCTAAAACCTCCATCTTCATCACCATCTAATCTCCACCATCGCAAACACCCATGAACCGAAACCCTTAACTCTTTCTTCTTCCCCAAATCTGAAAACAACACAACCACCCATTAACAACAATCAACAACTTCCATTTTTCACTTCATCACCTTCATCATCTCGTAACAAACCTCCTTTCAAACTCTCACCAACGAAACCGAAAAAACCACCAATAGCTCACCATTTCATCTTCGAACAAACCAAACTTAGAAAACCCATTTCCATTTACTACAACTACAACAATTTACAAACTTCAAACCCCTCCAAACCACCATTAACGAACCTCCACACAACCCACAACTTCTTTGAATCCCAACCAAAATAAACACTCACCTTCTTCTGCAAATCACCCTCCTCCGAAAAACATCACTGCAAGCCATTAACACATCCAAACTTAAATCTTCACTCAAAACCCATTAATATCCATACAACTCATTTCAAAACCCACTTCTGCCATGAATACAACCCCCAATCTGAATCAACTCAGAAACTCATTTCTACCTAACTTTCGGAAACCTCAAACTCCTAGCCCATTCTCATGATTTAGATGGAAACTGTAACAAGTTCAGAGCATTGACAGCAATTTGTGCCAAACGATTCAATTAGCACCATCAACAAGGATCAAAGAGGAGATTAGAAGCTTGGAACTGAAGCTTGCACGCAATTTCAAGGGTCAACAGAACCACTCAATTTGGTAAATTTCCCAACTTGAAACTCCCATTCTATGCATAATTTTAGGTCCATTCTGGCTGCATCTGAAGTCCTACACTTTGTAGGCCATATTTGAATTACTTGTATGCTTTCCCATGATGACTTGATGTTAATGTTCACACTTTGAGTTTGCCATGGACATTTGGGATTGATTTGCATTGTTGCTTTGCACTTGCTTTGCTTGAGTTTCAAGAATTATATGGTTGAGATGTGCATGTGGTGGTGGCTGCCGCACACGTTTTCCTCCCTCTTTTCTTTGTGGGTGCTTCTTAGGATAGCACCATCCTTCTTTGGTGATTGATGGTTGATGGTTATAGGAGCTTGCTTCTCCCATTTCATCTCACCACTTGTTGACTTGTTCTTGCATCTTTGCATCTTTGCATTTCATATTTGCATTGCCTTGACTTGTTTAAGTCAATTTCATCTCTTTCTTCATTTCATCTATGATTGATTCATTAAGTGTTTACTTGGTTTTTTTCCATGATCCTTTAGGATTCATAGTCCCTTTGTTTAAGATGGGAGTAGGAGAGACATTAAGTGTTCAATCCTTTGTATGATAACATTAGGAGTATTAGGAGTAGCAGCGACAACCTTTTGATAACCTGGTGGTGTAACAGGTGTTTTACCAGGTGCATATAGTGCATTATTGTTTTTGTAGGAGAAGTTTTGATGATTCTTCCAACCAGGATTGTAGGTATTTACGTAAGGGTTTCCTTGAGCATAATTCACTTGATCTGTAGAGGCTCCTGCCAAAATTTGGCATTCAGGGGCAGCATGTCCAGGAGTTCCACATACCTCGCAGTTTGGAGCTATAGCAGCCACGGTGGTTGTGGGTGTTATGGTCAAGTTATTTATCTTTTGAGCAAGGGCATCTACCTTAGCACAAACGCGATCAAGGATATTAACCTCGTACATTCCACCTTTTGGTTGGGATTTTTCTACTGGAGTTCTTTCATCTCCCCATTGGTAGTGGTTCTGAGCCATACTTTCGATTAGTTGGTAGGCTTCTTCGTAAGGTTTATTTATAAGTGTACCACCAGCGGCGACATCTATTATCATTCTTGGTTTATACAAGACCGCTTTGTAAAACATGTGGATGATTAACCAATCTTCAAGACCGTGGTGCGGACACATCCTTATCATGTCTTTAAATTTCTCCCACGCCTCAAAAAGAGACTCGTTGTCTTTTTGTCGAAAGTTATTGATTTGAGTCCTTAGCATGGCTGTGTTGCTTGGTGGAAAATAAAGTGCTAAGAAAACCTTCTTTAACTCTTCCCACGTAGTGACGGAGTTTGATGGCAAGGATTGCAACCAAGCCCAAGCTCTGTCTCTCAATGAGAGAGTAAAAAGGTGTAGTCTTATCGCGTCTGCGGATACACCATTTGCCTTCACTGTGTCTGCGTATTGCGCAAACTTGGTCAAATGTTCATTGGAATCTTCTGTAGGGTTTCTATAAAATTGATTTTGTTGAACTGGAG
Organism: Lathyrus sativus; assembly: GCA_963859935.3. Classification (NCBI taxonomy): domain Eukaryota; kingdom Viridiplantae; phylum Streptophyta; class Magnoliopsida; order Fabales; family Fabaceae; genus Lathyrus; species Lathyrus sativus. The sequence continues at coordinate 113,722,706 of OZ012736.1, read as the reverse complement.
ACAACAACGAGGGTTTCAACTCGAAATCATTTTGGTTGATAGCAGGTGCAACAGTGCTATTATGCGGTTCTTGCTGAGATGGGAGAGCATAGTACTTAAGAGGATGGTTTTGTGGTCTGTCACCCATGCCTTGGTTAACTTCAGATTTAGCTTCAGATTCTGATTCTGATTTAGGTTTGGTTTCAGATTCAGCTTCGGTTTCAGATTCAATTTCTGGACTAGGAAAAGGGATTTCGCGGGCTTCGCAATATTCTCGGGTACATCTTCTTACGGTGAGAAGACGTTCAGGTTCGTCTGTCGGTCGCGTGAGGTTCTCGCCTTGTGAGCGAGTACTTAGCATACAATCGACAGAATGGGAAATAGGGTTTTTGCCTTAGTCTATACGGTGCATCAAATGAGTTATGATATCAACTTAGTCAGTCCCCAGCAACAACACCAAAAACTTGATCGCGGTTTAGTGTGTCTAAATGACTCTGACTGCAAGTATACAGTCGTATCACGTAGTTTTAAAAGATCATCGGTCCACAGGGACTAGAAATCGAACGTACCGTATTCTAATGTTACTATGTAAATCTAAGGCTAATCATTTTAGGAAAGTTAAGTGCAAAGGGAATTAAATCTAAAAATGCTAAAATTTCTAATAGGAATAATTAATAACGGGATGTCAGTATGCAACACATCAGTCATCGGGAATTTAATAGATAATCGATGTACGTCAGATGGTCAAAATACTTTTTATTAGTAAAATACTCATTTAAAAGTCCTTACCTCTCACTCTCGTGTTTATTGATTTAGACTATATCGTTAAATTAAAATGAGTGCTCTCGTTGTATCATTTGAATTTAACGATACCTTTTAAAAATAAATAAGTCCTAATTAATTCTAAAGTGTTTCCGCTGTATTTAGAATTAAGGCCTGATCTCAGCTATCCGGTTAAAACCTCAAACTCTCGTTTATCCTGACCTTAGCCTTAGTTTCCCGTTTTATTCTTGCAAGAAAGGTTGATTGATTTAAAATAAGAAATCAGAGCCTAAAAAATACTTTGTAAATAAAAATAGCACCGACTATTATTTGGTCCCCTCCGATAGAATTTTTACATACCGACATCAATTTCTCTAGCCGGACGTGGTGGAACAATCAAACATAGTACAATACAGAATATAGCTATAAATCATATTGTAGTTGCAATAAATAAAATAAACCGATCAATTAAGAACCTGGAATTAAATTTGAATTGGAAGTACACGTTATTGGCAGGCTTGCAATAGTAATCATCGTTCTTCAAACTTGGTGCATAAATGTAAATTGGTACAAAAGGAAATTACAGACTAATGCTTTCAGAAAAATGGAAAAAAACTAGTAAATAAACTATGAATTCTGCAAAAATCTCCGAACCCCTTTGAGGAGCAGTTTTCCTCATATATATAGTAGGTTGAGGCCAAGAAAGGGTTTCCTCACGTGTCGTGAAAATCTCCTTCGAAACCATGAAACAAATCTTGAAGTGCCCTGAGAAATAGGGGGAGTGGGAGAATAATTCTCCACACTCCCAGGTGTCTTGTGCCACCTCCCTTCATGTATCAGTGTGGCTTGCGCCACTTTGGATGTGGTGGGCGCCACTTAAATGTGGCTCCAGCCACATTTAGGTGGTGGGCCCACCCCTTTATTTTTTTTCTTTTATTTTCATTTTCTTCTTTTTCTCTTCTTTTTCTTTTCATTTCTATTTTCTCTTCCTTTTCTTCCATTTTTCTTCTCTTCCTAATGCTTCACTTCAAACCGAGTACCCGAGGAAAACAAACAAATACGAGTAATATATGATTTAAAATAGGGGTAAAATCAAATAAAACATAATATAAACTCATGCATGTTAAGTCAGATACACGATATAATTTCGCGTTATCAATTGGGAGTATGGTTATTGATACCCCGACTAATGGTTCTGTGACTACTGCGTTCGTTTGTTTGAGTTGCCCTTTGACCATTTATGATAACAATTACTGATGGACTTCGTATGTCTACCTTTGCATCAAATCGATGTTATTCTTGGAATGAACTGGTTGGAGTAGAACTACGTTCATATCGGTTGCTACAGCAAGACTTTGAGGTTCCCAGAGTTTGGTGATGGTGGAGAGCGGATGTATGTATCTGCCAAGCAAGTAGAAGAACTCTTGGAAGATGAGGCTCAGATGTTTGCATTGTTTGCATCACTTCAAGTTAATTACGAAGCAGTGAGCGTGGAGTTACCGGTTGTTCGGGAATTTCCAGAAGTGTTTCCAAACGACGTGAGTGACTTACCTCCTGAGCATGAGGTGGAGTTTACTGTTGATGTGACATCGGGCACTAGTCCTGTGTCAATGGCTCCTTATCGGATGTCTACATCTGAGTTAGGGGAATTGAAGAAATAGTTGGAAGAGCTACTTGAGAAGAAGTTTATTCGACCAAGTGTTTCTCCGTGGGGTGCTTCTATGCTGTTGGTGAAGAAGAAAGATGGTAGCATGAGATTGTGTGCGGATTATCAGCAATTGAATAAAGTAACAATAAAGAACAAGTATCCACTTCCGAGGATTGATGAATTGATGGATCAATTGTTGAGTGCTTGTGTGTTTAGCAAGATTGATTTGAGGTCTGGTTATCATCAGATTCACGTTAAGCCTGATGATATTCCGAACACAGCTTTCAGGACGAGGTATGGACACTATGAATATATTGTGATGCCGTTTGGTGTATCTAATGCACCTGGTGTATTCATGGAGTATATAAATAGGATTTTTCATCCTTATTTGGATCAGTTTGTGATAGTGTTCATTGACGATATCTTGATATATTCTAAGTTTGAGGAAGAGCCTGTGCAACATATAAGAGTGGTATTGCAGGTTTTGAGAGACAAGAAGCTTTATGCCAAGTTTTCCAAGTGTGAGTTTTGGTTGAAGGAAGTGAGTTTCCTTGGCCATGTGATTTCTAGTGGAGGAATTGCTGTTGATCCGTCGAAAGTTGATGTTGTGTTACAGTGGGAGACTCCAAAGTCTGCTACTGAGATTCGAAGTTTCCTTGGGTTCACTGGTTATTATCGCAGGTTTATATAAGGCTTTTCAAAGTTGCCACTTCCATTGACTCAGTTGACTCGAAAGGGTCAAGCTTATGTGTGGGATGTTGCTTGTGATAAGATTTTTGTAGAACTCAAGAAGAAGTTGACGACTGCTACAGTGTTGATTTTGCCAAATCCGAGTGAGTCTTTGTAGTGTATTGTGATGCATCTAAGGTGGATCTAGGAGGCGTATAGATGCAGAATGGTCAGGTGGTTGCTTGCACTTACAGACAACTGAAGGTTCATGAAAGGAATTATCCTATGAATGACTTAGAGTTGGTCGTCGTGGTGTTTGTGTTGAAAGTTTGGAGACATTATCTTTTTGGGACTAGGTTCAAAGTGTTCAGTGATCACAAGAGCCTAAAGTATTTGTTTGATCAGAAAGAGTTGAACATGAGGCAGAGAAGATGACTTGAACTTCTGAAGGATTATGAGTTTGAATTGAGTTACCATCCTGGTAAGGCTAATGTTGTGGCTGATGCGTTAAGTAGGAAGTCCTTTCATATGTCGATGCTTATGGTTCGAGAGTTAGGACTGATTGAGCAATTCAGAGATATGAGTTTGGTTTGTGAAGAGACTCCTAACAGTGTGAAGTTGGGTATGCTAAAGTTGACTAGCGGTATTCTCCAAGATATTAGAGAAGGTTAAAAATATGATTTGAGTTTAGTGGATCATCTCACGTTAATAAATCAAGTTAACGAGGGTGATTTTTGGATTGTTGAGAATTGTGTGATGAGGTTTAGAGATAGAGTGTATGTTCCTGATGTGCCTGAAATCAAGAAGAGCATTCTTGAGGAAGGTCACAGAAGCAGGCTAAGTATTAATCCTGGTGCCACAAAGATGTATCAAGATTTGAAGAAGTTGTTTTGGTGATCGAGTATGAAGAAGGAAATTGCAGAGTTTGTGTATGTTTGTTTAACTTCTCAGAAGTCAAAGATTGAACATCAAAGAACCGTCCGGTCTGATGCAACCATTGGATATTCCAGAATGGAAATGGGATAGCATTTCTATGGATTTTGTAATCGGTTTACTGAATGCTTTGAAGGGATATAATTCGATTTGGGTGATTGTTGATAGATTGACCAAATCGGCTCATTTTATACTGATGAGGATCAATTATTTGTTGCAGAAGCTTGCCGAATTATATATTGATCAGATTGTGAAACTGCATGGTATTCCTTCAACTATTGTGTCTGATAGAGATCTAAGATTTACATCGAGGTTCTGGGAAAGTTTGCAGACAACTTTGGGTACTAAGTTGAGGTTGAGTTATGCCTATCATCCGCAGACGGATGGACAGACAGAAAGAACTATCTAGTCTTTAGAGGATTTGCTGAGAGCTTGTGTGTTGGATCAAGGTGGATCATGGGATAGCCATTTGCCGTTGATTGAGTTTACCTACAAAAACAGTTATCATACTAGTATCAGAATGACACGTATGAGGCTTTGTATGGCAGGAGGTGTAGGACTCCTTTGTCTTGGTATGAGTCAGGCGACAGTGTTGTACTCGGACCTGAGATTGTGTAAGAGACGACTGAAAAGATCAAGATGATCCAAGAAAATATGAAAGCGTCGCAGAATCGTCAGAAGAGTTACCATGATAAGAGGAGGAAAGCACTTGAATTCCAAAAGGCAGATCACATGTTTTTGAGGGTTACGTCGGTAACTAGTGTTGGCCGAGCTTTGAAGTTTCGATAGCTCAAATCGCATTTTGTTGGTCCGTATCAGATTTCGCAAAGGGTGGGGGAAGTAGTATATCAGATTGTTTTACCGTTGTCGCTTTTGTGAATTTACATGATGTGTTTCATGTGTCTCAATTGAGGAAGTACATTCCAAATCTGCCGCATGTGATTCAAATGGATGATCTACAAGTGAGAGATGACTTGACTATGGAGGCGTTGCCAGTTCGGATTGATGAACGAGAAGTGAATCAGCTGCGAGGTAAAGAGATTGCCTTGGTGAAGGTAGTTTGGGGAGGACCAGTTGGAGAAAGTTGGACATGGGAGCGTGAACATCAGATGAGGAAATCGTATCTGACTCTGTTTCCTTGAGGTAATGTTCGAGGGAGAAAATTCTTTTAAGTGGGGGAGATTTGTAACACCTCAAATTTATTGGAATATTCATTTAATTTATTTAAATAAGAATATTCGCATTTTGGTAATTTTCGGTGGTTGTTGTGAAGTATTGAGAATTATGGATTTTAAGTTATTTACTTAAATAATAGTATATAATATGAATATATTGGTATTATTATTAATTTAAATAAATATAAGTTAACTAAGGGAAAATTGGACAATTGTGAAGGAGTTAGTGAGGTTAATATTGGAAAGCCCAATTTTAAGGCCCAAGGTTAGGTTTTAAAAAAAAGGGAATTGTGATGGGATTAGGATTCATTTTGTTATACCGTAAAAAGAATTCAGGTCGGAGCTCTAAGGAGGAGGTTTGAGGCAAAAGCTTCGAAAGGTTTTCTGAATGATTTGAGAAGGCTTAGAGTCGGCAATTAAGGTATGGGGAGTATTGCCTTCATTGTTTTCAATGTGTAATTTCAATTTATTTAAGGCCGGTTTAAGGGTTTAAAGGCTTTGAAGATGATTATGGGATAAAGGAAATTAGGCCTTCATGGCCAAAGCTCTGATTTGACATTTGTCTAACCCATTAGGGAAAATAGATAGTGAGAAACTCTAATGATTATGGTGTAGTTGTAAGGATTTATGAGATTTAGAGCGTGAATATGATATGGGATTGGCCTAATAAGTCGTAGATTTTGTGCCTTTATCGTCGTAATACCTTAGGGATGATTTAGGGATGTTTTTGGGTTATTGAGAAAGTGAATCGTGGGGCTTTTGGGTTGATTTTAGGTTTTGGTGTGTAACAGTGTTTTTCTGTCATCGCGTGTTCGCACAGCGAACGAAGCTCATCCCAGACTCACACTGAGAAGAATCCATCGCACAACGAAGAAACTCTCCCCAGACTCACACAACGAACTTGCTAGCGAATGTAGTGGAGTTTTGCAAATTCTGATTTTGTGCAGTGATGCCTTGATGTTTTGATGCTATGATTCCTTTGATGAATTAATATGAGTATGAATGTGAATACTATGTGGTTTTTACATGATTATATGATGATTCTTATGATGTAATGATTGATGATCCATGATGATATTTCCATGAGTTTTGATGATTCTATGATGACATGAGTTATGATGATGATTATGATGAATGATGATGCACCTATGATGTTATTATGAAGATGATTATTAACATGTGCATCATGCATTCATGTGCATTCGGACTTCGGTTCAGGATGTTAATTTCTTTGGCTTCAGTCCCACTGTACGGATGTGGGGTATTTTGATGTGCTCCGATTCTCGAGTAGAATCGATCCTATTGATGGGGATCTATGGAGGATTCATGGCCCAGTGTCCATCGAGTTGTGATGATTGGTACCACATGCATTTAGTCTTGTTGCATTTGCATTTATGAGATGATCTTGAGTAAATTATGATGTTGTGGCCTTTGATGTTCCTTGATTGATATAATGATGTTGAATATGAAAATGACGCCATTTTATATGTTGATTTCCTATATTGATTATCATGAATCATTTTACTCACCCTGCCTGTTTAAATGTTGCCTCCACATGGGTAACGTTCAAATGACCAAGTTTAGCCGTGGATGTCGTCGAGGGCTTTTGAAGTTTTGGGTCGTTGGCCATGGTGGTTGACTTAGGGGGTCATGCTCTGATAGTGTAACACCGGGTTGGCGTCTCTGAGTCAAACCTTATTTTATTTAATTTGGTTATTTTTCTTATGTTCCCATATAAGGAAAACTTTGGATTATGCCTTGTTGAGTTCCACTGCAATTTTTCATATCTTTTGAGAAAACCCGTTATTTACGGAGCTTTGACTTATATTTGATTTATTGGGAAATGTACGCCCTTTGAGGTGATTTTTATTGAATTTAATGTTTTATTCTGATAAATGTGAATACTTTGACTTTTATTTTGTGCGGTAGAAAAGGGTGTTACACCACGAGTGTCAAGTCCTATGCTAGGTTTTTTTAGTAGTTTTCCATGTCCAATTTTCATCATGTTGCAAGCTTCAACTTAAAATCATTTTAACATCAAAGTTGTTCATCTATTTATCCCCTTCCCAAAGAACCCAAAACCTCATCATTTTAACTAAGAACCATGGATTCTATGGTGCCAAAGTCTGCTCTGAACCATACCTTGTTACCTTGCCAAGCGATGACCAGATTTCACATCAAAACCTGCCATCATTTCCTAGTATCCATACCTTCTTCTCCCTCAAACTCTTCATGTCCACGTCATCTTTGTTTGCTTTTTGAAGAAGAAATGTTCTATGAGTTATTTGCACCATTTTTAAACTACTACATGTATTGTATGATTTGTAAATATGTTATTTTCTCACTTGAGCCATGTTTGCTACCCATGGATTTGACCAGATTTTGTGAAATATGTATTCATTTCTGAAGCACGGTCCTATTATATTTGTGTTCCTGATGAAAAATGGATCAAGTTTGCTTTTTACAGTTTTTATTTTCAAGCTAAAATGAGGGAGTTATGTTGTTTTCATTTTATATTGTTATTGTTGTTCGTAAGAGAGAAAGAGAAAATCTGAGAGAGAGACAGAGACATAGAAGGAAAGGAAGAAGAAGAAGCTAAGCTGGAGGTGAGGTGGCACTGACTTATCACTGAGTTGGCCATGTTTTATGAATTTTTAAGTATATAGTTTGAAGAGCGTATTATTGTTGGATGAAACAGGCCACCCCAGTGGCGCAACCCTTACCTTGCTGTGTCTTGTAACTGCCTTGTCTAGGGTTCGATTCTTGCTGATCACCCTTTTGGCCATTTTCTGTGCTTTCTTTTCTTTTAATCATTTATGACTTGTTTTTATATTTATTTTAGCACACATATATTATGTACAAGCCATTCATATCGCTCAGTTGGTTAAAGGTTTTAACCTAATCCAAGAGGAAGCATGTTCAAGACCTGGCCAGATCACTTACCTTAATTTTTACGACTTGTTTTCTTCTCTTTTCGTCACAACTTTGCAATATCATAACTTCTCGCTTTTTATACTTTTTGACCCATTTCGTTTTCCTATATGTTCATGTTGCTGCCTATTTTGTTGTGATATCAAGAAATTTCGAAAAATATTTATTTTTATGGCATTTATGCATGTTTGGAGTATGTCGTCTTTTAGGGTTTTCTTAGGAACTTTTTTTGACTTTTGATTATTTCCTTTGTTTTCCTTTGCACATATGGTCAAGTTTGAAGCATTTGTAACTCATGGTGTCTTTTATAATGTTGTTACGTAGCGCACTTAGGGTTTTCTTCGATCTTTACCCTTTCCTTTAGATAAATCTAAGCTCGGTGGTGAGCTTTATGATTTGTGATTCAAGTTAATTAATAGCTTGATATTCGATTCTCACTTCAACAAAAATGGGGACTCTGTTGGGGAATATCTCCCCTAAGAGGGTTAAGACTACCTTGTTTGTATTTGTGTTAGTGTTATATGTTTGTTTGCTTGTATATCTGTATATTTGTAAATATATGTATATATATCTGTTGTGTTTGGGTTTCCTAAATGAAGGGTGGTTACCTTGAGTGGTGAGATAAGTCCTATACCCGGACTCGAGTGGTCAGATATGTTGTCATTTTAAGGAGAAAAATCAACTAATCACCCACAAGTGTATGAAAATGGACCTTTGCATCACTATTGAGAAGGACTTCAACTTGGATAAAAATCAACAAGTATGTTACTAAATCTCTCAAGTAGAATATAATCAACATCAAACATTACTATGGGGATAGGAGAATTACATCTCAACTATGAAAATGAATCATGTCTAATCCTTGAGAAAAGGTTTTAAAACGAAAAGTGCACAAAGGGCACAAAATGATTTGAATGGGTTGTATATTTTTTAAGTCTTTTGAAAATGGTCTTGATATGCTTAATATGAATTATAATTTATTCAAGAAAAAAGTTTAAAAGTTACTTGACAAAGTCAAGATTTATTGAGAAAGTGGTTAAAGTTTGAAAACACGAATGTTTTGAAATAGGGAGAAGATTTTGAAAATTTAGAAAGGGGAGGAGATGAAGAGGCTACCCTAAATTATAAAGTAAAAGCAAAGAAAAGAAAGATCTAACCAAGATAGCAAGCTTTTGATATAAGTCAAACCAAACACTCTCATCCTTTGGATTTAAGCAACAAGAAACAAATAAGCAAAGCACAAACCAAACATCAAATAAAGAAGAACTTAAGCCAAGGACAAAGATGATGTAACAAAGCCAAGGACAAAGATGATGTAACAAAGCCAAGTCTTCAAAAAGTAAACCCCAAGGTCATAGGTAATAGATGAATTCCAAGGTCTGAAGTCACAACTTAAAAGTAAAGGATCAAGAGCCTAAATCTAAGTCCATAAGTCCAACTTCCAAACATGGGATAGTAACAATTAGTCCAAGGAAGTAATTAAGTCATTTAAGGGTTTTTCCTTTATTAATATCTTAAAATAAAAAGAAAAAGTCCAAGTGGACAAAGGAAAAAAGCATAAACGTAAACATAAACAATGATCAAGTAATAATAAAAGAGCAATAAGTAAAGGAGCATAAAACTAAAGGTGCATAAAATTAAATGGCATAAAGTAAAAGTTAGCACAATAATATTGTTAGTGTTCATGTTAAAGTTAATAATCTGATTCGCGACAAATTTAGAGTTATGTTAAGCAATCGTAGCATAATCTATAAAGAAGATCATATTATGGGAGGTCGGTCAATAACAATTTGTGTACCATACATGTTAGAGATATGATAGAAATCATACTTCTAAAACTTGTAGCACAAGTAAAAATCAAGGAAGGATAAAACCCAAACGCAAGGAGATTGGTCCATTACATCAATCAATCCTTCATGACAACTTAGGACAAACTTATGCATCAATCTAAAGTACATCCAATGAACTTTGATCGATTAAATAGTAGATTTGAAATGATGAAAGTTCATCAAGCATCACTCCAAACATCATGAACAAGATGGACAACAAATCATCCAATTGATGAAGAGAAAAGGAAAAGAAAAAAGAAAGAGTAGGAAAGATGAAGAGTGGTTGAAATTGATTCAAGACTTAAGATCCACTCATCATCAATTTCAATCATCTTTCTTGTTGGATTAAGGCACTAAATCTACCATCAACTTAAAGCACCAAAAATGAATCCAATGATTCATTTAATTATATATTTGAATTTATGAAGGTTCATCCAACCTCATCAACATCCAAAGTCCATTACAATTGAGAACTTTGATCAAAAAGTTATGATCCAAGGCAACAAACAGCAGACAAGCCAAAAATGCAATAAAACACAATAAAAATGCATGAAAATAATTGTAAATGATTTTTAAAATGAAAACAAGATAGAAAATCAAGATGAACCTCTAAACAAATATAAAATGATCAAGAAAATTACTACAAGTCAGAAACAAGTCAAAGATCATATGAAACTTTTTTGAAAATTTAAAATGGCATAAAAGTATTTTAAACAAATTAAAATGCATGAAAAACGTGAAAAATGATGAAATATATCAAATCAAGGAATAAAAATGTGAAAAAATGCTCATAAAATAGAAAATATTTTTATAAAATTATGAAACAAAATTGAAATGAAAAATGTGAAGGAACATATTTTTAATGATTTTTCAAAATAAAATGGAATTTAAAAACAATTTTAAATGAAGAAAAACATCTGAACCATAGGATCTTCTCAACGGTTAACTAGCACACACACGGATGGCTATCAAATCAAAATTAAAGACATCCAAGGGTTCAAATTTAAATTCAAACACGCGCTCACAGTTAGGTCATTGCACATGATTACAACAATTAAAAAAGATTCAAAAAAATTGTGTGTCACAATGTTATTAGTCAGGATTTGAATTTCGTTCCAGAAGGCAGGAAGGTCATCATCTTCTGCCTCTAAACTCTAGTTGTAGCATAGATCGTAAACTATAATTTTAAGCTCAAACACTCATGGTGCAAGCTTTATTTTACGTCATTGTTTATGTGTCCTTGCTCAAGATCAATTTATTTGATCTGAGCAAGGAGAATTTGCAGTAATACGCAAGAACCCGAGCTACTTCAAACAAAAACTAAATTCCAAATTTGATGAATAAATTTCAGTTAGGTTAGGGGAAATGATTAGTGAAATAAGACGAAGAGAATGGTAACTTGTTTGGATGCAAATGAAAATCGCATATACCTTTCCAAAACGAGCTTCAAAGTCTGAAAATTGTGGAATCTGTTTGAGTCTTTCGAGCCATGACTATCTTCTGTAATGCTTGGATTAGATTCATAGGAGACCAAGTATGAGTTATGAGAAAAGAATTTGAGTTGAAACAAAGTGAAAATTTGGATTCGAGTTTCTGGTTTTGGGAGGTTTCGAGCTTCAAAGGAACAACGGTTTCTTGGGTATTCAAGTTTGGGTTTCAGTGCATAATTCTTCTCTATTTATAGAAGAATGAGATGAGGCTGTAGCTTTAATGAAATTAGATACCAAACATGTCAATGGATTTAGAAATTTCTAGATCCAAGTGTGTAAGAATTTGGCACAAAATGTGTGACTTGTCGAGCTCATTCAAGTCGTTTTGCATTCAATGGGATGTGTATAGTAACAACAAGTGAAATGCACATGGGATGGTGGCCCCCAAATGAAATTTGCACATGATTTTCAAAATTTTAGGGAACGGTATGAACAGAGTTCAAATCACCAACTTCTAACTGAGGCCAAATGAAAATTCCTTGTGCATTTTCTAATTTTACTTGAGCCAAATGTTCCTTTCATGGCAATGAAGATAATGAAAAAAAATCACTTCAATTGGATGCCTGATGAGGAAATGGAAAGCTTAGGAAGTTGGTAAAAAAACCACTGAAAATTAGGTTTGGCATTAGGTCAAACAGGTCATGACCTAGTTTTGTACATAAATGGCCTTCAAGATTTAAGGTCCTTGGAGCATTAATTGATGTTTGAAATTTAAAGCAAAGTTGTAGGGGACATCAAGAAGGATGTTTGGATAAAAATAAGCACCCATAAAATTTGAAAATTGAAGAAGTTATAAGCTTTGGAACATGGTCATACCATACTTGAAATTTAGGTCAAATTTCACTATGTCCACAAAATAACCTATAATGTTTCCACACTTTTGATGGCTTTCCAAGCATATTTAGCTCTTGACTTGTAAATAAAAATTTGAGGGGATGTCAAGTATAGTAATTTTCCTAAAGAAACACTAAAAAATGTTGAAGTATGAGGAAGTTGTGAAATCTTGAACTTAGGTTTGAAATGTTGACTTTTTTGGTCAAGCCTCCTTGTACAAACTTGCAACCTTAGATATTTTCTTGCATTTCAAGGCGCATTGATGATCATATGAACTCAAAATGATGTAATATTGACTTTCCTTTGATGAAGCTTGCAATTACTTAAGGAAAATTGTTGAAGAAGGCATGGAAATAAACACATGAACCTTTAAAATTTCTTAAGGATCAAGTCATCCAATATTGAGATATCTTTGATCAAATGAAATTGAATGATGCTTGAGACTCCATGATTTGAGATTAGAGGTCATGCTTTGATTAATAGCCTTTGAAAATAAATGATTAACCATAATTTGATGTGAGGATCTCAAACCCTAGCTAAGGATACATTCATTTGATGCTCTTGATTTCAAACCTTACTTTGCAAAAGAATCAAAAGTGGAAAAACATATAGTTTTATATTTTGATTAGAGGTTAGTGGAATATTAATCATGTAAGTACAAAAAGAAATATACACAAAGAGTTGCTTGATGATCTCTGCAAAAGCAAGCCCAAAGGATGAAAGGGTTATGGGAGAACCAAGTTTGTAACCTTGATGCTTTGTAAAGATTCAAATGAAGTTTAGGGGTAAAAATTAGGATATGATAGATGCCCTATTTAAGTTTCCTCTATCCGAAGAAATGAATATTGACATCTTTGTCTCGACAAGATAAGAGATACTTAAATATAGAACATCCAATTTGTGAGAAAAGTATGCCACGAGAGATCCAACTGAGGAATATAAAATTCCACAAGAGATGGAAACATAGTGCGTAGATGAAACTATGACTTTCAAATGCTGAAGAGAGAAAAGAGTATTTGGGATACATTGAGGAATATCAAAGGCACCTGATCTATCGGGAAAAAAACTTAAGTAAATAAAGATTAACATAATAACAGACAAGCTTCACAAAGGAAGAGATGCCACATGAATATACTGGAGAGATGCCATTTGATGGAAAAGTTGATGGAGTCGCAACAAACTTCCCAAATAAAGAGATGCCACATATTCAAATAACAAGTCCAGGACTTCACTTGATTGGATGAGGATCAAGGATTTCACAATAAACTTCTCTGCTAAAGATAAACTAGATAGATGTCATTTAATGTGAAGATAAAGACTAATATTTGGGGATATACACGCTTCTTATATAAAGAGACTACCATTTGAAGTCACACAGAAGTTGAAAATAGATAACAAGCTTCTCAAAGAGACTATCACTTGTTAAGTAAGGTAACCCAACTAGGGACATACAAGCTTCTCAAATAAAGAGATCACCACTTGTTGTCAGGAAAAAAATCCAAGAGATTGTTATCACAACACTGTTGGGTGTTGTACCCTAAAATTTTCCCAACCTTTTCTTTACATGGCTTGTGTTTCATTTCATTTCTTTAGCATCTTTGCATTGCATAGCATGGTTGTTTGTAGGGGATCAAGAAAGGTGTGCATCTCAAGAGAAGGTTGTCAAAGATTCCTTGCTCAAGCAAGAAGGCTCAGTTCAAATCATTAGAGGATCACAAGCTCATGGATATGGATATGAGATGATGGAGAAGATCATTGTGTGCTTTTGAAGCCATTGTGGAGCTTATTTAAGTGGTTATGTCATGTGCAAGAAGCCACAGTCAAGGGTTGCATCTGCCTAGTGCAAAGTCAACTGAGGACTTGAAGGATATTGAGATTCAATTCCATGTCATTAGAGTCATTGATAGTTGTGTTGAGACATCTAAGATGTTATTCCAAGATCAAATCAAGGAGAATCAAGTGTGTGAGAAGTTACTAAATTAGGGATTCAGAGGTTTGTCAGTGTAAAATCCTCTGTTTAGTACCTAACTTCAAGACCACATATCTCGGGATACAAGTGTAATCTCACTTTGATGAAAACATGAGACTTTTAGAGCATGTTCTTAGATTTCTTTTGAGTACTAGAACTCATCCATTGGATTTGTGGAGCTCAAGATATGATGTTGGCAAGTTAGAGGTCTCAGAGGAACCATATTTTCAATCAACAAAAGTCAACCAACTTCCAAGGAACGTTTGACCTAGAATCGTGTTTGTTCTCAACTTTAGATGAACATTAAAGTTGTTCCTTATGATCTTAGCCTTCCAAAAAGTCCTAGAAGTCCTAGAAGTCCTTTTCATAATCTTAAGCACTTCAAATGAAACTTTCTCCAACATGAAAGTTGCTTTAATGGTTTCAAATTTGTCATGGAATACCAAATTGTCATGAATTATGCTTGGATAGAGGGATTGGTGAAGAAAATCAAGTGAAAATGGACATTAAAGTCAGGAATTCAATTGATTTGGTTATTGAACATTTTCATGCCATGTTTGTACTAATTTTTATTCACAATATCTTAACAAACAAGATGCACAAAATTAATTTCGTGCATGGTAGCAAAAAACCCGTGGTTTTCAAGCTTCCTTCAAGAAGTTTCACATTAGAACTTCACAATTGGATCAAATTAAAGCCTAAAAGCAATCCACATGGGTAATTCAAGTTGTCAGTTGCCCAACCAAGCCATTTCCACGAGTGTTTCAAGCCAAATTCACGTGTTCATGAAGCTACATTTTAAGATGGGCATTTTTTGCAAATTAACAAATTGGAGCACTATTGGGCCTCCAATCACTCATATATCCATTGTATATAAGTTTAGGATTGAATTTGAACCCTCATTCAGGAATTTTCATGGAGGGAGAGCTAAAACCAGATTTGAAATTGTAGAGCAAATTTGAAAAGTGGAAATCCAGATCCAAGCCATTTCAAGAAAAATCAAAGCAAACATTGTAACAACCCAAATATCATTAATTAATTATTAATGTTAATCAATTTAATTAATTGACTTATTTTAATTATTGGACTTATTGGGTAGAGAATTTGTGAGAAGAGAAATGGGAAGGAAAGAAAATAAGGAAGTATATAAGGAAAGTGGAAGAGAAAAGAAAAGATAGTAAGACAAAGGAAATAGAAGAGAAAGAATAGAGAAAGAGGAGAAAAGAGAAGAGAAGAGGGAAACTTGGAGAAATCATCAAGAATCAACACCAAGCTTCAATCCAATCAAGGTAAGGGTGAGAAACATTATTATCTAGTCAATGTATGAAATATACTTGTCATTGATATATGAAATATACTTGTGAGTGAAGGTATATTGGATAATTGTGAAATATGCATGAAGGGATATGCTTGATGCGCGTTCATATTTGTTTATATGTACGGCGTGATGAATATGATAATGAAAATGAATTGTGGTGAGAAAGGTAGATTATATGTAATTGTTACTTGTATATATATAATCTTATGCATTGATTATTATGGTAATATTTCTCACCCTTCTGTTGTTTTATAATTCTCTATGAGGCATTGCAGATTAGGTTGCTGGAGGTTTCTTTTGTGAAGTATAGCTTCATTCTTTTGAGTCGGACTGCTCTGATAATGTAACACCGGGTAGTTAGGCTTGTGTAACATTCTTTTATGATACACTTGTGATGTATCAGTTGATGATGTTTTGTAACATGAATGATATTGATGAACCAACTGGATAACATGTATTTATGTGATTAAATGTTTTGAGGTAATTCAAATGTTTTATTCTTCCGCTTTAATTTTAAATATTGAGACGTGGGTTAAAGGACCAAGTTCCTCTACTTTAAAAACTATCCCACTGTTGCATATTTTTATAGAGCAGGTGTCGCGGTGAAATTTGGATACCAAACTATTGATTAGTTTGAATCTTTAATTCATTTGCAACTGAACATTGATTTGTCTAAAGGAAGGGATAAAGATCGAAATTCCCACAATGCAATGGAAATGCAAGGTTTAGAGAGTTATAGGTTCGGGGGGTTGGTTAAACTTAGGGAAGGTGGTAGCTTCCTAAATTTATGTAGTACTCTACATGAACCTCTTGTTTTATGTTTGTTTATTGCTAAGTGTTTATCTGCTTAAAGGTTGAAAGACCTAGGGGTTTATTTCTAAGTATACTCGATAAGACGTCGCATCTTATGCCTACATATCCTTACGGGAGTGGAATCAGAGTATCTGTAGTTCCCCTAAAGGGTTGGAGAAGTTCTTTGACTGTGGTCAAAGTTCCTACGGGTTTAGGGTAGTTGATTGATTGATTTTAGGAGAAAATGTGTGTTATCATTTTATGGGAGATTTAACCGCCACAGATTGTAGGAATGTAGTCTTTGCATCGTCTTAAGAGAAGGTCATCAAAAGGATATCAATCTTGTTGAACGCTCTGATCATCCTTTGTTGATAGATTTGACTGTGACACATGGCCGTCATTCTTTTTTCGTCAATGAGGTTCAACGAGTCGAATCTTTCTTTTATCCATTCGTCTTCATCAAGCTTTGCTTCCGTCAAGATCTTCAAGGAAGGTATTTTGACTTCAATGGGTAGCACAACGTCCATCCCATACACTAAGGAAAAGGGAGTTGCCCCTGTCGAAGTGCACACCGATGTTCGGTATCCGTGCAAAGCAAATGGTAGCATCTCGTGCCAATCTTTGTAAGTTACGACCATCTTTTGTATTTTCTTTTTGATGTTTTTGTTTGCAGCTTCAACTGCACCATTCATCTTAGGTCTGTAAGGAGACGAATTGCGATGTTTGATCTTGAAATCGTCACAAAGTTCCTTCATCGTTTTGTTGTTCAGATTCGACCCGTTGTCAGTTATGATCTGGTTAGGGATACCATATTGGCAGACGATCTCCTTTTTGATGAAGCGAGCAACCACTTGCTTTGTCACGTTTGCATACGACGCTGCTTCCACCCATTTGGTGAAATAATCAATTGCGACAAGGATGAAACAATGGTCGTTGGAAGCTTTTGGCTCTATTGCTCCAATCATATCTATGCCCCACATTGCAAAAGGCCATGGTGATGTCATCACATTGAGAGGATGTGGAGGGACATGCACTTTATCAGCATAGACTTGACATTTATGACATCTTCGAGCAAAGAGTATGCAGTCTGTCTCCAAAGTTAACCAGAAGTATCCTGCTCTTAAGATTTTCTTAGCCATGGCGTGGCCATTCGCATGGGTTCCGAAGGTTCCTTCGTGTACTTCGGTCATTATGAGATTCGCCTCGTTTTCATCGACGCATCGGAGTAAGACCATGTCATGATTTCTCTTGTACAAGGTACCATTACTGATGAAGAATTTAGATGACAATCTTCGTATTGCTCTTTTGTCAATTGTGGACGCGTCAACGGGATACTCTTGATTTTGGAGGAAATTCTTGATATCATGAAACCATGGCTTCTCATCAGATTTTCGTCTATTGCCATGACGTATGTGGGTACTGTCCTTCTTTCGATGCGGATCAGAGGCGCCTCATTGACAAACTGGACCTTCCACATTGATTCCATCATGGCTAGCGCATCGGCAATATGATTTTCTGCTCTTGGTACGTTCTTGAAGGTAATTTCATCAAAATATTCAGCCATCTCCAAGATGTGGGTCTTGTTAGGGATCAATTTTTCATCCCTGGTTTCCCATTCTCCTTTGAGTTGGTATATCACCAAAGCAAAATCACCAATTACTTCCAAGATTTTGATGCGGAGATCAATGGAAGCTTCCAACCCTAAGATGCAGGCTTCATACTCGGCTATGTTGTTTGTACATGAGAAACAAAGTCGGGTTGTGACCGCAGTGTACCCTACAGTTGGATTTTTCAGAACAGCTTCGACGCCATGTCCATTTTTGTTTGATGCTCCGTCGAACATCATCTCCTAGCGGGATCCAGGCTCGGGACCTTCTTCAGGACCAGGCTCTGGTTTCGTGCGCTGAATATACATCACATCTTCATCAGGAAAATCAAACTTGAGTGGTTTATAATCCTCTATAGGATGCTCTGCGAGGTGTTCTGACAAGACACTTCCTTTGATAGATTTTTGAGTCACATATTGGATATCGTACTCTGATAAGAGCATATGCCATTTGGCTAATCTTCCTGTTTGAGATGGCTTTTCAAAGATGTACTTGATGGGGTCCATCTTAGAAATCAGCATTGTGGTGTGACAAATCATGTACTGCCTCAGACGTTTGGCAGCCCATGCTAACGCACAACAAGCTTTTTCCAGGGGAGAGTAACGACTCTCGCAGTCAGTGAACTTCTTGCTTAGATAATAGATTGCGTGTTCTTTCTTTCCTGACTCATCTGTCTGACCTAAGACACAGCCCATTGAATCTTCTAGTACTGTAATATACATGAACAAAGGCCTTCCAGGTACAGGAGGGATCAACACTGGAGGTTCTTGCAAGTACTGCTTGATTTTCTCAAATGCGGCCTAACAGTTTTCATTCCATACCACTGTTTGATCTTTTCGTAACAACTTGAAGATCGGTGTGCAGGTAGGGGTCAGATTGGAGATGAACCTTGAGATGTAATTCAGACTTCCGAGGAAGCCTCTGACTTGTTTCTCATTTTTGGGAGCAGGCATCTCCTGGATTGCTTTAACCTTGTCGGGATCTACTTCAATTCCTCGCTGACTAATGATGAAACCAAGTAACTTGCCTGAGCAAACTCCGAAGGTGCATTTTGTTGGATTTAATCTCAGTTGATACTTTCGGAGTCTCTCGAATAGCTTCAACAAATGATCCAAGTGGTCTTCTTCACTTTGGGATTTTGTGATCATATCGTCCACGTACACTTTGATTTCTTTGTGCATCATATCATGAAAGAGTGTGACCATAACTCTCTGATACGTTGCCCGTGCGTTCTTCAAACCAAAATGCATGACCTTATAACAATAGGTGACCCATGGTGTAATGAAGGTTGTTTTCTCCATGTCATCTGGATCCATTTTTATCTGGTTATAACTAGAAAATCCGTCCATCAATGAGAATACTGCGAAGCTTGCAGTATTATCCACTAAATTATCAATGTGTGGTAGAGGGAAGTCGTCCTTCGGACTCGCTTTATTTAAATCCCTGTAGCCGACGCACATCCTGACCTTGCCATCCTTCTTCGGGACTGGTACAATGTTTGCCACCCATTCTGGATACTTGGATACTGCTAAGAAGTCGGCATCAATTTGCTTTTTGACCTCATCTCAGATTTTAAGCGCCATGTCTGGTCTCGACCTGCGAAGCTTTTGTTTGACCGGAGGACATTCTGGCTTCAGGGGGAGCTTGTGCATGACAATGTCGGTATCTAACCCTGGCATATCTTTGTAGGACCAAGCAAATACGTCAACAAAATCTCTAAGGATGGTTATCAACTTGTTTTTTATTTCTGGCCTTAATGATGCCCCGATCTTGACTTCTCTTTTGTCTTCCTCTGACCCGAAGTTGATGACTTCAATATGCTCTTTGTGGGGTTGGAGATAAACATCTTCGTATTCAACCATTCTCTTCAACTCTTCGGGGACTTCTAACTCTTCGTCATTCTCTTCTTCAGCTTGAAAGACAAATGAACCGCTAGTAGAAGGAGTCGAAGGATCATAGGATTTTGTGGTTGATGGAGGTATTCTGCATGTTTTATTTTGGAATAATTAGGCACACACACGCAGACATGCAGATGAAGGGTTGTTTTTTTTGTTTTTTTTCAAAAAAGATTGCCATTTTTCTTTTAACAAAAAGAGTGAAAATGATGCGCAAAACAAATAGCAAGAGTTTTAACAAAAACACTTTTCATTAATGATTTTCAAATTTTTTAAAGTGGCCCAATACAAAATAATTCGCAGGCCTTGGGCAAGACCAGGAATTTTTAAAGAAAAACACAAAGCTAACAAGAAGAGTGAATAACTCTAAAGGTAAAAAGATGGGAACTTCCACAGCCTCCCAATTATGCAACGCTGCTCCTCCTCTGGTTATTAGATGATCCAGATTACCATCTTCTTCTTCATGGTGCTTTCTTCTGGCTCGCCTTCTGGAGTTGGTTTGTAACCCAACCCTTGTCTATCATTTTTGGCTCAAGCGTTGACTTTGATGACCTCTCCCCATCCCAATAGGACTCCAGCTTTCAGTGCTGCCTTAATACTTTGAAGTCCTTTTCATAGAAGTCTTCCAAAAAGTCCTAGAAGTCCTAGAAGTCCTTTTCATAATCTTAAGCACTTCAAATGAAACTTTCTCCAACATGAAAGTTGCTTTAATGGTTTCAAATTTGTCATGGAATACCAAATTGTCATGAATTATGCTTGGATAGAGGGATTGGTGAAGAAAATCAAGTGAAAATGGACATTAAAGTCAGGAATTCAATTGATTTGGTTATTGAACATTTTCATGCCATGTTTGTACTAATTTTTATTCACAATATCTTAACAAACAAGATGCACAAAATTAATTTCGTGCATGGTAGCAAAAAACCCGTGGTTTTCAAGCTTCCTTCAAGAAGTTTCACATTACAACTTCACAATTGGATCAAATTAAAGCCTAAAAGCAATCCACATGTGTCGCTTGCGCGAAAATAAGGTGCCGGCAAAACAGAAGAGTCGCCACCTTTCGTTATTTATCCCTCAGAGCGGGAAAGGAAACGATCGGAAAAACCTGACGAAAAAGGGTAAGACAAGGTCGTCGCAACCGGTTTCTGGATTCGGGAGTCGGTTACGTAAGGGGAAGGTATTAGCACCCATCACGTCCGTCGTACTCGACGGGATCCTCGCTTGTTGTGTTTACTTGGACGGGTTGGTTTTATTCTATCTACCTATCAAGGCTGGCTGAAAAAGAAAAGAAAATGACTTGGCAAAGCGTCGCACTTTATGCCTACGTATTCTCATCAGAGAATGAGAAATCAAAGTCAACGTAGTTCGGCCTACGACGGGGTTATGGGCGAAGGTAGCTCGCCAAGACATCACCATCTTGTGCCTACGTACTCTCAACAGGCATGAGAGATCAGAGCTCACGTAGTTCGGGAAACTACGGTTTATTTCCTGTCTTTACGAAAGAAGTGTTTTTTATTGTGTTTGCAATTTCAACCGCACTAGAGACTATGACCTGAGAGTGAATGCGTCGCATGTCACCCAAAGGGTACCATACTCAACACCCAGACTGTGGAAAAGAAACTCTCCCACAATCCTTTCTCAGATAGCTTAAGGCTCATAACGTACGAAAGAAATCATTCATGATTACTGTATCTTAAACTGTTTTGAGATGAGAAGAGAACAGGCCCAACTAGGAGGGAGACTATCAAGTCCTACTGTTGTCATGCCATGGATTCATCCTATGGTTGAGGTTTGAACAGGGAACTCCTAGATGTTGTCATGCATAGGTTTCAACCTAAAATTCTATCATCAATTCCTCATCAAAGGAAATGAGAGTCCTAAGGGATCATGTCAATGATACACCAAAACAGACAAAGCATCAGCTTTAAACAGTAAAATGCATGCAGTGCAAGTGAGGGAGGAAATGTGTGTGGGGCTTCAGCCTCCACAAGCTCATCTCAACCTCAAGCTAAAATGGATAACAGTAATCATACTGAAATATAAAACAACATGCTATCAAGCAATAACAGTAAACTGCAATCATACAGATAAAATGAAATGAAATGCCACCAGACAAACAAACCACATGGGCAAGGGAGATGGGCTCTACCGAATACCCGCAAGCAAAGCCACACAGTAACAATACAAGCAGAGGGAGCAACTCAACCTCTAGTGCAATCATGCTCCTAGATTCTACCTATTCTAGATATGAACTTATTCTAATGCATCAAGCAAGTCAAACAAAACACAGCAATACAGAAAAGAAAAGAAAGCAGATCAACTCCTTTCTCAATTCCAGCTCTTCCAACAGCAATTCAGTCTTCCGACTTCCAACACTCTTGACAAATATCAATTTGCTTTTCCAGGTTTCAACCCTTCAACATAAGTTTCAACTTATCTTCTCCCTTAAGCTTCAGCTTCTTGATCAGCTCCACCTTCAGGCTTCACCTCATCTTCAGGGGTCTTCAAGTATCAACTTGCTCTTGTTGCTCTTCAAGCTTCAGCTGGAATGGCAATACTCAAGGATTCATCCTCTCCATCATTCTTCATTGAAGTCTTCATCTTCAAACTCAAGCTCAACATCTCTCAAGATAATCAAATAGAGGAAATCACTTACTGGATAAGCTGGGGATATTAAACTGCTTACTGACCACCAAAGGTGACCTATAAGGGTTCAACATTAGAGGAATGGGTCCCTCTAAAGTTCTACTTCCTAGGTACATCACTTATCCCTCTAAAGGAGAGAGGTGTATACCATGGAAGGACTTTGAATCATAGGGAGGAATGGAGGTGACAGATACCATCCATGTTTGAGAAAGAAGTCATCTAAGTCTAAACTCTTCCTAATCCCTAACCCTAAAACAACAACAAAAAAGCAATAAAATCAAGCTCTCAAGCTCCTCAATGCATCTTCAAGTCTTCTACTATGCTCTTCAATGCTCCTTAGAACAATACCAAGCTCTCCAAGTCCACAAAGCAAAGCAAACAACAAATACAAGCCCAGAAGGGCAACACAAACAATCATCAACTTCAAAAATCATCTAAAAATAGTATACTACTATATTAAATCCTAATATAATTTCTAAGGGATCATACATACCTACCCTTAATACCCTTATATGCCCCAATGTCTAACTTAACCTAGAAACCCAAAATTCGAGTGTTATTATGGACCTATGTTGAAGTTTTACCTAATTCTATGCAACCTAATGGCATCTAATCAAAACTATCCTAAAATGCATCAAAAAATTGTGGAATAAATCCAGGGGTAAGCTAAAACATATATCTAACTATCCTAAAAATAATGACCTAAAAATACTAAGGGAACTACCTAAACTAAATTCTACAAATACATGCCTCAACATAAAAGAAATAAAATGCAATAAAAGTAGAAAATATACAAAAAATACTAAAAATGCATGAAGGGAAAATATTTTTATTTTATATTTTTCTTGACAAAAATAGGAAGTGGGAGAAAAAACTCCCGTTAAAAAATCATTAATTTTCAATTTGATATGAATTTTGAAAGATCAAAAATAAAATGGAGAAAATAAAATCAAAACCATGAACATGGGGTGCAATCAGTAATAAAACATAGTTCATTATGCGCTTGGGCCCAGACTGGGGGGTTCAAAAAGCAAGGCGCACTGGGCCCATTTAGTCAGAAAACAATTAAGAAAATGAAAAAGAAAAAGAAAAGCAAGCGGTGCAAAGAGTAATGGTTTTCAGTTCAAAATATATTGGGCCTCATGAAGGGGGTGGGGATAGAAATTATTCACTCAAGCCCAGAAACCCCTTTTAATGAAACGCGGCGTTTCATTATGCTTCAGACTCCCTTCAAAACGAAATTGAATCTCGTGCGTTGGATCTGGTTCTCAGTTAAAGCTCTCGCTTGCATCTCACGGCTGGGACTCATCTTCTTCCTCCAACCTAGGGTTTGGCCATGAAACTCCATGAAAACTCATAAACACAAGCTTCATACTCATACTTCCATCCACTCGTGTTCCTTCATTTCTTTATCAATTCTTAAAATGTAAAACCCTAACATGCTCTAAATTTCATGCTGAACACGATTACAATCTCAAAATCCACTGAAACCTCCTAAATCAATGAACCCGATCCAAGATCCAAAATATACTCAGTCATCAATCTTAACAATTCTTGAAACTAATGGTCCTAATCTCATCCTCATGCTTCCCTGAACATTCCTTGATATTAAACTAAGCTCATCACTCAATATTCAGCAAGATACAAGGCCAAACAGAAATGGTGACGACTATCCAACCTTCACCAATTCTCCTCAAACTCTCCAAAATCCATCACTTATTGGTCTCTAACCATTCTACACTAACAAATTAACTTAATCATGCCTAAAACATGGTGTAGGAAAGAATTTGCAAACCTGGTTAAATCGAGTGAACAGATGGGGAAATCCTTCAATTCAAGCCTTGAATCTTTCCAAATTCCTTCACTGAGTAATCTTCTAGCTCTGTATGCAAAAAGAATGGTTGGAAATGCTTGATTCTTGAAATCCGATTTTGAATTGCTTCCTTGAAATCTCAATCACCAACTCTTCAATTCTCCATGGAAATTCTCTCAATTCAATCTGCACAGCTTCAATGTGATGTATAGAATGTGTTTGTGTGGAAAGAATGAAAGGAAACGAAGAAGAATGAAGAAATTGATCTTGACTTGCAATGGAAATTTCTTGATTTCACTCTCTCTTCTATGCACCAATTCTCACCAACCTTGCATCTGAGCAAGTTACAATCATCTTATAGAGTGGTTTAGAATCATCTAGAACCCTCTAGGACCTTCCCATGAGAAATTGAACTTTTCATGTCATGGTATTTTGATTTCTCATTCTCCTTACGTGCTATCTCATGCCATATCCCTTGTAACTACCAATTCTGACTTGAATTTATCCCCACATGAGATTTAAGATGAGTTGCAATGCATAACCACCTTGCTTATTGAGTTTTGCCTTGTTTTGCTTTGGTACCTTAATGTGCAAGTAAGCCTTTTCCAAAGCAGCCCTATGATCCAAGCCTCAAATCAAAATTGTGGCTGAACCATTGTTCTTATAATGTCATTTGGAGTCAAAATGACCTATTACATGACATGGTTTGGACTTATAGCTTGTGATTTCCAATTTTCAATTTCAACTTATTTAACTTATGCCTCCATTTTAAGCCATTTTTATCACCTTTTGATACAAGCCTTTTCAACATCTCATGACCTCCCTACTAGCCTTAAAACATCATTCTAAGAAAGTTTTATGTTGAATATTTTTCCATTTGAAGCTTGGAAATAGGAGATATGGCCTTATGCTTGAAATGACCTATAACCTCCAAATGACCAAAATGCCCTTGACTTGTCAAAGCCATAAGTTGAGTTCTACAAATCCTATCAAGTACTTCTAGTACTCTCTAGAAAGCTAAGAAGATTCTCTTCAACATTCATGTTTACCAAGAATCCATAGGAATCATCCTACTAGGGCAAAAGTTGGGTGCAAGTTGGGTGACTTTCACGGACCCAGATTCACATACCTCAGATGACCTGTAATTTGTCAAAGCCATAACTTGAGCTCTACAAATCCTATCAAGAACTTCTAGTACTCAAATTAAAGATAAGAACAAGCTCTACAACATTCATGTTGTGGGGAAGATGAGATGACAATCACATCTCAAGCTAAACTGCCTTGAAGATAGGGATCAAACTAGGGGATTTTACACTGTCAATCCTTAGAAACCCTAGCTTAAAACTTCTCAAACTCCTCAATCATGATGAGTTGGTCTAGGAATAATCCTCATAGAATCACAATGCATTATTCCATGATCACATGGCCCTTGGATTAGGTCTCAACCATCTCCAAATCATCAGTTGACCTAGGGTTGACCCAGTCAAACCCTAATTCCACCACTCATGGCTGAATCTTCTGAATTCTTGTACAATGACCTCTCTAGGCTTCATGATGGCTTTTAAGACATGTCATAAGCTTTCTCAAAGCTTCAAGTCCATCCTCATAGTCTCAGAATCATCTGAGGAGCTCCCACAACTCTCAAGTTATGAGACACACAGCCTTGGCTTCAACCAATCTCTCTGAGGATCTCTTGAGTTCTCTGACAAAGGTATCAACCTTTGATCCTTTTAATAGCCCTCTTGGCTAGCTTCAAAGTCTCATACAACTCTTGATGGGTAAATAAATGTTGGTCAAATTTTGGGGTGCAACAGCTGCCCCTATTCAAACGGCTTGAACCTGACTGGGTGAGGAGCGAACGACTCTCAGCCAATCGGGGTGCGAGACGGTTGAATACCGATAAACCCAGAAATTTGCCAACTGCCCAAGCACACGGTACTCTGGCGGGAACAAATCTTCGAACACTGAAATAATAGCTGCGCGGCAACTAGCTGGAGACACACTGATCTGAACCTTGTCGTTGGTTATCCACATTAAATTCCTCTGACATTGTCATCAGACACCTTACCTCGCCGTCGGGCATTCATGAAAATAAAGCGTCTGACATCACCGTCGGACAATCAAAACACCCGACATCGCCGCTGGAAATTTAAAGAAACTGACATCACCGTCGGACAACAAAACACCCAACATCGCCGCTGGAGAACTAACGAATCTGACATCGCCGTCGGACAACAAAACACCCAACATCGCCGCTGGAGAACTAAATCACCTGACATCGCCGCCAGAAACAAAACACCCAACATCGCCGCTGGAAAACTAAATCGCTTGACATACCCAACATCGCCGCTGGAAAGATAAACCACCTGACATCGCCGTCGGAAACAAACATCGAACATCGCCGCTGGGACAACAAAGAATCTGACATCACCGTCAAAAACAAACACCCAACATCGCCACTGGAAAACTAAATCAACTGAATCACCTGACATCGCCGCCAGAAACAAACGTCCAACATCACCGCTGGAGAACTAAGAATCTGACATCGCCGTCAAACAAACGTCCAACATCGCCGCTGGAGAACTAAATCATCTGACATCGCCGTCGGAAGCAAACATCCAACATTGTCGCCGGAGAACAACAAAGAATCTGACATCACCGTCAGAAACAAACTATAACTCTGGGAAACACCCGACATCGTCGTCAAGTACTCAAATAATCTGACTTCGCCGTCAACTCTCAGCATCGTCTGACCTCGCCGTCAGGGTGAAGGAACTTCATTGGGGAATCGGTCACACGGTAACCGGTAATACCTAGTCGATCATGCCATCAGGCATTCAAAGAACACTATCGGGCATCAGCCGGACTTCAACCATCAGGTTGATCATGCCATCAGGCATTCAAAGAAGTTGTCGGGCATCAGCCAGACTTCATTAGCACGTCGGGAATAGAATTCTTGGTCAATCATGAGCCAACTGGGAACATCTAAACCTCTGCCATCAGGCACTCTGCATCAGCTGAGAGAACTGATTCACTAACACAGTCAGACTTCAATCATGGAGTCTTCAAAGGAGGTTTCAACTTCGCCGTCAGAAAACCTGTTGGGGAGGACGCTTCGCCGCTGGGGATTCTGGAGAACTATCAAGTAACTCCGCTCCGAGGGTCCAGAAATCATTCTGAATAAATCAACTCTGCTGAGGGCTTCAAGAATCATCTTGGACAAATAACTCCGCCGGGGACCTTCAAGAATCATCTTGAACCGATAACCAACCTGGAGATTTCAGGAATCATCCTAAGCGAACACTCTGTTGGGGATTTCAGGAATCATCCTGGGCAACTCTTACTGGGGACAAACCAATCATGGCTTGAGAAGCTTCCAAGGATTCGGCTCTCTTGGGGGCTTCAGAAATCATCCTGGGCAACCTTTACTGGGGACTCTAAGCATCAGCTTGAGCAACCAACTCTGGAGACTGCACTGGGGTCTTAAGAATCATCTTAAGCAAACGGCCCTGTTGAGGAATTCAGGAATCATCTTGAACCGAAGACTTCACTGGGGATCTCAAGAATCATCTTGAGCAAGCGACTTCGTTGGGGAGAAAGTCAGGAATTATCCTGAGCAATCAATTCTGCGGCGGAACACCTGCGAAAACAAGAACGGTAACAACCAAGATCATGTTTATTATGCATATGCTTCGGCAATGGCACAATGCTCCACACGGTGGAAATGCTATGCGTTTATGATAAATGCTATGCAATCATGCACAATGATGCGATCCCGTCAGCAAAATAAATGCCGAAGGGGGGATCCTCCTGTCAAGGAGAACGAACTACTCTGATAGAGGAATCATCCTGCTGAGGAGAACACGGTCACGCCCATCTCAATTGGACTCCGCAGGGGACACAACTTCAGTTGACCGCTGCGGGGAAAACAACTTCAGTTGATTACTACAGGGGAATGAAGCTCTACGAGAACCTGGACCTGCTGAGGGAAAGCGATGTCAATCGCGGGTGTTGCACCCTAAAATTTTCCCAACCTTATTCACTTGGTTTATGTTTCAATGTCATTAGCATTTGCATATAGAGTCATGTACATAGACTAACCATCTGCATAGCATAAGCATAGCAAGTCATTCAACAGGGGACCAATCATTATTATCATCTCTAGAAGCCTATCAAGAGGTTATTATCCTAATTCCATCTCATTCAAGTCATCAGGAAAGAATTTGGAAGCAAAGAGCTCAGCAGATCAAGCCTTGAGTCCATCTCCTAGCTGAGGGTATCTGAGGGTCAACAAGAGGGCTGTGAGCTGTGAATTGAAGGCATGGAGAGTATCTAGACATTATGAGAGACTTAGAAAGTCATTTGGAGAAGGATACAAGTCATTGATGAGAGCACAAGAGCTATAGCTGAAGGCAGTCAACTAGGGTTTCACCTGGGTCAACCCTAGGTCAACCCTAGGTCAATTGATTGATTTAAGGGGATATTCAAGGCAATTGGAGAGATGTGGGGTTCATCATTGGACATATGAAGAAGGATATGGAGATATGCCAAGGAGAATTCAAGAGAAATCAAGGAGAAGAGGAGTTACTAAATTAGGGTTTCTGTGTAAAATCCCCTAGTTTAGGTCAAATTTCCAAGCAAGATAAGTCAAAATGCTAGCTTCAAATGGCTTCTTGGCCAACATGAAACTTGTATAGGATCTCAAGACCTTTAATTTGAGTGGTGGAAGACCTCAAGGAGATTTATAGAACTCAAGTTATGGTCCTTGCAAGTTACAGGTCATCTGAGGTATCTGAATTTTTGTCTGTGAAAGTGACTTGACTTCCAAGCAATTTTTACCCCTCAAGGAGATTTCAAATGAATTCTTGGTCAACATAAGAATTGTTCCTCATTGTCTTAGCTTTCTAGAATGGTATATCATGCCTTCATATGATGTGTGGAACTCAACTTATGGTCTTGGCAAGCAAAGGGTATTTTGGGCATTTGTGAATTACAGGTCATTTTAACCTATGTCCAAAACTCATACAAGGAGGCCTCAAATGGAAAAAATTACAACATCAAACTTGCTCCAAATGAGATTTTAAGTCTAGAAAGAAGGTCACAAATTGTTGGAAAAGCTCATAACATGAAATTGCATAATTGGTCAAAAGTTGAACTAAAATGGCTTATAATTCAAAGAAATTCAAAGTGAAAAATGGTTTGGGAGATTTACAAGTCCAAATGGAGACTTCCAATATATGATTTTGAATGGAAAAGCAATTCTAAGAACAATGGTTCAAACACTTTTTTGAGTTTAGAAGGAAAAAAGAAAGTTATCTTTGGTTACTTGCCTTTTAAGAAACATAGCCAAAATGGATCAAAGTTGGAAAACAAGGGAATGTGTAAGATGGATCTAGAATGTTCATTGGGGTCTATATATTCATGAAATGAGGATTGATCAAGGGTTGGCTTCATTTTCACCAAGAATTTCACAAACTTTCTCATTCTTTTTCATTGAAGTTTCATTCCAATTCCTCAAATTCTTCACCAAATCATCATCAAAATCAACTTCATTATACTGTTTCATCATCATAGATCATAATTCAATCAAGAATCAAGTGTGAATCATCCATTTTCGAGCACTTCCATCATCAACATCAAAATTGAAGTTGCAAGTGGATAGCACAATTCAAGCCAAGTCTCACTCAAGTGTTGCATACAGAATTGAGTATTGAGTGTGTAGATCAAGATCCAAGCCTCAAAAGCCTCAGATCCACAAATTTCCATAGCTGTCTTCAAGCTATTGCACCAGGTATGTTTTCATTCAAATTGCTTGATTCAGTTAGTTAGGCATAGCTTTGTTAGTTTAGATGTAATGTAGGTTGTTAGTAGAGCAGTTAGGGTGAATTTGGAGTGGTTTGGTGATGATGATTAGCAGGTTGTAGAAACTGTTAGGGCTTGAAACTCTTAGGTTAATGCATCATAATCTTAGCTTGATAGATCAGGTTAATCACCATTAGTTATAGGTTAGATTAGTGCAAGTTTGATGGAGAATTGTGTTGGTGCATCTCAGAGGATTTCCATGGTGACCAGATTTTGCCTCGATCGGATTGAGAGTTGTGATGAGTTTCAAATCAATTTAAAACCATAGACGTGTAGAGGGAGAGATCCTGAGCATTTTTCATGTTGAGATCGTGTTGATTCATGGCCTGTAGAGGGAGAACCGATTGGTGGAATGGAGCTCGTGCATGGACATTCATGGTGTAAACCCTAAGTTTCAAATTCAAAGGAGGAAGATGAAATCTGAGCGGTCCAATGCGTGTAAGACTTTTGACTTGGGGAGTAATCGTATGGCTGAGGTTTAAGCTGAGTTTTGGAGGGAACTGACCTGGGTGCCCTAAACGCACCGTTTCATTAATTGAAACGGGCGGGCCTGATTGATTTGTGTTATTCCCACCCCCTATACCAAGCCCAAATCAATTTTGAACATAAATCCTATGCTTTTCTCACCCCCCTGCGCGTTTGTTATTTTTAATATTTCTGAAGTTTTCTGGGCCTAACTCAAAACGCTACCCACACCCCCTGGCTGCTGGCCCATCCAAATAATTAACTGGGCGTGATTTCTATTCATACCCCCCTCCCTCTCATTTTAATTCCAATTGTTTTTAATTCATCTTAATTTTTCATTCATTTTAGAAATTCATAATAAATTCATAGAAAATGCATTTTAATTCATTCTTTTTACATCATTTTCTTTAGGATGTGTAGAAAATTATAGAAAAATAAAATTGCATTTTTATTTTAATTTCATATTTTTTCCATATTTTCTAAATAAATGTCATTTTAAATAGATTCATTTCATGCATCATTTTAATAATTTTTGTTCTATTAAATGCTTCTATATTTTTGTTCATTCTTTTTAGATTGTTTATATTAGATATTCAACTTGTAGAAATATTTTAATTCCCATTTTTAGAAGCTAATTTTAAGTGATTAATATAGGCTTGAATATCATGAACAAATTAGGGTTTTTAGGTGATGACTTAGGAAGTTCAATTCATTTCCCTTAGGACTTAGGGTTGGCTAGATTAGTTATGGGACTATAGGGGCTATGGGTAGTTATTAGATCCCTTAGAGAAAAGTCAGGATTCCCCTACTGCTATTACTGTCTGTATATCTGATTGTCTGGTGTGGTGTGCCCTCTGGGGATTATTGCTTGCTTGTTTGGGTATTGGGATTGTCTGGGGCCTTGGGAGAGCTGAAGACTTGAGGAGATGAAGGCCATTGGAGATCCAGATGTTGGAGATCAACTTCCAGAGTTGGAGAGGAGGTTCTTGCCAGCAGCTGCTGAGGAGACTAGGGTTTAGGAGCTAGGCAGAGCTCTAGATTAGAAAGCTTGTTTCTCAAACATGGAATGCCTTGTCTGCATCCATCCTTTCTCTATGACTCAAAGTCTCTTTCAAATATCCACCTCCCTCCTTTGGAAGGATCAGTGAATATATTTGAAAGATAGAACTTTTGAGAGGAAACCTTCTGTTCAATGTTAACAGTTGATGAACCACCCTTGGTAGGTAATTAACTGTCTAACATTTACTCACTTCACTCTTGTGACTGATTCCTCATCCTGGAGGTTTGAGCTTGAAGAAAAGCCCTTGCAGATGGAAGACTGATGATCAAAGCCCTTGCCTGAAGGCCATGAAGATGGAGATTGATGCTTGTTGAAGCCTGTAGCTGATTGGAGATTACTCGAATCCAGATGTTGATTCAGAGCTGCTGATGCTGTTTCTTTTTGCTGTATTCTATTTGCTGATGTATTGATTGGTTTTCTGGACTGTATTGTTTGCTGTTTACCCTGCTGGGTTGAAAGTGAAGCCTGTTCACTTTTGCCTATTGTTTTCTAGGTTCGAGGTTGAGTGGGACTCCCTTGCCTCGCTTGTATTGTTGCATCCATGCATTTTACTGTTTTGATGTATATATCTGGTATTGTTTCTGTTTCTGCCTATCCCTTAGGATCTCTGTTTCTCTCTGTGCAAGAGAGGAGCATGATAGACACTAGGTCTTAACCCATGCATGATAACATTAGGTTAGTTTGTTTCCCTTCGCAACCGTAGGTTAGGGTTCTGTCTCTTCTTTCTCAAAACAAACAGAAAAACACAATAAAGATTTCAAACTCAATAAAAGACACTTCTTCCGTAAAAGAATGTGAACTCATCAAGACGTCATTTTTGTCCGCCGGGACTGCTAATCAAGAAACCCTTTTCAGAAGGAATAAAATCAATCAAGGACAAGCTTGTGTCGTACGTGGCCCGAACTACGTTTGCTCTGATCTTTCATGCCGTGTGAAAGTACGTAGGCATAGGGTGCGATATCCTAGCGAGCAACCTTCCCCTCCTTTCCCGTAGGTAGGCGAACTACGTTGACTCTGATTTCTCGTTCCAGGCGGGAATACGTAGGCATAAAGTGCGATACTTTGCCGAGTCATTTTTATTTTTTATTTTTCATTTTATTTTCTTTTAACCCCTGACCTGTAGAGTAGATAGAATAACAATCCATACCCGAAAACAAGCGTGGATCCCGTCGAGTACGACGGACGTGAGGGGTGCTAATACCTTCCCCTTGCGTAACCGACTCCCGAATCCAGGTTTTGGTTGCGACGACCATACCTTTCCCATGTTGTGCGAGGTTTACTCTGAGCGTTCCCTTTCCCTCCCGTGGGATAAATAACGCACGGTGGCGACTCTTCTGTTCAGCCGGCGCCGATTTTCGCAGTAGCGACAGCTGGCGACTCTGCTGGGGATCCAACGTCCCCTGGCTGCTAAGGACTGCGATAGTCCTTATGCATTTGGGATCCAACGTCCCTTGAGAGAGTCAATCCTAGCGCTTGTTTTCCCGTCGAGGATTTTGTATCGAGTTATTGTATATTTCTAACCTTGTATTTTCAGCTTTATATATTAATTATTATTGCTGTATTTGGGGTGTGATGGGTGTTCTGATATTGAGAGATAAGCCGGACCTGGGCTTGAGTGCACCTAGAATTAGAGTAGAAATTAGTGGGCGCCCGCTTGCTTTGCTTGCTTTGGTGTCCCATGAAATCTACACTCAGACGAGGTTCCTCTGGTTGGCCTCCTGCCCCTTCCTTTGGTTGGCGTGGGTTGCTGGTTAGTTGGATTGTCGACTCTGAGGACCGATCATTTGGAAGTTGGCTAAGTGAGGCCTCTTCAGGAATTGATGATGCCACTCCTTCTGGGAGTCGTATCATCAACCCTGAAAGTCTGTGACGCCGACGACCGCATAGGATGCCGTACCTTGTGCCAGTTATAGGGCCACCCACCTGTGAGGGGATTCAGGGTTATGCAGGTAACTAGACCTTCAGACCACCGGTTTGTTCTCGATCAGAGATCCTGGTTATTTATGGAGGGTTCTAAGGTCTGTCAGAGACCAGTTGGTGTGTTCCGAGGTCTGTCAGAGACTATTTGGAGATGTGTTCTGAGGTCTGTCAGAGACCAGTGGGGGATATGATCTGAGGTCTGCCAGAGACCATTCAGGTTATGATTATGGGGTCTATCAGAGACCAATATTGGAGCTTTGTTTGAGGTATATCTGAGACCAGGGCTTGAGGACTTTTGGATGGTCTATCTGAGACCTTTCTTGATTGGGTTTAGGCTATTCAGCTACAGCTTTGGTCCCTGTTGCATGATACTTGCATTGCATTGCCTGCATATCCATTACCATTTGCATTTCACTAACGTGTGTCTGTGCTGCAGGTGCATGTGCATTTCCCTAGTTCTAGTGCCCAGACTTCTGAGTGTTTGATCATGACTAGCTTAAGGAGAACGGTTGCTTACAAATTGCCTACTCCTGATATTGTTCCTCTACTTGGGTTGATCTCTCTTGCTGATGAGGGAGTTCGTAGGAGCTTCCGGATGAGCTATGGTAGACTACTGAGATTGGTGTGCAAACCTACAGAGGTAGAGTTAGATGGGTTGTATGCTTTGATGCAATTCTACGACCCTGCTTTGAGGTGCTTTACGTTCTCTGACTTCATTATGGGACCAACCTTGGAGGAATACGCTGAGTTTGTTGAGCTGCCCGTGCAGAACCAGGTTCCATTCATTCATTATGACGCCAAGCCCAAGCCGGAGGATTTGGCCAAAGCCTTGCATATTGATGCTTCTGAACTTGTGACTACTATTTCCCGTGGAGTTCCAGGCTTCTCATTTCAGTTCTTAGTTGGTAAAGCCCAAGAGTACGCCAAGAGCGGGTGCTGGGTTGCTTTCAATGCTGTGTTAGCCTTGTGCATTTATGGCATAGTACTGTTCCCCAATATACCGGATTTCGTGGACTTTGATGCCTTCTACTTGTTTGCCGCTGGTAATCCTGTACCTACTTTACTCGGAGACCTCTACCATTCACTGCATTACAAGAATGAGAAAGGAAGAGGGAAGAATGTTCATCTTTGTGTGCCCTTGTTGAGTATGTGGTTTGAGAGTCACCTTCCTAAGAGAGGATCTGTTGCAGAGACTACAGTTCCAGTTGGTTGGCCAGAGCGTCTGATGAGGCTATCGTCGGAAGATATGGAGTGGTTTGATCGAGACTTGTTGGGATCCGAGCTCATCTTCAGTTGTTCTGGGTACCCTAATGTACCGTTGATAGGAAGAAAGGGGTGTATCAACTACAACCCTTCTCTATTCATTCGCCAGTTCGGATATGCACTGAAGAATCCACCTCAGGAGGAAGAAGTACAGGAATCTCTGTACTTCACCGGAGACGTGAAAGGGGAGTTATTAGCCAAGTTGCAACATGCCTGGACACGTATTAACCGCAAAGGGAAGCCGTTGTTAGGAAAGAATGACTGTCAGGCCTATGCACCTTATAGAGTTTGGATTCAGGAGAGGGCTAGTCAGTTGAAGATGCCATTTCCAGATGCACCAATCCTCGCTCTTATTCCGGCAGCAGAGCCAACTACTGTTTCCAGGGAAGTCTATGAACAAATTGTGAAGGAGAAAGAAGCCTTGATGAAGATTAACGAAGGGTTAGAGCAAGAGTTAGCCCAAGTACGCAGCGAGAAAAACAAGGCCGTATATGCTTTCCAACAACAGATCGAGCTGGTAAACAGGTTAGGAGCTGAGTTGACTGAGGAAAAGAAAAAGCGCGAACGTCTGGGGCAAGAGTTCAGAAGCTCCCATGACATGCTGGAAGCCAAAAAGAAGGCGCTCGACGCAGCACACCGAGAGATCTCTTCTTGCAATAAGACTTGGAATGCTACAATCACCAACAACAAGAAGAGGGAAGATAAGCTGAAGCAGCAAATTTTCGACCTCGAAGAGAAGTTGAAGTCTAGCATCAAGAAGTGTGAGGAAGAAGTTATGACCCGGTATAGTGTCCAGCATGCACTGAACAAGGCAATCAAATCCAGAGATGAAGCAGTGTCTCAGAAGCGAAAGTTAGAAGATTGCTTCGGAGAAGCAACATGGGAAGAAACTGCTGAGGACGTACGCCGCGTCCTTAAGAGGAGAAACCAGCTTGTTGAAGGGCTGCTTGAACGACCAAGCCATCCGGAGACCAAGAAGTTGGTAGAGGAGTATCAGACTTTTGGGAGGATTTGATCATTTCATGTAGTATCTTGTATGCTTTATTTGCATAAGTGCTGACCATCACCAGGATTGTTGGTTGAGGTCATGCCTTCTTTGAACTCTCAGTAATATTGTACCCTGGGCTTATTGATTTTCCCTGCAATATATGAGGCTTTTCTATGATTCAGCTCCGATATTCCTATTGTCAGCACTGTCACTGCACCGGCACCTTCGCACTAGAACTGGGGGAATGAACTTCCCTAATGCACAGACACATTGCATTGCATTCATATTCATATTGCATAACAGGTAATCTTTGAATGGTGTCTTATTTCCTGCTCTGTACCAGGTACTTAACAGGATTCCAGATCAACATCCGCACCGCTATTCTACACGCTCCAACTGTCGGAAAGTCATGGACCAAATTCAGAACGAGATGCAGGATGTGCGCGAGAAGCTCGCCCTCTTCATGCAGACCATGGAGGCTATAGCAAAAGGGCAAGAGAATTTGCAGGCCATGGTCCAGCCTCTGTTGGCTCGCAACGCTGGTCATGGTAATGAAGATCATCAGTCTGTCCGGGTTGATACTGCTCATGGAGACGGCACTCCCACGCCAGTGGCTCCGCCCGTGGTCAATATACCTGCCGCTAATGTCAACAACGCTACCGCTGCTGTGAACGGTAACGTCGGAGGGGGGAATGAGACTGCTGTCCATAATGCTGGGCTGGGTGATGTCAATCTGGGAGATAATCTAGGAGGCAATGGCTTTGTCAATACTGGGTTCGGATTCAACGATCAGGGATTTGACAACACTGGCAAGTATGGCTTTAATGCTCAAGGCTTTGGGCAAGATGGTTATGGTATGGTCAATCAGGGTTACGGAGGCTTTGGGAACGGAAATGGTACTGGATTTATGGCTCTTGGTCCTGCTGGAGGTGTTCAAGGGTACGGCAACAGAGGCCGAGGTCCGGGGATGAACCAGATCAGAGCTGGACGTAATAATGCGTACGATGGGTACGGGGCTGGAAACGGTATGTGGCAAGAGGATCAGCAGGAGGATGCCTTCTCCGGAGGAGGTTTTGAGGGGCCTATGGATGATTCCCAAAAGATTAGAATGCTGGAAGAGCAAATGAAGGGAGTCCTAAACCAAAGTGCTGTGGGATTGGACATGGCAACAATGGGCTTGGTACCTGGCTTGAGGGTGCCAATTAAATTCAAAGCTCCTGCGTTCGATAAGTACAAAGGAGACACATGTCCGAAGGTGCATGTACGAGCTTATTACAGAAAGATGTCTGCATACTCCACTGATGAAAGAATGCTAATGCATTTCTTTCAGGATAGTCTGTCGGGCCCTTCCCTAGAGTGGTACATGGGGTTGGAGCCAACTGACATCAAGACTTGGAAGCAATTGGCGGAGGCATTTGTAGCCCATTACAAGTATAACAGCGACCTGGCACCCAATCGGGTCCAGTTGGCCGGGCTTTCGCAGAAGAAGGGGGAGAGTTTTAAAGAGTACGCGCAAAGGTGGCGCGATATGGCTGCCAGGGTCCGTCCTCCTGTAGAAGATAAGGAAATGAATGATATGTTTGTTGGCACGTTCACAGGGCTGTTTCATGATATGCTGTTTCACACTTCTCTGGCCAGTTTTTCAGACCTGATTCTGATGGGGGAAAAGATTGAGCGTAATATTAAGCAAGGAAAGTTCCAAGTCGAGGAATCAACTGCATCTGGCAGTAATAGGAAAGCTTATGGTGGGCGCCGTCAGGGCGAGGCGAGCGCAGTATTTGGAGGCCGAGGCCGAGGCCGAGGCAGGGGACGAAATCAATATCGTCAGCAGCAGCAGGTTTCGAGTGTTACTATTCCCTATCAGCAACAACCAATCCAGCAACAACAACCGGTTCAGCAGCAACCAATGCCACAGCAGCAGCAGCCTCAGCAGGGGGCACAGCAAGCTCAACGAAGATTCCAGGGTAGTAAGCCGAGAAGAGTATTTGAGAAACCTCCCTCTACTTATGCTGATTTATTGCAGACCTTGTTGGGATTGAATCTGGTAGAGAAGAGAACCCTGGCACCGATAACGGGAACTCCCCCGTTCGGCTACGATGCAAATAGGCACTGTGAGTTTCATTCTGGGGCCCCGGGCCACGATATAGAAGGTTGTCATGCTTTTAAGCACGTTGTGCAGGATCTCTTAGACAACAAGACTATCAATTTCGGAACGGCAGGTCCGAATATAGTCCAGAAACCCATGCCTAATCATGGGGCGAACGCCGTGCTGACTGAGGAAGGATTGAATCTTATTATGAATGTTGAAGATTTAAAGACGCCGCTGAGCGAGATAAAGAGCCGACTGTTGCAAGGAGGTGTTTACCCAGGATGTAATGAATACTGCTTAGACTGTTGGACCCTGGCTGGGGGGTGTGAAGATTTGAAGAAAGGCATTCAGGCCTTAATTGATGATGGCATATTGCAGTTTGATAGAACAGCAACTGATGAGCCTGCAGGGGCAGTGGTGGATAATCGGAATGATGTGGCCACAGTGACGATTCCGCGGAAGACGATCACTATTGCAGCACCAGCTCAGCGACCACCGATTACCATAACTAAAGCCGGGCCGATCCCATACGAGAACACGAAAGCAGTCCCATGGTCATATGGGTTAGAGGTGTATTGTGATGGGATAAAAATCGATGTCAACAAGCAGCCAGCGGAGATTGTGGATAACATTGTTGGTTCAGGAGGCATGACGAGGAGCGGCAGGATCTTTATATCTCCTGAAGTGGAGGCTGAAAGGATAGCGAAAGGAAAAGGGAAAGCGGTTGAGAATGTTCCGGTACAAGCAAGTGAAAAAGAAGCAGCATCGAAGGATGTGGAAGAATTCATGCGCTTAATTCGGAAAAGTGATTATAAAATTGTGGAGCATCTGCAGCAGACACCGTCCAAAATATCTATCTTATCATTGCTGTTGTGTTCGGAAGCCCATAGAAACGCTTTGCTGAAGGTCTTGGACACTTCTTTTGTACCCCAGGACGTCTCCGTAAACCAGTTAGAAGGAGTATTGGCACATGTGAATGCTGGCCACAGTCTGGGTTTTACCGATTTCGACTTGACTCCGAAAGGGAGGGATCATAATATGGCATTACACATATCTGTTGAGTGTAGGGGATCAGTAATGTCGCACGTATTGGTTGACACCGGGTCATCTCTGAATGTGCTGCCTAAGAAGGCGATGATGAAGCTGGATGTTCGAGGGATTTTGTGTACACCCAGTGATTTGGTAGTCAGAGCGTTTGACGGCACGCGGAGAACAGTCTTCGGATCGATTACCTTGCCTCTGCAAGTGGGGCCGGAAGTGTTTGCAACTGAGTTTTATATCATGGATATACAGCCTGCGTACAGCTGCTTGCTGGGAAGACCTTGGATTCATGGGGCAGGGGCTGTCACGTCAACCCTGCATCAGAAGTTAAAGTATATGGTCGGAGACAGCGTAGT
This sequence comes from Lathyrus sativus, assembly GCA_963859935.3. NCBI lineage: Eukaryota > Viridiplantae > Streptophyta > Magnoliopsida > Fabales > Fabaceae > Lathyrus > Lathyrus sativus. Next base: position 113,683,372 of record OZ012736.1, on the reverse strand, counting down.
CACCGTATGCGGAGAAGAAGACATCCTGGTCATCCATCTATCTTCGTTTAAATATGTGGAAGTTGACGGGGAGATCCACGAGACACCATGCCAGGCATTCGAAGGTTTGCGCATCAAGGACAAGAGTCCCGGGCCTAGCAAAGTGCCAGAGATAGCTGTCTCATCGTATAAAGAAGCGCAAGCGCTAGTGGAAGCAGGAGAAGCCAAGGGCTGGGGCAAAGTGTTGGACATTCCGGTGAAGATGGACCGGTTCGGACTGGGGTACCGACCGTCGACATCAACTCCTTCCGTGGGGGCCCCCCGTTTCAGAAAGTCAATCACCATCTCTGCCAGTGGAGTATGTCATGAAACTGTCAATGCTGCTTCAGAGTCCGATGAAGGGGACAGCGACTGTGATATGGATGCCTGGATTCAGCCAAGCACGCCAGGACAAGGACTATGCAACTGGTCTATTCAGGAGCTTGTTCCTGTGACTTTTAAACAGTAATGCTTTGCTTTATTAATTGTTGAATAATATGATGTCTTGCCCGGGGCATCAGGATTTGCTTAGGGCTGTGTTGTTATAAACATTGCGCGTTAATCATTAAATAAATGGCGTTTTTTCATGTGCAAATACTGTAATCCCTGTCTTTCTTGTTTTGTATTTTTCAATAAAATGGCAACGTGGTTATTCGCTTTATACGCATTTTGAAGCACTTAACCATTCCTTTTGCAGGATAACATTTTCAGATGACATCCTTGAACCATCTATGACTCGTCCCGACTTTGAGCACCCGGTGTTTCGGGCTGAAGAAGAGGTTGTCGAAGATAGCGACGTTCCTGAAGAACTGTCTTGGTTAGTGAAGCAAGAGGAGAGAGCCATTCTGCCTCACGACGAGGTCATCGAAATTATCAATTTGGGGTCGGAAGGGGTTGAGAAGAATATTCGTATCGGAGCCGCACTGCAGAGTGATATCAAGCGAAAACTGGTTGAAATGCTCCGAGAGTATAGTGATGTATTCGCTTGGTCGTATGAGGATATGCCAGGGCTCGATACAGATATGGTTGTGCATCGCCTGCCACTGAAAGAAGATTGCCCGCCAGTCAAACAAAAGCTTCGCAGAACGCAACCAGACATGGCGATGAAGATCAAAGAGGAGGTTCAGAAACAGTGGGACGCTGGTTTCCTGGCTGTGACGAAGTATCCTTCATGGGTTGCTAACATCGTACCAGTGCCAAAGAAAGATGGCAAGGTCCGAATGTGCGTGGATTATAGAGATTTGAATAAAGCAAGCCCAAAAGACGATTTTCCACTTCCTCACATTGACGTGTTAGTTGATAATACTGCTCAATACTCTGTATTCTCCTTCATGGATGGCTTTTCAGGCTATAATCAAATTAAAATGGCGCCAGAGGATATAGAGAAGACTACTTTCATAACGCCTTGGGGAACATTTTGCTACAAAGTGATGCCCTTTGGTTTGAAAAATGCTGGGGCAACATATCAGCGTGCGATGACGACTATTTTTCATGACATGATGCATAAAGAGATCGAAGTTTATGTTGACGATATGATTGCCAAATCCCAGACGGAGGAAGAGCATCTGGTGAATCTGCTGAAGTTGTTTAAAAGACTTAGGAAGTTCAGGCTGAGGCTGAACCCTAATAAATGCACCTTCGGGGTGAGATCGGGTAAACTGCTGGGGTTTATCGTAAGCGAAAGAGGAATAGAGGTCGATCCTGCTAAAATAAAAGCAATTCAAGAAATGCCGACGCCTAAAACAGAAAAAGAGGTGCGCGGGTTCTTAGGGAGATTGAACTACATTGCCCGGTTCATATCTCACCTAACGGCCACGTGTGAACCATTATTCAAGTTGCTAAAGAAAGATCAAGCTGTAACGTGGAATGAAAATTGTCAAAAGGCGTTCGACAAAATAAAGAAGTATCTGCAGGAGCCTCCTATTTTGATACCCCCGGTGGCAGGGAGACCCTTGATAATGTATTTGACGGTTCTTGAGGGAAGCATGGGTTGTGTTCTCGGTCAACACGACGAGACGGGGAGAAAAGAGCATGCAATCTATTACTTGAGTAAGAAATTTACAGACTGTGAATCTCGATACTCAATGCTGGAGAAAACTTGTTGCGCGCTAGCCTGGGCCGCCAAGCGTTTGAGGCAGTACATGCTGAATCATACAACCATGCTCATCTCGAAGATGGATCCAATCAAATATATATTCGAAAAGCAGGCGTTGTCAGGTAGAATTGCCCGTTGGCAGATGGTCTTGACTGAATACGATATCCAATACGTCTCGCAAAAGGCTATAAAGGGGAGTGTGCTGTCTGAGTATCTGGCGGAGCAGCCTATTGAAGAATACCAATCGATGAGGTTTGATTTTCCTGACGAGGATATCATGTACCTCAAGATGAAAGATTGCGAAGAGCCGTTACCGGACGAGGGACCAGAGTTGGGGTCCAAATGGCAGATGATATTTGACGGAGCTGTGAATGCTTACGGTAGCGGAATAGGGGCAATCATTACCACGCCACACGGGTCGCACATCCCGTTTACTGCCCGATTGACCTTTGCCGTTACCAACAATGAGGCCGAATACGAAGCTTGTATAATGGGGCTTGAAGAAGCCATTGATTTGCGAATCAAACATCTAGACGTATACGGAGACTCAGCTCTGGTGGTGAATCAGATCAAAGGGGAATGGGAGACACGTCAGCCCAATTTGATACATTACATGAATTATGCAAGGAGATTGTTGCCTTTCTTTGACAAAGTTGAATTGCATCACGTGCCGCGGGCAGAAAATCAAATGGCTGACGCCCTTGCCACTTTGTCTTCCATGTACAAGGTCAACTTCTGGAACGAAGCTCCCCAAATCACTATCTCTCGGTTGGACAGGCCAGCTTATGTATTTGCTATTGATGAAGCATCTGATGAAAAACCGTGGTATTTTGATATCCTTAATTTCCTGAAGAATAAAGAGTATCCGGCTGGGACATCCAGTCAAGATCAGAAGACTCTCAGGAGATTAGCGGGTAATTTCTACTTGAATCCGGATGGCGTCTTATACAGAAGAAACCACGATTTGGTGTTGTTGCGTTGTGTAGACGAAAAAGAGGCAAAGCTTCTTATGGAGGAAATTCACGAGGGTACCTTTGGTACGCATGCTGGTGGGCATGCTATGACGAGAAAGCTGCTGAGGGCAGGTTACTTTTGGTTAACGATGGAAACTGATTGTTTCAAGTTCGCGAGGAAGTGCCACAAGTGCCAAATCTATGCTGACAAGATACACGTGCCTCCGAGTCCTCTAAATGTGATGTCATCTCCATGGCCATTCTCGATGTGGGGAATCGATATGATTGGGAAGATCGAGCCGACGGCTTCTAACGGGCATCGGTTCATCCTAGTAGCAATCGATTATTTCACCAAGTGGGTGGAAGCGGCGTCTTACGCAAATGTAACGAAGCAAGTGGTGGCTAGATTCATCAAGAGAGATATCATTTGCCGATATGGGATTCCCGAGCGGATAATCACGGACAACGGTTCTAATCTGAACAACAAAATGATGAAGGAGCTCTGTCAGAATTTCAAGATCGAACATCACAACTCCTCCCCTTACCGACCCAAGATGAATGGCGCTGTCGAAGCGGCCAATAAGAATATCAAGAAAATTGTTCAGAAAATGGTGGTGACTTATAAAGATTGGCATGAAATGCTACCTTTCGCTTTGCACGGTTATCGTACGACGGTACGCACATCAACCGGGGCAACTCCGTTCTCGTTGGTATACGGAATGGAGGCGGTACTACCATTGGAAGTTGAGATCCCTTCTCTGAGGGTATTGCGAGACGTTCAGCTGGACGAGGCAGAATGGATAACGAATAGATTGAACCAACTGAGTTTGATGGATGAGAAGAGGCTAGCTTCTCTGGCATACGGTCGTTTGTACCAAAGACGAATGAAGAAAGCGTACGACAAGAAGATACTTCCGCGAAGCTTTCAGACGGGCGACCTTGTGCTGAAAAGGATTCTCCCGCCGCAAGCAGATCACAGGGGCAAGTGGACCCCCAACTACGAAGGGCCATACGTTGTCAGTAAGGTCTTTTCAGGAGGAGCGTTGTTGTTGTCCACCATGGACGGAGAAGACTTTGCGTCACCTGTGAATTCGGACGCAGTTAAAAAATACTTTGCTTAAAATAGACCCGCTGGACAGAAAAAAGAGAGTCCAGGCAAAAATGGGGCATCCTGGCGAACCAAAAACAGAATGAAAGGTTCGGGCAAAAGTTAGGGATAAAATTAGAAAAATGTACACCCGCGAAGTTGAAAACCTACACTGGGCGGCTTCGGCAAAAAAGGGTATCCCGGTGAACTGAAAACCCGTAAGGGGCGGTTCACGCAAAAGTTAGGGATGTGAAAAGCAAATGACTGCGGTCCGAATTTGATATTGCAATGAGCATCAATGCGGGAGAATATATTTGAGGAGTCAGTTATCGGATACAATCTCTTCAGAAGTGGGGATATCGGGAAAGCATTAGAGTCGGGCGAGTCATGGGAGGATCAGTTCGTGGTGTTCATCTGCATCCCGTTGCCGACATGTGTACAAAATTTAATTTGTCAAAATATTCACGCTTCTTGTGCATACTTATGTATTTGCTTTGCGTAGCTTCCTCATTTCAGGAGTTACATCCCGTGTACAAAAACTCCGCCCATTCAGGGGCCCAATCAATGAAAATATGTTATTCAGTACTTGATGCTGGTTCTTTACTGTTTTGTGCATGATAAAACGCCTAAGTTTATTGAAGCTAGCATGAGTATAACATCACTGGCCCTTGCCAACAATTGTTAAAGCTTTGAATTAACTGAGTGTAACGTCACTAACCTGAATTGATTTGATTGCACAGGCTTGTCGTGTCTTGTTTGTGTTGTTGCAGGTTTCATGACCATACGAGAAAGGCGATCAAAGGATTGCGATAACGAAAGACTTGATCCCCACGTAGGTCACGCATGTTCTTCCTGAAGAAGGATAGAGTTTCCCCAGCTAGCCGTAGCTTATTCAAAGGACGTGCTCCAGAAAAGTTATTCGTCCACAGCAGAGTTGGGCGATTCCGAGGTCGTAAGGCTGTATTCAGACAGGTTCATCTTTCCCCGCAGGGTCATGCACTCTCTCCCAGCGGAGTCAGTTAATTTTCCCCAAGAGAATCATCCCATCCCCAGCGGAATTCTCTTTGCAAGTGTTTTCATTCCTTCCAGTGGAACTCGAAGATCAAGACTCTCCAAAGCAGAGTTGATGGTGGGTCCTGTCATTTATTTTGTCAGAGATACTGTGTGATATCAGTTCACGTTCCAGCAGAAAGTCTGATCGTACTGCGCACATCTGCTATTCCCCAGCAGGGGGGTACCTCAACAGGGGGTTTGGGTTTGAGTTCCTAATTTCCCAGCTGAGTCGACTTCACTTTTCCAGCATTTATTTTGCTGGAATAATTCTGTAGCACCTGGCTATCCCCAGCGGAGTCAGCATTGTCTTCAGCATTTATTTTGCTGGAGCAGTTCCTGTATCCCAGCAGTTCGAATCTGCAGTGGCGTTGGCATATAGTGTCATATTTGCATCAGCATGTCGTGTCATACTTGCATCCACCAATTAAAACGTGTAGCATTTCCATGTCGAATGGAGCATTGCGTCAGTGTCAAACATATGCATTTTGAAACATGAACTAGGTGGGCCAACCGTTAGTTTCAAGTATTGTTTCTCTTGCAGGTAGAGAGAGCTCTTGCTCAGATGAATCACCAAACATTCAAGATTTCGGCATGGGACGGCCAATGTCAGTTTCGGCAGTATTCCCCACAAAGTCTGCAGGATAAGTTTCTCTTTGTCCCTAAGCAGAGTTACTTATGTCCCCGCCAGAGTTTTGTTGAAGTTTCTCTAGTCCGGTCAGCGGATTGTTTCCTTCAAAGTTGTTGTTACGTCAACATTAAAAGGTTTCATGAGTCAGAATTTCAGAGGCCACCGCCGGTTATCAGAACAGGCGTCCGATAGTTTAGGTTCCAGACATCCCCAGTAGAGTCCGCCTCAAAGTCGCTGTCACGTCAGTGCTAAGAAGTTTGTGGGTGAGGATCATTGGAGAACTAAGTCCTGACGTGGACCATTTACTCCTATATTGACGGGATTTCTTCAGAAGTGGGCGTCCTAACGTGGGCAGGTTATTTCCCTGGATTAGTGAAGCGTGTTAGTCCTATCGTGGACAGATTCGAGTTCTCGAAATTAGTGGAATGGGAGGTCATGACGTTGACAAAAGTGATTACTCTTTGTGTTGGTGTCCTGACGTGGACAGATCAGACCAGGGTGTGAGTCCTTACGTGGACAAGTCTTATTTCCTCAGCGGGTCGAAGACGCATAAGTCCTAATGGGGACAAATCAAGATGAGATCGGTGTCCTGACGTGGACGAATCAAAGAAATTATTATTCCTAACGTGGAGAAGTGGGTCCTAACGTGGACGATGTAGTCCTTACACGGACATATCAAAAGAGGTATTCCTCACGTGGAAATATCGGAGTCCTTACGTGGACATATCAAGAGCATCCCTTATGTGGAAAAAGATAGTTTCCTTATGTGGAAAGACGAGTTTATTCCTTACGTGGAAGAGATTGAGTCCTGACGCGGACAGGTCAGAGAAGTTATTCCTGACGTGGAAGAATGATTTACTCCTTACGTGGATAGATTCAAGAAAAGTTGAGTCCTGACGTGGACAGGTTCAGAACCAAAGTTGAATTCCTTACGTGGAAAGATTGGAGTCCTGACGCGGACATGTCAAGTGGTATTGGAGTCCTTACGTGGACAGATTGATATAGTTCTCCTTACGTGGAAAGAAGATTGCTGCCTGAAGTGGAAAGATGGAAAGTTTAGTCCTGACGTGGACAGATGTAGAAGAGATGATTCCTTACGTGGATGGTGTTATTCCTAACGTGGAAGAGTTTTATTCCTAACGTGGACGATTCAGTTTATGGAAATGCAGATGAATTATCCCCAGCGGAGTTGCCGGGATTTTTCTGGGTTAACAGCAAGTGGAGTCCTAACGTGGACAGGTTTTAGTTGAGATTTCTTTGTATTGATGACAGACAGAGTCCTAACGTGGACAAGCAAGCAATCTGTTATGACAGAATCCTCTTCAGAACGATGAAGACAATTCCCAGCACGGTCGCGCGAGATCAGTAGGTTGCTGCAACAGTCAGATGCAGCTGATGAATGTTTTTCCTCAAGCAGGAGCGCAGTTTATTTTTGCGATTGGCAAATTTCTGGTTTCACTAGTATTCAACCGTCTCGTACCGCGAATGTCTGAAGGCTCCGGGCTCTTCATCCAATCGGGTCCAAGTCGCTTGAATAGGGGCAGCTGTTGCACCCTAAAATTTGCCCAACCTTATTCACTTGGTTTATGTTTCAATGTCATTAGCATTTGCATATAGAGTCATGTACATAGACTAACCATCTGCATAGCATAAGCATAGCAAGTCATTCAACAGGGGACCAATCATTATTATCATCTCTAGAAGCCTATCAAGAGGTTATTATCCTAATTCCATCTCATTCAAGTCATCAGGAAAGAATTTGGAAGCAAAGAGCTCAGCAGATCAAGCCTTGAGTCCATCTCCTAGCTGAGGGTATCTGAGGGTCAACAAGAGGGCTGTGAGCTGTGAATTGAAGGCATGGAGAGTATCTAGACATTATGAGAGACTTAGAAAGTCATTTGGAGAAGGAGACAAGTCATTGATGAGAGCACAAGAGCTATAGCTGAAGGCAGTCAACTAGGGTTTCACCTGGGTCAACCCTAGGTCAACCCTAGGTCAATTGATTGATTTAAGGGGATATTCAAGGCAATTGGAGAGATGTGGGGTTCATCATTGGACATATGAAGAAGGATATGGAGATATGCCAAGGAGAATTCAAGAGAAATCAAGGATAAGAGGAGTTACTAAATTAGGGTTTCTGTGTAAAATCCCCTAGTTTAGGTCAAATTTCCAAGCAAGATAAGTCAAAATTCTAGCTTCAAATGGCTTCTTGGCCAACATGAAACTTGTAGAGGATCTCAAGACCTTTAATTTGAGTGGTGGAAGACCTCAAGGAGATTTATAGAACTCAAGTTATGGTCCTTGCAAGTTACAGGTCATCTGAGGTATCTGAATTTTTGTCTGTGAAAGTGACTTGACTTCCAAGCAATTTTTACCCCTCAAGGAGATTTCAAATGAATTCTTGGTCAACATAAGAATTGTTCCTCATTGTCTTAGATTTCTATAATGGTATAGCATGCCTTCATATGATGTGTGGAACTCAACTTATGGTCTTGGCAAGCAAAGGGTATTTTGGGCATTTGTGAATTACAGGTCATTTTAACCTATGTCCAAAACTCATACAAGGAGGCCTCAAATGGAAAATATTACAACATCAAACTTGCTCCAAATGAGATTTTAAGTCTAGAAAGAAGGTCACAAATTGTTGGAAAAGCTCATAACATGAAATTGCATAATTGGTCAAAAGTTGAACTAAAATGGCTTATAATTCAAAGAAATTCAAAGTGAAAAATGGTTTGGGAGATTTACAAGTCCAAATGGAGACTTCCAATATATGATTTTGAATGGAAAAGCAATTCTAAGAACAATGGTTCAAAGACTTTTTTGAGTTTAGAAGGAAAAAAGAAAGTTATCTTTGGTTACTTGCCTTTTAAGAAACATAGCCAAAATGGATCAAAGTTGGAAAACAAGGGAATGTGTAAGATGGATCTAGAATGTTCATTGGGGTCTATATATTCATGAAATGAGGATTGATCAAGGGTTGGCTTCATTTTCACCAAGAATTTCACAAACTTTCTCATTCTTTTTCATTGAAGTTTCATTCCAATTCCTCAAATTCTTCACCAAATCATCATCAAAATCAACTTCATTATACTGTTTCATCATCATAGATCATAATTCAATCAAGAATCAAGTGTGAATCATCCATTTTCGAGCACTTCCATCATCAACATCAAAATTGAAGTTGCAAGTGGATAGCACAATTCAAGCCAAGTCTCACTCAAGTGTTGCATACAGAATTGAGTATTGAGTGTGTAGATCAAGATCCAAGCCTCAAAAGCCTCAGATCCACAAATTTCCATAGCTGTCTTCAAGCTATTGCACCAGGTATGTTTTCATTCAAATTGCTTGATTCAGTTAGTTAGGCATAGCTTTGTTAGTTTAGATGTAATGTAGGTTGTTAGTAGAGCAGTTAGGGTGAATTTGGAGTGGTTTGGTGATGATGATTAGCAGGTTGTAGAAACTGTTAGGGCTTGAAACTCTTAGGTTAATGCATCATAATCTTAGCTTGATAGATCAGGTTAATCACCATTAGTTATAGGTTAGATTAGTGCAAGTTTGATGGAGAATTGTGTTGGTGCATCTCAGAGGATTTCCATGGTGACCAGATTTTGCCTCGATCGGATTGAGAGTTGTGATGAGTTTCAAATCAATTTAAAACCATAGACGTGTAGAGGGAGAGATCCTGAGCATTTTTCATGTTGAGATCGTGTTGATTCATGGCCTGTAGAGGGAGAACCGATTGGTGGAATGGAGCTCGTGCATGGACATTCATGGTGTAAACCCTAAGTTTCAAATTCAAAGGAGGAAGATGAAATCTGAGCGGTCCAATGCGTGTAAGACTTTTGACTTGGGGAGTAATCGTATGGCTGAGGTTTAAGCTGAGTTTTGGAGGGAACTGACCTGGGTGCCCTAAACGCACCGTTTCATTAATTGAAACGGGCGGGCCTGATTGATTTGTGTTATTCCCACCCCCTATACCAAGCCCAAATCAATTTTGAACATAAATCCTATGCTTTTCTCACCCCCCTGCGCGTTTGTTATTTTTAATATTTCTGAAGTTTTCTGGGCCTAACTCAAAACGCTACCCACACCCCCTGGCTGCTGGCCCATCCAAATAATTAACTGGGCGTGATTTCTATTCATACCCCCCTCCCTCTCATTTTAATTCCAATTGTTTTTAATTCATCTTAATTTTTCATTCATTTTAGAAATTCATAATAAATTCATAGAAAATGCATTTTAATTCATTCTTTTTACATCATTTTCTTTAGGATGTGTAGAAAATTATAGAAAAATAAAATTGCATTTTTATTTTTATTTCATATTTTTTTCCATATTTTCTAAATAAATGTCATTTTAAATAGATTCATTTCATGCATCATTTTAATAATTTTTGTTCTATTAAATGCTTCTATATTTTTGTTCATTCTTTTTAGATTGTTTAGATTAGATATTCAACTTGTAGAAATATTTTAATTCCCATTTTTAGAAGCTAATTTTAAGTGATTAATATAGGCTTGAATATCATGAACAAATTAGGGTTTTTAGGTGATGACTTAGGAAGTTCAATTCATTTCCCTTAGGACTTAGGGTTGGCTAGATTAGTTATGGGACTATAGGGGCTATGGGTAGTTATTAGATCCCTTAGAGAAAAGTCAGGATTCCCCTACTGCTATTACTGTCTGTATATCTGATTGTCTGGTGTGGTGTGCCCTCTGGGGATTATTGCTTGCTTGTTTGGGTATTGGGATTGTCTGGGGCCTTGGGAGAGCTGAAGACTTGAGGAGATGAAGGCCATTGGAGATCCAGATGTTGGAGATCAACTTCCAGAGTTGGAGAGGAGGTTCTTGCCAGCAGCTGCTGAGGAGACTAGGGTTTAGGAGCTAGGCAGAGCTCTAGATTAGAAAGCTTGTTTCTCAAACATGGAATGCCTTGTCTGCATCCATCCTTTCTCTATGACTCAAAGTCTCTTTCAAATATCCACCTCCCTCCTTTGGAAGGATCAGTGAATATATTTGAAAGATAGAACTTTTGAGAGGAAACCTTCTGTTCAATGTTAACAGTTGATGAACCACCCTTGGTAGGTAATTAACTGTCTAACATTTACTCACTTCACTCTTGTGACTGATTCCTCATCCTGGAGGTTTGAGCTTGAAGAAAAGCCCTTGCAGATGGAAGACTGATGATCAAAGCCCTTGCCTGAAGGCCATGAAGATGGAGATTGATGCTTGTTGAAGCCTGTAGCTGATTGGAGATTACTCGAATCCAGATGTTGATTCAGAGCTGCTGATGCTGTTTCTTTTTGCTGTATTCTATTTGCTGATGTATTGATTGGTTTTCTGGACTGTATTGTTTGCTGTTTACCCTGCTGGGTTGAAAGTGAAGCCTGTTCACTTTTGCCTATTGTTTTCTAGGTTCGAGGTTGAGTGGGACTCCCTTGCCTCGCTTGTATTGTTGCATCCATGCATTTTACTATTTTGCTGTATATATCTGGTATTGTTTCTGTTTCTGCCTATCCCTTAGGATCTCTGTTTCTCTCTGTGCAAGAGAGGAGCATGATAGACACTAGGTCTTAACCCATGAATGATAACATTAGGTTAGTTTGTTTCCCTTCGCAACCGTAGGTTAGGGTTCTGTCTCTTCTTTCTCAAAACAAACAGAAAAACACAATAAAGATTTCAAACTCAATAAAAGACACTTCTTCCGTAAAAGAATGTGAACTCATCAAGACGTCATTTTTGTCCGCCGGGACTGCTAATCAAGAAACCCTTTTCAGAAGGAATAAAATCAATCAAGGACAAGCTTGTGTCGTACGTGGCCCGAACTACGTTTGCTCTGATCTTTCATGCCGTGTGAAAGTACGTAGGCATAGGGTGCGATATCCTAGCGAGCAACCTTCCCCTCCTTTCCCGTAGGTAGGCGAACTACGTTGACTCTGATTTCTCGTTCCAGGCGGGAATACGTAGGCATAAAGTGCGATACTTTGCCGAGTCATTTTTATTTTTTATTTTTCATTTTATTTTCTTTTAACCCCTGACCTGTAGAGTAGATAGAATAACAATCCATACCCGAAAACAAGCGTGGATCCCGTCGAGTACGACGGACGTGAGGGGTGCTAATACCTTCCCCTTGCGTAACCGACTCCCGAATCCAGGTTTTGGTTGCGACGACCATACCTTTCCCATGTTGTGCGAGCTTTACTCTGAGCGTTCCCTTTCCCTCCCGTGGGATAAATAACGCACGGTGGCGACTCTTCTGTTCAGCCGGCGCCGATTTTCGCAGTAGCGACAGCGGGAATAAACTGTGTGGCCTTCATGGCTACTTATCTGGAGATGACGACTCTGTGGGGAAACAACATCAGCTGTTCAACACTCTACTGGGGAAAACCAATCATGGCTTGAGCAACTTCCAAGGATTCGGCTCTCTTGGGTATCTGCAAACTCGGCTGAGGAAGAAGAAATCATTCTGCTTTGCTGGAGAGAGTACGACTCTGCGGGAATCTCAATTCCGCTGGGGAAGAAGGAATCATCCAACTTCGGGAGAGAGTACAACTCTGGTGGGGAATTTCGATTCCGCTGGAGACTTCAGTCTGGCACCATCAGTTGCTGCACACTTCAGTGTACGAATAGTTTGCTACGAAACCTGCACTTGTGACCCGGTGCTGGGGGAATGAATTCAGACTTCGGCGCCTGACTCAGTTGAGGGGATGACGTTCCTTCAGGATGCATTTGATTGGGGAAGAGAATCATCTCTGCCTGGGGAGACATATCAATGCTCATGATCTTGCGTTCAGACTCTGCGGGGAGCGGCTGCTTAACTCTACTGGAGAAAGAGGAATCATCCTACTTCGGGGATGCGCACGGCGCACTGTCTGGAATCTGCTACACCTGTAACAACACAAACAAACAGATAAGATACCCTTCTCAAAGGGACCTATCAAGGTTATCATCTTGTGACAATGTTCAAGTAATTAATCGTTTCAATAATCAGTGGCCTAGGCCAGTAAGCTTATGTATGCGCATTTTATCAAAAACATCGGCGTTCTTTTTCGCGAACAAAACAGATAAATGCTAAACAGGCAAACAGAATTGCTAAATAGTATGCATTTTATTGATAATGAACCCCTGAATGGGTAAAAAATGTTTTACAACAGATGCAAGCTCCTGGAATGAGGAAGCCGCGCAAAAATAAAACATAAATATACATCAGTATATACAAATGTCGGCAACGAGGCGTAGACGAACACCATGAGTTGATCCCTCTAAGACCCACTCGACTTCGATACTTCTCCGACGCTTCAGCTTCGGGAGAGATTGATTCAGATAAACGGCCCTCAGGTCTTCCAAACCACTAAACAATGAAAGTCCACACGCGAAACGCAGTCATTTGCTTTTTAAATCCCAAAATTTTGCGTGAACCGCCCTTTGCGGGTTTTCAGTTCACTGGGATACCCTTTTTTGCCGAAGCCGCCCAGTGTAGGTTTTCGACTTCGCGGGTGTACATTTTTTCACTTTATATCCCTAATTTTTGCCCGAACCTTTTTATTCTGTTTTTGGTTCGCCAGGATGCCCCTTTTTTGCCTGGACTCTCTTTTTTTTTGTCCAGCGGGTCACTTTCAAGCAAAGTATTTTTTAACTGCGTCCGCGTTCGCCGGGGATGCAAAATCTTCACAATCCATCGTGGATAACAACAAAGCTCCTCCCGAGAAGACCTTGCTGATGACGTACGGACCTTCGTAATTCGGAGTCCACTTGCCCCGGTGATTGGAGTGTGGAGGAAGAATCTTCTTCAGGACGAGATCACCCGTCTGAAAGCTTCTAGGATGCACCTTCTTATCATAAGCTTTCTTTATTTGGCTTTGGTACAGACGACCAAACGCAATCGATGCCAACCTCTTCTCGTCCATCAGGCTGAGTTGGTTCAGACGATTTGTAATCCATTCTGCCTCGTCGAGTTTCACATCAACCAAAACTCGCAAAGAAGGGATCTCCACTTCTAACGGTAGGACAGCTTCCATACCGTACACCAAGGAGAAAGGAGTTGCGCCGGTTGACGTACGTACCGTCGTACGATAACCGTGCAATGCAAATGGTAGCATCTCGTGCCAATCTTTGTATGTCACAACCATCTTCTGAACAATCTTCTTTATGTTCTTATTGGCTGCTTCAACGGCGCCATTCATCTTCGGCCGGTAAGGAGATGAGTTGTGGTGTTCAATCTTGAAACTCTGACACAGCTCCTTCATCATCTTGTTATTCAGGTTCGAACCATTATCAGTAATGATCCGCTCGGGAATTCCGTAACGACAGATGATGTCCCTCTTTATGAACTTAGCAACCACCTGCTTGGTCACATTAGCATACGAAGCTGCCTCCACCCACTTGGTGAGTAGTCGATATCTACTAGAATGAAGCGATGACCGTTAGATGCAGTGGGCTCGATCTTTCCTATCATGTCGATGCCCCACATGGAGAACGGCCACGGGGAGGATATGATATTCAATGGGCACGGGGGCACATGAACTTTATCAGCATAAATCTGGCATTTATGACATCTCTTCGCGAATCTGAAGCAATCCGACTCCATCGTCAGCCAGTAATATCCTGCTCTCAGGATCTTTCTCGTCATGGCATGCCCGCCGGCGTGCGTACCAAATGTGCCTTCATGGACTTCTCCCATGAGCATACTCGCCTCTTTCTCATCTACACATCTGAGTAGCACGAGATTGTGGTTTCTCTTATACAACACTCCATCAGGATTGAGATAAAAGTTTCTAGACAGCCTCCTTAGAGTCTTCTTATCCTAGGTTGACGCACCCGCAGGATACTCCTTAGTCATAAGGAAGGTCTGGATGTCATGGAACCATGGCTTGCTGTCGGCGGCTGCCTCGATTGCAAAGACGAATGTCGGTCTATCAAGACGGGAAAGGACAATTCTTGGAGCCTCATTCCAAAAATTGACTTTATACATTGAAGCCAACGTGGCTAAGGCATCAGCCATTTGATTCTCCGCTCTGGGCACATGATGGAGTTCCACTCGATCAAAGAACGGAAGCAGCCTTCTGGCATAATTCATGTACGGCACCAAATTCGATTGACGAGTCTCCCACTCCCCTTTAATTTGGTTGATCACAAGCGCTGAGTCACCATATACGTCTAGGTTCTTGATTCTCAAATCAATTGCCTCTTCTAGACCCATGATGCAGGCTTCGTACTCCGCCTCATTATTGGTGACTGGAAACGTCAGTCTCGCAGTAAACGGGATATGGGATCCGTGGGGAGTCGTGATGATAGCCCCAATGCCACTTCCATAGGAATTAACCGCCCCGTCGAATATCAATTTCCACTGGGATCTCCTATCTGGCCCCTCGTCGGGCAACGGCTCATCGCAATCCTTCGCTTTGAGAAACATAATATCCTCGTCAGGGAATTCGAATTTCATCGGCTGGTTGTCCTCGATCGGCTGCTCGGCAAGATAATCAGACAATACGCTTCCCTTGATGGCCTTCTGGGACACGTACTAAATATCATATTTTGTTAACACCATTTGCCATCTGGCAATCCGGCCCGAAAGAGCCTGCTTCTCGAAGATGTACTTGATCGAATTCATCTTCGAAATTAGCATGGTGGTGTGATTGAGCATGTACTGTCGTAGACGTTTGGCAGCCCAGGCTAGTGCACAACACGTCTTTTCCAGCATCGAGTAGCGAGATTCACAGTCCGTGAACTTTTTACTCAAGTAGTAAATGGCATGCTCCTTTCTGCCTGTCTCGTCGTGCTGATCGAGAACACACCCCATACTATTCTCAAGAACTGTCAAGTACATGATTAATGGCCGTCCAACCACTGGGGGTATCAAGATTGGAGGTTCTTGGAGATACTGCTTTATCTTGTCGAATGCCTTCTGGAAATCCTCATTCCAAGTAATCGCCTGATCTTTCTTTAAAAGTTTGAACATCGGTTCACACGTGGCCGTGAGCTGAGAGATAAACCTTGCAATGTAGTTTATTCGGCCCAAGAAACCACGAACTTCTTTTTCTGTTTTCGGCGCTGTCATTTCTTGAATGGCTTTTATTTTCGCAGGATCAACCTCGATACCTCGTTCGCTAACGATAAAACCCAGCAACTTTTCGGACCGCACTCCGAAAGTGCATTTCTTAGGATTCAACCTCAACCTGAATTTCCTAAGCCTCTCAAAAAGCTTCAATAAGTTGACCAGATGCTCTTCCTCCGTTTGGGACTTCGCAATCATGTCATCAACATAAACCTCGATCTCATGATGAATCATATCATGAAACAAAGTCACCATTGCTCGTTGGTAAGTGGCCCCTGCGTTCCTCAGACCGAAGGGCATTACCTTATAGCAAAATGTTCCCCAGGGGGTGATAAACGTCGTTTTCTCCATATCCTCCGGCGCCATCTTGATCTGATTGTAACCGGAGAAGCCATCCATGAACGAAAACACGGAGAACTGGGTTGTGTTGTCGACCAACACATCAATATGAGGCAACGGGAAATCATCTTTAGGGCTCGCCCTATTCAATTCCCGATAATCGACGCACATGCGTACCTTACCGTCCTTCTTCGGTACAGGCACTATGTTGGCGACCCACGGAGGGTAAGTGGTGACCGCTAAGAAGCCAGCATCAAGCTGTTTCTGCACTTCTTCTTTGATCTTAACGGCCATATCTGGTCTCGTTCTCCTAAGCTTCTGCTTAACGGGAGGGCAATCTTCTCGTAGCGGCAAGTGGTGGACCACGATGTCCGTGTCAAGTCCGGGCATATCTTCGTATGACCAAGCAAAGACGTCACTATACTCTCGAAGCATCTCGACCAATCTCTGCTTGACATCATTCTGCAATACGGCCCCTATCCTGACATTTCTGACGAGCTTTTTAGAACCCAGGTTCACGATTTCGATCTCCTCCTCATGAGGCATAATAACCTTTTCCTCTTGTTTCAACAAGCGGGCCAACTCTTCCGGAAGGTCTTCGTCTTCATCAATCTCTTCTCCGGCTTGATAGATCGGGCAATCGAAGTCGAAGCGAGCCGTAGAAGGTCCATAGTCGGTGTCATCTGTTATGTGGATCCTGCAATAACAAGGGTTAAGTTTAAACAAGGATATGCAGGTTAGCACAAACCCCATTGCCATTTTACTGTTTTTCAAAACAAATATAAAACAGGAATAACAGCGATCACAATATTTGAATACGAAGAAAACGCCTTTGATTTATTAACAAAATGCATGTACATAATCCAACAAGGCCCTAACAATAAAACCGCTATGCCCCGGGTAGGACATAGGGTTGTACAATGATTGAAAAAAGTAAATCATTACTCTTCACTTGTCAGCTGGATGATATCCTTGATGGTCCAATTGTTAAGGCCCTCGCCTGGCTTGCTTGGCTGAATCCAAGAGTCGAGATCACAATCGCTATCCCCGCTGTCTTCAGACGCCGCGTCGATGCTTTCGAAAATCACTCCGCCACTGGTAAATAGGATCGACCTCTTACCTCGAGACGCACTGCTAGACGAAGAAGAAGAAGCTTCAGCTCCAGGAGAGTACCCCAACCCAAACTTATCCTGCTTGTTGGGTATCTCCAAAATATGCCCCCAGCCTGGGGTGGATCCGGCTTCGACGACGGCCCGAGCTTCTTTGAATGAGGAGAGATTCATCTCTGGCCTTTCTGTGACTACAAGAGCTACCTCTTTCACTTTGACGGCTTCAAATTCCTGGCAGAGAGTTTCATGGATTTCGCCATCCATTTCAACATACTTAAAGGATGACAAATGGCTCACCATTATGTCCTCCTCGCCACACACGGTTACTATGCTTCCTCCGACAGCATATTTGAGCTTTTGGTGCAACGTGGAGGTCACGGCACCAGCAGCGTGGATCCATGGCCGGCCCAAGAGGCAACTGTAGGCAGGCATGATATCCATAATATAAAAGACCGTGTCGAACGTTTCCGGACCGACTTGGACCGGCAGGGTCACCTCCCCGAAAACGTGGCGTTTAGTTCCGTCGAACGCATTCACCACCAGATCACTGGGTGTGTAAAGAAATCCACGAGTGTCCAACTTCATTAATGCCTTCTTCGGAAGCACATTAAGTGACGAACCCGTGTCCACCAGCACGTGCAACATGATTGTGCCCCTACACTCTATCGAGATGTGCAGGGCGCTGTTGTGATTCCTCCCTTTAGGCGTCAGCTCTAAGTCTGTGAAACCTAGCCCATTGCCAGCATTAACGTGGGCTACCACCTCTTCTAGGTGATTCACCGATATCTCTTGCGGTACGTAGGCAGCGTTCAATACCTTCAGTAGCGCGTTGCGGTGTGCTTCAGAACACAGCAACAAGTTGAGAATAGAAATCTTCGACGGCGTCTGATGGAGATGGTCTACAATCTTGTAGTCGCTCTTTTTAATCAACCGCATAAACTCCTCGGCATCTTTGACAGGCAAATCTTTCTCTACCCCACACGGGACCTCTTCGACGACTTTGCTTTTACCCTTGTCGGCCGCATCAGCTCTGACCGCTTTATCTGCCACGACTTCTGGCGGTGCAAACACCCTTCCGCTGCGAGTAATACCACTGATTCCTGCGAGATTCTCCACAGTCGACCCATACGGTTCCAGCTCCAACTTTTGACCGTTGCAATAGACTTCAGCCCCATAATGCCACGGAACGGCGTTAGTGCTCTCGAATGGGATCGGCCCAGCTTTGGTAATAGTGATTGTAGGCGGTCTGGGCGCAGAAATGGTTATTGGCCGACGAGGGATGGTGATGGTGGCGACTTCATCGGCCTGCTTCAACACTACCTCTCCTGATACACTTTCAGCCCTCCGGCTAAACTGCAGAATCCCTTCAGTCATCAGACTTTGAATTCCTTCTACCAGCTGCTCACATCCATCAGAATGTGTGGCACAGTCCATGCATAACTCTCCGCATCCTGGAAATAACCCTCTTTTCAACAACTTAGCTTTGACGAAGCTAAGCGGCGTCTTTAGGTCTCTGACATCAGTCAACAGATCTGCGCTCTCTTCTGTGATAATGGCGTTCACTCCGGCTCCCCTATGATTCGGCATAGGGTTTTTCGTAACATTGGGCACATTATCGGAGAAGTTAATGATCTTGGCATCTACCAAGTCCTGCACCTTGTGCTTAAAGGCTTTGCAGTTCTCGATTGTGTGGCCTGGTGCCCCTGAATGGAAATCGCAACTGGCATTTGCATCGTACCCTGGTGGAGGTGCCCCTGTCAAGGGAGCCACCGTCCTCTTCTGAACCAACTGAAGCTGAAGCAAAGTCTGTAAGAGCTGCGCATACGACATGGGCGGTGCCTCGAAGTGACGGTTTGTCAAAGGTGCCCGATTCTGGTATTTTCTATATCCCTGTTGATTCGGTTGATGTTGCTGCTGCTGCGGAGCTGCTGGGATATTTATACTGGCTATCTGCTGCTGAGGTCCCTTGCCCTTCCTTCGAGCGTTGGTCACAACGCTCGTCTCGCCTTCTCGCCTTTTACCAGCATAAGGTTTCTTTCCGCCTCCTCCAGCTGAGGATGATTCACCTTGAATTTTCTCGAGCTTGATTCCATTCTCGACGTGCTCGCCCATGATAATGAGAGCTGAAAACGTCCCGGACATACCGCTGACTAACTTTTCATAGTAAACCCCCGGGAGGGTGGCAACAAACATCTGCACGAGCTCGCGTTCGACCATCGGCGGCTAAACTCGAGATGCCAACTCACGCCACCGCTGGGCGTACTCCTTAAATCCTTCATTATTCCTCTGCGGACGGTTCTGGAGCTGAACTCGATTCGGGGCCAAGTCGCTATTGTACTGGTAATGGTGGACAAATGCTTCAGTGAGATCCTTCCATGTGCGCATGCTAGTGGGCTCCAAACCCATGTACCACTCGAGGGATGGCCCAGAAAGGCTGTCTTGGAAGAAGTGCATCAGCAACTTCTCGTCTTCGGAATAGGCATACATCTTCCTGTAGTACGATCTAAGGTGGACACGAGGGCAGATGGTGCCCTTATACTTCTCAAAGTCAGGCACCCTGAACTTAGGAGGTACCTTGAAATCAGCAATTAATCCCAGCTTGGACATATCAACGCCCAAAGTATTCTGATTCACAATATCTCTCATTTTATCTTCAAGTGCTTTGAATCTGAGCCGCGCTTCAGCATTCAGCTCCCCTTCAGCACCTCTTTGAGAGAACACATCATCCTGATGATCCTCAAGCCATGGTTGAGGCACCAACAGATTCCTGACGCCTGCATTATCATTGCCCGGCCCGATGTTGACATTAGCTTCCAGACTCCCATTGCCGACGCCCGTCGTATTGAGTCCGATGTTGGCCATCACATTGCCATTAGCACTGCCATTGCCCCCGGCCACGGGGACACCATTCTGCGGAGTATCGACTGGGGTAGGAGTAGGCACAACCCCACCATGGAGTATGCCGTTTCTATCAACCCTGGAGATCAAAGGCAGAACCAAAGTCCTGAGCTGGTCCTGACCATTGGCGACCACTTGCATGAGTTCCATGAAGCGATCCATCCTCTCGCGGAGCTCCTGAACATCTGTTTGCACTTGATCCATGATCCTGGTCTGATTAGCTCTAGTCGGATAACGGTGAATTAGTCTCTGATCAATCCTGGAACCAACGGAAACAACCTGGGACCTGTAAACCTGAAAAACCTGTAAACACTAAAGGTTAGGAAAAACAACAAAATGTACGCTATGCAAATGCTTCATGCAAATGCATACGTGTGTTTGTGTGTTTGGGAGATTTCCCCCGATCCTAGTGCCTGAGTGCCAGTGCTGATAATTATAAGAAGAAGAAGTCCGAGCCCAATCATGGAAACATCAATCTCATATATAAAGAAAGCCTATCAAGGCAGTACATAGCATCAGCGAGTACAAGACAAATCAATAGTGTGACCTCAGCCAACAAGCCTGGTGATGGTCAGCATATAACAATGATCAAAACAAAAGGAATACAAATAGTCAATTACGGCCACGGGCGCGATACTCTTCTAACAACTCCTTCGTCTCTGGATGATCTGGCAGAGTGAGCAACCCTTCGACGAGCAATTCCCTCTGCACAATAGTATACTGAAGTCCTTCGATCGAACCTTCCCATGCTCCTTCGCCAAAGCAATCTTCTAATTTCCGCTTTTTGGACTCAAACGTCAGCTTGCGCTCCTTCAGGTTAGCGAGAGCTTTGTTGAGCTGGCCTTCGGCGGCGTATCTGCGGGAGGTCTCTTCATCAAACCTCTGCTCACTGTCCTTCACCTTGGCTTCTAGCTTGGAGATCTGCAGCATTAGCTTATCCTCCCGCTCTTTCCTGGTGGCCAGGGAAGCCTTCTAGTGCTGGTTGAACTTGGATATCCTCCGATATGCCTCGTTCAAGTGCTGCTTCTTCGTAGCCAGTACGTCGTTGACAGCTTTAAAGTCTCGACCCATGCGTTCACGCTCATCCATCTGCTTTGTCAGGTCTGTACCCAGTTGGTTCACCAACTCTGTTTGCCTTCTGAAAGAATGAACAGCTTCGTTCCTCTCACTTCAGAGCTGAGCTAATTCCTTCTCTAGTTCTTTGTTCACCCGCTTTAATTCATCCCGCTCAGCTAATACCTGGTTATGCTGATGAATGGGCACAATAGTAGGCTCTTCGATTGTTGGAGGACTTTCTGGCTTGGCATGAGGAAACGGCATCCCTATAGCATTGGCTCTGGCTCTGATCCAAGTCGAATACGGAGGGTAGGCTTGATTGTTGCTTTTTCCCAGCAAAGGCTTTCCTCGCTTACTAATACCATTCCACGCGCGCTGGAGCTTGGACAGCAGATCCCCCTCTAGAATACTAGTGAGGTACAGAGATTCCTGTACCTCTTCATCCTTCGGCGGAGTTCTCAAGGCATACGCGAACTGGCAGACCAACAACGACGGATTGTAGTTTATACAACCCTTCCTGCCTATCAAAGGTACATTTGGAAACCAGCTGCAACTGAAGATCACCTCAGTACCGAACCTATCTCTGTCGAACCAATCAACATCTTCTGCCGATAAACTCATCAGACGCTCAGGCCACTCAGCTGTGGCTACAGACAAGACAAAAGGACCCCTCTTGGGCAGATGACTTTCAAGCCATTTGTAAAGCAAAGGTACCCAGCACGAGACATTCTTCCCCCTCCTGTTCTCGTTTTTGTAGTGGACTGAGTGATAGACATCTCCTATCAAAGTAGGGACTAGATTCCCTGAAGCAAAGATGTGAAACGAATCAAAGTCTATAAAATCGGGCATGTTGGGGAACAGAATGATGTCGTATATGCATAGAGCGAGGATGGCATTGAACGCAACCCAACATCCGTCCTTGGCACACTGCTGAGCTTTACCTACCAGAAACTGCAAAGAGAACCCAGGAACCTTGTTCCAACTAGTCAATACTAATTTGGAGGCGTCCAAATGAAGCGAAGGAGCTAAACCAGCCAGATCAGGCTCAACATCCATGTGAACAAAAGGCATCTGCCTCTTGACTGGCACACCTAGCAAATCAACATACTCTTCCAGCGTAGGTGCGAGAACAAAGTCCTGAAAAGTGAAACATCTCAGCGGAGGGTCGTAAAACTGCAGCGGAGCGTGCAACCCATTCAACTCGAACACAGAAGGCTTGTGAACCAAACTGAGCAACCTTCCGTAAGACTTTCTGAACTCATCCTTCACAGAATTACCTGCTAGAGCTATCAAACCAGTCAGTTTAACCACATCAGGGGTAGGGAACTTGTAAGCCACAGTCTTCCTCAGAGAGCCCATAACAATACAATAGGAGGCAAGAAATCCTGGATCGGGGAAAACGGTACCTGCAACACAGACACACGTTAATGAAATGCAAATGAACATGCAAACTAATGCAAAATGCAATCATGCAATAGGAGGCCAAAGCAACTGGTGCTGCGGAGATTCTGTATCAACAAAACCACGACCACTGATAAGAAGAAAACCCCGGTGTAGGACCACAAATCTGATCTGCCAAGAACAACCATCTGATAGGATCATATATATAAAATCATAATTCTGCTCTGTCAAGAACAAATGTATGATAATACGGACCTCTGATGTATGATCAAGAAATATCTGCTGATGAGGTCTTCATACCCCAAAAATAAGAACAAACATACAACTGCTGATGAGATCTTCAGACCCCACTCAAAAATCTGCTCTATCAAGAACAAACAACATCTGCTGATGAGATCTTCAGACCCCAAAACTCTGTTCTATCAAGAACAAACAACATCTGCTGATGAGATCTTCAGACCCCAATAATCTGCACTATCAAGAACAAATAACTGATGACAATACTCTGCTCTATCAAGAACAGCCATACACCTGATGATAAGATCCTCTGATCAAAACCTGCTCTATCAAGAACAGACATACACCTGATGACAAGATCCTCTGGTCAAAACCTGCTCTATCAAGAACAGACAAATCTGCAACTGAGAAACCCTGGTACCAACAAAACTGATTCACTGTCAAGAAAACCAGGTAGTCTGAAGGTCAAAGTTTCCTGCAATAAACCCAACCCTACTCACAGGTATGGACCTAAACTGACTCAAGGTACGGCATCCTATGCGTTCATCAGCGTCACAGACTTTCAAGAGGGGTGATACGATACCCAGAAGGTGTGGCATCACCAGCTCATGAAGCGGCCTCACTTAGCTTAATCACAAATGATCGTTCCCCAGAGGCGACAATCCACCAAACCAGCAACCGTCTCAACCCATAGGGTTGAAAGAGAAGCCAACCGGATGAACCTCGTCTGAGCGTGGATTTCATGAGACACTAGTGCCTGCAAAGCAAGCACGCGCCCACTAATTTCCACTCTAAGTCTATAGTGCACTCAAGCATGGGTCTGGCTTCTCACTCATCAGAACTCCCATCCCACAACAGCACAGATAATCGTATCGAACTGGAAATAAAATGCGGGAAATAAAGTGCGAGAAGTAAAATGCGAAAAAAAAACGCAACCCAACAAGCGAACATACAAGCGTTAGGAATTACTCGCATAGGGAACTGTTGAATTCCCCAGCAGAGTCGCCAGCTGTCGCTTGCGCGAAAATAAGGTGCCGGCAAAACAGAAGAGTCACCACCTTTCGTTATTTATCCCTCAGAGCGGGAAAGGAAACGATCGGAAAAACCTGACGAAAAAGGGTAAGACAAGGTCGTCGCAACCTTTGTCTGGATTCGGGAGTCAGTTACGCAAGGGGAAGGTATTAGCACCCCTCACGTCCGTCGTACTCGACGGGATCCTCGCTTGTTGTGTTTACTTGGACGGGTTGGTTTTATTCTATCTACCTATCAAGGCTGGCTGAAAAAGAAAAGAAAATGACTTGGCAAAGCGTCGCACTTTATGCCTACATATTCTCATCAGAGAATGAGAAATCAGAGTCAACGTAGTTCAGCCTACGACGGGGTTATGGGGGAAGGTAGCTCGCCAAGAAATCGCCATCTTGTGCCTACGTACTCTCAACAGGCATGAGAGATCAGAGCTCACGTAGTTCGGGAAACTACGGTTTATTTCCTGTCTTTATGAAAGAAGTGTTTTATATTGTGTTTGCAATTTCAACCGCACTAGAGACTATGACCTGAGAGTGAATGCGTCGCATGTCACCCAAAGGGTACCATACTCAACACCCAGACTGTGGAAAAGAAACTCTCCCACAATCCTTTCTCAGATAGCTTAAGGCTCGTAACGTACGAAAGAAATCATTCATGATTACTGTATCTTAAACTATTTTGAGATGAGAAGAGAACAGGCCCAACTAGGAGGGAGACTATCAAGTCCTACTGTTGTCATGCCATGGATTCATCCTATGGTTGAGGTTTGAACAGGGAACTCCTAGATGTTGTCATGCATAGGTTTCAACCTAAAATTCTATCATCAATTCCTTATCAAAGGAAATGAGAATCCTAAGGGATCATGTCAATGATACACCAAAATAGACAAAGCATCAGCTTTAAACAGTAAAATGCATGCAGTGCAAGTGAGGGAGGAAATGTGTGTGGGGCTTCAGCCTCCACAAGCTCATCTCAACCTCAAGCTAAAATGGATAACAGTAATCATACTGAAATATAAAACAACATGCTATCAAGCAATAACAGTAAACTGCAATCATACAGATAAAATGAAATGAAATGCCACCAGACAAACAAACCACATGGGCAAGGGAGCTGGGCTCTACCGAATACCCGCAAGCAAAGCCACACAGTAACAATACAAGCAGAGGGAGCAACTCAACCTCTAGTGCAATCATGCTCCTAGATTCTACCTATTCTAGATATGAACTTATTCTAATGCATCAAGCAAGTCAAACAAAACACAGCAATACAGAAAAGAAAAGAAAGCAGATCAACTCCTTTCTCAACTCCAGCTCTTCCAACAGCAATTCAGTCTTCCGACTTCCAACACTCTTGACAAATATCAATTTGCTTTTCCAGGTTTCAACCCTTCAACATAAGTTTCAACTTATCTTCTCCCTTAAGCTTCAGCTTCTTGATCAGCTCCACCTTCAGGCTTCACCTCATCTTCAGGGGTCTTCAAGTATCAACTTGCTCTTGTTGCTCTTCAAGCTTCAGTTGGAATGGCAATACTCAAGGATTCATCCTCTCCATCATTCTTCATTGAAGTCTTCATCTTCAAACTCAAGCTCAACATCTCTCAAGATAATCAAACAGAGGAAATCACTTACTGGATAAGCTGGGGATATTGAACTGCTTACTGACCACCAAAGGTGACCTATAAGGGTTCAAAATCAGAGGAATGGGTCCCTCAAAAGTTCTACTTCCTAGGTACATCACTTATCCCTCCAAAGGAGAGAGGTGTATACCATGGAAGGACTTTGAATCATAGGGAGGAATGGAGGTGACAGATACCATCCATGTTTGAGAAAGAAGTCATCTAAGTCTAAACTCTTCCTAATCCCTAACCCTAAAACAACAACAAAAAAGCAATAAAATCAAGCTCTCAAGCTCCTCAATTCATCTTCAAGTCTTCTACTATGCTCTTCAATGCTCCTTAGAACAATACCAAGCTCTCCAAGCCCACAAAGCAAAGCAAACAACAAATACAAGCCCACAAGGGCAACACAAACAATCATCAACTTCAAAAATCATCTAAAAATAGTATACTACTATATTAAATCTTAATATAATTTCTAAGGGATCCTACATACCTACCCTTAATACCCTTATATGCCCCAATGTCTAACTTAACCTAGAAACCCAAAATTCTAGTGTTATTATGGACCTATGTTGAATTTTGACCTAATTCTATACAACCTAATGGCATCTAATCAAAAGTATCCTAAAATTCATCACAAAATTGTGGAATAAATCCAGGGGGAAGCTAAAACATATATCTAACTATCCTAAAACGAATGACCTAAAAATACTAAGGGAACTACCTAAACTAAATTCTACAAATACATGCCTCAACATAAAAGAAATAAAATGTAATAAAAGTAGAAAATATACAAAAAATACTAAAAATGCATGAAGGGAAAATATTTTTATTTTATATTTTTCTTGACAAAAATAGGAAGTGGGAGAAAAAACTCCCATTAAAAAATCATTAATTTTCAATTTGATATGAATTTTGAAAGATCAAAAATAAAATGGAGAAAATAAAATCAAAACCATGAACATGGGGTGCAATCAGTAATAAAACATAGTTCATTATGCGCTTGGGCCCAGACTGGGGGGTTCAAAAAGCAAGGCGCGTTGGGCCCATTTAGTCAGAAAACAATTAAGAAAATGAAAAAGAAAAAGAAAAGCAAGCGGTGCAAAGAGTAATGGTTTTCAGTTCAAAATATATTGGGCCTCATGAAGGGGGTGGGGATAGAAATTATTCACTCAAGCCCAGAAACCTCTTTTAATGAAACACGGCGTTTCATTATGCTTCAGACTCCCTCCAAAACGAAATTGAATCTCATGCGTTGGATCTGGTTCTCAGTCAAAGGTCTCGCTTGCATCTCACGGTTGGGACTCATCTTCTTCCTCCAACCTAGGGTTTGGCCATGAAACTCCATGAAAACTCAGAAACACAAGCTTCATACTCATACTTCCATCCACTTGTGTTCCTTCATTTCTTTATCAATTCTTAAAATGTAAAACCCTAACATGCTCTAAATTTCATGCTGAACACGATTACAATCTCAAAATCCATTGAAACCTCCTAAATCAATGAACCCGATCCAAGATCCAAAATATACTCAGTCATCAATCTTAACAATTCTTGAAACTAATGGTCCTAATCTCATCCTCATGCTTCCCTGAACATTCCTTGATATTAAACTAAGCTCATCACTCAATATTCAGCAAGATACAAGGCCAAACAGAAATGGTGACCACTATCCAACCTTCACCAATTCTCCTCAAACTCTCCAAAATCCATCACCTATTGGTCTCTAACCATTCTACACTAACAAATTAAGTTAATCATGCCTAAAACATGGTGTAGGAAAGAATTTGCAAACCTGGTTAAATCGAGTGAACAGATAGGGAAATCCTTCAATTCAAGCCTTGAATCTTTCCAAATTCCTTCACTGAGTAATCTTCTAGCTTCTGTATGCAAAAAGAATGGTTGGAAATGCTTGATTCTTGAAATCCGATTTTGAATTGCTTCCTTGAAATCTCAATCACCAACTCTTCAATTCGCCATGGAAATGCTCTCAATTCAATCTGCACAGCTTCAATGTGATGTATAGAATGTGTTTGTGTGGAAAGAATGAAAGGAAATGAAGAAGAATGAAGAAATTGATCTTGACTTGCAATGGAAATTTCTTGATTTCACTCTCTCTTCTATGCACCAATTCTCACCAACCTTGCATCTGAGCAAGTTACAATCATCTTATAGAGTGGTTTAGAATCATCTAGAACCCTCTAGGACTTCCCATGAGAAATTGAACTTTTGATGTCATGGTATTTTGATTTCTCATTCTCCTTACATGCTATCTCATGCCATATCCTTTGTAACTACCAATTATGACTTGAATTTATACCCACATGAGATTTAAGATGAGTTGCAATGCATAACCACCTTGCTTATTGAGTTTTGCCTTGTTTTGCTTTGGTACCTTAATGTGCAAGTAAGCCTTTTCCAAAGCAGCCCTATGATCCAAGCCTCAAATAAAAATTATGGATGAACCATTGTTCTTAAAATGTCATTTGGAGTCAAAATGACCTATTACATGACATGGTTTGGACTTATAGCTTGTGATTTCCAATTTTCAATTTCAACTTATTTAACTTATGCCTCCATTTTAAGCCATTTTATCACCTTTTGATACAAGCGTTTTCAGCATCTCATGACCTCCCTACTAGCCTTAAAACATCATTCTAAGCAATTTTTATGTTGAAGATTTTTCCATTTGAAGCTTGGAAATAGGAGATATGGCCTTATGCTTGAAATGACCTATAACCTCCAAATGACCAAAATGCCCTTGACTTGTCAAAGCCAGAAGTTGAGTTCTACAAATCCTGTCAAGGACTTCTAGTACTCTCTAGAAAGCTAAGAAGATGCTCTTCAACATTCATGTTGACCAAGAATCCATAGGAATCATCCTACTAGGGCAAAAGTTGGGTGCAAGTTGGGTGACTTTCAAGGACCCAGATTCACATACCTCAGATGACCTGTAATTTGTGAAAGCCATAACTTGAGCTCTACAAATCCTATCAAGGACTTCTAGTAATAAAATTAAAGCTAAGAACAAGCTCTACAACATTAATGTTATGGGGAAGATGAGATGACAATCACATCTTGAGCTAAACTGCCTTGAAGATAGGGATCAAACTAGGGGATTTTACACTGTCAATCCTTAGAAACCCTAGCTTAAAACTTCTCAAACTCCTCAATCATGATGAGTTGGTCTAGGAATCATCCTCATAGCATCTAAATGCATCCTTCCATGATCACATGGCCCTTGGATTAGGTCTCAACCCTCTCCAAATCATCAGTTGACCTAGGGTTGACCCAGTCAAACCCTAATTCCACCACTCATGGCTGAATCTTCTTAATTCTTGTACAATGACCTCTCTAGGCTTCATGATGGCTTTCAAGACATCTCATAAGCTTTCTCAAAGCTTCAAGTCCATCCTCATAGTCTCAGAATCATCTGAGGAGCTCCCACAACTCTCAAGTTATGAGACACACAACCTTGGCTTCAACCAATCTCTCTGAGGATCTCTTGAGTTCTCTGACAAAGGTATCAACCTTTGATCCTTTGAATAGCCCTCTTGGCTAGCTTCAAAGTCTCATACAACTCTTGATGGGTAAATAAATGTTGGTTAAACTTTGGGGTGCAACAACATGGCTAATTCAAGTTGTCAGTTGCCCAGCCAAGCCATTTCCACGAGTGTTTCAAGCCAAATTCACGTGTGCATGAAGCTACATTTTAAGATGGGCATTTTTAGCAAATTAACAAATTGGAGCACTATTGGGCCTCCAATCACTCATATATCCATTGTATATAAGTTTAGGATTGAATTTGAACCCTCATTCAGGAATTTTCATGGAGGGAGAGCTAAAACCAGATTTGAAATTGTAGAGCAAATTTGAAAAGTGGAAATCCAGATCCAAGCCATTTCAAGCAAAATCAAAGCAAACATTGTAACATCCCAAATATCATTAATTAATTATTAATGTTAATTAATTTAATTAATTGACTTATTTTTATTATTGGACTTATTGGGTAGAGAATTTGTGAGAAGAGAAATGGGAAGGAAAGAAAATAAGGAAGTATATAAGGAAAGTGGAAGAGAAAAGAAAAGATAGTAAGACAAAGGAAATAGAAGAGAAAGAATAGAGAAAGAGGAGAAAAAAGAAGAGAAGAGGGAAACTTGGAGAAATCATCAAGAATCAACACCAAGCTTCAATCCAATCAAGGTAAGGGTGAGAAACATTATTATCTAGTCAATGTATGTGGTTATGTATGTGTGGGTTGGGTTTTGTTGTGAGTTTCCACCATTTTTCAAGCTAGGGAAAATTGGATTTAATCGGTAGAATCGTAGTTTAATCTGTTAGAAACTGGAAGTAATGTCGTAGAATAGTCGAGTGATGTGTTGTTAAGTTGTTGGTACTGATTTAGTGAAGAATCAGTCGATTATTGGTGGATTGGAAGTTGCGGACAGATTGAGGGTTCTGTCTTCGCAGATTCGCTGGTTCTCGCCAGGTGAATGAAGGCGAAGCTTCGCCGGGCGAAGCTCAGCGAATGCTAGCGAATAATTCATAATTAATCCCAGTGGTCTTCGCTAGCAAGTTCGCCAGCCGAAGGATAGGTAGCGAAGGTTCGCCAGGCGAATCCTTCAGCGAAGGGCAGCGAACCAATTCAGTAGCCACTGACTTTGCTCGCTAGGGAGTTCGTCGGGTGAAGGTCCAGCAAGCATTCGCCAGGCGAATGGTGGTGAATCAGACATAGTTGTTTCTGTTCTATGATTTTCATCCGATGAGTGGTTGCTTAGTTCGAATAGGTTAATACATATATGAATCGAATAGTATGTGTACTATTGAAATGAGATATGCTGTGGGTAGCCGTAAGGCGTGAATCCTAGATTATAAATGTAATTGATAACGGAATGCATTGTTTAAATGTAATGATAATATTGAATTATGGATACATTGATGATGTTGTGTACAATTATGTGATAAGTATACATGAGAACACATTAATGAATATGTGTGTATTGTCTAATAAGTATGTGAATACATATTGTTGTATGCTAATGTAAGTAATGTATGGGAACATATCGTGGATATGTGTGCATTGTTTTGATGAATGTGAATGCCTTGAATTGTTATGAATATGTTGTGTGTGCAATCATATTGTAATTCTTGAAGGGATGAATTATTTGAATGCATGGGATTAAGACGCGGGAACGGTCTTAAGTGCATTTTTGTTGGTTGATTGCATATGCATCATTTAGTCAAGAGGCAACGTTTGCTAGTTTCGCAGAGACTAGTGGCTTGTCCCGAACCTAGAAGGGTGGGTTTCAAGCGTAGGGGACGGGCTTTGTTGTTATCGGTCTAGAAGGGTGGGCCCGGTTTAAGTGTAAAAACCAAAAAATGATAACAAGTGTTGGTACCACATTGCATTGAGTTGCATTGAGTTGTTTTGGAGTCACATAGCATAAATGTCATTGATATATGAAATATACTTGTGAGTGAAGGTATATTGGATAATTGTGAAATATGCATGAAGGGATATGCTTGATGCGCGTTCATATTTGTTTATATGTATGACGTGATGAATATGATAATGAAAATGAATTGTGGTGAGAAAGGTGGATTATATGTAATTGTTACTTGTATATATATAATCTTATGCATTGATTATTATGGTAATATTTCTCACCCTTCAGCTGTTTTATAATGCTCTATGAGGCATTGCAGATTAGGTTGCTGGAGGTTTCTTTTGTGAAGTATAGCTTCATTCTTTTGAGTCGGACTGCTCTGATAATGTAACACCGGGTAGTTAGGCTTGTGTAACATTCTTTTGTGATACACTTGTGATGTATCAGTTGACGATGTTTTGTAACATGAATGATATTGATGAACCAACTGGATAACATGTATTTATGTGATTAAATGTTTTGAGGTAATTCAAATGTTTTATTCTTCCGCTTTAATTTTAAATATTGAGACGTGGGTTAAAGGACTAAGTTCCTCTACTTTAAAAACTATCCCACTGTTACATATTTTTATAGAGCAGGTGTTGAGTGTTTTATTGGTAATAATGTGACATACTTCTTTTATACCGTATTTTAAATTATACTCTGATAAAATTTATATGTGCTTATATATATATTATTGTTTTAGTTGGGGGTATAGAATGGGGTGTTACATTAAGTGGTATCAAAGCAGGTCGGTCCGTCCGGCCAAGTTGTTAGTGTGTTGTTCTCCGTGTATATTGATATGTGTGTGTGTTACACTATCGATATTGGTGTTCTTACGTGGTTTTGTTGTTGGAATTCAGTAAGATGGTTGCAGGTAGGAATGACGAAGCAATTGCGGAGGCTTTGACGAGATTGGCTGGGGCAATTGGACAGAATCCTCAGGCCAACGTGAATGTGAGGAATAATGATGATGAGGAATTTCGTGCTTTTGGAAGGTTCCAAAGGAATAATCCACTGACATTCAAGGGAACCCACAGGCCTGACAAAGCACAAATTTGGTTGAAAGCTATTGAGAAGATTTTTCGGGTTATGAATTGTTCGGATGCACAGAAGGTGCAGTTCGGAACTCATATGCTCGAAGAGGAAGCCGAGGGCTGGTGGGGTAATACTCGCCAAAGATTTGAAGAGGATGAGATTGTGATTACTTGGAATCTTTTTAGAGAGACATTTCTGGAGAAGTATTTTCCAGAAGATGTGCGGGGAAAGAAAGAGATTGAATTCCTTGAACTGAAGCAAGGTAATTCGACAGTAGCTGAGTATGCGGCAAAATTTGAGGAGTTGATCAAGTTTTGTCCTCACTACAACATTGTTAATGCTGAGAGATCTAAGTGTCTCAAATTTGTGAATGGTTTGAGGCCTGAGATCAAGCAAGCTATAGGTTATCAGGAAATCCGACAATTTTCTAAGTTGGTAAACAAAAGTAGGATTTATGATGAGGATAGTAGGGCTCGGTCTAGCCACTACAAGAACCTAAGTGATAAGAAAGGAAAGGGCCAATTCCGAGGAAAACCTTATGTGACTCCTGCTAAAAAGGGGAAACAAAGGGTTGGTTTCGGTAAGAAACCAAGTGGGGGAGTTTCTACTCTGGTGAGGTGTTATAGGTGCGGTGAAGAGGGACACCGTGCTCCGAAATGCAAAAGTGTTGAGAAAACGTGTTTCAAGTGTGGCAAGCAAGGCCACAAGGCTCTTGAGTGCAGAAGCGGTACGGGTGTGACTTGCTACAATTGTGGTGAGCAAGGGCACATTAGTACAAAATGTGATAAGCCGAAGAAGAATCAAGGGAGCGGAAAAGTGTTCGCTCTATCTGGATCTGAGACTGCTAGTGATGATCACTTGATCAGAGGTACGTGTTTTATTAATGGTATGCCTTTGATCACTATAATTGATACTGGAGCTACGCATTCTTTTATTTCTCTGAAGTGTGTTAGAAGGTTGAATCTTGAAATGTCTGTTATTGGTGGTGGCATGGTTATTGATATTCTTGCTATGGGTTCGGTAACTACACCGTATGTGTGTTTGAATTGTCCTTTGAGTATTTTCGGTAGAGACTTTGGGGTTGATTTAGTGTGTCTTCACTTAGATCAACTTGATGTCATTCTGGGAATGAATTGGTTAAAATTCAATCGTGTTTATATTAACTGTTTTGATAAAACGGTTATTTTTCCTGAACCGGGTGATGAAGGGAATTTGTTTATGACTGCTAAGCAAGTGAAAGAATCAGTGCGAGATGGTGCAAGGGTATTTATGTTGATGGCAACTTTGAGTATTGGTGAAAGTGAGGCAATTGATGCCTTACCAGTCGTCCGTGATTTTTCAGAAGTTTTTCCTGATGAGATAAGGGATTTACCGCCGGAACGAGAAGTGGAGTTTTGGATTGACCTGATTCCTGGAACCAGTCCGATATCGATGGCTCCATATCGTATGTCCGCATCGGAATTGAAAGAGTTGAAGAGTCAAATTGAAGATTTGCTTGAGAAGAGGTTTATTCGTCCGAGTGTGTCGTCGTGGGGGTGCACCGGTGTTGTTGGTTAAGAAGAAAGAAGGTTCTATGAGACTCTGTGTGGATTACAGACAGTTGAACAAGGTGACTATCAAGAACAAGTATCGACTTCCGAGGATTGATGATCTGATGGATCAGTTGGTTGGTGCAAGTGTGTTCAGTAAAATAGATTTGAGGTCTGGGTATCATCAGATTCGTGTGAAAGCTGAGGATATTCAGAAGACTGCTTTTAGAACAAGGTATGGACACTATGAGTATTCTGTAATGCCATTTGGTGTGACTAATACACCAGGTGTATTTATGGAGTACATGAATGATTTTCCATCCTTATTTGGACAAGTTCGTTGTGGTGTTTATTGATGACATTTTGGTCTACTCGAAGAATGTAGAGGAGCATGCCGAACATTTGAAGATTGTGTTATCTGTGTTGAAAGAGAAGCAGTTGTATGCGAAACTTTCTAAGTGTGAATTTTGTTTGAAAGAAGTGAGTTTCCTTGGTCATGTAATTTCAAGTGAAGGTATTGCGGTTGATCCATCGAAGGTTGAAGCGGTATCGCAATGGGAGACTCTGAAATCAGTTTTTGAGATTAGAAGTTTTCTTGGTTTAGCGGGTTATTATCGTAAGTTTATTGAAGGATTTGCTAAGTTATCGTTACCGTTGACGCAATTGACTAGGAAGGGTCAAGCTTTTGTTTGGGATGCCAAGTGTGAAGAGAGTTTTCAGGAACTTAAGAGAAGATTGACGACATCCCCTGTTCTGATTTTGACAAATTCGGAAGAGCCGTTTGTTGTGTATTGTGATGCTTCTTTGATGGGCTTGGGAGGTGTGTTGATGCATAATAATCAAGTTGTAGCCTATGCTTCGAGGCAACTCAAAGTGCATGAGAAGAATTATCTGACGCATGACTTAGAGTTGGCTGCCGTTGTGTTTGTGCTTAAAACTTTGGAGGCATTATTTGTTTGGTGCGAGGTTTGAAGTGTTTAGTGATCACAAGAGTTTGAAGTATCTCTTTGATCAAAAGGAATTGAATGCTAGGCAAACAAGGTGGTTAGAGCTTTTGAAGGATTATGATTTTGGGTTGAATTACCACCCGGGTAAAGCGAATGTGGTAGCGGATGCGTTGAGTCGGAAATCGTTACACATGTCGATGATGATGGTGAAAGAGTTGGAATTGATCGATCAATTTCGTGATTTGAGTTTGGTATGTGAGAGGACTTCGTATGGGGTTAAGCTTGGAATGTTGAAGCTTACGAGTGGTATTCTGGACAAAATTCGGGAAGGACAGAAATCTGATTTGGGTTTAGTTGACCAGTTGACTTTGATCAACCAAGGCCAAGTTGGTGATTTTCGGATTGATGAGAATGGTATTATGAGGTGTCGGGATAGAGTTTGTGTCCCGGGCCTTGA
This sequence comes from Lathyrus sativus, assembly GCA_963859935.3. NCBI lineage: Eukaryota > Viridiplantae > Streptophyta > Magnoliopsida > Fabales > Fabaceae > Lathyrus > Lathyrus sativus. The sequence goes on along the minus strand of OZ012736.1, from coordinate 113,648,398 downwards.
TGAACTGAAAAAGAGTATTCTTGAGGAAGGACATCGTAGCGGATTGAGTATTCATCCGGGTGCTACTAAGATGTATCAAGATTTGAGGAAAATAATTTGGTGGCCTCGTATGAAGAAGGATATTGCCGAATTTGTGTATTCTTGTTTGACTTGTCAGAAGTCGAAGATTGAGCATCAAAAACCGTCGGGTTTGATGCAACCGTTGTTTATTCTTGAGTGGAAATAGGATAGCATTTCTATGGAATTTGTGTCTGGTTACCTAGGACGCCGGGTAATTTTGAAGCTATTTGGGTTATTGTAAATAGAATGACTAAATCTGCTCACTTTATCCCTATGCGAATGGATTATCCGTTAGAGAAATTGGCAAAGATATACATCGAGAGGATTGTCAGTTTGCATGGTATTCTGTCTAGTATTGTGTCGGATAGGGATCCGAGGTTTACTTCGAGATTTTGGGAGAGCTTGCAAGGTGCTTTGGGTACGAAGTTGCGTTTGAGTTCAGCTTATCATCCTCAGACAGATGGTCAGACTGAGAGAACTATTCAATCACTTGAGGATCTTTTGAGAGCTTGTGTATTGGAGAAAGGAGGAGCTTGGGATAACTACTTGCCTCTGATTGAGTTTACTTACAACAACAGTTTTCATTCGAGCATTGGTATGGCGCCGTTCGAAGCATTGTATGGTAGAAGGTGTAGGACGCAACTGTGTTGGTATGAGTCCGGAGAGAGTTCTGCAGTTGGACCCGAGATAGTTCAGCAGACTACGGACAAGATTAAGATGATTCAAGAAAAGATGAGGATTTCTCAAAGTCGTCAGAAGAGTTATCATGACAAGGGGAGGAAGGCACTTGAATTTCAAGAGGGAGATCATGTGTTTCTTCGGGTTACTCCGATGACTGGTATTGGTAGGGCATTGAAGTCGCGTAAGTTGACGCCACGTTTCATTGGTCCTTATCTAATTTTGCAGAGGATAGGGGAAGTAGCCTATCGTGTGGCTTTACCGCTGTCGCTTGCTAATCTCCATGATGTGTTCCATGTATCTCAATTGAGGAAATACATTGCGGACCCGTCTCATGTAGTCCAAGCAGATGATGTGCAAGTGAGAGATAACCTAACTGTGGAGGCATCACCTATGCGGATAGAGGATCAGAAGTTGAAGCAACTTCGAGGCAAAGAGATTTCTTTGGTAATGGTCGCTTGGGGAGGACCGGCTGGTGGAAATGTGACTTGGTAACTGGAGAGCCAAATGAGGGAGTCTTATCCAGAACAGTTTGAACCAGGTAACATTTTCGTGGACGAAAATTCCTAAAGTGGGGGAGGGTTGTAACAGCCCAAATTTCGTTAATTAATTATTAATGTTAATTAATTTAATTAATTGACTTATTTTAATTATTGGAATTATTTGGTAGAGAATTTGTGAGAAGAGAAATGGGAAGGAAAGAAAATAAGGAAGTATATAAGGAAAGTGGAAGAGAAAAGAAAAGATAGTAAGACAAAGGAAATAGAAGAGAAAGAATAGAGAAAGAGGAGAAAAGAGAAGAGAAGAGGGAAACTTGGAGAAATCATCAAGAATCAACACCAAGCTTCAATCCAATCAAGGTAAGGGTGAGAAACATTATTATCTATTCAATGTATGTGGTTATGTATGTGTGGGTTGGGTTTTGTTGTGAGTTTCCACCATTTTTCAAGCTAGGGAAAATTGGATTTAATCGATAGAATCATAGTTTAATTGGTTAGAAACTGGAAGTAATGCCGTAGAATAGTCGGGTGATGTGTGGTTAAGTTGTTGGTACTGATTTGGTGAAGAATCGGTCGATTATTGGTGGATTGGAAGTTGGGGACAGATTGAGGGTTCTGTCTTCGCAGATTCGTTGGTTCTCGCCAGGCGAATGAAGGCGAAGCTTCGCCAGGCGATGCTCAGCGAATGCTAGCGAATAATTCAGAATTAATCCCAGTGGTCTTCGCTGGCAAGTTCGCTAGGGGAAGGATAGGTAGCGAAGGTTTTCCAGGCGAATCCTTCAGCGAAGGGCAGCGAACCAATTCAGTAGCCACTGACTTTGCTCGCTAGAGAGTTCGACGGGCGAAGGTCCAGCGAGCATTCGCCACGAGGCTTCGCCAGGCGAATGGTGGCGAATCAGACAAAGTTGTTTCTGTTATGTGTTTTTCATCCGTTGAGTGGTTGCTTAGTTCAAATAGGTTAATACGCATATGAATCGAATAGTATGTGTACTATTGAAATGAGATATGTTGTGGGTAGCCGTAAGGCGTGAATCCTAGATTATAAATGTAATTGATAACGGAATGCATTGTTAGAATCGAATAATAATGCATGAGAATATATTATGAGTATGTGTGCATTGTGTGCTAATGTAGTGATAGTATTGAATTATGAATACATTGATGATGTTGTGTACAATTATGTGATAAGTATACATGAGAACACATTAGTGAATATGTGTGTATTGTGTAATAAGTATGTGAATGCATATTGTTGTATGCTAATGTATGTAATGCATGGGAACATATCGTGGATATGTGTGCATTTTTTTGATGAATGTGAATGCCTTGAATTGTTATGAATATGTTGTGTGTGCAATCATATTGTAATTCTTGAAGGGATGAATTATTTGAATGCATGGGATTAAGACGCGGGAACGGTCTTAAGTGCATTTTTGTTGGTTGATTGAATATGCATCATTTTGTCAAGAGGCAATGTTTGCTAGTTTCGTGGAGACTAGTGGCTTGTTTCAAACTTAGAAGGGTGTGTTTGAAGCCTAGGGGACGGGCTTTGTTGTTATCGGTCTAGAAGGGTGGACCCGGTTTAAGTGTAAAAAACGAAAAATGATAACAAGTGTTGGTACCACATTGCATTGAGTTGTATTGGGTTGTTTTGGAGTCACATAGCATAAATGTCATTGATATATGAAATATACTTGTGAGTGAAGGTATATTGGATAATTATGAAATATGCATGAAGGGATATGCTTGATGCGCGTTCATATTTGTTTATATGTACGGCGTGATGAATATGATAATGAAAATGAATTATGGTGAGAAATGTGGATTATATGTAATTGTTACTTGTATACATATAATCTTATGCATTGATTATTATGGTAATATTTCTCACCCTTCTGCTGTTTTATAATGCTCTATGAGGCATTGCAGATTAGGTTGCTGGAGGTTTCTTTTGTGAAGTATAGCTTCATTCTTTTGAGTCGGACTGCTCTGATAATGTAACACCGGGTAGTTAGGCTTGTGTAACATTCTTTTATGATACACTTGTGATGTATCATTTGATGATGTTTTGTAACATGAATGATATTGATGAACCAACTGGATAACATGTATTTATGTGATTAAATGTTTTGAGGTAATTCAAATGTTTTATTCTTCCGCTTTAATTTTAAATATTGAGATGTGGGCTAAAGCACCAAGTTCCTCTAATTTAAAAACTATCCCACTATTGCATATTTTTATAGAGCAGGTGTCGCGGTGAAATTTGGATACCAAACTATTGATTAGTTTGAATCTTTAATTCATTTGCAACCGATCTTTGATTTGTCCAAAGGAAGGGATAAAGATCGAAATTCCCACAATGCAATGCAAATGCAAGGTTTAGAGAGTTATAGGTTCGGGGGGTTGGTTAAACTTAGGGAAGGTGCTAGCATCCTAAATTTATGTAGTACTCTACATGAACCTCTTGTTTTATGTTTGTTTATTGCTAAGTGTTTATCTGCTTAAAGGTTGAAAGACCTAGGGGTTTATTTCTAAGTATACTCGATAAGACATCGCATCTTATGCCTACATATCCTTACGGGAGTGGAATCAGAGTATCTGTAGTTCCCCTAAAGGGTTGGAGGAGTTCTTTGACTGTGGTCAAAGTTCCTACGGGTTTAGGGTAGTTGATTGATTGATTTTAGGAGAAAATGTGTGTTATCATTTTATGGGAGATTTAACCGCCACAGTTTGTAGGAATGTAGTCTTTTCATCGTCTTAAGAGAAGGGCTTAAGTACTCGGATAGGGATCGACGAGGTACACCTCCATTTCTCTTAAGGCAAAGTTCCTACGAATTGACTGTATTGATGTGGGGTGGAGATTCTATCTCGCTTAAGATGATTTAGCATCTTTCTCTAATGTGTTTGAATATTGAATTGAGTTGTTGAAGGTTTGTTCTAAGTTGTAAAGATAATGGTCCTTCCTATGGGGTAGGATCTAACTTGATTGATCAACTTGAATGGGATCAAGGATCGTAGGGGAGAATGATGCAAATGATGTGGACTACACACAAGTGTTGACTCATGTGTAGGTTTTTCCTTTGGACGGAATGCGAGGCAGAAATATAAATATGATAATGTAAATTACTATAAAGTAAATTGCGGAAATAAAAGAAGGCAAATAAGTAAAGCATACATGTGCGCATGAAAGCGCTGAGAGTGAGTGTGTCGTGAGGTGTAAGCGCGCACGATTGAATTGGTCTTACGATGTTTGATTGATTTTAAGCGAGGTTGATTTTATTTTAAAAATGAATTGATTTTTAGGAAAAAAAGTTAATTATTAAGATTGATTTTATAAAATTGGTTTTAGGAGAAAGGTTGGATCTGTTTCAAGTGAGATGAAATTAAGAGAGAATTATATGTTTGGGTGAATCGATTTTATGAAAAGGTTATTATAGTTATTACTAGTGAGATTGATTTTACGGGGAGATTATATTAGATGAAATTCTAATTTTGTTAAATAAAATGCTATTATGATTTAATTTTATTATCTAAGACAACTTAAATGAAATTATTATTTAAATAAAGTTTATTATAAAGGATTAGTTATAAAATAAAAGAGTTGTCTTTATTATTTATTCCTAAAAGAAAATTGATGTTAATTAGATAAAATGGCGATTAGAGATGAGTTATAAAAGGTTTTCTCCTTTATTTTATAAAAAACATATTAATTAATAAAATGCTATTTTTAAAAGGATTAATTAATTGTTTGGCAAAATAATTTTAGGTGAATAGAAAGATTTTTCTTAAAAAAACTAATTATTAAGAAAAAAAAGTTGATTTGAAATAGTTAAACAAAATAGTGAAATAAACAAATTATTAAATAAAATAAGATAATTAAACTTAAGAAATTACGTAATTAAATGAAACTGGTTATTAAGAAAAATATTAGTCATTTTTAAATGGTTATAATAAAAGTTATTAGTTTAATTAGGGTTGATTAATAATCAGATCAAGGATTAATTGGTTAATTAAGAGTTAATTAGGGTGCTCGGTGGTGTGATATTGTGTGTGTGTTGTGAATAGCAATTTTAATCAACAGTAACAACAAACGAAAGGTGATAGACACGTAAATGGCGGAAAAACCCTGGTTCCCAAATCCCTCGTCCTCTCCCCTCGATCGCTTTGTTCTTCCTCGATTTTCCTCTCACCCGATCCTCATCATTTCCCCAGTTCTTGTACCTGAAACATAAAATGCAACATCAATAGTTCCACAATTTTAAACATGTATAACGGTTTATCGCAAGTTAGTGGCAACGGCGGAGGTGGTGGTCGCCGGTGTTGATGCAAATGGATTTGAAGGGATGTAATCGGCGGCTTCGTGAAAGAGTTATGAGGAGGGTTTTGCTTCGGTTTCTCCGACGATGGTTTGGTGAAGGGATTTCGGCGACGGTTTGAAGAAAGATAAGTCTCTCTCTTATATTTAGGTTTTTCAAAATGGCTCTATGACGACTGAGGTTTCCGCGATAGCTTCCTCCCCTTTTTCGTTTTCACTCTTCTCTTTATATAGGAAAACATCTTGAATGCTGATTGAATTTGATTTGGGGTTTCCTATCTGGGATGAATCAGATTTGAAAACATTCCTAAATCATCTGATTGCTATAATGACTTATCAAATCTCTGATTTTGTGATTTAATTGAAATTGGATTTGATTTGGTCCCTTCTGAATCGAATCTTTGGTGAATATTCTCTAGCGGTTATTGATTCTGAGTGTGACTTGGCAGGTGTGGGAAGCAAACGTCTTGGGCCAAAAGATAGATTAGAAGCCCAAAGGGGGGGAGACTTCGTGCTTGGTGCGTCTGCTGAAGAACCTTCACGAAAAAAACTGGTGATGCAGGGTATTATCTTTCCAAGCTCAATCTCTATTCCTCTGGTTTTTTTCAAAATGAATCGTATCTGAACATTTCTTTTTTCATGTGTTTGGTGATGATGTTTGGAGTAACGCGTTTGTGCACGTCATTGTCCTCGTCTTGGTTATCCTTGTCTGTGCTAGTTGGCGAAGCAGAATGCGAAAGGGGGCTTGTGATTGCACGTGCACTTTAAAAGGAAAGCTCTGTGGCGCTTGCAACTTTTAGGTGTAGAGAAAGCATCTGATTTGTGCTCTCGGTAATGAGATGAGTTGGTAAGCTACTTCTTTCTCTTATAAAATTCTTTAGTAGCAATAGCGACTCATGGAACTTCGTAGATGGCTGTTCCCTATAATAACTATTCGAAACATGGTTATACAGGTTTATTGGATCCATTCTCTATACTTTCCTTCTCAGGATTAGAAGCTTCAAAAGCTGACAACTTAAATCTATGGCAGCACTAAGGAAGTTGCGAACATTTCCAAGATACTGATAGGCGAGAAAAGGCCGGGAATCCCAGGAAAAATGAATGTACTGGTACTTTACTAGACATATTCTCTCTAGTTTGAACACTTATGCTTTTTGAGCCTGAGCTTTTTTTTATGGACATTATTAGTGTGTCAAAGAAGCTCTCTTATCTCTTGAATTGAATGGCAAGAAACGCAGCTTTGTCTCATGAACTTCGCTTCTTCAGGGTTGGCAGGCCTTCCAACGATAACGACATCAATAGCATCCTGATTTTCGGTCTTAGCGGCCTTAGCAGCAAGAAGAATCACATGCTCCAACCGTCTGTTCGTGGATCATCAAGTTTCGTAGGTATAAGTTACTTTTACATTAGTGATCGAAACCTTGTTTTTTTCAATTGGTTCTGGTGCCCTTGACTGCATTTGATTATTGGTTGCATTTGACATCATCAATGTTCACTTGGTTGATCTGAGGTTGTATTAACAACTATGGCTTTCTGGTTGGTGTAACTGTTGGTTTGGAGACTCATGGCGGGTGGTGACTGTAGGATATCTGCTGCAGATTCACGACACAGGTATTACTGCTCTTGGATTTCTTCTCGAATTTTGGGTACAACAAGTTAGTCTTACTTTGGGGAATAGATGTGAACCATAACATTGCTTCCATTTGCATCCTCATGATGTTGACGTTAGATTACACTCATCTGCAGAGAAATCACGACTGCCGATAGAATTACAAATCGGATGGTGTCGTTGTCTTCACCTATGATGTTATTGCTGTTGTTTTGTTATCACGAACAAGCTTCGGACGACCGTGCAGTTGGAGTGGTCGATGTAACGGTAGCTACTCGTTCTAAACTCATGGCCCTTTGGCTTGTGTGTATTATCATGTGGAACAAATTTTACATGTAAGGTCCTATGGTTGTTGTATCTTGAACTTCAATTCTAGATGTCCTGGTTTGCATCTTTGATACCTAAGTATTGCGCGATGGCATCGGATTTGGAAACATACATGTGGTAAGAATAATTCTTCGTCATTTGCGTTTTGGAGCAGTTTGGGTCATACTGCAAATCACTCGAGCTATGCTAGTATTCTAATATTTTCCTTTCTTTTCTTGTATATAATGGGAGTAACATCATCTTAGGGGGGAAGAATCAAAGCTTCATCCTGGGGAAGAAAAAATGATTCCATAAGAGTGCATTGACCGGGCTGCTGGGTTCGAAAAAGGCTGTCATGAAGAGAAGCTAATGACTCTGCTTTCATATGGTAGGCCTTGTATAATTGCTGCTTAATTAATGAAAACGGCCTCTGCTAACAACTTCTGTTATGACTCTTTCGCAGTTGTGACATTGTCGGACGAGTTTTGATTTCTTTCGATGAGCACCCTTGATTCCTGCCGAAGTCGTGGATGATTCTATACAGTCCATGTGCACTCTGCGTGGATTGCTCTTAGTGAGGAAGATATTGCCGGTAACACCGACAAACAGTAGCACCTTGTTCAGGCCCCCTTGGTAGCTGGTGCGCTGGGAAGCTGCAGCTAGGAATAGTTCATTTAATATCTTGTAGGAAGTTTGGATCTTGTAATAATCATCAAACCATGTATTTAGTAACCATGAGGTGGACTGAATGATAACGCTTTAGTAGACGTGGACCCTCCATTTTGTAACAGACCATCCTGTGTCACTTTGAGTTAATGTGTTTTGTATCCCAAATGATGAATCTCGCACTAAATTTCATAACAAGATAATGCACTTAAGACTTGGACGCATTGACATGATCTGGCCGTTGATTGGATGATCCGTAGCATAGAAAAAGTTAGGATAAAGAAAGTATTCTAAAGGTAATGGTTTGTGAAAAACTATTTGTTACTTGAATTCCAATAAGAACTCAAAAATAACATTATCCCAATTGAAATTTCATGAGTTTGTTAGCTTAAATTTCCAATTTGATCGCAAGTCCATTCCTCTAGATAAATCTCTTGACGTGAGGCGCCTTGTTTTACAGAATAATCAAACGATCTTTTTTTACGATGGCAGTCTTGATACAAAACCAAAGTTATGAAGAATTCCCATAATTACCACTTGTCATGCAGTCCTATTCTTGGAGCCCTTTTGAGGAAGACACGAGATTTCAACTTTCCTGGAACCCTCTTAATAATTTTATTGGTGAGCATGAAAACTGTCTCCACTTGGAATTACTACAGCTGCACACACTAGTTAGTTATGATGAATAAGCATACAAAAGCAAAACAACCAGCAAGAAGAGCAATGAGGAGGTGGAATCCTATGGTCAAAAATTAGGGTGCGATAGATGCCCCTATTTAAGTTACTTCTATTCGGAGATACAGAGATTGAAATCTCTATCTCGACGAGATAGGAGGGATTTAAATACAAACATTGCGCGAATTTTTGGCCCTAAGGAGGCACCGAATGCAAATGATATGCAATAATATGAAAATGCGAGACAAGACAGTCCTGTGAGGGAAAGATGTCATAGGGGGTGAGTTGGACACAACCACCAATGGGGAAACCTCCCAGTATAACAGTAGCACCTACACCAAGGATATGGCGATTGAGATAATAGGCGACAAACTCATAATCGAATGGTAGTTTATTATCAACACGGAGCAATCCAGACAGCGGTAGGGACCGTAGTGACTTTTTTTTGAATAATTCAATTTCGTTTCGTACTCTTTTCTCTTTTATTGATATATATATATTTTTCTTCTTTTGAAATCCAACTGGAAAGAGTAAAAATGTATAACTTCCCCGAGCGTTGTGACACGGGGATCATGAGCTGATCTTAGTCTCTGACGTATGACCTCCCCGAGCGTCATGATATGGGAATCATAAGCTGGTCTCAGTCTCTGATGTATGACCTCCCCGAGCGTCATGATATGGGAATCATGAGCTGGTCTCAGTCTCTGATGTATGACCTCCCCGAGCGTCATGATATGGGAATCATGAGCTGGTCTCAGTCTCTGATGTATGACCTCCCCGAGCGTCATGATATGGGAATCATGAGCTGGTCTCAGTCTTTGATGTATGACCTCCCCGAGCATCATGATATGGGAATCATGAGCTGGTCTCAGTCTTTACTTGAAATGTTGAAAAATTTGTAGATTGTAGAATCAATGTAATTTGTAGTAGTATTTGTCATTGTAGACTGTAGATGTCGATGTAAGTTGTGAAACTTTGTAGACATAATTTGTGGATTGTATATTGTGGATGGGATTTGTCATTGTAGATGTGATCGTGGAACTTCGGTTGTAAGCCATAATGTTATTCTAGATTGCGAAATTTCTTGGTTGTGGGCCATAATGTATTGTAGATTGTAGAACTTCAATGGGGATCTTCGGAAGAGATGTAGGCCGATTGAATTGTAAAGTGTGTCTTCTCAAATAAAAGGAGACTAATGTGATAAACTTCCTCAATTTCTCTGGGGAAATGTCACTTGATGGGATTAATCTTGTGTAATGAACTCACCGAGGAATATATATTCCTGAGGAGTACCTTTGTTGTAGTTGTAGAAGTATATATCATTGCAGATTCTCAACTGGATAGAAATGTTTGTAGTGGGAATTCTCAAATAAAGAGAAGTGTCTTGTAATGTCTTTGGCGGACTTCTTTGGTGTATTTGCGAAGCGATGCCATTCGACGAGTTGATAATGTTGGAGAACCCGCCGAGGGTGAATGCATTGTCTTGTAGAGATTTTCGTTTGTGTTTTGAATAAGATCTTGGTCAAAACGAGTTGCTCAAATAAAGAGATTGTTTATAGTCCCGATGTCGACGGTCGAGAAAATCTTGTGATACTGTTGGTGGAGGAATATCTGTCTTTGTAGAGATTCTTCGGAAATAATATTCCCGGGGAATAGGGTGCAAAATAAATTCACACCTATCCCATGTTCAAATACTGGAAGTTTTCCACACAACGATTGTCGAGGATCGAAATTCAATTCGGGAAGTAGCCGGAGAGAAAACTATTAAGTAAGACTTGACCATTGAGGTATGAACTCAAATGGAATGTGCTGGAATAACCATTTTCCACGAGGGTCGAACTTCATGGGGAACGTACAAACATTGTGCTCTTTCTGCCTAGGGTTGACAACTCTATTTGTAGGGATAAGACGCACCCAACCACCTAGGGATAACTACAGCCAAAGCGATAGAAGAAAACAAACACAAAGAATGCGGGAAAAGAATGCACATGTCATGCTGTCTGCTTATATGTCATGCGGATGCTGACGGACTGGGAGAAGTGAAACAAACGTCTCAGACGGACAGGCACTCAAGCTAAATCTCCACAGACCTCGTCTCTGGATAAAATGAATATCTTGCGGAAACATATGTGATTGACGTTCTCCATGGATGAAATAAACGTCCATGGTCATCCCTTTGTTAATCATATACTGAGTAAAACACGAAGTAGTGAAAAAGGTTTAAATCAATTTGGATTTTGCTATCGAGAAAAAAAGATTTTGATAAATGAGAAACTTTATTGAATGGTGGTCAGCGGAAAGGCGTGACCCCAATTTTACAGTGTTGGAAAATAATAGAGGTTACATCAAGGGAATAACAACTTGCTCTCCTTAAGTGAATGAGAATTTCCTTAAGCGAAATACTTCTTGACAGTGTCCGTATTCACAGGGCGAGTGATTTCTTCTCCGTCCATTGTTGCTAACATTAGAGAACCTCCAGACAAGACCTTTCTTACCACATACGGTCCATCATAGTTCGGGGCCCATTTTCCTCTGACGTCGGTGAGGAAAGACTAAATCTTCTTGAGCACGAGGTCACCTTCTTTGAATGCACGGGGTCGAACTTTCTTGTCAAATACCTTCTTCATCTTCTGCTGATACAACTGCCCATGGCATAGCGTGGCCATCCTCTTTTCTTTGATTAAGTTCAACTGATCATATTTGTTCTGGCACCATTCAGCTTCTGATAACTTTGCCTCCACCAAAATCCTCATAGAAGGAATCTCAACTTCTATCGGGAGTACTGCTTCCATACCGTAGACAAGTGAAAATGGAGTTGCCCCAGTCGATGTGCGTACCATCGTACGATATCCATGCAAGGAGAATGGGAGCATTTCGTGCCAATCTATGTAAGTAACAACCATTTTCTGAATGATTTTCTTGATATTCTTGTTGGCGGCTTCAACAGCCCCATTCATCTTTGGTCTGTAGGGGGAAGAATTATGATGCTCTATCTTGAATTCTTCGCATAGTTCTTTCATCATTCTATTATTCAAATTGGATCCATTATCTGTAATGATCCTGCTTGGCACACCATATCGGCATATAAGCTGATTTTTGATAAATTTGGCAACCACATGTCGAGTTACATTAGCGTAGGAAGCCGCCCCGACCCACTTGGTGAAATAATCAATGGCTACCAGGATGAACCGGTGTCCATTAGATGCTTTCGGCTCTATCATGCCAATCATGTCAATTCCCCACATAGAGAAAGGCCACGGGGATGAGATAACGTTCAACAAGGTCGGAGGCATATGAATCTTATCTGCGTAAATCTGACACTTGTGACATTTTCTAGCAAACTTGTAACAATCTGATTCCATCGTGATCCAATAATAGCCAGCCCTTAAAAGCTTCTTAGCCATAGCATGTCCGTTGGCACGAGTGCCAAAAGATCCTTCGTGAATTTCCGTCATTAACATATCTGCTTCTTATCTGTCAACACATCTCAGCAAGATCATGTCAAAATTCTGTTTATACAACACATTGTTACTCAAAAGAAAATTTCCAGCCAACCTTCTCAAAGTTTTCTTATCTTTGTTGGAAGCTCCCAAAGGATATTCTTGAGTTCTAAGAAAAACTTTGATGTCATGGCACCAGGGTTTGCCATCTTCGACTTCTTCGATGGCAAAGATGTAGGAAGGTCTGTCAAGACGTTTTACTTTGATCCGAGGACACTCGTTCCAAAAGTTCACCACAATCATTGAGGCCAGAGTTGCCAAAGCATCGGCCATTCTGTTCTCATCATGAGGAATATGATGAAACTCAACCCTATCAAAGAACGGTAACAGTCTTCTAGCATAATCTCTGTATGGGAACAAATTATCATGTCGAGTTATCCACTCTACGGTGATTTGGTTGATTACCACTGCAGAATCACCAAACACATCCAGATTCTTAATTCTCAAATCGATTGCTTCCTCAAGACCCATAATGCATGCTTCGTACTCAGCCTCATTATTAGTGCACTGGAATGCTAATCTGGAAGTAAATGGGAAGTCGGTCCCTTGAGGAGTCACAATAACAGCGCCTATCCCCTTCCCATGAGCGTTGACAGCTCCATCGAAAACTAAACCCCATTGAGAACCTGGCTCTGGCCCTTCACCATGTACGGGTTCTTCACAATCTTTCATCTTTAAAAACATAACATCTTCATCGGGAAACTCATCCTTTGAGGGTTGATAATCCAAAATAGGCTGGTGAGCTAAATGATCAGCCAAAACACTCCCCCTGACAGCTTTCTGAGTATGGTACTCGATATCATATTCGGATAAAAACATCTTCCATCTAGAAATTCTCCTAGTCAAAGCGGGCTTTTCAAAAATATACTTGATAGGATCCATCTTTGAAACCAACCAAGTGGTGTGATTCAACATATACTGGCGCAAACGTTTGGCGGCCCACGCCAAAGCACAACAAGTCTTCTCTAACATAGTGTACCTTGTTTTGCAGTCAGTAAATTTCTTGCTCAAGTAATAAGTGACATGATCTTGCTTTCCTGTTTCATCTCACTGACCGAGTACACAACCCATCGAATCTTCTAAAACAGTCAAATACATAATCAAAGGTCGTCCTTCAATTGGTGGTATCAGGATAGGCAGTTCAAGCAAATACTCTTTGATACTATCAAAAGCCTTTTGACAATCTTCAGTCCAAACATACCCTTGTTCTTTCCTCAGGAGCTTGAATATAGGTTTGTATGTAGCGGTCATGTGGATATAAACCTGGAGATATAGTTCAAACGTCCCAAGAAACCTCTGACTTGTTTCTCGGTGGCGAGAGCTGGCATTTCTCGGATAGCTTTCACTTTATCGGGGTCCACTTTGATCCCTTTTTGACTAACAATAAAACCCAATAGTTTCCCTGATCGCACTCCAAATGTACATTTATTGGGGTTCAGACGGAGCTTGTATTCCCTCAAACGACCAAATAGCTTAGCCAGGTGTTTAACATGATCATCTTTGGTCTTCGACTTGGCTATCATATCATCCACATACACCTCGATCTCTTTGTGCATCATATCATGGAACAAAGTAGTCATAGCTCTCTGATATGTTGCCTTTGCATTCTTTAATCCAAACGGCATAACTTTGTAACAAAAGGTGCCCCAGGGCATGATGAATGACGTCTTCTCTCTGTCTTCGGGAGCCATTCTAATCTAGTTGTAACCTGAAAAACCATCCATAAAGGAGAAAACCTCATATCTTGCGGTACTGTCAACCAAGATGTCAATGTCAGGTAATGGGAAGTCATCTTTCGGACTGGCTTTGTTCAAATCCCTGTAGTCTACACACATGTGAACCTTACCATCCTTCTTAGGAACGGGCACAATATTAGCCAACCATAGCGGATACTCGGCAGTGACAAGGAAACCTGCATCGATCTGTTTTTGTACCTCTTCCTTAATCTTCAGAGCCATGTCGGGTCGAGTCCTTCTGAGCTTCTGTTTTACCGGCGGGCACTCTGGCTTCAAAGGTAGACGGTGTTCAACTATAGCAGTGTCTAATTCAGGCATATCTTGATATGACCAAGCAAACACATCAACAAACTCTCCAAGCAAATCAATCAGCTGTTTCTTCACATCGGGTTTGAGCAGAGCTCCAATTTTCACTTCTCTACGAATTTCTTCTGATCCCAAATTGATTATTTCCACTGGCTCTTGATGCGGTTGGATAACTTTCTCTTTTTCCTCAAGCAGTCAGGAAATTTCTTCTGGGATATCTTCTTCTTCGTCCTCGGCTTCATACACAGGAAACTCGAAATTTGGAGAAGGCAGTGGATCATTATTCCCAGGATGTATTTTATGTAGCAATCTGCGCAAGTGATGTGATTTTTAATAAGTTTTTTGTAAAGTGGGAAGTGTGTGTATGCGATATGCTACTTTATTATTTTCCAACATCGTAAATAAATATAAAACTCAAATGCAAATGAAAGTGATTTATTGATGATAGCAAAACCAAAAAGACACGCTCAACAAATTCAACTTTGCCTTGGGCAGAGCAAAGGGAATTATTAAAAGTAAGCCCTAATAAATGCAGTTTTGCCTTGGGCAGAGCGAAAATTTTTAAAAACAAATGCTTTACTTAGATATATGAATGGCAGCAGGGGCTTCAACCGCACTCCAGTTCTTGACCACAACGCCTGGGGTCACAAAGTCTGGGATGTCCTCATCTGAGTCTTCCTAGGTGATGGCATAAACTCCAAAGGTATAGTCAAATTCATCTGAAACATAGCCTGGATCTTCCATATAGGGCTCGTAGTCTTCGTAAGGAATTGAGGACCTTGCAGAACCATCTGATATGTAGCCTTCAAATTCATCCTCTGACACAACATTAATCTGAGGATGATGGACGACTCCTCCACTACGGAACACTTCATTAATCAGCAGAAACCCTTGACTTTTGGTAGTTTGTTGAACAGAACTGCTGGTGAAACCAAGACCTTCCTTATTTTTATTTTCTGGCAAAGACAACACTTTCCCCCACATTGTCTGATGACCGCTGTTCACTACTCGCTGCGCGTCTTTGAATGATGACATAGATGCCTGAGATTTTCGGACACCCTCGCCCACAATAGACAAAGCTTGAAATTGCGTGCCAACCTCTTCCTCAATTTCGACATATGAGAATGATGACAAGTGACTTACCACCAAAGCTCTTTCCCCACAAACTGTTGTTGCACCCTAAAATTTGACCAACCGGGTCCCGTATCTGGCCCTATGTTTCGATGCATGACCGCATTCGCATCCGCATATCGTATACAGTGCATTTTTTCAGTTGTTTTGATTTTATCGGGATCACAGCCCTCTCCTCGCATTTCAGGTGTTTTTTAATCAGTTTAGATAGGTAGAATCGTATTTTTGGGAAGTCGTGCCCTTCCCAGTGTTTTAGGCTCGTGCTATTGTTTTTGGGGATATTTCGGTGTCTATTGATTTTTACCGATTATTTTGTTACGCTCTCGCAGTGTTATTTGTGGTTTTGTACTATTTTTGTTCCCTCTGGAATTATTGTGAATTTTCTGAATTTTATTGGCTGTTATTAAAGTTTTAATAGATTTTTAGATATTAATTTGGGTTTTAAATCATTTTAGGAAAATAAAAAATCTTTTAAAAAAAGCATTAATCATTTTTCTAGATTTTAAATAGATGTTAAAATAGAATTAATAGAATTTTAGACTTTTGATAAATAGATTTCTTTTATTTTTTAATAGGGTTTTAGATTAATATAGGATTTAATAGATCTTTTAAATATAGTTTTTTAATAGATATTAGTTTCTTTTTTTGATATAGAAATTAATGGAGTCTTTCTTCTATTTTTTTTATTAGATATAAATAGTTAAATAGATTTTAGATATTAGTATTAATTGAAGTACTAGAAGCTTAATAGATTTTAATTAGGTTTTTAGAATATTAATTGTTAGAATTTAATTAGGGTCAATTGTTTAGATTTAAGTAGTTTTAGTTGATTGGGTATTAATTAGTTTAAATCAGAGTAATTAGCCTTAATTCCATTTAGAATATCCATTGAGTTGGTCTTAATCCATCGTATTAATCCATTTGTCCAGTCATCAGTTTGGTGTTGGGCTTTTTGTCCATATTGATCAGCAAAGGCCCAGTTCGCAAGGTCCAGAAAAATCAATTGCCACTATAAAAGTTCAGCACACGTGTTATCTTCGGGGGCTAGCCACATCACATTTTTCTCCCTCTCTCTCCCGCTGCCACATCACTTTCCCCCACTCTCAGAATTCAGCCACGCGTACTCCACTAACTCTCTCTCTCACGCATGCTTCACACTTGGCTTCCATGCGCCTTCCCACCGTGACACTTGGCACCACCTAAGCCTCACTGGTTGCATGGCCGGCGGCCATGCAACCACCGCCCCGCCGAACTCCGGCCACCTCCTAACTTCTTCCGGCCACCACCGCAACTGAATCCTTCCGCTGTAACCAACTTCGCCGGAGATTCTCTTTTTCCAGAATTCATCATCATCATCAAGATTCATACGAATCTTCAACAAATCTCCAGAAAATATCCAGAATTCATCAACCTTCCCTCAACTTCCATGAATTCGTTCAAGCTTGTCACCAATTCGTTCATCCTATTTCCAGAAGATCTTCGAGATCTTCGTCCAACCTCCATCATTCCCAGAGAACTGCAAATTTTCATCAATCAATGTTCTTGCAAGCTCCACCCAGAAATTCCACCTTCAACCTTCTTTTCCAGAAAACTCCGATGATCCTCCTTGATTTTCACCGATCATCATCGATAATCGCTTGATCTTCATCAACCATCAACAACATTCATCATCTCCCAGATTCTCGAAGAACGCCTTCAATGTCTTCAATCAACCTTCATGCTTTCCAGAAGAATCTTCAATTCTCTTCTCCAGATCGCTCGAGCAAACAACATCGTCTTCAAATCTCCAGCAACGTCAAGAACACAGACCTTCAACATCTTCTGGAAACTTCGAACTTCTTCAACGATCCAAGAACGGCACCAACGATCTTCAAGACTCTTCAACAAATCTTCAAAAAATCTTCCTTCTCCAGGAATCATTCAGATCGCATCAGGTATTCCATTATTTCTTCCGTCAAGAACACCGAACGTCATCCTATCTTCCTCGCATGCAAGATCCATATCAGCGCCACGATCTCCAAGTAGCGAACTCAGTTTTTCCATGTTTTTTACTTGAGTCTTCTGTTTCAATGCTTATGAGGTCCAAGCGAAAGATTGAGTGAGGAGAAAAGAGTTTGAGCTTGGATTTTTGTTAGAAGGGGGCGGAGGTGAATCGGAGAAGGAGGTTTGAGGAGATGAGAGAGGGTGGATCTCTGAGAGAGAGTGAGAGAGAGGCTGCAGATTGGAGAACGACTGTGAACAGTGGAAAGAAGAGGAAGAAGGGAGATTAGGGTTCCAACGTGGGCTGATTGGAAGCAAGGACGCCCTCGTGGGTGATGGGCTGGACTGTTGGCCCAAGCTCAATTTTTTAATCCGTACCCTGCGTTTTGGCCATGCACCCCCTCCCCATTTTTTCTTCTTGCTTATGTTTTTTTGTTGGGCTGGGCCAAATTCCAGTTGGTTTTTTTTACTGCTTGTAACCCCCCTGAACTACAGTGTACCCCCTTGTTTTCTTTTCTTTATTTTATTTGTTTAATTTTTTTAGAAGAAAAATATGTGATAGAAAAGAATAAAAAATATGAAAAGATATGAAAAAAAGAATATTTGGAAAAAGGAAAAAGACTTGAGAAAAAAATATTAAAAGAAATACATGAGAAAAAAGAAGAGAAGAATATTGAGAAAAAAAAAATATAATAAGAAAAATATTCAGTTTCATTTCAATTCTTTGAATAGACTTTTAGGGCGGTTTATATTTTCTTTTAGGAGATTAGTTTCAATTTCTTTTAAAGAATTCAGGTATTATTTTTCCTAATGCATTTTAATGTTTAGCATAGATTTAGGTGATAATTTCTCTTAGGATATAATTTTTCATAGAGATTATTTTACCTTTTAGAGGTAGGCTTAGAAGTTCATTTGTTAGGGGACTATTTTCCACTTGATTTTCCATTATAGATGGATAGGATAGTTTCTAGGAGTTTATTTCCCGCATTCAATCATTGTAACCATTTTTCAGAATGTTAATAAAACGAGATTTGAGCTGTGGTCCTGAAAGTAGCCGAACTACAGCTGCTCTGATTTCTCGTACCAGACGAGAATATGTAGGCATAGGATGCGATATCCTAGCGAGCACACTAACAACTAACTTTTGTTCTCTCGCTGCTGTGCGATCGAGACCTTCCCGTTGACGACTGATGTTATCCTTTTCTCTTGCCCGAGTGCATTTGAGACCAGACCGTAGCTTTAGTTCCCATAGGTTCCCGTACCTTTAAAACCAGATTAATTTCTCACTCCTGTGTGAGAACACCCTGCTTAGCCGTAGTTAGCCTGAACTACGTAAGCTCTGATCTTCCATGCAGTGTGGAAGTACGTAGGCACAAGACGCGAAGTCTTGGCGAGCCAATTTCCCTGTAGTCCCGAACTACGTTGACTCTGACTTTCTCTCTTGAGAATACGTAGGCATAGAGCGGGACGCTCTATCGAGTCAGTTTCCTTCTGTTTAGATTTAGCAGCCGTAGATAGATTGTTTTGCATCCTTTAGACAACCCAAGCAAGCGTGGATCCCGTCGAGTACGACGGACGTGAGGGGTGCTAATACCTTCCCCTTGTGTAACCGACTCCCGAACCCAGGTTTTGGTTGCGACGACCATACCTTTCCCGTTTTTTGCGAGGTTTACTTCGAGCGTTTCCTTTCCCTCCGTTGGGATAAATAACGCACGGTGGCGACTCTTCTGTCAGCCGGCGCCGATTTTCGCAGTAGCGACAGCTGGCGAATCTGCTGGGGACTGCGATAGTTCCTTATGCATGTGGGATCCAACGTCCCCTAAGAGAGTCAATCCTAGCGCTTGTTTGCTTGTCTTTTGGGTGTTTATTTTTTCATCGCTATTATCTGTTTCTGTTGTGCTGGGGAGGGTGATACTTTGAGTGATAGCCGGACCTGGGCTGCTTGAGTATGCATTTAGACGTAGTTGTGAAGATTAGTGGGCGAACTTGTTTGCTGAGCAGGCAAGAGTTCCCCACGAAATTCACGCTCAGACGAGGTTCTCTCCGAGGTGCTTCTTTCCGATCGTGAGGATCTGAGGGGAGTCCAGACGTGAGGATTGTCGACTCTGGGGACCGATCAATTGGAAGTCAGCTAAGTGAGGCCTCTTCATGAGATGACTATGCCACTCCTTCTAGGAATCGTATCATTCCTCATGAAAGTCTGTGACGCTGATGACCGCATAGGATGTCGTACCTTAGGTCCATACCCGTGAGTGGGGGGTTTTTTGCGCGAAACTTGACTTCCAGCCTACCCGCTATCTTGGCGTTCTCTTTTAGAGAGAACGTACTTCGTCAGCAGTATAGCAATACTCAGAGCGTGCTGTGGGAGCTGTGATCCCGTGTTTGCTGCATTGCATTGCATTTGCATAAGCATCTTTGCATCATATTGCATAGCATTTCTCCAGCTGGCCAGAGCTCTTTTCCAGCCGTTGTTTGATTTCAGAAGGTGATTATCCGGTGATTGGTCTGAGCAACTGTTGATTGTCAGAAGACGACCAAGGGGTTGGAACAGACTTGAGCAGATTTGAGAATCAAGCAGTGTAGTCAGTTGAAGGTAATTGATAGCTATGTCTGAGAGCAACTTCCAGCCTGCTAACGCCTTGTCAGGGTTCACTGTGACGCCCAATCCTTTGTATGATTCCACGTCTGACGAAGGCTTTCCGCAAGTGAATAACCTTACTGCAGCTCAACTTGTGCAGACTTCTGTTAGAGGCCAAAATCTGCACCAACAGTTTGTCATCCCAAGTGAACGTTCTTCTGCTGATGCCGCAAATTATCAAAATGTTATTCCTGCTGGTTTGATCTCCCGAAGAGAAGTTCCGATAGTGAGGACTAATAATCCATTAGCTCTTGTGCAAGCTAAGAGGTTGCACGCATTGGAGGAACAAGTCAAAGCCCTGGAAGTTAAGAACGATGTTGGTCTCAATGCTTCAGATATGTGCTTGGTTTCTGACCTAGTGTTACCTCCTAAATTCAGAGCGTCGAAGTTTGAAAAGTATAAAGGAGATAGTTGCCCGAGGCTACATTTGGTGATGTTCTGCAGAAAGATGACTTCGTTTGTGCAAAACGACAAGTTGATGATTTACTGTTTTCAGGACAGTTTGATTGGGGCATCTCTACGTTGGTATAGGCAGTTAGAGAAGGATCAGATTCGATCATGGGTGGATTTAGCCAGAGCTTTCCTGAAGCGGTATGATTACAATATGGGCATACCTCCCATTCGCATGGAGTTGCAATCTTTGTCTATGGGGATCAATGAACCTTTCAAAAAGTATGCTCGGAGATGGAGGGATTTTGCTTCCAGAGTGGAACCACCGATCCCTGACCGAGAGTTAGCAGGCATGTTCGTAGACTCCTTGCAAAGCCCGTAATTTGAGAGATTGCTTGGAGTTTCGCTGAACTTCTCCGAATTAGTGGGGGTTGGAGAACGTATTGAGAATGCTATAAAGATTGGAAAAATTCAGGTTGTCTCAAGCGGTCAGGCTAGTGAAACTGAATCTCTTCACGACTATCAGAATGACGAAGGAGTTGTGATCAATGCAGTCATGCCAGATGTTGGGTATCATTCGAGATGAATCGGTGAAATCTGTGAGATCAGTACCTCCTGTGCCTTGTTATGCTGGACAGACAACTGTGCCTAGGGCACCATATCAGGAATCTTACGTCGCTTCCCTTGCAAATCATCGAACTCGTGGCCGAGGTTATCAGACTCAGCGTCAGAATCAGAACAGACCTCGTAGCAATTTGGAACGAAGGAATGCTCCTTCTCATCCAGTTCCTGTGCCGTACAGTCAGCTTTTGCCACAGTTGGTCCAGAATTCTTTGGTGGAGCCGAAAGCTCTCATGCCTGTGCCAGAACCTTACCCTCCTGGGTTTAATCCCCATGTTCAGTGTGGTTATCATGGAGGATCATCGGGGCATGCAACGGAAGATTGTAAAGCGTTTCAGGAGAAGGTACAGCAGTTGATCGACCATGATTGCATTCCCTTTCGAGAAGGATTTCTGTTTGTTCATACCAACCGCTCAGCTGTCTAAGCTCGTAGATTCGGAAAGTATTCCCCAGCGGAAGCCAGTGATTCAAACGGGCGGGCGCAGCATTGGCAGTCCTCAGACTTTTTTATCATTTGCATTTGTAGTTTCTTTTCTGTTAGTTACTACTTGTTTTTAAACATTGTATGTTTCGAATGGTAATAATAATAAAGTGACTATGCATTTTTCTGAATTAATCATGTCGTTGTCGCTCATTTACTGCATTGCACTGACACTTGCATTTTATTCACTCCACTTTATCACTGTGATTAGCAAAGATTGAAGGGAGGATGACGAACTAAACTCATAACCGATGATCGTATGCTTTTAGATAAAACCTTACCGATGACGTACAAGGCATTGTTTCAAATCCCCTAAACACTGGAGATATAAGGAGTTAGTCCCTTGTTAACCACTTCGAGCCAGGAAGTAGAAGTTTTTTCGGACTTTTAAACCCTCACATCTTAACCCGGGGCAGGGTAGTTGTCAGTTAGCTTGACCGAGCATTCAAGTCCTACAGAGGAGTGTTGTCTTTCGAGGACCAATCAGTTTATACCTTTCAAGAGGTCGTACCTCGTCGACCACAATGGGTAAACCTCACCAATCAGGAGTGAGACAGTTACAATCCTTTCAGAGCAATCAAGACAACCAGTGTCACACGACTTTGTTCCAAAAGAAAGACAAAAGAAAGCCCGCTAAGTAAAAAGAAATGAAAAGTTGGAAAGCTAATACTTAGGCAAAAATCAGGGCATCCCGCTGGACTTCAGAAAGAAAAAATCGAAAAGAACTCAAAAGGGAGTCAGTCCAGGCAGAAGTTAGGGAATCGAAAGAATGAAAAAGAAGGGATAGAAAAAAATAGATCCCCAGTGAAGGACAAAGTTGTGTACACAGACACCGAAAACGAAAAGGAGTAACTATCACTCCGAAATTCTTGTGAGTTCCTTAACTGTGGATCTTACCATTCAGCATACCTCTCGAAGAGGCGAGAACTTGTGCCAGGTTAGCTGAACCTTAGGATTGGAGATCATCACGTAGAAGGGGTGGGTACAAATCAAAATTTGATCCAAATATCCTTTGTTTCACGAACCGTGAACCCGACCACGATACAACCCTTAAAAGACCTAATTGAGGCAGGGTTTATTCTGAAAGCGCATTACGATAAGGTTGAGTAACCTGACTCCTTCATCATTTGCTAGTCATATCCTTGTTGTATTTTTCACTGACCACGTAAGCACTACGTTTGAACTTTGGTTCATTCGTCACTCACAATCATGACATGTAAATGTGTGACAGCACAAGATTTTTCAAAATCTGCATAAACACTGCATTAAGATTACCATTCGTAAATAGACAGTTTTAATTGCAGGTTAGTAGTTGGCATGAAAGAAATTCCAACAGGGAATAATCGAGCAGGACCGAATAATTCAGCAGTCTGGGTCAGATTGGTATATTGTGAAACCCAGTGAATCCGGGGCATTGACTTCCAGTGAGTTCGGAATCAGTTAGTCTGAGGACAAGTCCCGAAGCTTCAGTTGATCAAGGGCAGTATGCTTGAGAAGCAGTTGATCAGAAGTGAACCTTCTCGAGAGCCAATCAGGGGCAATTATACAGAGCGTTGAGATTTGAAGGCAGGTACTTCAGGTGGATAATCCGATCAGGTTAAGTCGCTAGAACGCTCATTCAGGGGCAAGTCACCGCAGAGAGTGTTGAAACCAACTGGGTTGGCAGTTTTTTAATTGAGGTTGAATCCTTTGGTCGTATAGATACCGGGGCAAGTAATCTCGAGGTCGTCTCATAGAAAGCTGTTCAGAGCAAGTACTCCCAAGAGTTAGATTGGGGCAAGTTGAGTGCACTGGGGCAAGTTATTCAAGCCAGTTTGTTTATCCCCAGCCGGAGTGGAGTATCGGGGAATCGTGTCATCACCCTTATCAAAAACCTGAACCTTCCAAATAAGAAGAGTCGTGTTGTCGTTGGATCGTTATCCTACAGTTTAAACCTGTTACGTGTCAGTAACCAGTCGTTTCCAAAGTCCAGTTTTCGCCTGGCAAACCGGTAACCAGTTCTCGTCTGGCCCACCCTTCCGTAAGCATCAGTTCCCGTCTGGTGTAGTTTATTGTAAGCATCAGTTCCCGTCTGGTGTAGTTTATTGTAACCAGTTCTCGTCTGGTCACCGTTTCTTCAAGTGTTGTATCAGTTCTCGTCTGGTACATGTCATTGCGTAATCAATTCTCGTCCGATAATCTATTTTCCTATCAGTTCTCGCCTGGTAGCCTACCTTTGAATGCTAGTTCTCGTCTAGTATTTTCCATATCTTCCACTGTGTACATAGTCCATGTTCATCCTAAACCAGAAAAACAAAAACCTAAAGGTATCTGACACAGTAGTTCCCAATGACTCACATGTTGTCATGTTCCCCGATACGAAGCTCGACGGGTACCAGTGCTCCGATTAATATTTGAATTCCTTGTGGATGTTGTTAAATCAGAATTGCTACTCTTCAGCAGATGAAAGTTGTGTATTATCGGAAGAATTCAGATTGTATTGTTATCCCGTATCAGAGTAGGATCAGGAGTATCCCCAGCAGATTAAGATTGATATCCTTGATAGTAGGGGCATTTCCAGCAGTGTGCTGCGCGCAATCAACCCCGATTTGATCAATCCCCGTAGAGCACAATCAGTTGCCAATGGTTTGAAGAGAGCATCCCCAAGCAGGGTTGCCTTTCCATTTCTCCAGCAGGATGGTTATCCCCAGCGGATTTGGTTTCCCTTTTCCAGCATTTATGTTGCTGAGATGATTCTGCGATATCAGGTTACCTTCCGTGGAGTTGACGTTACCTTCGGCATTTATTTTGCCAAGTAGTTGCAGACCTGGTGTTCTCTGGCAGCTCGAGCCTGCATTTACATTTGCATATACCGTCATATTTGCATTTACAAACACATAGCATATTCATGCCGTATGGGGCATCGCATTTTCAAATAGAACGCATAGCATTTCCATGCCATATAGGGCATTGCATCATTTCAAGCATACGCATTTCGAAACATGGACCAGGTTGGTTACCTCATGGCTTTCGAGTATGTTCCCTTGCAGAGTTGTTCGGTTAAGCTTCTCTTCTCCCCCAGCAGAGTGATTCTTCACATTTGGTTGTTACGTCGGCACTGGAAAAAAAGATTGACATGTATCAGATTTCTGAAGCCGCCTCCTGTTGACAGAATGGGTGTCGAGCAGTCGATTCAGAAGTTCCCCAGGAGAATTGTCCTCAAGTTCGCCGTGAACTGTGAGATGACAGGATTTGATCCCATAAGAGAGATGGGAATCAAGTTGTTTGCTTTCCGAAGCATTATTCCAATACTTGTGGCGTCACACAAGTGATTGATGTTGAAAAGGAGAGAAATTTTTATCAGATAATTGACCAGTTGTTGCCATGACAACCAGACTTCAGTTCATTGGAGGCTATTCCGCAAGCAGTTTTGCAGTATATTCCCACGGTTGGCAAATTTCAGGGTTTCATTGGTATTCAACCGTCATCTACCTCTGAATGTTTGAAGGCTGAGCGCTCTTCACCCATTCAGGTCCAAGCCGCTTGAATAGGGGCAGTTGTTGCACCCTAAAATTTGACCAACCGGGTCCCGTATCTGGCCCTATGTTTCGATGCATGACCGCATTCGCATCCGCATATCGCATACAATGCATTTTTTCAGTTGTTTTGATTTTATCGAGATCACAGCCCTCTCCTCGCATTTCAGGTGTTTTTTAATCAGTTTAGATAGGTAGAATCGTATTTTTGGGAAGTCGCGCCCTTCCCAGTGTTTTCAGCTCGTGCTGTTGTTTTTGGGGATATTTCGGTGTCTATTGATTTTTACCGGTTATTTTGTTACGCTCTCGCGGTGTTATTTTTGGTTTTGTACTATTTTTGTTCCCTCTGTGTAATACCCCAAATTTTACCCTTATATTTAGTTAGTCATTTCGCATATCATCTCATCTGTGCATTTGCTAACCACTAACGAGTTATGGAGGTGTTTGTTTTGCAGATTTGGTTCCAGGGGTATTTTGGTCATTTTTCGCAAATTCTGCTAATTCCTTGAAGACAGGCTGTTATTAAGTTCTGAGGCGTTTGATACACTATTTTTGAGGCATTTACCTATCACCAGGTCTGATTATATCAAGGTGCCAATTCGACGTGGTCGGTATTAAAGTTTGTCGAGCACAACTGGATTTAAGACTTATTTTATTGCTCGTGACTTATTTCCGGCACACCTCCGTTTCTATTAACAAGGCACAGTTTTAATTGGGGATTATTGGATTGTGGCTCTTGGCATTTGGTCAGTGGAATTTAATTACGAGTAATGTTATTGTTGATGCTGAAACTGTTGTGATTACGGTGCACATCCGTGTTTGGCTATGAAATGGTTGGTTAGCATTTAAATTGGATTTTAATCAGATGATGAGATTAAGATTACAAATGAGACAAGTGCACGAACAAGAATATCATTCACGAATAGTTATGATTTACGACTAGAATAATGAATTTAAATATTTGTGGATTTATTCACAAGTGTTTGCAATTTATAACTAGAAGTAAACATAAACAATTTCAAACTTGAATGATCAGGGATAAATGGAAGTTTTTGGGAATTTTTATTTCATAAGAATGTTATTGTACAAAAGGGTTTGAATCATTTTACAATTGAGTTGCCGTAAAATTACAACTACAGATATTACATTGACTC
The DNA here is from genome assembly GCA_963859935.3 of Lathyrus sativus. Lineage (NCBI taxonomy): Eukaryota > Viridiplantae > Streptophyta > Magnoliopsida > Fabales > Fabaceae > Lathyrus > Lathyrus sativus. The sequence goes on along the minus strand of OZ012736.1, from coordinate 113,622,137 downwards.
TAAAAAATCCTAAGTCCTAAAACTTTTCAGTGTCTTCATAATGTCCTCCGCAAAGTCTCTGATTCACCTGCACATCAAAACAGAACAAACAGATAGAAAAGAATGTTAGAATTTGTTTTCGACACTCTCAGAACAGTGTCATCATCGAGTGCCGGGAGTGGCACAACCGAAGCTGCGTCCTACCCCCGTTACCGATCCGCGCCGTTGGCGTCAGATCAGGTAACACCTGTTCTTATCGTTACGGGACATCCGAGAGATAGAAGTGATAAAAGAAGCGGGACTGATTCGTTTCGCCGCGATTGGATTTCCAAACTGATACAGGAATAAGGCAACATAGGAAAGTTTGGACTCAGACCCGGATGCCGGCAGGTCTGAGTCGCTTTGGTTTCGAAAAATTCCAACACCTGAAAAGCCACAAACAGCATCAGTACAACAGAACTCAAAGCATAACAAGTTGCATAAACAAAACTAGGCAAAAGGGAGCCCGCGCCAGTACAAGTGTGAAGGGGCACAAAGAAACAAATCTGGTTCAGAATGGAAGCCAAGTTCAAAACAGAATAAGAAAATGAAATGAAACTAAACTGCATCAAAACAATGTATCAGAAGGCAAGTTCATGCGCAAAGAGCCAGAAGATACCGTCCTACAAATCTGTCATAACAGAAAGTTCCCAACAGGATCCAAAGAAAAGTGTAACAGCAGTTAATGCGAAAAGCAAGTTCAAACAGAACAAAAATAATGAAGTACCCAAACAAGCTGTATCAAGCTGCATCAAAAATGTACCAAAGGTTGTCAGTTAGGGGCAAGCTTCAACCAATTCAGATGGCAAGTCACAAAATGTGAAATAACTACACCAAGTTGCAGCACAAATCATAGCGCAGACAAGGGCTCAGTCAGAGCATCATTGCCCCAACAAACGAGTCACGAAAATCAGTTCAAAGTACGAGGGTAAACCACATCAGTTATCGCACATCATGGCTTCACAATCAGTCTGAAAGCCAATAACCAATAGCAGCCCAGAACTCATGTTCTGAATCCAAGCAAGCATCGAAGGCAACCGCGGCGTAGTAGCGATTCTGAAAAAAGAAGGAAGGTCGTGAAGATCAAACCAGTTCAGAACAAACAAAACACACCAGTTCAGAGAGTGAAACAAGTGCAAAAAGCAAGAAATCGCAACAAATGTTCTGAACCACATTCCACAGAACACAACAGAAGGCATTCCACAGTGACATCAAAGAATACAAGCGTCGAGGGCTCAGATATCATCATCGCCGTATACCATTCTCAGCATCGTTTGACTCGACCTAAGCTTCAATACCAGCCCTCTCTGAAAGAAGAAGTGGAAAAGCTAACTGCATCAAAAATTGCCAAATCGAAAACGAATCAGTTCAGATGAAATCAAACAAATTCACGGTAGAAAACGAATCAATCAAAACCAATCAGTAGGGGCAAGTAACGTTCAATCAAGGAACTCTGGAAATAGAAAGCTTCGAATCAAATCAGAAATTATGTCAGCTGGGAATCAAAAACCCCAATCAGGTTCTAAAAGAGGAAACAAGATCCAAATCGTATCAGAAAACATTCAATTGGAACATCCAATCAATATCTGAAAGAACGAACAAAGCACAGATAAAATCAAATCAGATAAAATCAACACGAAATCATAAGGCAATAACGCAAATCCAACATCAAAGGCCCAAAAAAGGAGAGAGTTAGAGAGTATAAGAAGGGAACAATCTCACCATGGAAAAGACCCTAACGGGTAGCCGAGAGAGAGAGGAACCACGATCACAAACCCTATCGAAATCGCGAAAGCCCAGAGAACGAACGAGATCACGAAACCACCGTCGCAAACCCTAACGGACCAATCGCGTCGCAAACCCTAAACGGCGTGGCTGAGACTCAGAGGAAACCCTCATCATCGTCCTCGTAAGAAGTAGCAACAAAGATCAACAACCGCGAATCACCGAAGGAGAAGATCGCCTTCGCCGTTTAAACGGCGGGCAATCAACTCTAAGCCTCAGTTTCCAAACATCATCGGCTTTTCATCGCGGATTGGAAGAGTTGCGGTCGTAAAATGTAAGCCATCACATGATAACATGTTTGTTTCGCTCTGTTTTCAGGATAAGGTGATATTAACAACAGCCGTCAACGGAGAAGAAGATGATTGGCATCGTGAATGAGAATGAGAGAAGTGAGAGAGAAGAAGAAGAGGCAAACGGCGCCGCTGAAAGAATTGAGGGTTTTGAAACCCTAATTGATATCTGGCCTCATTACTAACCAACCGGGTTGGGTCCGAATGTGATGACCGGCCCAACCCCTTTATTTATTTTTTTGTTTTGTTTTTAAAAAATTGTTTTATGTTTTTAAATTGTTTTTTAGCATTTTACTTTTTATATAATTAAAAAAACTGTTTTAAAAAGAAAAAACCCTTTTTTGTGAAAATATTAAAAATAAATAAAATTTAAAAAAAAAAAACCTTTTTATAAGAAAATAGAATAAAAAAACTTCTTTTCCATATAATAAATGAAAAAACTTTTTCAATAAATAACAAAAAATATTTTTTTCCTTTTAAGATTAAATTTAAAATATTTTCTATTAACATTACCTTTTTTTTTTATAGACTCATTTAACATTTCTTTCAAGATAACAAAAGTCTTCAATATTACACTTTTTCTCCTGACTTGTCCAACTGCCGTTTAATCTTGCTTATTGACAGTGTTCATCATTCGCAGCTTTTCCTGCCTGTTTGGTTTATTTAAATTTCATTACTATATTGTAATTGCTTCTCATATGTAACCCCGCGAATCTAATAATCGCGCTTTAAATTTCTGCCTTTAAATTTCTGTTTGCATGACTTTAACTTCTGTTTTTATTCCCTGTTTGCAATTCAATTATCTCACACCTTCATCAATATTTTTGTCACATTGCACACACTGCCGAAGGAATTAGGTCTAGCTTTTGACCGCCGTGTCAATAGTCCTCAACTTCAAACCCTTACGCCTACAAACCCTAATTTTCACAAATGCCTCGCCGCAGGCTAAATTACAAGTTACCCCTAGCATTAGGTCAAAGAGCCGCCGCGCTCATTTTAGGGTTTCCCGCCGTGGAATCCCTAATTTAACCCTAATTTCAACTTAACATTTCAACGTAGAAATTTGGAGTTTCTACACTCCACGTAAGCGTGTCCTTAAGATGCGTTTATTCCCCTTGAGACCTTGACCACAGTCAAGAAGTCTCTAACCTCCCTTTTAAGGGGAACTACGATTACTCTGATTCCATTCCCGTAAGGATACGTAGGCACAAGATGCGATGTCTTGCCGAGTAAACTTAGAATTAACCCCCTTAGGTCTTCTTTCTCACTTTTAATCCTTTGTACATATACCTTAAGCAAATAATAAAGCAAAATAGTAAATATTTGAACAAAAGGTTCCTGTAGAGTACTACAGAAGTTTAGGGTGCTAATACCTTCCCTAAATTTAACCAACCCCCGAACCCTAGATCTTTCCCCGCATTGTGTTTACGATGCAAAATAGGTTTTCCCTCTTTTGACCTTTTCCTTCGGATAAATCAAAGAGCGGTTGTGAATTGAATTGCGATTCAAACTCATTAATAGTTTGTGATCCTATTTCCACCGCAACAGAAAATGGCGACTTCACTGGGGACTCTTCTAAACTTTTGAGGGTTATCCCTAACTTGTTCATATTTATTGCTATCTGTGTTATTATTCATTTGCATGTATATATTTGTGCTTTGATTGTGGGACTGTTCCTTGTGCTGTGAGATAAGTCCTACGCCCGGACTAGTGACATTATTATAGGATGGGGATATATTCGATGAGGCTTATAGGGAGTTGAATCCCGATCAAGCTGATTCGAGAATCACCGCTCAGTTGAGACCTTTTCGAAAATCGTTCGATTGAACGAGTAATCGCGAAAACTTTTTCCATGGTCGATTGGAGTCTGTGATATTGGGGACCGTAGTACCTTAACACCACCCTGGCCTTATTTAGGACGTAGTGCGGGAGCTATGTGGGAGTAATCCTGCAACGGCTGCTACGCGATACTACACTCAAAAGAGGTTCTCTTGAGAATATTATTCACCCCCGAGTCAGTCGGAAGGTTGATAATATCCGAAAGATGGGCTGATGACTTGGGCACTTTGTAGAACCTTGTTCGGCAGGTACAACTAACCTATAGTACACTCCTTTTGGGACGGGTAGACCTTGACTCCGCTCACGTTCCTTTAACCTAGGACTTTGTGTGTTTTCATGCATTGCATCCATAAAGCATCTCATTGCATTGTATTTCATGGATTTCAAATATCATTTATGGATATCGCGGGATACCATAAATAAAATGAAAAAACAAGAAAAAGATTTCCTTGGTACCCCACGACATTCGTAAATGTTTGAATTCCATGAAATCTTCACTTGCATTCACATTTTAGCATCATACTTTTGCATTGCATGTGTCTCCCGATTTCTCATACTCGGTTCTCTCACCCTCCAGTTTTGTCACCCTAAGTTCTCTGCATCAATACGACCCTTCAAAAGAATGGAAGATCAAAACCAAGAGATCAGCCGTGTCAGCCACGAATTTGAAGATCTTCGAGGAAGTGTAGGGCAGATTTTGGAGATGTTACGAGCTCTTAGTGTGAAGGTGGATGCTCAGTCTACTGTTGTTTCTAAGACTAATACCGTTACGGAACCTCAACCAGCTGTTACTGTCAAGAATGTACCTCCTCACGGTCTTCAATCCGGTTTGGTGCCTCCCAGTGCTCGACCAGTTCGACGAGCTACCCCTCCAAAGTGCAAAACTCCTAACTCCGACCATGGTAAAGGACCTACACGTTCAAAGAACCGCAAAAAGGCTACTCCTCAACCTTTACAATATCAGCAGAGTTATGTTCAAGGTTATCCGTTTCTATATGTTCAACAACCCTATGTAGCTACTGTTGCACCTCCTTTCGATCAGCAGTTTCCTGCATGCCAGCCTATACAGTCAGCTCCGGTATATCAGGCACCAGTTTACCAACAACCTTCCGGTTATTCGCCTATGCAAGTTCCTGTCAACAGTCAATGAGCGCCCAACGCTCCTGTTCTCCAGCAATCACAGAATCAGGTTCCTTATCTCCGTAAGAGCCAGTATAAGCCTTGTCCTCCAATTCCGATGACTTTCACTAAGTTATACCCCCTTTTAGTACAACAAGGTCTGATTACCACCAGTGCTTTGGGTCCTCCACCTAATCCATTATCTGCAAGTTACAACGCTACCGCTCATTGTTTATTTCATGAGGGTGCGCCCGGCCATGATCTAGAAAATTGCTATGCTCTTAAGAAAGTTGTCAGAAATTTGCTAGAAACGAAGAAGCTGTCTTTTGGCGATGCTCAGCTGAAGATCGAGACTCCTCTCGGGGTCCCTCACTTGTCAAGTGCGAATTCTGCAAAGCATGCTACGCCTGTGGCAAATCAGCTGAATTCAGTAATTATTCAAAGGCCTAGCTCGCTTCATTTCAGTAACCCTCAAGATGATACGACCGGGATCAACAAAGAATCTGGGAAAGTTATTTTGAAGCAACGACTGAAAACTGTTGAAGATGTGACCAGCATAACTGGGGCAAGCCATGACGACTCGCAGTGATCATAAACCAGACGTCCTTTCCATTGAGGCTCCGCCAAAGGAAACTGTTACTCTTGAATGCAAGATTTCATAAACATTTAGAAGGATTTTTCCGACAGTTCATTTGTTTATTTATATGTATTTCTCTTCGATTAAGCATATTTAGCATGAACGAACTTGTTTATCTTTGATTAATTAATGCAACGCATATGTTTGTCTTGAATAAATCCATTCGTTTCACTCATTCAAAAAAACGTTTTCATAAATCATAATGCCAACTTTACCCGATCTCTTGTTCTGATGGAGAAATGGGGGGAGGATGACGAACCTAAAACGTCAGATGTCTTGTCGTATGCTTTCAGTTAAAACCTGCTGATGATGTAAGGCATTGTTTCAAATCCCAAACACTGGAGATATAAGGATGTTAACCCCTAGTCAACCTCTTTGAGCCTTGAAGTAGGAGTTTTTTTTTTCTTTTAAGAACCTTCATCCTAACCTGGGGCAGGGTAGGTTTCAGTTAAACCGATCGAGCGCTTAGATCCTCAAAAAAGAAGATCAAACCTTCGAGAATTTATCCTTAGCATCTTAAGAAGTCCAATACAATGGCTATCCCTCGGTTACCTAAAGAGTGGGACAGTCACGAGCCTTTCAAAAGATTTACACGACTCGTGCATAAAAGAATATTCAAAAATAATAAAAGCCCGCTAAGTCAAAACCTATGAAGGAGACTTAGGCAAAACTGGGGCATCCCGCTGGACTCCAAAGTCAAATCAAAAGACGTTGTCCAGGCAAAAGTTAGGGAATAAGAACAACAAACCAGTAGTTTTTAGAACCCCTATAAAGAACAAGGTCGTGTGACCAATTGCCAAAAGAAATAGGTGAGTGACTGCCATGTCCAAAGCCTTGATAAGTTCTCGACCATAGCAAATCCGCTTGAGATATGAGCGTTCGTATCCGATTAACTGAATTAGGATTGGAGAACATCACGAAGAAGGGGTGGGTACAAATATAACTTTGAGCCTATATCCTTTTGTTTCTTAAACCATGAACCGAGCCACAATACAACCTTTAAAAGACCTAATTGAAGTAGGACTTCGGTTGAAAGCATACTCGACAAGATCACGTTTCCTGACTCCTACGAGCTATGCTCAGAAAAAATTCATGTTGGCATTATAATTAAAACTTATATCCTGACTAGTGATTTCGGTCACAAGTTATCGCGATATCTTTTTTCAAAACAAAAATTCAGGACAAATATATGTGTACATTGACAAGCTCAGGATAGGCATTTCAGGCATGACAACTTTGCTTGATATCTTAGAGATTTACATATGAACATAACCCGTGGAACTTGAAGATCCTGCTGAACAGGGGCAGGCAGTTTCCCAATTCGCTTACCAACGTGAGTCTGACATTCTTAAGAGCTATTTCCCAAAGATTTCGTCGTAACACGATTAATTTGTGCCAGTTACGTCGAGACCTGACAAATCTCTCAAAGAGTTTGAGAACAATGGGGCAACCGGACTCGGTGTTCTCTATAAAATCCTCTTGAGATGACCCTACCTCGCAACGCAAGTATCCTGGGGCACCATGTTTTTAAAGGAAACAAATGGTGACTACTACAAGATCCTTCAAGATCAAAACTATGTGGTTTCACAACTTTTCCTCATACACCCAATGGATTTTACTCGCAGCGGCCTTCATTCCCCAATGAATCTTAGTGTTGCAACAGGCTCCTAAACTATTGCCTCTTCACAGTCCCCAGAGAGACTATAAGCTGACAACTTTTTCTTGGGTAACTCAAAAGTGTCCCTCAGGTTTTCTTCTCCCCATGTGAAGACGTGATACTGTACACCCAAGCAGATTACCTTCTCCCCAGAGAATTCAGAACTTTAAAACCAGATTTGGTTCTACCATTGATCTTTCTTACCCATGATTGACGTATTGGTTGCAGAGAACGCAGGGTATTTCCGTCGAGATGTTTATTTCATCTCTCGTCCCGTCTCTAGTCTGTTTCGTCAGCATACGCAAGGGCATAAGCATCACATTCCTATTTCATTACATATTCATTACATATTCAGTGCATATTCATTACATATTCATTACATACTCATTTCATAACATCCTGCACGATTAACTGCATAGACATTAACATACATTCATATTCACGTATTCATTAACATACGCGTTAGCATGCACAGGTTCATTGTGTCTCTATCATTGGTCGTTACCGCCGAGTAACTGGGGTTTGTCCGTTCTCTCCAAATAGATTGTCAGCCCTAAACATAAAATACATATGTGTTTCCAAGTTTCCCTACGGATCTCGATCCTCGTGGATGACGGTTACTTCAGTTATCTTTCCTCGCCAGGATAAGATATTTACCCTTCGAGATCATTCCCTTGATGGAGTCTTAATTACCAGTCTTCTTTCTAGCTCGATCCTAGATTGAATCTCAGTTTTGTCGGTCGTCGAGTCCAACTGGACGTGCATTTATTTTGCACCATCTAAAGATGTTCACCATACCATGGCAGATACGCGACTATCTCGCCCAAGAAATTTATCACTGTACCCGGACGTGCATTTATCTTGCACTATCTCCAACTACAATCATTTACAGATACACGCCAGTTCACGCCTGGAAAATCTATCAGTACAACACTTTACAATCCTACATGTTACAACATCGGTCAACACTTTACATCTTACAACATCGATATACAACATTTTTTCACCTAAGAAACCGATCCTATCTTCGTTATGACTCGCAGCAAATGGCCATCTCCATGGAGCAGTTGGGCTTCCATTCACCTGTCGTCTTGAAGTATGGGAGGTTTGAACCAAATCGTATTCAGGAGAGCACGATCTTGAAGTACGGGGAGGTTTGAGCGGAATCATATTCAGGAGAGCACGATTCTGAATCATGAAGAAGTTCATTTACCCTTTAGTAAAAGAAGGAGCGGAATCATATTCAGGAGAGCACGATTCTGAAGTATGAGGAAGTTCAGTTTACCCTTTTCATATTCAGGAGAGCACGATTCTAAAGTATGAAAGAGCCGAATCATATTCAGGAGAGCATGATTCTGAAGTATGAGGAAGTTCAGTTCACCCTTTTCATATTCAGGAGAGCACGATTCTGAAGTATGAAGAATTTCATTTACCCGAAAGAGCCGAATCATATTCAGGAGAGCACGATTCTGAAGTATGAGGAAGTTCAATTTACCCTTTTTCATATTCAGGAGAGCACGATTCTGAAGTATGAGGAAGTTCAATTTACCCTTTTTCATATTCAGGAGAGCACGATTCTGAAGTATGAGGAAGTTCAGTTAGCCCTTTTCATATTCAGGAGAGCACGATTCTGAAGTATGAAGAATTTCATTTACCCGAAAGAGCCGAATCATATTCAGGAGAGCACGATTCTGAAGTATGAGGAAGTTCAGTTTACCCTTTTCATGTTCAGGAGAGCACGATCTTGAAGCATGAAGAAGTTTATTTATCCTTCAGTAAAAGAAGAATCAGGATTGTATTCCAGGCGCCGACCTTAAATACGAGAAGATTTATTTATCAGATAAGCAGCAGCCTCTTTATTTTGAGTGCTTATCCATTTTGGCACATAAGTCCCTTCCAACGATAAGTGACAGTTCTCCCTCGAGAGGCTTATCAGGGCATTTCCCATTAAAGTCCATTTATTTTGGCATACAGCCGGTCTTTACCCTGTATATTTGATACGGATTTCCGAAAATCCATTCGATCCCATCACGAAGGATCAGTTACAGAAGCTTGGATGTTATTCTTTGCTCAATGCTCCAGCAGTCTGTAATCGATCTTGCAAGCCGTGTAGATCCTGTTATTATTCCCAAATGGAGGTCATCTCATAAGTGCCCTCTCCATTTAAGAACCTTATTCCTAAAGTCCATTTATTTTGGCATACAGCCGGTCTTTACCCTGTATATTTGCTACGGAGTTCCGAAAATGTTCGTTTGATCCTGTCACGAGGGATAGTTTACAGAAGCTTGGATGTTATTCTTTGCTCACTGCTCCAGCATTCTGTAATCGATCTTGCAATAGTACATGATCCAGTTTTATTTTTAGATTCCCCAGTGGAGGCCGTCTCATAGGTGCCATCTCCATTTGAGAATCTCGTTCCTTTTCTAAAAAAGACAATTGGTCGTGTTCGCACCAGTTGACCATCATTTTTAGAATTCCCCAGTGTTGTACTGTGTCCCAGCGCGTCGTTTTCCCCGGTGTGTTATTCTCGTAGCGTCTGTCCCTGTGTCGTCGTATTCGTCAGCATTTTCGCATTCATCATTCCAGCATATGCATCATATCATATTCATGGCATCATCTGCATTAAGCTGTTCCCGCTTTGTCCATAGCATTGCATATCGTCGCATATAAGGGCAAAATTTTCGGTTATCTATATTTAAATCTCTCCACCACGATTCCTCGAGTCTCTGTCACTCGAATCGTCTGGTGTAGCCATTTAAATAGGGGCAACTGTAATACCCCAAATTTTACACTTATATTTAGTTAGTCATTTCGCATATCATCTCATCTGTGCATTTGCTAACCACTAATGAGTTATGGAGGTGTTTGTTTTGGATATTTGGTTCCAGGGGTATTTTGGTCATTTTTCGCAAATTCTGCTAATTCCTTGAAGACGGGCTGTTATTAAGTTCTGAGGCGTTTGATACACTATTTTTGAGGCATTTACCTATCACCAGGTCTGATTATATCAAGGTGCCAATTCGACGTGGTCGGTATTAAAGTTTGTCGAGCACAACTGGATTTAAGACTTATTTTATTGCTCGTGACTTATTTCCGGCACACCTCGGTTTCTGTTAACAAGGCACAATTTTAATTGGGGATTATTGGATTGTGGCTCTTGGCATTTGGTCAGTGGAATTTAATTACGAGTAATGTTATTGTTGATGCTGAAACTGTTGTGATTACGGTGCACATCCGTGTTTGGCTATGAAATGGTTGGTTAGCATTTAAATTGGATTTTAATCAGATGATGAGATTAAGATTACAAATGAGACAAGTGCACGAACAAGAATATCATTCACAAATAGTTATGATTTACGACTAGAATAATGAATTTAAATATTTGTGGATTTATTCACAAGTGTTTGCAATTTATAACTAGAAGTAAACATAAACAATTTCAAACTTGAATGATCAGGGATAAATGGAAGTTTTTGGGAATTTTTATTTCATAAGAATGTTATTGTACAAAAGGGTTTGAATCATTTTACAATTGAGTTGCCGTAAAATTACAACTACAGATATTACATTGACTCTAAAAAATCCTAAGTCCTAAAACTTTTCAGTGTCTTCATAATGTCCTCCGCAAAGTCTCCGATTCACCTGCACATCAAAACAGAACAAACAGATAGAAAAGAATGTTAGAGTTTGTTTTCGACACTCTCAGAACAGTGTCATCATCGAGTGTCAGGAGTGGCACAACCAAAGCTGCGTCCTACCCCCGTTACCGATCCGCGCCGTTGGCGTCAGATCAGGTAACACCTGTTCTTATCGTTACGGGACATCCGAGAGATAGAAGTGATAAAAGAAGCGGGACTGATTCGTTTCGCCGCGATTGGATTTCCAAACTGATACAGGAATAAGGCAACATAGGCAAGTTTGGACTCAGACCCGGATGCCGGCAGGTCTGAGTCGCTTTGGTTTCGAAAAATTCCAACACCTGAAAAGCCACAAACAGCATCAGTACAACAGAACTCAAAGCATAACAAGCTGCATAAACAAAACTAGGCAAAAGGGAGCCCGCGCCAGTACAAGTTTGAAGGGGCACAAAGAAACAAATCTGGTTCAGAATGGAAGCCAAGTTCAAAACAGAATAAGAAAATGAAATGAAACTAAACTTCATCAAAACAATGTATCAGAAGGCAAGTTCATGCACAAAGAGCCAGAAGATACCGTCTTACAAATCTGTTATAACAGAAAGTTCCCAACAGGATCCAAAGAAAAGTGTAACAGCAGTTAATGCGAAAAGCAAGTTCAAACAGAACAAAAAGAATGAAGTACCCAAACAAGCTGTATCAAGCTGCATCAAAAATGTACCAAAGGTTGTCAGTTAGGGGCAAGCTTCAACCAATTCAGATGGCAAGTCACAAAATGTGAAATAACTACACCAAGTTGCAGCACAAATCATAGCGCAGACAAGGGCTCAGTCAGAGCATCATCGCCCCAACAAACGAGTCACGAAAATCAGTTCAAAGTACGAGGGTAAACCGCATCAGTTATCGCACATCATGGCTTCACAATCAGTCTGAAAGCCAATAACCAATAGCAGCCCAGAACTCATGTTCTGAATCCAAGCAAGCATCGAAGGCAACCGCGGCGTAGTAGTGATTCTGAAAAAAGAAGGAAGGTCGTGAAGATCAAACCAGTTCAGAACAAACAAAACACACCAGTTCAGAGAGTGAAACAAGTGCAAAAAGCAAGAAATCGCAACAAATGTTCTGAACCACATTCCACAGAACACAACAGAAGGCATTCCACAGCGACATCAAAGAATACAAGCGTTGAGGGCTCAGATATCATCATCGCCGTATACCATTCTCAGCATCGTTTGACTCGACCTAAGCTTCAATACCAGCCCTCTCTGAAAGAAGAAGAGGAAAAGCTAACTGCATCAAAAATTGCCAAATCGAAAACGAATCAGTTCAGATGAAATCAAACAAATTCACGATAGAAAACGAATCAATCAAAACCAATCAGTAGGGGCAAGTAACGTTCAATCAAGGAACTCTGGAAATAGAAAGCTTCGAATCAAATCAGAAATTATGTCAGCTGGGAATCAAAAACCCCAATCAGGTTCTAAAAGAGGAAACAAGATCCAAATCATATCAGAAAACATCCAATTGGAACATCCAATCAATATCTGAAAGAACGAACAAAGCACAGATAAAATCAACACGAAATCATAAGGCAATAACGCAAATCCAACATCAAAGGCCCAAAAAAGGAGAGAGTCAGAGAGTATAAGAAGGGAACAATCTCACCATGGAAAAGACCCTAACGGGTAGCCGAGAGAGAGAGGAACCACGATCACAAACCCTAACGAAATCGCGAAAGCCCAGAGAACGAACGAGATCACGAAACCACTGTCGCAAACCCTAACGGACCAATCGCGTCGCAAACCCTAAACGGCGTGGCTGAGACTCAGAGGAAACCCTCATCATCGTCCTCGTAAGAAGTAGCAACAAAGATCAACAACCGCGAATCACCGAAGGAGAAGATCGCCTTCGCCGTTTAAACGGCGGGCAATCAACTCTATGCCTCAGTTTCCAAACATCATCGGCTTTTCATCGCGGATTGGAAGAGTTGCGGTCGTAAAATGTAAGCCATCACATGATAACATGTTTGTTTCGCTCTGTTTTCAGGATAAGGTGATATTAACAACAGCCGTCAATGGAGAAGAAGATGATTGGCATCGTGAATGAGAATGAGAGAAGTGAGAGAGAAGAAGAAGAGGCAAACGGCGCCGCTGAAAGAATTGAGGGTTTTGAAACCCTAATTGATATCTGGCCTCATTACTAACCAACCGGGTTGGGTCCGGATGTGATGACCGGCCCAACCCCTTTATTTATTTTTTTGTTTTGTTTTTAAAAAATTGTTTTATGTTTTTAAATTGTTTTTTAGCATTTTACTTTTTATATAATTAAAAAAACTGTTTTAAAAAGAAAAAACCCTTTTTTGTGAAAATATTAAAAATAAATAAAATTTTAAAATAAAAACCTTTTTATAAGAAAATAGAATAAAAAAACTTCTTTTCCATATAATAAATGAAAAAACTTTTTCAATAAATAACAAAAAATCTTTTTTTCCTTTTAAGATTAAATTTAAAATATTTTCTATTAACATTACCTTTTTTTTTATAGACTCATTTAACATTTCTTTCAAGATAACAAAAGTCTTCAATATTACACTTTTTCTCCTGACTTGTCCAACTGCCGTTTAATCTTGCTTATTGACAGTGTTCATCATTCGCAGCTCCTCCTGCCTGTTTGGTTTATTTAAATTTCATTACTATATTGTAACTGCTTCTCATATGTTACCCCGCGAATCTAATAATCGCGCTTTAAATTTTCTGCCTTTAAATTTCTGTTTGCATGACTTTAACTTCTGTTTTTATTCCCTGTTTGCAATTCAATTATCTCACACCTTCATCAATATTTCTGTCACATTGCACACACTGCCGAAGGAATTAGGTCTAGCTTTTGACCGCCGTGTCAATAGTCCTCAACTTCAAACCCTTACGCCTACAAACCCTAATTTTCACAAATGCCTCGCCGCAGGCTAAATTACAAGTTACCCCTAGCATTAGGTCAAAGAGCCGCCGCGCTCATTTTAGGGTTTCCCTCCGTGGAATCCCTAATTTAACCCTAATTTCAACTTAACATTTCAACGTAGAAATTTGGAGTTTCTACACTCCACGTAAGCGTGTCCTTAAGATGCGTTTATTCCCCTTGAGACCTTGACCACAGTCAAGAAGTCTCTAACCTCCCTTTTGAGGGGAACTACGATTACTCTGATTCCATTCCCGTAAGGATACGTAGGCACAAGATGCGATGTCTTGCCGAGTAAACTTAGAATTAACCCCCTTAGGTCTTCTTTCTCACTTTTAATCCTTTGTACATATACCTTAAGCAAATAATAAAGCAAAATAGTAAACATTTGAACAAAAGGTTCCTGTAGAGTACTACAGAAGTTTAGGGTGCTAATACCTTCCCTAAATTTAACCAACCCCCGAACCCTAGATCTTTCCCCGCATTGTGTTTACGATGCAAAATAGGTTTTCCCTCTTTTGACCTTTTCCTTCGGATAAATCAAAGAGCGGTTGTGAATTGAATTGCGATTCAAACTCATTAATAGTTTGTGATCCTATTTCCACCGCAACACTCTGGCATTATTGTGAATTTTCTGAATTTTATTGGCTGTTATTAAAGTTTTAATAGATTTTTAGATATTAATTTGGGTTTTAAATCATTTTAGGAAAATAAAAAATCTTTTAAAAAAAAGCATTAATCATTTTTCTAGATTTTAAATAGATGTTAAAATAGAATTAATAGAATTTTAGACTTTTGATAAATAGATTTCTTTTATTTTTTAATAGGGTTTTAGATTAATATAGGATTTAATAGATCTTTTAAATATAGTTTTTTAATAGGTATTAGTTTCTTTTTTTGATATAGAAATTAATGGAGTCTTTCTTCTATTTTTTTTATTAGATATAAATAGTTAAAAAGATTTTAGATATTAGTATTAATTGAAGTACTAGAAGCTTAATAGATTTTAATTAGGTTTTTAGAATATTAATTGTTAGAATTTAATTAGGGTCAACTGTTTAGATTTAAGTAGTTTTAGTTGATTGGGTATTAATTAGTTTAAATCAGAGTAATTAGCC
Organism: Lathyrus sativus; assembly: GCA_963859935.3. Classification (NCBI taxonomy): domain Eukaryota; kingdom Viridiplantae; phylum Streptophyta; class Magnoliopsida; order Fabales; family Fabaceae; genus Lathyrus; species Lathyrus sativus. The sequence continues at coordinate 113,607,087 of OZ012736.1, read as the reverse complement.
TTAATTCCATTTAGAATATCCATTGAGTTGGTATTAATCCATCGTATTAATCCATTTGTCCAGTCATCAGTTTGGTGTTGGGCTTTTTGTCCATATTGATCAGCAAAGGCCCAGTTCGCAAGGTCCAGAAAAATCAATTGCCACTATAAAAGTTCAGCACACGTGTTATCTTCGGGGGATAGCCACATCACATTTTTCTCCCTCTCTCTCCCGCTGCCACATCACTTTCCCCCACTCTCAGAATTCAGCCACGCGTACTCCACTAACTCTCTCTCTCTCTCACGCATGCTTCACACTTGGCATCCATGCGCCTTCCCACCGTGACACTTGGCACCACCTAAGCCTCACCGGTTGCATGGCCGACGGCCATGCAACCACCGCCCCACCGAACTCCGGTCACCTCCTAACTTCTTCCGGCCACCACCGCAACTGAATCCTTCCGCCGTAACCAACTTCGCCGGAGATTCTCTTTTTCCAGAATTAATCATCATCATCAAGATTCATACGAATCTTCAACAAATCTCCAGAAAATATCCAGAATTCATCAACCTTCCCTCAACTTCCATGAATTCGTTTAAGCTTGTCACCGATTCGTTCATCCTGTTTCCAGAAGATCTTCGAGATCTTCGTCCAACCTCCATCATTCCCAGAGAACTGCAAATCTTCATCAATCAATGTTCTTGCAAGCTCCACCCAGAAATTCCACCTTCAACCTTCTTTTCTAGAAAACTCTGATGATCCACTTTGATCTTCACCGATCATCATCGATAATCGCTTGATCTTCATCAACCATCAACAACATTCATCATCTCCCAGATTCTCGAAGAACGCCTTCAATGTCTTCAATCAACCTTCATGTTTTCCAGAAGAATCTTCAATTCTCTTCTCCAGATCGCTCGAGCAAACAACATCGTCTTCAAATCTCCAGCAACGTCAAGAACACAGACCTTCAACATCTTCTGGAAACTTCGAACTTCTTCAACGATCCAAGAACGGCACCAACGATCTTCAAGACTCTTCAACAAATCTTCAAAAAATCTTCCTTCTCCAGGAATCATTCAGATCGCATCAGGTATTCCATTATTTCTTCCGTCAAGAACACTGAACGTCATCCTATCTTCCTCGCATGCAAGATCCATATCAGCGCCACGATCTCCAAGTAGCGAACTCAGTTTTTCCATGTTTTTTACTTGAGTCTTCTGTTTCAATGCTTGTGAGGTCCAAGCGGAAGATTGAGCGAGGAGAAAAGAGTTTGAGCTTGGATTTTTGTTAGAAGGGGGCGGAGGTGAATCGGAGAAGGAGGTTTGAGGAGATGAGAGAGGGTGGATCTTCGAGAGAGAGTGAGAGAGAGGCTGCAGATTGGAGAACGAATGTGAACAGTGGAAAGAAAAGGAAGAAGGGAGATTAGGGTTCCAACGTGGGCTGATTGGAAGCAAGGACGCCCTCGTGGGTGATGGGCTGGAATGTTGGCCCAAGCTCAATTTTTTGATCCGTACCCTGCGTTTTGGCCATGCACCCCCTCCCCGTTTTTTCTTCTTGCTTATGTTTTTTTGTTGGGCTGGGCCCAATTCCAGTTGGTTTTTTTTACTGCTTGTAACCCCCCTGAACTGCAGTGTACCCCCCTTGTTTTCTTTTCTTTATTTTATTTGTTTAATTTTTTTAGAAGAAAAATATGTGATAGAAAAGAATAAAAAATATGAAAAGATATGAAAAAAAGAATATTTGGAAAAAGGAAAAAGACTTGAGAAAAAAATATTAAAAGAAATACATGAGAAAAAAGAAGAGAAGAATATTGAGAAAAAAAATATAATAAGAAAAATATTCAGTGTCATTTCAATTCTTTGAATAGACTTTTAGGGCGGTTTATATTTTCTTTTAGGAGATTAGTTTCAATTTCTTTTAAAGAATTCAGGTATTATTTTTCCTAATGCATTTTAATGTTTAGCATAGATTTAGGTGATAATTTCTCTTAGGATATAATTTTTCATAGAGATTATTTTACCTTTTAGAGGTAGGCTTAGAAGTCCATTTGTTAGGGGACTATTTTCCACTTGATTTTCCATTATAGATGGATAGGATAGTTTCTAGGAGTTTATTTCCCGCATTCAATCATTGTAACCATTTTTCAGAATGTTAATAAAACGATATTTGAGCTGTGGTTCTGAAAGTAGCCGAACTACAGCTGCTCTGATTTCTCGTACCAGACGAGAATATGTAGGCATATGATGCAATATCCTAGAGAGCACACTAACAACTAACTTTTGTTCTCTCGCTGCTGTGCGATCGAGACCTTCCTGCTGACGACTGATGTTATCCTTTTCTCTTGCCCGAGTGCATTTGAGACCAGACCGTAGCTTTAGTTCCCATAGGTTCCCGTACCTTTAAAACCAGATTAATTTCTCACTCCTGTGTGAGAACACCCTGCTTAGCCGTAGTTAGCCTGAACTATGTAAGCTCTGATCTTCCATGCAGTGTGGAAGTACGTAGGCACAAGACGCGAAGTCTTGGCGAGCCAATTTCCCTGTAGTCCCGAACTACGTTGACTCTGACTTTCTCTCTTGAGAATACGTAGGCATAGAGCGCGACGCTCTATCGAGTCAATTTCCTTCTGTTTAGATTTAGCAGCCGTAGATAGATTGTTTTGCATCCTTTAGACAACCCAAGCAAGCGTGGATCCCGTCGAGTACGACGGACGTGAGGGGTGCTAATACCTCCCCCTTGCGTAACCGACTCCCGAACCCAGGTTATGGTTGCGACGACCATACCTTTCCCGTTTTTTGCGAGGTTTACTTCGAGCGTTTCCTTTCCCTCCGTTGGGATAAATAACACATGGTGGCGACTCTTCTGTCAGCCGGCGCCGATTTTCGCAGTAGCGACAACTGTAACTCTTTTTCCCTCAAAAACATATTTCAACTTCTGATGCAGAGTGGAAGTAACTGCCCCAGCTTCATGTATCCATGGCCTCCCTAGCAAATAACTATAGGCGGCACGAATGTCCATGACCTCAAATGTGATCATAAAAGTCTGTAATCCAATAGTCATTGGCAAATCCACCTCACCAATTATCGTTTTCCTTGAACCAGCGAAAGCTTTGATAATAACATGACTTGGCCTCATCGGCGGTCCCTGATAGGATAGCTTAGATAGAGTAGTTCTAGGCATCACATTTAGAGACGTTCCAGTATCAACCAACACACTGGACAGAGAGTCGTTTCCGCAGTTCACAACAATATGTAAAGCCATGTTATGTTTCCTTCCTTCTTCTGGGAGATCATCCTCATTAAAACCCAGGTTGTCACATAAAGTAATACTACCAATGATGTTGTCAAACTGTTCCATGGTCACATCTTGTTCGACATACGCTTGTCCTAATATTTTCTGGAGTGCTTCCCTATGAGCTTCAGAACTCATCAGCAATTGCAACATAGAAATCTTCGATGGGGTTTGCAGGAGCTGATCTGCAACCTTATATTCACTCCTCTTAATAACTTTTAGACATTCATCTGAATTGGATAAATTAGATCCACCAGATTGTCCCACAATTGGATCTTTTGAGCCTGTTTGTTCTACTGAGACCTCCTTTTCTTTCGGTGGTACAGTCGGGTAGACTCGACCACTCCTTGTTACTCTGCTGACATCTGCAATGTTAACTACTGAAGGTACAGTGGGCAAAGGCACTTCCTTTCCATTCTCAAACATTGCAGCGTTGTACCTATAGGGGATAGCCTTACTGAAAGTATAAGGGACAGGTCCAGGCACATTGATTACCAACGGGGTAACAACCGGTTTTCTGCTATTATACACAATTTCGATACGCTCCACTTCTTTAAAGTGAGGCACTATAACAGAAACTTCTTCGGGCCTTTCGATTGAAGTTTTCTGAACATCATCTGCCAAATAGTCTTGAATCATGTTAATAGAGGGTGAACCATGCGGTGGTAACGGGTTAACTTGTACGTTAGGGTCGGAATCTTTGAAGGACAGGATTCCGTACTTAATGAGCCTCTGGACGTCTGCTTTCATACCGAAACAACTTTCAATATCGTGCCTTGGAGCACCTTGATGGTAGGGGCAAAACTTGTCAGCTCTATAGGAAGGAGGAGGATTTGCAGGAACCATAGGTGTAGCTTTCGTTTGAATATGACCCTTCTGGACCAAAGCTGGAAACAAGTCAGCATATTTCATAGGGATAGGCTCAAAGTTTATCCTTCTATACGCACGACCTTGATTGTTGGATGGTCGATTCTGCTGAGGATACTGCGGATTTTGCTGAGGTTGAGCACTGGGGGACTGAGGTTGTTGATATGACTGAGGATTTTGTTGAGGCTGATAAGCTGGAGCATTAAATACTGGTGATACGGCAGCAACTTGGTGTGATGGCGAATATCTTTTTCTAAATTGTCCCTTTTGAATGGCATTCACACCTTGCTCTTTTTTCTTCACAAAACTACTCCCATACTTTTTAGGAGCACTCTCTCCTTTGGCCAATCTTCCTTTGCGAACACCTTCTTCTAAGCGCATTCCCATATTGACCATTTCAGTAAAGTCACTGGGTGCACTGGCTACCATCTTCTTATAAAAGAAAGGACCAAGAGTCTTCAGAAAAATCTTGGTCATCTCTTTTTCTTCTAATGGTGGTGTGACTTGCGCGGCCAACTCGCGCCAACGTTGAGCATATTCCTTGAAACTCTCTTTATCTTTTTGCGTCATAGCCCTCAACTGATCACGTTCAGGAGCCATGTCCACATTATACTTATACTGCTTGACAAAGGCTCCCCCTAGGTCATTGAATGTTCGAATCTTCGTTTTATCCAACCCCATATACCACTTGAGTGCGGCGCCTGTCAAACTGTCTTGGAAGTAGTGAATAAGTAGTTGATCATTATCAGTTTGGGCAGACATTTTCCTGGCGTACATAATAAGATGACTCTGAGGACATGTATTCCCCTTGTACTTTTCAAAATCAGTGACCTTGAATTTTGGTGGGACCTTAACATTTGAAACCAAGCACAGCTCAGAAGCACTCTTACCAAACAAGTCTTTTCCACGAAGGGCTCTCAACTCCTTTTGCATTTCAGAAAATTGGTCTTGAAATCCGTCCATCCTCTCTTCTAAACCCACAGTTTCGGTTGGCGACCCATGTAAAATTGGTTCATCCAGAATATACAGAACATCGTTCACATGTGGAGATGCGGTAGTCATCACAACAGAAACTACAGGAGCAACTTGAATAGTGGTCACAGCAGGGATCTCAGACACAGACGGACGGTAACCGGCCGAAAAGAAATTAGGAGACAATCCCCACGGGAAACCTTAAGGCATACTGTAGGATAGTTCAGCAACAGAAGACACCACTGGGATCGGTGTTGGCGTCACTTCAGAGATCACAGTCCTTGGAACTTCTTGGTTGTTGATCGAGGATTGATTGGACAAGGCTTCCACTAGACCATTCAACCTCTCCATACTTTCTTTCAAAACTGCAACTTCATCACGAAGCACTATTTTCTCTTGCTCTAGTTGATCCATCTTCTGGCGTTGACTAGCTCGAGTGTTGTATCGGTGATTCAGCTTGTCTGCGGAGATGAAGCAAGAGTGAGACCCTGGAATGCAAACGATGCTATGCTTATGCAAAATGCAAATGAGTATGAAACTTCAAGAAACTCAAATTGTCTCGGTATTGTAACGTTGGAGAAAAACTTATTTTATTTTGATGATCGAAGCATTACAAAACGGAGTACTCTTTTAAGAGTTTATTAAATTGAACCAAAAGCAAAAGGGAAACTTGGAGATCTACTCCTTATGTTCCTTCTGTGTGTGAAGCTCTTCTTCTAACTGACTGAAACGTTCTTGCAACTCGGCCTTCTCACTGATGAGTCGATCGACACATTCCTTCCAAGCCATATCAACTGGGGGAAAATCATCACTGGTGACAGTTCTTGAAGAGGTGCGAGAGGAAAATAAATCCTCTCGCGCCTTCCTTTTCCTTGCAAGTTCTACTTCTGGCAGCCTCTAGGATTTCCCTTTCTCTACCTTGAGTGTGAAAAACTTGTTCCTCCAAGCGGCCTTCAGTTTCCGAGCCTCATCCAGGGCAGCCTTCAATTGTTCTACCTCACTTACGTTAAACCAATCAGGATCATGAAAGGCCAATACCATGGGTTCATTAAAAGGGAATGGCATCCTGAGGTCAAGAGCTCTTTTTCGCACCCAATGCAGTTATTCTTTAGAGACAGCATAATTGGGGTATCCTAAAGCGGCTTTTCCTTCCTTATTGACGTATTCCCATGAGTAAATTATGACGGTCTTCAGGTCTGGGTCTTCTCCCTCCTTGAGAAAGATCCCTTATAACACAGTCTGGTCAGGTACTTCGATCATGGGATGCCCAAATTGGAGACGAGCCAAAGCAGGGTTGTAACTTATGCATCCTTCTCTCCCAATGAGTGGTGTGTTAGTAAATCCTCTGATGTTATGGATCATACATATACCTCCATAGGTAGGGTCGTACCACACAATGTCAGAGTGAGTAAGGGCCATGACTATCTCGGACCAACAGGGCGATTCTTCCTCTTCCCAAATGGACGGGTGCCGAGTTAGGCGAGCAATGAACCATGAATACAACAGAGCGGTACAACAAACGATATGTCCTCCTCCTTCAGCATTCTTCGAGTAGATTGAATAGTATGTGTCAGCGAGCAAGGACGGGATTCTTGAGTATGAACAGTTTAATTGCATCCATGTCAACAAAATCATCAACCTTTGGGAACCAGAAGATCCCATAAACCAACAAAGCAAAGGTAGCTTCCATGATAAGGACCTCCTTCCTTTCAGCATGGTAACAGACTTTTTCGATCAAGAAATCAGCTGGGAATCAAAGGACTCCTTCCTTGGTGGTCAAGTGCGCTTGAACATCTGCTAGGCTGAGATGAGTAGCGTTTGCGATCTCTTGGTAACTGGGCACGTCCTCCTGGCCGGTGAATATGGGACGGGTTGTCACGGGTGTCGCTTACGCGAAAATAAGGTTTCGGCACAACAGAAGAGTCGCCACCTTTTGTTATTTATCCCTCAGAACAGGAAAGGAAACGATCGGAAAAACCTGACGAAAAAAGGGTAAGACAAGGTCGTCGCAACCATTGTCTGGGTTCGGGAGTCGGTTACGCAAGGGGAAGGTATTAGCACCCCTCACGTCCGTCGTACTCGACGGGATCCACGCTTGTTGTGTTTACTTGGACGGGTTGGTTTTATCTATCTACCTATCAAGGCTGGCTTAAAAAGAAAAGAAAAATGACTCGGCAAAGCGTCGCGCTTTATGCCTACGTATTCTCATCAGAGAACGAGAAATCAGAGTCAACGTAGTTTGACCTACGACGGGTTATGGGGGAGGTAGCTCGCCAATACATCAGTATTGTGCCTACGTACTCTCAACAGGTATGAGAGATCAGAGCTTATGTAGTTCGGGAAACTACGCGTTATTTCCTGTCTTTTACGAAAGAAGTGTTTTTTATTGTGTTTGCAATTTCAATCGCACTAGAGACTATGACCTGAGAGTGAATGCGTCGCATGTCACCCAAAGGGTACCATACTAAACATCCATACTGTGGAAAAGAAACTCTCCCACAATCCTTTCTCAGATAGCTTAAGGCTCGTAACGTACGAAAGAAATCATTCATGATTACTGTATCTTAAACTGTTTTGAGATGAGAAGAGAACAGGCCCAACTAGGAGGGAGACTATCAAGTCCTACTGTTGTCATGCCAAGGATTCATCCTATGGTTGAGGTTTGAACAGGGAACTCCTAGAAGTTGTCATGCATAGGTTTCAACCTAAAGTTCTATCATCACTTCCTTATCAAAGTAAATGAGAGTCCTAAGGGATCATGTCAATGATACACAGAAACAGATAAAGCATCACCTTAAACAGTAAACAGTGAACGACTGTAAAATGCATGCAATGCAAGTGAGGGAGGAAATGTGTGTGTGGCATCAGCCTCCACAAGCTCATCTCAACCTCAAGCCAGAATGAATAACAGTAATCATACTGAAGTAAAACATGCTATCAAGCAAAATACAGTAAACTGCAATCATACATAAGAAATGAAATAAAATGCCATCAGGCAAACAAACCACATGGGCAAGGGAGCTGGGCTCTACCGAATACCCGCAAGCAAAGCCACACAGTAACAATACAAGCAGAGGGAGCAACTCAACCTCTAGTGCAATCATGCTCCTAGATTCTACTTAGTCTAGATATGGACTTATTCTAATGCATCAAGCAAGTCAAACAAAACATATCAATACAGAAAAGAAAAAGATAAGAAAGCAGATCAACTCCTCTCTCAACTTCAAGCTTCAGCTCCTTAATCAGCTCCACCTTCAGGCTTCACTGTTAACCACAAGTATCAACTTGATCCCTTCAAGGTCTCCAAGTATCAAAGTAAGTATCAACTTCCTTTGTTCTTCAAGCTTCAGCTCTTCAGAATCAATCTCCAATCACTTAGAAGTATCAACTTCATCCTTCAATCTTTTCTTCAAGCCTCAGCCTCTCATTTAGTCTTCAAGTAGCAACTTGCTCTTGTTGCTCTTCAAGCTTCAGCTGGAATGCCAATGCCCAAGGATTCATCCTCTTCCACATTCTTCAATGAAGTCTTCATCATCAAACTCAAGCTCAACATCTCTCAAGGTACTCAAACCAGAGGAAATCACTTAACTGGATAAGCTGGGGTGTTAAACTGCTTATTGACCACCAAAGGTGACCTATAAGGGTTCAACATCAAAGGAATGGTTCCCTCAAAAGTTCTACTTCCTAGGTACAATCACTTATCCCTCCAAAGGAGAGAGGTGAATACCATGGAAGGACTTTGAATCATAGGGAGGAATGGAGGTGAATACCATGGAAGTTATACTTCCTAGGTACAATCACTTATCCCTCCAAAGGGGATCCTATATACCTACCCTTAATACCCCATATGCCCCAATGTCTAACTTGACCTAGAAACCCAAAATTCTAGTGTTATTGTGGACCTATGCTAAGGATTGACCTAATTCTACACAACCTAAAGATCACCTAAGCAAAAGTAATCAAAATTCATCACAAAATTATGGAATAAATCCATAGGGGAGCTAAAATCCTAATCTAACTATCCTAAAAAGAATGACCTAAAAATATGAAGGAAACTAGCTAAACAAAATTCTACAAAACCATGTATCAACATAAAAGAATTAAAAAGCCATTAAAAGAGAAAATACACAAAAAATATTAAAAATGCATGAAATGCAAATATCTTGATTTTATAATTTTCTAGACATTAACATGAAATGGGAGAAAAAATCCCCATGCAAAAATCATTAATTTCCTATTTATTATAATTTTTCAAAGATTAATGAAAAATGGAGAAAAAGAAATTAAAATGGGAAGACATTGGTGCAGATAGCAAGTATATTCAGTTCAAAATGCAGATGGGCTCAAAATGGGGGTGCAATTAGTATAAGCGCTAGGCCCAAAATTCAATCAGAAATTAAATCAAAAATATAAAGAAAATGAAAAAGAAACGGTGCAGAAAGTAACCCAATATAGTATAAAAACCAATGGGCCATGAATTGGGGATGGGGATATCAACTGAGCCCAATTCCGCTTTTAATGAAACGATGCGTTTCATGGTCTTCAGATTTTCCCTCTTCTAGCGCAATTGAATCTCAACCCTTGGATCTCCCACTCATTCAATGAGTCTAACATGATCTGATGGCCACGCCTTCTTCTTCTTCCTCCAGCTAGGGTTCTAACTGAAACATCCATGGAAGCAGAGCTTCAAGCTCCATCTTCATCAAACTCGAACCTCATCAAATCTCCATGAAATATTGAAATTCAAAACCCTAACCTGCCCAGAATTTCACCTTGAATCTAACCATGGCCTTGAAATCAATTGAAACATCCTAAATCTCCAAACTCGATCCAAGATCAAAGAGATTCTCAAACATCAACTTCAACAATTCTTGCAATTAATTACTTCAGATTGATCACCAACTCACACTGATTGATTCTTGATATCTAATTCATGCTATAGCTCACCATATCTTGAGTTCTTGGTCCAAACAAAAATGGTGCCATCCACAGAAACCTCACCAATTGCTCTCAAACTTCTCAGAATCCATCTCCTATTGGTCTCTAACCGTTCTAACCTAACAATTCTTGCTAATAATGCCTAAATCATGGTGTAGAAGAAAAGTTACTAACCTGTTGAATCTTGATTAACAGATGGTGTAAACCTTCACTTCAAGCCTTCAAACTCTTCAGAATCGATCCTTGAATGATGATCTTGCTTCTGTTTGCAAAAGTTTTGATGGAGAATGCTTGAATCTCAAAATTCGATGGTGACTTGCAATCTTGAAAATCCAAATGCCAACTCTTCAAATCTCCATGGTTTTGCTCTCAAATTGGTCTGCACAACTTCACTATGATCAGAGGAATGTGTTTAGATTGAAAGAATGAATGGAATTGAATCAGAATGTGGATTTTGCTTTCAACTTGCAATGGAAGCAAGTGAAATGGCTAACTCTCTCTTCTCTCCAATCTTACACCAACCTTGCATCTGAGCAAGTTCTATACATTATATAGAGTGGTTTAGAATCATCTAGAACCATCTGGAACCATCCCATGAGAAATTGGGATTCTCATGTCATGAGTTTATGAATTCACTTCTTCTCACATATCATCTCATGACATAGCTCTTGCAGCAACTTGCCTTATCTTGAAATTCTCCCTAAATGAGATATAGGATGTGTTAAGATACTTAGCAAGCTCATACATTGCCTTTCCTTATGTTTTGCATTTGAACCTGAAGATGTAAGCAACCAATTTCCAAAGCAGCCCCATGATCTAGGCTTCAAATCAAAATTGTGGCTGAACCATTGTTTTTAGAATGTCTTTTAGAGTCAAAATGACCTATTATATGCCATGGTTTGGATGTGTAACTTGGGATTTCCAATTTCCAATTTGAACTTATTTAACTTATGCCTCCATTTTAGGTCATTTTCACCACTTTTTGCTACAAGCCTCTACAACATCTCATGACTTCCCTACTAGCCTTAAAACATCATTCTAAGCAAGTTTGATGCTGAAGATTTTTCCATTTGAAGCTTGGAAATAGGAGATATGGCCTTATGCTTGAAATGACCTATAATATCCAAATGACCAAAATGCCCTTGACTTGTCAAAGCCATAACTTGAGTTCTACAAATCCTATCAAGGACTTCTAGTACTCTCTAGAAAGCTAAGAAGATGAGGAACAACATTCATGTTGATCAAAAGTTCATAGGAATCATCCTTCTTGGGAAAACGTTGGATGCAAGTTGGGTGACTTTCAAGGACCCAGATTCACATACCTCAGATGACCTGTAACTTATCAAAGTCATAACTTGAGCTCTACAGATCCTATCAAGGACTTCTAGTACTCAAATTAAAGCTAAGAATAAGCTCTACAACATTCATGTTATGGGAAAGATGAGATGACAATCACATCTTGAGCTAAACTGCCTTGAAGATAGGGATCAAACTAGGGGATTTTACACTGTCAAGCCTTAGAAACCCTAGCTTAAAACTTCTCAAAATCCTCAATCATGATGAGTTGGTCTAGGAATTATCCTTATAGCATCTCAATGCATCAATCGATGATCACATGGCTCTTGGATTAGGTCTCAACCCTCTCCAAATCATCAGTTGACCTAGGGTTGACCCAGTCAAACCCTAATTCCACCACTCATGGTTGAATCTTCTGAATTCTTGTGCAATGACCTCTTTGGGCTTCATGATGGCTTTCAAGACATCTCATAAGCTCTATAAAAGCTTCAAGTCCATCCTCATAGCCTCAAAATCATCTGAGGGGCTCCCACAACTCTCAAGTTATGAGGCACACAACCTTGGTTTCAACCAATCTCTCTGAGGATCTCTTAACTTTTCTGACAAAGGTATCAACCTTTGAACATCTGAATAACCTTCTTGGCTAGCTTCAAGGTCTTGTATAGCTCTTGATTGGTAATCATACCTCTTGATCTACTGCACCCATATCAATGAGAAGCAGATTATCATGCTAGTGAACACAAGCTAGGTACATAAATGTTGGTCAAATTTTGGGGTGCAACAGCTGCCCCTATTCAAACGGCTTGAACCTGATTGGGTGAGGCGAACGACTCTCAGCCAATCGAGGTGCGAGACGGTTGAATACCGAAAAAACCCGGAAATTTGCCAACTGCACAAGTACACGGTACTCTGATGGGAACAAGTCTTCGAAAACTGAAATAGTAGCTGCACGACAACTAGCGAGAGAATTGGTCACACGGCAACCAGTAATACATGGTCGATCATGCCATCAGGCATCACGATTCCTCGGGACTCATCAGGTTGATCATGCCATCAGGCATTCAAAGAAAATTGTCGGGCATCAGCCGAACTTCATCAGGTCAACAATCATGTTGATCATGCCGTCAGGCATTCGAAGAAAACTGTCGGGCATCAGCCGGACTTCATCAGCAAGTCGGGAATGGAATTCTTGGTCAATCATGAACCAAATGGGAATATCCAAACCTCTGCCGTCAGGCACTCCGCATCAGCTAAGAGAACTGCTTCATTAACACGGTCGGACTTCAATCATGAAGTCTTCAGGGGAAGTCTCAACTTTGCCGTTCGGAAACCTGCTGGGGATGACGCATCTCCGCTGGGGATTCTGGAGAACTATCAAGTAACTCCGCTTCGGGGATCCAGAAATCATTCTGGACGAATCAACTCTGCTGAGGACTTCAAGAATCATCTTGGACAAATAACTCTGTCGGCGACTTCAAGAATCATCTTGAACCGATAACCATGCTGGAGCTTTCAGGGATCATCCTGAGCAAACACTCTGTCGGGGACTCTAAGTATCACCTTGAGCAACCACTCTGGCGACTGCACTGGGGATCTTAAGAATCATCTTAAGCAAACGACCCTTCTGGGGAATTCAAGAATCATCTTGAACCGAAGAGTTCGCTGGGGACTTCAAGAATCATCTTGAGCAAGCGGCTTCGTTGGGGAGATTTCAGGAATCATCCTGAGAAATCGATTCTGCGGCGGAACACCTGCAAAACAAGAATGGTAACAACCTAGATCATATGCTTCGGCAATGGCGCAATGCTCCACACGGTGGAAATGCTATGCGTTTATGATAAATGTTATGCAGTCATGCAAAATGATGCGATCCCGTTAGCAAAATAAATGCTGAAGGGAGAATCCTCCTGTCAAGGAGAAAGAACTACTCAGATAGAGGAATCATCCTGCTGAGGAGCACAAGGTCACGCCAATCTCAATTGGACTCCGCAGGGGACACAACTTCAGTTGACTGCCGCAGGGGGACGAAGCTCTACGAGAACCTGGACCTGCTGAGGGAAAGCGATATCAATCGCGGGAATAGACTGCACGGCCTTCACGGCTACTTCCCTGGGAATAACGACTCCGGCGGGGAAGTGCGGCATCAGCTATTTCACACTCTACTGGGGAAAACCAATCATGGTCTGAGCAGCTTCTAAGGACTCGGCTCTCTTGGGTATCTGCAAACTCGGCTGAGGAAGGAGAAATCATTCTACTTCGCTGGAGAGTACGGCTCCGTGGGGAATCTCAATTCCGTTGGAGAAGAAGGAATCATCCGGCTTCGGGGGAGAGTACGACTCTGGTGGGGAATCTCAATTCCGCTGGAGACTTCAGTCTGGACTATCAATTGCTGCACACTTCAGTATGACTCAACTGAGGAGATGACATTCTTTCAGGACGCATCTGGTTGGGGAGAGAATCTTCTCGGCCCGGGGAGACATATCAATGCTCACGATCTCGGGTTCAGACTCTGCGGGGAGAGGCTGCTGAACTTTGCTGGAGAAAGAGGACTCATCCTGCTTGGGGATACGCACGGCGCACTGCCTGGAATATGCTACACCTGTAACAACACAAACAAACAGACAAGATACCCTTCTCAAAGGGACCTATCAAGGTTATTATCTCGTGACAATGTTTAAGTAATTCATTGTTTCAACAATCAGTGACCTAGGCCAGTAAGTTTATGTATGCGCATTTTATCAAAAACATCAGCGTTCTTTTTCACAAACAAAACAGATAAATGCTAAACAGGCAAACAGAATTGCTGAATAGTATGCATTTTATTGATAACGAACCCCTGAATGGGTAAAAAAATGTTTTACAACAGGTGCAAGCTCCTGGAATGAGGAAGCCGCGCAAAAATAAAACATAAATACACATCAGTATATACAAATGTCGGCAACGAGGCGTAGACGAACACCATGAGTTGATCCCTCTATGACCCACTCGACTTCGATACTTCTCCGACGCTTCAGCTTCAGAAGAGATTGATTCAGATGAACGGCCCTCAGGTCTTCCAAACCACTAAACAATGAAAGTCCACACGCGGAACGCAGTCATTTGCTTTTTCAAATCCCTAACTTTTGCGTGAACCGCCCTTTGCGGGTTTTCAGTTCACCGGGATACCCTTTTTTGCCAAAGTCGCCCATCCGGGTTTTCGACTTTGCGGGTGTACATCTTTTCAGTTTATATCCCTAATTTTTGCCCGAACCTTTTTCATTTTTTATGGTTCGCCGGGATGCCCCTTTTTTGCCTGGACTCTCTTTTTTCTGTCCAGCGGGTCGCTTTCAAGCAAAGTATTTTTTAGCTGCGTCCGCGTTCACCGGGGATGAAAAATCTTCACCATCTATCGTGGATAACAACAAAGCTCCTCCCGAGAAGACCTTGCTGACGACGTACGGACCTTCGTAATTGGGGGTCCACTTGCCCCGGTGATCGGAGTGTGGAGAAAGAATCTTCTTCAGGACGAGATCACCCGTCTGAAAGCTTCTAGGACACACCTTCTTATCATAAGCTTTCTTCATTCGGCTTTGGTACAGACGGCCAAACGCAATCGATGCTAGCCTCTTCTCGTCCATTAGGCTGAGTTGGTTCAGTCGGTTCGTAATCCTTTCTGCCTCGTCGAGTTTCACATCAACCAAAACTCGCAAAGAAGGGATCTCCACTTCTAACGGTAGGACTGCTTCCATACCGTACACCAAGGAGAAAGGAGTTGCCCCGGTCGACGTACGTACCATCGTACGATAACCGTGTAGTGCAAATGGCAGCATCTCGTGCCAATCTTTATAGGTCACAACCATCTTCTAAACAATCTTCTTTATGTTCTTATTGGCCGCTTCAACGGCGCCATTCATCTTTGGCCGGTAAGGAGATCAGTTGTGGTGTTCAATCTTGAAACTCTGGCACATCTCCTTCATCATCTTGTTATTCAGATTCGAACCATTATCAGTAATGATCCGCTCGGGAATTCCGTAATGACAGATGATATCCCTCTTTATGAATTTAGTCACCACCTGCTTGGTCACATTAGCATACGCCGCTGCCTCCACCCACTTGGTGAAGTAGTCGATGGCTACTAGAATGAAGCGATGACCGTTAGATGCAGTGGGCTCGATCTTGCCTATCATGTCGATGCCCCACATGGAGAACGGCCACGGGGAGGACATGACATTTAACGGGCACGGCGGCACGTGAATTTTATCAGCATAAATCTGGCATTTATGACATCTCTTCATGAATTTAAAACAATCTGATTCCATCGTCAGCCAGTAGTATCCTGCTCTCAGGATCTTCCTCGTCATAGCATGCCCGCCGGCGTGCGTACCAAATGTGCCTTCATGGACTTCTTCCATGAGCATACTCGCCTCTTTCTCATCTACACATCTGAGTAGCACGAGATCGTGGTTTCTTTTATACAACACTCCGTCAGGATTGAGATAGAAATTTCCAGATAGCCTCCTCAGAGTCTTCTTATCCTGGGTTGATGCTCCCTCAGGATACTCCTTAGTCATAAGGAAGGTCTGGATGTCATGGAACCATGGCTTGCCGTCGGCGGCTTCCTCGATTGCAAAGACGAATACAGGTCTATCAAGACGAGAAAGGACAATTCTTGGAGCCTCATTCCAAAAATTGACTTTATACATTGAAGCCAACGTGGCTAGGGCATCAGCCATTTGATTCTCCGCTCTGGGCACATGATGGAGTTCCACTCGATCAAAGAACGGAAGTAGCCTTCTGGCATAATTCATATACGACACCAAATTCGATTGGTGAGTCTCCCACTCCCCTTTAATCTGGTTGATCACGAGCGCCGAATCACCATATACATCTAGGTTCTTGATTCTCAAATCAATTGCCTCTTCTAGACCCATGATGCATGCTTCGTACTCCGCCTCATTATTGGTGACCGGAAACGTCAGTCTCGCAGTGAACGGGATGTGGGATCCGTGAGGAGTCATGATGATCGCTCCGATACCACTTCCGTAAGAATTAACCGCCCCATCGAATATCAATTTCCACTGGGATTTCCGGTCTGGCCCCTCGTCGGGAAACGGCTCATCACAATCCTTTGCTTTGAGAAACATGATATCCTCATCAGGGAATTCAAATTTCATCGGCTGGTAATCCTCGATCGACTGTTCGGCAAGGTAATCAGACAATACGCTACCCTTGATGGCCTTCTGGGAAACGTACTGAATATCATATTTCGTCAACACCATTTGCTATCTGGCAATCCTGCCCGAAAGAGCCTGCTTCTCGAAGACGTACTTGATCGGATCCATCTTCGAAATTAGCATGGTGGTGTGATTGAGCATGTACTGTCGTAAACGTTTGGCAGCCCAGGCTAGTGCACAACACGTCTTCTCCAACATCGAGTAGCGAGATTCACAGTCCGTGAACTTTTTACTCAAATAGTAAATGGCATGCTCCTTTCTGCCCGTCTCGTCGTGCTGACCGAGAACACACCCCATACTATTCTCAAGAACTGTCAAGTACATGATTAAGGGTCGTCCGGCCACTGGGGGTATCAAGATTGGAGGTTCCTGAAGATACTTCTTTATCTTGTCGAATGCCTTAAGGCAATCCTCATTCCAGGTAATCGCCTGATCTTTCTTTAAAAGCTTGAACATCGGTTCACACGTGGCCGTGAGCTGAGAGATAAACCTTGCAATGTAGTTTATTCTGCCCAGGAAACCACGAACTTCTTTTTCTGTTTTTGGCACTGGCATTTCTTGTATGGCTTTTATTTTCGCAGGATCAACCTCGATGCCTCTTTCGCTCACGATAAACCCCAGTAACTTTCCGGACCGTACTCCGAAAGTACATTTGTTAGGATTCAGCCTCAACCTGAACTTCTTAAGCCTCTAAAAAAGCTTCAGCAAATTGACCAGATGTCCCTCCTCCGTTTGGGACTTCGCAATCATGTCATCAACATAGACTTCAATCTCATGATGAATCATGTCATGGAACAAAGTTACCATTGCTCGTTGGTAAGTGGCCCCTACGTTGTTCAGACCGAAAGGCATTACCTTGTAGCAAAATGTTCCTTAGGGAGTGATAAACGTCGTTTTCTCCATGTCCTCCGGCGCCATCTTGATCTGGTTGTAACCGGAGAAGCCATCCATGAACGAAAACACGGAGAACTGGGTTGTGTTGTCGACCAACACATCAATATGAGGCAGCGGGAAATCATCTTTAAGGCTCGCCCTATTCAAATCCCGATAATCGACGCACATTCGCACCTTACCGTCCTTCTTCGGTACAGGCACTATGTTGGCGACCCATGGAGGGTAAGTAGTGACCGCTAAGAAGCCAGCATCAAGCTGCTTTTGCACTTCTTCTTTGATCTTAACGACCATATCTGGTCTCGTCCTCCTAAGCTTCTGCTTGACGGGAGGGCAATCTTCTCGCAACGGCAAGTGGTGGACCACGATGTCCGTGTCAAGTCCTGGCATATCTTCGTATGACCAAGCAAAGACGTCACTATACTCTCTTAGCATCTCGACCAACCTCTGCTTGACATCACTCTGCAGCGCAGCCCCTATCCTGACATTTCTGACGAGTTCTTCAGAACCCAAATTCACGATCTCAATCTCCTCTTCATGAGGCAGAATAACTTTCTCCTCTTGTTTCAACAAGCGGGCCAATTCTTCAGGAAGGTCTTCGTCTTCATCAATCTCTTCTTCGGCTTGATAGATCGGGCAATCGAAGTCGAAGTGAGCCGTAAAAGGTCCAGAGTCGATGTCATCTGTTATGTGGATCCTGCAATAACAAGGGTTAAGTTTAAAACAAGGATGCGTAGGTTAGCACAAACTCCATTGCCATTTTACTGTTTTTCAAAACAAATATAAAACAGGAATAACAGAGATCATAATATTTGAATACGAAGAAAACGCCTTTGATTTATTAACAAAATGCATGTACATAATCCAACAAGGCCCTGACAATAAAACCACTATGCCCCGGGTAGGACATAGGGTTGTACAATGATTGGAAAAAGTAAATCATTACTCTTCGCTTGTCATCTGGATGATATCCTTGACTGACCAATTGTTGAGGCCCTCGCCTAGCTTGCTTGGCTGGATCCAAGAGTCGAGGTCACAGTCGCTATCCCCGCTGTCTTCAGACGCTGCGTTGATGCTTTTGAATATTACTCCGCCACGGGTAAACTGGATCGGCCCTTTACCTCGAGACGCACTGCTAGACGAAGAAGAAGCTTCAGCTCCAGGAGAATATCCCAACCCAAACTTATCCTGCTTGTTGGGTATCTCCAAAATTCGACCCCAACCTGGGGTAGACCCGGCTTGGACAATGGCTCGAGTTTCCTTGAACGAGGAGAGAGTCATCTCTTGCTTTTCGGTGACCACAGGAGCTACGTCCTTCACTTTGACAGCTTCGAACGCTTGGCATAGACTCTCATGGATTTCGCCATTCATCTCCACATACTTGAAGGACGACAAATGGCTCACCATTATGTCTTACTCGCCACAAACGGTTACGATGCTTCCTCCGACAGCATATTTGAGCTTCTGGTGCAACGTGGAGGTCACGGCACCAGCAACATGGATCCACGGTCGGCCCAAGAGACAACTGTAGGCAGGCATGATGTCCATAATATAAAAGACCGCGTTGAACGTTTCCGGACCGACTTGAATCGGCAGGTCACCTCCCCGAAAATGTGGCGTTTAGTTCCATCGAACGCTTTCACAACCAGATCACTGGGTGTGCAGATCACTCCACGAGTATCCAACTTCATTAATGCCTTCTTCGGAAGAACATTAAGCGACGAACCCGTGTCCACCAATACGTGCGACATAATCGTGCCCCTACACTCTATCGAGATGTGCAGGGCGCTATTGTGATTCCTCCCTTTGGGCGTTAGCTCTAGGTCTGTGAACCCTAGCCCATTTCCAGCATTTACGTGGGCTACAACCTCTTCTAGCTGATTCACCGATATTTCTTGCGGTACATAGGCGGCGTTCAACACCTTCAGCAGCTCATTACGGTGTGCTTCAGAACACAACAATAAGTTCAGAATGGAAATCTTCGAGGGCGTCCGATGGAGATGATCTACAATCTTGTAGTCACTCTTTTTAATTAACCGCATGAACTCCTCGGCATCTTTAACAAGCAAGTCTCTTTTTACCCCACACGGGGCCTCTTCAACGACTTTACTTTTCCCTTTATCGGCCGCATCGGCTCTGACCGCTTTATCCGCCACGGCCTCTGGTGGTGCAAATACTCTCCCGCTGCGAGTGATACCACTGACTCCCGCAAGGTTCTCCACAGTCGACCCATACGGTTCTAGCTCCAACCTCTGTCCGTTGCAATAGACTTCAGCCCCATAATGCCACGGAACGGCGTTAGTGCTCTCGAAGGGTATTGGCCCAGCTTTTGTGATAGTAATTGTGGGCGGTCTGGGCGCAAAAATAGTTATTGGCCGGCGAGGGATGGTGATGGTGGCGACTTCATCAGCCTGCTTCAGCACTACCTCTCCTGATCCACTTTCAGCCCTCCGGCTAAACTGCAGAATCCCTTCAGTCATCAGACTTTGAATTCCTTCTACCAACTGCTCACATCCATCAGAACGTGTGGCACAATCCATACATAGCTCTCCGCAACCTGGAAAGAACCCTCTTTTCAACAACTTAGCTTTGATGAAGCTAAGCGGCGTCTTCAGATCTTTGACGTCAATCAACAAATCTGCACTCTCTTCTTCGATAATGGCGTTCACACCACCTCCCCTATGATTCGGCATAGGATTCTTCGTGACATTAGGCACATTATAGGAGAAGTTAATGATCTTGGCATCTACCATATCCTGCACCTTATGCTTGAAGGCTTTGCAGTTCTCGATTGTGTGGCCCGGAGCCCCTGAGTGGAAATCACAAGTGGCATTGGCGTCGTACCCTGGCGGAGGTGCCCCTGTCAAGGGAGCCATCGTCCTCTTCTGGATCAACTGTAGCTGAAGCAAAGTCTGCAAGAGTTGCGCGTATGACATGGGCGGTGCCTCGAAGTGACGGTTTGCCAAAGATGTCCGATTCTGGTACTTTCTGTATCCCTGTTGATTCGGTTGCTGCTGCTGCTGCTGCTGCGGAGCTGCCGAGATATTTATACTGGCCACCTGCTGATGAGGCCCTTTTCCCTTCCTTCGAGCGTTGGTCACAGCGCTCGTCTCTCCTTCTCGCCTTTTGCCAGCATAAGGCTTTTTTCCTCCTCCTCCGGCTGAGGATGACTCACCTTGAATTTTCCCGATCTTGATCCCATTCTCGACGTGCTCACCCATGATAATGAGATCTGAGAACTTCCCCGACATACCACTGACTAACTTTTCATAGTAAACTCCTAGGAGGGTGGCTACGAACATCTGCACGAGCTCACGTTCAACCATCGGCGGCTGAACCCTGGCTGCCAACTCACGCCACCGCTGGGCGTATTCCTTAAACCCTTCATTGTTCCTCTGCGACAGGTTCTGCAGCTAGACTCGGTTCGGGGCCAAGTCGCTATTGTATTGGTAGTGGTGCACAAATGCTTCAGCAAGATCCTTCCATGTGCGCACACTGGTGGGCTCCAGACCCATGTACCACTCAAGGGATGGCCCGAAAAGACTGTCTTGGAAGAAGTGCATCAGCAACTTCTCGTCTTCGGAATGGGCAGACATCTTCCTGTAGTATGATCTCAGGTGGACACGAGGGCAAGTGGTGCCCTTATATTTTTCAAAGTCGGGTACCTTGAACTTAGGAGGCACCTTGAAATCAGCAATTAATCCCAGCTTGGACATATCAACGCCCAAAGTATTCTGATTTTCGATATCTCTCATCTTATCTTCCAGTGCCTTGAATCTAAGCCGCGCTTCAGGATTCAGCTCCCCTTCAGCACCTCTCTGAGAGAACACATCGTCCTGACGATCCTCTAGCCATGGCTGAGGCACAAACAGATTCCCGACGCCTGCATTGCCGTTGCCCGACCCGATATTGACATTAACTCCCAGACTCCCATTACCGATGCCCGTCGTATTGAGTCCGATGTTGGCCATCACATTGCCATTAGCACTGCCGTTACCTCCGGTCACGGGAACACCATTCTGCGGAGTTTCAACTAGTGGAGGAGTAGGCACGTTCCCACCGTGGAGCACGCCGTTATCAACCCTGGAAATCAAAGGCTGGACCAAAGTTCTGAGCTGATCCTGACCATTGGCGACCGCTTGCATGAGCTCCATGAAGCGATCCATCCTTTCGCGGAGTTCCTGAACATCAGTTTGCACTTGCTCCATGATCCTGGTGTGATTAGCTCTAGTAGGATAGCGGTGAATTGGTCTCTGATCAATCCTGGAACCACCGGAAACCACCTGGGACAACCTGTAAAAACCTGTGACAACCTGTTAAACACATAAGGGTTAGGAAAAACAACAAAATGCTCGTCATGCAAATGCATGCGTGTGTCTGTGTGTTAGGGAGATTTCCCCCGATCCTAGTGTCTGAGTGCCAGTGCTGATAATAAGAAGAAGTCTGAGTCCAATCATGGAAACAACAATCTCATATATAAAGAAAGCCTATCAAGGCAGTACATAGCATCAGCGAGTACAAGATGAATCAATAACGTGACCTTAGCCAACAAGCCTGGTGATGGTCAGCATACAACAATGATCAAAACAAAAGGAATACAAAATAGTCAAGTACGACCACGGGCGCGATACTCTTCTAACAACTCCTTCGTTTCTGGATGATCAGGAAGAGTGAGTAACCCCTCGACGAGTAACTCCCTTTGCACAATGGTATACTGAAGACCTTCGACCGAACCTTCCCATGCTCCTTCGCCGAAGCAATCTTCTAACTTCCGTTTCTTGGACTCAAACGTCAGCTTGTGCTCCTTCAGGTTAGCGAGAGCTTTGTTGAGCTGGCCTTCGGCGGCGTATCTGCGAGCGGTTTCTTCATCAAACCTCTTCTTACTGTCCTTCACCTGGGCTTCCAGCTTGGAGATCTGTAGCATCAGCTTATCCTCCCGCTCTTTCCTGGTGGCCAGGGAAGCCTTCCGGTGCTGGTTGAACTTGGATATCCTCCGATATGCCTCGTCCAAGTGCTGCTTCTTCGTAGCCAGTACGTCGTTGACAGCTTTGAAGTCTCGACCCATGCGCTCACGCTCGATTATCTGCTTAGTCAGGTCTGTCCCCAGCCGGTTCACCAGCTCTGTCTGCCTTTTGAAAGAATGAACGACTTCGTTCCTCTCGCTTCGAAGCTGAGCCAATTCCTTTTCCAGTTCCTCATTTGCCCGCTTCAATTCATCTCGCTCAGCCAACACCTGATTATGCTGCTGAATGGGCACAGTAGTGAGCTCTTCAATCATTGGAGGGATTTCTGGCTTGGCATGAGGAAACGGCATCCCTATAGCATTTGCCCTGGCTTTGATCCAAGTCACGTACGGAGGGTAGGCTTGATTGTTGCTTTTTCCCAGCAATGGTTTTCCTCGCTTACTGATACCATTCCAAGCGCGCTGAAGCTTGGATAACAGATCCCCTTCCAGAAGACCAGTGAGGTACAGAGATTCCTGCACCTCTTCATCCTTCGGCGGGCTTCTCAAAGCATACGCGAACTGTCGAACCAGCAACGATGGATTGTAGTTTATACAGCCCTTCCTGCCTGTCAAAGGCACATTTGGAAACCCGCTGCAACTGAAGATCACCTCAGTACCCAACCTATCTCTGTCGAACCAGTCAATATCCTCTGCAGATAAACTCATCAGACACTCGGACCACTCAGCTGTGGCTGCAGACGAGACAAAAGGACCCTTCCTGGGCAAATGACTATCAAGCCATTTATAAAGCAAGGGTACGCAGCATGAGACATTCTTGCCCCTCCTGTTCTTGTTTTTGTAGTGGATAGAATGGTAGACATCTCCGATCAAGGTAGGGACTGGATTCTCTGAAGCAAAGATGTGAAACGCATCAAAGTCTACAAAATCGGGCATATTAGGGAACATAATGATGCCATATATGCACAGAGCGAGGATGGCATTGAACGCGACCCAACATCCGTCTTTCCCACTAGAAACTGCAAGGAGAACCCGGGAACCTTGTTCGAACTAGTCAACACTAACTCGGAGGCATCCAGATGAAGCGACGGAGCTAAACCAGCCAGATCAGGCTCAGCATCCATGTGAACAAAAGGCATTTGCCTCTTGATAGGCACACCTAGCAAATCAGCATACTCTTCCAGCGTGGGTGCGAGAACAAAATCCTGGAAAGTGAAACATCTCAACGGAGGGTCGTAGAACTGCAGCAGAGCGTGCAACCCATTCAACTCGAACGCAGAAGGTTTATGAACCAAACTGAGCAACCTGCCGTAAGATTTTCTGAACTCATCCCTCACAGAATCATCTGCTAAAGCTATCAAACCAGTCAGCTTAACCACATCAGGGGCAGGGAACTTGTAAGCCACAATCTTCCTCAGAGAGCCCATAACAATACAATAGGAGGCAAGAAATCCTGGATCGGGGAAAACGGTACCTGCAACACAGACACACGTTAATGAAATGCAAATGAGTATGCAAACTAATGCAAAATGCAATCATGCAATAGGAGACCAAGGCAACTGCTGTGGAGATTTTGTATCGACAAAACCATAATCTTGCTCTATCAAGAACAACCACTGCATCTGATAAGAAGAAATCCCTGGTATCGGGCCACAAATCTGCTCTGTCAAGAACCACCATCTGATAGGGCTATACACATAGGATCATAATTCTGCTCTGTCAAGAACAAATTTCTGATAATAAGGACCTCTGATGTAGGACCAAGAAATCTGCTCTGTCAAACATACAGCTGCTGATGAGATCTTCAGACCCCAATCAAAAATCTGCTCCATCAAGAACAAACATACATCTGCTGATGAGATCTTCAGACCCCGATCAAAAATCTCAGTCATAAACCCGCTCTGTCAAGAACAAGTACACATCCGATGATAAGATCCTCTGATCAAAACCTGCTCTATCAAGAACAATCATATATCTGCAGATGAGAACCTCCGGTACCAACAAAACTGGTTCACTGTCAAGAAAACCAGGTAGTCTGAAGGTCAAGGTCTCCTGCAATAAACCCAACCCTGCTCATAGGTATGGACCTAAACTGACTCAAGTTCGGCATCCTATGCGTTCATCAGCGTCACAGACATTCAAGAGGGGTGATACGATACCCAGAAGGTGTGGCATCACCAGCTCATGAAGCGGCCTCACTCGGCTGAATCACAAATGATCGGTCCCCAGAGTCGACAATCCACCAAACCAGCAACCGTCTTAACCCAATGGGTTGAAAGAGAAGCCAACCGGGAGAACCTCGTCTGAGCGTGGATTTCATGAGACACTAGTGCCTGCAAAGCAAGCACGCACCCACTAATTTCCACAACTAATGCTATGGTGCACTCAAGCCTAGGTCTGGCTTCTCACTCATCAGAATGCCCCTCCCACAACAGCATAGATAATCATATCATACTGAAAATAAAATGCGGGAAATAAAGTGCGAGAAGTAAAATGCGATAAATAAACGCAACCCAACAAGTAATCATACAAGCGCTAGGATTGACTCTCACAGGGGAACCGGAGAACCAGAGATTATGGGTTCGATCCCCAACAGAGTCGCCAGGCGTCGCTTATGCGAAAATAAGGTTCCGGTACAACAGAAGAGTCACCATCTTTCGTTATTTATCCCTCAGAACGGGAAAGGAAACGATCGGAAAAACCTGACGAAAAAAGGGTAAGACAAGGTCGTCGTAACCATTGTCTGGGTTCGAGAGTCGGTTACGCAAGGGGAAGGTATTAGCACCCCTCACGTCCGTCGTACTCGACGGGATCCACGCTTGTTGTGTTTACTTGGACGGGTTGGTTTTATCTATCTACCTATCGAGGTTGGCTTAAAAAGAAAAGAAAAATGACTCGGCAAAGCATCGCGCTTTATGCCTACGTATTCTCATCAGAGAACGAGAAATCAGAGTCAACGTAGTTCGACCTACGACGGGTTATGGGGGAGGTAGCTCGCCAATACATCAGTATTGTGCCTACGTACTCTCAACAGGTATGAGAGATCAGAGCTTACGTAGTTCGGGAAACTACGTGTTATTTCCTGTCTTTTACGAAAGAAATGTTTTTTATTGTGTTTGCAATTTCAATCGCACTAGAGACTATGACCTGAGAGTGAATGTGTCGCATGTCACCCAAAGGGTACCATACTAAACATCCATACTGTGGAAAAGAAACTCTCCCACAATCCTTTCTCAGATAGCTTAAGGCTCGTAACGTACGAAAGAAATCATTCATGATTACTGTATCTTAAACTGTTTTAAGATGAGAAGAGAACAGGCCCAACTAGGAGGGAGACTATCAAGTCCTACTGTTGTCATGCCAAGGATTCATCCTATGGTTGAGGTTTGAATAGGGAACTCCTAGAAGTTTTCATGCATAGGTTTCAACCTAAAGTTCTATCATCACTTCCTTATCAAAGGAAATGAGAGTCCTAAGGGATCATGTCAATGATACACAGAAACAGATAAAGCATCAGCTTAAACAGTAAACAGTGAACGACTGTAAAATGCATGCAATGCAAGTGAGGGAGGAAATGTGTGTGGGGCATCAGCCTCCACAAGCTCATCTCAACCTCAAGCCAGAATGAATAACAGTAATCATACTGAAGTAAAACATGCTATCAAGCAAAATACAATAAACTGCAATCATACAGAAGAAATGAAATAAAATGCCATCAGGCAAACAAACCACATGGGCAAGGGAGCTGGGCTCTACCGAATACCCGCAAGCAAAGCCACACAGTAACAATACAAGCAGAGGGAGCAACTCAACCTCTAGTGCAATCATGCTCCTAGATTCTACTTAGTCTAGATATGGACTTATTCTAATGCATCAAGCAAGTCAAACAAAACATATCAATATAGAAAAGAAAAAGATAAGAAAGCAGATCAACTCCTCTCTCAACTTTAAGCTTCAGCTCCTTAATAAGCTCCACCTTCAGGCTTCACTGTTAACCACAAGTATCAACTTGATCCCTTCAGGGTCTCCAAGTATCAAAGTAAGTATCAACTTCCTTTTTTCTTCAAGCTTCAGCTCTTCAGAATCAATCTCCAATCACTTAGAAGTATCAACTTCATCCTTCAATCTTTTCTTCAAGCCTCAGCCTCTCATTCAGTCTTTACTGGATCTTCATGGGGTCTTCAAGTAGCAACTTGCTCTTGTTGCTCTTCAAGCTTCAGCTGGAATGGCAATGCCCAAGGATTCATCCTCTTCCACATTCTTCAATGAAGTCTTCATCTTCAAACTCAAGCTCAACATCTCTCAAGGTACTCAAACTAGAGGAAATCACTTAACTGGATAAGCTGGGTGTTAAACTGCTTATTGACCACCAAAGGTGACCTATAAGGGTTCAACATCAAAGGAATGGTTCCCTCAAAAGTTCTACTTCCTAGGTACAATCACTTATCCCTCCAAAGGAGAGAGGTGAATACCATGGAAGGACTTTGAATCATAGGGAGGAATGGAGGTGAAAGATACCATCCATGTTTAAGAAAGAAGTTAACTAGGTCTAAACTCTTCCTAATCCCTAACCCTAAAACAACAACAAAACAAACAAGATCAAGCCCTAAAGCTCCTCACTCAATCTCCAAGTCTTCTACTATACTCCTCAATGCTCCTCAAAGCAAAACCAAGCTCTCCAAGCCCACAAAGCAAAGCAAACAAAAATACAAGCCCACAAGGGCAACACAAACAATCATCAACTACAAAAATCATCTAAAAATAGTATACTACTATATTAAAATCTAATATAATTCCTAAGGAATCCTATATACCTACCCTTAATACCCCATATGCCCCAATATCTAACTTGACCTAGAAACCCAAAATTCTAGTGTTATTGTGGACCTATGCTAAGGATTGACCTAATTCTACACAACCTAAAGATCACCTAAGCAAAACTAATCAAAATTCATCACAAAATTATGGAATAAATCCAGAGGGGAGCTAAAATCCTAATCTAACTATCCTAAAAAGAATGGCCTAAAAATATGAAGGAAATTAGCTAAACAAAATTCTACAAAACCATGTATCAACATAAAAGAATTAAAAAGCCATTAAAAGAGAAAATACACAAAAAATATTAAAAATGCATGAAATGCAAATATCTTGATTTTATAATTTTCTAGACATTAACATGAAATGGGAGAAAAAATCCCCATGCAAAAATCATTAATTTCCTATTTATTATGATTTTTCAAAGATTAATGAAAAATGGAGAAAAAGAAATTAAAATGGGAAGACATTGGTGCAGATAGCAAGTATATTCAGTTCAATATGCAGATGGGCTCAAAATGGGGGTGCAATTAGTATAAGCGCTAGGCCCAAAATTCAATCAGAAATTAAATCAAAAATATAAAGAGAATGAAAAAGAAACGGTGCAGAAAGTAACCCAATATAGTACAAAAACCAATGGGCCATGAATTGGGGGTGGGGATATCAACTGAGCCCAATTCCCCTTTTAATGAAACGATGCGTTTCATGGTCTTCAGATTTTCCCTCTTCTAGCGAAATTGAATCACAGCCCTTGGATCTCCCACTCAGTCAATGAGTCTAACATGATCTGATGGCCACGCCTTCTTCTTCTTCCTCCAGCTAGGGTTCTAAGTGAAACATCCATGGAAGCAGAGCTTCAAGCTCCATCTTCATCAAACTCGAACCTCATCAAATCTCCATGAAACATTGAAATTCAAAACCCTAACCTGCCCAGAATTTCACCCTGAATCTAACCATGGCCTTGAAATCAATTGAAACATCCTAAATCTCCAAACTCGATCCAAGATCAAAGAGATGCTCAAACATCAACTTCAACAATTCTTGCAATTAATTACTTCAGATTGATCACCAACTCACACTGAATGATTCTTGATATCTAATTCATGCTATAGCTCACCATATCTTGAGTTCTTGGTCCAAACAAAAATGGTGCCATCCACTGAAACCTCACCAATTGCTCTCAAACTTCTCAGAATCCATCTCCTATTGGTCTCTAACCGTTCTAACCTAACAATTCTTGCTAATAATGCCTAAATCATGGTGTAGAAGAAAAGTTACTAACCTGTTGAATCTTGATTAACAGATGGTGTAAACCTTCACTTCAAGCCTTCAAACTCTTCAGAATCGATCCTTGAATGATGATCTTGCTTCTGTTTGCAATCTTGAAAATCCAAATGCCAACTCTTCAAATCTCCATGGTTTTGCTCTCAAATTGGTATGCACAGCTTCACTATGATCAGAGGAATGTGTTTAGATTGAAAGAATGAATGGAATTGAATCAGAATGTGGATTTTGCTTTCAACTTGCAATGGAAGCAAGTGAAATGGCTAACTCTCTCTTCTCTCCAATCTTACACCAACCTTGCATCTGAGCAAGTTCTATACATTATATAGAGTGATTTAGAATCATCTAGAACCATATGGAACCATCCCATGAGAAATTGGGATTCTCATGTCATGAGTTTATGAATTCACTTCTTCTCACATATCATCTCATGACATAGCTCTTGCAGCAACTTACCTTAGCTTGAAATTCTCCCTAAATGAGATATAGGATGTGTTAAGATACTTAGCAAGCTCATACATTGCCTTTCCTTATGTTTTGCATTTGAACCTTAAGATGCAAGCAACCGATTTCCAAAGCAGCCCCATGATCTAGGCTTCAAATCAAAATTGTGGCTGAACCATTGTTTTTAGAATGTCTTTTAGAGTCAAAATGACCTATTATATGCCATGGTTTGGATGTGTAACTTGGGATTTCCAATTTCCAATTTGAACTTATTTAACTTATGCCTCCATTTTAGGTCATTTTCACCACTTTTTGCTACAAGCCTCTTCAACATCTCATGACCTCCCTACTAGCCTTAAAACATCATTCTAAGAAAGTTTGATACTGAAGATTTTTCCATTTGAAGCTTGGAAATAGGAGATATGGCCTTATGCTTGAAATGACCTATA
Source organism: Lathyrus sativus (assembly GCA_963859935.3). Taxonomy (NCBI): domain Eukaryota; kingdom Viridiplantae; phylum Streptophyta; class Magnoliopsida; order Fabales; family Fabaceae; genus Lathyrus; species Lathyrus sativus. The sequence goes on along the minus strand of OZ012736.1, from coordinate 113,577,682 downwards.
ATATCCAAATGACCAAAATGCCCTTGACTTGTCAAAGCCATAACTTGAGTTCTACAAATCCTATCAAGGACTTCTAGTACTCTCTAGAAAGCTACGAAGATGAGGAACAACATTCATGTTGACCAAAAGTTCATAGGAATCATCCTTCTTGGGAAAAAGTTGGATGCAAGTTGGGTGACTTTCAAGGACCCAGATTCACATACCTCAGATGACCTGTTACTTATCAAAGTCATAACTTGAGCTCTACAGATCCTATAAAGGACTTCTAGTACTCAAATTAAAGCTAAGAACAAGCTCTACAACATTCATGTCGTGGGAAATATGAGATGAGAATCACATCTTGAGCTAAACTGCCTTGAAGATAGGGATCAAACTAGGGGATTTTACACTGTCAAGCCTTAGAAACCCTAGCTTAAAACTTCTCAAACTCCTCAATCATGATGAGTTGGTCTAGGAATTATCCTTATAGAATCTCAATTCATCAATCCATGATCACATGGCTCTTGGATTAGGTCTCAACCCTCTCCAAATCATCAGTTGACCTAGGGTTGACCCAGTCAAACCCTAATTCCACCACTCATGGTTGAGTCTTCTGAATTCTTGTGCAATGACCTCTCTAGGCTTCATGATGGCTTTGAAGACATCTAATAAGCTCTCTCAAAGCTTCAAGTCCATCCTCATAGCCTCAGAATCATCTGAGGGGCTCCCACAACTCTCAAGTTATGAGGCACACAACCTTGGTTTCAACCAATCTCTTTGAGGATCTCTTAACTTTTCTGACAAAGGTATCAACCTTTGAACATCTAAATAACCTTCTTGGCTAGCTTCAAGGTCTTGTATAGCTCTTGATTGGTAATCATACCTCTTGATCTACTGCACCCATATCAATGAGAAGCAGATGATCATGCTAGTGAACACAAGCTAGGTACATAAATGTTGGTCAAATTTTGGGGTGCAACAACGGGCATCCTCAGGAAATCAGAATACTCTTCCCGAGTCGGCATCAACTGGTAATCCGAAAAAGTGAAACAATGGTACAACGGATCATAGAACTGAACAAGGGTCTCCAACAACCCTCCTTTCATCTTGAGTTCGAGAAAACGAAAGACTTCCCCATTTTTTGTTGTGAAGGCATAACGGTTCTCGATGAGATCTGCTAGTTCTCTCAAGCTTTCAATGTTAGGACTCTGGAAAGTGTACTCCGATACTTATCTTTTGAAATCCATGGTTACAATACCTGAGAAATAAAATTGAGTTTCTTGAGATGAATAAAGAAAGAATGCAATGCAAGATGAGTAGGACTTCATGGGATCCCAACTATTTATAAACATTGTGGTAAAAGAAACGTTTTTATTAATTTTGAAACGGAATACAAATAATTGCTTTTAAAAGTCCCAAATAAAAGCTAAATAAAAGCTAGTAAAGACACTAAAGAAGTTTCAAATTATGCTGCTTGAGCTGCTCTTCTAATTGCGTCTTCTCGCGGATAAGGTTGTCCACAATCAGCTTCCAGATAGTGCATTGTGGGTCGGAGAAAAATAAATCCTCCATGACTTTCCATTACTTGCAGAGGAGTAATTCTTCATCCTTTAACTGTAGCTGCTTCTGGAGTTCCTCTTTCTCTTTCTGGAGTTTGTCAATCTCTGCAACAAACACTTGATACTTGTTCTTCCATGACTCTAACTCTTGTTGCGACTTCTTCCAAGCAACCTCTAACTTCTCAGTTTCGGACATAAAGACATAAGTGGGCTCCCTTCTCGGAGGTATAGGGTCTTAACGAGAATAAGGCATCCTCAGCTTGATTGCCCTGTCTCTTACCCATTGGAGATACGGTTCTAGAGATACACAATTAGGCCTTCCTAGACTTTTCCTCCCCTTCTTGTACACACTACGCCATGCATCCAGAATCTTTCCTCGAAGCTCCACATCATTGTTGACGAAAATACTCTCTACATGGGCACTCTTAGGAGGTCCCTTCAACGGGTATCCCAACTGTCGACGAGCTAAAACGGGATTGTAGCTGATTCCTCCATCGAAACTGAGCAATGGTACATTAGCAAAGTTACCACAACTATCAATGATTAATACCCCATCATATACTTGGTTGTACCAATCAATGTTAGAATGGGTCAATGCCATAACCCTCGGAGACCAAAGCTCTTTGCCAATGTTCGTAAAAGAGCTAGACTTTGGCAAGCGCGAAATAAACCACTTGTAAAGTAAGGGTACACAACAAGTAATCATTCCTCCACCACGAAAGTTTCAGAGATGTATAGAGTGATACGTATTACCCAACAGAGTTGGCACTGGGTTGTTCTTCATAAAGATCTTGAATGCTTTGAGATCGATGAAACCTTCAAAACTGGAAAATAGGGACATCCCATAAACAAGTAAGGCGAAAATTGCCTCAAATGGAGCTTTATTAGAATAATCAGCATAAAATAAAGCCTTCTCGACTAGGAAACCTGTCTTTAAACCAAGAATTCCATCCTTAGTAACTATGTTGGCTTTGACGTCAGCTACCTTTAAACGGAGGGCCTTAGCAATATCTTTCTCATTAGGGTCCTTTCCAAGAAGGGAAAAGGAGATTCTTCTAGGATAGGTAGACCAACCAAAAAGGAGCACTCTTCCAACGTAGGTAACAACTGAAAATCCGAAAAGGTGAAACAATGATAAAGAGGATCATAAAACTGTAGTAGAGTGGCAAGAAGTCCTTCATTCACTGAGCGACCCAACAAAGATATCAGCTTCCCATATTTGTTCTTGAATTCCTCTTGATCCTTGATAAGGCCCCACAACTTCTTTAGGTCGTCCAATTTGGGACTCTTAAAAGTATATTTCACAGTGCGTCTTTCATTTGAAGTCATTGTGACCTACAATGTTCAAAAGTGAATCCCATGAAGTCCAATGCAGAATGATGTTATGTGAATGCAGCAAACACGAGTATTCACAAAGATAAACAAACAAAAGGGAACCCTGGGTTTTCAACGAGCATGGAGCCAAGGTATACCCAGTCCCAAAGGTTGTGGACTAAAAGTTGTTTTTACCTGCAGAGCAAGGTTCTAAGGGGACTCAAAATCATCAGCCCATCTTTCGGATATTATCAATTTCCCAATCACTCAAGGATTAATAATATTCTCAAGAGAACTTCTTTTGAGTGTAGCTTCACATAGCACTATTTCGGGAGTACTCCCTCATAGTCCCGCACTACGTCCTAATAAAGGCCAAAGTAGGGTTAAAGTAACTACGGTCCTCAATATCATAGGCTCCAAGGTCAAAAATAGTGAGTGTCTTCACGATTACTCGTTCAACAGTACTATCTCGAGAGGGCCTCAATTGAGCGGGATTCTCGATTTGACTTAGTCGGGATTCAACTCCCTATAAGCCTCGTCGAATATATCACCATCCTATCTTAATTTTTCTCAAGTTCGGGTGTAGAACTTTATCTCACCTCTCAAGGATAACAACCCAAAAAGACACAAGAGAAAGTATACAAATAAACAATTAATCAAGCAAGCAGATATATAAAGCAGTAAACAGATAAAATAAGATAGGGAAACCCACTAGAGGTGTCCCCAGTGAAGTCGCCATTTCTGTCGCGGTGAAATTTGGATACCAAACTATTGATTAGTTTGAATCTTTAATTCATTTGCAACCGAACTTTGATTTGTCCAAAGGAAGGGATAAAGATCAAAATTCCCATAATGCAATGCAAATGCAAGGTTTAGAGAGTTATAGGTTCGGGGGGTTGGTTAAACTTAGGGAAGGTGCTAGCATCCTAAATTTCTGTAGTACTCTACAGGAACCTCTTGTTTTATGTTTGTTTATTGCTAAGTGTTTATCTGCTTAAAGGTTGAAAGACCTAGGGCTTTATTTCTAAGTATACTCGATAAGACGTCGCATCTTATGCCTACATATCCTTACGGGAGTGGAATCAGAGTATCTGTAGTTCCCCTAAAGGGTTGGAGGAGTTCTTTGATTGTGGTCAAAGTTCCTACGGGTTTAGGGTAGTTGATTGATTGATTTTAGGAGAAAAGGTGTGTTATCATTTTAAGGGAGATTTAACCGCCACAGATTGTAGGAATGTAGTCTTTGCATCGTCTTAAGAGAAGGGCTTAAGTACTCGGATAGGGATCGACGAGGTACGCCTCCATTTCTTTTAAGGAAAAGTTCCTACGAATTGACTGTATTAATGTGGGGTGGAGATTTTATCTCGCTTAAGATGATTTGGCATCTTTCTCTAATGTGTTTGAATATTGAATTGAGTTGTTGAAGGTTTGTTCTAAGTTGTAAATATAATGGTCCTTCCTATGGGGTATGATCTAACTTGATTGATCAACTTGAATGTGATCAAGGAATCGTAGGGGAGAATGATGCAAATGATGTGCACTACACACAAGTGTTGACTCATGTGTAGGTTTTTCCTTTGGACGGAATGCGAGGCGGAAATATAGATACGATAATGTAAATTACTATAAAGTAAATTGCGGAAATAAAAGAAGGCAAATAAGTAAAGCATATATGTACGCATGAAAGCGCTGAGAGTGAGTGTGTCGTGAGGTGTAAGCGCGCACGATTGAATTGGTCTTACGATGTTTGATTGATTTTAAGCGAGGTTGATTTTATTTTAAAAGTGAATTGATTTTTAGGAAAAAAAGTTAATTATTAAGATTGATTTTATAAAATTGGTTTTAGGAGAAATGTTGGATCCGTTTCAAGTGAGATGAAATTAAGAGAGAATTATATGTTTGGGTGAATCGATTTTATGAAAAGGTTATTATAGTTATTACTAGTGAGATTGATTTTAAGGGGAGATTATATTAGATGAAATTCTAAGTTTGTTAAACAAAATGCTATTATGATTTAATTTTATTATCTAAGACAACTTAAATGAAATGATTATTTAAATAAAGTTTATTATAAAGGATTAATTATAAAATATAAGAGTTGTCTTTATTATTTATTCCTAAAAGAAAATTGATGTTAATTAGATAAAATGGCGATTAGAGATGAGTTATAAAAGGTTTTCTCTTTTATTTTATAAAAAAACATACTAATTAATAAAATGCTATTTTTAAAAGGATTAATTAATTGTTTGGCAAAATAATTTTAGGTGAATAGAAAGATTTTTCTTAAAAAAACTAATTATTAAGAAAAAAAAGTTGATTTGAAATAGTTAAACAAAATAGTGGAATAAACAAATTATTAAATAAAATAAGATAATTAAACTTAAGAAATTACGTAATTAAATGAAACTGGTTATTAAGAAAAATATTAGTCATTTTTAAATGGTTATAATAAAAGTTATTAGTTTAATTAGGGTTGATTAATAATCAGATCAAGGATTAATTGGTTAATTAAGAGTTAATTAGGGTGCTTGGTGGTGTGATATTGTGTTTGTGTTGTGAATAGCAATTTTAATCAACAGTAACAACAAACGAAAGGTGATAGACACGTAAATGGCGGAAAAACCCTGGTTCCCAAATCCCCCGTCCTCTCCCCTCGATCGCTTTGTTCTTCCTCGATTTTCCTCTCACCCGATCCTTCATCATTTCCCCATTTCTTGTACCTGAAACATAAAATGCAACATGAATAGTTCCACAATTTCAAACATGTATAACAGTTTACCACAAGTTAGTGGCAATGGCGGAGGTGGTGGTCGCCGGTGTTGATGCAAATGGATTTGAAGGGATGTAATCGGCGGCTTCGTGAAAGAGTTATGAGGAGGGTTTCGCTTCGGTTTCTCCAGCGATGGTTTGGTGAAGGGATTCCGGCGACGGTTTAAAGAAAGGTAAGTCTCTCTCTTATATTTAGGTTTTTCGAAATGGCTCTGTGACGACTGAGGTTTCCGCGATAGCTTCCTCCCCTTTTTCGTTTTCACTCTTCTCTTTATATAGGAAAACATCTTGAATGCTGATTGAATTTGATTTGGGGTTTCCTATCTAGGATGAATCAGATTTGAAAACATTCCTAAATCGTCTGATTGCTATAATGACTTATCAAATCTCTGATTTTGTGATTTAATTGAAATTGGATTTGATTTGGTCCCTTCTGAATCGAATCTTTGGTGAATATTCTCTAGCAGTTATTGATTCTGAGTGTGACTTGGCAGGTGTGGAAAGCAAACGTCTTGGGCCAAAAGATGGATTAGAAGCCCAAAGGGGGGGAGACTTCGTGCTTGGTGCGCCTGCTGGAGAACCTTCACGAAAAAAAACTGGTGATGCAGGGTATTATCTTTCCAAGCTCAATCTCTATTCCTCTGGTTTTTTTCAAAATGAATCGTATCTGAACATTTCTTTTTTCATGTGTTTGGTGATGATGTTTGGAGTAACGCGTTTGTGCACGTCGTTGTCCTCGTCTTGGTTATCCTTGTCTGTGCTAGTTGGCGAAGCAGACTGCGAAAGGGGGCTTGTGATTGCATGTGCACTTTCAAAGGCAAGCTCTGTGGTGCTTGCAACTTTTAGGTGTAGAGAAAGCATCTGGTTTGTGCTTTTGGTAATGAGATGAGTTGGTAAGCTACGTCTTTCTCTTATAAAATTCTTTAGTAGCAATAGCGACTCATGGAACTTCGTAGATGGTTGTTCCCTATAATAACTATTCGAAACATGGTTATACAGGTTTATTGGATCCATTCTCTATACTTTCCTTCTCAGGATTAGAAGCTTCAAAAGCTGACAGCTTAAATCTATGGCAGCACTAAGGAAGTTGCGAACATTTCCAAGATACTGATAGGCGGGAAAAGGCCGGGAATCCCAGGAAAAATGAATGTACTGGTACTTTACTAGACATATTCTCTCTAGTTTGAACACTTATGCTTTTTGAGCCTGAGCTTTTTTTTATGGCCATTATCAGTGTGTCAAAGCAGCTCTCTTATCTCTTGAATTGAATGGCAAGAAACACAGCTTTGTCTCGTGAACTTCGCTTCTTCAGGGTTGGCAGGCCTTCCAACGATAACGACATCAATAGCATCCTGATTTTCGGTCTTAGCGGCCTTAGCAGCAAGAAGAATCACATGCTCTAACCGTCTGTTCATGGATCATCAAGTTTCGTAGGTATAAGTTACTTTTACATTAGTGATCGAAACCTTGTTTTTTTCAATTGGTTCTGGTGCCCTTGACTGCATTTGATTATTGGTTGCATTTCACATCATCAATGTTCACTTGGTTGATCTGAGGTTGTATTAACAGCCGTGGCTTTCTGGTTGGTGTAACTGTTGGTTTGGAGACTCATGGCGGGTGGTGACTGTAGGATATCTGCTGCAGATTCACGACACAAGTATTACTGTGTTGCACCCCAAAATTTGACCAACCGGGGCTCGTATTTGGTCCTATGTTTCGACGCATAATCGCATTCGCATCTGCATATCGCATACAGTGCATTTTTCATTTGTTGGATTTTATCAGGGATCGCAGCTCCCGTCTCGTGTTTCAGGTGTTTTTGATCAGTAGAATTGATTTTTGGGTTATTTCGGTGCCCGTTTATTTTTACCGATTATTGTTGTGTCGTTCGGTGCTCATTTTGTCCCTCTGGGAATTATTGTGATTTTTCTGGATTTTATTAGCATTTTTTAGGGTTTAATAGAATTTTTGATATTTTTAATTCTTTTTAAATCATTTTTTAGCATATTAATAGATTTAATTCATTTTTAGAATATATTAGATTTTAAATAGATTTTTAGGATTTAATGGATTTTTTAAGATAATATAGAACTTTCTAGGATATTAATTGAGTTTTGAATATATTAGATATTAAATGACTTTGATAGAAATATATGGTTTTTCTTTTAATAGAGAAATAGATAGAATTTTTCTTATTAATAAATAGTTTTGTTAATAGAAATTAATATGTTTTAATTTTAAATGCTATAGAGTAATATAGATTTTCTTTTAGACTAGTTAAATTTTTGAATATATTTTAGATATAGAATTAATAGATTTTTCTCCTTTTATAGATCTTAAATCATTTGTGAATAATATAGAATTTTTTTTAGAGGTTTATTAGAATTTTTTAATTAGGGTTAATAGAATTTAAATAAATAATAGTCTTTTTTTAGATTTTAATATAGAATATTATTAGAATAATTTTCAGATTAGTAGATATTAGGGATTTTCTTTTTAGAGTATTATTAGTTTAGTTAGAATAATAATCAGATTTTAATAAGGTCTAATCATTGCCATTAATCCATTTTTGAGTCATTATTGTGCAGGTTTTTGAAGTTTTTTCGTGTGGGCCCAATCTCATTTTCGCAGCCCAATAGTCCAGAAATGGTCCCAGTCTGTCCAAGTTTCCAGCGTCTTCTAGAGAGATCCAGAGAAATCCAGAAAATCTCAGCAATATAAATATACCCAGACGACACGTGTTGAAGCAGAGAGGCCCCACCTTTTCACCTCACATCACGCCACGTATACTCTCTCTCAGCCACAACCCTCCACACGTGGAGGCCATGCGCTCCACTTCTCCACCAGCTGCCACCACGTGTAAGCCCCAGAACCTTCGCCGGTAATCGCCACCGGCCGGCCTGCATGGCCGGCGGCAACCGTCCCTCGCCGGAAACCCACCACAATCCCAGAAACCTCTCAACTTCATCCCTGACCTTCATTCATCTTCCCCATCCAACTTCCGGCCACCACCAACCCTTCACCGGAGAACTCAAACTCTCCAGAATCCGGCCAAGGTTCATCATCCACCACCGATCTCAACAGTTTTCATCTCCCTTCTCCTTCAATCTCGTCCTCTCCCAAAACTCACCGAAAACGAGGAAAATTCATCGTCAAGCTTCAAACAACCATCATCAGTGTCCATCCTTCATCACGAATCCACAAGGTTCATGTATTCTCCAGATTCAACCGTCTAATGACCTTCAGCAGAGAACCTCCTCCTTCAATCATCTCCCAGAATCAACAATCCCCTTCGTCCTCCATCATCAACATCCACGAACGCTCATCAACAAGATCCTCATCCAGATCTTCACATCCTCATCGTCTTGTTTTCCAGAATCCATCAACAATCATCAAGTTTTCCATATATATTTCTCAGATCCGTGCGAATCATCCATCAAGAACCAATTCCAGAAAGTAGCAATAATCACCATCAACAGAACTCATCAAGTTTCCAGAAGCTCTCTTCAACCACCTTCATCAAGATCGCAAGGTGCATCGTTTCCAGAAAGTGACTCATCTTCGTCCAAAGATCTCCAAACATCAATCATCAGCAGAGATCAACACTAAATGTCCAGAACTGCCCCAAAATCTCCATCAAAGATCGTCTCGAAGACGTCAGGGGAAGGGAATTCTTGTTTCTAGATTGTGATCAGATTACAGTTTGATTTTGTTCCTTGTTGAGAGGATGGTGAAACGAGAATTGGAATGAAAGAGACTGAGAGTGAAGCTGAAGGAGTTTGGACGGAGGAGAGGGAGAGGCTGAGAGTGAAGAGGGAGGCTTTGGCGGCGGCGCTAAAGGAGAGGAAGAAGCGTTAGGGTTTCAGGGTGAAGGAAGGAAGAAGAGAATGGGCCTCAGGCCCAATCAGTTTTTGGCACACGTACACGCCCCCGTTTTTGGCTGAGACTGGGCTGGGCCCAGCGAAATCAGTGTGTCTCAACGCCCCAGCACACTCAGTTACACCCCCCTATGGTTTTTTTTTCTGAAACCTTCATTGGGCTGGGCCCTGCAGTTTTTTTATTTTATTTTTCTGCAACCCCCCTGTATTAGATACACCCCCCAGCCCCTTTATTTTCCTTCTTCATTTTATTTTTTTTATTTTTTACTTGTTATACAAAAAAAAAAAAGAGAAAGAAGTGAAAAGAGAAAATATATTGAAAAAAAAATAGAAAAGAAGTGAAAAAAATACGTTTGAGAAAATAGAAAAGAAAAAGAAGTGAAAAGAAATATTATAAAAAAAAAAAATAGAAAAAGAAATGAAAAAGAAAATATGAAAAAATATTAAAAGAAAGGAAAAGGAAATATGTTTGAAAAATAGAAGAAAAATAAGAAAAGAAAAGGAGAAAAATATTTGGAGAAATATGAAAATATGTTAAAGAGAAAAGGAGAAAAAAGAGAAAAAATATTAAAAGTAGGTTTAATATTTTTAAAGCATTTTCTTTTAGGATACTTTCATAGAGATTATTTTCCGACTTTCAGGATAATTAGAGGCCCATTTGTTAGGGGGCTATTTCCATTCGATTTTTTAGGATAGAATAGGATAGTGTTCTTAGGAGATTTATTTCAGTATTCAACCCATTGTAATCATTTTTTCAGAGATTAATAAAACGAGATTTGAGCTGTGGTCCGATAGTAGCCGAACTACAGCTGCTCTGATTCTTCGTACCAGGCGAAGATATGTAGGCATAGGATGCGATATCCTAGCGAGCACACTAACGACTGACCTTTTGTTCTCTCGCGGCTGTGCGATCGAGACTTTCCCGCTGACGATTAATTGAGTACCCTTTTTCTCTCTTGCCCGAGTGCATTTGAGACTCAGCCATAGTTGTGACCATAGGTTCCCGACCCTGTGAAACCGGTTGTTTTTCTCACTGCTGTGTGAGAATGTTTGTTTAGCCGTAGTTAGTCTGAACTACGTAAGGCTCTGATCTTCCATCCAGTGGAAGTACGTAGGCACAAGACGCGAGGTCTTGGCGAGCCAATTTTCCCCGTAGTCCCGAACTACGTTGACTCTGACTTTCTCTCTTGAGAATACGTAGGCATAGAGTGCGACGCTCTATCGAGTCAATTCCCTTCCGTTTAGATTTAGCAGCCGTAGATAAGATTGTTTTGCATCCAGTAGACAACCCAAGCAAGCGTGGATCCCGTCGAGTACGACGGACGTGAGGGGTGCTAATACCTTCCCCTTGCGTAACCGACTCCCGAACCCAGGCTATGGTTGCGATGACCATACCTTTTCCCCGTTTTTTGCGAGGTTTACTTCGAGCGTTTCCTTTCCCTCCCGTGGGATAAATAACGCACGGTGGCGACTCTTCTGTCAGCCGGCGCCGATTTTCGCAGTAGCGACAGCTGGCGACTCTGCTGGGGAATGCGATAGTTCCCCATGCATGTGGGATCCAACGTCCCCTAAGAGAGAGTCAATCCTAGCGCTTGTTTGCTTGTCTATTTTGGGCTTATTTATCGATATTATCTGTTGCTGTTGGGGTGTTACGGGTGTTCTATGATTGAGATAAGTCGGACCTGGGCTCGAGTATGAGTATACACCTAGATATAGTTGCGGAGAAGTAGTAGACGAACCTGTCTGCTGAGCAGGCGCAGTTCCCTACGAAAATTCGCACTCGGACGAGGTTCTCGCAGAGGTGCTCCTTTCCGGTCCTGAGGATCTGAGGGGAGTCCAGACGTGAGGATTGTCGACTCTGGGAACCGATCAATTGGAAGTCAGCTAAGTGAGGCCTCTTCATGAGATGACGATGCCACTCCTTCTGGGAATCGTATCATTCCTCATGAAAGTCTGTGACGCTGACGACCGCATAGGATGCCGTACCTTGTCAGATATAGGTCCATACCTGTGAGTGGGGGGGGGGGGGGTTTTATTTGCAGGAAACTTGACTTCCAACCTACCCGTTATTCTGGTCTTCTTTTCAGAGAACGTCTCCGTCAGCAGCGCAGCAGTATTCAGATTTTGTGTGGGGGCTGTGGTCCCATTGTTTGCTGCATTTTGCATATCATATGCATATCAGTGTTGCATTGCATATCATCCTCCAGCTAGCCAGAGTTCTGATCCAGCCTTTGTTTCCTGAAGGTGATTACCCGGAGTTTGGATTGAGCAGCTGTTGATTGTCAGAAGACCTACCCAGGGGTTGAGTAGATTTGAGCAGAATCAAGTGTCGAAGTCAACTGAAGACTATTGGTAGCCATGTCTGAAGGCAATTTCCAGTCTCCTAACACCTTGACAGGGTTCACTATGGCGTCCAACCCTCTGTATGATTCCATGGAAGATTCCCCGCAAGTGAACAACGTTGCTGCAGACCAAGTTGTACAGCCTTCTGTTGAGAACCGAGATCGACATGAGCAGTTTGTTGCCCAGAATGAGCGTCCTCCTCCTGTCAACAATCAAGGTGTTGCTTTCCCTGTGATGAATTACCGAAGAGATATTCCAGCAGCTGGGATGGTAGATCCAAGAGCCCTTGACGATGGTAGAAGACTCCGAGAGTTGGAAGAGCAAATGAAAGCTTTGAAAGCCAAAGATGCTGTCAACCTGGATGCTGTAGGCATGTGTTTGGTTCCTGACCTGGTGTTGCCTTACAAGTTCAAAGTGCTGAAATTTGAGAAGTACACGGGAGATAGCTGTCCAAAGCTGCATTTGATGATGTTTTGTCGAAGAATGACTGCGTTTGCGCGAGATGATAAGTTGATGATCCATTGCTTTCAAGATAGTCTGACTGGGGCATCTTTGAGGTGGTATATGCAGTTAGAGAGGAATCAGATTCAGTCATGGATGGATTTAGCCAGAGCTTTTCTGAAGCAGTACGATTATAACCTAGACATTGCTCCTTATCGCATGCATTTGCAAGAGTTGTCTCAAGAGATCAATGAACCGATCAGGAAGTATGCTCAGAGATGGAGAGAATTTGCTGCTAGAGTGCGTCCCCCACTGTTAGACCAAGAGCTGGCAAGCATGTTTGTGGATTCCCTACAATATCCGTACTTCAAAAGATTGCTCGGAATTCCGGCAAGTTTCTCTGACGTGGTAGCATTAGGAGAACGCCTTGAGTATTCCATAAGAATGGGGAAAATTCAGATTACTTCATATGATCAAGCTGGTGAAACTGAATACCCTTGTGACTATCAGAGTGAAGAAGAAGTTGTGATCAATTCAGTCATGCCAAAGGTTGAATATCCTCGAAGCGAATCAGTGAATTTTGTTGGTTCATCATCTTATCAGAGATCAGTACCTCCCGTGGCTTGTTATACTGAACAGACAGCCGTGCCTGGGGCACTCTATCAGGAATCTTATGTCGCTTCCATTGCAAATCAGCGAACTCGTGGCCGAGGTTATCAGAATCAGCGTCAGAATCAGAACAGACCTCGCAACAACTTGGAACGAAGGAATGCTCCTTTTCACCCAGTGCCGATGCCGTACAGCCAGCTGCTACCATCTTTGATCCAGAGTTCTTTGGTGGAACCTAAAGCTCTTAAGCCAGTTCCAGAACCTTACCCTCCTGGGTACAATCCCCACGTTCAGTGTGGTTATCATGGTGGCTCTCCGGGGCATTCAACCGAAGATTGTAAAGCATTTCAGGCGAAGGTACAGCAGTTGATTGATCAGGATCGCATTTCCTTTCGAGAAGGATTTCTGTTTGTTCATCCCTAACCGCTCAGCTGTCTAAGCTCGTAGACTCGGAAGGGTGTTCCCCAGCAAAAGCCAGTGATTCAGACAGGCAGGCGCCTCAGCATTTGTAGTTCTCAAGCTTTTACCATTTGCATTTGTAGTTTCTTTTCTGTTAGTTACTACCTGCTTTTAACATTGTATGTTTTGAATGGTGATAATAATACAGTGACTATGCATTTTTCTGAATTAGTCATGTCGCTGTCGCTCATTTATTGCATTGCACTGGCACTTGCATTTTATTCACTCCATTTTTTCGCTGTGACTAGCAAAGTTAGGAGGGAGGATGACGAAACTGAAACTCATAACCGATGATCATATGCTTTCAGATAAGACCGTACCGATGACGTACAAGGCATTGTTTCAAATTCCCCAAACACTGGAGATATAAGGAGTTAGTCCCTTGTTAACCACTTCGAGCCAGGAAGTAGAAGTTTTTTCGGACTTATAAACCCTCACATCTTAACCCGGGGCAGGGTAGTTGTCAGTTAGCTTGACCGAGCATTCAAGTCTTATAGAGGAGTGTTGTCTTTCAAGGACCAATCAGTTTACACCTTTCAAGAGGTCAAACCTCACCAATCAGGAGTGAGACAGTTACAATCCTTTCGGAGCAATCAAGACAACCAGTGTCACACGACTTTGTTCCAAAAGAAAGAAATAAGAAAGCCCGCTAAGTAAAAAGAAAGAAAAGCTAGAAAGCTAATACTTAGGCAAAAATCAGGGCATCCCGCTGGGCTTCAAAAGAAATCGAAAAAATCGAAAAGAACTCAAAATGAGTCAGTCCAGGCAAAAATTAGGGAATCAAAAGAATGAAAAAGAGGGATTAAAAAGAAATTTTCCCCAGCAAATCACAAAGTCGTGTACACAGATACCGAAAGCGAAGAAGGAGTAACTGTCACTCCAGAAGAGCATGGTGAATTCCTTAACTGTGGTTCTTACTATTCAACATACTTCTCGAAGAGGCGAGTGCTTGTGCCAGGTTAACTGAACCTTAGGATCGGAGATCATCACGTAGAAGGGGTGGGTACAAATCAAAATTTGAGCCAAATATCCTTTGTTTCACGAACCGTGAACCCGACCACGATACAACCCTTAAAAGACCTAATTGAGGTAGGGTTGTTCTGAAGCGCATTACGATAAGGTTGAGTAACCTGACTCCTTCTTGACTTGCTAGTCACATCTTTGTTGTATTTTCACTGACCATGTAAGCACTGCGTTTGAACTTTGGTTCATTCGTCACTCTCAATCATATGCATGTAAATGAGTGACAGCTCAAATTTTTTCAAAATCTGCATGAGCACTGCATTAAGATTACCATTCGTAGACAGACGATTCTAATTGCAGGTTAGTAGTTGGCATGAAGGAAATTCCACCAGGGAGTAATCAAATAGGACTGAGTAATCCAGCAATCTGAACCAGAATGGTGAATGTTGTGAAGCCTTGTGAATCAGGGGCATTATCTTCCAGTAAGTTCGGAATCATTCAGTCTGAGGACAGGTCCCGAAGTTCCAGTTGAGCAGGGGCAGTTTGTTTGAGAAGCAGTTGATCAGAAGGAGTCTTCTCAAGACCCAATCAGGGGCAATTATGCAGAGCGCTGAGATTTGAAAGCAGATGCTTCCAATGGATAATCAGATCGGGTTGAGTCGCTAGAACGCTCATTCAGGGGCAAGTCATCGCAGAGAATGTTGAAATCAACTGGGTTGTTAGGTGTTTAATTGGAGATTGAATTCTTTTGTCGTACAGATGTCGGGGCAAGTATTCTCGAAGTCGTCTCGTAGCAAGCTGTTCAGAGCAAGTATTCCCAAGAGTTAGATTGGGGCAAGGTGCATTGTACTGGGGCAAGTTGTGCAAGCCAGTCTTTTATCCCCCAGCTGAGTGTACCAGGGGCAAGTCATTCAAACCCGCTTGTTTATCCCCAGCCAGAGTTGAGTATCGGGGAATCATGTCAATACCCTTACAAAAAACCTGAACCTTTCAGATAAGAAGATCTTGTTGTCGTTGGATCATTATCCTGCAGTTTAAACCTGTTGCGTGTCAGTAACCAGTCGTTTCCAAAGTCCAGTCCTCGCCTGGCAAATCGGTAATCAGTTCTCGTCTGGCCTACCCTTCCGTAAGCATCAGTTCCCGTCCTGGTGCAGTTTATTGTAAGCATCAGTTCCCGTCCTGGTGCAGTTTATTGTAAGCAGCAGTTCCCGTCCTGGTGCAGTTTATTGGTAACCAATTCTCGTTTGGTCACCGTTTCTTCAAGTGTTGTATCAGTTCTCGCCTGGTACATGTCATTGCATAACCAGTTCTCGCCTGGTTGTCTATACCTCAGTCTGTTATTCCATTCAGCCTCGTCTGATGTTCAAAAACACAAAAACCAAATCAATTTTCCTAACCTATTTTCCTATCAGTTCTCGCCTGATAGTCTACCTTTGAGTGCTAGTTCTCGTCTAGTATTTCCCATACTTCCACTGTGTACATAATCCATGTTTATTCTAAACCAGCAAAACAAGAAGAACCTAAAGGTATCTGACACAATATTTCCCAATGACTCGCATGTCGTCATGTTCCCTGATACGAAGCTCGACAGATACAGTGCTCCGAGTAATGTTTGAATTCCTTGTGGATGTTGTTAAATCAGAATTGTCGCTCTTCAGCAGATGAAAGTTGCTTATTATCCCCGGAAGAGTCGAGATTGTCTTTTACCCCGTATCAGAGTAGGATCAGGAGTATCTTCAGCAGATTAAGATTGATATCCTTGATAGTAGGAGCATTTCCAGCAGTGTGCTGCGCGTAATCAACCTCAGTTTGGGTCAATCCCCGCAGAGTACAATCAGTTGCCAATGGTTTGAAGAAAGCATCCCCGAGCAGAGTTGTCTTTCTTTCCCCAGTGAAGTCGTCAAGCAGGGTTGCCTTTTCATTTCTCCAGCAGGGCAGTTATCCCCAGCGGATTTGATTTCTCGTTTCCAGCATTTATTTTGCTGAGATGGTTCTGTGACTTCAGGTCATCCCCAGTAGAGTTGACGTTTCCTTCGGCATTTATTTTGCCAAGTGGTTTTCAGACCTGGTGTTCTCTGGCAGCTCGAGCCTGCATTAGCATTTGCATATATAGTCATAGCATTTATACAAGCATATAGCATATCCATGCCGTCTAGGCCTCGCATTTTCAAACAAAACGCATAACATTTACATGTCATATAGGACATCGCATCATTTCAAGCATACGCATGTCGAAACATAGACCAAGATGGTTACCTATTGGATTTCGAATTTGTTCACCTGCAGAGTTGTGTGGTTCAGCTTCTTGTCTTCCCCAGCGGAGTGATTCTTCACATTTGGTTGTTACGTCAGCGTCGAGAAAAAACAACAACAACAACAAAGATTGACACATATCAGACTTCTGAAGCTGCCCCCTTCGTCAAAATAGGTGCCAGGCAGTTCCATTCAGAATTCCCCAGGGGAATTGTCCTCAAGTTCGCAGTGAACTGTGAGTTGACCAGATTTGATCCCATGAGAGAGATGGGAATCAAGGTGTTTGCTTTATGAAGCATTATTTCAATACTTGTGGCGTCACACAGGTGTTGAAAAGGAGAAGAAAATTTTATCAGAAAATTGACCAGTTGTTGCCGTGACAACCAAACTTCAGTTTATTGGAGGCTATTCCTCAAGCAGCTTTGCAGTATATTCTTGCGGTTGGCAAATTTCAGGGTTCCATTTGTATTCAACCGTCATCTACCTTGAATGTTTGAAGGCTGAGTGCTCTTCACCCATTCAGGTCAAAGCCGCTTGAATAGGGGCAGCTGTTGCACCCCAAAATTTGACCAACCGGGGCTCGTATTTGGTCCTATGTTTCGACGCATAATCGCATTCGCATCTGCATATCGCATACAGTGCATTTTTCATTTGTTGGATTTTATCAGGGATCGCAGCTCCCGTCTCGTGTTTCAGGTGTTTTTGATCAGTAGAATTGATTTTTGGGTTATTTCGGTGCCCGTTTATTTTTACCGATTATTGTTGTGTCGTTCGATGCTCATTTTGTCCCTCTGGGAATTATTGTGATTTTTCTGGATTTTATTAGCATTTTTTAGGGTTTAATAGAATTTTTGATATTTTTAATTCTTTTTAAATCATTTTTTTAGCATATTAATAGATTTAATTCATTTTTAGAATATATTAGATTTTAAATAGATTTTTAGGATTTAATGGATTTTTTAAGATAATATAGAACTTTCTAGGATATTAATTGAGTTTTGAATATATTAGATATTAAATGACTTTGATAGAAATATATGGTTTTTCTTTTAATAGAGAAATAGATAGAATTTTTCTTATTAATAAATAGTTTTGTTAATAGAAATTAATATGTTTTAATTTTAAATGCTATAGAGTAATATAGATTTTCTTTTAGACTAGTTAAATTTTTGAATATATTTTAGATATAGAATTAATAGATTTTTCTCCTTTTATAGATCTTAAATCATTTGTGAATAATATAGAATTTTTTTTAGAGGTTTATTAGAATTTTTTAATTAGGGTTAATAGAATTTAAATAAATAATAGTCTTTTTTTAGATTTTAATATAGAATATTATTAGAATAATTTTCAGATTAGTAGATATTAGGGATTTTCTTTTTAGAGTATTATTAGTTTAGTTAATTAGAATAATAATCAGATTTTAATAAGGTCTAATCATTGCCATTAATCCATTTTTGAGTCATTATTGTGCAGGTTTTTGAAGTTTTTTCGTGTGGGCCCAATCTCATTTTCGCAGCCCAATAGTCCAGAAATGGTCCCAGTCTGTCCAAGTTTCCAGCGTCTTCTAGAGAGATCCAGAGAAATCCAGAAAATCTCAGCAATATAAATATACCCAGACGACACGTGTTGAAGCAGAGAGGCCCCACCTTTTCACCTCACATCACGCCACGTATACTCTCTCTCAGCCACATCCCTCCACACGTGGAGGCCATGCGCTCCACTTCTCCACCAGCTGCCACCACGTGTAAGCCCCAGAACCTTCGCCGGTAATCGCCACCGGCCGGCCTGCATGGCCGGCGGCAACCGTCCCTCGCCGGAAACCCACCACAATCCCAGAAACCTCTCAACTTCATCCCTGACCTTCATTCATCTTCCCCATCCAACTTCCGGCCACCACCAACCCTTCACCGGAGAACTCAAACTCTCCAGAATCCGGCCAAGGTTCATCATCCACCACCGATCTCAACAGTTTTCATCTCCCTTCTCCTTCAATCTCGTCCTCTCCCAAAACTCACCGGAAACGAGGAAAATTCATCGTCAAGCTTCAAACAACCATCATCAGTGTCCATCCTTCATCACGAATCCACAAGGTTCATGTATTCTCCAGATTCAACCGTCTAATGACCTTCAGCAGAGAACCTCCTCCTTCAATCATCTCCCAGAATCAACAATCCCCTTCGTCCTCCATCATCAACATCCACGAACGCTCATCAACAAGATCCTCATCCAGATCTTCACATCCTCATCGTCTTGTTTTCCAGAATCCATCAACAATCATCAAGTTTTCCATATATTTTTCTCAGATCCGTGCGAATCATCCATCAAGAACCAATTCCAGAAAGTAGCAATAATCACCATCAACAGAACTCATCAAGTTTCCAGAAGCTCTCTTCAACCACCTTCATCAAGATCGCAAGGTGCATCGTTTCCAGAAAGTGACTCATCTTCGTCCAAAGATCTCCAAACATCAATCATCAGCAGAGATCAACACTAAATGTCCAGAACTGCCCCAAAATCTCCATCAAAGATCGTCTCGAAGACGTCAGGGGAAGGGAATTCTTGTTTCTAGATTGTGATCAGATTACAGTTTGATTTTGTTCCTTGTTGAGAGGATGGTGAAACGAGAATTGGAATGAAAGAGACTGAGAGTGAAGCTGAAGGAGTTTGGACGGAGGAGAGGGAGAGGCTGAGAGTGAACAGGGAGGCTTTGGCGGCGGCGCTAAAGGAGAGGAAGAAGCGTTAGGGTTTCAGGGTGAAGGAAGGAAGAAGAGAATGGGCCTCAGGCCCAATCAGTTTTTGGCACACGTACACGCCCCCGTTTTTGGCTGAGACTGGGCTGGGCCCAGCGAAATCAGTGTGTCTCAACGCCCCAGCACACTCAGTTACACCCCCCTATGGTTTTTTTTTCTGAAACCTTCATTGGGTTGGGCCCTGCAGTTTTTTTATTTTATTTTTCTGCAACCCCCCTGTATTAGATACACCCCCCAGCCCCTTTATTTTCCTTCTTCATTTTATTTTTTTTATTTTTTACTTGTTATACAAAAAAAAAAGAGAAAGAAGTGAAAAGAGAAAATATATTGAAAAAAAAATAGAAAAGAAGTGAAAAAAATACGTTTGAGAAAATAGAAAAGAAAAAGAAGTGAAAAGAAATATTATAAAAAAAAAAAATAGAAAAAGAAATGAAAAAGAAAATATGAAAAAATATTAAAAGAAAGGAAAAGGAAATATGTTTGAAAAATAGAAGGAAAATAAGAAAAGAAAAGGAGAAAAATATTTGGAGAAATATGAAAATATGTTAAAGAGAAAAGGAGAAAAAAGAGAAAAAATATTAAAAGTAGGTTTAATATTTTTAAAGCATTTTCTTTTAGGATACTTTCATAGAGATTATTTTCCGACTTTCAGGATAATTAGAGGCCCATTTGTTAGGGGGCTATTTCCATTCGATTTTTTAGGATAGAATAGGATAGTGTTCTTAGGAGATTTATTTCAGTATTCAACCCATTGTAATCATTTTTTCAGAGATTAATAAAACGAGATTTGAGCTGTGGTCCGATAGTAGCCGAACTACAGCTGCTCTGATTCTTCGTACCAGACGAAGATATGTAGGCATAGGATGCGATATCCTAGCGAGCACACTAACGACTGACCTTTTGTTCTCTCGCGGCTGTGCGATCGAGACTTTCCCGCTGACGATTAATTGAGTACCCTTTTTCTCTCTTGCCCGAGTGCATTTGAGACTCAGCCATAGTTGTGACCATAGGTTCCCGACCCTGTGAAACCAGTTGTTTTTCTCACTGCTGTGTGAGAATGTTTGTTTAGCCGTAGTTAGTCTGAACTACGTAAGGCTCTGATCTTCCATCCAGTGGAAGTACGTAGGCACAAGACGCGAGGTCTTGGCGAGCCAATTTTCCCCGTAGTCCCGAACTACGTTGACTCTGACTTTCTCTCTTGAGAATACGTAGGCATAGAGTGCGACGCTCTATCGAGTCAATTCCCTTCCGTTTAGATTTAGCAGCCGTAGATAAGATTGTTTTGCATCCAGTAGACAACCCAAGCAAGCGTGGATCCCGTCGAGTACGACGGACGTGAGGGGTGCTAATACCTTCCCCTTGCGTAACCGACTCCCGAACCCAGGCTATGGTTGCGATGACCATACCTTTTCCCCGTTTTTTGTGAGGTTTACTTCGAGCGTTTCCTTTCCCTCCCGTGGGATAAATAACGCACGGTGGCGACTCTTCTGTCAGCCGGCGCCGATTTTCGCAGTAGCGACATACTGCTCTTGGATTTCTTCTCGAATTTTGGGTACAACAAGTTAGTCTTACTTTGGGGAATAGACGTGAACCATAACATTGCTTCCATTTGCATCCTCATGATGTTGATGTTAGATTACACTCATCTGCAGAGCAATCACGACTGCCAATAGAATTACAAATCGGATGGTGTCGTTGTCTTCCCCTATGATGTTATTGCTGTTGTTTTGTTATCATGAACAAGCTTCAGACGACTGTGCAGTTGGAGTGGTCGATGTAACGGTAGCTGCTCATTCTAAACTCATGGCCCTTTGGCTTGTGTGTATTATCATGTGGAACAAATTTTACATGTAAGGTCCTATGGTTGTTGTGTCTTGAACTTCAATTCTAGATGTCCTGGTTTGCATCTTTGATACCTAAGTATTGCGCGATGGCATCGGATTCGGAAACATACATGCGATAAGAATAATTCTTCATCATTTTCGTTTTGGAGCAGTTTGTATATAATGGGAGTAACATCATCTTAGGGGGGAAGAATCAAGGCTTCATCCTGGGGAAGAAAAAATGATGCCATAAGAGTGCATTGACCGGGCTGCTGGGTTCGCAAAAAGGCTATCATGAAGAGAAGCTAATGACTCTGCTTTCATATGGTAGGCCTTGTCTAATTGCTGCTTAATTAATGAAAACGGCCTCTGCTAACAACTTCTGTTCTGACTCTTTCGCAGTTGTGACATTGTCGGACGAGTTTTGATTTCTTTCGATGAGCACCCTTGATTCCTGCCGAAGTCGTGGATGATTCTATACAGTCCCTGTGCACTCTGCGTGGATTGCTCTTAGTGAGGAAGATATTGCCGGTAACACCGGCAAACGGTAGCACCTTGTTCAGGCCCCCTTGGTAGCTGGTGCGCTGGGAAGCTGCAGCTAGGAATAGTTCATTTAATAGCTTGTAGGAAGTTTGGATCTTGTAATAGTCATCAAACCATGTATTTGGTAACCATGAGGTGGACTGAATGATAACGCTTTAGTAGACGTGGACCCTCCATTTTGTAACAGACCATCATGTGTCACTTTGAGTTAATGTGTTTTGTATCCCAAATGATGAATCTCGCGCTAAATTTCATAACAAGATAATTCAATTAAGACTTGGACCCATTGACATGATCTGGCCGTTGATCGAATGATCCGTAGCATAGAAAAAGTTAGGATAAAGAAAGTATTCTAAAGGTAATGGTTTGTGAAAAACTATTTGTTACTTGAATTCCAATAAGAACTAAAAAATAACATTATCCCAATTGAACTTTCATGAGTTTGTTAGCTTAAATTTCCTATTTGATCGCAAGTCCATTCCTCTAGATAAATCTCTTGACGTGAGGCGCCTTGTTTTACAGAATAATCAAACGATCTTTTTTGACGATGGCAGTCTTGATACAAAACCAAAGTTATGAAGAATTCCCATAATTACCACTTGTCATGCAGTCCTATTCTTGGAGCCCTTTTGAGGAAGACACGAGATTTCAACTGTCCTGGAACCCTCTTAATAATTTTATTGGTGAGCATGAAAACTGTCTCCACTTGGAATTACTGCAGTTGCACACACTAGTTAGTTATGATGAATAAGCGTACAAAAGCAAAACAACCAGCAAGAAGAGCAATGAGGACGTGGAATCCTATGGTCAAAAATTAGGGTGCAACAGCAGGTGTTGAGTGTTTTATTGGTAATAATGTGACATACTTCTTTTATACCGTATTTTAAATTATACTCTGATAAAATTTATATGTGCCTATATATATATATTATAGTTTTACTTAGGGGTATAGAAGGGGGTGTTACAAACATCATCTTCCTTGAAGTTCATTGAGTGATTATGCATAATTTCAAGTAAGCTCAAGCGCATTTGAAGCTCCAAAAGAGAGACTCCGTTAGGTAACCTTAAAATCCAAATTTCTCTCGTGATATGCATTGGATCCACGCCACTTTTGTTGCATCTGAAGACCTACACTTGGTAGGCAGATTCTAGATAGTTTATTGCTGTGTTTGTTGAGATTTAAGTTTTGAGCATGAACTTTCTCCCGTTCAAATCTCTTATTTTATGCATGATAAGTGAAATATGAGCTTGGATCTGTAACATTCTTGAGTTCCTCTTTAATTTGGCATAAAATTTGGTGTGAATTAATGAAATTTGGAACCTGCAACTCCGGCCTTCTCGCCGGAGAAGACGATCGGAGCTCAGGCTCCGTCGTCTGCTTCGTTTGCAGGCGAGCTGAGGTGGCTTTCCATGTGTGCGCGTTGAATGATTGACTGAGTGAGATAAACGACTTGGATTGTTTGACTATGCTGCCGTGGAAATTGACTTGCCAAGTCAATTAATGAAACGGGGCGTTTTGGCTTGTCTTCTGATTAGTTTAGATTATGGGCTCAATGTGCTATGCGCACTCCCCCTCAATTGAGGCCCATTGGTTTTGCCTGGATTAAATGTTATTTGCCACGCCTTCAATTAATTGTTTTATTTTATTTTTATTTTGTTTCTGTTTTGATTTAATTCTTTTAAAAATAGTTCCAAATGTGATAAAATCCCTCAAAAAACTTTTTTAGATGCTTTAATGTATCACTTAATTTTTGGAAATTTTTATTTTTATTTTTGGTTTATTTTTCAATCAAAATGGGAATTATTATTTGGAGTTGTTTTTAAGTGAATTATTTCTTGTTCTTTCTTCTTCATGCCTAGTTTCTTGATCAATATTTATCTCCAATGATTGAAACTTTTTTTCTCATTTGAATGATGAGATGAAGTGTTTTATAGGATGGGTTTACCCCTGGTTTGACCATTTTTGGTTTGACTTTTAAGTCATTTTTGTTGACCCTTGACAACCCTCCTTCACAATGGGGCACCTTTGTGAATTAAATTCTTTGGTGATGTTGTGAAGTGACATTGGTTGTGATATTTTGGCCTATGGCTTCCAAGTCATTTATGTACATTTGAGATTTTATTTGGTTTATTTTGAGCCTTTTTCGTATTTTTAAGGAAACTTGCAAGTCAAGTTACTTCTAAGGGTGGTTCATACATGCATTTGACCTCGTTTGAATGGGAAATGACGTCTATGGATCCCTAATGCTTCCAATTCTTGTTGATTCATACTTCTAACATGTTGAGGTACTTGAATGCTCATTTATAGGTCATAAACTTGTTTGATCCTTGTTGTGATTTGCATTTCTTTGAGGCATTCCATTTGGTTTCCAAATGTTGAAGTTGTTAAAGACGTAGGTCTTTTGCCTTGCCTATTCTTGCAATTCCTTTTGATGGGTGATCCTCTTTGCTTTGTGCATTCTCTCCTCTCATCCTCACTTCTGTCCAATGACCTTTTAATCCCATTTGAGATGGTTTGGTCCCTCCTTTGGAGGTACCTTGAACATATCATTGTCATACCCCAACTTTTGACCCCTTAGATCTTCATCATCATTTTAGGATCATACTCATTTGATTATCTAACCTTAACTCATTTCAAGTTTGTCTTTGTCAAGATACAGGAATCTGGGTTCCGTACAGCCGAAATCGAGGTTTCGAGGGTTAATCAGTCAACGTTTTGGATTGGTTCTCCTTGAGATAAGTCTCCACATCATCAAATATATTCCATTGGATCAAGTATGAATCCAATTTTAGGTTGTCACCCAAGAATCAAGAACAGTGCAGTTCAGGATACCTAATTAGGGTTTTCAATAAGGAAAAGTCAATCGTGGTTTGACTTTTGATTTAAAAGGTGTTACAATTTTGAGATCATGGCCCATGAAGTTCATATGGCTTAGTAAAGTCTACTCAAGAAGATTCAAGGTCTCAAAAGACTTGGAGCATCAACAGTCGACTCGGTAGTCACCGATCGATCGTTCGGTTGATCGGAAAGTCAACTCTTCACTCATAAGGAATTTGACCTCAAGATATGAATAAAAAATGTTCCTAATGACATATTGCACCTAGCCATAAAATTTCATGACCATTGTATCAAGGATTGAGGAGTAATCTCAAAAGTCGGGAATTAGGGTTTCGAAAGGGGCAAGACCATAACTCCTTAACCACACATCCAATTGAGTTGGTTCAGAGCTCATTGGAAAGATATTGACAAGTCCTACAAAAGTCCAGAAGTGGTCCATGAGCAGAAAATGCATAGATTTGGAGTTATGACCAAATTCATTACAAGAGGGAAAAGTAACTTAGAAAAATTCTAAGTTATTTCACTTTTAGGCTTGTTTTTCAGCAACTTTGAGAGGTTTGTGGCCAAGTTCCTTTGGGAATTTGAAACTCATGAAAACATAAAAGTTGTAGAGCTACACGAGGGCTTTCCAAAATGTACTAGAACTCCTCCATAGCCCTTATGAGCTGAGAGGTATGAATTTAACAAGATGGTGTTTCAATACTTGAGTCCCACACTTTCAATTTTTCACAAACTCATCCTTTGACCACTTGAGCTATTCTCATCCTTTAGATCTTATTTCTATCTGATATTTAGAGGATTTGAAGAGAAGAAATGCAGAAAATGAGGAGGTTTAGCAAGTCTTGCAACTTGGAGGCAAGTGGGAGTATTTTAATCATATAATGGAAGAAAAAGAAACTTTATTGCACACTTACTGCAAACAGCCCCCTATTGCCTAGCCACTCCAATCACTATCAGGTCATTCATACCACTTGAGCAATGCATCAGCTGAGCCAAAGATTTGAATTTTGCAGCTGCATCAAACCCTCAAGCAAAGTTACCTTTTCAAAATCCCTCCAAAAGTGCCAAGTTACAAATTTGTCCTCACCCTTCATTTTTCCTATAAATAGAGGCTCCCTCTATGTCATTTACACACCAGAGCACTCTTAGAACCAAGAGAAAACCACAACTCTCATTCCTTTCTTGCTTGCCTCATTTTGAAAATCTCAAGTTTTATCAAAATCTGTCTTGGGCAGTTGGCTTCCCAAATCCATTTCCACACATTCCAATCCTTTAAAAACCATCTGCACAATCCATAAATGATGTGTGGAAGGTGTTCATACTCTTAAACCACTCAAAAACTCCATTCTCCCAAAAGTCAACTTTCAAACCAAGCAAGTTTGACCTCACACACAAAATCAAGCAAATCTCTGTCCATACCTGTTTTCATCATCCTAACCCTCCATACACCTTTGATATATGATGTATCAACTTTCCATAACATAAAACAACCACATCCTCATTTATTTTGAGATTTGTCACAAGTTCCTTCAAGTGCAAGCAAGGGCTGTTTTCATCAAAGCAAATTTGGACAGCAGCTGATGTTTTTCTCAAGGAATTCCATATTGCAACAAGCTTGTGTGGAGGTCTACAAGAGGTTGGTAGTTACCATCCCTTTCATTTCTGTCATGAACATATTGGACATGCTTGGTGTTTAATTGCAAAATGTAGTGTATATGCAAATCTGCCAGTTTTTGTTGTTTGCTTTGATCATTGTTATGTCTAAATTGTTTGTATCCATTTCATGATGTATCTTTGCACCTAAGTCATGTTTGAACCCTAGGGGATTTTAGTTCACAACTGTCATGGTTGGAGTTGGATTTGAGTGCTAAGATTTCCATTGGGCTTATTGTTGTTATTGTCGTTAGTACAAGTATAAGGCAGTGCAAGATGTATAATATGTCATTCTCAAACATGTTGCCTTGTTGATATCTCTTTGTGTAAAGATTTTGCATATGCTATGATTGTAATGTGTGCACAACTTTTTTTTACTAATGTTTCATGCTCTGATCTCTTTATGCATCTCACTTGTTTTAAAATGTCATGTCTTCCCTTAGGGCATTGTGCTAGGTTTTGTTTGGTATTAATGAGGTTGAAATTACTCATACAAGGTGTGTTGAAATATACCTAAACCTTTGAGGATCAACAATGCCATTTCCAGTGCTTGTGTATGCTGGTTGATCTTAGAGGAGATCATTTGTGAAGCTGTGATTGGAATCCATCAATAAAACATTGATTGGAATACCAAGAGCTATTTGCCTTGTTGCTACTGACTCCTCAGTGTTATGTTGTTCTTGCTGTTGCCTTAGGTTTGCAAATTCTCATTAGGAATATGTTCTGGTTTTGTTATGGCAAACTTGTTAAGGGTGCCAACTTGGTTATGCTTAGAAGTTTGTTTTGGTACTGCCATGAGTTATTTCTGGTTTGAGTTTGTTAAACTCTAACTGTCAAGCCAAGATTCTAAGCCACTTATGGCCATTGCTTGTGGCTGCATCAGCCCTGGCTGTTTGTTTTTGTGTTAGGCAAGTTTGCCTTGGTTGTACATTATGTTTGGCTAAGGTATAGTGATTCATCAAATGACTATTTGAGCATTAAGAATTATGTCAGCATGTTCACCTTGACTGTTCAGTACCATTATGAAGATGTGTAGCATATGGCATTTCTGTTGATCATTTTGTGTTAGTGTTTTTTTGTATCATTGTGCAGATGTGTAGCATATGGAATTTCTGTTGATCATTTTGTGTTAGTATCATTATGCAGATGTGTATTTGTTTTGGTTGAAGATTAACATGGTTATGATTGGCATGTCTGTTATTTCTGCATCAACATTGTTAAAATGTTGTGGCTCTGAGAGAGCCCTTTTGAGTTCATCAATTCATTGTAATTGTTAACATGTTGATTTGGATTGCTTATGTTGAAATGATTCAGAGCTGTTGGAGCTTTTTTCTGATGATCAATATGTGTTTTATTCATGATTTTGTTGGTTGCGAAGTCACTTTGAGGTTTGTTAACCTCTAATGTCAAGTCTCATTTTCAAACTTAAAAAGCTATCACCATTTGTGTGTGTGTGTGTGTATTCAGTGACTGTTACAAATTGTGGATTGAGAAGCAATAATATTATGATCTGTGGTTTTAAAATTTGGTTAAATGCAAAGTTTGTTCTAAACTACTTCCATAGGTTGCAACTAAATGGACATTTCATGATTCAGTATGAATTAGAGATTGTTTCTTTGAGCATAATCATGAGTATCATATTTGAAACATGTGTATGGTTTTCTTTGATTTTGTTCATGTCAGTTTTGATTCACAACTTCCAAAATGCATTTCAAAGGCTACAACTGTATGTTCATGCGAATTTCAAAATATATGCATTTTCTGAGAAAACTGAGATTGCCATCTTGATCCTTGTTGAATTTCACACAAGTTAGGCTTTTGGTTTGCAAAAATTGATGAAGTTTTGGTAGAGTTTGAAACCATCACACATTGGCCTTGATTGCTTGTGAGGCCTGGCACAGATTTACATGGCCTTGTAAGGCTTATGTATTTTTAGGGGTGGCTTAATAAACAGATGTATTGCCACCCCAGTGGTTGTTACCTGCGCGCGTTATACCTTGTTTCATGCTTGTCCTGTGTTCGATCCCTGAATGGG
The DNA here is from genome assembly GCA_963859935.3 of Lathyrus sativus. Classification (NCBI taxonomy): domain Eukaryota; kingdom Viridiplantae; phylum Streptophyta; class Magnoliopsida; order Fabales; family Fabaceae; genus Lathyrus; species Lathyrus sativus. Next base: position 113,549,472 of record OZ012736.1, on the reverse strand, counting down.
ACAACTTTTTGCTATTTTATTTTGTTTTGCCATGATTAATTATTTTCTTTCTCATTTCCATTGTATTTGTCTGCGCGTGTGTTGGCTGAGTGGTATTATCTTGAGCTGGTGAGCATGAGGGTGTGGGTTCAATACCTGCCTTAACCATCCCTTCTTTTATCACTTGTTTCTTTTATCCCTTCTTTTATAGGTTCAAAACTTCATAACATTCTCACACTTCATTATTTTTAGTCCATTCTCTTTGCAAAATTCTCTTAATGTTGTCTAGTTTCATTTAATGAAAAAATATTTCCAAGATGTTCATGTTTGTGATACTTTTTTTTCCACTTGAAAGTTGCCTATCCTTAAAGTTGTTTACCTTGCTTCCTGTTGAAATTCCTCTTAAGCCATGCTTGATTTATCTTGTATGATTTGTTTGTGATTAATTCCCTTGTGGTCGTAACCATACCTCTTATATATTCATCATGTTTAACTCATTTGATTTCCATGTAATCTCCCCATGATGTTTGACTTATTTGCATTGGTCATTACCTTCATCTTTGTCAAGATATGCTTAACTCTTTATCTTTCATTGAGTCTTGTAAGAAGTCATCTTTGCTTGCCTATTGTAATACGCTTGCATGCTTTGGTTGTAACCATCTATCTTATTTGAAATATTTGCTTGTTGTAACATGCTTGTTTATGCTTGGTTGTAACCATGTATCTTGTATTCATGTTTGTTTGATGTTCATGCTTTGTGAGTTTATTTTTCCCCAAGTGATGAAACTCTTTAGTTCTCATCCAAGTTGCCTCCCCTTCTATCCTTCCAAAGGAAAGTCTCTCTGTTGACCTTTGGGTCATAGATAGCTCATCTCCCTCCCTCGACTTCGTTAAGTTACAACCTGTCCTTTAGACTTTGCTTAAGTCTAAGAGTCCTACCCCTTGTTAGGAGTGCTCTTTCAATTAGAACTTAGGATAGAGTTTGTTAACTCTATGTAAGAATCATGGAGATGATTACTTACTTTCCTTTCTTGAGTGTTCAACTTAGATCTAGAGAGTTTTCTTAAAACTCTACACAAGCATTGTCATGTTTGTTCCCCTTTGAACCTTGATCATAATTAAGTGTTCTTCATCCCTAGTGAGGAGAACTACGATTTCTCTGATTCTATCCTAGTTAGGATACGTAGGCAGAAGATGGCGATGTCTTTGCGGGCAACTTAGTGTATATATCCTTAGGTCTTAACCTACACCTTTTACCCAATCCCAATCCATAGCAAACATTTAACAAACTTAGCATACAAACAACAAAAGGTTCCTGTAGAGTACTACAGATGTTTAGGATGTGAAATACCTACCCTAGGCATAACCAACCCTCGATCCCCGAATCTCTTAGCATTGTTGTTACATCGCACAAAAGGTTCTTTCTCTCTTTAGACCTTTCCTTTGGATAAATTAAAGTCCGGTTGTGAATTCAATGAATTAAAGATTTAAGTTAATCAATAGTTTGATATCCGATTCTCACCGCAACAGAAATGTCGACTTCACTGGGGATGTGAAATCCTTGAGGGTTTAGCCTATTTTGCTTGATTGTGTGCTATATTTGTGAATATTTGCTTAACATGTATATTTGTCAATATATTTGTTCGTATGTTGGATATTAGGACCTGTGAGTGGTGAGACGGTCCTATACCCGAACTCGAGTGCAATTATGATAGGATGGTGGTATATTCAAGAAAGCTTATAGGGAGTTGATTCCCGACCAAGCTAACTTGAGAAACTACCACTCAGTGTAGGCCCTCTTGAGAGTTTAGTATTGTTGAACGAGTATTCGTGAAAACAATGCTACTTTCGACGAAAGAGCCAGTGACACTGTGGACTTTTAGATTACATTCTACCCCATTTTTGCCTTACTAGGACGTAGTGCAATGGCTAAAAGGAAGTATATCCGAAATAGTTGATACGCGATACTACACTTGGACGATATTCTCTTAAGAATATTATCGATTACCAAGTAATTTGGGAAGTTGATAATATTCGAAAGATGGGTTGATGACTCTAAGAACCATTTAGAACCCTGCTCTAAAGGTTTGAAAATCCATATTACACACCTTGTGGGGATGGGTAGACCTTGGATCCACGCTTTTCCTTTAAACCTAGGCTTGTGTTTGTGTGCATATGTGTGATCTTTGCATTTACCTGTGTTTGTGAATTCTTGCATTCATGAGCATCATATCATAAGGTTTCATGGAACTCAGACTTTTTGTTTGTAAACATCAGAGGTCGCTATGGATAGTGAAAGAAAGAAAACTTTGAAGTACACTTACAAAGGTTTTAAACTAGATGACCTGAGGGGGTTGGGCACCTAGGTGATAGATCTAGAGGGTTTCCAGAGTAGGTATGGGAAGCTGTTGTTACTATTGAAGATAAAGATGGATAGTGGACATCTTTCTACGCTTCTCCAGTTCTATGATCCACTGTACCACTGTTTCACCTTTCCCGATTATCAGCTAGTGCCCACGCTAGAAGAATACTCTCACTTGGTTGGGTTGTCCATTCTTGAAGAATCTCCTTTTCCGATCATGGAGAAGGACCCTAAGGAGCAAGATATTGCCAAAGCCACACATTTGGGATTGGTTGACATTCAAAATAACATGACTACTAAAGGAGGAGTTTTTGGGTTGAGTGCAGAATTTTTGGTTGAAAAAGCTCAATACTATGTAGACCATTTGAGCATGGATGCATTCGAGGCTATCCTTGCCTTACTCATTTATGGTATCTTTCTGTTCCCTAGCTTTGTGAACTTTGAAGAAAAACCTTGTGCCTACTTTGCTAGCAGACGCGTATCACTCTGTTCATCTTAGAAATTTCCACAAAGGAGGGATGATCACTTGCTGTGCTCCTTTACTATACAACTGGTTTATTTCACACTTGCCTAAGGCTAGCGCCTTTTGGGATCTGAAGAAGGGGTGGTGGTCACAGAAGATTATGGCTCTCACGCACTCTGATATTGATTGGTACAATCGAGACTATGAGAGAATAATGATCATTAATAACTGTGGAGATTTTGGTAATGTACCTCTTCTTGGTGCTAATGGAGGAATCAGTTATAACCCAGTCCTTGCTCATCGACAGTTGGGATATCCTTTGAAAGACAAGCCCAACAGTGTTCATGTGGAAAACATTTTCTTCAAGGAGGAGAGTAATAGTCAGGAGCAGAAAGAGATGATTCTAAAAGCCTGGGGTTATTTGCACAAAAAAGGAAAGAAAGACTTGGGAAAACCTAATTGTGTCTCTTTGGAACCTTATCTCCAATGGGTTCGAAAGAGAGCCATTGAATTGAAGATGCCCTATTCTCGACAAAAACCCATGGCTTTAAAGGAGGAGCACACCTTGTTCTTCATGTCTGAGGAGGAGAAACTAAGGATTGCCTTGAGCAAGGAACGACAAACCGAAGACACTTGGAAGCACAAGTATCAAGTGGTTGTTGACGAAAATGCAGAGCTCCAGAAGCAATTAGAGTTGAAGAATGAAAAAGTACTCTCCTGTAAGAAGAGAAAGGCGCAAGAAGATTTATTTACTTCTAGTCCTGAGTCAACTCCGTGGAAGTTGATCGTGAATAAGCTCATTCTTGAGAAGCCCCAGATGGAAAAAGAGATTGAGAAGCTCAACTTGAGACTGTTAGGAGAACCTTCTTAAGACTTTTGTTAGCTTTTATTTAGCTTTCTGTTTAAAACTTTTGTAAGATGTACTAAAATTTTTTAATCCAATGAAGTTAAGTCTATGACGTTTTGATCTGAGTTCCATAATACTTTGCGCATTTGCATTCACATTTATTAATCTTTCAAGGAACTAAAGATTGTTTTGCAGATATTATAGGATGGATTCTGGAAAGAAGGCAGAGATTGTGTTCCAAAACCAAAATTTGGAGAACCTGAGGAAACTGGAAGGTTTAGTAGAAGACCTTGAGGCGTTCAGAGAGAAGTATGGGAATATGTTGTCTTTACTAGAAGTTCATGTGGGTGAAGAGATATTGTCAGCGCTCGTGCAGTTTTATGATTCGACCTATCATTGTTTCATGTTTTCAGATTACCAATTGCTTCCAACTTTGGAAGAATATTCTGCCCTGATGGGATTAGGCGTCACTCCGAGACCATTTTCTGGAAGAAAAGGGACTCCTAGCAAAAGAGTAATTGCAGAGGCCGCACATTTGGGGGTGAATGAATTACGATCTCATATGACTGCTAAGGGAGGGCTATACGGATTTCCAGCTATGTTCCTGTATGAAAAAGATCAATGTTATGCCGAGTCGAAGAATTCTGAAGCATTTGAGGCCATTCTGGCTTTGCTAATTTACGAACTTTTCCTGTTTCCGACTGCTAATGATTTTGTGGATGCGAGTGCAATCAACCTTTTCTTGATAAAAAATCTCGTATCCACTTTGTTGGCTAATGTGTATTTTTCCATCCATCGCAGAAGCCGTCATGGAGTTGGACAGATTGAGTGTTGCACCGTTCTTCTATACAAGTGGTTTATTTCGCACTTGCCAAGGCTACCAGCACTCTGGGATATGCAGAGGACTCTCATGGACAGAGAGGTTGTTGTTACTCAAACATTCAGATATTAAGCGGTATGACCCTATGTATGGAGGGATTGCCATGATTCAGAGCTATGGGGATTTCCCGAATGTACCGCTTATCAGCATTGATGGTTGCATTAGCTATAATCCTATTTTAGCTCGTCGCCAATTGGAACACCCGATGAAGAATGAACCAGACCCAATTCTCTTGAGAAGTTTTTACATTGAAAAAGGGAAGGATCCAGCCTACAAGGCCTGGACTGTGTATGCTTGGAGTCACATCCACACAAGGGGAATGACTGTTTGGATTACCCTGGCACCGCTGTCTCAGAATCCTACTTATCATGGGTGAAAGAAGCAACATTGAAGATGATATATACCCGCTTTGAGCCTAACTCAACAAAACTTACTCTTGTAGAAGAATTGAAGGATGCTTTGGCAAAGGCTGAAAGAGAAGGAAAAGCTTGGAGAGATAATTATTTCAAGGTTATGCAAGAGAAGGAAGAGCTCTAAGAGTTGGTCCATCAAGGTAGAAAGAAGAGTTTGCCAGAAGACGAAGGACCCTCTAGCCAGAAGACCTAGGATCTTTTTGTTTTCTGTGTTTTATCATGTATCTGTATTGGAGATTTGTGTTTCAGTTTCGAATTGTTATTGTAAAACTCTCAGTTTTTAATCTATGAAGAATTTGAATTTGCTTTATTTCCCCATTGTTATAATTTTTGCAAATATTTCTTTGGATTCCTTGAAATGATTAATTTTGCATTTTGCATCTACACCCATAGCATTTCATGTGCATTTCCTGTGTTGTGTCTCATCTCGCTGTCTTATCTCCAGAATCATACTGAATCCTCCCCATCAATACAACACATAAGCCCAAGCTCTTCAAAGAATGGAAGAACACAATTTGGCTTTGGATAGGGTTGACAACGAACTTGAAGATTTGCGAGGAAACGTAGGACGAATCATGGAAGTTTTACAAGTCATCAATGCAAAAATGGACACTCAGGCCACTGTAGTTTCGGAAATCACTAACGTAGTTGTGGAGACGATCCCAATGGCAGTCACTGTTGCAAGTATACCCCTTGTATGGATTAATACCAGGTTTTATACCTCCGCCACCAGTCAGTCAACAATCAGTTCCTTTAGGGGCAGAGATTCCCCGAGCTGTTCCGACTTATACTCCAGCCTCTGTACAAACTCAAGTGCGCCCTGTTTTTCACAACCATCCACAAGTGTTTGAAGTTCCTGATGGGTCTGAAAAAGGATGTGGACGACATGAGAAATTGAAGGAAAATGTAGAAACTATAGGGAGGAAGGTTAGAGCAATGGAGGGGAATGATATCTTTGGTACTGATGCCAGAGATATGTGTTTAGTGTCTGGATTAGTGATCCCGCCAAAATTCAAAATCCCCAACTTTGATCAGTACACCAGTGCTACTTGTCCTCGGACGCATTTTATCGTGTATTACAGAAGAATGGCTACACATGTAGAAGATGATAAGCTGATGATCTATTGTTTCCAGGATAGCTTGAAAGGAGCCCCTGCTAAGTGGTATTTGAGCCTAGATCATTCTCGCATTCACAGTTTCCAAGACTTGGCCAATGCTTTCATAAAGCATTACAAATACAATATGGATTTGGCCCCTGACAGAAGACAGTTGTTGAGTATGACACAAAAGAGTTCTGAATCGTTCAAAGAGTATGCACAACGATGAAGGGAGACTGCCTCTCAAGTGGAACCTCCTTTAAATGAGAAAGAATTGACAGATTGGTTTGTGGATACAGTATGACCTGAATTTTATGAGAAGATGATCAGCAGTGTAACGTCGAGTTTCTCCGATATAGTGGTTGTAAGGGTGAGAGTGGAATTGGGATTGAAGAATGGAAAAATGACTAGTAGTTCCAGTGGTTCCAACAATAACAATGTTAAGAAGTTCAGTGGTAATTTTCATAAAAAGAAGGAGGGAGAAACAAACGTCATAACAGTGGGTAAAAGGAATCAGACTTGGAAGCAGCCTTACCAATGATATCAACGGCCTCTACAAGGCTATGTTCAGCAACCTCCACAAGGCTATGTTCAGCAACCTCAGAAAAATTTGACACAACAACCGATGTATCCAGTACAGTATGCTCAACAACCGTATGTGGCAGCTATAACGCCTGCCTTCAATCACCCTGTTCCGAATTATCAGACAGTGCAACCAGCACCCATGTATCAACCAGTTCAACAACAAGGGTATCAAAGAGCGCCCAACGCTCCACCCTATCAGCAATATCAGTAGCCCAGGGCTCAGGCACCAAGGCAAAATTACCAAAATCGAAGACCAGCAACGAGGCCTCCATTCCCTCAGATACCAATGACTTATACAGAGTTGTACCCGACTTTGGTGTAACAAGGGCTGATAACAACATGACCATTGAATACACCTTCAGACACTTCATTACCTCATTACAATCCGAATGCTCATTGTGCCTTTCATGAAGGTGTTGCCGGCCATGACTTAGAGGGGTGTCTTGCCTTGAAACATATTGTCAAGGAACTCATAAAGAAGAAGATTTTGTCTTTTGATGATGTACCGCCTAATGTTAAAAGTAACCTATTGCCAAATCATGGAGGAGTTAATGATATAGAAGAAGCTTCCGATGAGGGGTTAGTTTGTGATGTGTCAGAAATCAAGACTCCGTTGGGGTCACTTCATGAGAAACTGTTGAAGAGTGTTCTAATAATCCTAAAGGGTGTGGTGTGGTACAAAAAGATCTGCAGCGTCTGATCGATGATAAATTATTGCAAGTAGGTATCAAGGTAAAGAAGGAGGAAGTTTCGGTGGTTGAGCCTGTTTTCAATCTACCAAAGAAAAGCGAGAAAGTCCCTATGTTCAATATGATCAGCAAAAATGTGAAGCCTGTTTTTGACAAACTTGTTGTTGATCAGCCTCGACCAGTTGTTATTCAGAAGCCGAGATCGTTTCCTTTTGAGAATACAAAGGCAATCTCGTGGAAGTATGATATGGTTGTGCTAGACCAAAGATCTAGGAAGATTATTCGGGATGAGGAGGTGAAGAATGACTAGGTTGATGTGACAAATATTGTAGGAACGAGCAAGATAACCCGTAGTGGTCGAATATATCAACCCAAGATAACAGTGGTTGCTCCAAAAGAGGTTAACCCTGCCGTTACAACCAAAGACAAAGAAATTCCCATCACTGAGGGAGATGCTGAAGATTTCTTAAGGATTATCCGAAAAGTGATTACAAGGTTGTTGATCAGCTCCATCAAACCCCCTCAAAAATATCAATTTTGTCTCTCCTGATGAATTCCCCGGCCCATAGAGAGGCTCTACAAAAGGTGTTAATGCAAGCACATGTGACAAAGGATATAACCCTTGGCCAACTTGATTCAGTGATAGCCAACATTACAGCCTGCAATACTCCGAGTTTCAGTGATGAAGAGCTGCCGAATGGAGGGCGTAATCATAATCGTGCTTTGCACGTATCTATCAGATGTCAAGAGGACACATTGGCGCGAGTTTTGGTTGACACTGGATCTTCGTTGAATGTATTGCCTAAAAGGTCGCTTGCCAAGTTAGCATATGAAGGAGCAGAGATGAAGCCGACGTTGTTAATTTTGAAGGCTTTTGATGGTTCAAGAAGAATGGTTGTTGGGGAAGTGGAATTTCCAGTTATGATAGGCCCTCACGTGTTCGATATCACATTTCAGGTAATGGACATTAACCCGACTTACAGCTGTTTGTCGGGACGGCCTTGGATTCACGCAGCAGGGGCAATGACTTCCACTTTGCATCAAAGGTTGAATTTGTTGTAAACGACAAACTGGTAATTGTGCATGGCGAAGAGGACTTGATGGTGAGTAATTTATCGTCATTCAGGTATATTGAGGCAGATGAGGATGCGTTGGAAACTTCTTTCCAAGCGCTTGAAATAGCTAACGCAGTAATGATTACAAATACAGTGGCAAAGAGTGGTCCATCTTTTGCATCCTCCCAGAGCATCAAGTCTACATTAGAAGAGGGTACTCCTGCAGGTTGGGGGGAGGTTATTGAAGTGAAGGCAAGACTGGGTCGCCAGGGGTTGGGTTGCAAACCAACTCATGTCGAAGCATCAACACACGCCGAAAGACGTCTGAAGACTATCCAAGAAGTTTTCATCAGTGGGGGATTCCAAGTCAATGCCGTGGGAGAATATTTTGAAGACGATGATATTGAACATTTGGTATATCATTGCGAAGCTGCTTTAGGCAATTGGGAGGCTGTTGAGATTCCCGTGATCTTTCATGCGTCGAAGTAATTTGTTTGTTTTCTTTACTTGTTGTTGTTTTTTTAATCTTTAAACCTCCATAGACATGCCCAAGGCTATAGGATGTATTTTGTAAGGGCCCCGTGCTTTCAAGAATATTATGATTAATGAACTATTTTGTTAAATCCTTCATTGTTGTTTCCTTAATTGTTTTTGTTTCCATGTTAAAAAAGAAGACGACAATTTTCTAAAAAATCATCAGAACATTTTTTCTTGTTGCTGCATTTGTCCTTGGGTGTTTTAATAAATTAAGCCATTCCAACATGCAGTGACACCCCAAAACCTGTTGAATCCATTGACTTTGCTTTCCCTCCTAACTTTGACTCACCAATATACCAAGCAGAAGATGAGGACGGAGATTTTGAAATATCTGATGAACTGGTAAAGATGACATTTTACGAGCACCCAAAGTTTCAACCTCACAAGGAGCAGGTAGATGTTATTAATCTTGGCACCAAAGAAGACAAGAAAGAGGTCAAGATTGGGGCAACACTTGGGGCAGAAGTCAAACAACAATTGGTGAAACTTTTAAAAGAGTATGTGGATGTATTTGCTTGGTCATATCAGGATATGCCAGGTTTGGACACAGACATAGTGGTCCACAAGCTACCGCTCCGACCAGAATGTACTCCAGTCAAATAGAAGCTCCGAAGGACTAGATCTGATATGGCTCTTAAGATTCGAGACGAAGTGAAGAAGCAGATTGATGCAGGTTTCTTGGCAGTATCCAAGTACCCCGAATGGGTGGCTAATATTGTACCTCTACCGAAGAAAGATGGGAAGGTCAGAATGTGTGTGGATTATAGGGATCTGAACAAGGCCAGTCTGAAAGACGATTTCCCTTTGCTGCATATTGATACATTGGTGGATAATACGGCTCGCTTTGCAGTTTTATCATTAATGGATGGTTTCTCGGGATACAACCAAATCAAGATGGATCTAGATGACATGGAAAAAACCACTTTCATTACTCCTTGGGGAACTTACTATTATAAAGTCATGCCTTTTGGTTTGAGGAATGCTGGTGCCACTTATCAAAGAGCCATGGTGACCTTGTTCTATGACATGATGCATAAGGAGATAGAAGTGTATGTTGATGACATGATTGCCAAATATCAGAGTGAGGAAGACCATTTGACTCATCTTTTGAAGTTGTTCCAGAGACTCAGGAAGTATCAGTTGAGACTAAACCCAGCCAAGTGTACTTTTTGAGTCAGATCTGGGAAATTGCTCGGTTTCATTGTTAGCCACCGAGGGATTGAGGTAGATCTAGATAAAGTTCGAGCCATTCAAGATATGTCGGCTCCGCAAATTGAGAAACAAGTCAGAGGTTTCCTTGGAAGATTGAACTATATATCCAGATTTATTTCTAATATGACTCTTACTTGCGAGCTCATTTTCAGATTGTTACGCAAAGATCAGACAGTTGTTTAGAATTCAGATTGCCAACAAGCTTTTGATAAGAATAAGGGCTATCTTCAAGAGCCTCTGATCTTAATACCTCCTGTTCCGGGAAGACCTCTTTTCATGTATTTGACAGTACTCAAGAATTCAATGGGTTGCGTCTTAGGTCAGCAGGATGAGTCCGGACGAAAGGAACATGCCATCTACTATTTGAGCAAGAAATTCATCGACTGTGAGAGCCGATATTCACTTTTAGAGAAAACTTGTTGTGCTTTGGCATGGGCTGCCAGACGGTTGAGGCAGTATATGATTTGTCATACTACTTTGTTGATTTCAAAAATGGACCCAATAAAGTATATTTTTTAGAAGCCCGCTCAGACAGGAAGGCTCGCCCGTTGGCATATGTTGTTATCAGAATATGACATCCAGTATGTGGCCCAGAAGTCAATCAAGGGCAGTGTCTTATCAGATTATCTTGCAGATCATCCAATTGAAGATTACGAGTCTCTCAAGTTTGATTTTCCGGACGAATACATTATGTTGTTGAAAGATTATGAAGAGCCAGGTCCTGATGAAGGTCCCGAACTGGGTCTTTGGTGTAAAATGATGTTTGATGGTTCCTCAAATGACAGTGGGCATGGCGTAGGCGCCGTTCTGATGAATCCAGAAGGTGGTTATACCCCCTTTACAGCAAGGCTAGACTTTGAATGTACAAACAATATTGTCGAATATGAAGCATGCATTCTTGGCCTCGAAGCAGCTATTTACCTAAGAATCAAACTTCTCGAAGTGAGTTGAGATTCAGCTTTGGTTATTTATCAAGTTACAGGTGAATGGGAGACTAGACATGAGAATTTGATCCCTTACAGAGCCTACATCGTTGAAATGATTGAATACTTTGATGAGATCACTTTCAAGCATGTTCCGAGATCTGAAAATCATATTGCTGATGCTCTAGCCATGTTAGCCTCAATGTGGAAAGTCAGGTATCTCAATGATGCTACTCTCATTCGAATTGAACGCAAGACTGAGCCTGCTTACTGTCAGATGGTTGAAGAAGAAATTGATAAGAAGCCATGGTTCCACGACATAAAGAATTATCTGATAAAACAAGAGTATCCAGTTGATGCTACATCACTTGACAAGAAAACCATGAGAAGATTGGCATCTAAGTTCTTTCTCAGTAATGATGTGCTCTATAAAAGGAATCATGAAATGGTCTTGCTTAGATGTGTCGACAGACGAGAAGCAGATTTATTAATGCAAGATATTCATGAAGGGATATTTGGCACTCACGCCAATGGATATGCCATGTCCAAAAGGATCTTGAGGGCTAGATATTATTGATTGACCTTGGAAACTGGCTGTATTCAATATGCCAGGAAATGTCACAAATGCCAAATTTATGCGGATAAGATGCATGTGCCTCCAACGTTGTTAAATGTGTTGACGTCGCCTTGGTCGTTCTCTATGTGGGGCATTGACATGATTGGGGCAATCGAGCCAAAGGCTTCCAACGGACACCGATTCATTCTGGTCTCTATTGATTACTTCACCAAGTGGGTTGAAGACGCATCCTATGCCAATGTTACTCGACAAGTGGTGGCCCGTTTTATCAAAAAGGAGATTATCTGTCGATACAGAATCCCAAGCCGAATCATAACAAATAACGGTACTAATCTGAATAACAAAACCATGAAAGAGTTGTGTGGTGAATTCAAAATTGAACATCACAATTCTTGTCCTTATCGTCCCAAAATGAATGGAGCGGTCGAAGCTGCGAATAAGAACATCAAGAAGATTTTGCAAAAGATGGTGAAAACATATAAGGATTGGCATAAGATGCTGCTATTTGCCTTGCATGGGTATAGAACGTCTGTTCGCACTTCAACAGGGGCAACCCCTTTTTCCTTGGTGTATGGGATGGATGCAGTACTTCCTATTGAGGTTGAGATACCTTCCCTAAGAGTCATAATGGAAACCGAGCTTGAAGAAGCAGAATGGGTGAGGGAAAGATTTGATCAGTTGAACCTTATTGACGAAAAGCGCATGACTGCGGTATGTCACGGTCAGTTGTATCAGAAAAGGATCAAGAGAGCTTTTGACAAGAAGGTTCGTATCCGAGAATTCCGAGAAGGGGAGCTTGTGCTCAAAAAGATTTTGCCAGTTCACAAAGATACACGGGGAAAATGGATGCCCAACTGTGATGGCCCGTTTGTTGTAAAAACAACCTTCTCATGGGGCTCGTTAAATATCACAACAATGGATGGGGAACAACTTTCACATCCGGTGAATTCTGATGCAGTACGAAAATATTACGCCTAAAGAACCCGATAAGTCGAAACCCGCAACGGCGGCTTATGCAATAATGGGTATCCCGCTGGATCATAACCTATGAAGGAGGTCCAGGAAAAAGTCAGGGATAAGATAAAAAAGAAAATGAGCTCGCTAAGTTGAAAACCCAAAAGCGCGGCTTAGGAAAAAAAGAGTGTCCTGGTGGATCGAAAACTTGAAAGGGTAATCCAGGCAAAAGTTAGGGACAAAGGCGTTTCACTGCATCAGACGGGTTGTCACCTCTGCAGAAGATTTTACAGGAAGTCCATTTCAATCGTTCTTGTTAGAAGCAAGGTTTTGGAAAGCTTTAGTCTTTAGGGGTAGATTTTCAATGGATTCAATGTAACCTTTTTTCATATTGCCATTTTCAATTGTAAAAGTTCCATGGAGTTCTGTCATTGAGAAACTTCCATTCTTAAATGAAATCAGTTTTTGGACCATTCTTTTGCAATTTACCATTTTCTTTATTTCCTTTGTTATGCAAAACATCTTTTATTGATCAATGATAATTTTGAAAGCACCAGGTTCGAATTTAAAAATAACTTTTGAAGCTTAACAAAACATAAAGTACTTTGGCTCACGGGAAGATTCGGTGGAAATCATACCCTTCGAAAAGTCTTAACGTGGCAGAAGCTTTGATGTGCAATCTCAATATATCTCCCATTGAAACGTCAGTTGATTTGATTTGTTAGGTTTCTCATTCGGTCGTGTGTAGTTACCAAGATTGAAGACCCTCTCCCCAGGATTTCTTTATGAGATACGTTCTTGTGATGGTAGACTCATCCTCAGTGGAAACATTCAGAGCATCTATTTAGAGTTACATTATCAATTCTGGCAACCTTCCCTGAAGCTTTATTCCCCAAGCGAAGCAGGTTTATTTCCCAAGGAATCTACAGGCACCCTTTGTTTTGTGAATTCAGTGTGATTCATTGCGTCCCTAGCAAGATAGATTTGCTTATCTATCTTTCCTCTTGAGTCCCCAGATTCTTCTGTCTCTCGTCAGAGTCGGCTCTTGCATATCATTAATCATTGGCATCATGGCATTTCATGTGCATCTGTCTTACCTCTGTTGTCTTTGGATGTTACCTTTTGTCTTGATTATTTTCCTGGTTGTTATCAGTGGTCTTGTTTGTTATTTTTTGGGCATCCTCCGTCTTGGTAGGGTGTTGGTCGTCACCAATTTCTCTACTTCAGTTGTTACTGATTTTGTTTGTGGTTATAGGTCGTCACCTGTATCCCTTTTTATTCTAGTCGTTACTAGTACCTTTGGATGTTCCCATTTGTTACTGATATAGTTTGTCTGGTTGTCACCAGTTTCTCTCCTTAAAGTTTATTCGTTACTAGCAACTCGCATTATTTAAAGTCTAGTGGTAACTGGCACTGTTGAAGTCCAATGGTAATTGGCAGCTCTTTTTAAAGCCCAATGGTAATTGGCAGTTCTTTTGAAAGTCCAGTGGTAACTGGCATTGTTTAAAACCCAATCGTTATTGGTATTGTTTGGTTTGATCGTCACCATATTTTTTGAAAGTCCAGTGGTAACTGGCATTGTTTAAAGTCCAATGGTAATTGGCAGCTCTTTTTAAAGTCCAATGGTAATTGGCAGTTCTTGTAAAAGTCTAGTGGTAACTGGCACTGTTTAAAATCCAATTGTTATTAGTATTGTAGCTTTGTTCGTCACCATATCTTCTAAAGTCCAGTGGTTACTGGCTTTTCTTGAAAGCTAATCATTATTAGTACCGAGAGTTCGTTGTTACCAACTTCCCCAGCCAAAGTCCTGTATTGTATCAATACAATTTGGAGTTCCCAATTATTGGTTTGGTCGTCACCATCACCCCATGTAAGTCTAGTGGAAACTAGCACCCCTTGAATTGTTTGTTGTTCTGGTCGTCACCAGTGTTCCCAGCAAAGCGTTGCTTTCCCATTCGAATCTCGGAGATCTAGTGGATACTTGCATCCCCGGTGCGTCTGGTCTTGTTTCTGTTCTTTTCCTAAAGATCCTGTTCGAACTCTTCGTTATAGGAAATTCCTTATTTGATTATCTCCAGTGAGGTTTGCGTCTCTTTTCTTTAGTTTCCCCGGTGGAGAATTTCCTTCTTCCCTAGTGGAGTGTTGTCTCCTTTTTCTCCAATGAAGATTTGTCTTCCCTGTTGGAGTTTTGCGTCCCCTGTGTGAAAGATTCCCTTTGAGCAACATCTTTAGTCACGTTTGAACTATTGTTTTATTTTGCCTTGGATCTTTCCCCAGTGTGTTAGGTCCCCCATGAGTAGTCACTCGTTGTTTTGCCATTATGTTATCTTTGCTCGTGTGTCTGCATCTGCCTTGCATTCAAGCATCACGGAGCATCATTTAGATTCATGGCATATTCGCATTTGTCCTTTTGCATAGCATCGGATCTAAGGGACAAAATTTTTGGTTCGCTATATTTAAATACAATTCACTATGATTCTATGACGATCGTCATCTCTCACTGCCATCCAGTGAAAAATATTTAAATATGGGCAACTGTCATACCCAAAATCTTGACCCCTTAGATCTTCATCATCATTTTAGGATCATACTCATTTGATTATCTAACCTTAACCCATTTCAAGTTTGTCTTTATCAAGATACAGGAATCAGGGTTCCGTACAGCCAAAATCGAGGTTTCGAGGGTTAATTAGTCAACGTTTTGGATTGGTTATCCTTGAGATAAGTCTCCACATCATCAAATATACTCCATTGGATCAATTATGAATCCAATTTGAGGTCGTCACCCAAGAATCAAGAACAGTGCAGTTCAGGATACCCGATTAGGGTTTTCGATTAGGAAAAGACAACTGTGGTTTGACTTTTGATGTAAAAGGTGTTACAATGGTGAGATCATGGCCCATGAAGTTCATATGGCTTGGTAAAGTCTACTCAAGAAGTTTCAAGGCCTCAAAAGACCCGGAGCATCAACAGTCGACTCGGTAGTCACCGATCGATCGTTCGGTTGACCGAAAAGTCAACTCTCCACTCATAAGGAATTTGACCTCAAGATATGAATAAAAAATGTTCCTAATGACATATTGCACCTACCCATAAAATTTCATGACCATTGGATCAAGGATTGAGGAGTAATCGTAAAAGTCGGGAATTAGGGTTTTGAAAGGGGCAAGACCATAACTCCTTAACCAAACATCCAATTGAGTTGGTTCAAAGCTCATTGGAAAGCTCTTGACAAGTCCTACAAAAGTCCTAAAGTGGTCCATGAGCAGAAAATGCATAGATTCGGAGTTATGAACAAATTCATTACAAGAGGGAAAAGTAACTTAAAAAAATTCTAAGTTATTTCAGTTTTAGGCTTGTTTTTCAGCAAGTTTCAGAGGTTTTTTGGCCAAGTTCCTTTGGGAATATGAAACTCATGAAAGAATGAAAGTTGTAGAGCTACACGAGAGCTTTCCAAAATGTACTAGAGCTCCTCCATAGCCCTTATGAGCTGAGAGTTATAAATTTAACAAGATGGTGTTTCAATACTTGAGTCCCACACTTTCAATTTTTCACAAACTCATCCTTTGACCACTTGAGCTATTCTCAGCCTTTGGATCTTATTTATATCTGATATTTAGAGGTTTTGAAGAGAAGAAATGCAGAAACTGAGGAGGTTTAGCAAGTCTTGTAACTTGGAGGCAAGTGGGAGTATTTTAATCATATAATGGAAGAAAGAGAAACTTTATTGCACACTTGCAGCAAACAACCCCCTATTACCTAGCCACTCCAATCACTATTATGTCATTCATACCACTTGAGAAATGCATCAGCTGATCCAAAGATTTGAATTTTCCAGCTGCATCAAACCCTCAAGCAAAGTTACCTTTTCAAAATCCCTCCAAAAGTGTCAAGTTACAAATCTGTCCTCACCCTTCATTTTCCTATAAATAGAGGCTCCCTCTATGTCATTTACACACCAGAGCACTCTTAGAACCAAGAGAAAACCACAACTCTCATTCCTTTCTTGCTTGCCTCATTTTCAAAATCTCAAGTTTTATCAAAGTCTGTCTTGGGCAGTTGGCTTCCCAAATCCATTTCCACACATTCCAATCCTTTAAAAACCATCTGCACAATCCATAAATGATGTGTGGAAGGTGATCATACTCTTAAACCACTCAAAAACTCCATTCTTCCAAAAGTCAACTTTCAAACCAAGCAAGTTTGACCTCACACACAAAATCAAGCAAATCTCTGTCCATACCTGTTTCCACCATCCTAACCCTCCATACACCTTTGATATATGATGTATCAACTATCCATGGCATAAAACAACCTCATCCTCATTTATTTTGAGATTTTTCAAAAGTTCCTTCAAATGCAAGCAAGGGTTGTTTTCATCAAAGCAAAGTTGGACAGCAGCTGAAGTTTTTCTTAAGGCATTCCATATTGCAACAAGCTTGTGTGGAGGTCTACAAGAGGTTGGTAGTTACCATCCCTTTCATTTCTGTCATGAACATATTGGACATGCTTGGTGTTTAATTGTAAAATGTAGTCTATATGTAAATCTGCCAGTTTTTGTTGTTTGCTTTGATCATTGTTATGTGTAAATTGTTTGTAGCCATTTCACGATGTATCTTTGCACCTAAGTCATGTTTGAACCCTAGGTGATTTTAGTTCACAACTTTCATGGTTGGAGTTGGATTTGAGTGCTAAGATTTCCATTGGGCTTATTGTTGTTATTGCTGTTAGTACAAGTATAGGGCAGTGCAAGATGTATAATATGTCATTCTAAAACCCGTTGCCTTGTTGATATCTCTTTGTGTAAAGACTTTGCATATGCTATGATTGTAATGTGCGCACAGCTGTTTTTTGCTAATGTTTCATGCTATGATATCTTTATGCATCTCACCTATTTTAAAATGTCATGTCTGCCCTTAGGGCATTGTGCTAGGTTTTGTTTGGTATTAATGAGGTTGAAATGACTCATACAAGGTGTGTTGAAATATACCTAAACCTTTGAGGATCAACAATGCCATTTTCAGTGCTTGTGTATGCTGGTTGATCTTAGAGGAGATCATTTGTGAAGTTGTGATTGGAATCCATCAATAAAACATTGATTAAAATACAAGAGCTATTTGCCTTGTTGCTACTGACTCCTTAGTGTTATGTTGTTCTTGCTGTTGCCTTAGGTTTGCAAATTCTCATTAGGAATATGTTCTGGTTTTGTTATGGCAAACTTGTTAAGGGTGCCAACTTGGTTATGCTTAGAAGTTTGTTTTGGTACTGCCATGAGTTATTTCTGGTTTGAGTTTGTTAAACTCTAACTGTCAAGCCAAGATTCTAAGCCACTTATGGCCATTGCTTGTGGCTGCATCAGCCCTGGCTGTTTGTTTTTGTGTTAGGCAAGTTTGCCTTGGTTGTACATTATGTTTGGCTAAGGTATAGTGATTCATCAAATGACTATTTGAGCATTAAGAATTATGTCAGCATGTTCACCTTGACTGTTCAGTACCATTATGAAGATGTGTAGCATATGGCATTTCTGTTGATCATTTTGTGTTAGTGTTTTTTTGTATCATTGTGCAGATGTGTAGCATATGGAATTTCTGTTGATCATTTTGTGTTAGTATCATTATGCAGATGTGTATTTGTTTTGGTTGAAGATTAACATGGTTATGATTGGCATGTCTGTTATTTCTGCATCAACATTGTTAAAATGTTGTGGCTCTGAGAGAGCCCTTTTGAGTTCATCAATTCATTGTAATTGTTAACATGTTGATTTGGATTGCTTATGTTGAAATGATTCAGAGCTGTTGGAGCTTTTTTCTGATGATCAATATGTGTTTTATTCATGACTTTGTTTGTTGCCAAGTCACTTTGAGGTTTGTTAACCTCTGATGTCAAGTCTCATTTTCAAACTTAAAAAGCCATCACCATTTGTGTGTGTGTGTATTCAGTGACTATTACAAATTGTGGATTGAGAAACAATAATGTTATAATCTGTTGTTTTAAAATTTGGTTAAATGCAAAGTTTGTTCTAAACTACTTCCATAAGTTGCAACTGAATGGTCATTTCATGATTCAGTATGAATTAGAGATTGTTTCTTTGAGCATAATCATGAGTATCATATTTGAAACATGTGTATGGTTTTCTTTGATTTTGTTCATGTCAGTTTTGATTCACAACATCCAAAATGCATTTCAAAGGCTACAACTGCATGTTCATGCGAATTTCAAAATATATGCATTTTTTGAGAAAACTGAGATTGCCATCTTGATCCTTGTTGAATTTCACACAAGTTAGGCTTTTGGTTTGCAAAAATTGATGAAGTTTTGGTTGAGTTTGAAACCATCACGCATTGGCCTTGATTGCTTGTGAGGTTTGGCCCAGATTTACTTGGCCTTGTAAGGCTTATGTATTTTTAGGGGTGGCTTAATACACGGATGTATTGCCACCCCAGTGGTTGTTACCTGCGCGCGTTATACCTTGTTTCATGCTTGTCTTGTGTTCGGTCCCTGAATGGGACAGCTTTTTGCTATTTTATTTTGTTTTTCCATGATTAATTATTTTCTTTCTCATTTTCATTGTATTTGTGTGCGCGTGTGTTGGCTGAGTGGTATTATCTTGAGCTGGTGAGCATGAGGGTGTGGGTTCAATACCTGCCTTGACCATCCCTTCTTTTATCACTTGTTTCTTTTATGATTTCTTCACATAAATTCAAAACTTCATAACTTTCTCATACTTCATTATTTTTAGTCCATTCTTTTTGCAAAATGCTCTTAATGTTGTCTAGTTTCATTTAATGAGAAAATATTTTCAAGATGTTCATGTTTGTGATACTTTTTTTTCCACTTGAAAGTTGCCTATCCTTAAAGTTGTTTACCTTGCTTCCTGTTGAAATTTCTCTTAAGCCATGCTTGATTTATCTTGTATGATTTGTTTGTGATTGATTCCCTTGTGGTCGTAACCATACCTCTTATATATTCATCATGTTTAATGCATTTGATTTCCATGTAATCTCCCCATGATGTTTGACTTATTTGCATTGGTCGTTACCTTCATCTTTGTCAAGATATGCTGAAGTCTTTATCTTTCATTGAGTCTTGTAAGAACTCATCTTTGGTTGCCTATTGTAATACGCTTGTATGCTTTGGTTGTAACCATCCATCTTATTTGAAATCTTTGCTTTTTGTAACATGCTTGTTTATGCTTGGTTGTAACCATGTATCTTGTATTCATGTTTGTCTGATGTTCATGCTTTGTTGAGTTTATTTTTCCCCAAGTGATGAAACTCTTTAGTTCTCATCCAAATTGCCTCCCCTTCTATCCTTCCAAAGGAAAGTCTCTCTGTTGACCTTTGGGTCATAGATAGCTCATCTCCCTCCCTCGAATTCGTTAAGTCATCCATACACTTAGTTAAGTTACAACCTGTCCTTTAGACTTTGCTTAAGTCTAAGAATCCTACCCCTTGTTAGGAGTGCTCTTTCAATTAGAACTTAGGATAGAGTTTGTTAACTCTATGTAAGAATCATGGAGATGATTACTTACTTCCCTTTCTTGAGTGTTCAACTTAGATCTAGAGAGTTTTCTAAAAACTCTACACAATCATTGTCATGTTTGTTCCCCTTTGAACCTTGATCATAATCAAGTGTTCTTCATCCCTAGTGAGGAGAACTACGATTGCTCTGATTCTATCCTAGTTAGGATACGTAGGCAGAAGATGCGATGTCTTTGTGAGCAACTTAGTGTATATATCCTTAGGTCTTAACCTACACCTTTTACCCAATCCCAATCCGTAGCAAACATTTAACAAACTTAGCATACAAACAACAAAAGGTTCCTGTAGAGTACTACAGATGTTTAGGATGTGAAATACGTACCCTAGGCATAACCAACCCCCGATCCCCGAATCTCTTAGCGTTGTTGTTACATCGCGCAAAAGGTTCTTTCTCTCTTTATACCTTTCCTTTGGATAAATTAAAATTCGGTTGTGAATTCAATGAATTAAAGATTCAAGTTAATCAATAGCCTAATATTCGATTCTCACCGCAACAATCATGAATGGTGATTCTTTGAGGACTCTTCTTGTGTTTGTTTGCATGATTATGGTGTTGCTTTGGTTGAGTTGCCCATTTGAGTTCCTTGTTGTCCTCACAGTGCCTCCCATTCTCCCATTTAATCATGGCTTCTTCCCTTTCTTTTGGTTTGCCTTTGGGCATGGTGATTGATGACAAATGGTTGTAAGAAGGTCATTTCTCCCATTTCATCTCACTCTTGTTTGTGTGTGTGCATTCTTTTCTTTGCTTGCATCCTTTTGCATCTTCTTATATGCATGCTTGAGGTTGACATGTGCTTGTGGAGGCTACTGCCCCACACTTTGTTCCTGTCTCACTTTCATTCTAATTGTGCATTACATGTTTGCATACTTTCTTTATCTTTTGCTTCCTTCTTCTTTCTTATTTGCCATGTTCCCTTAGGACCTCTAAGCTCTCTTGTTCAAGATTGATTATAATAGACCTTAGGCTTGAACCCATGCATGATAACATTAGGTAGCATTCCCTTTTATTCCAATCATAGGTGCACTTTGTATGAGAACATTAGGTTGAGTCTTAGTCTCCCTTTGGAGTGTGTCTCTCTTTTCTCGTCTTCAAACATCCTCAAAATACTTAATAAAGGATAATTTGTGTTGTATGCTACGAGCCTTAAGTACTTGGTGAATGATGATTAGGGGGCCTCCTCTCAATTGTCTAGAGTGTTTAGCGTATGTTCTTTGGACGATATGCAACGCATTCGCTCCTAAGTCATAGTCTTTAGTGCAACATGAGTTTCAAATCATAACTCAATTCACTTCTTGTCTAAAAAACACAAAAACAAACTTCAAACCTTTTTATCCTCTGGGATCTTAATTTGGAAAACCTTTTTCATAAAGAGAGTTTTGTTAACTCTTGGTTCTACCGCAAATAGGTAACGCCTAAGTCTCAAATGGTCGAGTTGCATACACCTAACTATTAGAACTAAGTTTTAACCCTACTCGGGGCAAAACAGTTGAACCAACCTGTGGTCTTTGTTAGCCTGAACTACGTTTGCTCTGATTTCTCGTACCAGATGAGAATACGTAGGGACAAGACGGTGATGTCTTGGCGAGCAACCTTCCCCCACCTTCACCTGTAGTTTTCCGAACTACGTTGACTCTGACTTCCCAATTGCACGAGGGAATACGTAGGCATAGAGAGCCGATGCTCTATCGAGTCTCTCTTGTTTTCTTTTGTCCCTGTGGCCTGTAGCTAGATAGTCCAACACCCTTTAGATAGATAACAAGCGTGGATCCCGTCGAGTACGATGGACTTGAGGGGTGCTAATACCTTCCCCCTGCGTAACCGACTACCGAACCCATGATTTGGTTGCGATGACTTGTCTTCTCCCGTTTTTGTTAGGTTTTCTCTGATTGTTTCCTTTCCCTCTTTTGGGATAAATAACAAACGGTGGCGACTCTTCTGTCCTTGCCGGCCCCTCTTCATAGTGATATGACAGCAGGAGACTCTGCTAGGGAATAACTAACCCAGAATCTCTGGTTCTCTGGTTCCCTATGCGAGTCAATCCTAGCGATTGTTTGTTTATCTTTTAGGTGTGTATATATGTGTTGTACTTTATCTTTATTGCATTTTTACTTTCAGAATTATATATATATAAGTTTTGCTTTGCTGTTGGGTGGGAATGTTCCATTGAGTGAGAAGCCAAACCCAGGATTGAGTACAACCATAGCATTATAAGTGGAAAGTAGTGGTGAACCTGTATTCTTAGCATGCACTAGTTCCCATGAAATTCGCGCTTAGACGAGATTCTCTTTGATGATTTCCTTTCTAGCCCATAGGACCATTGAGAGGATTTGTATCTGAGGAATGTCGACTATGGGGACCGATCATTTGGAAGTCAGCTAAGTGAGGCCCCTTCGTTAGACTATGATGCCAAACCAGAAATGATGAACGTATCATCGTTTCTCGAAAGTCTGTGACACTGACGACCGCATAGGATGCCAAACCTTTATCAGTGATAAGTTCATACCTGTGAGTGGGAGGGCTATGCAGGTAACCTGACCTCCAACCTACCCGGTTTTCTTGTTAGAATGAATCTGTGAACTTGATACAGTGGGTCCTTATGATGGTGCTATGTTATTGCTAATGCAGAGCGCTGGTTATTCTCGATCAACGGCACATCAATCTTGATTCCCTATTGCATTTGAATTTGAATTTTCATATGCATTTTCATTGACATGTATTTATGTTGCAGGTGCATATTTTCACCTCGATTCTAGTGATCTTACTTCTTCTCAGACATGGAGCATACCTTGAAGAAGACTGTGTCATACAAGTTCCCTACTCCAGATATTGGATCTTTACTGAGTTTGATTTCTGTGGTTGACAGGAAGGTGATGGAAGATTTCACAGAATCTTATGGGAAGCTTCTGAGCTATGTCTGCAAGCCTTCAACATACGAGTTAGGTGGTCTATATACTCTGTTATAGTTCCATGATTCACAACTGAGGTGTTTCATCTTTCTGGATTATGTGGCGCCTATCTTAGAGGAGTTATCCATGTTGTTAGGGGTCCCTATCTTAGATCGGATGCCATTCTATCACACTGATGCCGAGCTTGATTTGGCTAGGCTTGCTGCTGCCCTCCATCTTGATGTTTTTGAGATTTCAGGGAAGGTGGTTAAGAGGAGTGGGATGTCTGGATTTCCATTGCCTTTTCTGGTTGACAAAGCTCAGCAGTTTTCCAAAGATGGTTGTTGGGTTGTGTTTAATGTTATCTTAGCACTGTGTATCTATGGTACCATGTTTTTTCCTAACCTTCCAGATTTTGTAGACTTGGATGCATTCCACATATTTACCTCAGGGAATCCTGTACCTACGCTTCTGGGTGACGTTTATCATTCTGTGCACTACAAGAATGAGAACTGGAGAGGGAAGAACGTATCTTGTTGCGTACCTTTGTTCTACAGGTGGTTTGCTAGCCATCTTCCCAAGATTGGTCCTTTCATTGCTACTTCAGGTACTTTGGAGTGGTCTGAGTGGTTGAAGGGATTGACTGCTGATAACATTATCTGGTTTGATAGAGACATGTTGGGTACTGAGATCATTTACAGTTACGGTGGATTTCCTAACGTCCTGTTGGTCGGAAGGAAAGGATACATCAACTATAACCCATCCTTGGTAGTCATACAGTTTGGGTATGCCTTGACACATCCTCCTAAGGAAGAGGAGATACAGGAATATTTGTATCTCACTAGTTTGCTGGAGTGTGATACCTTGGCTAGAGTTGAGATAGCTTGGAGCAGCATCCACCGGAAGGGGAAAGCTTCTTTGGGCAAGAGTAATAGTCGAGCCTATGACCCTTATATCACTTGGATCCAGGAGAGAGCAGAGAGAGTATTGATGCCTTTTCCATCTCGTGAGCCTCTATATCCTCTGATGATTGAGGATCCTACTACTGTCGACATCCAGAGGTATAATCAGTTTTGGTTTGAGGAAGAAGAGTTGTGCATGGCTAATAAGGAGTTGGAGAATGAGATTACTCAACTCTGGAGTGAGAAGAATTATGCTACTTATGTAGTTAAGAAGAAAACTGAGCTGGTGAACAAATTGGGTATAGATTTGACCAAAGCGATTAGCGCTCGAGAATGTTTTGGTTTATATATAAAGGTTGTCAGTGACATTCCTACTTCTAAGGAAAAGGAGTTGGATAGGCTTATCTGGAGATTTCCAAGTTCAATGCGCAGTGGAATGCTACTCTTACCAATAACAAGGAGCATGAGGATGGAATGAAGTTGTAGATTGCTAAGTTGAAGACTCAGCTTACTTTGAAGGATGAGAAGATTGCATCAAAAGCCTCACTTCGGCGTGACAGTGATTGCAGATTGAATGAAGTTATTGCAACCTTGGAGGATTACAGGCCTAGAGCTGATACAAAGAGGTGCAAGCTTGAGGAGGTCTTTGGTGAGGGAGCCTGGGAGGATTACACTCAAGGTTTGCAGGCTACTATTAGCTTAAGAGATTCACTCATTCAGGGATTTCTTATCAGGCTAGATCATCCCGAGACAAGGGAGCTGCTAGATGATTTTCAGTCTCGTCATCGTACTTGACGCTTTTCATTATATTTGTAGTATCTTGCTATATTGTTGTATGTTGAACATCACTAGACCTGTTGGCTGAGGTCACTGTTGATTCCATTATACTCTGTGCTGTATTTTTACATTGCCTGTTGGGCCATTGTTTATGTACGAGGAGTTTTGGCTCTATGCTTGTCTATGGGTTCTCTAGCGTTGTGCTGTCATCTCAAAACGAGAATCGAGGGGGAAATTTCCCTAATGCATATATGCATGTCTGCATTTTTGCATCATTCTGCATTTTTATATCGGAGGTGCATCGGAACCGTTAACCTTATTTTCTGTGGTTTGTTAGTTTGTTTCAGGATAGACAATCAGACAGTTTACCGTTACGGTACCAGTGCGAATCAACGCAAGGTCATGGAACAAATGCAGGATCTTAGGGACAGGATGGCCCAGTTTATAGACTTAATGCAGGGTATGGCAAATGACCAGGAACAACTAAGGACCTTGGTGCAGTCATTGATTTCCAGAGTTGACAATAATGGGATGCCTCACGGAGGAATTGCTACTAATCCAACTCGTGGTGATGGTACACCACATGCTCATGCTATTCCTACAACAGTTATCCCTCTGGGAGGAGGTAATGCAGGGGGAATCCCTGAGGTGGTGTGTGTTATGCAAGGCAACAATGTTCCTAAGTGGGAGGAAGATCAGCAGTAAGATGCGTTCTCTTTGGGAGATGTTGGTGCTGGGTTGCGGTCTGAGGCTGATAAAAGGTTCGAGCTGATTGAAGAGAAGATGAAATCTATTGAAAATCAGAATTCCATGGGACTGGATATGGCCAATCTGGGGCTGATCCCAGAATTGAAGGTACCGCTGAAGTTCAAAGTTCCTGACTTTGATAAATACAACGGCACGACTTGTCCTCGAGTTCATCTGCGCTCTTATTATCGTAAGATGTATGCTTACTCAGATGACGAAAAATTGTTGATGCATTTTTTCCAAGACAGCCTCTCTGGACCTTCTCTTGAGTGGTATATGAGCTTGGAACCGGTTAATATTCGCAGTTGGAGAGGCTTAGCTGAAGCCTTTGTGAAACACTATCAGTACAATAATGACCTTGCTCCTAACAGGGTCTAACTACAAAATATGTCCCAGAAGAACAACGAGTGCTTCAAAAAATACGCCCAGAGGTGGCGTGGGCTAGCGGCCAAGGTGCATCCTCCCATGGTGGAGCGAGAATTAATTGATATGTTCGTTGCTACGTTTTTGGGTGTATATTATGAGAAGCTGATCAGTAGTATGTCAGGTAGCTTTTCTGATCTGATTATTACTAGGGAGAGGGTGGAGAATGGACTTAAGCTTGGCAAAATTCATGCTGGCGAAGGATCCTCAGTTGGAGGAGGAAGGAAGTCGTTTGGCAATAAAAAGAAGGAAGGTGAGACTAACGAAGTGTCTAGTTCTCGAAACAAAAACAAAAATCAACGCCATCAATACCGATAGCAGCATCAGGTTGCGAGTATCACAATAGCATCCATACTACAACAACAGCCACAGAAGCAACAGAATCAACAAAACTATGCGCCCAGACAATTTCAAGATCGCAGGAGAACCGTCAATAGGCAGTTTGACGCGCCTCCAATGCCATGTTCTCAATTACTTCAGCACTTGTTACAGTTGCAGTTGATACAGAAGAGAACCTTAGCTCCGCTGACTGGTGCACCACCTCCTGGATACGATCAAGTACACTGGGGCACAATATCAACAACTGTAAGGCGTTTAAACACAAAGTTCAAGACTTGGTGGATAGAAAAACTATAAACATTTCTCACGACGTGCCGAATTTCGTGCAGAACCCCATGCCCAATCATGGGGCAGCCGGGGTCAATGCTATCATTGAAGATGAGTGTTTGAATCTAGTGTCAGATGTCAATGAGTTGAGAACTTCGCAAAGTTTTGTAAAAGACAAGTTGTTGAAGAGAGGTGTGTTCCCAGGATGTGATGAGTTCTGTGCTGAATGTTTAAGTCATCCTGAGGGATGTGGCAAGCTGAAGAGTTGCATTCAGAAAATGATTAATGATGGAATCCTGCAATTTGACAGGGTTGCTGAGAAACCGATTGAGGAAATGGTAACTGAAGAGAGGAACGAGGTTGTGACAATCTCGATTCCATATAAAACTATTACTATTTCTGCACCACCGAGGCCGCCAACCATCATCATCACCAAAGCTGGTCCTGTGCCATATGAAACTACCAAAGCAATTCCGTGGAATTACGGAGCGGAGGTATATTGTAACGGGCAGAAACAGGAGTTGAAGAATATACCTACTGATTCTGTGGATAATCTAGTTGGAGCTGGGGGAATTACTCGAAGCGGAAGAGTGTTTTCGTCATCTGAAGTGGTCGCTGACAAAGCTGATAAGGGGAAGAAAGTAGTGGTTGAAGAAACTTCTCGAGCTGGTGAGAAGAACTCTTTGGAGAAGGAAGCAGAGGAGTTCATGAGATTGATAAGAAAGAGTGATTACAAGCGCACTGGAACGCTTTGCTGAGAATCCTAAATACAACTTATGTACCTCAGGGGATTTCTGTAAATCAACTCGAAGGGGTTGTAGCACATGTCAATGCAGAGAATGGGCTGGGTTTCACGGATTTGGCTTGTTCCCCGAAAGGGAGAAATCATAATTGTGCGCTGCACATATCTATTTAATTCCGAGGAGCCGTTCTAACATACGTGCTAGTTGCTACATGGCATCTCTGAATGTACTTCCGAAGAAGGCGCTGATGAAGTTGGTTACCCGTGGTATAACGTGTACGCCGAGTGACTTGGTAGTACGTGCTTTTGATGGGACTCGTAGGTCCATATTTGGGGAGTTGACGCTGCTGATTCAAGTTGGTCCTGAAGTGTTTGAAGCTGCTGCTGATTCAGCCAGCTTAAAGCTGTCTGCTTGGACGTCCCAGGATTCATGCGGCGGGCGTCGTAACATCCACGCTGCACCATAAGTTGAAATACATAGTGGGAGGTACTGTTGTCACTGTATATTGAGAGGAGGATATAATGATTAGTCATTTATCTTCATTCAAATAAGTTGAAGTCGACGGTAAAATCCATGAGACTATGTGCCAGGCCTTTGAAACTGTGCAGATCAAAGATAAGGCACCGGCTGTGAGAAAGACGCCTGAAGTGGCCATGTCGTATTTCAAAGAAGCCCAGGCAGTGGTACAAGCTGGGGCAGCACCGGGTTGGGGTCAAGTGCTGGATATACCCAACAAGCAGGACAAATGTGGTTTGGGATACAATCCATTTTCTTCCTCCCAGAGCGCGCCGCACTATAAGGGGCATGTCAAGTTTACTAGCGGTGGGGTAATCTTCGAGCAGATTAACTCTATCTCAGATGAAGAAGGGGACAACGACTGTGATGTGGACGCTTGGATTTGGCCATGCATCATAGAACAAAGCCTTAACAACTGGTATGTCGAAGAAGTCATCCAAGTGACGGCAGAAGAGTAATGACTTGTTTTTCTGATTAATGTATAGCCCTATGTTCTACCCGGAGCATAGTGGTCTTTGTCTTCAGGGCCTAATTGTTTATGCTTGAACAATCTTTTATCAATCAATCAAAGGGGATTTTTCTGCATTCAAATATTGTGATCCTTATCTTTCATGTTTTATTTTTAACAACAAAATGGCAATGTGGTTTGTGCTTGTTTGCATATAATTTTAAGCATTTAATCATCATCATTGCAAGTTTCATATTCCAGATGACACCGCTCCAGAATCGTCTATGACTGGCTTTGACTTTGATAATCTGATATTTCAAGTCGAAGAAGAGATTGATGAAGCTGAAGACTTACCAGAAGAGCTAGCCAGACTTTTGAAACAGGAAGAGAAGATCATTCTACCTCATCAGGAGGAAATTGAGATCATCAACTTGGGTTCTGAGGAAGTCAAGAGAAATGTCAGGATAGGGGCTACATTGCAGAGTGACATCAAGCAGAGATTGGTTGAAATGCTTCGAGAGTATAGTGATATCTTTGCTTGGTCATATAAAGACATGACCGGTCTTGACACTGATATCGTGGTTCATCGCTTTCCGTTGCGTGAAGAGTGTCCGCCAGTCAAGCAGAAGCTCAGAAGGACCAGACCAGATATGGCTGTGAAAATCAAAGAGGTAGTCCAACAGCAGTTGGACGCAGGGTTTCTCGCTGTAACAACTTACCCTCTGTGGGTCGTTAACATCGTTCCTGTACTAAAGAAGTACGGTAAGGTACGGATGTGTGTTGATTATAGCGATTTCAATAAAGCGAGCCCGAAGGACAATTTCCAGTTCCCTCACATTGACGTATTGATGGATAATACTGCGCAATATTCTGTGTTTTACTTCGTGGACGGTTTTTTCGGATATAATCAGATTAAAATGGCACCAGAGGACATAGAGAAAACAACGTTCATTACACCGTGGGGGACTTTCTGTTATAAGGTATTTCCTTTTAGGTTAAAAACGCAGGGGCAACCTATCAGCGGGCTATGGTCACTTTGTTTCATGATATGATTCATCACGAGATTGAAGTATATGTTGATGACATGATAACAAAGTTGCAAATGGAGGAGGAACATCTGGTAAACCTTCTGAACTTGTTTGAAAGGCTAAGGAAATTAAGTTTGAGGTTGAATCCGAATAAGTGCACTTTTGGTGTTAGGTCCGGAAAGCTGTTGGCGATCCTGCAAAGATAAAAGCTATTCAAGATATGCCAGCACCGAAAACCGAAAAAGAGGTTCGTGGTTTCTTGGGGAGATTGAATTACATTGCTCGGTTTATATCTCATCTCACAGCCACTTGTGAACCCATGTTCAAATTACTAAAGAAAGATCAGGCGGTTGTCTAAAATGAAAATTGCCGGAAGGCATTTAATAAAATAAAAGAATATTTGCAGGAGCCTCCGATACTGATATCCCTAGTAGCTGGAAGGCCATTGATCATGTATTTAACGGTTCTTGAGAACAGCATGGGTTGTGTTCTCGGTCAACAAGACGAGACTGGAAGAAAAGAGCATGCAATATACTATTTGAGTAAGAAGTTCACAGACTGTGAATCTAGGTACTCAATGTTGGAGAAAACGTGTTGCGCACTTGCTTGGGGAGCCAAACGTTTGAGACAGTATATGCTGAATCATACAACCATGCTGATTTCGAAGATGGATCCGATTAAATACGTCTTTGAAAAACAAGCACTTTCGGGTAGAATTGCCAGATGGAAGATGGTTTTAACATAGTATGACATCCAATATGTTTCCCTGAAAGCTATTAAGGGGAGTATTCTGTTAGAGTATCTTTCCAAATAGCCGATTGATGACTATTAACCTATGAATTTGAATTTCTAGACGAAGACATCATATTCCTGAAGATGAAGGATTGTGATGAGCCATTACCCCATGAAGGTCCGGAGAAGGGTTCTCAATGGCAGATGATATTTGATGGCGTTGTTAACTCATACGGTAGTGGAATTGGGGCAATTATCACGACACCTCATGGTACTCATATCCCATTCACCGCTAGGTTGACATTTCTTTGCACTAATAATGAAGCCAAGTACGAAGCGTGCATTATGGGGCTGAAAGAGGCTATTGATCTGAGGATCAAAAATCTAGATGTATACGGCGGTTCAGCGCTAGATGTTAATCAGATCAAGGGAGAATGGGAAACCCGTAAGCATAATCTAATACCTTACATGAACTATGCAAGGAAACTGTTACCTTTCTTCGATCGAGTGGAGCTCCATCACGTGCCTAGAGCGGAGAACCAGATGGTAGATGCTCTGGCAACATTGTCTTCAATGTATAAGGTGAACTTCTGGAATGATGCTCCCAGAATAGTCATCTCTCCCTTTGATAGGACGACATTTGTGAGGAAGCTTCGGAAGACAAGCCATGGTATTATGATATCCAGAACTTTGTTAAGAACCAAGAGTATCCGCCAGGGGCGTCGACCCGGGATAAGAAAACTCTGAGGAGGTTGGCTGGAAATTTTTATCTGAACCAGGATGGGGTACTCTACAGGAGAAATTATGACTTGGTGCTTTTACGATGTGTGGACGAAAAAGAAGCTAGCTTGCTTATGGAAGAGGTCCACGAAGGAGCCTTTGGTATACATGCCGGTGGGCATGCCATATCTCGAAAGCTGTTGAGAGCAGGATATTATTGGATGACTATGGAGTCTGATTGCTTCAAGTACGCTATGAAGTGTCATAAATTCCAGATTTATGCAGACAAGATTCATGTGCCACCGAGTCTGTTAAACATTACGGCATCTACTTGGCCTTCTTCTATGTGTGGTATTGACATGATCGGCAAGATCGAGCCCACCACATCCAACGTACATCGTTTCATCCTGGTAGCCATTGATTACTTCACCAAGTGGGTCGAAGCGGCTTCGTATGCCAATGTCACTAAGCAAGTGGTAGCCCGATTCATCAAGAGGGACATCATCTGTCGTGATGGAATACCTGAGAGAATCATTACTGGTAATGGTTCGAACATGAACAACAAGATGATGAAGGAATTATGCCAGAATTTCAAAATTGAGCATCACAACTCATCGCCCTATCGTCCGAAGATGAATGGCGCTGTTGAAGTGGCCAACAAGAATATTAAGAAGATAGTGCAGAAGATGGTTGTAACCTATAATAATTGGCATGAGATGTTTCCCTTTGCTTTGCATGGATATCGTACTATGGTACGCACCTCAAAAGGGGAAACTCCTTTCTCGCTGGTGTATGGTATGGAAGCGGTCCTACCATTAGAGGTCGAGATCCCTTCTTTGAGAGTACTGGTCGATGTTAAGCTTGATGAGGCAGAATAGATAAGAAATAGATTGAATCAGCTCAGCCTGATGGACGAAAAAAGGCTAGCATCTATTGCATATGGTCGGTTGTATCAGAGTCGGATCAAGAAAGCTTTCGACAAGAAGGTGCGCCCTCGAAACTTTCAGATGGGAAATCTTGTACTGAAGAAGATCCTCCTGCCACAAACAAATCACAGGGGCAAATGGACTCCTAATTATGAAGGTCCATATGTCGTACGAAAGGTTTTCTCAAGAGGAGCCTTATTGTTGTCAACCATGGATGGTGAAGATTTCACATCCCCTGTGAACGCAGACGCAGTTAAAAAATACTTTGCTTAAAAGAGATCTGCTGGAATGAAAAAAGAATCTCCAGGAAAAAAATGGGACATCCTGGAGAAACATAAAAAGAATGGGTTCAGGCAAAAGTTAGGGATAAAGAAAAAAGATGTAAACCCGCAAAGTTGAAAACCTGGAAAGGCGACTTTGGCAAAAATGGGTATCCCGGTGAATTGAAAACCCGAAAGGGCGATTTAGGAAAATGTTAGGGATTTTAAAAGCAAATGACTGCAGTCTGTGTTTTGATCTTTCAGAGATTAGTGGATTGCGGGAGGATCTGAGGTCCGTTTATCCAAATCAATCTCTTTAGAGGACGAAGCGTCGGGGAATTATCGAAGTCAGGTGAGTCATAGAGGGATCAGCTCATGGTGTTTGTTTGTGCCACATTGCCGACATTCTGTATATTTCTGTGCATTTCTGTAAACTTGTTGCGCAGCTTCCTCTTTTCAGGGGTTGCATCTGTTGTAAAATCTTCCTATTTACAGGCCATTTGTCACTAAAACATATACTATTCAGTAATTTGTTTGCATTGCTTTAATCTTTACTGTTTTGTTTGCCAAAAAACGCCCGATGTTTTGATAAAACTGCACTTACATAAACTTGCAGGCCTTGGCCGATAATCAGTAAAACTTTGATTTATTTGAATAATGTCGCAGATGATGACCAAGATAGTTCCGATTGTGTAGGATGTCTTGTTGTTTGTTTTTGCAGGGTCGTTATCCTTGGGGCATTTGTCAGAGATATATCCTAGGCAGGATCGTCATCTCCCCACAGAAAGAAGATGGGTGGTAGAGACTCATTCATCCCCATCAGGTGGAGTCTGCGCATCTCCATATCCCCAGCAAGGGTCAGATACGCAGGATGAGTGAGAAGTTGAGTGTGTACACTTATCCCCAGCAGAGTGTCTGTATGCACTCAATCCTCAGCAATTTAGGCCGAAATCTCCAACAGAGTGAAATCATCCCCAGAAGGTTGAGATTGATATCCCCACGCAGGTCGTAGGTACGCACTTAATCCCTTGCAATTCGAGATGGGACTTCTCTCCAACAGGCAGGTCTGAGATTACTTTCCAGCAGCGGAGACGGATTTTCACTCTGCAGAGCTTAATCAGGTGATGTTATATCCCTCAAAATTCAGATTGCTGACTTAATCCCCGGGCATAGGACGAGGTTGTTTCCCCTATTGTTTGTTTCCCAGCAAAGTAGAATGAGTTTGAATTTTCCTCAGCAGAGCAGTGCTGCTTCCTAGAATAAGAGGGTTGATTCTCTATCCCTAGCGAAGTCAGCAGAAGTGGTGATTCAGTCCCGAAGCATAGGGCGTTTGTTGTTTCCCGTATCGCCTAATCCCCAGTGGAGTCAGTGAAGGAAGGTTCTCTTCCCCAACTGAGTATCCCTGGCAGGGTAGATTTTTATCTCCGACAGATTGAAATGTCTGGAAGAAGGTAATTATTTCTCGACAGTAAACTCTAACTCCTCAGTAGAGTCATCTGTTCAGGGCTATTTTCTTCCCCGGTAAGGTGAAGTTACTCGCAGTGTTTGATTGTTATTCCCTGCAGAGTTGTTTGTTCCCCAAAATGTTATATTCTGGTAGGCGTTCAGGGAGAATTTCCTTGATAGAGTACGATCAACCTTGGCATTTGATTGTACTTTCCCCACATAGTTGTTGATTGCCCGGTATGGTTAGACTCGTCTCCAATAGAGTTTGCGGTGGTTCTCAGTAGGGTTGTATATCCCCTGAGAAGGTTGGTATTCTGGATGGCCATTCAGGGCACTTTTTCTCCGCAGGTTATGATTTGAATTCCCAACGGAGTGGATTCCCGTTTTTGTTAGAACATTGTTGCTCAGGGATTTCCTTTTTCAGGAAGCCATCCAGGGCTTGTTTCCCCCAACTTAAGTCCAATTGTAATTGGCATGCTTTGTTTTTCCCCAGCAGGGTTGTGTTTTCTTTTCAGCATTTATTTTGCTGATTCGGTTCCGTTTCATCTGCATTCGTGCATATTATTCTCTCAAACGCGTAGCATTTCCATTTCGTGTGGAGCATTACGCCATATTCAAACATATGCATGTGAAACATAAGCCAGGTTGTTACCTGTTTGCTGTCAGGTGTTTCTCCAACATGTGATTGTTATTTTGTTGCCCGTATGGTGTTCAGACTATGGCAATTTCCGTCAGCCCGCGTGGTATCCAGACCCCGGCTCACGTTATTCCCCAACGGTGTCGTCCGACTATGGTCGGTGATATCCTTATTAACCCGTGGAGTATCCAGACCCCGATTAATGTTTTTTCTTGAGCCCGTGTGGTATCCAAACCCCAGCTCAGATCGGTTTATCCCGTTGGCATGTGTGGCATCCAGACCCTGGCTGATGATTGTCTTATTAACCCGTGTGGTATCCAGACCCCTATTAATGATGTTTTCTTAAGCACATGTGGTATCCAGACCCCGGCTTCCTCCGATTGTTCATTAGTATGTGTGATGTTCAGATCCTAACTAATGACATCTTCTTAAGTCTCATTAACCCGCGTGGTATCCAGACCCGGTTAATGACATTTCTTGAGCCCATGTGGTATCTAGACCCCGAATCATACCGTTTTGTTTCGTTGGCATGTGCGGCACCCAGGCCCTGGCTAGTGACTGTCTCATTAACCCGCATGGTATCCAGACCCCGGTTAATGACTTTTCCGTTAGTATGTGTGATGTTCAGATCCTGACTAATGATGTTTTCTTGAGCTCATGTGGTATACAGACCCTGACTCGCACTGTTTTTGCTCATGCTCATGTGGTATCCAGACCCTGGCTTCCACCGGTTATTTCCTGAGCCCGTGTGGTATCCAGACCCCGGCTCACACCGTGTGTTCCATTGGCATGTGCAGCATTCATGCTCTGGCTAGTGATTATTCCATTAGTATGTGCGACATTCAGGTCTTGGCTAGTGACTTTTTTCGAGCGTGTGTGGTATCCATACCCCGACTCATACTAGTTTTCCCCATTAGCACGTGCGGTATCCAGACCCTGGCTAGCGTGAATTTATATTGCTTATATGGTGTTCAGACCATGGAAATATGATATTGTTTCTCTAAGTTTGTACAGGTATCCAGACCTCAGTAAAAACCCTTTGATAGATGTGTTCATCTTATCAGGTGCTCCCTAGTTGATGTCCCGCCAGAGTTACTTGTTTAAGTTTCTCCTTGTTCCCCAAGCAAAGTTGTTTGGATGCTTGATGGTGATATCATATGTTTCTTTCCAACTTATCATCGTTGCCTGCGCGTTAGCAAATGTTTCTTCTGACTGTGTGTTGAGGTTTTGGATTGGTAATCAGTTATCTTGTTACCATTGCAAACTATTATTCAGTTATTTCTGGAGATTTTTGCCCCTAGGAGGATTTACAGTTCTATTTCTGCGGTTGGCAAATTTGCGGGTTCTTTGGTATTCAACCGTCTTTTACCTTGATTGCTTGAAATTCGTTCGCTTTTCACTCAGTCAGATCCAAGTCGCTTGAATAGGGGCAGCTGTTGTACCCCAAAATATACCCAAACTTTTCTTTACTTGGCTTGTGTTTCATTTCATTTCTCTAGCATCTTTGCATTGCATAGCATGGTTGTTTGCAGGGGATCAAGAAAGGTGTGCATCTCAAGAGAAGGTTGTCAAAGATTCCTAGCTCAAGCAAGAAGGCTCAGTTCAAATCATTAGAGGATCACAAGCTCATGGATATGGATATAAGATGATGGAGAAGCTCATTGACTGCTTTTGAAGCCACAGTGGAGCTCATTTAAGTGGTTATGTCATGTGCAAGAAGCCACAATCAAGGGTTGCATCCCTAGGGTTTCATCTGCCTAGTGCAAAGTCAACTGAGGACTTGAATGAGATTGAGAATCAATTCCATGTCATTAGAGTCATGGATATTTGTGTTGAGACATCTAAGATGTTATTTAAAGATCAAATCAAGGAGATTCAAGAGTTTGAGAAGTTACTAAATTAGGGTTTCATAGGTTTGTCAGTGTAAAATCCCATGTTTAGTGCCTAACTTCAAGACCATATATCTCAGGATACAAGTGTAATCTCACTTTGATGCAAACATGAGACTTGTAGAGTATGTTCTTAGATTTCTTTTGGGTACTAGAACTCATCCATTGGGTTTGGGGAGTTCAAGATATGATGTTGGCAAGTTAGAGGTCTCAGATGAACCATGTTTTCAGTCAACCAACTTCCAAGGAACGTTTGACCTAGAATCATGTTTCTCCTCAACTTTTGATGAACATTAAAGTTGTTCCTTATGATCTTAGCCTTCCAAAAAGTCCTAGAAGTCCTTCATGGTATTTTTAGAACTCATGTTATGAGGCTTGCAAGGCAGGGGTATTTTAGGAAAGTGAGATTATAGGTAATTTTCATTATAGGTCCTTTTCATAATCTTAAGCACTTCAAATGAAACTTTCTCCAACATGAAAGTTTCTCTAAATGGTTTCAAATTCGTCATGGAACACCAGATTGTCATGAATTATGCTTGGATAGAGGGATTGGTGAAGAAAATTAAGTGAAAATGCACATTAAAGTCATGAATTCAATTGATTTGGTCATTGAACATTTTCATGCCATGTTTTTACTCATTTTTATTCATAATGTCTTAACAAACAAGATGCACAAACTTAATTTGGTGTATGGTAGCAAAAATCCCATGGTTTTCAAGCTTACTTCAAGAAGAAGTTTCACATCAAAACTTCACAATTGGCTCAAATTAAAGCCCAAAAGCAATCCACATGGCTAATTCAAGTTGTTAGTTGCCCAGCCAAGCCATTTCCATGAGTGTTTCAAGCCAAATTCACGTGTGCATGAAGCTACATTTCAAGATGGGAATTTTTTGCAAGGTAACAAATTGGAGCACTATTGGGCCTCCAATCACTCATATATCCATTGTATATAAGTTCAGGATTGAATTTGAACCCTCATTCAGGCATTTTCATGGAGGGAGAGCTAAACCCAGATTTGAAATAGGAGAAAAAATATGAAAATTGGAAATCTAGCTCCAAGCCGTTTCAAGCAAAATCAAAGCAAGCATCATCTTTCTTGATGTTCATTGAGTGATTCTGCTCAATTTCAAGCAAGCTCAAGCTCATTTGAAGCTCCAACGGAGAGACTCCGTTAGGTAACCTTCAAACCCAAATTTCTCTCATGATATGCATTGGATCCACGCCATTTTTGTTGTATCTGAAGACCTACACTTGGTAGGCAGATTCTGGATAGTTTATTGTTGTGTTTGTTGAGATTTCAATTTTGAGCATGAACTTTCTCCCGTTCGAATCTCTTATTTTATGCATGATAAATGAAATGTGAGCTTGGATCTGTAACATACATGAGTTCCTCTTTAATTTGGCATAAAATTTGGTGTGAATTGATGATGTTTGGAACCTGCAACTCTGGCCTTCTCGTCAAAGAAGACGATCGGAGCTCAGGCTCCATCGTCTGGTTTGTTTGCAGGCGAGCTGAGGTGGCTTGCCATGTGTGCGCGTTGAATGATTGACAAAGTGAGATAAACGGCTTGGATCGTTTGGCTACGCTGGCGTGGAAATTGACTTGCCAAGTCAATTAATGAAACGAGGCATTTTGGCTTGTGTTCTGATTAGTTTGGATTGTCGTCTCAATGTGTTATGCGTACCCCCCCCCCCCCCCCTCAATTGAGGCCCATTTGTTTTTCCTGGATTAATTGCTATTTTTCACGCCTTCAATTAATTATTTTATTTTATTTTTATTTTGTTTCTGTTTTGATTTAATTCTTTTAGAAAAATAGTTCCAAATGTATTAAAATCCCTCAAAAAATATTTTTAGATACTTTAATGTATCATTTAATTTTTGGAATTTTTTATTTTTATTTTTCATTTATTTTTCAATTAAAATGGGATTTATTGTTTGGAGTTACTTTTAAGTGAATTATTTCTTGTTCTTTCTTGTTCATGCTTAGTTTCTTGATCAATCTTTATCTTCAATGATTGAAACATTTTTCTCATTTGAATGATGAGATGAAGTGTTTTATAGGATGGTTTTTCCCCTGGTTTGACCATTTTTGGTTTGACTTTTAAGTCATTTTTGTTGACCCTCGACAACCCTCCTTCACAATGGGGCACCCTTGTGAATCAAATTCTTTGGTGATGTTTTGAAGTGACATTGGTTGTGATTTTTTGGACTCTGGTTTCCAACTGATTTATGTACATTTGAGATTTTATTTGGTTTATTTTGACCCTTTTTCCTATTTTTGAGGAAACTTGCAAGTCAAGTTACTTCTAAGGGTGGTTCATACATGCACTTGACCTAGTTTGAATGGGAAATGACTTCTATGGATCCCTAATGCTTCCAACGCTTGTTGAATCACACATCTAACATGTTGAGGTACTTGAATTCTCATTTATAGGTCATAAAATTATTTGATGCTTGTTGTGATTTGCATTTCTTTTAGGCATTCCATTTGGTTTCCAAATGTTGAAGTTGTTTAAGACTTAGGTCTTTTGCCTTGCCTATTCTTGCAATTCCTTTTGATGGATGATCCTCTTTGCTTTGTGCATTCTCTCCTCTCATCCCCGCTTGTGTCAAATGACCTTTGAATCCCATCTGAGATGGTTTGGTCCCTCCTTTGGAGGTACCTTGAACATATCATGAATGATGATTCTTTGAGGACTCTTCTTGTGTTTGTTTGCATGATTATGGTGTTGCTTTGGTTCAGTTGCCCATTTGAGTTCCTTGTTGTCCTCATATTTCCTCCCATTCTCCCATTTAATCATGGCTTCTTCCCTTTCTTTTGGTTTGCTTTTGGGCATGGTGATTGATGACAAATGGTTCTAGGAAGTTCATTTCTCCCATTTCATCTCACTCTTGTTTGTGTTCTTGTTTGCGTGTGTGCATTCTTTTCTTTGCTTGCATCCTTTTTCATCTTCTCATATGCATGCTTGAGGTTTAAATGTGCTTGTGGAGGCAACTGCCCCACACTTTGTTCCTCCCTCACTTTCATTCTAATTGTGCATTACATGTTTGCATACTTTCTTTATCTTTTGCTTCCTTCTTCTTTCTTCTTTTCCATGTTCCCTTAGGACCTCTAATCTCTCTTGTTCAAGATTGATTATAATAGACCTTAGGCTTGAACCCATGCATGATAACATTAGTTAGCATTCCCTTTTATCCCAATCATAGGGGCAGTTTGTATGAGAAAATTAGGTTAAGTCTTAGTCTCCCTTTAGAGTGTGTCTCTCTTTTCTCATCTTCAAACATCTTCAAAATACTTAATAAAGGATAATTTGTGTTGTACGCTATGAGCCTTAAGTACTTGGGGAATGATGATTTGGGGACCTCCTCTCAGTTGTCTAGAGTGGTTAGCGTATGTTCTCTGGACGATATGCGACGCATTCGCTCCTAAGTCATAGTCTTTAGTGCAACATGAGTTTCAAACCATAACTCAATTCACTTCTTGTCTAAAAAACACAAAACCAAACTTCAAACCTTTTTATCCTCTGGGATCTTAATTTGGAAAACCTTTTTCATAAAGAGAGTTTTGTTAACTCTTGGTTCTACCGCAAACAGGTAATGCCTAAGTCTCCAATGGTCGAGCTGCATACATCTAACTGCTAGAACTAAGTTTTAACCCTACTCAGGCCTAAAATAGTTGAACCAACCTGTGGTCTTTGTTAGCCCAAACTACGTTGGCTCTGATTTCTCGTACCAGATGAGAATACGTAGGCACAAGACGACGATGTCTTGACGAGCAACCTTCCCCCACCTTCACCCGTAGTTTTCCGAACTACGTTGACTCTGACTTTCCCATTGCACGAGGGAATACGTAGGCATAGAGCGGCGATGCTCTATCGAGTCTCTCTTATTTTCTTTTGTCCCTGTAGCCTGTAACTAGATAGTTCAACACCCTTTAGATAAATAACAAGTGTGGATCCCGTCGAGTACGACGGACGTGAGGGGTGCTAATACCTTCCCCTTGCGTAACTGACTCCCGAACCTAAGATTTGGTTGCGATGACCTGTCTTCTCCCATTTTTGTTAGGTTTTCTCTGATTGTTTCCTTTCCCTCTTTTGGGATAAATAACGAATGGTGGAGACCCTTCTATCCTTGTCGGCCCCTCTTCCCAGTGATGCGACACTGGGGTAGCAAAATTTCCATCTTCTAATGTGGAATCATAAACAGATTTCTGCTGAGAAAAATAAATCCTCAAAAGTGAAAAATAAATGCCTTCTCATCATCCAGATTTCACAGCCTAGAGAGATTCAAAATATTTGTTGTAGGATACCAAAGTTCAATTTAGGAACAAGTTGGAGAGAAACGGTCAAACAAGACTCTACCTAATAAGGAAATAACACACTTGGGGAGTGATTCCATCCAGATAATGGGCTAGAAAGGAAACTAAAACAAAACTTTCCTATGAGGAATAAACTCAGTGGGGAATTAGAAAGGATATATACTTTATTCTTAAAGGAGAAACTCTAATGGAGAGAATACACACTATGTGAGGAATGCAGCACCAAAGAGATAAAGAGAGTAAGAAAAACCAAAGAATGCATGATGAGAATGAATCTTAATTCAGCTATGCATGGTGTATGTATGAATGAATGAATTTATGTATGTATATGCAGACAAAATCAAGCACAATGATAAACTAGGGATGACCAATCACCACAATACAACTAGATACTCGGCTAAATCCCAATAAGATGGATATACCACTACAGATTCTACTGAAAGTCCTTCCAGATATTCAACTGAAGATAAACGGAAGCCAATGAAGGAACAAAGTCCTTCTACAAGGCTCATGTCTCTAGGGAGAGGAAAAAATACTCATTGGGGAATTAACCCAGTGTCCAGTCATCTAACATCAATAATCCACTAATGGGATAACGATATAAACTCCGTTTCGAGGGAATACATTTTCCGGGGAAACACAACAACACAAATCTTCCAAACTCTTACTGGGGATAAGAAAGTTCATGTGAAATCTGTTAAATAAGGACGAGGACCTGCTAGGAATTCACACAAAGCAAAACTCTTCTTGGAATATCAACCTATGAAAAGTATAGTATTTTCCTTAATTTTGCTAAGAGAATGGAAAGACGAATTTTCCAAAAGATAACCTTTGAGAGGTAAAGCGTATTTTTGCACGAACTCTACTTTAGGGAAAGAAGTGGATCTGCTGAAGATCATACCAAAAATATTCTTCCTAAATCAACTGTAATAGATGCATATACTCCGCTGAGGGAAATGCAAACACGAAGGGGATTATAAGAAAAACTCTCTTGGGATCAGCAACCTCGAGGAAAACATCCTGAACTTTTAGAGGGAAATAAGAAGTTAACATCGTAGCAGAAAGTCAACCTGTGGGGGATTTTAAAACTCAACACATGATGAGAGAAAACCCAACAGTTGACTGATATCTCAACCCTTCTTAGCAGGAAATATTGTTTTGGATTTGTCGCTTGAGTGGCATATAAAAGTGTTAAAGCCATAACAGAGGAGGTAAAACCTGTTGAGGATTCCTCATCAAATTTCAACACAAAGCGAGATGGAATCTAACAATCATATTTTCACTTATATCTGCTTGACCACCACCTAGTTGGGGGAATAGAATCACATTCATCTGGGGAAATCTGAATCAAGACTTAGCTGGGGAGTCTAGACCTAGGGTTCAAATGGAAAACATTGAATTCGGTACTCAATTGGGGAACACCTAAATTAATGCTCAACTGGGGAAAACATCAATAAGAACAAACTTTACTTAGGAGAACATCAAGTTCATTACTTCGATATTTTACC
The DNA here is from genome assembly GCA_963859935.3 of Lathyrus sativus. Taxonomy (NCBI): domain Eukaryota; kingdom Viridiplantae; phylum Streptophyta; class Magnoliopsida; order Fabales; family Fabaceae; genus Lathyrus; species Lathyrus sativus. The sequence continues at coordinate 113,507,845 of OZ012736.1, read as the reverse complement.
ATTCCTTGGAATAACTATTGACATTTCTTTTAATATTCACAAATCAAAGGAAAATAATTTTTATAATTTTCATAAGTATAATTTTTATCTACCTTTTTTTCAAAAATTAATATCAAAAACAAATGAAATTTTTCTAAATAGAAACAAATATAAGAATTGCAAACAAACAGACAAAGGCTCAAATTTTATTGATAGAATGGTAGTCCGCAAATGGCGTGACTCTATGGATCACTAAAAAGTTGAAAAATGGTAAATAAAAAAAGGATACATTGAAATACAATGATCAATATTATCCCTAACAACTTTGAATTCCACTGTGCTCAAAACTTCTGCCGAGAATGACGAGGATGCAAATTCTTGTTGGGCAATGTTGCTTCAAGTGATCAAGTCTGGCCCGATGCAATTACTTGTCAAATTCCCTAAGTTTTGCCTAGATTTCCATCTCGGTATTTCTATCTACCGATATAATTATTTTGTTTTTATGTCTCTAACTTTTTCCTAGACCGTCCTTTCAGGTTTTCAACCCACAAAGATGCTCATTTTTCCCAAGCCGCCCTTTTGTATTTTCAACTTAGAGAAATATATTTTTTATGTGAAGTATTTCTTGATTGCATCAGTATTCAAAAGACGAGTGAGCTCTTCACCATCAATAGTTGTAAAAGTTAATGCACCGCCATAGAAAGCTTTCTATGGGCCTTCATGATTAGGAGTCCACTTTCCCCAAGAATCAATGTTAAAAGACAAGATCTTTCTGAGCACGAGGTCACCTTCTCTAAACACACGAGTTCGAACCTTCTTTTCAAAAGCGTTCTTCATTCTTTGCTGATATAACTGACCATAACACAAAGGTGTCATTCTCTTTTCCTCAATCAAATTCGACTGATCATATCTACTTTGACACCATTCAGCCTCATTCAATCTCTATAGGGAGCACTACTTCAAATCCATATACAAGTGAGAAAGTGGTTGCCCTTGTTGAAGTGCGGACAAATGTACGATACTCGTGAAAAGCCAACAAGATCATCTCATGCCAGTCTTTGCATGTCATAACCATCTTCTGCATAATCTTCTTAATGTTCTTATTTGCATCTTCAACAACCCCATTCATCTTAGGTATGTAACAAGAATAATTATGATGCTCAATCTTGAAGTAATCACACAACTCTTTCGTTATTCTATTATTCAAATTTAACCCATTATCAGTAATAATCTTGCTGGGAATGCCATACCAACAGATAATTTAATTCTTGATAATCCTGGCCACAACTTTCTTGGTCACATTAGCATACGATGCCGCTTCAACCCACTTGGTAAAATAATCAATGGCCATTAAAATGAAATGGTGCCCGTTCGAAGCCTTGTGTTCAATCATGTCAATCATGTCAATTTCCCGCATAGAGAAAGGCTGTGAAATCAAAGGAAAATACCAATATAATACAAGAAAAAGACACTAAATAGCATGTGAATCGAGTCAGAATATACAATACATTTTCACTCTATCACTAACACAGTTAAATACATAACCAAATGGCTTCCTTCCACTGGAGGAGAGAAGATAGAAGGTTCAAGAAGATACTCTCTGACAATCATTTGTCCAAGCACAACCTTGGTCTTTGCGAAGAAGCTTGAAGATCGGCCAACAAGTGGAAGTCATGTTAGATATGAATCTGGAGATGTAGTTCAAATGCCCGAGAAATCCTTTGACTTATTTTTGTGTTTTGGGTATAGGAATTTCTTGAATATCTCTGACTTTATTAGGGTCTACCTCAATACATTTATGGCTGACAATAAAGCCCAAAAGCATTCCTAAACAAACACCAAAAGTGAATTTATTGGGATTCAAGCGGAGTTTAAACTTTTTCAAATGCCGAAACGTCTTTAACAAATACTTAACATGATCCTCTTCAGTCTTTGACGTACAAATCATATTATCAACATAGACTTCTATCTCGTTATGCATCATATCATGGAACTGAGTAGTCATGGCTCCCCGGTACGTTGCACCAGCATTTTTCAAACTGAAGGGCACACTTTGTAGCCGAAATTTCCCTAGGGTGTAATGAATGTCGTTGTTTCCCTATCCTCAGGTGCCATTTTAATTTGGTTATAGTCGAAAAAATATTGAATTTCGCCATATTATCTACCAACATATCAAAGTGTGATAGTGGAAAATCATCTTTTGGGCTAGCTTTATTCAAATCTTTGTAATCAACACACATCCGAACTTTGTCGTCTATCTTTGGAACTGGCACAATATTTTCAACCCATTGAGCATATTTAGCGATAACAAGAAACCTAAATCAATCTGCTTTTGAACATCCTCTTGAATTTAAAATCCATATCAGGGTGAGTTGTTCTTAATTTCTGCTTGACTGGCGGACATTCTGGCTTCAACGACAATATATACTCCACAATATATGTATCAAGACCTGACATATCTTGATAAGACCAAGCAAACACATCCACATATTCTTTAAGAAGCTCTACCACCCTCTTCTTAACATCTAGTTGAACTAGTGCCCCAATCTGGACTTCTTTCATGTCCTCTTCGAAATCCAAGTTAATTACTTACATTGGCTCTTTATGACGTCTAATGGTATTTACCTCGTGCTCAAGAAACAAAGAAATCTCATCAGGAATTTCCTCAACACTCACTTTTAGCTTCAAACATAAGGAATTCAAAATTGGGATAGGACATAAGGAAATTATTTTCAATGGGTTTATCAATCAATCTGCAAAATGATATATGCTTGAATTTATGAAACAAATAAATTTGCAAGTATCATACAGATATAGAAAATATTTTTTTATCTTTTGATTTTTTAGGTTACCATTTTCCAGAAAAAGAAAAAAGGTAAAAAAATACATATGAATAGCAAAATAACATTTTATTCATGATATTAAAAATGGAAACAAAGCTCTCACGTATTCACTTTCACCTTGGGCAGAGTGAAAGGATATTTGAAAATAAATAAATTACTTTGAAGCATGAACAATATAAGGAATGTCAACAGCTGTTCAATTCTGGCAGATCACTCCTTGAGTGACGAAGTTCGGCATGTCCTCTTCTGAATCATCTTTTAATAATTGCAACAACAGTTTAATCTCCATAAAGAATGAATTCAGCACAGTGAAATATGTCTTGATTATGCTTCAATTCACTTCTAGTTGCACCATGGGAAAATTCCAGACCCACTATATTTTTGTTCTTAGCAAGCTCAACAATTTAGCCCTAACTAACAGACTGGCCGCTTTCCGCAACTTGTTGTGCATCTTTCAAGGAAGAAATGGATGCCCCATTCTTCTTAACAGCATTGTCAACAACAGAAAGGGCTTGGAACAGAGTTCCTACAGCCTTGCCAGCATCAATATAAGAGAAATATGAAAGATGACTTACCAGCATAGTTTGGTCACCACCTACCATAACCAGCTTTCCATTTTTCACAAATTTTAACTTTTGGTAGAGAGTCGAAGTGAATGCTTAGCTTCGTGAATCCACAGCCTACCCAATAAACAACTATATGTGGGATGAATGTCCTTAACTTGGAATGTGATCAGAAAAGGCTGAGGACCCGTTTTCACAGGGAGATCAACTTCCCCTATCACAACTTTTTTGGATCCATCGAAAGCTTTAACAAAAACGTTGTTGTATCTCATCAGAGTGCCTTTAAATGAAATCCTTGACATAGTGGACTTGGGAATTACATTCAGATATGAACCAGTATCTACCAGCATGTTCGATAATGTCTCCTCTTGACAATTCATTGAAATGTGCAAGGCTATATTATGATTTCTTCCTTCCCCCAGTAGTTCCTCATAACTGAAGCTCAAATTGTTACAAGTAGTTATGTGGCCAACAATACCATCTAATTGATCAACAATAACATCATGGTCTATGTAAGCTTTTTCTAAAACCTTCCTTAGAGCTTCTTTGTGAACCTCAAAGTTCATCAACAAAGGTAATACATTAATTTTGGAGGGAGTTTGCAACAACTGAACAACAATCTTGTATTCACTCTTTTTAATGAATTTCAAAACTTCATCATCAGGATTCTGATTTGGACCTCTAGATTTCCCTGTTACAAATCCATATAGAAATTGTACAACAGGCATCTCAAATGCAATTGGTTTGTTAGCAAACGTATCGTCAACCTTCTTAGGAGGTGTATCAGCAAATACACGACCACTCTAGGTCACTCGAATAACATCGACAATATTGACAATAGAAGAAATATAGGGAATATGCACCTTCTTACCATATTTAATCACTGTGGAATTATATCAGTGAGGCACAAATTTGTCACATTCATTGGTAGTAGGACCAGGTAGACAAATAACCAACGTAGAAACAGGCGACTTTCGACTATTAAAAGCAATCTCAACTAGCTCAGGTATATTGAAATGAGGAACTATGACATCCACTTCATGATCAACATCATACCTTGAACGAGTAATCTGAATAAGCCTCTGATCTAGCATTTCATGAAGATTTCTTTTCACCATAGAGCATCCTCGAGGGTTTCTTAAACAAATTCGGCAAGCATTATGGTCATGCTTGTTGAAAGCATATACGATGGTGAAAGTTGTTTTATTGTCTCCATATGAATTGTAGTGATATTACTTGTCATTATATAGTTCAAAGAGTTTTGAGAGGGGTTTTCACAAGTTATTTGTTTGGTATCATAAGTTGTCACAGGTTTTAGTAGCAAAGAGTAAATTCTATAAAAATGTTTGTTTAACAAGATATATCAAGAATAGATTTCATCAACCTAACTTGCATATATTCTCTTAATCAAGCATGTGAATTTGTTTCCAATTAATATAATCACGTACCCTCTCAATACCATTTATGTCTAAAGCGGTTCCGTGAGTATTATTGTATCTATCACTAGATGATGTCTCATGCTAACAATCAATACAATAATCTTTAAGAATGATACAAAGCAAATATCAACTCACAAATCTATGTCTAGAGTTTGTTCATTGATAGATGAATATCTTAGATCAAGTTTTGTAAAATATATGTCTAGAGTGATTTAAAACAAATGTATATCATAAAGAACAAAGATATTCACCATATATTAACCATCAACTTGTTCACATACAAAAGATTAATGAAAATACATACAAGATCTAGGAAGACTACATCTACCCTTGGTAGAAAGGATTTAGCTACCCATAACCATGGTATCTTGCTTCAAAAGGAATGATAGAAGATGAATGTGCATCCACGATGAAGAATATATAATGGATACGAATCCAGCTTCTATTTGATAAAAATCACTTCTTGATGAAGAAATGAAGAACTTAGGGTTTTTGTGTCAAGGGAAATATCTTCTCTCTATGATTTTCGAAGAACGTGAATGAATTTTTCCGAATAAAGCCAATAAAGTACATAAACTTCTACTCTTTAGCTTCCTTGTCCATTCTTTTGTGTTTTTTTCCACTATGATCAAGCCTAATTCCTACACAATAACACACAAATCAAGGAATCCAAAGGTATATGCAATTATATTGAAGATTCACACTAATTCATGGATTAATTCAAATGAAACACAAATAAAGAGTTTAAAAATGTCAAGAAAGATGATCCAAATTAAGTCATATTTGGAATTCAACAAGCTCTCCCCAACTAGATCTTTGCTTGTCCTCAAGCAAAGTACACCTCTCATGAAACTAAGAGGGTTTGCTCAAGCATAAAATTCAACCAAGATAGGAGTAACAAGTAAAATTCAAGAACGAGTGCGCACAAGCCATGTTCACTACTTCCTAGAATCAAACAATGAGAAAGAATTTAGTTCTTAAAACAAATATCATGCAATGCATTCAAATATAAACTAAATTCTCATACTTGAATCACTCTAGCACTCCTCTTCAAAATAAGTATGAAGAAATGTATACTCATCTAAAAAATAATGCTAATAATAATTCAATTCATACATTCATCTAACAAACATAAATGATATCATGGAAGAAAAAGATCGCTAAGGGCTTGTAAGGTTGTAGCTTGGTCGGATTTCACAACAAAGGGTCATTTCTTAGGCTATTGAATTGAACTTGCCACGCAAAAGAAACATTCACTATAAAAAGTATTTACACATCACAACTTCTTTTCACCAATTTATTTTCTCTATTGCAAACCCTTTCAAACTTCCTTTGCACATTTATTTTTTATCTTCTATTTTTCTCTCTTAAACAAGCTTTTTTTGTTCAAATTCATATTCACAATTTTCTTCATGCTTGTTCAAAAATTTTCAAATTTTTCAGCAACCTACGATTTCTCTTTCATTCTCTCCAACTTGAATACAATCAAACCTCAAGTGACTGCTCCTTTCTTTTTATGGAAAGGAAATCAGTTTACAACAAAGATCAAAGTTTAATGGTTTCAAGAACAAAAAAATTTTAGAATCCCACAAAATTGAATGATGAACTTAACTTTCAAGTTTCTCTAGTACATAAACCAAGTTCATCATCAAAATGGGGTCTAATATGTTAAAGCTCAAAGGGGTTAACAAATACTAACTACTCATCGGGTCAGTTACTTTTTGGGTATGGTTGTGCTCAATATAAACAAATTGCCTTGATCATTTCTAAAGCTTCCAAAAAATCACAATAATCAAAATATTAAGCATGAATAAAATGAGTTAAACAAAGTTATCAGTCATTGGAGCATTTAATACACAATAGAGGTTTCTCACAATTTGTGGCTTTTTGACCTAAGTGACTCAAGCATTAAAATAAGTTGCAAAATGAAACAAGAATATACATTTGTACAAAGCACAAAATTCTTAGTCATTCTAACATTCTAAAAAGCAGTACCTATGTACCTTGCTTGCATTTATCACATTCATAATTCTATCATCACCATCCAAACTTGGTAGAATCTTCATTTGATACTTTTTATGCAAAAGAGAAACCAATCTAGAAGTTCTCATCATTCATTCAAAGTAGAAACAAAAATCTAAAACACTTAAACAACCATAAAAAAAAACTAAAATTGAACATTAAATTGAAATATTCAATTCATTGAACAAAATGTAATGGTGTACACCAATAAAAGTAGTAGAAATCCTAAATACATCCACTAACTGGATAGAGTACAACATGAAAATCAAAGAAATCAAATACAACAATATCGAAATATAACAATGATCATAAAGCTTAACAAGAAACTTCACTTTGTCGAAACACAAGGAAGCAAGCTTTTAACATTATGCTCAAAACAAATATCAGAAACTAATACTCATCAGACTCAGATTCAATCTCCTCAGCATCATCACCATCATCATCGTCAGCCTCATCCTCAGTGTCAGCTACACCGGTCTCCTCTATAGAAAATGGTCTGGCCTCATGTCAACCTGCATGCGTTAGGAACTGCTCCCTAGTCATGATAGAGTGATCAACTGTAGGCCCACCAAAATGTAACTGCATAAGCTGCATAGAGTCATGTATGGAAATCATAGCCCGCTGAGTTTCCTGCATCCAATCCCAATTATAGTTGTATACTTCCCTCTGATTACGATTAAAACTATAGAAGTTAGCTCCTCCAGAGCTTGAACCCTCACATGCGCTTGCAGCTTCTCTAGCTCTACCTCCAGCTCCACCTCTCCTCTTCGGCATGTAAAACTTGAAAACATATGCATCATCTATAGCAATGGAAAGGGTTACATGGCGGCAGGATGGTAACTTTGCACACCCGTGCACACATAATGACATAATTAAGCAAGGAAAAACCAAGGGGGGATTAGCTTTGGCACCTGGTTTTACCCCCACTTTTAACCACTATCTGCATCTCGTCTTCAATGATGCATGCCATTATCTGCGTATTTAAAAGGATATTATGCACCAGGTGTGCCAAGTTAATCGGAACAGTACAAGAATGAGTCTTGGGCTTGATTTTATGCAACCCTAAGAGTAAGACAAGTTAAGCCACATGAAGCATGTCCTCTCTTTTGTACCTCACTGGAACCCTGGATGGGTTCAACTCTACACTCTTCCCCTTTCACAGTAAATCATTAGTCATGTCAACAATGTTCTGATGCAATCTCGAGTCTCTATGATATGCATCCACCTCATTATGCCATAGAGTTAGAGGATTCCCTAACACCTCATTAATCGTATCGCGGTCAAACCTCACATCCCTTTCGCTCACCCTTGTGGTCCATGTGAAAATCTCACCATCATCAGGGAGGGCATTCACATAGAACTCCCTCAGGATGAATATTGAATACCTTTTCAGCAAATACACTCTTCTTTTCCAAGTTTAACTACCTGTCAGCTTGATTGGTACCTTTGAAATGTGTGTCATCATATGACATGGGTTGAGCTTAACAAGAGGAGCTTTCTGTTGTCTTTTGCTTCTTTGATGCACTTGTTTTTGGAGGTACCCTCTGTATAACACAAAACAAAATAAAACCAGCACCAGCATAAAACACATTAAACAAGCAAGGCAACGGAGAAAGAAGTTACAAATAAGCATAAAAGAAACAAACAATTATTGATGTTGTCTTGTTCGTCTAAGCTCGCACAGCGAGCGTAAGGCAAGGCTATGAAAATTAAATTTTTCAAGCTCTGCAATAGTATCTCAATACAATTTCTCTTCCAACAAATTCCATCCACATCCCATGTTTGCCAAAATATGTTAAAGCATGTAAACATTACAACAGTTTCAACATACCACAATTTATTAATGACATGCAAATCAAAGTTTTTACAAAAAGAGACACATGATGCTTAAACTTAACCCTGACAAGAATTTAACATACAACCATGATTATTCAAAGAAAATCAGAATCAATGCATATATCCAAACACATACCAATCAAAAGTTCAACCCTTAAAGCTAATTTTTCAAAAAGTTCACTAACTCTAACCATATATGATTTTCTAAAAGTAAAAGAGCAATGGAAAGGAATACAACAAACTTGGATTTTTCAAAAGTAAAGTATGGAATGGAAGTTTGAAACTGAAAAAATGCTTTTCTTTGACACGGTTGTGAGAGACAAAGAGAGTGCTTGATTTTGTTTGTGAGAGTGAGAGTGGAAGTCTAGATTAAGGGGGGAAAGGTGAGATAACACCCATAAAACTCATACTAAATAAGTAGGCCTGCAAGAATGGCCCACTAAAACAAAATAACAAAAAAATGGCGTGGCTAACTTAAGCATTCTACCAGCGTCACGCAGGCTCACACTGCAAGCACAAAGCGACCTCGCCCAAGCTCGCACAGTATCCTGAAGGCGAAGGTGACAGAATTTTCAAAAATTTCTAGTTTTCATCAACTTGCATCACCACAAAACTTTTTAAAACTTACGTAACACTTAAAGAGATGAGATAAACATGAAAAAAATATTTACAATGTTAGGGTGCCTCCCAACAAGCGCTTTGTTTAAATTTGTTTGAGCTCGACGGTCTAATTCGACCTCATAGATCGGCAAAAGGGATTGTTGTTGGCTTCCCGATCAACACACCAACACAAAGATCTTCAACCTTTTTTACTACCTTTTTCAATATTTTCCATAAATGGAAACTTGCAACAAGAGTTCATCGTCGCATCCATTTTAGCATCATTGATCTCATCCATGCAACAATTATTTTCTACTTGTTTGGGACAAGCTATGCCTTTAAAAGGGTGTTAAACAAGCCTCTTCATCTTTAGTCTTTACCTTTATAATACCTTCATCAATGTCGATCATCATTTTGGCGGTCTTCATAAAGGGTCGGCCAAGAATCAAGGGTGTATCCTCATCTTCCTTCATAATCATTACCATAAAATCAACCGGAAACATGAATTTGTCAACTTTTACCAACATATCTTCCACTACACAGTGAGGACAGGTAGTAGATTTATCAGCCAATTGCAATGTCATTTTAGATGGTCTCATTTCAATGTCTTAAAGATCATTTAACCATAGATAACGGAATCATATTTATGCTACCACCTGTTGCACCCCAAAATTTGCCCTCTTTTTATTAGGATATTCAAGATTAATATTCCTAAGGAACATGTAGTGCAAGGCCTAATTCAAGATTTTTCCCATCCAACTTTGTTTGCAACTCTATGTTCAAGTGGGGTTCAAAGATCACAAGTTCATAATTCAAGACTTCATCCCTTGCAAATTGATTGGCATAAGGGAGACCCATTGTTCCATGTTCAAGGTTCATGGAATTCAAGACTAGATTCAAGAATATTACAAAGATAAATTTCATGACACTTGCAAGAATGTCACATTTTTTTGCAAAGTTCCAAACTCTTGGTAATTCTTAGAAAATTAAACTATTTGTAGTCTTAATTCAAGCTTCTAATTAATTTCATGTTATGGTACCCTTCATTCCTCATCAAATCTCCATGTACTACATACAATTCATAACCCATAAATATCCAAGGAAAATAATTGAGGTTTAATTCCACATTGGAGCATTTCAATAGAAAGGCCATTAATGTTTTGTTCATGGGCAATTGCAAGGCATTTTTAAATTGATCCAAAACAGCCCCATGACTAACTAACTCCCAACCAAATAAACCATGTCACAAAACATGATGAACTAGATCATGTTGGTCCACTTTCATGCCAAAATTCAGAACTTCAAAATCTATCCCAAGGTAGTAGCATAGACCACAAATACAACCCAAGAACAAGTGGATAAAGGAGGGAAATGCTGAAAAAACAGCACTAGGAAAGTGCAGCAGCAAAAGCAAAAAGGCAGCATGCTAAAAATGGAAAGAAGTGGGGTTGCACCAAGAAAGTGGTAATAAGTATTTCCAAGAATGGAAATTCTGAAAATTGAAGCATGTGCAAGAGCTATTATTTTGGTACAGCAGAAAAAGTGAGATAAGAGAGGATAGGGGGCTGTAAACAAGAGAGGGATTTTTGGTAGAAGGGTCATTCACACACATTACCACAATAGAGAGATATTGAGAGCAAGGGAGAAACCCTAAAAACCAGAAAAACTAGAGAGAAAGAAAACCAGCAAAATCAAGAGAGTTCCATAGAAACACAAGACAACCTTTGAGGAGAAGCACCTTTAAAACATAGAGGAAAGAGGGAAGAGAAATACCCAACCAAAATCAGTGGAGGCTTAACAATGAAGGAGAACAACTCTTTGGTATCCATTCCTTCAAACTTTTCTCTCTTTTATATTTTGTACTTGCCATTTATTATTCTTGTTAAGTGTGTCTGTGCTATGTATCTTGTGTAAGGTCCCAAGGAGGACCAAGAAACCTTTTTTAGGAACCACAAGAAAGAAAGAAAAACAAAGAAAAAGTTTAGTTTTTTTCCCAGCATGACTGACACGCTGTTTGAGTTTTCTTTGCGCATATCCCCCAGACCTTCTGACACGGGCCGCGTCACACGACACGGCCAGCTGTGACACACCCCTGCCTTGCCTCAAAAATCTATGTTGTAGGCATCTTCTGACACGGGCCGTGTCAGACCCTTGTTTTTTCACTTTTTGGGATATTTTACTCGACACGCACGGCGAACTCCTTGATGGCACTTCATGTCGTTTTTTTTCTATTTTTATGTTGTTTTAAGCCGACTAACCCGTTGTGTTTGTATGGTTTTTGTGCGTGTTTATTGTTGGTCATTTTGACCTTTGGTTCCAAAACCTATTTTCAAGAAAACAAACTCTCGATTCACATCGAGCCATTTTTTGACCTTGTATGTCGATGGCCTTGTGCATCCCCATCAAACTTGTTCGCATCACCTCAAACTTTTTAAGCAATCAAACCCTTGATCCAACATCAAGCTGATTTTCTCAAATAATTGTTGAACCAATTCACCATCTTTAATAAAGGGATAAAGTTCTCTTTGTATTGAACTAAAGAAAGAGGATTGAGTGTGGAATTCTTCCTCTCCGAGTGTCAGGATACTCATTGTAGAGTGTGTGGTCTCGATACTTGTCTTTCAATATGAAGACATAACCGTATTCGCCACACCTTGCTCTCCTAAAACCTCGGTCCTGTGCCGAGTACCTTTTTCAAAATTATTTTCACAACAAAAACTTGAATGGCCGTGGAGTGGTTAGGCGTAGGACTTCTCCTATCCCGAGTGCTTGACATTTACCGTAGGGTTTACAGTCGGAAAAGCACTTTCCATTCAAAACCAAAAATACTTTAATAAGAGAATTAAGTTCTCTTTGTGTTGAACTAAAGAGAGATGATTGAGTGTAGACTTCTTCCTCTCCGAGTGTCAGGATACTCACTGTAGTGTGTGTGGTCATGATACTCTACTTTCAACACGAAGACGCTACGTTCGCCACACCATTTCATAACAAAACCTAATCTTTCAAAAAAGAATATTTTACGTCCGTTCTACCGCAAACAGGTAACACATAAGTCTCTAATGGTCGAGCAATAATATGCCTAAACTGCTAGAATGCACACGATAACATCATCCATGAAAACATCGGTTAACCTTATCCCAAGCCACGTTTGCTCTGATTTCTCATGCCAGATGAGGATACGTAGGCACAAGACGGCGATGTCTTGGCGAGCATATTCCCCCTTATATCCGTAGTTCCCCGAACTACGTCGACTCTGACTTTCTCATATCTGTTGAGAATACATAAGCCTAGGAGCACAAAGTCCTACCGAGTCTTTTCTTCACCCCTTTTACCTCTCTTTTCCCGGTTTCTAACCTTTCTCTTTATCCCCTAGAACGCATTCATTTAGCAATAAACTTTAAAGCAAATGTTACCATACATTGACAAATAAATGGTTCCCATCGAGTACGATGGATGCGGGGGGTGCTAATACCTCTCCCTCACATAACCGGTTTCCGAACCCGTACTTGGTTGCAATACCATCTTATCCATTCCTTTCTTAGGGTTTTATCGATGTTTTCTCTTCCCCTCATGGGATAAATAAAGTTTGGTGGCGACTCTTCTGTCTATCTTTTTCTCCTCCCCGTCGTTGCATTTTTTCGAGTAGCGACACCACCCATATCAATCAAATATTTACATTTGAAATCATTACATATAGTTATAGGTAAAGTAACTCTTCCCAGATTTCATTCTTTCTATGGAAGAATACTTTAAATGATAGCGCTACAACTAGCATTAAACGGGATGGTTTCTTTATCCACAAATTTCTTCTTTTTGGTAAGGAAATCCTTCATGTATTTATCATATTTAGGCATTTGTTCAAGAGCCTCGGAGAATGGAATGTTTATTTGAGATCTTCTAAACATGTCCACAAACTTAGCGTAATGCCTCACATTCTCCTTTTTGGCAGGAGCATGCGGATAAGGTAAGTTTTGAATTGGGATGTTACTTAAATGCTCCTTTCCTTTTCTACTCTTTTTCTTTTTCTCTTCTCTCAAATTATTTTCAACTTCCTCCTTCTCTTTTTTCTCCTTTTCAACTAAGTCAGGCTCCACATTTTTTTCTACTTCCTCCTCAACAATTTCTTTTTCTTTTTGAACTATAACCTCTTCTTCCACAACTTTCTCACTAATGCCCATATCAATCTCCCTACCACTTCGAGTAAATATCGCTCTGTAAGTCTCCTTAGCTTTCTCTTGTGTATTCGCGGGAAAATTCCCGTTGGTTGGTCGGGTAATTGCTTAGACAATTTCCTAATTTGTGTCTCAAGATTCCTAATAGACGCATCAATATTCTTTTGGTTGGAAATTAACATTTGCACAAATTGAGTGAATGTGTCTTCCAATTTTCAATTTCCACCTTGATGTTATGGAGGTTGAGTGTAGTTTTGGTATTGATTTTGACGATTTGAAGTGTTGGCATCTTGCCTTCATCCTTGTTGGTAACCTTGGTTGCCTTGTTGATACGGAGGTTATCTTGGTTGATAGCCTTGATTTTGATTTTGGTTTTCCATGTAATTTTCTTCCCCTACAACCAGAGGATAATACCCAGTAGGATTGTCTCCCTTGCATAATTCACAACTTGCAACTTGTTGATTTTTTTTGGGAACTTCACGCATCTCCTTAACTTGTTGTGGAAGTTTTGACATTTGTTGTGTCAACAACTTCACTTGTTGGGAAAGCAACTCGTTTTGCGCAATAATAGCATCATCAGTACCCAATTTGAGCACTCTCGACTTCCTTTGAGGTGTACAACAGTTATGTTGACCTTTATGGTCATTGAGCCCCATCATATCAATGATGGCAATTACGTCCTCCGCACTCTTTTAGATTAAAGATCTACTTGAGGTAGCATCTAAGAAAGTTTTGTGAACCATTTGGAGTCCATTCCAGAATATATTCACTTGTGTAAGATTATCAAACCCGTGGCCTTCACATTTTTGAAACATAAATTTGAACCTCTCTCATGCTTCACTGAGAGATTCATTACCACCTTGAGCAAATACGAAAATTGTCGTTTTAGCCTCCATGAATCTAATGTGAGGAAAGAATATTTCAAGAAACTTGTCCTCCAAGAGATTCCAATCTGTCGTTATAAGATTTGATTGGTCAAGATACCATTCTGTAGCCTTCCATATCAAGGAGTGAGGGAATAGCCTCTTGAACAACGACTCCTCTTCGTCTTCTGGAGCTCATGTTGCTCCCGCAATTTCATAGAATTTCATAAGATGAGTGAATGGGTCTTCATGATCTAGCCCAGTAAAGAGAATTGAATATACAATTTGAATAATTCTCATTTTCATCTCTGAGTTCCTTCCATTGTTTGCATTGCGAGCAAACTGAGCATTGTATCGCGGAATATTAGTGCATGGACCTCTGAGAGGTGGTGGTGGTGGTACTTCTGCCATGATTGGTGTAAAAATGGGTGTAGTTGATGGATTACTTGAAGAAGTTCCTTCTCTGCTCCCTTCTTTCTTTAGCTAGTTGCCTTCGTCTTTTGGGTTTTCTATTAAGTCTCCGCGCATTTCTATCAATCTCTGGATCAAATAGAAGTTGGTCTGCAGGCACACTTCCTCGCATAAACAAATATCTAAAACACTAACCAAACAAATTAACATGCATAAGGAATAAACTTAGGTAAGAGATAATCATATAAAGCTTAAACAATATAAACTATTGCAATGCTTGCAATATCAATCAACAACACCATTTTGTTGAAAGCGTATAAGGTGGTGAAAGTTGTTTTATCGTCTCCACAAGGATTGTAGTGATATCACTTGTTGTTCTATAGTTCAAAGAGTTTTAAGAGGGGTTTTCAAAAGTTGTTTGTTTGTTATCATAAATTGTCACAAGTTTTAGTAGCAAAGAGTTAAGTCTAGAAAAATGTTTGTTTAACAAGTCATATCAAGAATAGGTTTCATCAATCTAACTTGCATATATTCTCTTAATCAAGCATTTGAATTTGTTTCCGATTAATATAATCATGTGCCCTCTTAATAACATCTATTTCTAAAGAGGTTTCATGAGTATTATTATATCTATCACAAAATGATGTCTCATGCTAACAATTAATACAATAATCTTTAAAATTGATTCAAAGCAAATATCAACTCATAAATCTATGTCAAGTTTTGCAAAATCTATGTCTAGATTGATTGAAAACAAATGTATATCATAAAGAACAAAGATATTGACCATATATTAATCATCAACTTGTTCACATACAAAAGATTAAACAAAATACATACAAGATCAAGGAAGACTACATCTACCCTTGATACAAAGGATTTAGCTACTCATCACCATGGTAGCTTGATTCACAAGGAGTGATAGAAGATGATTGTGCATCCTCGATGAAGAATTGATAGTGGATGCGAATCCAGCTTCTATTTGATAAAAATCACTTCTTGATGAAGAAATTAAGAACGTAGGGTTTTTGTGTCCAGGGAAATATTTTCTCTCTAAGAGTTTCTAAGAATGCGAAAGACTTTTTCCCAATAAAGCAAATAAAGTACATAGATATCTTTCACTTTTTCCACTAGCTCGTAAAACGAGCTCCCTTTTTAGGCACTTAAAGTGCCTCTGAACAGTTAAACTGCCCTAGAGAAATATTTGAGCTTGCACTGCTAGTTATCTCACCCAGTCTTTGTGCTGCATCCACTGAGGCCAAAAGCAACTGCCATAATTTTTTCTACCTCACTTTCACTTTATCTTTGTGCTCGCACTACGAGCTCGCTTTCCTTTCGCTGGTAGCTCGCACAGCGACCCAGAGCATCAACTTTTATTCTTTAGTTTCCTTGTCCACTCTTTTCTGTCTTTTTCCATTATGATCAATTCAAATTCCTACACAATAACACACAAATTAAGGAATTAAAAGGTATACGCAATTAAATGAAGATTCACACTAATTCATGGAATAATTAAATTGAAACAAAAAGAAAGAGTTGAAAAATGCCAAGAAAGATGAAACACAAAGAAAGAGTTGAAAAATGCTCATAATACCATGTTCACATTGGCACTTCCATGTTTAGGAAAAGGATTAGCTTGAACATTGGGTCCAAGATCCTTGAAGGACAGAATACCACTATGTATTAATCTCTAAACTTTTGCCTTTAATGCAAAACAATTGTCAATGTCATGGCTAGGTGCCCCTTGATGATAGTCACATAAATGATCATATTTATACCACCAAGGGAGCACTTTTGGAACAACCGTTGGATCTCTAGTTTGTACAAGATTTTTTTGTACCAGAGCAGGGTACAGTTCAGCATACAGCATGGGAATTGGATCAAACTGAGCTTTCTTCTGAGTGCGGCTCTGTTGATTATGTTGTTGATAAGGCCTTTTTCGAAATTTTGGTTGATAATTCGAAGTAGCTTGAGCAGCTAGAGCAGTCTTAATAACAGGCGTGACTGAGGCTAACTGTTGTTGATTATTGTTTCTTCCTCAGTGCCTTCTATGCTTCTCTTGGGGAATGGCAACGGACTCTCCCTCTTTATTTTTAGAAAACCCACTCCCATATTTCTTAGTATTATGAATATAATTACCTTATTTGGTCAATCATCCTTCACGAACCCCTTCTTCTAAGGGCATACCCATATTTACCATCTTGGTGAAGTCACTGGGCGCACTAGCCACCAATCGTTCATAGTAAAAAGGACTCAAAGTCTTCAAGAAAATATTGGTCATCTCTTTTTCTTCCAACAGAGAACTAATATGTGCATCAATTTCTTGCCACCTCTGGGCGTACTCTTTGAAAGTTTCTTTCTCCTTTTATGACATAATGTGAAGTTGATCATGGTCCGTTGCCATGTCCAGATTGTACTTGTATTGACGAATAAACACTTCCCCCAAATCATTGAAAGTGTGAATCTGACTATTATCTAATCCCATGTACCATTTCAGAGCATCGCCAGTGAGGCTATCTTGAAAATAATGGATTAACAGCTAATGGTTGTTTGTATGAGTAGATATTTTCCTTGCGTACATGACAATGTGACATTGAGGATAAGTGTTTCTATTATACTTCTCGAAATTTGGGACTTTAAATTTGGCAGGAATCTTCACGTTGGGAATGAGGCACAACTCATGAGTGTTCTTCCCAAACAATTATTTCCCCCTTAAAGCTTTGATTTCCTTCTGCATCTCTTGAAACTAGTCTTGGAATTTGCCCATCCTTTCATAAACACCCAAGCTTTCACTAGGCTCAGCATGAAAAGTAGGTTCTTCAGTCTGTGGGACAACATGCACCACAGGTGGAGGAATAGTCATGACAGGTTGAACAGTGGAAACTTCAACAATGTGTTTGTAACCTTTGAGAACAAAGTTAAAAGGCATGCCCCAAGGAAAACCAGCAGAAATTTGGTGTGGTGCAACACTGATCGGGGCCACAGAAACGAGTACATACACAGTTTCATAAATCATAGTAGTCTAAGGCTGAGTTCCTAGAGGAGTAGAAGGAGGATGAGTAGAATGAGTCTAGAGAGCAACCAGAGGTTCTACCAAAGCATTGAGTTTCCCCATCCTAGTCCTAAGGTTTGTCACCTATTTATGGAGTTCATAATTTTTTTGCTATAAATGATCCATTTTCCTTTGACAGTTAGCTTGAGTATTATATGATTGGGACAACTTGATTTCTGAGAATACCAAGAGAAAAGCAATAAGACACTTGTAAAACTCTCAAAAGCAAGACCAGATGCGAAATGATGCATGATATGCAAATGGAAATGTTTTTATTCAGTTTTCAATTAACTTTGAGATAAAGCAAATACCATAAAGAAATAACACTTTTGAAATGCTGAAAAAATCTCATTTCATTGATAATTGGAAAGAGTTACAATTGGAAGTACAAGTCCCAATGGATCAAATACAAAAGGAAAAATCTCGATCCTAAAGATCCTAAGGAATCACATCTGAGGATGGTCCAACTCCAAGCTGATACTTCCTTCTAATCCTCTTGAGCTCCCTCTCATAAGTATCCTTCATGGTATCTTTCTCCAACACAAGCTGATCCACAATGTCCTTCTAAGCACCTGAGGTGGGAAGATGAGATGATGAAGTACTAGTGGAAAGTAAATCCTCTCTCTGTCTCTTCACAACATGTTACTCAAGCAAATCTATCAAGTCATCTTTCTCCTTTAACTACTTCTGCAACTCTATATTCTCAAGGTTTGAAGCATGAAATTTGTCTTCCCACATATCTTTTTCTTGCTTCATCTTGGCTAAGGCTTCTTAAAGTTCTTTCACATCTTCAGTAGGAATGGTGAGTGGTTTGGCAACAACTAGAGACATAGGCTTCTCAAAAGCATAAGGCATCTTGAGCTCCATTGCTCTCTCCTTCACTCAATGAGTATAGGGTTCCAAAGCTATACAATTATGTTTTCCAAGCTCTCATTTTCCTTTCATATGAATTTTGTGCTAAGCATGACCCATCCTCTTTTTCAAACCTTGAGTACCCTTCCCTTCTTGGAAAAATAAACCCTCCAGCAGAATGTTATTAGGTTTATCCTTTAAGGTATATCCAAGCTAGCATCTCGCTAGACTAGGGTTGTAGTTAATTCCACCTTGTGTACCAAGAATAGGTACATCAGAGAACACTCTATAACTATCAATGATCTTGACATTATAATACACAAAAGAATACGAAGTAATACCAGTATTGGTAAGGGACAAGATCCTTTAAGACCATCTCAAACAGCTCTTGTTTTCCTTGAAGATAGATGCATGTGGCACGTGCGAAATAAATTGCTTGTACAATAAAGGTGCACAACAAACAATGGTACCATTTCCCTTAGAAGTCCTATGATGGATAGGGAAATAAGTATTTCCAAGCAAAGTTGGAACATGATTCGCAATCAAGAAGATTAGAATAGCGTTAACATTAACAAAATTGTCAATGTTAGGGAACAAGACCAGTCCATAGATGAGTAAAACCAAAATATCCTCAAAATATATCATGCTACTAGCACTAGCAAAAGACGAAGCTTTAGAAGTCAACCCTTGAATACCTCCTTTAATAGTAAGATTGGCATCTATATCAGACATCCTCAAGTGAATAAATGCTACAATAACTTGTGACATGGGAACCTCCTCCAAACCACTAAATGTAACTTTTCCAAAAACTCTTACACCCACAAGATAAGCATACTCCTCCAAAGTAGGAAAAAGCTTATAATCTGGAAATTTAAAGCACCAGTAGATAGGATCATAGAACTGAAGAAGAGTATTAAGAATTTCTTCTTCAACATTGGTAGAGAGAATAGACAAAAGTCTTCCATGACGAGATTTAAAATCCATAGGATCAACCACTAAGGATGCTAGCTTTCTCAAATCTTTGAGATCAAGAGGTTTGAAATTGTACTTCTGAGTGTTCCTCTTTCCAAAATCCATAATCACAATATCTGCGATATTTGTAGAGAATCTTAAGTTCATTGAAGATTTAGTGGAATTGTTAGACTATGGCACGGATCTAGAAGGGGGGGTTGAATAGATCCCCGATTAAAATTTGAGTCGGCGCTACCAATTTAAATTTGGTTTTGAAAATGTTTTAAGTGCGAAAGCGGCCGAGGAAAAATGTAGTCTAAAAACGAACGGTTATTGGAAAACCGGATATACATAAGCCTATGGATTTATGACAATTCAGAAAAAATAAAATCACAACACAAACTATGCTTATCAATTGTTTACTTCAATTTGCGAGGTTACCTAGTTCCAATGAAAAACAGGGCACACAAAAACTAGAAGCAAAATAAGACAATTTTAGTTCAGGACTTTTGTCGAACAGTTTGTGTGCACAAATATCACAAAGGATATTTATGTTGAGTAATAGATTGGAAATGCCTTAGTACAATATTCTTATTGTACTTAGTAGTTAAAACAGAGTTTCAACACCTTACTCAATATGTATCACAGTTTGACAATAATCACTTAAGCTAGAATCACTTATTTTATAAGCTGAATTGAAAATGACAGAAAATGAAGAACACACGATTTGATGAGGCAGTTCCCCCGTCGTCCTCGCTTCGGGGTACGTCTACCCTCAATTCTAAAATTAGAATTGAGATTATATTGAATATATATCACCTGTTGGAATGAACAGTTTACACAAGAGTTGATAGACAATGATACAAACAATCTCAAATGTTGTTGATGCTTGCTATCTCTTCTTGCACCTTGATTCAAGATGAATCAAGCCCTTCAATTTGTTGTGAATGACCTCCGGTTCCAGCCACCTTAATGAAAAACCTTCCGTTGTTCAAACCTTCGGCTCGGCTGATCTTATACACCAACAAATCAAACCCGGAAAGTCTTCAACACTTCAACGCCCTCGCTACTAAATTGATGAACCTTCCGTTGATCAATTACCTTCGCACCTGCTTGAATGTTGAACGAACTATTCCGTGACAAAAGCCCTTCAAAACCTTCTAGTCTTGATGGGTAAAACCCTCAAGGTTTTCTGCAAGAAACACCTGCCCCAATTTCCACTCGAACCGGATCTTCAATCAACGCGTTCGAACCATATCACCCTTTGAACAAGACACTAATCTCAGCAAAAATGATTGTGTATATTTGTGGATTTGTGTGTTGTGTGAGGGATGAAGATGAAGAAATTTGTTGCACCTATTTCACGTTTCTTGCCCTGATAATTTACTCAAGATTTTCAATTGTTAGTTGTTAAAAATGAACAAAACTCTATTTATAGTAATAACCAAAACAGCCAACAAAACAGATTTTTAAACACAGCAAGAAAAACAGCACAGCGCGCGAACGGTCGACCATAGGGTCGACGTGCGCTGATCCGTGGGAAATCCTCAGCACTATGCACTGAGTGGCACGGTCGACGCATGTCTTTATGCGCTGAACCGTGGAAAATCAAAACACTCATGCGCCGAATGTACGGTCGACGCATAGCTTCCATGCGCTGAGCCGTGAGAAATGCCAGGCTTCATGCGCCGACTGTATGGTCGACTCACTGCTTTGAAACCTGCAAACTTAACAACTTTTTCCATTTTGCATATCCTGCTACATTCAGTAATGACACATATTAGGGTATAACGATTTAACACCGAAACAAGAGGTATAGCAATGAAAACAGAGATATAGCATGATGCTTCTAATTTGTTTTATCATCATCGAAAAACTCGGAGGCCTGTATTGTGAGACAGCTTGCCCTCACATTCTCCCCCTTTTTGATGATGACAACCTGTTGAACACAACATGCGATGTCTACGCTCTCCCCCTTTATTTTTCAGTCGAAGCAGTTGTGATGGTTTGACGCTTTCCTCCCCCTTTGACAACATCAAAAAGAAAACGAGAGCTATAAAGTCTTGACGGATTAACAATATAACAAACATAAAATCAAGAGAAAAACCAATAGAATATAGCCAACAAATGATAATTAAGCATACACCAAGATTAATATATAAGATTGATACGAAACATAAAGTAGTAGCACATAAAGTCTGGACAGAAATTAGGAATTAAACCAAACACCATAACAAAGTTTGCAAAACAAAACAACGAAAGAGACTATGATGCATGAACTTCAAAACAGCAAATGAAAGCATAATACGGAGAACACAAGCTAATAACCCCGTCCACGTCCACAACCACGGCCACGCCTCTCATAGAAATAGGGGTGACGTTGAGGATGAGCTAAGTCAGTGAATTCTTCAGTGATGTTGTTCAGGAAATCTAGACTCTCAGTAATTGCCCGTTCTTCAGCTTGATGGGAGTGAACGAGAATCTCAAAGCGAGCATCCAGCTGTGTGGAGATTCCACTGATCCGTTCATTTTGAGTTTGCAGCTCAGAGTGAACTTGTGCCATCCGTTCATCCTGACTTCTCATAAAGTTCTGTTGTTGTTCCTGCATAGTGGTCATGAAATTACGTTGGTCTAATTGCATGGACTGCATCATTTCCAGAATGTCGGAGTTGTTGGATGGCTGTTGAGGAGAAGGAGGTGCCTCAGAGCTGTATTGATAGGGCTGATAGAATCTCCCAAGTGTGGTCCACCCAGTGTATTGCCATTCACCCCAGCCTTGGTTGTTTTCCTCACTGTCAGTTTCTTGTTGACCCGTGTAAGCAGTCCAGTCATTATTGAGATTGGAATTTGGTGGCGGCTCTTGATAGTTGAGGTTGAAACTTGGTGGCGGCTCTTGAGAGTTGTCTGGAGGCTCATAGGTTTGACGCTCTGTATGATTAGCTTGGTCGGGTTGCATTGTGTCAGCAGCCTGTGTATCCTGTTCTTGGTCTTCTTCACTTTCATCTGAACCATCTGCACTTGCTTCATTCTCTTCACATTCAGACTCATCTGCACTCTCTTCACTCGATGATTCTGACTGAGGCATATTTGTGCGGCGATAGAACTTGTATTTCTGGTATTTACGTATCCAGACGTATCCCATCATTGAGAAAACTTTTGGACTGAATTCTTTGTCAGCGGAAATGGAAGTGTATGCAAAGGAGGGGTAGTTCACATTTGCAGAATTCAGGACTTCTTGGATGAAGGATCCATAGGCGAGTGTCGTACTTCGTTTGGAGTCACGTAATTCATACATACGACTCGCAATGTAATACGGCCAGTTGATTTTGATGCCGTGACCCAGAATATGTATGAGATGAACTTCAGCCTGTTCCACCCTTGATAATCCACCCTGTTTGGGCCGCAGAATGCGCGCCACAATCCATTGAAGAATTCTTGCTGAAGTTTTGAGTTTACCTGAAGTGACAAATCGTGGGAAAGCCGCACTGTTCACAATGTGGTCAGGATAGGGTCGCTTAAGCATACCATTCAGAGCAGTTTTAAACTCATAACCTTCAATAGTGCGTGAATCAGTTACTTCAGGCAGAGGAGGTTCATTTTCCTCAACAGTCATATCAAAATATTTGGTCCAAATTTCAGAATTTAGAGATACCTGAGTGGGTCCTATAACAGAGTGGAAGTTTTCACCATGAAATTTATCATTGAGACCAGTATAGAAAATACGTACCAGGTCTTCACTGTACTTGGCATTGCATTCAAGAAATCTCTCAATGCCGTGATATGTGAGAAAGGTCATGATTTCTCCAAGATGCATGCGTTCGGCGACAAGTTCATAGAATGCATGTCGTCGTACAACCTTTCTTCGACCAATGTCCTTGTTGAAGTTCTCTCGGAGAGATGGATGAACAAGAGATTCGGGGGTAGTGGGTATTGAAGCAGAAGTTGACCCTCTTGACCTCTTTTTAGTGGGTCTGTGAGAAGATGAAGCCATGGGTAGAGATTTTTGGTGGATAGTGAGAGGTTGGAGAATTCTGAAATGAGAGGTTTTTGCTGTGGGTTTAGACCAAGAATTTCACCCTTTTTAAGAGAAAACCTAGGGTTTGTTGGAAAGTGGAAGAGACAGAAAAAAATAGTGGAGAGAATAGATGCAACTCCCTAGGAAGATGAATGGATGCATGTAACTACCATTTATGAGGAGACTGAAACGAACAGCCAGAAAAACTGAATTTTTCAGCGAGCCGTCGACCATAGCTCTGCATGCGTCGACGCATGCTTTAAAAATTTCAATAATTTTAAAAGTTTAACAGCGTGCGTCGACCTATGTTCTGGTATGGTCGACTCAAGACCTAAAAATGCAGAATTTTGCCTGGTTTCATATTACATGATGATTAATGAATGCAGACAATAGTGCCACAACAAAAATGTTCAATCAAGCAATTTTAGATACACAACAGATGATTCACATATGCATCATAGTTAATATATTTTACTTTGAGATCACAAATAACACTTGTATGTATAGAAAGAGAGGGAAGAGGAACAATATCACCTCAATGCCGGATAAGCTCTATAAACACCATACTTGTACTTGCAAAAACATCAAACTTGTTAGAAGTACAAAATATAGATGCGAATGAAATAAGCTGAAATGAGTAAATTATGACTCCTATTCCGAAATGTCGAGAATACCGAGTTCTCAGCGAATATGAAAGAAAGGTTCGGTGGCTAGCGGCTTAGTAAAGATATCCGCTAGTTGATTCTTAGTATCAACATGTTCAAATACAACGTCGCCTTTCTCAACATGATCACGAAGAAAATGGTGTCGAATTTCGATATGTTTAGTGCGAGAGTGCAATACTTGATTCTTTGTGAGATTAATAGCACTGGTATTGTCACATAGGATTGGGATACGTTCAAGTTTGAGGTTAAAATCCAATAGTTGTTGCTTAATCCACAGGATTTGAGCACAGCAACTATCGGCGGCAACGTATTCCGCTTCGGCGGTTGACAAAGCAACTGAAACTTGCTTTTTGCTATGCCAACTAACCAAAGAATTTGAAAACAAGTGACACGTACCACTAGTGCTTTTCCTATCCAACTTGCAACCCGCAAAGTCGGAGTCGGAATAACCTAACAACGAACAATCACTACCTTTGGAATACCACAAGCCATACTTTGGAGTACCGGATAGGTATCGAAGTATTCTTTTAACCGCTTTTAGGTGGGATTCCTTAGGACATGATTGGTATCTTGCACACATACACACGCTAAACATAATATCAGGACGCAACGCAGTGAGATAGTGAAGTGATCCAATCATACCTCTATACCTTTTTACCTCTACGTCCTTACCGCTTTCATCCTTATTCAAATTTGCACATGTAGGCATGGGGGTGTCTATGGCCTTGGATTTTGCCATGTCAAATCTCTTGAGAAGGTCCAAACAATACTTTGTTTGACTCACGAAAGTTCCTTCCTTGAATTGTTTAATCTGCAAGCCGAGAAAGTATGTGAGCTCTCCTATCATACTCATCTCGAATTCACCCTGCATAAGAACAAAAAACTCTCTCACGAGATTCATGTTAGTCGATCCAAAGATTATATCATCAACGTAGATTTGAACTAATATCAAGTGCTTTCCTTGACGTTTAATAAAGAGGGTCGTGTCAACCTTTCCTCTTGAGTAACCTTGATCAAGTAGAAATTTACTTAGGCGTTCATACCAAGCTCTAGGAGCTTGTTTGAGACCATACAACGCCCGTTTTAGTTTATAAACATGATCGGGGTACTCATGAGATTCAAAACCCGAAGGTTGTGCCACGTAAACCTCTTCATTTATTTATCCGTTAAGAAACACACTTTTGACATCCATTTGGAATAACTTAAAATCTTTCGCACATGCGAAAGCAAGAAGAAGGCGTATAGCCTCGAGTCGGGCAACCGGAGCGTAAGTTTCCTCATAGTCGATGCCCTCCTCTTGGTTATACCCCTGCGCGACCAAACGCGCCTTATTACGAGTTATTACCCCGTTTTCGTCCAGCTTCCTAAACACCCATCGGGTGCCGATTACTCGATGACCTCGCGGAGGAGGGACAAGGTCCCAAACCTCATTTCTAGTAAACTGATTTAGTTCCTCCTGCATTGACAGAAACCAATGTTCATCGAGTAGGGCTTCCTTAGGATTTTTAGGTTCCGTTTGTGACATGAAAGCGAAGTGATAACAGAAGTTACTTAGCTTCGATCGAGTAGTGACTCCCTTTGTGATGTCTCCGAGAATGTTGTCAATTGGATGATCTTTGGAAGATTTCCAGGCTTGAGGGAGATCATCGTTTGTAGGCGGATGAGCTTCCTCGTTTGCTTCATGATATACATCCTTATCCTCCTCAACTTTGACTTTGTAAGGTTGATCAGTCCCTGTTTCGCCATCTTTGAGTATGTCTTCTATGGATGTACCTGCACCATGAACAAACCTATCCTTTCCGACATTTCTCGGATAGGACTCATCAAAAGTAACATGCACAGACTCTTCTACAACAAGTAATCGTTTATTATATATTCTATATGCTTTACTCGAGTGAGAGTATCCAAGAAAGATACCTTCATCGGCTTTGGAATCAAATTTGCCCAAGTTTTCCTTACCATTGTTTAATACAAAACATTTACATCCAAACACGTGCAAGTGAGAGACATTTGGCTTCCGCCCTTTTAAGAGTTCGTACGGTGTTTTGTTTAGAATGGGGCGAATAAGTACCCTATTCAAAACATAGCATGCCGTACTAATGGCGTCGGCCCAAAAATATTTAGGTAAACCACTCTCATTAATCATTGTTCTTCCCAATTCTTCTAAAATACGTTTTTTACGCTCCACAACCCCGTTTTGTTGAGGAGTGCGTGGAGCGGAGAAGTTATGATCAATACCATGGTTACCACAATATTCTTCAAACAAATGATTTTCAAACTCACCTCCATGGTCACTCCTTATGGACACTATGTTTGTATTTAACTTGTTTTGGGAAAGCTTAACAAATTTTTCAAAAGCGGCGAATGTATCACTTTTGATTACTAAGAAGATGATCCAACAAAACCTAGAAAAGTCGTCCACTATTACGAACTCGTAATAGTTTCCTCCGAGACTTTTGATCCTAGACGGCCCAAACAAGTCCATGTGTAGAAGTTCAAGAGGTCTCGTTGTTGAAATTATCTTTTTAGATTTAAATGAGATCCTCGTTTGCTTCCCTTTTTAACAAGCATCACAAAGGTGATCCTTGGTGAACTTTATTTTGGGAAGTCCTAAGACTAGGTCTTTTGAGACTACCTTATTGAGTAAATCAAAATTAACATGCGCTAAGCGCCTATGCCATAGCCATGAGTCTTCACTCATAGTTACGAGGCATTTGTCGCTTGTTAATGATACTTCATTTAAGTCAAGCATATATACATTTTTTACTCTAAAACCATTGAACATATTCGTCTTATCATTTTCATGCACAATTTTGCAACAATCTTTTGAAAAGGATACATTGTATCCTTTGTCTCACAATTGGCTAATGCTAAGCAGATTATGTTTAAGGTTTTCGACAAGCAATACATCGGAAATCATAGCAGAGGCGGAATTACCTACACTACCTTTGCCTAGTATTGCTCCGCGGTTGTTATCACCATAAGTTACAAACCCTTTCTTCTTAGCCACAAAGTCTATGAATAAGGATATGTCTCCAGACATGTGTCTTGAGCACCCACTATCGAGAACCCATCTTCTCTCGGTGGTCTCGACACATTTCACCTGTCAAAACATAATTAGCACAAGGAGGTACCCAATGGCATATTGGGTCCTAATAGGTTAGCGACAAAATGGTTGCGTTTGGGCAACCATTGGTCGATGCCTTTAGGAACAAGAAACCTTCTAAAACGGCATTTACCAATGGAGTGGCCTTTCCTGCAACAGTATAAGCAAGCAAAATCAACTTTAGAGACACTTTCACTTGCTTGATCCCTAATTACATATGCATATTTTTGGTATGGGTTAATCATACTTTTTCTAAAATCCTTTTTATCAATAGCATATGTAATTTTAGGCTCGAGTGCCTTGTTTAATTTGGTCTTGAGGTGTCTTACCTCACCTTGCCAAATATGACAAGTGCTACACCCGAAGTTGAAAGGGTTTCTATCGTCCTTACTATCTGATTCATTGCCTTTCACAATGGAAGCCTTTAGGTCCTCTAATTTCTTTTCGGACTCTTTAACCTTATGCTCTAAATGCGTAAAGATTTTCTTATTAGAAGCAAGTTTCTTAAAGGCTTCAACTGCTTCATTATGTAAGGCATGAAATGCGGCTAGTAATTCCGAATGCGACATATTGGATGACTCATCATATTTAGAGTTACGTACCTGTATTTTCTTATTTTTCTGATTTGCGAAGAGGCATAGATTTACGGACTCTTCTTCATCACTAGAACTTTCATCAGAGGAGGAAGAGTTACTGTCACTTTCCCATGCTATGTATGCTCTCCTAGGCTTCGATGATTTCTTGTGTGATTTTGAGGATTCCTTATCCTTTCCCTTTTTATTCATTGCACAGTCCAGTTTATAGTGATCGGGCTTTCCACACTTATAGCACGTCCCTCTGGTCTTTTTACCTTTCGAGTCATCATCCTTGGAGTGTCTTGATTGTTTCCGGAAGTTTACCAAATTCTTCTCGGAATGTTGTATGTCGTTCTTTCTCACGTAACGGTTATACCTTTTAACAAACAACCCCATATCTTCGCTTGTGTCTTCTTCTTCTTCGTCGCTCGAGGAATAATCATTTTGCTCTTTTACTTGAGACTTCGAAGAGGAAGTCTTGAGAGCTATCGATTTCTTTTCACTCACCTTCGCTTTGTCTTTATTTTCCATTTTCTCACGTTGATCTAGGCTCAAGAGTACCTGTTCATGCTCTTGCAATTTGCCAAACAATGTTGTCAAGTCTAATATGGTAAGCTCATTTGCCTCTTTGATGGCGGTT
The DNA here is from genome assembly GCA_963859935.3 of Lathyrus sativus. Lineage (NCBI taxonomy): Eukaryota > Viridiplantae > Streptophyta > Magnoliopsida > Fabales > Fabaceae > Lathyrus > Lathyrus sativus. The sequence continues at coordinate 113,479,261 of OZ012736.1, read as the reverse complement.
ACTTTTGGCTGCCACTCCCTGTTAAGACATCTCAACACTTTATTAGTAGCAACATCATTGGAAATAGGCCTACCTAGTGAATGTAAGCGATTGATAAGATGAGTGAATCTCTTTTGCATGTCAGCAATGGTTTCCCCTTGCTCCATGAAAAAGAGATCGAACTCTTGTATAAGAGTGTTGATCCTAGCTAACTTAACATCGGTTGTCCCCTCATGGGCTATTTGTAGTGAATCCCACATGGCCTTAGCAGTGGGACAATGGGATACACGGTAATACTCATCTACAGCTAATGAGGAGATTAGGATGTTTTTAGCTTTCCAATCATAATTGTATTTTTCTCATCGTCATCGGTCCATTGCGCTTCAGGCTTTGGCACAACTACATTATCCGCATTGGTCATAGTAATTTCTATTGGACCATTAAGGATAACTTTCCATATTTTTCTATCTATGGAGTTGATATGCACACGCATACAGTCTTTCCAATAACTGTAATTTTCACCGTTGAAAACAGGAGCCCTATTGTACGCCCCTTTAGGTTCGTTTGCCATTTTCTATCTCGTTGTATTTGAAGCACCGAATAACCGGAGCTCTGGATACCACTTGTTAGACTATGGCACGGATCTAGAAGGGGGGGGGGGGGTTGAGTAGATCCCCGATTAAAATTTGAGTCGGCGCTACCAATTTAAAATGGGTTTTGAAAATGTTTTAAGTGCGAAAGCGGCCGAGGAAAAATGTAGTCTAAAAACGAACGGTTATTGGAAAACCGGATATACGTAAGCCTATGGATTTATGACAATTCGGAAAAAATAAAATCACAACACAAACTATGCTTATCAATTGTTTACTTCAATTTGCGAGGTTACCTAGTTCCAATGAAAAACAGGGCACACAAAAACTAGAAGCAAAATAAGACAATTTTAGTTCAGGACTTTTGTCGAACAGTTTGTGTGCACAAATATCACAAAGGATATTTATGTTGAGTAATAGATTGGAAATGCCTTAGTACAATATTCTTATTGTACTTAGTAGTTAAAACAGAGTTTCAACACCTTACTCAATATGTATCACAGTTTGACAATAATCACTTAAGCTAGAATCACTTATTTTATAAGCTGAATTGAAAATGACAGAAAATGAAGAACACACGATTTGATGAGGCAGTTCCCCCGTCGTCCTCGCTTCGGGGTACGTCTGCCCTCAATTCTAAAATTAGAATTGAGATTATATTGAATATATATCACCTGTTGGAATGAACAGTTTACACAAGAGTTGATAGACAATGATACAAACAATCTCAAATGTTGTTGATGCTTGCTATCTCTTCTTGCACCTTGATTCAAGATGAATCAAGCCCTTCAATTTGTTGTGAATGACCTCCGGTTCCAGCCACCTTAATGAAAAACCTTTCGTTGTTCAAACCTTCGGCTCGGCTGATCTTAGACACCAACAAATCAAACCCGGAAAGTCTTCAACACTTCAACGCCCTCGCTACTAAATTGATGAACCTTCCGTTGATCAATTACCTTCGCACCTGCTTGAATGTTGAACGAACTATTCCATGACAAAAGCCCTTCAAAACCTTCTAGTCTTGATGGGTAAAACCCTCAAGGTTTTCTGCAAGAAACACCTGCCCCAATTTCCACTCGAACCGGATCTTCAATCAACGCGTTCGAACCTTATCACCCTTTGAACAAGACACTAATCTCAGCAAAAATGATTTTGTATATTTGTGGATTTGTGTGTTGTGTGAGGGATGAAGATGAAGAAATTTGTTGCACCTATTTCACGTTTCTTGCCCTGACAATTTACTCAAGATTTTCAATTGTTAGTTGTTAAAAATGAACAAAACTCTATTTATAGTAATAACCAAAACAGCCAACAAAACAGATTTTTAAACACAACAAGAAAAACAGCACAGTGCGCGAACGGTCGACCATAGGGTCGGCGTGCGCTGACCCGTGGGAAATCCTCAGCACTATGCGCTGAGTGGCACGGTCGGCGCATGTCTTTATGCGCTGAACCGTGGAAAATCAAAACACTCATGCGCCGACTGTACGGTCGACGCATAGCTTCCATGCGCTGAGCCGTGAGAAATGCCAGGCTTCATGCGCCGACTGTATGGTCGACTCACTGCTTAGAAACCTACAAACTTAACAACTTTTTCCATTTTGCATATCCTGCTACATTCAGTAATGACACATATTAGGGTATAACAATTTAACACCGAAACAAGAGGTATAGCAATGAAAACAGAGATATAGCATGATGCTTCTAATTTGTTTTGTCATCATCGAAAAACTCGGAGGCCTGTATTGTGAGACAGCTTGCCCTCACAGGAATAAGATGTTCATGAATGCATGAGTGCATGATTAAGCAGTAATCACAAACAAGGTTCAAGGGTTCGACGTCATGAGCATGGATTCAAGGGTACAAACCACCCACAAGGTATGTACTAGGGGCTAAAAATCACTTGTACTCTGATAATTTTGCTCGAAGATCTGCAAGTTGCTTCTTATAGCTTAACTCATCCTTATGGGCTTGATACTGAGCGTCGACAAGTTATTTCTTCTTTGAGGTAAGTCTGTCGTAAGTACTCTTCAAAGCGTCACCTACTTTCCGGCGTTTGTTCTACTCAAACTCCACCTCTTTGCTCTTGAGCTCTCTCTTCTAGCGAAGATCCATCTGTATGCTCTCCTTCTCGGATGCAACTTTTTCAAGGTTGAGATGAAGATCAGCATTCTCCTTCTTCAACTTTTCAGTAATCTGCTTGAGCTGATTGACTTCTAAAGGAGGAACAACAACAAGTTCAGGAAGCTTGACATGCACAGAAGACTCGAAAGGAAATGGTAGAAAAGTCGCTTGAACTCGTTCCTTGATCCATTGTGTGTAGCCTTCTTTTGAAATACAATTCTTCTTACCTAACTCCTCTCTACCCTCGCGGTGAATGTGTACCCATGCAACACTGAATCTCTTCAGCAAACGCATGTCATCAACCCCGTCATGAAAGATGAATTCTTCTACTGCCTCAGGATCTGGTTTGTCTAGCATCGGATATCCGAATTAATGAAAGGCAAGCCTCGGATTGTAGTTAATTCCACCCTTTATACCCAAGAGAGGTACATTAGAGAATTTACCACAATGAAGAATGATCTTGGGACCATTGTAGCCTCAAGAATACCAAGAGATGTCATCAGCAGTAAGAGACATGATCCTCTGAGACTACTTGAGGTTCCAACTATTCTCCACAATAGGACCCTTATGTGGAATATGAGACACGAACCATCGATACAACATAAGAGTATAACATACAATAGTTCCTTTCTTCTTCTTATTCCGGGAATGAATGAAACAGGATTCCTGGACAAAAAGATAGTAATGGCAGCCTGATCAACGAAATACTCTATGTTCGGAAACAAAACGATCCCATATATCAATAAAGCAAAAACGAAGTTGAAAGCCTTCCAGCTTCCAACTTCAGCAAAAGAAACGACCTTATCTACTAGAAATTTCGAAGAAAATCCTCGAATACCCTTTCCTTTAGTCTTGAGATGTCTTCCACGTCCTTCTAACTAAGGCCAAGAGCTTTAGTGATAAGAGGAAACTTTGGAAAACTGCTGGTGTAGAAGAACGGAACCTAACTCTTGATCTCAACCCCCAATATACGAGAATACTCCTTAAGTGTATGTGCTAGCTGATAATCCTTAAATGTGAAACACCTTAGTGGCGTGTCATAGAACTGAACAAGTGTATGAATGACAATAATGTTAACTTCAGTGTTGAGAATGGCCAAAAGATTCCCATAATCATCTCTAAACACACCCATGTTATCATCAACCACACAAGATGCCAAACCCCTCAAAGTCTTCAACTTCGGCTCCACAAACTTGTAACTGAAGATACTTCTGCAACCAGTACTCATTGTCTACGACTATGCCAAAAAAAATAAGCTCTTAAATAACCTTGAAAATGCACATGCAAAAATGTTTAATGATTTTGATGCAATGGCATGCAACACACAAATCACGAAGCCAAGCACAAATTCGATCAATCAAATATGCACAATCTGAATATCCAAGTTTGCACAAATTGAATATCTGCGTAATTCTGTGTCGGTGCAAAAAGTATGACGTGAGTGAGAGAACAAAAGGTATGAAGAGTCTTGGTTTAATGCAAAAACCCATATCCCTCTCATGGGTGTGATCTAGACACAACAAGGTGGTCCTTAGAAAGGTCACCCAAAGCATAGGACTCAAATGAAAACCCCCGTCGTACCGAATTCTCGTAGGACGAAAGTATTCTCAAGTGAATTACGATCTGGGATGTGGCTCTCATGACAACCCAACGCATAAAATGATGTCGTCACGACTATCTACATTCTATCTTATATGTATGCTCAAGCCCGGTGATAAGACTTATCTCTCCCATAAAATCTACCCATCCCAACAACAGCAGGATATAGCAGATATCCAAAATATGCAGCATATGAATATTTAAAGCATTAAAGAAATGCAGTAAATAACATAAAAGTAAAGCAATAAAGATAAACACCCAAGCATGCATGAAAAGCAAGCAAAACTAGGCGAGACCCCAACTTACAAGCGCAAGGACTCCTCAGTAGAGTCGCCAGCTGGAGCTGGGAGTCCCAGCTAGCCAGGAAATAAACAAATCAAGGTGAGACTCCAACCTACAAGAGAAACAATCTCCAGCAGAGTCGCCAGCTAAAGCTAGCGGTATTATCTCTGAGTGAATCGCACACTCAAAGATACAACAGATTCGCCACCGAACTTTATTTAGTCCCAAAGGACAGGGAAAATAGCAATAAAACCCAAGGGAAGAGAAATGGGAAAGGGGGTCGGTTATGTGAAAAGGAAGGTACTAGTAACTTAAGCATCTGTCATACCCGACAGGAATCGTTTCGCTTGATTCTAGGCTTGGATGGGTTATCTATCTAAAGGCTTCTAGATAAAAGAGAGAGAAAAGAAAGAAAATAAAGGAAAGAAAGTGCTCGCGGAGGATTGGGGCCCTTGTCCCTACGTACCCTCGTAGTGCAATGAGGAAGTCAGAGCTCTGTAGTTCAAGGAACCAAGGAAAATAAGAGGATCTGGACCGACCAGAGAGACAGAAGAATGGGAGATGGAAGAAGAAGTTGGGTTGCTAAGATTTCCCAATCTTGTGCCTACGTACCCTCATAGTGCAACAAGGAAATTAGAGCTTACGTAGTTTGGGGAACTATCATTGAAAAAGAAAATGGGAAATAGATAGCTTCAAAGCCAAAAGCTAAAAGAGAAAGCAAGACCCAAATGAGGAATGCAAAAGGAATGGTGTCAAAACCAAGAAAAAGGAAAAGGAAAACTCCGCTGAGGAACGGAGAAGCAAGGGAAAAACTCTGCCAGGGAATGCAGAGGAAAAGAGAATATCCACTGGGGAAAAAACAAAAGAATGGTGATGTGGCCGGGGAAAAAGGAGTAAAGGACAAGAATCAAAATAAAGGTAAGATCCACGAGGGACTTGGTTCATTAACTGGTTAACAGTGATTAACCGAAGAAAGATAAGAGTAAAACATTATGGGGAGATCAAAAAGGTTAGTGTCAACAGACGGAATGTGATGAACCAGAAGAAAGATAGTATTGAACCAAAGGGAGGTGTTTGACTCTGAGGGGAAACCGGTATATTACTTGATAAATAGTGGTTAACCGGAAGGAGAAAGAAGCTGGTTTTAACCGATAAATAGTGATCGACCAACAGATGGGTGTGGAACCAAACAAAGGTTGTGACCCAAATCTTGCAGTATTTGAACCAAAGAAAAGTTGCTAACTGCGGGAGGTTCGGTGTTTAACAGACGGACTGTGATTAACCGAAAAGAATGGGTGATTAACCAAAAGAAGGTGATTAACTCAAAACAAACTCAGTATCTTAATAGACAGACTTTGGTTAACTAAGAAAAAGGGTGATTACGCAGACTGTGATTGACCAAAAGATGGGTGATTAACCAAGAGAAGGTGATTAACCCAAAGAAAAAGCTGGTTTTAACGGGAAGGCTGTAATTAACCAAATATTGGGTGATTATCCAGAAGAAAGCGATTAACCCAAAGAAAATTCAATATTAACAGACGAGCTGTGATTAATTGAGGAAAAGGGGACTGGTGTTTAACTGACAGGCAGTGATTAATCAAACAATAAGGACAGAGAACCAAGAGAAGGTTGTGAACTCTGATGGGGATTAGGTTTTAACAGGATTACTGTGTTAACCGAAGAAGAAATACTGACTTCACTAGGGAACAAGAGAATTGGCTTTAAACAAATAACGGTTGAATACACGAGGAATAGGGATACCACAGTAAGGAGATAAAGGCGACTATTCCAGGCATAGGGTCATTCGTCCCCTACCCAAAATAGTCAGAATGAGTGTAGGAATTCTCCACTCTCTTTCCTTATCTAACACTAAAGTGTAGTGCAAGAAATTAACAAACAGCACACCAGTGCTGTTGCACCCCAAAATTTGCCCAACCTTTTTCTTTGGCTTGGTTCATGTTTCATTTCATTTCTTTCTAGAATTTGCATTGCATAGCATAGTTCATTGAATAGGGGATCAAGAGCGTGTGCAACTCAAGAAGAGTCTACTCAGAGGGTTGAGCCTAAGCAAGGGGTTTTACTCAAGTTTGGATGGTAATCAAGTCATCAGGAATGGACAATGGTCTTGTGAAAGAATAGATGGATGTATGTGGGTTAGCTCCTAACTTTGAGGTCAACTGAAGAGCATCAGAGGACCCTGGAGTCATGATTATGGTTATGCGATATTGAGAGAGCTCATTGAGTTCCTTGAGGGCCATTGTGGAGCTCATCCAAATGTTTGTGCCAAGTGTGAAGAGTTGCAGTTGACGTTGATGCAATTAGGGTTTTCATCTGGCTAATCCTCAGTCAACTGTGCAATTGAAGGAGATTAAAACTCAATTCAAAGTCTCTATGGTCATGGGATGTTGTGTTAAGACATATGAGACATCATTTCAAGTTCAATTCATTAAGGGTTAAGTGTGTGAGAAGTTACTAAATTAGGGTTCTCAGGGTAAAATCCCTATTTAGTGCCTGACTTCAAGAACAACTATCTCAAGATACAAGTTTCATCTCACATTTTGACCAACATAGAACTTGTATATCATGTTCTTAGCTTTAATTTGAGTACTAGAAGTCCTGGAGTGGATTTATAGAACTCAAGTTATGATCCAGACAAGTTACAGGTCATTAGAGGGATGTGATTTTAGTCAACAAAAGTCAACCAACTTCCAAGCCATTTTTGACCTAGAAGGATGTTTCTCCTCAACTTTTGGCCAACATGAAAGTTGTAGGTATTGGTCTTAGCTTTCTAAATTGTACTAGAAGTCTTTCATCTGATTTGTAGAACTCAAGTTATGAGGTTTACAAGTTAGGGGTATTTTGGGAAAGTAAGATTACATGTCATAAAATTATGGGTCCATTTCACCAACTTGCACGCTTCAAATGAAGATCTTTCCAACATCAAACTTGCTCCAAACGGTGTTATTTGGTCTACCAAACATTGAGAAGTCATGAATTATGCTTGGAATGAAGGTTTGGTATTTGGAATTTTCATGGAATAATGTTTAAAAGGACAAAATGGTAAATATTGCATTTTTAATCATTTTGGTGCAAATATGTGCATTTTTTGAGTGCAAACAACATTTCAAGAACATTGGCATTTTTACAATTTTGGTTTGAGGTGTTTAAGTGAGCCATTTCCAAGATTTCTTCATGTTGAAGCAACACATTTAAAATCAACCATTGAGATGGAAACAAGGACCAAATCTCAGCCATTCACACTCTAAACACTCCCAGTAGTTGATTTGAATCATTTTGGAGGGTTCATAGAGCCAAATTCGTGTACTTCCATGGTTGAAAAGTGGAGAAAATGTGAAAACTCATTTGGGCTTTATGGACTGAGTTTGGGCTCAATTATGATCAAGATCCATCACGTATAACATTTCCAACCTTCACAAATCATCAGAATTCGAAACTGGAGCCAAATTGATCAAGAACAACTTTGAAAAAGTGGTGGAATTTCAAAAATCAGATTCTGAGAGTTAGCAAGTTTCAAGCCAAATTGTGAGTTGCAAAAGCTTTATTGAGGATCACTGAACGTGTTTGGATCATTTTCTGCAAGCTTAAGCTCCATTTGAAGGCTCAGTGGAAGTTCTCCACTAGGTAACTTGAATTCAACCTTACACTCTCAATATGCCATGATTCTCTGCCATTTTTGTTGCATTGTGATCCTTGAGTGATGTAGATCGTTTCTGGATAATAATTGTTGGCTTTTATGATGTTTGATGTGTGGAATTCCAAACTTGTTTGATTCGGTTTGATCATTTCTTGAGGTGTTTTTCTTAGATTTTTGTGGATCTATGATCTACATAACATGTAGATGATGTTTGGAATAACTTGGGGGAGTTTTAAGAGCTTCGAAATTTTGTGCATCTTGCTTGTTGTTTACTTTCTGAGCTTATCATGGAGAATTAATGGAAACTAATGCTAGATTCTTGATCATTGCAAAGAGGAGATGAATTTCCATATAAGAAACGTCAAAAACGGTTGAGAAATGGCGAAACCGTGTTGTTGTTGTTCACCCACGGCGGCCGGAGCATGTGGAGAGGATGACCGGAAAATTTCCGACGCCGGCGAGGGTATGAGTGGGGAAGACGATGACGTGTCATCCTTGGACACGTCCGATCGTGCTATTTGCGCGCGAACGGTCTTGATTAGGGAGTGTCGTGATCCACTTTTGGCTTTTGTGCTTGGAATTCTTCTTAAAACTTCATTAATGTGTTATCGTGATACCAGCCACATGATGAGCATACCAATTGACCATGCGTGTATCCTTGAGTCTTCACCGTATACCTTAGTCAACACATTACATGGAAGCAACATATTTATTTTATTTTCTTGTTGGGCCTTGTTTCCGCACGCTGTTCGCACCTCCCTGGGAGGCTCAGTCCACGTTTTTGTCTTGCTTTTATTGCTATTCATACCACATGTTTCTCATTTATTCAGTTTTTCTTTTTTATTTTGTTTTAGTTCTGTTTCAATTTAATTCCAAATAAAATAGTTCCAATATCCATAAAAATACACAAAAATATTTTCTATGAACTTTGAGATGTCTAGTTTTTTCTGGATATTTTTATTTTATTTTTTTATTTTATTTTCAATTTTAAAATGAATTAAATATTGGAGCTATTTTAATTATATTAAATGGTGACATTGTTTGCTCTTGCAATTGTTTCTCTCATTTCTTTTTGGTTCAATGATTGAAAATCAATCCTCATATTCTTGATGAGTTGAATGATTTTTGAGGACCATTTTGCCTCTGGTTGTTGACTTTTGCGTTGACTTTTGAGCCTTTTCTTCTTGCACTTGTTTCTTCCATTTCAAAGTGGTACATCCAAATGATTTAATTCTTTTGATGGTGCTTTGAAAGAATATTTGTCTTGGTATCTTGGCCTCTGGTTGCCAACTTGTTTATCTTGCTTGTGCATTTTATTTGGTATTTTTTTAGCCCTTTTCCTATTTTTGAAGTGACTTACAAGTTAAGTCATTCCATAGGACAGCTCACACAAGTGCTTAACCTAGTTTTGATTGGATATGACTTTTATGGATCCAATAAGCTCTCAACTCTTCTTGTTTTACATTCTAGACATGTTTAGCTTGCTGTATGTTCATTTATTGGTCAAAAGTATGTTGAATGCTTGTTGAATTGTGTGTTTTTTTTAGGGTTTCATTTTGCACTTCAATGCGGTGTTTGCTTGCATCTTTTGTGCTTTTGCTTGCATTTCTTTTTGGTTTGCTTTGCTATTGCTTTTGAGCTCTTTCCTTTACATCTCCCTTCTGTCCAATGACCTTGGAGTGTCATTTAATGTAGCTTGGTGCCTCCTTAGGAGGAATTTGAAGCTTACATAAAGTGATGAATCCATGAGGACCCTTTCTTTGTTTTTGTCACTTTTTGTTTATTTGTGATGCATCTTTCTCCTTCTTCTTCTGGTTTCTTGCATTTCCATATGCATGCTTGGTTGATATGAGCTTGTGGTGGCTACTGCCCCACACTATTTTCCTCCCACTATCATTCTATGTGTTGCATTTTGTTTGCATTCTCATTTGCATATGCATTTCTTATTCTTCTTCTTCTTCTTCTTCTATTGCTTTTCTTTGCCATGTTCCCCATAAGTCCTCTAACCTCTTGAGGTTATGATAGACATTAGGTGCCTAACTATGCATGATAACATTAGTTAGTTCCCTTTTCAAACTCAACTTTAGGTTCACTTTGCATGATAATTTTTAGGATTGACTAGTCTCCCATTAGTGTTCCTTCTTCTCTTCTCATCTTCAAACAAGTCTAACATACTTAATAAGGGCAATGAATGTTGTGCCACGAGCCTTATACTTGGGAAATGGAAGTTGAGGGACCACCTCTCAATTGCCTAGAGTGTTTAGTATACGTCCTTAGGACGATATGCGACGCATTCGATCCTAGGTTCTAGACTTTGTTACAACATACATTTATGAACACTCTAATTCAAAACACTTCTTCTCCTAAAAAACACAAAAACAATTCAAACTCTTTTTCACCCTTTGGGGTTCTTAATAAAGGAAAATCTTTTCATAAGAAAGAGTGTCGTTAACTCTTATTTCTCCCGTAAACGGTAACGCCTAAGTCTCCAAAGGTCGAGCTGCATACACCAACTGCTAGAACTATCTGTTAACCCTACTCAGGGCCTAAAAAACTGTTGAACCAACCTGTGGTTCTTTGAGCCCGAACTACGTTTTCTATGATCTTTCATACCAGACGAAAGTACGTAGGCACGAGACGCGGTGTCTCGGCGAGCAACCTTCCCCCTTTCTTTAGCCGTAGTTAGGCGAACTACGTTGACTCTGACTTTCCCATTGTACGAGGGAGTACGTAGGCACAGAGCGGCGATGCTCTGCCGAGTCAGTTTCTCTTTTCTTTTTCTTTTGTCCTTAAGCCTTTAGCTAGATAGTATCAACACACCCTTTTAGATAGACAACAATGCATGGATCCCGTCGAGTACGACGGACATGAGGGGTGCTAATAACTTCCCCTAGCGTAACCGACTCCCGAACCCAGACATGGTTGCGATGACCTTGTCTTTTCCTTTTTCTTTAGGTTTTTGCGATCGTTTCCTTTCCCTCTCTTCGGGATAAATAACGAAAGTGGCGACTCTTCAGTTTTTTCCGCCGGTTGTTTTTCGCAGTTGCGATAGGTGCCAAGTTTTTATAGTGCTCCAATGCGTTGCAAATCTTTAACTCCACGGGGGAAAAGAGAAGATAAAACTCTAAAAGATCCAAAGGAGAAGAAAAAAGGAAGGATCGACTAATCGAAACGAAGTTTTGATTAATCAATCAAAAGGGGAAGATGCTAACAACTTTCCAAAGGGATGAAAAATCATTGAAGCAAAGGATGAATTATTGATTATACAAGATTATGTTCATTCCAAAGAAGAACAAACTTAATACAAACATGAATGGAAGTGCAAAACAGTATCAAATGACATTTTAGTATGCATCACGAATCATGTAGCATGTGATCAAAGAATGTGCAAGAAATATCATGATCATATAATGTCAAAAATGCAAATAATCAAAAATCGAAAAAATGCACATTGAAAGTTTGCATGTATGCCTAAACTAAAAGGTGAAAAACTCAGAAAACAACCATAAATACTAAGCATATCAAGCCATGGAAGTTACATGACGAAAGAATAGCAAACAAGCTTGAAAATAGGCAAAAATGGCATTCTGTTACTGTGGTATCCGATTACCACATGCAGGTAACCGATTACCTGCTTAAAAATGGCAAAATCACGTGAAAGTTATGCAGGGTAACCGATTACCACATATAGGTAACCTGTTACCACATTAATACTGGCAGAAACATGTTTTGAAAAAGCACTTCAACAACAAAAAACTTATGCAGTCATCCACATGCTGTGATTTACACTTGAGCACTAAAAAATGAAGTTCAAAATCACTTAGGCATCAACTAAACATAAATTAAAATCATTAAACATGAAGATCAGAGATCAAGCAATCGCATGATCAATCAACATTGAAAAATGATCGAACTACATCGCAAACGCACGAAAGTGATCAAAACAGTAAATCAAGTGCAAATTACCAACCTACAAGGTGGAGGGTTGCCTTGGTAATTTTTGCTAATGATATGTGATGAGAAATAGGCAAAGAAAACTGGAGAATTCCAAGCTTGAGATCAAATCGTAGCAAAATCGAAAAAAAACGCGATAAATGCTCCAAATACTGATTTGCAACGAAGAAGCTCTGAGATGATTTCTTGAATTGGAGAAGAACCACTATAAATCTAGAAATCCCAGTAGGAATATGGTGGATTGAGGTTGAGCTCAAGAGTATAACAATTTCGATGTGAAGATTGTTACACTCTAATGGTGGAAATTGAGCTTTTGTGAGGGTTTTTGGGAGAGGATGAAGATGAATGTGAAAATGTTGTAGAAAATTCAGAGAGAATGCGAGAGAATTGAGAATGAAGAATATGGAGACTGAGAAAAATGATTGACCCCCTTTTGAAATGGTGGTGATTTTTTAAAATAGAGTTTTGCTTCGTAGGTGATAGGTTCGTAGTAAGCTTTGGATGTAGCCTTGGAACTAGCCTTGGAGTTAGTTAGCCTCAACTCATTGAGTTGGAGGTTAACTCAGTTAGTTAGGTAGTTGACTTGGTAACCATCCCAATGCAAACTTGAATCTAAGGGCTCACATGCTTGGGAATGAAGCAAGGTGGCGGTCTTAATCCAAATTGATGTATTGAAGTAAATATCTTGAAGTGTTTAGAAAGGTCTTGAATTGTCTAGAGATGTCTAGAATGTTCCACACAATGCTATAACCAAGTAGACCCTCAAAATGGAGAATGAAAGTGGTGTCACAGAAAATGCAGCAAAAACTGCATTTTTACACAAGATAACCGATTACCCTAAAGTGGTAACCGATTACCACAGGAAAAATTTGCATATTTTGCTTTCAAAATAGTTATGTGTACACGGTTCCAATTTTTGACCTTTTGCTTTGATTAATAGGCATTGAAACCTTAATTTTATGCTTGTTTTGATGATGTGATATCTTTGAGTGGATGTGATTAATCGAGCTTGGGAAACCTGAATATTCCTGCAACAAAAATCATAGAGAAAAAGTGCGAATGTCTATGCCAATGATGTGAATGCACATGCTTATACAAAAGGCAAAAGGGAGGTAAAATTTTGGGTTACGACATCATTTTAAGGAGAAAACTCAATTAATCACCCACAAGTGTATGAAAATAGACCTTTGCATCACTAGTGAGAATGACTCCAACTTAGATAGAAATCAACAAGTATGCCACTAAATCTCTAAAGTGGGAAAGAATCAACATCAAACATTACTATAGGGATAGGAGAATTACATCTCAACTATGAAAATGACTCATGTCTAATCCTTAAGAAAAGGCTTTAAAAGGAAAAGTGCACAAAGGGCATAAAATGGTTTGAATGGGTTGTATATTTTTCAAGTATTTTGAAAATGGTCTTGAAATGCTTTATATGAATTAGCATTTATTTAAGAAAAAGAATTTTAAAATCACTTTAAAAAGTCAAGGTTTATTGGGAAAGTGGTTCAAGTTTGAAAATAAGAAGGTTTTGAAAAAGGGATAAGATTTTGAAAATTTAAGATGGGAAGGAGATGAAGAAGCTACCCTAATGTATAAAGTAAAAGCAAGGAAAGGAAAGATCTAACCGTGAAAGCAAGCTTCTGACATAAGTCTAGCCAAACACTCAATTCCTTTGGATTTAAGTAACAAGCAACAAATAAGTAAAGCATAAACCAAGCATTAGATAAAGAAGAACTTAAGTCAAGGCCAAAGATGAGGTAACAAAGCCAAGTCTTCAAAAAAGTCATCCCCAAGGTTAAAGGTACCAGATGATTTCCAATGTCTCAAGTCACAACTCCAAAGAAAAGGATCAAGAGCCTAAATCTAAGATCATAAGTCCCACATCCAAGCATGGGATAGTAACCAATTGTTCAAGGAATCAATAAAGTCTCTTAAGGGTTTCTCCTTTATTAAGTTTTTAAAAGAGAAAGAAAAAGTCCAAGTGGACAAAGGAAAAAAAGCATAAACATAAACAATATGAAATATAAATGGTGAAGCAATAATAAAAGAGCAATAAGTAAATGAGCATAAAAATAATGGTGCATAAAAGTAAATGGCATAAAGTAAAAGTTAGAACAGTAATATTGTTAGTCTTAATGTTAGAGTTAATAATCCAATTTGGGACAAATTTAGCGTTATGTTAAGCAATCGTAGCATAATCTATAAGGAAGATCATACTATAGGAGGCTGGTCAATAACAATTTATGTACCATACATGTTAGATATATGATAAAAATCATATTAGTAAAACACATAGCACAAGTAAAAACCATGGAAAGATCAAGCACTGAGGCAAGGAGATTGGTCCATTACATTTATCAATCCTTCATGACAACTTAGGAAAAACTTACACATCAACCCAAAGTACTTCCAATGATCCTTGATCAACTGAATAGTAGATTTGAAATGATAAAAGTTCATCAAGCGTCGCTCCAAACATCATAAACAAGATGGACAATAAATCATCCAATTGATTAAGAGAAAAGGAAAAGAAAAAATAAGGATAAGGAAAGATGAAGAGAGGACTAAACTGAATCAAGACTCAAAATCCATTCAACATCAATTTCAATCACTTTTCTTGGGGGATTAAGGCAATAAACCTACCATCAACTCAAAACACCAAAAATAAAATAAATTATTCATTTAATGATAGATTTAAATTCATGAAGGTTCATCCAACCTCATCAACACCCAAAGTCCATTAAAATTGAGGAGAACTTTGATCAACAAGTTATGATCCAAGGAAACAATCAGCAAACAAGCCAAAAATGCAATAAAATACAATAAAAATGCATGAAAATATTTTGAAATGATTTAGGAATTGAAAACAATAGAGAAAATCAAGATGAAGCCTCTAAACAAATATAAAATGATCAAGCAAATTACTATAAGTCAAAAACAAGTCAAGGATCATATGAAATTGTTTTTAGAATTTAAAAATGCACAAAAGTATTTTAAACAAATTAAAATGCATGAAAAATGTGAGAAATGATGAAAAATATTAAATCAAGGATTAAAAATGTCCAAAAAATGCTCATAAAATAGAAAATATTTTTAGAAAATTATGAAAAACAATTTGGAGTGAAAATGTGAAGCGAGCTATTTTTAATGTTTTTTTTTCAAAATAAAATGGAATTTAAAAACGATTTTAAATGAAATTTAAATGAAGCAAAACATCTGAACCATAGGATCTGACCAAGCGTTAGCCAACATACACACGCGTGGCCATCATATCAAAATTAAACGCATCAAAGGGTTCAGATCTAATGTCAAACATGCATTCACAGTTAGGTCATTGCACATGATTACAACAATTAAAATAGATTCCAAAAAATGTGTATCACCATGCAATTGGTCTGGATTTGAATTTCGCTCTAGAAGGCGTGAAGGTCATCATCTTTAACCTCTGAACCCTATTTGTAGCATAGATTATGAACTGTAATTTTATGCTTAAACGCTCATGGTGCAAGCTTCGTTTTACTTCATCATTCATGTCTCATTGCTCAAGATCCATTTATTTGATCTGAGCAAGGGAAATTTGCAGAAATACACAAGACCCATAGCTTCTTCAAACAAATATGAAATTTCAAATATGATGAATAAATTCTAGTTAGGCTAGGAAAATTATCAGTGGAACAAGGCGAAGAAAATGGTAACTTGTTTGGATGTAAATGAAACTCGTATCTAACTTTCCCAAGTGAGCTTCAAAATCTGAAAATGGTGGAATCAGTTTGAGTGTTTTAGGCCAACACAATCTTTTGCAATACTTAGATTAACTTCAGAGGAGATTAGTGATGAGTTATGGGCAAAGAACTTGAGTTGAAACAATGTGAAAATATGGATTCGAGTTTATGGTTTTGGGAGGTTTCGAACTTCAAAGGAGCAGAGATTTTTTGGCTATTCAACCTTGGATTTTAGTGCAGAATGCTTCTATATTTATAGTAGAATTAGATGAGGTCACGGCTTAAGTTAAATCAGATCCCAAATGTGTCAATGGATTTAGAATTTTCTAGATCCAAATGTGAGAATTTGGCCTGAAATGTGTGACTTGCTAAGCTCATTCAAGTCATTTTGCACTTAATGGGATGAGTTTAGTAACAACAAGTGAAATGCACATGGGCTGGTGGTCTCCAAATGAAATTCGCACATGATTTTGAAAATTTTAGGGTACGGTATGAGTGTAGTTCATGTCATCAACTTCCAACTAAGGCCAAATGAAAAGTTTCTCGTGTGTTTTCTAAGTTTCCTTGAGCAAAATGTTCCTTTCATGGAAAGGAAGATAATGCAAAAAGAACCACTTCAATTGTATGCTTGATGAGAAAAAGGAAAGCTTGGAAAGTTGGGGAAAAACCACGGAAAATTAGGCTTGGCATTAGGTCAAACAGGTCTTGAGCTAGTTTTATGCATAAATGGCCTTCAAAATTTGAGGTACTTGGAGCATTAATTAATGTTTGACATATAAAGCAAAGTATTAAAGGACATCAACAAGGATATTTGGAAAAAAAGAAGCGCCAATTGTTGCATCGCTGCGAAAAGAGAGGCTGACAAACACAGAAGAGTCACCAACGATCGTTATTTATCCCAAAGAGATGGAAAGGGAACGATTGAAGAAAACCTAACGAAAATGGAAAAGACAAGGTCATCGCAACCAAATCTTGGGTTTGGGAATCAGCAATGAAAGGGGAAGGTATGAGCACCCCTCACGTCTATTGTACTCAACGGGATCCACGCTTAGTGTCTATCTACGGGTGAAAAAACTATCTAATGCTACTGCTAAACGGGGGTAAGAAGAAAGAACAGACCCGATAGGACATCGCCGCCATATGCCTACGTATTCCCTCGTGCAATGGGAAACTTAGAGTTAGTATAGTTCGGAAAATTACGGGTGAATGGGGGGAAGGTTGCTCGCCAAGAGGTCGCAGTCTTGTGCCTACGTATCCTTATCTGGTATGAGAAATCAGAGCAAACGTAGTTCGGGCTGACACGACCACTGATTCGTTCAAGTGTTTTAATGAATAGGGTTAAATAATTGCTCTAGCAGTTAGGGACAACGCCTGTTTGCAGTAGAACAAAAACTTAACACACTCTTTCTGAAAATGAGTTTGCAAACAATCCCGAAGGATAAAAATATTTGATGTTTTGTTTGTGTTTTTTAGACAAAGAAGTGAATTGAGTTAATTTTGTAACTCATGTTGCACTAAAGACTATGACTTGAGAGAGAATGCATCGCATATCGCCCAAAGGGCATATGCTAAACACTCTAGACAGTATGAGAGAAGGCCCCCCAACTATCGTTCCTCAAGTACTAAAGGCTCATAGTGTACAACGAGTGTTAACCTTTATTAAGTGTCTTAAGAAGGTGATGAGGGGAGAAGAGAAGACACAACACTCTATGGGGAACTGATCAACCCTAATGTTATCATGCAATGTGATCCTAAAGTTGGAATTGAAAGGGCGAAAACTATCCTAATGTTATCATACAATGGATTGAACACCTAGTGTCTCTCCTACTCCCATCTTAAACAGAGGGACTAGAAATCCTAAGGGATCATGACAAAAGACCAAGTAAACAATAAATAATTCAATCACATATGAGATGAAGAAAGAGATGAAATTAACTTAAACAAGCCAAGGCAATGCCAATATGGAATGCAAAGATGCAAGGATGCAATAAAGACTCAACCAAAAACAAGAGACTTAAACAAGTCAAGAAGGGTGAGATGAAATGGGAGAAGTAAAACTCTTACAACCATGAAACATCAACCACCTAAATAAATGCTAAACACAAAGAAAAGGCAAAGAGCCATAATCAAAGAAATGATGGGAGAAAGGAGATTAGGCAGCAATCACATATGGGTGATCTCGACCAAACATTTAACATTCATCAATGAAAGGAAACAAGCAAACATAATGCAAAAAAGTGGTCAATCATTCAAGACAAACTCAAAGTATAATTATGAACACCCAATCATCTTGAATAATTTTCAAACCACATGAGGCATAAATGAATCATCAAGAGGAAAGGTTCAAATCAAAGCTACAAACAAGGTACAAGCTCAAACAAGATCATGGCAAGTGAAAGAACCAAAGCTCTAACACAACATCAACACTTAACACAAGTGGAAAGGCATGATTCCAAAGTAACTTGCAAACCAATTATCACAAATATATGACCCAAGATAAGTGAAACAACACCTTAAGCATGTTAGAATCAAATAACAAAACTCACAAGATGCATATGGGATCAATAGAGATCATTTCCCAAAGGAACTAGGTCAAACTAGCTTGTATGAACACTTTCAAAGGTGACTTGACTTGCAAGTTTCACCAAAAATATAAAGAGTGCTCAATAAATCTCAAATAAAACGTCCAACAAAACGTCCAACAAAACGTGAGCAATCACAAACCAGCAAGCAAACATCCATGGACAAACACAACCCAAGGCATCACCAAATAATTCAAGAATGAATGGTGCTCCACCTTATCAAGCATATATCGAGACTTCACAAATGTCCAATCAAAGTCAAAAGAAAATTGCTCAATCATGAACGAAATCAACCCTTAAAGGCACTTCAATCCATCATCTAAATGATGGAGAAGAATTGATCATAGGGAATTTGAAATTGGGGTTCAAATGAGCAAGATCAACCAAGGCGTGAACCATAAAACACCTTAAAAGTTTAATTCCAAATAAAATACCAAAACTAAAGGAAAATGAAACTAAAAATTATGGTAAATTAATTAACATTTTGAAAAAATAGAAAAATATTTTTAGGGAATTTTCATGTAATTGGAACTATTTTTAAATAACTAAAATGAAAACAGAAATAAAAATAAAATAAAAAGAAACAAAGACCTAAGAGGGGTGCATCCAGTAAAATCAATTTACACTAAAACAGTGAAATCAGCGTGTCGGGCCAAAAACAAGGGGTTATTGGATAACAATCTGAGCCCAATCCAACACAAGCTCAGGCCAAGCATGAAACGTAGCGTCATGAGTCAAACCAATGGCAATGAGACAAGCAAGTTGGTCAATAAGTCAAAATGGGCTGAGTTAGCTCAGATCAGAAATCAGACCAGACGCCGGAGCTAGGGCTTCGGTCGTCTTCTCTGGCCAACTCACCGGAGACCAGGTCTGAAACCTCAATAAAAATGCCAACATCCTATACCATTCGAAAGCTGAGGCTACAAGGAGTTCAAATCAAACATCCAAATCATAAAAAGGCTCTTAAACAAAGAGAAATCATGGCACGAAAATTTGAGAGCACACACTAAAATTGCAACATACATACAAATGGATGGTTGTCGCTACTGTGAAAATCGGCGCCGGCTATGACAGAAGAGTCGCCACCGTGCGTTATTTATCCCACAAGAGGGAAATGAAACGCTCACAGTAAGCCTAACGCAAAGAGGGAAAGGAATGGTCATCGCAACCAAATCTTGGATTCGGGAGTCGGTTACGCAAGGGGAAGGTATTAGTACCCGTCACGTCCGTCGTACTCGACGGGATCCACGCTTGTTTTTTATCTAGGGTGTGTTATCTATCTACTCTACAGGTCTGGGTTAGAAAGAATATGAAAATGACTCGGTAAAGTATTGCACTTTATGCCTACGTATTCCCGTCTGAAATGAGAAATCAGAGTCAACGTAGTTTGCCTACCTACGGGAAAGGAGAGGGAGGTTGCTCGCTAGGATATCGCATCCTATGCCTACGTACTTTCATACAGCATGAAAGATCAGAGCAAACGTAGTTCGGGCTACGGAAGACACAAGTTTGTCTGACAGTTTTTTATCTCCTTCTGAAAAGGGTTTTCTTGATTAAAGGTCCAAGCGGACAAAAACAGAGTTTGAATGTTTGTTTGAGTTTTTTTTACGAAAGAACTGTTTTTTAGTCTGTTTGCAACTTGTACTGCACTAAAGACTTGTGATCTGAGAGTGACTACGTCGCATGTCACCCTAAGGGTACCATACTAAGCAGTCAGATTACTGAAGAGTGACCCTCCAGCAACCTTTTCTCAAATAGCTTAAGGCTCGTAGCGTACAGTGCGTGTTATCCTTATTACTGTGTTTTTGAATTGTTTTGAGATGAGAAGAGAAAGACGCTCTAAAAAGCCTATGATTGAAAGGGGAATCTACCTACAGTTATCATGCATGGGTCAAAACCTAATGTCTGTCATAATTTCCTCTTGCACAGAGGAAATCAGAGATCCTAGGGGATAAACAGCAAAAGACAGCAAGCAATTACAGTAAAATGCATGCAATGCAACAGTATAAGAGAGGCAAGAGAGAAAACAATAGGCAAGAGGAGACAAGCTCCACCTCAAACCTAGAGGTAATCAACACAAGTAAACAGACAATACAGAGAAAAAAAAAGACACAGAGGAGGCAGCCCAAGCAGCAGCATCAAACTCCTACAGCAGACAGCAATAGCTACAGTAAGCTCTAAACAACATCAGTTGAATTTGACAGTAAAGTTGAAAGCAAGGGCTTCTTCTTCATGCTAGATTCTATCTTCAAGCTCCATCAATCTTCAAGCTCCAACAAGCACACTCCAAGAGGAGGATTAAACATCAAGATCAAGTTATAATGTTAAGAAACTTAATGATAACCAAAGGAAATCACTAAGAACTCAACATTGCAAATGAAAGGTATCCTCAAAGTTCTACTCACTTGGGCATACCACTCATCCCTCCTAAGGAGAGATGGAGCTTCCCAAGAAGGACTTTATGTCATTGGATGGAATAGAGGCAAACAATGCACTCTATGTTTGAAGAAAGAATCAAAACTAAGTCTAAGGCACTTCCTAAAACCCTAATTCCCTAAGCTCCTAAGAAACTTCCACAAGAAGAAAAGCCTTTAACTCAAAGATCCAATATTCAATCCCAAGCATCTTCATCAAGTCTAGAAGATCTCCCAAAAAGGATTCCAAGCCAAGCAAGCTCCAAAGTCACCAACCAAGCCAAACAAGCAAAGATACTCAAGAGAGAACAACACAAACACAAGCAATTTGAAAAATTCAGCAAAAATAGCAATCAAAATTATAAAATTCTAATTAAATTCCTGGGGGAACATACATGTTTGAACAACCTAGGGTTAAAATATTAAAGCCTGATTCAACTTTTAAGTCACCTAAATAATTTCTAGATTGAAAGGTATCAAGGTAATCCACAAGTTTGGGAAGACTCTAATCTCAACACCTATCAAAACAGAAAAATAAAAGAAAAGAAAAATAAATGTAAATGGAAGGGTGGTGTATGTAGTAACAATCCAAGGCAATTCGAGATTGGGCCAGCAGAGGAGGAGGTGCGAACAGCGATTGGTCTTAAGCCCAGGAAAAGTCACTTAAATGATGTGGCATCTGAACACGTGGCGATATCTGGTGCGTGTAATTGCAAGACTTGGTCAAGCTTTCTTCATGCGATCGAACGGTGCATATGTTTCTTCTCCAATTGAGCATCCAAGAAGCAAAAACGCAGTAGCAATGACTACGGTAACAGAAGCTTTTTCCGACAAGCTTCTCCAACATCCAACTCTTTCATAACTCAACGAAATCAAGCGATTCTTGAAGGAAACTTGAAGGATTTTTCGCAAGGATTAAGAATATCATACTTATTCATGCTAAAACTCTACAAACAGAGAGATTCATCACCAACAAGAATTCAGATCCAAACTCAAATTGTCTCTAATCTTCAGTTTTTTCATCCACAATCCATCTATGGTTCATATACTACCTAACCACATGCATATTCTACCTTAATTCATCATAAATGGAGCATAAATTCTAAATGTAAAAACCTGAGTTGGAGCTTCGAATTGGAGCGGTTATGGCGCGAATCTTGATCCAATCTCGTGCAGATTTACTCAATGATGATGATAGAAGCTTCTTCAATGCTTAACTGCTCCAAAAATGGCCTCTAGATTGTAATTCGAATTTTGCTTGTAACTAACTTTTTTTGAATGCTTCTTACCTCTCCAAGCTTATTCCATCACCAACCTTGTTCAGAAATCACTCATGGCAATATATAGAAATGATTTGTGGGCTTTGAAGGTCCAAAAGAAGCCCAAACTTTGATATCCAATTTTCAAGTTTCCTCCAAAATTCCCATAATGGCAAAAACAAATTCTCCTTGGTTTCTTCCTCTAGAAGCTTCACTTAGCTTCCACTACACACCTTGAGTGTAATTGAATCAAAATGAGAGGTTAATTGTATCACATGAGCAATCTTGGATATGTAACTTATTTATGAAGTAATTAATTGAAACTCCATGAAATAAGCCTCAAATGAAAACTCTGGTATTTCCATTGTGTTTAGAATAATTTTTCCACTCAAAATATGTATTCACATGACATGTTTTGGTCCTCTAACTCAAAAAGTCAATTTTCTCTCCTTAATCCATTTGAAAAATTCCCTTTTTTAGGCCATTTTAAGTGACTTTTTGCTATGAGACAAACCAATTCCACATGACCACTTGGTTGCACTTAAAATCCCATTTTAAGAAACTTTCATGTTGAACAAAAAATCCATTTGACAAGTGCAAGTTGGAGATTTTGACCAATGATTGAAAATGACCTATAATCTCACTTTCCCAAAATACCCCTGACTTGTAAACCTCATAACATGAGGGTTACAAATCAGATGGAAGACTTCTAGTACAATTTAGAAAGCTAAGATCATGAGGAACAACTTTCATGTTGGCCAAAAGTTCAGGTGAAACCTTTTTCTAGGTCAAAACTAGCTTTGAAGTCAAATGATTTTCACAGATAAATTTCACAATCATCTGGTGACCTGTAAATTGTCTGAACCATAACTTGAGTTCTATAAATCCACTGGAGGACTTCTAGTACTCAAATTAAAGGTATTAATATTCTATACAAGTTCCATGTTGGCCAAAGATACATTTGAAACTTGTATTTTGACTTATGTGGTCTTGAAGTTAGGCACTAAATAGGGGATTTTGCACTGAAACCCTAATTTAGCAACTTCTCCCACTCTTGATTCTACTTGATTTGATCTTGGCACAACACCACAAATGTCTTAACATATCATTCCATGAACTTCATAACCTAAAAGTAGGCTTTGAACCTCTTCAATTGCACAGTTGACCTAGGATTGACCCAGATGAAACCCTAATTGTTTGCACCTCAACTGTGGCTCTTGCACTTGAATCAATGACTTGATTAAGCTCCAACATGGCCCTCTAGGCACTCCATGAGCTCTATACACATCTTCTATTCACAATCCATGCTTCACATCTCACTGATGGTCTTCAATTGATCCTCAAGTTAGGAGAAACTCCACATGGAGGCATTCAAACCTCTTAAGGCCTCAAACCACCTCCTAATGACTTGGATGACTTCTCAAGCTTGGCTAAGACCTCTTGCTAGGCTTCTCTTGACAAAAAAACACTTGATCCCCTGTTGGATGAATGATGTTATGATATGCAAATGATATAGCTATGCAAATGATATAGCTACGCAAATGATAATGCAATGAAACATAAACCAGTTAAAGAAAAAAGTTGGGCAAATTTTGGGGTGCAACAATGGTTCAAACATTGCCTACCATAGGTAGGGCTTCAGATGCACCCAATATGAAGCTAAAATGATGCCTATAATGAAGGTTGTGAGTTGCTGAAAGTTACCTAACAGAGAGATTCCGTTGATCCTTCAAACGCACGCAAGCTTTGGTCTATTGCTTCCAATCTATTCCTTAGACTCTTGTGAAGAAGGAATGAGCAACAATCTGAGTTGATTTTCAGAGTTAAGGCAGATTCAAAGAAAGGAAACCTTGTGAATTTTTTGAGCTCTTTCTCTCTTCTCCAACAGCAGCTACCAATTCTGAGCATCTAGGGCAAACATTTGGCTCTTATATGAGGGCTTTGTGATGATCATGCAGGCCCATGTTGGCAGCATTGTGTAATTTCAAGTTTTGCTTTCCGAACTTCCACTTCATGCCATGCACGGTTTAGGTACCTCACACTTCTTTTTGGGTCATCAACAAGAATAATTAATGGTGTAGGAAGAAATGAGATGGTTTTGAGACAATGTAAATGAATGTGTACCAAGTTTGGATTCATGAGTTTTTATAGTATGAAATTTGAAAGAGAGGTATGAAACATGTACTCTTGTTGGCACAAAATTGGCACAAAATATCATGGTTATCATATGATGATGCTAAAGTATGAAAAAATTCAAAACAAAATCATTTGATGACTTGTAATGAAAGGTATCCAAATCATGTCCAAAAAATCACTTTTTCAAGCTTATCATGCTTCAAATGATCCCATACATAATTAAATCTCATGGATTTTGGATTCAAGTTGGAGTTGAGGCAATTATACACAAGTTTCATGTTGGTTGAAAATGGATTGGAGGCCTTGAAGTTCATGAAATGGACTATTGAAATGAATGCCCTATAATAGACTTTCCAAAAATACCCCTGCCTTGTGAAGACCATAACTTTAGATGTACACATGAGAAAGAGGACTTCTAGGACTTTTTGGAAAGCTAAGATCATGAGTAACAACTTTCAAGTTCACTTGAAGTGGAGGAGAAACTTACTTGTATGCCAAAAATGCCTTGGAAGTGAGTTGACTTTGAGTTGACCAAAATTCTCTTCATCTAAGGACTCCAACTTGTTGACATCATAACTTGATATGTACAAACTCAATGAATGAGGTCTTGTACTCAAAATAAATCTTGAAAGATGATCTACAAGCCTCATGTTTTCATGAAAATGAAATTGAGATTGCATCATAAGGAAAATTGTCCTTGAAGTTAGGCACCAAAGAAGGGGATTTTACACTGAAATCCTCTGAAACCCTAATTTAGCAACTCCTTGAACTCTTGAATCTACTTGATTTAATCTTATCATGACATCCTAGATGCTTTAATATGAATTCCCATATCTCAATGACCTAGCACCAAGTCTTGAACCCTCTCAAGTTCACAGCTGATTTTGGGTTGACGAGATGAAACCCTAGCTCCATATTCTCTACTTGAGGCTCTTACAGATGAAATGTTTGACCATACAAACTTCAAACACTCCTTTCAAGACACACCTTGAGCTTTTAAACCATTTATTACCCAAGTAAATGACCTCATGAACCTCTGATGACCCTCTGATGGTCCTTAAGATAGGAGGTGACACCCATACTCAAACCCTTCCTCCCAAGGAGCTTTGAAACCCAATCCTGATGATGATGATCACTTGATGGCTTCCACAAATTCCCTTGCTTGATCTAGGAAAAAGGAATCTTTCCTTTTGAAAGACACAAAAACTCTTTATCCCCTGATAAGAGCCAATGATATGCACATGCAAATGCTAAAATGAAATGAAACATAAGCCAAGTACAAGAAATGGTTGGTCAAATTTTGGGGTACAACAGCTGCCCCTATTCAAACGACTTGGACCTAAATGGATGAAAAGCGAACGACTTTCAAACATTCTAGGTAAAATAATGTTGAATACAAAAGAACCTGAAAATTTGCCAACCGCAAAATAGTAACCTGCAGAATAGCCCACCGGAGTGGAAAATAAACACTAGAGAAACTTTATTTGATAGTTGTAAGAAAATGAACTAATCCATCATCAATTAAAAAGTAACCACACGCAGTCGGGAGAAACATCTGCTAACACGCATGCATATGTTAATTAAAACAGGCATCGAACCCGAAGGCCAGCTCAACACGAAGTTGAGAACATCTGCTAATCCAATCATGCATCCGTTAATTAAAACAGGCATCGAACCCGAAGGCCAGCTCAACAAGAAGTTGAGAACATATGCTAATCCAAGCAGGCGTCTGTTAATTAAAATAGGAAGGGATCCCGAAGGCCAGCTCAACACGAAGTTGAGAATATCTGCTAATCCAATCAGGAATCTGTTAATTAAAATAGGCAGCGAACCCGAAGGCCGGCTAAACACGAAGTTGAGAAGATCTGCTAATCCAAGCAGACATTCGTTGACTAAAACAGGCAGCGAACCCGAAGGCCGGCTCAACACGAAGTTGAGAACATCTGCTAATCCAAGCAGGCTTCCGTTAATTAGAACAGGCAACAAACCCGAACGCCGGCTCAACACGAAGTTGAGACCATCTGCTAATCCAAGCAGGCATCCGTTAATTAAAACAGACAGCGAACTCAAAAGTCGGCTCAACACTAAGTTGAGAATAGAATCCGTCGATTCACAATCCGAAAGAAGAAATCTGCTGGGGAAGAACAAACTTGTATAAGTAAACTCTATTGGGGAGAATATGGAAAGATGAACACATCCATCAAAGATTCTTGTCGGGGTCTGGATACCACAGAAGCTCATGAAATATGCCGATATCTGTCGGGGTCTGAATGCCACACAAGCTCAAGAGAATATATTGTTATTTGCTGGAGATATATCTGAAAACAAGAGGCAACCACCTGGCTTATGCTTTGGATGCGTAAGTTTGAAAATGGTGTAATGCTCCATACGAAATGGAACTACTACGCGTTTTGGAGGATGCTATACACAATGCAAATGCAAAGGAACCACCCCAGCAAAATAAATGCTGAAAAACGTAACCAACTCCGCCGGGTATGACCGGGTGCCAAGTATGATTGGACTTATGCTAGGGAAAACAAGCCCTGGATGGCCTTCTGGAAAAGAAATCCCCTGGGTAATACTGCTCTGCTGGGAATAAATCCGCTTCGTCAGGGATCAAGCTAACTCTGTTGAAGAAAACGCTCTGAACGGCCTTTCAAAATACAACTTTACCGAGGAATAGACGAACTGCCGGGGAATAACTCCACTCTGCTAGGGATTACGAATAAGATTTACTGGGGAGCTATCCCAAACTTTCTGTGCTGAGGATTGAGAACACCGGTCTGCGGGGAATAAAACTAACTCTAGCGACCTTACTAGGGATTAGGAGTAAAGATCTGATGTTTAGGGGACGAAAAGTAAGATTAACATCCCAAAGGACTTGCTCTGATGACATACCAATAACCACTGGACTTTACTGAGAAGAACAACTTTACCGGTAGATATTTGTTGATTAATGATAAAAGCAAATCTTCAAACATAAACAAGATAAGGCCCTACAAATGAAAACCACTACGTCTTGGGCGGAACACAGGGCCACACCTAATAAAAGCAAATAAATTACTCTTCAAATGAAACTTGGACAACTTCCTCGATGGTCCAATTGCTCAAGCTTTGGCTGGGAACACACAGCTGAATCCATGCGTCCATGTCACAATCATTGTCCCCTTCCATTTCGAAAACGATGTTGATTTTGTCGAAGATCACCCCACCAATTGTAAATTGCACTGGACCCCTATACCGAGGAGCACTCTGTGAGGAAGAAGATGACGGGTTATACCCCAATCCGAACTTATCTTGCTTGTTGGGAATACTAAGCACTTGACCCCATCCTTGGGAGGAACCAGACTCCACCACAACACGAGCTTCTTTAAAAGAAAACTTAGAAATCTCGGGTGTTTTATCCACCACAGAAGGCTTCACTCTGACCTGAACAACTTCAAAAGCATGGCTCAAGGTCTCGTGAATTTCCCCATCTAATTCATCATACTGGAACGATGATAGTTGGTTGGTTATTATTTCTTCTTCACCACAGACGGTGACAATATTTCCCCCAACCATGTATTTCAACTTCTGATGTAAGGTCGATGTGACTGTGCCTACATAATGAATCCAGGGTCGACCTAACAGACAGTTGTATGTGGGCTGAATATCCATTATATAAAAGATAGCATTGAAAATTTCAGGACCCACCTGGATTGGGAGGGTTACTTCACCAAAAGCCGATCTACTCGTTCCATTGAACGCTCATACAACAAGATCACTAGGAGTACATATCACGCCTTGGGTGTCTAACTTCATTAAGACTTTCTTGGGTAACACGTTAAGTGAAGACCCAGTATCCACCAAGACATGTGACAATACTGCCCCTCTGCACTCAATAGAGATGTGCAAGGCATGATTATGATTCCTTCCCTTAGAAATTATGTCCAAAATTGTGAACGCCAAGCCATTGCCAGCACGCACGTGGGCCACGACCCCCTCAAGTTGATTTACAGAAATTTCCTACGGCACATACGTTGTATTTAGAATCCTCAAAAGGGAATTCTTGTGTGCCTCTAAGCATAATAACAAAGATAGAATTGAAATTTTGGAAGTAGTCTGCGGCAGATGATCAACAATTTTATAATCGCTCTTTCGAATCAGACGCATGAACTCTTTAGCATGTTTAATAAAAGAATCCTTCTCTCCCTGTTATGAACTTTCCTCTACAACAACCTTTCCCTTTCCCTTTTCAGGCTTCTCCATATTGGCTTCTGGCGGTGAAAAAACCCTACCACTTCTTGTCATTCCACTAATTCCAATCAAATTATCGACATATGAACCATCATATGATGTTCCCCTCAACTCTTGCTTTTGGCCATTACAAAAGACCTCCACCCTATAATTCCATGGGATTGCTTTAGTACTTTCGTATGGCACTGGTCCGACTTTAGTGATTATAACGGTCGCTGGCCTTGGCGGTGCTGATATATTAATCATTATGAAAGGGATCGAGTTCGTAGCAATCTCATCCTGTTCCTGATTAATCACCTTCACATCTTTCTCTTCTTTAATCCTATCAAATTGTAACACGCCTTCATTCATCAGACACTGAATACGATTCTTCAAACTTTCACAACCTTTAGGATGTACTGCACACCCTTCACAATTTTCCCCACAGCTTGGAAAAACTCCGCCTTTTAACAACCTACTCTTGACAAAGCTCAACGGAGTTCTCAACTCTGCGATTTCCATTACCAAATTCAGATTCTCCTCTTCAACAATAGCGTTGACACCAACCGCTACATGATTAGGCATCGGGTTCTAAACAACATTAGGCGCATCATTTATAAATTTAATCCCTTTGTATAAGGTCTTGCACCTTATGTTTGAAAGCCTTACAATTATCGATATTGTGACCTGAAGCGCCTCAATGGTAGTCACATCTGGCGTTTGAATCATAACCCGGAGGTGGTGTGCCGGTCAAAGGTGCTAATGTTCTCTTCTGAATTAATTGAAGCTGAAGTAAATGTTGTAAAAGTTGTGAATACGACATAGGTGGAGCGTCAAACTGCCTACTCATTGTTCTTCCACGGTCTTGAAACCGTTGTGGTGCATAGTTCTGTTGTTATTGTTTTTGCCGTCGTTGTTGAGGTTGTTGCTGAGGTGCTGCAGGAATAGTGATGCTTGCAACCTGTGGCTGTTGCTGATATTGTTGTAGGCGTGAAACCCTATTCATGTTCTTATTTCTATACCCTGACACTGTGTTCGTTTCTCCTTCCCTCTTCTTACTAAAAGTCTTTCTTCCTCCACCAGATGTGGATCCCTCTCCTACTTGAATTTTTCCCAATTTAATACCATTCTCAACTCACTCACCAGTAATAATCAGATCTGAGAAACTGCCTCACATGTTTCCAATCAGCTTTTCATAATATATCCCTGGCAATGTTGCCACAAACATATCAATGAGTTTTCTTTCTACCATTGGTGGCTGAACTCTCGCAGCCAGCTCACGCCACCTTTGTGCATACTCTTTGAACCCCTCATTACTGCACTAAGACAAATTATGTAGTTGAACCCTATTTGGCGCCAGATCACTATTGTATTGATACTGACGAACGAAAGCCTCCCCAAGGTCTCTCCAGCTTCTGATATTGGTCCCTTCAAGGCCCATGTACCATTCTAAAGACGGTCAAGATAAACTGTCTTGGAAGAAGTGCATTAACATCTTTTCATCATCAGAATACACAGACATCTTCCTATAGTAAGATCGGAGGTGTACTCTGGGAAAGGTTGTCCCTTTGTACCTGTCAAAGTCAGGTACCTTGAACTTCGGCAGAATTTTCAGACCTGGGATCAATCCCAAGTTAGACATATCGAGACCAAGAGAATACTGATTCTCCAAATTCCTCATTTTCTCCTCTATCAATTTGAACCTCTTGTCCGCCTCAAACTGCAGGCCTACGCCCAGATCTCCTATAGAAAAGACATCATCATGTTCGTGCCCCTCCCACTGAGGACCGGCATTACCATGTACAGTGCCCGCTGCACCTGGAATATGAGCTCCAGGTTAATTACCTCTGCCTGGAGGAATAACAACTGTTGGAATAACATTGGCTTTAGGAGTGTCATTGTCAGCTGGGGGAGAAACTGCCGTGGTCCCACCGTGCAAAACTCCGCTTCCATCAACCTTAGCAATTAAAGGTTGAACAAGCATTCTCAACTGCTCTTGGCCGTTAGCAACCCCTTGCATAAGATCCACGAACTGCACCATGCAATCTCTGAACTCTTGTAACTCAAGTTAAATCTAGTCCATTTCTTTCTGTTGATTTCCTCTAGTCGAGTAACGATGAATTGTCCGGTCTGCAATCCTGAAACACTGTTGAGAGAAAAAATCGCAGAGAGAATAAGGTTAACGGAACCAGAACACCTGCAATGCAATATGATAAATGATGCAAAACGCAAGCATGTAAATATGTTTCAAGGAAATTTTCCCCTTGATTCTAGTTCCACGGAAGCAATAGGAGAATGAAAAGTCAACAAATGGAGCCACACAATATCTCTCATAAATAAAATGAGGATCAGAATCAGCATATACACCATTGCACCAAGGAAAGCAACAGAGTCAATACGACCTCATCCAACAACCCTGGTGATGGGCGGAATACAAGATAACAGCAAATACAGAAGAATAAAAGAGAACTGCATCAAGCACGGGAGCGAGTCTGGAACTCTTCTAATAACTCCTTCGTAACCGGATGATCAGGTCTGGAAACTAATTCTAGAATAAGCAACTCCCTCCCGCTATTGACATCCTTCAAGCCTTGAACATAGTATTCCCAAGTGCCTTCTCCAAAAGCATCTTCAAGTATGGGCTTCTTCATATCTATTCTTAACTTGTATTCCTCCAACGTTGCCAGAGCTTCTCGTAGCTTGCGGTCATTCTCGTACAAACGTGTTGATTCTCCGAGAGCCTTTTCATCTTTGATTCGGAGTTGAGTCTTCAACCTGTCAATCTAATGACGAAGTTCATCTTCTCTCTCTTTGTTGTTAGTTAAGATGGCATTCCACTGAGCGTTGAACTTTGGTATCTCTAAGTGTGCTTTCTCTAACTTTTTCTTCTTCCCCTTGAGGGCATTACCCAAGCTCCTTAGATCTTGACCATGACGTTCTCTGACGCAAATTTCTTCAGTCAGTTCTCTTCCCATCTTATTCAGAGTCTCTGTCTTCATCTTCGACAGGTATATGGCTTCATTCTCCTTTTGTAACCCTTCATTCACTTTGCGTAGTTCTTCCTTTTCAGCCCATAGTTGATTATACTTATGAATATCAACTATTGTCGGTTCTTCAACTACAAAAGGATATAGAGGTTCTTCGACCGGGAACGGTAACAACAACCTTTCAACCCTCTCTTGTATCCATATAACATATGGTTTATAAGCTCTGCTATCACCTTTTCCCAAAGTAATCTTTCCTTTGCATTGAACATTACTCCAAGCTTGTTGCAAACTAATCAGAGTGTCACTATCAGCTAAACCCATGAAATACAGAGATTCCTGTATTTGCTCCTCCTTCGGGGGTTCTCTCAGAGCATAATAAAACTGTCTAACAACAAGAGCATGATTATAATTGATGCCACCTTTGCGCCTAATCAAAGGAACATTGGGGAAGCTTCCACAAATGAAGAGAATTTCACTACCAAGGAGGTCTCTGTTAAACCACACAATATTCTTTGAGGTCAAGCCCATGAGCCTTTTTGACCATTCAATTGTGCCTTCAATATCAACAAAAGGTCCATACTTAGGAAGATGTGAAATAAACCATCTGTATAGTAGTGGCACACAGCAAGAGACATTCTTCCCTCTTCTATTCTCATTATTATAATGGATAGAATGGTAGACATCACCTAGGAGTGTTGGCACATGATTCTTAGCAGCAAAGATATGGAAGGCATCCAAACCAACAAAATCTGGGATATTAGGGAACAATACTATACCATAAATGCAGAGGGCCAAGATTACATTGAAAACTACCCAACATCCTTCTCTTGCAAAATGCTGAGCTTTATTCACCAAAAATGATAAGGGGAATCCAAGAGCTCCATTTCTCCATACCATCTTTCCGTCCAATTCATAAACATCCAAATGAAGAGCATTGGCTAGCTTAGTCAAATCAGGCTCCTTTTCAGAATGCACAAAAGGCATTTCATCTAATACTGGGACTCCTAGCAACTGAGCAAACTCTTCCAAGATTGGCAATAAGACATATTCAAGGAATGTAAAGCAACGCAACTAAGGATCATTAATTTGCAGCAGCGTATGAATAACTCCCAGCTCATATTTGGACACCTTGTAGACAAAACTCAGAATCCTCCCATACTCCTTTCTAAAGACTTCCATAACCCCAAGCTTAACCACATAAATAAGGCCAACCAGAGATCCTACATCTAGTACCGGGAACTTGTAAACAACCGCTTTCTTGAGATCAGGCTCCAGGATGATGGTGGATTAGATTACTAGAATCAAGAGGAAAATATGCTCTGAAACACAAATACATGCAAATGTTAAAATGCAAATGAATATGCAAATGCAAACAAGGGATCAAGATTGATGTGCTGCTGACTGAGTTGAACTAGAGCTCTGCTTCAGCGAGGAAATACTGGAACATTAAAAGACCAAAGTATAGGAACCTCAGAACATCAGAGATTAAAGGTCCGCACTAATAAGAAATCCGGGTAGGTTGAAGGTCAATTTTCCTGCATAACCCTCCCACTCATAAGGTATGAACCTAATATCTGACAAGGTTTGGCATCCTATGCGGTCATCAGCGTTATAGAATTTCGAGAAAGGATGATACGTTCATCATTTCTGGTTTGGCACCATAGTCTAACGAAGAGGTCTCACTTAGCTGACTCCCAAATGAACAGTCTCTAGAGTCGACAGTTTTCAGATCCAACATCCCCCTCCTGACCAATGTACAGGATATGATGTCTTCAAAGAAAACCTTGTATGAACGTGAATTTCACGAGGACTAGTGCATGCTGAACGTGTAGGTCCTCACTACTTTCCACTCTAATGTTATGTATATCCTCAAGCCTGGGTTTTGGCTTATCTCTCAAAGGAACAAACCCACCCAACAGCACATCAATATCATGATAATAATGTGCGGGAAAATAAAATGTGAATGTAAAACTGTACCAACGTAACACATATAGACACATATCCACACCCATAGACAAAAACACACAAGCGATAGGATTGACTCTTTCCCCAGCAGAGCCGCCAGCTGTCGCATCGCTGCGAAAAGAGAGGCTGACTGTTGTACCCCAAAATTTGACCAACCATTTTTTGTACTTGACTTATGTTTCATTTCATTTTTTGCATTTCTACATATCAAATCATTTTTTCTTGAGGCAGGGGATTAAGGTATTTATGTGGCTCAGGGTTCTCTTTTGGGTGCAAGAGTCTAAACAACGAGCATCAGAGGCTCCGGTATTTATTTTGCCCAACGATCGAGCGGTCAATTTTATTTTATTTAACAAGATAATTTTCAGTGCCGGAGACAGATTGCAGGCTATCTCAGGCGTCCTTACAGTTATAATATGAGAAGGCAAGTTTCAGAGGCCTAACGAGGCTCAAAACGGGAGAAAACGGACAAATGTGCAAGATTCCCTCCAAAAGGCGCCAAAATTCAAATTTTCAAGGCGTTAACCGATTAACCAAAATGGTTAACCGGTTAACCGTAGAAAATTTGGCCCTGTACGTGAATTTTCATTGTGGCCACCTCTGGGGTCCATTTTGATCACTTGTGATTTTGATATTACACCAGAAGAAGGATCTAAAGTCACTCTAATTTGGATTAACTTTCAAAATTAATTCAATTTCCCTCCCACTTTCCATTCCTAATCCCATTCCAATTTTCATAACCTCACTCCAAACAACATTTCTACTCCAAACCTAGAGCATATTTAAGTGAATTTGCTCCAAACCAAAAGGGATCCTCACAATTTCATTTCATTTTCAGAATTCACTCTCACTCTTGAAATTTTTCTCTAATCTTTTTTCACTCCCAAAACCTCCATTAGAGCTCTCACTTGAGTTCCTTGATTCTTCATTGGAATCATAGAATTCTAGGTCTAAACCTCCATCATTTATCTCCATTATCTTCAACTCACCATTCAATTTTCCTTTGGATTTGGATATGAATTTGGAAGCCAATTTGGAAGTGCTTATATGGACCGTTTTGTAGAAGCATGCTTCAGTCTCAAGCTTTGATGATGTCAATACTACTCAAGGTCATCTCTTGATTGCAAAAAGACAAGTCGTTCAAAGATCTCAAGATCAAATCAAGATATCTTTCAAGTCAAGCTACATATGGAACTATGATTCTTCCAGACTTGGATGCATTACTGGTATATCAAATTCTACCCTTATAATTTGATATACAAGTGTTCAAAAACATTAAGCATTTTTACATAATACATAAGCATGTTTTTTGAAACCTTAGAATTGGTATAACATTAATTTTAAAAAGCATTTTTCTGAAAATTAGCAGTGTTAACCGATTAACCATATAGGTTAACCGGTTAACCAATTTGAATTTTGAAATTTCTGGGCTAACGTACCAGTGTTAACCGATTAACCATATGGGTTAATCGATTAACACTGAACGTACATTGAAAAATTGCTTTGTTTCAAGTTCAAAAATTATTTAAAATTTATACCATTTCATATGTTTAATGTCTACTCAATGTACCTTTTTGAAAGGGTATTTTACTCATATAAATTATGAGTTTTTCAATTTTGAAAATACAACACAACAAAAAAAATAAAAACTTTTCAATCTCCAAACACTTTCCACATTCATTTTCAAATTGTCTTAGAATCAAATTCACCATTTTCAAAAACTTTCATTAAGTGTTCATATGTGCATAAATTTCATACTCATCCTTGAACACTTGTATTGAAAATTGTAAGAGTGAATTCTGATCATTTGGAGAAGATCAACTTTGATATCATTACTCTCAAATCAAAATCTTTACAAACTTGTGTATTTTGACTTGTGATCCAGGATTGTTGGACACAAGGGTGAGTGTTTACAAGAGGATTGTTCTTGTACACTTGTTAGTTTTATTGTTTGATAGTAGGCCTCACCGGTTGATGGTGTGATAGGTTGTACTTTATTAAACAATAGTGAAAACTCTCTTTCATGTTGAAAGGGTAGTGTAGTACTCTCGGATTATGAGGGGAACCACTATAAATCCTGGTGTCCATTGTTCTTTTATTTTTCTTCTTCTGCTTTCATAACCAAAAACACAAACCAGTAATATTTCAAGATACCATAAAAACCGGAAAAATTTCAAAAGTCCTAATTCACCCCCCCCCCTCTTAAGCATACTTTGTTCTTACAATTGGCATCAGAGCAGGTTAAGGTAACCTGTTCCTAACGATTCAGTATGGCTTCCGCAAGTACCAACCCGGTTTTCAAAGATGGTGGAAGTAGTAACAAGCCACCACTCTTTTCTGGAGAATACTTTGATTTTTGGAAAATCCGTATAAAGGCACATCTTGAGGCTCAAGGAGATGGTATATGGGAAACCGTTGAAACTGGTCCACATGTTCCTACAAGTGTGGTAAATGGTGTTGGAACCCCAAAGATTAAATCCTCATATGATGAAGATGACAAGAAGAGAATCTTGAATGAGAAGAAAGTAATCAACATACTTCAAAGCGCTCTCAGTATGGATGAATTCTTTCGCATATCACAGTGTCAATCGGCAAAACAGATTTGGGATACCTTGGTAGAAATGCATGAAGGAACACCAGAAGTAAAAAGATCAAGACTTAACACGTTAAGTCAAGAATATGAGATGTTCCATATGCAGCCCGGTGAATCTATTGTTGCCTTGCAAAAGAGGTTCGTTCATCTAACAAATCACTTGATTGCTCTTGGGAAGACCTTCACCAACGATGAGCTCAACTGAAAAGTCCTAAGATCCTTGACAAGAGAATGGCAACCAAAGGTGACCGCCATTTCGGAAAAGAAAAGTCTTTCAACAATGACATCCGCTTCATTATTCGGGAAACTTCAAGAGCATGAACTGGAACTTGGAAGGCTTGAGAAACATTAAAGTCAAGACAAGAAGTCCAAAGGAATTGCCTTGAAGACTGACACAAAGGATGACAAAATTGACGAATCATCCGAAGACGAAAATTTCATGCTTCTAGTAAAGAAGCTTGGTAAGTTTTTTAATAATAATAAAACTTCTTCTTTTTCTAAAAAGAATAGACATTTCAGGAAAAAGGAGGCATCCACATCAAACCAAGAAATTACATGTTACGAATGTGGGAAACAAGGTCACATAAAGCCAGATTGCCCAAAACTCGTAAATAAAGGAAAATTCAAGGGCAAGAAGGATTTCAAAACAAAGAAGGCTTATGTCGCATGGGAAGACAACGAAGTAAGTTCATCATCAGAATCAGATAGCGATGAAAGCGCAAATATTGCCTTAATGGCCTCTCACCATTCCGATGACGAAAATGAGGTTAGTAGTAATTTTTCTGTCTATGACAATGATGCACAAGAAGTTATAGATGAACTTCTAAAAGAGTGCAAGACTTTGTATAAAGAC
Source organism: Lathyrus sativus (assembly GCA_963859935.3). Taxonomy (NCBI): domain Eukaryota; kingdom Viridiplantae; phylum Streptophyta; class Magnoliopsida; order Fabales; family Fabaceae; genus Lathyrus; species Lathyrus sativus. The sequence continues at coordinate 113,442,346 of OZ012736.1, read as the reverse complement.
ATCTCATCACAAAAGAAAAGAATTTTACTTTTAGAAAAACAAAATTATGATCTCTTGAAAAATATTGAAGATGAAAAACAAAAAGTGATAGATGAAAAACAAAGTCTTGTATGTAAGAATTGTGAGTCTTTGTCCTTTCAAATTGTTCAACTTAAAAGAGTTTTAGAAAGATACGAAAAAGGTCAAATTGGCTTGGAAGAGATTCTTAAACATCAAAGGTATCCTAATGATAAAAGTGGATTGGGATATTCTAAATTTTCAAAACCAAGCACCAATAAGACCATTTTCGTAAGATCAAGTGAACAAATTGTTAAGGAAGAGACAAGCACTTCTAAAATTCAGCATCAAAATCATAACAAGAAAAGAATTAATAAGAAAAAGAATTATATTCCTAGATATAGAAGTCATTTTCAACCTACATGTTTTTATTGTGGAATTAAAGGGCACACACCTAATGCCTGCTATGTACGTAATATTGGTATTGCAAAGGGGCATTATGTGTGGGTGAAAAAGGGTACTAACTATCAAGGACCCAAATCAATTTGGGTACCTAACACTACCTAATTTTGTTTTGTAGGTATGCTTGAAGACAACCACAAATCAATGGTATCTTGATAGTGGCTGCTCGAAGCATATGACGGGAGATATAAACAAATTTTCAAGTCTATCATTAAAGGCTAAAGGATACGTCACTTACGGTGATGATAATAATGGAAAAATTCTTGGAGTTGGAACCATTGGTGCACCTCCATGTACAATTATCGAAGACGTTCTTTTTGTTGAAGGCCTTAAGCATAACCTGCTTAGCATCAGTGAATTGTGTGACAAAGGGTTCAAAATCAACTTCACAAAGGAGTAATGCTTGATCGAACACGAAGTCACTCATGAGATTCTGCTAAAAGGTAAAAGATATAATAATACTTTTATGATCTCTTTTGATGATTCTTCCTTGAAGGTAAAATGTCTTATGGCAAGCAACAACGAGGCATGGCTTTGGCATAAAAGATTTGCTCACATTCACATGGAGCATCTAAACAAATTAATCAAGCATGATCTGGTTGTTGGGCTTCCGAAGATAAAATTCATCAAGGATAAATTATGCGATGCATGTCAAAAGGGAAAACAGACCAAGACAACTTTCAAATCCAAGCAAGTGGTTTCTACATCAAGACCACTTCAATTGTTGCACATGGATCTTTTTGGTCCATCAAGAACGAAGAGCTTTGGAGGTAGTATTTATGCTTTAGTTATTGTTGATGACTTTTCTCGATATACCTGGACAATGTTTTTAGCGCAGAAAAATGATGCGTTCAAAGCATTCAAAAAGTATGCAAAACAAATTCAAAACGAGAAGTCACTCACTATAGCCTCCATAAGAAGCGACCACGGTGGAGAATTTCAAAATTCAAACTTTGAAGAATTTTGCGAAGAACATGGAATTTCTCATAATTTTTTGGCACCAAGAACTCCTCAACAGAACGGCGTCGTAGAACGGAAGAATCGTTCACTAGTTGAACTTGCTAGAACAATGCTCAGCGACACAAATCTTCCAAAATATTTTTGGGCAGAAGCAGTAAGCACGGCGTGCTTTGTAAGCAACCGCGTGAATATTCGACCGCTACTCAAAAAGACTCCGTATGAGTTGTTCAAGGGAAGGAAACCGAATATATCATTCTTCCACATATTTGGCTGCAAATGCTTCGTTCTCAACAACAATAAGGACAATCTCGGTAAGTTTGACGAGAAATCCGATGAAGGTATATTTCTTGGTTACCCTCTTTATAGTAAAGCTTTTAGAATTTTTAATAAAAGAACTCTTACCATTGAAGAGTCTATTCATGTTTCGTTTGATGAAACTAACCCCTCGAAAGAGGATAATATTGTTTTGGATGATGATGATGATTTTGTAGATACTCCACAAAATGAAGAAATTGTTTCAAATGATCAAACAATATTACGAGAAGATGTTACTCAAGAAAATCAAGATCTTCCGAAAGAATGGAGAACACACAAAGATCACCCAATTGATAAAGTTATTGGTGATATTAGTCAAGGTGTTGCAACTCGACTTAATTTAAAGGATGCTTGTCTCAACATGGCGTTTGTATCTCAAATTGAACCATCAAAGATCAATGAAGCTTTAGGTGACGACCAATGGATTATAGCAATGCAAGAAGAACTTAATCAATTTGAAAGAAATCAAGTTTGGACCCTTGTACCAAGACCAAAAAATAAGCATATTATAGGAACCAGATGGGTGTTCAAGAACAAACTTGACGAGAATGGGATTATAGTTCGTAACAAGGCAAGATTGGTCGCACAAGGCTACAACCAGGAGGAAGGAATTGATTTTGATGAAACATTCGCTCCGGTAGCAAGGTTAGAAGCAATTAGATTACTACTTGCTTACGCTTGTTCTATGAATTTTCAGTTATTCCAGATGGATGTCAAAAGCGCTTTCCTAAATGGATACATTAATGAGGAAGTCTACGTCAAACAACCTCCGGGTTTTGAAGACTTCAAAAATCCCTCACATGTTTTCAAACTGAAGAAGGCTCTCTACGGTTTAAAACAAGCACCACGAGCATGGTATGATCGCCTTAGCAACTTCTTATGTGAGAAAGGATTTACAAAAGGAAAGGTTGACAAGACGCTGTTTATAAAAAGGATCAAGGGTAACACCTTGTTAGTACAAGTCTACGTCGACGACATCATATTTGGATCAACAAACAAAGAACTCTGCGAAGAATTCTCACTCATGATGCGAGAAGAATTCGAAATGTCCATGATGGGAAAGTTAAATTATTTTCTTGGACTACAAATCAAGCAAACCAAGGATGGAATCTTTCTCAACCAATCCAAGTACTGTAAGGAATTAATAAAGAAATTCGATATGGATAGTTGCAAGATGATGTCTACTCCTATGGGATCCGGAACGTATGTTGATCAAGATGAATCTGGTACTCCAATTGATATTACTAAATATCGGGGTATGATTGGTTCATTACTATATTTGACGGCAAGCCGTCCTGACATTATGTTTTGTGTTTGTTTGTGTGCGCGCTTCCAAGCAAATCCGATGGAATCGCATCTCACTGCTGTGAAGAGAATTATCAAGTATCTCAAAGGAACGACCAACGTAGGATTATGGTATCCTAAAGGTAGTACTTGTTCTTTAGTTGGTTATTCTGACGCTGACTATGCAGGATGCAAAACCGATAGAAAAAGTACAAGTGGTACATGTCATATTCTCGGAAATGCTCTAGTATCATGGGCCTACAAGAAGCAAGCTTGTGTAGCACTCAGCACCGCCGAAGCAGAATACATCGCTGCAGGAAGTTGCTGTGCACAGATTTTATGGCTGAAACAACAACTTCTGGATTATGGTGTTGACCTAGGATGCATTCCTCTACGATGTGACAATACTAGTTCCATAAATATCACAAAGAATCCGGTTATGCATTCCAGAACAAAGCACATTGATATCAGGCATCATTTCCTTCGAGATCACGTATTAAACAGAGATGTTGATGTTACTTTCGTCGACACACACAACCAACTCGCCGACATCTTCACCAAGCCTTTGGCAAAAGAACCATTCTACAAAATTCAGAGAGAACTTGGGATTCTTGATGAAGGTGACATCTGATCTTTTTCTCTATCATATGTATGCATTCTGTTTTTAAGTATTTTTCAAAAATTCGAGCATGTTAATCGATTAACCATATGGGTTAACCGATTAACACTGTTGAATTTTCAATTCTGATTAAACTTTTTAATGTGTTAACCGATTAACCTATATGGTTAACCGATTAACACTGTTAATTTTTCAAAAAAAATCAGAAACGAAAATTAATTAAAATTTTTGAAAAATTGTATATTTTTTTAATATATTTTGTGTGGTCCATATTCTCTTAAATATCCAAATCCATATCCAAAATCCATATTCCCTCTTAAAATCCTAACTTCTCTCTCCCACTCTCAAAAGTTGGAAAAACTCCCCACAACTTCTCAAACCCTAACTTCCTCAGAACCTACAACCATCCATGGCTTCAGCATCAAACCGCGGCAAAGGAAAACTTCCACAACATCACTCTGCATCTGATGAAGATATTCCTATGGAAACAACCAAGAAGCGCAGAATGGATTTCAAAGTCCGAGTTCGTTCTATCCTTCCGGTAAAGTATGTGAATCTTAAGGCTTTTCCCGCATCATCTTTTGATTTTCCTGCTTTGCTCAAATATCAGAGGATCGATAAATTTGTGTCTAATTCTGGAAACTGCTACCCGGATCTTGTCAAATCCTTTTTGCATAAACTGTCTGTGTTTCTAAATGCAAATGATGAGCATATTATGAAAACAATTGTTAGAGACTGTGTTGTTGAAGAAAATCTGTCTGATGTTGCTGCAATGCTGAACATACCATCATCTGGGTACTTTCTGAGAAAGGGAGTTAACCACGTGGAAGGGCCGTGGTCCAACTACGACAAGATGGAGTTCTATTATCAGATCTGCAGATTTCCAAAGGAGATGATTATCGCCAACCAACGTACTGCTCGTCTGTTGTGCTATGCAAAGAATCTTACCGTCTCTGATCGGATGCTTCACTACATAATCTGCTATGTGCTGATTCCCAAGGATTTGAATCATGCACAAATTAATGATCTGGAAATGCAACTTCTTTTTGCCATCAAGAACAAGATTCGTGTCAATTGGATTCTGATCATCATGTATCACCTTCAACAACAACTATCTCTGTCGACCCGTCTTCCTTAAGCACGGCTGGTATCAATAATTTTGGAATTGACTACTTTGGATCTTAACCGTGAACCAACCATCAAGATGAAATCAACCACCAATGAAATCAACGAGATTACAATTGTCAAGAATACTGGAATTTTTAAGGATAATGACGGTACTTACAAGTATTCAGAAGAAGGAGCCAATGCTAACCAGGCCTTTCCCATACCTGAAGGAGGCATCACAAACGAGTTCCTTTACCAAACTATCATGACTCAACATAGAGAAACCTCCCGGGCCATTGCTTCTCTCCGGAACCTTGTACTTTCTTCTCACCACACCAACCCTGACAGCCCTGTTGTATCTGATGAAGAAAATGAAGGACAAGAAGAAGAAGAGGAGGAGGATATGGCAGATGAGGATTTTTAGAGAATATGCTGCTGCTATTGTTTTTATTGCTTTGCTTTCTAGTCTTAAGTTTTTATGATTTCATTTGAACTATGTTTTATTGTAACAAGTACAATTTCTATTTGCTGCATTTTATATGTACTACTGTTTGTGCTTTGTGTTTAGTTAGCTTTGCATGTGCTTATTACTATATATGTTGCTATCTTGTGATTTCTTTGAAAGCTCTTCCTTTTTGCTGATGTCAAAGGGGGAGAAGAGCTTGGTTCTGTTAATATCTCTCTGTGTGCAGATTTTTTTTCCTCTGTTAAGATAGGGGGAGTTGCTAGACATAGGGGGAGAATCAGATCAAGAATCAAGAAATATCGCACAACATTTTTGATTGCCATCATCAAAAAGGGGGAGAATGTAGAAGCATGCTTCAGTCTCAAGTTTTGATGATGTCAATACTACTCAAGGTCATCTCTTGATTGCAAAAAGACAAGCCGTTCAAAGATCTCAAGATCAAATCAAGATATCTTTCAAGTAAAGCAACATATGGAACTATGATTCTTCCAGACTTGGATGCATTACTGGTATATCAAATTCTACCCTTATAATTTGATATACAAGTGTTCAAAAACATTAAGCATTTTTGCATAATACATAAGCATGTTTTTTGAAACCTTAGAATTGGTATAACATTAATTTTAAAAAGCATTTTTCTAAAAATTAGCAGTGTTAACCGATTAACCATATAGGTTAACCGGTTAACCAATTTGAATTTTGAAATTTCTGGGCTAACGTACCAGTGTTAACCGATTAACCATATGGGTTAACCGATTAACACTGAACGTACAGTGAAAAATTGCTTTGTTTCAAGTTCAAAAATTATTTAAAATTTATACCATTTCATATGTTTAATGTCTACTCAATGTACCTTTTTGAAAGGGTATTTTACTCATATAAATTATGAGTTTTTCAATTTTGAAAATACAACACAACAAAAAAAATAAAAACTTTTCAATCTCCAAACACTTTCCACATTCATTTTCAAATTGTCTTAGAATCAAATTCACCATTTTCAAAAACTTTCATTAAGTGTTCATATGTGCATAAATTTCATACTCATCCTTGAACACTTGTATTGAAAATTGTAAGAGTGAATTCTGATCATTTGGAGAAGATCAACTTTGATATCATTACTCTCAAATCAAAATCTTTACAAACTTGTGTATTTTGACTTGTGATCCAGGATTGTTGGACACAAGGGTGAGTGTTTACAAGAGGATTGTTCTTGTACACTTGTTAGTTTTATTGTTTGATAGTAGGCCTCACCGGTTGATGGTGTGATAGGTTGTACTTTATTAAACAATAGTGAAAACTCTCTTTCATGTTGAAAGGGGAGTGGAGTACTCTCGGATTGTGAGGGGAACCACTATAAATCCTGGTGTTCATTGTTCTTTTATTTTTCTTCTTCTGCTTTCATAACCAAAAACACAAACCAGTAATATTTCAAGATACCATAAAAACCGGAAAAATTTCAAAAGTCCTAATTCACCCCCCCCCCCCCTCTTAGGCATACTCTGTTCTTACACATTTTTGCTTGATTTTGCTTGATATTCATTTCTACAACAAGAAAGCTCTTGGATCTGGAAGAATCTTTGGGTTTCTTGCTTGGATCTGCTCATTTCAAGTGAATCAACACTCACCAAAGCAAATCTCCGCTTTGTAGGTTGGCAATTCTAGATCTTGTTCTATTTTGAGCTTAATTGCATAATCACCATGTAGATCTTCAATTTTTGTTTGATTTTGGTGATTTTTGATCTATGTGATTTGTGATCTCACTGCTTGGATGTGTTTGCTGGATGTTTGATCACTGATTTTTGGTGTTAAATTCGTGCATAATTGATTACATGATCATTTGGATTATTGCATAATTGATTAATTGCTGAAAGTTCTTTTAAGTTGTTGTTTTTCTGCTTCTGGTGCAGTGTTAATCGGTTAATCAGTTGCAGTACAAACTGGTTAATCGGTTAACCAGTGCGAATTTCAATTTTTTTAAGTGTTTAACCAATAGTGTTAACCGATTAACACTGAACCAGAATGCAACTTTTGTTTATTTTCAAGCATGCTTGGATTTCTTTCTACATATAATCTTCATGGATTGATATGATGCATTTATGTGGACTGTTTTGACATGTTTCCTCATTCTTGGATGTTTGCCTTGCATCATAAATCATCTTTGAATCATGCGTCTCCGCTTATTCTAAGTGTTGAGTTTGTGCTTGAGCTTTGGTTCATCACTTGTACACGGTCATGATTGTGATTCCTTCTTGTTTGGCTTTGATTTGGATCATTTCATTTATGTTTCACTTCTGCCCTTGGTGGATAAGTGCTTGTTCATGATGATTTGGCGCTTGTGTTTGCACTTTGAGTTTGTCATGAACATTGGTGATTGTTTTTCATTGCTTTACTTGATCCCCTGTGTGCATTTGCATTTTACTATTCGCATGTATTTGTGTTTCAGGTATATATTTTCCTCTTGATTCTAGTAATCTGATCCACCATTGTCATGGAGTCTGGTCTCAAGAAAGTTGTGGTGTACAAGTTCCCGATACCAGATGTAGGACCTTTGGTTGGCCTTACTTCTGTGGTTGAGCATGGGGTTATGGAGGACTTCAGAAAAGAGTATGGGAGGCTTCTGAGTTTTGTCTGCAAGGCCTCCAAATATGAGCTGGATGGTATACATACGTTGCTGCAATTTTATGATCCTCAATTGCATTGTTTTACATTCCTCGGATATGTTTTGTTAACAACCTTGGAAGAGTTTGCTCAGTTGCTAGGGATTCCTGTATTGGAAGAGATGCCTTTTGTGCATTCTGATAAAGATCCTTATTTGACTAAGCTAGCCAATGCTCTTCATTTGGATGTTTATGAATTGGATGGGAAGATGGCATGGAGGAATGGAGCTCCTGGGTTCCCCTTATCGTTCTTGGTGAATAAAGCTCCGCATTTTGCAAAAGAGGGATGTTGGGCTGTTTCCAATGCTATTTTGGCTCTCTTCATCTATGGCATAATATTGTTCCCCTGTATACCTAATTTTGTTGATTTGGATGCCTTCCATATCTTTGCTTCCAAGAATCCTGTGTCAACACTCTTAGGAGATGTCTACCACTCTGTCCACTATAAAAATGAGAATAGAAGAGGAAGTAATGTCTCTTGTTGTGCACCACTGCGGTACAGATGGTTTATTTCACATCTGCCCAAGTATGGACCCTTTATTGATGCGGCAAATATAGTTTAGTGGTCTGAAAGGCTCATCGGCTTGATGTTAGAGAATATTGTATGGTTCAATAGAGATCTTCTGGGCAATGAAATTATTTTCAGTTATGGAAGCTTCCCCAACGTTCCTTTGATTGGTCACAAAGGTGGCATCAATTATAATCCTACTCTCGCTGTTAGACAGTTTGGTTATGCTCTGAGAGAATCTCCGAAGGAAGAAGAAATACAGGAATCTCTGTATTTCACAGGGCTAGCTGATAATGACATTCTGGCTAGATTACATCAAGCTTGGAGTAATGTTCAACGTAAAGGAAAACTTTCTTTGGGTAAGAGTGATTGCATAGCCTGTGGACCATATGTGGAATGGATCCGGGAAAGAGTTGAGAGATTGTTGCTACCATTTCCCGTTAGGGAGCCTTTGTACCCCCGAGTAGTTGAAGAACCAACGATAGTTGACATCTAGAAGTACAATCTATTGTGGGCTGAAAAGGAAGAACTGCGGAGGGCGAATGAAAAATTGGAGAAGGAGATCATTAAGCTTAGGAGTGAGAAGAATCAAGCTACTCAACTATCCAAGATGCAGACAGAGATAGTGAACAAGATGGGTAGAGAACTGACTGAAGAAATTCCCGTCAAAGAATGTCTTGGTCAGGATATGAGGAGCTTGGGAAATGCTCTTAAAGGCAAGAAGAAGGAATTGGAGAAAGCACGCCTTGAGATATCCAAGTTCAACGCACAATGGAATGCTATCCTAACCAACAACAAAGAAAGAGAAGATAGGCTTCCTCAGCAGATTGACAGGTTGAAGACTTAACTCTGAATCAAAGATGAAAAAGCTCCCGGAGAATTAGCTCGCCGATACGAAAACGACAGCAAGCTAGGTGAAGCTCTTGCAACGTTGGAGGAGTATAAGTTGAGAGCAGATCTGAAGAGGTCTAAACTTGAAGATGCATTTGGGGAAGGCGCCTGGGAAGATTATGCTCAAGGCTTACAAGATACCATCAGCAGGAAGGAGTTGCTTATCCAGGGATTGATTGATAGCCCTGATCACCCTGATACGATGGAGTTGTTGGAGGATTTTCAGACTCGCTGTCGCACTTGATGTATTTTCTCTTTTGTATTTTATTGTTTTGTACTCCGACCATCACCAGGATTGTTGGATGAGGTCGTATTGACTTAGTTGTATTTTCCTTATTCTATTTTATGTGAAAGGTTTTGTGGCTCCATATGTTGGATCTTCGTTTTCCTATTATGCCTGTGGAACTAGAATCAAGGGGAAGATTTCCCTGAACTATATTTACATGTCTGCATTTTGCATCATTTTTCATATTGCATTGCAGGTGTTCCTAGTTCTGTTAACATTACTTCCTTTTTGTGGTTTTCTCAGCACTGTTTCAGGATTGAAGATCGCACCATCCACCGCTACTGAATAAGGGGGAATCAGGAAAAAGCCATGGACCAAATTCAACTTGAGTTGTAGGAGTTCTGCGACCGTATGGCGCAATTTATGGACTTGATGCAAGGAGTTGCCAATGGTCAAGAACAGCTGAAAACACTCGTTCAACCTCTGATTGTTAGGGTTGACGGAAGTGGAGTTCTACATGGAGGGACTGCTACTATGCCTCCTACAGCTGACAATGGCACTCCTCATGCCACTACCATTCCAACAGTTGTTATCCCTCCGGGCGGACGTAATCAGACTGTAGTCCATATTCCCGTACCAACATGCGTTGTACATGGGAACACTGGTCCTCAATGGGAGGAGGACGAGCAAGATGATATTTTCTCCATGGGAGATCTGGGAGCAGGACTGCAGCCGGATACAGACAGGAGGTTTATGTAGAAGCAAGCTTCAAGCTAATTAAAGTTTTGATGAAGACAACAAGGTCAAGCTTTCTACGCAAACACATAAATATGCAAAAAGCAAGAGTATTCAAGTAAACATCAAAGGATCAAGATAGTGCTCTAACATGTGACAATTACGATCAAGCTTCTCATACAATCTTCAAGTATTAAAGATAGAGTTTTGAACATCATTTCAAAGGTATAACAAATATTACTTGAAATACCTATACAAGTGTTCAAATTTTCATTCTTCAGTACACATATATCACAAATGGTTTTAAAACATTTTCTGATTTTCTTCTCAATTTAAAATTAATTCTGTTTTAGAAAACCTTCAGTGTTAATCGATAAACACATTTAGTTAACCGATTAACACATTTCAAAATTAGTTTACTGGTGCAATACTTACAGTGTTAACCGATTAACCTATATGGTTAACCAATTAACAGGTGTGAATTTTGAATATTTTCTAAACATTGAAGGGTGTTAACCGATTAACACTGAAACAGTAAGCAAAAATAGAAGCTTTTCATGAAAATATGCATTGCTTTCTATTTGATTTTTGACTATTTTTTGCTTCACAAAATCACACCCTTTTGAAAAGGTTTTTGATCAATATAAATATATATCAAATTTCAAATTCCAATTCACCTCCAAGAAACAAAATCATAAAAATTATGCATTCTCTTCATCTCTCAATTTTTCATAAAGTGTTCAAAATCAGTTTTTGAAAAGAAGCTTTTTGAATAAACTTTCACACTATCACAACTTCATTTCATTTCCTTTTAAAAGAACACTTGTATATCTCTTTGACTAATATTTGTTTCAAGGAGAAGATCGATCATCAAGATTGATAGCATCACCATATTCTCAAGACATCAACTTATTCCAAGATTATTCTTTGTATTACCTTGTTATCCAAGATTATTGGAAACAAGTGAAGTGTTTGAAGAGGATTGTTCTTCTACACTTGGATTACCTATAGATTAGATAGTAGGCCTCACCATTGATGTGAATAGGCTGTGCAATAATTCTAAACTATCGTGAAATCTCTTTCGAGTCGAAAAGGGAGTGGAGTACTCTCAGAGTGTGAGTGGAACCACTATATATTTCTTGTGGCTCTTTTTCGTTTCCTCTCTTTATTTTTCGAGTCCTAACATCATAACCAAAAAACAACCAAGAACTGAAAAAGATTGCAAATAATTTTTCAGAACCTAATTCACCCCCCCTCTTAGGCGCTTTTACAAGTTACAATTGCTATCAGAGCATGTGATAGGTAACCCTTTCCTATTCTATCTAGATGGCTTCTGCAAATAACAATCTTATTTTCAAAGACGGTGGCAGTAGAAACAAGCCTCCAGATGTTAATGCTGAAAGACAAGATAAGGGAAAGGGAAAAGTTGTTGTTGAAGAAAGTTATCAAGGGGCTGAGAAGAATGCTTTATTGAAAGACGCTGAGGAAATCATGCGTCTAATTAGAAAAAGCAATTACAAGATTGTGGACCATCTACAACAAACTCCGTCAAAAATATCAATCTTATCATTATTACTGTGCTCTGAGGCACATCGGAATGCCCTTCTAAGGATTATGAACAATGCGTATGTGCCACAGGAGATATCTATGAACCAACTGGAAGGAGTGGTGGCGCATGTGAACGCTGGAAATGGATTAGGATTTACTGATCTGGATCTGACCCCTAAAGGGAGAAACCACAATCACGCCCTGCATATTTCCATTGAGTGCAGGGGGGCTGTTTTATCTCACGTGCTAGTAGATAATGGGTCTTCGCTTAATGTGTTGCCCAAAAGGCTTTGATGAAGCTTGACACCCAGGGAGTAATATGCACGCCTAATGATCTGATTGTGCGGGCATTTGATGGGACAAGGAGGTATGTGTTTAGAGAAGTAACTCTTTCTATCCAGGTTGTCCCGTAGGTTTTTGATGCCATCTTCTACATAATGGATATCCAACCAGCATACTGTTGCTTGTTAGGTCGGCCCTGGATTCACTCGGCGGGGCAGTGACGTCGACCTTGCATCAGAAATTAAAGTATATGGTGGGGGGTAACATTGTCCTCATCTAGGGTGAGAGGACATTATGATTAGCCATATGTCCTCGTTCAAATACGTGGAAGTTGATAGGGAGATACATGAGACCTTGTGTCAAGCGTTTGAGACAGTACAGGTCAGAGAGAAGGTGTCATTTGTCGGCAGAGTTCCTGAGGTTGCTATGTCTTCATTAAAAGAAGTGCAAGTTGTGGCAAAGTCTGGATCATCTCAAGGTTGGGAAAAGGTGCAGAGAAACCCCAATAAGCAAGATACGTTTTGACTAGGGTACAACACGTCGTCTTCTTCTTTGCAGAGCGCGCCACGCTACAGAGGACCAGTCCAGTTTAAAAGTGGTGGGGTGACATTTGACCGAATCAATGTTGTGTCCGACGATGAAGGTGATAGTGACTGTGGTATGAATGCGTGGATCCAGCCATGTATTCCCAGTCGAAGCCTGGACAACTGGACTATCGAAGAAATTGTCCAAGTGACGTATGAAGAGTAATTATCTTGTTTTTTATTATGTGCAGCCCTATGTTCTACCCGGAGCATAGCGGTCTTTGTCTGTAGGGCCTTATTCTTGTTTATGTTTTGAACAGTTGTTTTATCATTAATCAAAGGGTGTTTTTTCATTCAAATATTGTGATCCTTGTTTTTCTTTTTTTATTTTTAACAATAAAATGACAATGTGGTTTGTGTTGTTTGCATATCATTTTAAGCATCAAATCATCATAATTGCAGGTTTCACATAGCAGATGCTACCGATTCAGACTCGTCTATGACTCGATATGTCTTTGATAATCCAATCTTTCAAGCTGAAGAAGAGATTGAAGAAGACAAAGACCTAACTGAAGAGCTCGCCAGGTTTCTGAGACAAGAAGAGAAGGTTATTCTGCCTCATCAGGAGGAAATCAAATTCGTCAACCTGGGCACAGAGGAAAATAGAAAGGAAGTCAGAATAGGGGATGCTTTAGAGGATGATGTCAAACAAACACTGGTAGAAATGCTCCTAGAGTATAAAGATGTCTTTGCTTGGTCATACGAGGATATGCCCGGACTTGACACGAATATTGTGGTTCATCGCTTGCCTCTTCGAGAAGCGTTCCCACCTGTGAAACAGAAGCTAAGAAGAACCAGACCAGACATGGCAGTTAAGATCAAAGAAGAGGTCCAGAAGCAGTTGGACACCGGATTTCTTGCCGTGAAGAACTACCCTCCGTGGGACGCTAACATTGTACTTGTACCAAAGAAGGATGGTAAGGTAAGATGTGTGTAGATTACCATGATCTAAACAGAGCGAGCCCGAAAGATGATTTCCCGCTCCCCCACATTGATGCGCTTGTCGATAATACTGCTCAGTATTCAGTGTTTTCCTTCATGGACGGTTTCTCCGAATATAACCGGATCAAGGTGGCTCCGAAGGACATGAAAAAAATGATTTTTATCACGTCGTGGGGGAATTTTTGCTACAAGGTAATTCCCTTTGGATTGAAGAATGCAGGGGCAACCTATCAGCGTGCAATGGTGACTTTGTCTCATGATATGATTCATCTTGAGATTAAAGTTTATGTTGATGATATGATCGCAAAGTCGCAAATGGAGGAAGAGCATCTGGTGAATCTGTTGAAGGTGTTTGAGAGGTTAAGGAAATTCAGACTAAGGTTGAATCCAAATAAGTGCACTTTTGGTGTACGGTCAGGAAAGCTATTGGGGTTTATTGCCAGTGAAAAAGGAATTGAGGTCGATCCTGCAAAAATAAAAGCTATACAGGAAATGCCAGCACCGAAAATAGAGAAAGAGGTTCATGGTTTCTTGGGTAGATCGAACTACATTGCAAGGTTCATATCTCTTCTCACAGCCACGTGTGAACCAATGTTCAAATTGCTAAAGAAAGATCAAAGAGCATTTGAAAGAGCATTTGAAAGAATAAAAGAGTATTTGCAGGAGCCTCTGATATTGATGCCTCCAATGGCTGGAAGACCATTGATAATGTACTTGACGGTTCTTGAGAACTCCATGGGTTGTGTTCTCGGTCAACACGACGAGACAGGAAGAAAAGAGCATGCCATCTACTACTTGAGTAAAAAGTTCACGGATTGTGAGTCTAGATACTAAATGTTAGAAAAGACGTGTTATGCACTTGCTTGGGCCGCCAAACGCCTAAGGAAATATATGCTGAATTACACAACCATGTTGATTTCAAAGATGGATCCAATTAAGTACGTGTTCGAGAAGCAAGCACATTCGGGAAGGATTTTCATATGGCAGATGGTTTTGACAGAATACGATATTTAATACGTCTCCCAGAAGACCATTAAAGGAAGTGTTCTGTCAGAGTATCTCGCAGAGCAACCAATCGATGATTATCAGTCGATGAATTTTGAATTTCCTGATGAGGATGTCATATTCTTGATAATGAAAGATTGCGATGAGCCGCTACCTGATGAAGGATGGCAAATGATTTTTGATGGTGCTGTTAACTCTTATGGAAGCGGAATTGGGGCAATCATTACGACTCCCTATGGTTCGCACATACCATTTACTGCCAGTTTAACATTTCCCTGAACCAATAACGAAGCTGAATATGAAGCATGTATCATGGGCATTGAAGAAGAGATTGATTTGAGAATCAAGAACCTTGATATCTATGGTGATTCAGCTTTGGTGGTAAATCAAATCAAAGGAGAATGGGAGACTCGCTAGCCTAACCTGATTCCCTACATGAACTATGCCAGGAGGTTGTTGCCCTTCTTTAATAGGGTGTAGTTTCATCATGTGCCTAGAGCGGAGAACCAGATGGCATATGCCTTGGCTACCTTATCCTTGATGTACAAGGTGAATTATTCGAATGACGCTCCGAGAATTGTCATCTCACGCCTTGATAGGCCATCGTTCATATTTGCAATAGAGGAAGCTTTAGATGGGAAGCTGTGGTATCATGATATCAGAAATTTTCTCAAGAATCAAGAATATCCGCTTGGGGCATCGAGCCGGGATAAGAAAATCTTGAGAAGACTGTTTGGAAATTTCTATCTGAACAAAGATGATGTACTCTATCGAAGAAACTTTGATCTGGTTCTTTTGAGAGGTGTGGACGAAAAAAAAGCAGGTTTGCTTATGGAAGAAGTCCACAAGGGTTCCTTTGGAACGCATGCAGGCGGACATGCAATGTCTCAAAAACTATCGACGGCAAGCTACTATTGGTTGACTATGGAATCTGATTGTTTGAAATACGCCAAGAAATGCCATAAATGCAAGATTTATGCTGATAAGATGCATGTGCCGCCGAATCCTCTGATTTCATGGTGTCTCCTTAGCCTTTTTCCATGTGGGGCATTGATATGATCGGTAAGATTGAAGCGACTGCATCCAACGGACATCGCTTCATCTTAGTGGCAATTGATTATTTCACTAAGTGGGTTGAAGCGGCTTCATTCGCCAACGTCACCAGATAGGTCGTGGCCCGATTCATCAAGAAGGACATCATCTGTCGGTACAGACTTCCCAATATAATCATTATTGATAATGGTTCAAATTTGAATAACAAGATGATGAAGGAATTGTGCCAGAGCTTCAAAATTGAGCATCACAACTCTTCTCCCTATCGTCCGAAGATGAATAGCGTTGTTGAGGCAGTCAATAAGAACATAAAGAAGATTGTGCAGAAGATGGTTGTGACCTATAAAGATTGGCACGAGATGTTTCCCTTTGCATTACACGGATATCGTACCTCGATACGTACTTCAACTGGGGCAACTCCTTTCTCGCTAGTGTATGGTATGGAAGTTATCCTACCATTGGAAGTCGAGATTCCTTCTTTGGGTGTTTTGGTTGACGTTAAACTTGATGAGGCAGAATGGGTGAGGAACAGATTGAATCAACTCAGCTTGATGGACGAGAAGAGGTTGATGTCCATTGCATATGGTCATTTGTATCAAAGCAGGATGAAGAAAGCTTTCGATCAGAAGGTGCGCCCTTGGAGCTTTCAGGCAGGTGACTTAGTGTTGAAGCGGATTCTCCCTCCACAGACAAATCACAGGGGAAAATGGACTCCCAAATACGAAGGTCCATATGTTGTAAGGAAAGTCTTCTCAGGAGGAGCCTTGCTACTTTCAACCATGGATGGCGAAGATTTCACATCCTCTATGAAGGCAGACGCAGTTAAAAAATACTTTGCTTAAAATAGACCCGCTGGAAAGAAAAAGAAAATCCAGGCAAAAATGGGGCATCCCGGCGAACCATAAAAAGAATGGGTTCGGGCAAAAATTAGGGATAAAAAGAAAAGATGTAAACCCGCAAAGTTGAAAACCTGAAAAGGAGACTTTGGCAAAAATGGGTGTCCTGGTGAATTGAAAACCCGCAAGGGCGATTCAGGCAAAAGTTAGGGATTTGAAAAGCAAATGATTGCGGTCTACATATTGTTTTTTCAAACGCAGTGGATTCTGGGATGACCCGAGGGTCAATCAATCAAGTCAGTCTTTTCAGAGGAAGAAGCGTTGGAGAAGCATCAAAGTCATGCGATTCATAGATGAGTCGACACATGGTGGTTTTCTGTACCACATTGCCGACATTTTGTATATTTGTTGTATCTTTGTACTATTTGCGCAACTTTCTCTTTTCAGGAGTTGCATCTGTTGTAAATCTGCCTATCTACAGGCCATTTATCAATAAAGTGTATATTATTCAGAAAGCTTTCGTGCTTGTTTTTTAGCTTTTACTATTTTGTTTGGAAAAAAAACACCTGATGTTTTTTTATAAAACTTTGCATACATAAACGTGTGGACTCTGTTAACCATGATTAAAACTTTGATTTGCTTGAACGATGTCATGGACAGTAACCGAGATAGCTCTTGTTGTATACAGGATACTTTGTTTGCATTTGTTGCAGGACTCTCATTCTTGAGGTTATTCCAGAAAGTTATCCCCGACGGATTATGACTAGTTTCTCCCCAGCAGGTTGAGTCTGTGGTTATCCCTAGCAGGTTTTTGGGATTATTCTCCCAGCAGTGGGACGAGTGTAGTGTTGTTGCCCCCATAAAGTCTAAATCTTTGACTCCTTTCCCCTCAGAGTTCAAGTCAAGGACTCAGTTCCCTAAGCAGAGGTTGATATTGTTGAGTTTATTGCTTATTTCCCCAAGCAGAGGTAGATGTTGATTCCCTTATTAGGTGAACCCCAATGGGGTTATTATCCATAGAAGAATCCAGTTGGTCATTGGTGTCACATCGTTGCGAAGAGGGGCTGGCAAGGACAAAAGAGTCACCACTATTCGTTATTTATCCCAAAGAGAGGGAAAGGAAATGATCATAAAAACCTACGGAAAAGGGAAAAGACAGGTCATCGCAACCAAATCTCGGGTTTGGGAGTCGGTTACGCAAGGGGAAGGTATTAGCACCCCTCACGTCCGTTTTACTCAACGGGATCCACGCTGGTAAGAGAAATCAGAGCAAACGTAGTTTGGGCTGACACGACCACAAATTGGTTCAAGTGTTTTAATCGAGTAGGGTTAAATAATGGTTCCAGGAGTTCGGGACGATGCCTGTTTGCGGTAGAGCCAAGACTTAACACACTCTTTCTGAAAATGATTTTCCAAACAATCCCAAAGCATAAAAAGGTTTGATGTTTTGTTTTTGTGATTTTTATAAAGAAGAAGTGAATTGAGTTAAGTTTGTAACTCATATTGCACTAAATACTATGACTTGAGAGCGAACGCGTCGCATATCGCCCAAAGGGTATACACTAAACACTCTAGACAGTTGAGAGGAAGCCCCTCAACTACCATTCCCCATGTACTTAAGGCTCGTAACGTACAGCATTATTATCCTTTATTACATGTTTTGAAGAAGTTTTGAGATGAGAAGAGAAGACACAAACTCTAAGGGGAAACTAATCAACCCTAATGTTATCATGCAGTGTACTCCTAAGATTGAGATTAAAAGGGGAAAAGACTATCCTAATGTTATCATGCTTGGATTGAACACTTAATGTCTCTCCTACTCCCATCCTAAACAAAGGGACTAGGAATCCTAAGGGATCATGGCAAAGAAATCAAGTAAACACTGTAGGATCAAGCGCTTACCATTATGCCAAAAGCAATTGTTGTTAGTCAGGGCGCAACTATCTTTCTTAAAGTGAACCCCAAGGGGCCTACCTAGCCCACCTAACACACCTGTGTAGGCGCCCATGGGTGGGATTTTAAGCCCATCGAATCCCTCAGGGAGACGCTGAATTAAATAATCCAACAATCCCCCCCCCCCCCCAGTGTCAGCCGGGGGGATTCGAACCCATGACCTTGCACTGATACCACTTGTAAACAACCTCAGCCAAACTCTGAATCTGTTGAAAAAGTGACTCTTGAGGAATATCTTTACCCCAACCCTAGATCAGATGTTGATAAACTGTTTGAAAATTTCAAAAAGCAAGTTCGTATGGGGATTGCACGTGTAAAAGAAGAGTGTTTGTTCAGTATAGATCCTGTTAAGTCTGAAGCTGCTTGGGATAAACTTAATTCTAAGTTCAACGTTGTGGCTTCTCATCTCAAAGTTGTCTGTGCTGAAGATGCTAAGGAAAAGTTTGCTGAATTGGTCAGACAGACTCTGATGAGCATTCCCAAACCACCAGTGCTGCTTCTGGAAGCTGCTCCTGCTGAAGACTCTCCATCTGAAGATGTTGCATCTGACATGGACATTGATGTGTCTGAATCTAAAGTGAAGCCTGACAATTAAGAACTTGTGAAAGAGGTTAAGGAGATCAACTCCTGGATGATCAAACAAGAACAAACTACTGAAGAGATTAAGACTTGGATGGCCAAGCAAGAAGAGTCTACTGCAAATATCACAGATCTTCTGACCCTGATTGCATCTCGCCAACCTTAGTTTCTTTTCATGTTTTTTGCACTGTTGTTTTGCATCTGTTTTCTTTTGTTTAGTTTTTATCATCTATTATGTGAACCATCTGAACGAATGAAAATGTTTGCTTTGCTTTTCTTCTGTTATCTTTCCTGTCTTTACACATCTTTTTGATTATGACAAAAAGGGGGAGAAAAATAATCTGATTGTTCAATCCATAAGCAATACTAAAACGAAATTCAGACATATTATTAACTATATTTGAATTTAAGTATTTCAGATTCTATTGTTTCATCTGACAAAATAAATTCATTGAAGTTATCCTGAGAATTACCCAACCAGACTCTGATTCTTGAAGCAAATTGTACTCTGATTCTAAACGAAAAACCAGGCTCTGATACCACTTGTAGGATCAAGCGCTTACCACTAGGCCAAAAGCAATTGCTGTTAGTCAGGGTGCAACTATCTTTCTTAAAGTGAACCCCAAAGGGCCTACCTATCCCACCTAACACACCTGTGTAGGCGCCCATGGGTGGGATGTTAAGCCCATCGAATCCCTCAGGGAGACGCTGAATTAAATAATCCAACAAACACAAGATAAATCAATCACAAATGAAATGCAAGAAAGAGATGAAGTTGACTTAAACAAGTCAAGAGGAAATGAAAATATGATATGCAAGATGCAAAAGATTCAAAGCCAACAAAAGATCAAGGCAAAATGACTTAAACAAGTCAAAGAAAAAGTGAGATGAGATGGGAGAAGTTACAACTCCTACAACCATTCTTGCATCAATCACTAATGCCAAAAGGTAAACACCAAAGCCAATAGGAAAAGCCATGATCTAAATGGAGATGAGAGAATAGGCTTGGGCAGCAAGCAACACCACATATTGATCATGCAAAAGAAAGGAGCAAACAAGTGCTCAAAGTGATCCTTCATTCAAAGTAAACTCAAAGTATGAATAAAAGATACCAAATTGCTTTGAATGAGTATCAAGAGCCAAAGGACAGAAGCATAAACACAAGAAGAAGATTCTAAAATCAAATGGAAACAAAGGCACAAGAAAGTTACAAGTCAAGGCAAGAGAAAGAACCAAAGTTCAAACCATATTCAACACTTAGAACCAAGTGGAATGTCTTAATTCATAGTGACTTGTAACACAAACTACACAAGTGTGTGACCTATAAATGCAAAGAAATTACCTTAATCATGTCAAGAATGAGAATCAAGAGTCATAGGGTGCATATGGGATCAATCAAAGTCATTTCCCAAAGAAACTAGGTCAACTAGTTTGTATGAACTTCATTTAGGGTGACTTGACTTGCAAGCTTCACCAAAAATAGAAGAACAGTTCAATAAATGCCAAATAAAATGCCCAAAGCAAACAAATATGTTGGCAAACAGAGGCCAAAGTATCAAAGCCAAATTCAATTCAAGGCATCACCAAATGATTTGATCAACTAGGGTGCTCCACCTTATTGAATTATTATCGAGGGTCAAATAAAAACAACTTAAAGTCAAGCAAAAAATGATCAACCACTGACCAAAGTCATCCTCAAGAGTGCCTCAATCCCATACCTAGGCGAGGGAGAGGCCATGGTCATTGGAGATTTGAATTGGGGGTTCAATTGTATGTGATCAACCAAAGACAACATTAAAAACCTCTGCAATTGCGAAATTCAAATTAAATTGCAAAATAAAAGGAAATCAAAATTAAAAACTGTGGAAAATTAATTAAGGTTTTGAAATGTTTAAAAAGAATTTTTGTGGAATTTTTAGCAAATTGGAGCTATTTTTAATAATTGTAAAACAAAACAGAAAATAAAATGAAATAAAATAAAATGAACATAGAAGGGAGGTGTAGAAGTAAAATAAGGAAACAAAGGAAAACAGTTTAAGCGCAATTAGGCTGGAAAAGAGGGGGGCGCGTATAACATCTCAAGCCCAATTGAACCAGGTTGAACTCCACACATCAAACGTTGTGTTTCATTAAAATATGTGGAGTCAAACAAGCCAATTTAACCAGGTTGAACTCCACACATCAGCTCTTCCCTAAAACATAACCAGACGCCAGAGCTAGGGCTCCGGTCATCTTCTCCGGTGAGCTCACCGGAGCTCAGGTGAAAAACCACCACCAACAGCCACAAAAATGATACCAATAGAAAGGCCTTGCTACAAGGATTCCAAATCCGTAGATCAATCATCACAAAAGCTCAATATCAAGGAGAATCGAAGGCTTAGAGATTGATATGCACATGCTAAAATTCAACCAAATATGAAACAACTATGCAAACATGGCCTACTCAATGTAGGACTTCAGATGCAACCAATATGAGCCTAAATCATGGTCTAGAATGAGAGAATCATGGATTGGAAACTTACTGAACGGATCAACTCCGTTGGTTCTTCTCAGGTGTGCAAGCTTACTTTTCTTGCTTCAGTTCCACACCAAATGTTCCCAGGAAGAAGAATTGAGCTTCAATTTCACTTGAAAATTTGAACTTGGAATTTTCTTGAGAATTTCGAATCTGAAATTGCTCTCTGGGTCCAAATGCGCATTATGAGCTTTTAGCACAAGCCCAGAGTTTATATATGATGGATTTGAAATTTTTTTTGAAGGCCCATGAAGTCTCAATTTGGAGATTTAAAATTTTGCCCAGAAAAGCAAGTCATGCACACGTGATTTGCTTTTCTTCACTCATGAAAATCACCCTAATCGGCAGCATGTGGGATCAATTTCACAATGGAATTGGTTTGGGCTTTTCATTTGATCCAAATGGTAAGATTGAAGTTGAAACTTTTCCATGAAGAAACTTGAAAATGCAAGTTTTCACGCTCTCTTGCACCAAACCAATTGCACAATTTTGCTTGTGATCACATTATGAAGTAAATTGATTCAAAATGAGACCAAATCATGACCTATAATGAATCAAATTCACACCATGCTTAAAAGTTTATAATTCACTTGAAAATCCTTCTAAATATCCATAAATATCCATACTTCACATGATTCTTGAGTTCAGAGATGTAAATGAGACCTTTAGGAGCAAATTCCATGTTGGTTGGAAGTTCATTTGGTGAACACAAGTGCATGAAAATGACCTATGTAACAAATGACCCATAATGAAACTTTCCCAAAATACCCTTGCCTTGTAAGGTCTATAACTTGAGCTCTACAAATGATATCGAGGACTTCTAGGAGTTTTTGGAAAGATAAGACCATGAGGAACAACTTTCATGTTCACCTAAAGTTGAAAAGAAACTTGATTCTGGGTCAAAAGTGCCTTGGAAGTGAGTTGACTTTTAGTTGACCAAAAATAAGTTCATCTGAGACCTCTAACTTGTTAGCATCATAACATGAGTTATACACACTTAATGGATGCGTTATAGTAGTCGAAAGAAATCTTAGAACATTCCCTACAGGTCTCATGTTTACATGAAAGTGAGATTTGACTTTTATCATATGGTAAATTGTCCTTGAAGTTAGGCACTAAAGAACGGGATTTTACACTGAGATCCTATGAAACCTTAATTTAGTAACTCCTTGAACTCTTGATTCTTCTTGATTTGAGCTTGACATGACATCCTAGATGTCTCAATATAACTTCCCATGGCCTCAATGACTTAAAACCAAGTCTTGAACTCTCACAAGTCCACAATTGAACTCTTGTAGATGAAATGAGTGTCCATATAAGCTCCACAATGACTTCCAAAGCAACTCAATGAGCTTCTCAAACATATTCTATCCACAACAAAGATTTTATGAACCCCTGATGATCCTCTGTTGACCCCCAAGATAGGAGACAAACAACACACATCAATCCTTCCTCTCAAGGAGTTTTGACAACTTCATGATGATGGTAAACACTCTTGCCTGAGCTTGAGATCAAATGATACTCTTCTCTTGAATTACACACTGTCGCAATTGCGAAAAACAACCGGCGGAAAAAATAGAAGAGTCGCCACTTTCTTTATTTATCCCAAAGAGAGGAAAAGGAAACGATCGGAAAAACCTGACGAAAAAGGGAAAGACAAGGTCATCGCAACCATGTCTGGATTCGGGAGTCGGTTACGCAAGGGGAAGGTATTAGCACCCCTCACATCTGTCGTACTCGACAGGATCCATGCATTGTTGTCTATCTAAAGGGTGTGTTGAAACTATCTAGCTAAAGGCTCAGGGACAAAAGAAAAATAAAAGAGAAGTGACTCGGCAGAGCATCGTCGCTCTGTGCCTACGTACTCCCTCGTGCAATGGGAAAGTCAGAGTCAACGTAGTTCGACCAACTATGGCTAAAGAAGGGGGAAGGTTGCTCTCTAAGACATCGCGTCTTATGCCTACATACTTTCATCTAGTATGAAAGATCAGAGCGAACGTAGTTCGGGCTTACGAGAACACAGGTTGGTTCAAAAGTGTTTAGGCCCGAGTAGGGTTAACAAACAGTTCTAGCAGTTGGTGTATACTGCTCGGCCATTGGAGCCTTAGACATTACCGTTTGCGGTAGAACTAAGAGTTAACAACACTCTTTTATCCGAAAATATTTTCCTGATTAAGAATCCTGAAGGATAAAAAATGTTTGAAATGTTTTTTGTGTTATTTAGAGAAGAAGTGTTTTGAACTTGATTTGTGACTCATGTCGCACTAGAGAATATGACCTAAGAGCGAATGCGTCGTACATCACCCAAAGGGTGTACACTAAACACTCTAGGTCCTTGAGAGGAGGCCCCTCAATTACCATTTCTCAAGTAGCTTAAGGCTTGTAGTGTGCTACACTTGTCAATCTTTGTTAGATGTTTTAAAAGTGTTTGAAGATGAGAAGAGCAGAAAGGACACTAATGGGAGACTAATCAATCCTAAAAGTTGTCATGCAAAGTGGACTTAAAGTTGAGTTTATGAGGGAGCTACCTAATGTTATCATGCATGTTTAGAACCCTAATGTCTATCATAACCTCTATTGAACAACAAAGGTTAGAAACCCTAAGGGAAGAAAGACAAAAGAAGAAGAAGAAACAACAAAAGAAACATGCAAATGAAAGGACGCACACATTGAATGCACAAGTAGAATGAAAGTGGGAGGAAAATAGTGTGGAGTAGTAGCCTCCACAAGCTCATCTCAACCAAGCATGCATATGAAAATGCAATAAAAGAAAAGAAAAAGGAGTGCACAAGAAGAAAACAAACAAACCACACAAAGATGCACCAAAGATGTCCTCAAGGATTCATCATTTTAGGTATGCTTAAAATACCTCCAACGAAGGGACCAAGCTACCTTAAATGACACTCCAAGGTCATTGGACAGAAGGTAAAGATGAAGAGGAAAGCTCAAAAGCAAAAGCAAATCATCACAAAGAAAAATGCAAGCTAGAACACAAAGAGATGCAAGCAAACTACACAATGAAAACACACTTGAAAGCTCAAAAACAAACAAACAAAAGAATAAGAAAAACATAATATCATGACCTAAGATTGAACACACATCGTCCTCAACATGTTAATAACATGAAACAAAAGGGATTGAGAGCTCAAAGGATCCAAAATGTCATATCCAAATCAAATTAGGTCAAGGTACATGTGTGAACCTCCCTTGGAGGTAACTTGACTTGCAAGTTACCTCAAAAATAGGAAAATGGTTCAAAAATAATCAAATAAAATACACAAAGAAGCTAAACCAAATGGCAAACAGAAACCAAAATAACAAGGCCAATATTCCCTCAAAGCACCATCAAAAGAAAATAATCCTTGAAATGTACCACTTTGAAATGGGAGAAACAAAGGTCAAAAGGAAAGCACTCAAATTCAACCCTAAGGTCAACCAACCAGGGGCAAAATGGTCCTCAAAATTTGATCAAATCATCATGGATATGAGGATCAAATTTCATTCATTGGACCCAAAGGGAATGAGAGAAACAATTAAAAGAAGCAAGCAATGTTAAAATTTAAATCATTCAAAACAACTCCAATGTTTAATTCCATTTTTAATTGAAAATAAAAATATCCTAAAAATAAAGGAAATCCCAAAGTTTGTAAAACATATTTTTGTGGAATTTTTGGAACATTGGAACTATTTTAAATAAATTAAATTCAAACAGAATACAAAAATAAAAAAATAATAATAAAAAAATAAAAGAAAATGAACAAAACCGTGGTGCCAATAGCAGCTCACATACGTTCAATTAAACAGACTGGGCCAAGAGAAGGGTGCAAATAGAAGCTGAGGCCCAAGCGCCCAAATAGAAATTATTTCATACCAAAGATCCACTAGAGCTGGTCAACATAAGGACCAGCGTGGAATTCAATTAGAACCATCTGATCCTATGGTAATCAAATCACATGGCCATAAGCGTGCCAGCACATAAATGACAAATTCAAACGTAATCAAGTGCACATGGTCAAAGGTGGTATGCGCTGGGTCTTAATCGTGAGCGTCCAACATAAAAGTAAACAGATCCAATGGTGTGTGAGTCATCTTCTACAATGGGATTCAACCAAAACCAGAAAAATCAAAGGGTGGTCGGAGATCCCTTCAGGTCATCTTCTCCGGCCGCCTAGCCACCGTGGCAAAAACACAGGTATCAAATCTTCACCAGAAAAGACAAAATCATAGTGAAAAATCATCCTCTCATCACGAGGAACTCAAATCCAACCTTAGTTTTCCTTTTTGAGCAATAAATAAGGCAAATCGAAGACAAACATAAAATGAGCATAAACTGTGAAACTTAAAATCAGCCAACCAAAACATCCAGAACTCATCTACACTTCATGAGGATTTCAAATCCATGTTTCATTTGCTCTAAAAGCTCAAGAACGAGCCAAAATCTAAACAACAAGATTTATGCACCAAACAGAAATCACACCAAATGCTAGTTCATTTTATATATTAATGATCTACATTGTTTCTACGTCCCAAATATGCAATAATGGCACAGAAACAAAGCTTAAAAAGAGAGATATGGTGATTTTGAAATTACCTAGTGGAGCACCTCCATTGGGTCTTGTCTTTGGCTGAACCTTTGAACAAACCACCCAGAAACGTTCCAAATACTTCAAGGAAGATTTTGATGAGCACAATTTCACTTGATAAGGGCCAAAACTCCAAAACCTATTCTCACTTTTCCCTCCTTTTTTCAAGTTGCTATTTCTGCCAATTCACCACCAAAACGAGCTCTGAGGGTTTGGGAAGCTTCCTAGCCTTTTATATGTTGGGTTCATATGAGAATGATGCTTTAATTCATGCCCTAAAGCCCAATTGACAAATCAAATTTTTCTCACTTTTTCACTTGGCATACTCGTATTTCTCCACTGCACCAACCTTAATTCGGTTACAAATCAAATGCACATGGCTTGAGTTGATCAAAGGGCCAAGAATTAAGCCTTGTTTTGATTCTATGGTAGATTTGCAATTTGTTTCTTCATGATGAAGAAACCATGAAAATGACCAATCTAAAGACCTCAAATTGCAAATGTGAAATTATCATTGCCTTTAGAACATTATTTGCACTCAAAAAATGCATAAATTTGCCTTGAGAAAGTTCCAAATCATTTAATTCCCATTTTCTCATTTTAAGCCTTCTTTATGAAAAATTCAAACACCCAATCTTCAATCCAAGCTCTAACCATGACAAGAGATGATTTGGTAATGTAAATGACCCTATTTGGAGCAAGTTTCATGTTGGAAAGATTTCCATTTGAAGTGTGCAAGTTGGTGAAATGGGCCTATAATTTTATGACCTATAATCTTACTTTCCCAAAATTTCCCTTACTTGTAACCCTCATAACTTAAGTTCTACAAATCAGATGAAAGACTTCTAGTACTCTTTGAAAAGCTAAGACCATGCCCTACAACTTTCATGTTGGCCAAAAGTTGAGGAGAAACCTCCTTCTAGGTCAAATATGGCTTGGAAGTTGGTTGACTTTTGTTGACAAAAATCACATTCATCTGATGACCTGTAACTTATCTGGATCATAACTTGAGTTCTATAAATCCAATCAAGGACTTCTAGTACTCAAAAGAAATCTAAAAACATGCTATACAAGTTTCGTGTTGGACAAAAGTTGAGATGAGACTTGTATCTTGAGATAGGTGGTCTTGAAGTCAGGCACTAAATAGGGGATTTTACCCTAAGAACCCTAATTTAGTAACTTCTCACACTCTTGACCCTTGATGAATTGATCTTGAAATGATATATTAGATATCTCAACAAAACATCCCATGACCATAGAGACTTGTAATTAAGTTGTAACCTCCTTCAATTTCACAGTTAACTGAGGATTTACCAGATGAAAACCCTAAATGTCACACTTTTGACTGGGGCTTGTTCCACTTCACACAACAACTTGAATAAGCTCCAAATGGCTCTCAAAGCACTCAATGAGCTCTCTCAACATCTCATACCCATAATAATGACTTTACAAACCCCCGATTCTTTTCAATTAGCCTCCAAGTTAGGAGCTGATCCACACACATCCATCTATTCTTTCACAAGACCATTGACCTCTTCAAGATGACCTGATGACCATCCATGCTTGACTAAAACCCCTTTTCTTAGGCTCCACACTCTGAGAAGACTTTCTTTTCTATGCACAATCCCTTGATCCCCTGTAAAATGAAACATGCTATGCAATGCAAACGCTAGAACAAAATGAAATGAAACATAAACCAAGTTAAGAAAAGGTTGAGCAAATTTTGGGGTGCAACACACACCTCTCTTGATCCCTTGTTAAGAACAATGTTATGCAAATGCAAATTCTAAAATGAAATGAAAGATAAGCCAAGTACAAGAAAAGGGTTGGTCAAGTTTTAGGGTACCACAATTGGTATTCATCAAAGTGAGTTTCCTTCGGGATATTTCCCCAATTAATTTTCATCCCCTGCAGCTCCTCAGAGGAGTCAGCGGAATGTTTTCTTCCCCGCAAGAATTGGATCGACCCGGAGAATTGGTATTCTCCATCCTCAGTAGAGAGAGTTTGGGATAGATCCCCAATAAATCTTCTTCATTATCCCTAGCAGAGTGGATTCAAATTGCCAGCAGAGCGGAATCTCTGGCAGAGTGGAGTAAGTCCCCGCAGTTTGCTTTACTTCCCTAGTAGAGTCGTATTCTGAAAGGCCATTCAGGGCTAATTTCCCCCACTAGAGTGGATTCATTTCCCTAGCCAAGTCGTCCTTTCCCCAGAAGAGATGTATTCTGGTAGGCCTTCGAGGGCCATTTTCCTTAGTAGAGTTGATTTTGTGATCCCTAGCGGAGTGGATTTTATTCTCAGCAGAACAATTTACCCAGGATAGTTCTCTTCCAGGAAGCCATCCAGGGATTGTTTTTCCCGGAAAAAGTCCAAACATACTTGGCACCCGATCATCCCTAGCGGGGTTGGCTCCTTCTCTTCAGCATTTATTTTGTTGGATCGGTTCCTTTGCATTTTGCATTGTGCATAGAATCCTCCTAAACATGTAGCATTTCCATTTCGTATGGAGCATTACATCATATTCCAACATGTGCATTTGAAACATAAGCCAGGTTGTTACCTCTTGCTTTCAGGTGTATCTCCAACAGGCGATGGTTATCTATTATGTATCCTTTAAGGTTTTCGCTTTAATTTATCTTTTACTAAATGTACATTCTGAAGGAAAGGTACTCCTTCCTGCTGCCATGTCAATTCCCCATTTCAATCTTACCCTTTTCCTAGCCTTAGGATCTGATTCGTTGTACGCATACTTAGCGTCCCACTGTGGACATTCTTTACCTTTTCCTAGCCTTAGGATCGGAATCGCCTCACTCCATGTATGTTCCCGCTGTGGACCCTTACTTACCTATCTTTCAACTTAACATAGATTTGGAGTCACCGCACTCCACGTAAGTGTCTCCCTGTGAGCACTTACATCCCCCTGGAACCTTGACCACTGTAACACTCCCTTCTATACCCCCAAATAAAACAATAATATATATAAGCACATATAAACTTTATCAGAGTATGATTTAAAATATGGTATAGAAGAAGTATGTCACATTATTACTAATAAAACACTCAACACCTGCTCTATAAAAATATGCAACAGTGGGATAGTTTTCAAAGTAGAGGAACTTAGTCCTTAAACCCATGTCTCAATATTTAAAATTAAAGCGGAAGAATAAAACATTTGAATTACTTCAAAACATTTGATCACATAAATACATGTTATCCAATTGTTCATCAATCATTCATGTTACAAAACATCATCAACTGATACATCACAAATGTATCACAAAAGAATGCTATACAAGCCTAACTACCCGGTGTTACATAATCAGAGCAGTCCGACTCAAAAGAATGAAGCTATACTTCACAAAAGAAACCTCCCGCAACCTAATCTGCAATGCCTCATAGAGCATTATAAAACAGCAGAAGGGTGAGAAATATTACCATAATAATCAATGCATAAGATTATATATATACAAGTAACAATTACATATAATCCACATTTCTCACCGCAATTCATTCATAGCTCATCATACATTTCACGACATATAAACACATATGAATAATAATATAACACATTTCATCATGCACTAATCCATCATTCACAACTCACCAATTTACCAATTCACACACAAGCATAATTCATGTAACAATAACATCAATGATATGTGACTCAATCACGGCTCAATGCAACTCAATGCTATGTGGTACCAACACTTGTCATCATTTTTCGGTTTTTACACTTAAACCGGGTCCACACTTCTAGACCGATAACAACAAAGCCCGTCCCCTAGGCTTCAAACCCACCCTTCTAGGTTTGGGACAAGCCACTAGTCTCCACGAAACTAGCAAACATTGCCTCTTGACTAAATGATGCATATGAAATCAACCAACAAAAATGCACTCAAGACCGTTCCCGCATCTTAATCCCATGCATTCAAATAATTCATCCCTTCAAGAATTACAACATGATTGCACACACAACATATTCATAACAATTCAAGGCATTCACATTCAATACCATCATCACATTCATCATAATAATGCACACATATCCACGATATGTTCCCATGCATCACATACATTAGCATACAATAATATGCATTCACATACTTATTAGACAATACACACATATTCACTAATATGTTCTCATGTATCCCTATTCAATTCAAACAATACACATATCACAATCTAGGATTCACGCCAAAGGCTACCCACAGCTCATCACAATAGTACCTAAACTATTCATATCGCATAGGGTTAACATAATTGAACCAAGCAATTAATCATTGGATGGATAAAACAGAAAAGAAACAATGTTGTCCTGCTCGCCACCCTTCGCCTGGCGAAGCCATTGGCGAATGCTCGCTGGGACCTTCGCCCGACGAACTCGCCAGCAAACAAAGTCAGTAGCTACTGACTTGTTTCGCTACCCTTCATTGATGTACTCGCCTGGCGAACCTTCGCCACTCACCTTCGCCTGGCAAACTTGCTAGCGAAGACCACTGGGAGTTTTCTTGAATTATTTGCCAATTATTCGATGGGCTTCGCTCGGCGAAGCATCGCCTTCACTCGCCTGGCGAGAGCCAGCGAACCTACGATATCAGAACCCTCATTTTGTCCCAAAACTTCTACCCTCCAAAAATCGACCGATTCACACCGAACCAATTCCAGTAATCTTAATCCCACATCACCCGACTATTCTACGACATTATTTTCAGTTTCTAAACGATTAAACTACGATTCTACCGATTAAATCCATTTTGCCTTAACTTGAAAAATGGTGGAAACTCACAACAAACCCAACCCACATATACATAACCACATACATTGACTAGATAATAATGTTTCTCACCCTTACCTTGATTGGATTGAAGCTTGAAGTTGATTCTTGATGATTTCTCCAAGTTTCCCTCTCCTCTTCTCTTTTCTCCTCTTTCTCTACTCTTTCTCTTCTATTTTCTTTCTATCCAATTCTTTCCACTTATCCCTTATATACTTCTAGTATTTTCTTTCCTTCCCATTTCTCTCTTCAATTATCTAACAAATAAATCCAATTAATCCAAATCATTAAGATTAATTCCAATAAATCAATTAATTAACTTAATTAATTAATTAATGAAATTTGGGCTGTTACAACCCTCACCCACTTTAGGAATTTTCGTCCTCGAAAATGTTACCTGGTTCAAAGAGTTCTGGATAAGACTCCCTCATTTGGCTCTCCAGTTCCCAAGTCACATTTCCACCGGCCGGTCCTCCCCAGGCGACCTTCACCAAAGAAATATCTTTGTCTCGGAGTTGCTTCAACTTCCGATCTTCTATCCGCATAGGTGATGTCTCCACAGTTAGGTTATCTCTCACTTGCACATCATCTGCTTGGACTACATGAGACGGATCCGCAATGTATTTCCTCAACTGAGATACATGGAACACGTCATGGAGATTAGCAAGCGACGACGGTAAAGCCACACGATAGGCCACTTCTCCTATCCTTTGCAAAATCTCATAAGGACTAATGAAACGCGACGTCAACTTACGCGACTTCAATGCCCTACCAACACCAGTCATCGGAGTAACCCGGAGAAACACATGATCTCCCTCTTAAAATTCAAGTGCCTTCCTCCTCTTGTCATGATAACTCTTCTGACGACTTTGAGAAATCCTCATCTTTTCTTGAATCATCTTAATCTTGTCCGTAGTCTGCTGAACTATCTCGGGTCCAACTACAGAACTCTCTCCGGACTCATACCAACACAGTGGCGTCCTACACCGCCTACCATACAATGCTTCGAACGGTGCCATACCAATGCTCGAATGAAACTTGTTGTTGTAAGTAAATTCAATCAAAGGCAAGTAGCTATCCCAAGCTCCTCCTTTCTCCAATACACAAGTTCTCAAAAGATCCTCAAGTGATTGAATAATTCTCTCAGTCTGACCATCTGTCTGAGGATGATAAGCTGAACTCAAACTCAACTTCGTACCCAAAGCACTTTGCAAGCTCTCCCAAAATCTCGAAGTAAACCTTGGATCCCTATCCGACACAATACTAGACAGAATACCATGCAAACTGACAATCCTCTCTATGTATAGCTTTTCCAATTTCTCTAACGGATAATCCATTCGCATAGGAATAAAGTGAGCAGATTTAGTCAATCTATCCACAATAACCCAAATAGCTTCAAAATTACCCGGCGTCCTAGGTAATCCAGACACAAATTCCATAGAAATGTTATCCCATTTCCACTCAGGAATAAACAACGGTTGCATCAAACCCGACGGTTTCTGATGCTCGATCTTCGACTTCTGGCATGTCAAACAAGAACACACAAATTCGGCAATATCCTTCTTCATACGAGGCCACCAAAATATTTTCCTCAAATCTTGATACATCTTAGTAGCACCCGGATGGATACTCAATCCGCTATGATGTTCTTCCTCAAGAATACTCTTTTTCAGTTCATCAAGATCCGGGACACAAACTCTACCCCGACAACTCATAATACCATTCTCATCAATCCGAAAATCACCACCTTGGCCTTGGTTGATCAAAGTCAACCGATCAACTAAACTCAAATCAGATTTCTGTCCTTCTCGAATTTCGTCCAGAATACCACTCGTAAGCTTCAACATTCCAAGCTTAACCCCATACGAAGTCTCCTCACACACCAAACTCAAATCAAGAAATTGCTCAATCAATTCCAACTCTTTCACCATCATCATCGACATGTGCAACGATTTCTAACTTAACGCATCCGCTACCATATTCTCTTTACCTGGATGTTAATTCAACCCAAAATCGTAATCCTTCAAACGCTCTAACCACCTTCATTGCCTAGCATTCAATTCCTTTTGATCAAAGAGATACTTCAAATTCTTGTGATCACTAAACACTTCAAATCTCGCACCAAACAAATAATGCCTCCAAAGTTTAAGCACAAACACAACGGCGACCAACTCTAAGTCATGCGTCGGATAATTCTTCACATGCACTTTGAGTTGCATCGAAGCATAGGCTACAACTTGATTTTTCTGCATCAACACACCTCCCAAGCCCATCAAAAAAGCATCACAATACACAACAAACGGCTCTTCCGGATTTGGCAAAATCAGAACAGGGGTTGTCGTCAATCTTCTCTTAAGTTCCTAAAAACTCTCTTCACACTTGGCATCCCAAACAAAAGCTTGACCCTTCCTAGTCAATTGCGTCAACAGTAACGATAACTTAACAAATCCTTCAATGAACTTACGATAATAACCCGCTAAACCAAGAAAACTTTTAATCTCAAAAACTTATTTCGGAGTCTCCCATTTCGATATCGCTTCAACCTTCGATGGATCAACCGCAATACCTTCACTTGAAATCACATGACCAAGGAAACTCACTTCTTTCAACCAAAATTCACACTGAGAAAGTTTCGCATACAACTACTTCTCTTTCAACACAGCTAACACAGTCTTCAAATGTTCGGCATGCTCCCCTTCATTCTTCGAGTAGACCAAAATGTCATCAATAAACACCACAACGAACTTGTCCAAATAAGGATGGAAAATCCTATTCATGTACTCCATAAATACACCTGGTGCATTAGTCACACCAAATGGCATTACAGAATACTCATAGTGTCCATACCTCATTCTAAAAGCAGTCTTCTGAATATCCTCAGCTTTCACACGAATCTGATGAT
The DNA here is from genome assembly GCA_963859935.3 of Lathyrus sativus. Taxonomy (NCBI): domain Eukaryota; kingdom Viridiplantae; phylum Streptophyta; class Magnoliopsida; order Fabales; family Fabaceae; genus Lathyrus; species Lathyrus sativus. Next base: position 113,408,566 of record OZ012736.1, on the reverse strand, counting down.
ACCCAGACCTCAAATCTATTTTACTGAACACACTTGCACCAACCAACTGATCCATCAGATCATCAATCCTCAGAAGTGGATACTTGTTCTTGATAGTCACCTTGTTCAATTGTCTGTAATCCACACAGAGTCTCATAGAACCTTCTTTCTTCTTAACCAACAACACCGGTGCACCCCACGGCGACACACTCGGACGAATAAACCTCTTCTCAAGCAAATCTTCAAGTTGACTCTTCAATTCTTTCAATTCCGATGCGGACATACGATATGGAGCCATTGATATCGGACTGGTTCCAGGAATCAGGTCAATCGAAAACTCCACTTCTCGTTCCGGCGGTAAATCCCTTATCTCATCAGGAAAAACTTCCAGAAAATCACGGACAACCGGTAAGGCATCAATTGCCTCACTTTCACCAATACTCAAAGTTTCTATCAACATAAATACTCTTGCACCCTCTCGCACTGATTCTTTCACTTGCTTAGCAGTCATAAACAAATTCCCTTCATCACCCGGTTCAGGAAAAATAACCGTTTTATCAAAACAGTTAATATAAACACGATTGAATTTTAACCAATTCATTCCTAGAATGACATCAAGTTGATCTAAGTGAAGACGCACTAAATCAACCCCAAAGTCTCTATCGAAAATACTCAAAGGACAATTCGAACACACATACGATGTAGTTACCGAACCCATAGCAGGAGTATCAATAACCATGCCACCACCAATAACAGATATCTCAAGATTCAACCTTCTAACACACTCCAGAGAAATAAAAGAATGCGTAGCTCCAGTATCAATTATAGCGATCAAAGGCATACCATTAATAAAACACGTACCTCTGATCAATCGATCATCATTAGCAGTCTCAGATCCAGATAGAGCGAACACTTTTCCGCTCCCTTGATTCTTCTTCGGCTTATCACATTTGGTACTAATGTGCCCTTGCTCACCACAATTGTAGCAAGTCACACCCGTACTGCTTCTGCACTCAAGAGCCTTGTGGCCTGGCTTGCCACACTTGAAACACGTCTTCTCAACACTTTTGCATTCCGGAGCACGGTGTCCCTCTTCACTGCACCTATAACATCTCACCGGATAGAAACTCCCCCACTTGGTTTCTTACCGAAACCAACCCTTTGTTTCCCTTTTTCAGTAGGAGTCACGTAAGGTTTTCCTCTGAATTGGCTCTTTCCTTTCTTATCACTTAGGCTCTTGTAGTGGCTAGACCGAGCCCTACTATCCTCATCATAAATCCTACTTTTGTTTACCAACTCAGAAAATCGTCGGGTTTCCTAATAACCAATAGCTTGCTTCATCTCAGGCCTCAAACCATTCACAAATTTGAGACACTTAGATCTCTCAGCATTAACAGTGTTGTAGTGAGGACAAAACTTGATCAACTCGTCAAATCTTGCCGCATACTCAGTTATCGTCGAATTACCTTGCTTTAGCTCAAGGAATTCAATCTCTTTCTTTCCGCGCACATCTTCTGGAAAATACTTCTCCAGAAATCTCTCTCTAAAAAGATTCCAAGTAATCACAATCTCATCCTCTACAAATCTATGGCGAGTATTACCCCACCAGTCCTCGGCTTCCTCTTAGAGCATATGAGTTTCGAACTGCACCTTCTGTGCATCCGAACAATTCATAACCCGAAAAATCTTCTCAATAGCTTTCAACCAAATTTGTGCTTTGTTAGGCTCATGGGTTCCCTTGAACGTCGATGGATTATTCCTTTGGAACCTTCCCAAAGCACGGAATTCATCGTCAGCATTATTCCCCCCATTCACGTTGGCCTGAGGATTCTGTCCAATTGCCCCAGCCAATCTCGTCAAAGCCTCCGCAATTGCTTCGTCATTCCTACCTGCAACCATCTTACTGAATTCCAACAACAGAACCACGTAAGAACACCAATATTGATAGTGTAACACACACACATATCAATATACACGGAGAACAACACACTAACAACTTGGCCAGACGGACCGACCTGCTCTGATACCACTTAATGTAACACCCCCTTCTATACCCCCAAATAAAACAATAATATATATATATATATAGGCACATATAAATTTTATCAGAGTATGATTTAAAATACAGTATAGAAGAAGTATGTCACATTATTACTAATAAAACACTCAACACCTGCTCTATAAAAATATGCAACAGTGGGATAGTTTTCAAAGTAGAGAAACTTAGTCCTTAAACCCACGTCTCAATATTTAAAATTAAAGCGGAAGAATAAAACATTTGAATTACTTCAAAACATTTGATCACATAAATACATGTTATCCAGTTGTTCATCAATCATTCATGTTACAAAACATCATCAACTGATACATCACAAATGTATCACAAAAGAATGCTATACAAGCCTAACTACCCGGTGTTACATAATCAGAGCAGTCCGACTCAAAAGAATGAAGCTATACTTCACAAAAGAAACCTCCCGCAACCTAATCTGCAATGCCTCATAGAGCATTATAAAACAGCAGAAGGGTGAGAAATATTACCATAATAATCAATGCATAAGATTATATATATACAAGTAACAATTACATATAATCCACATTTCTCACCGCAATTCATTCATAGCTCATCATACATTTCACGACGTATAAACACATATGAATAATAATATAACACATTTCATCATGCACTAATCCATCATTCACAACTCACCAATTTACCAATTCACATACAAGCATAATTCATGTAACAATAACATCAATGCTATGTGACTCAATCCCGGCTCAATGCAACTCAATGCTATGTGGTACCAACACTTGTCATCATTTTTCGGTTTTTACACTTAAACCGGGTCCACCCTTCTAGACCGATAACAACAAAGCCCGTCCCCTAGGCTTCAAACCCACCCTTCTAGGTTTGGGACAAGCCACTAGTCTCCACGAAACTAGCAAATATTGCCTCTTGACTAAATGATGCATATGCAATCAACCAACAAAAATGCACTTAAGATCGTTCCCGCATCTTAATCCCATGCATTCAAATAATTCATCCCTTCAAGAATTACAACATGATTGCACACACAACATATTCATAACAATTCAAGGCATTCACATTCGATACCATTATCACATTCATCAAAACAATGCACACATATCCACGATATGTTCCCATGCATCACATACATTAGCATAGAACAATATGCATTCACATACTTATTACACAATAAACACATATTCACTAATATGTTCTTATGTATCCCTAATCAATTCAAACAATACACATATCACAATCTAGGATTCACGCCCAAAGGCTACCCACAACTCATCACAATAGTACACAAACTATTCATATCACATAGGGTTAACATAATTGAACCAAGCAATTAATCATTGGATGGATAAAACAGAAAAGAAACAATGATGTCCTGCTTGCCACCCTTCGCCTGGTGAAGCCATTGGCGAATGCTCTGTGGGACCTTCGCCCGGCGAACTCGCTTGCGAACAAAGTCAGTAGCAACTGACTTGTTTCGCTACCCTTCGCTAATGTACTCGCCTGGCGAACCTTCGCCACTCACCTTCGCCTGGAAAACTTGCGAAGACCACTGGGAGTTTTCTTGAATTATTCGCTAGCTATTCGCTGGGCTTTGCCCGGCGAAGCTTCGTCTTCACTCGCTTGGCGAGAGCCAGCGAACCTGCGATATCAGAACCCTCATTTTGTCCCAAAACTTCTACCCTACAAAAATCGACCGATTCACACCGAACCAGTTCCAGTAATCTTAATCCCACATCACCCGACTATTCTACGACATTATTTTCAGTTTCTAACCGATTAAACTATGATTCTACCGATTTAATCCATTTTGCCCTAACTTGAAAAATTGTGGAAACTCACAACAAACCCAACCCACACATACATAATCACATACATTGACTAGATAATAATGTTTCTCACCCTTACCTTGATTGGATTGAAGCTTGAAGTTGATTCTTGATGATTTCTCCAAGTTTCCCTCTCCTCTTTTCTTTTCTCCTCTTTCTCTACTCTTTCTCTTCTATTTTCTTTCTATCCAATTCTTTCCACTTATCGCTTATATACTTCTGTTATTTTCTTTCCTTCCCATTTCTATCTTCAATTATCTAACAAATAAATCCTATTAATACAAATCATTAAGATTAATTCTAATAAATCAATTAATTAACTTAATTAATTAATTAATGAAATTTGGGTTTTTACATCCACAGTCAAGAAGTTCCTTACCCTCTTCGAGGAGAACTACAAATACTCTGATTCCATCTCCTACCTAGGATATGTAGGCACAAGATGCAATTTATTGGCGAGTATACTTACAACTAGCTCGTTAGGCCTCCTTCAACCTTTTAGCATACCTTTAACATATAGATAGAAAATAGCACACACTTAAACAAGAGATTCCTGTAGAGTACTACAGATGCTTAGGATGCTAACACCTTCCCTAGGTATAACCAACCCCCGAACCCTATATCTCCCCGTATTTTGCTTACAATGTAACTTAGGTTTTTCTTTCTTTAACCTTTCCTTCGGATAAATCAAAGACCGGTTGTGAATTCAAGATTGTGATTCAATTTAATCAATAATTTGATATCCTATTCTCATCGCAACACATGCCATCTATCTATATGATACGCGTATGCTTATGCTGAAAAAACAAACGGACGGATGCAACCGGAGATGGAATAAACATCTCGAAACAAACATCCGACCAATCTTCAAAGATAGAAGCACTACAGGGGATTGGTGGAGAACCAAATACGGGATCATAATCCTGCTTCAAGGCTTCAAAGCTTCTTCTAGGGAATAGAAAAAACTCCACTTGGGGATATAACATCTTGATCTTACTTGAAGGATTTGTCAAGATGAATCTCAGTTATCCTGTTGAAGATGAGAATAAAAATCTACTGGGAACGGATCAAATTCATAATTAGAGAAACTTCATGGATAAAATAAATGCCTGCTTCACTGGAGAAATTCCTACTGGAGTTGTAGATGGAGATACCCGAACCGAGGTCTCACAGGGGATAAAATAAATATCCATTTCAAGGGGAAGATGAGTCAACATATATGTTGAACATGTCAGAGTCGAAACTTCGTGGGGATGAAATAAACATCCGGTTCGCTGCGTAAGATTGGCGTTGTAAAAGATCCACTGAGGAGTGAAATGCGTCCACTTCACTGGGAAGGTGAAGTTTGAGAAGATTCACTGAGGAAAAAAATATTATTCGCTTCATTGGGGAGGTGAAGTTAAGCAAATCACTGGAGAATTCTTACATCAAAAAGCTTCATCAGAGAATTATCATGACTACTTGAAGTAAATTTTACCGGGGACATGAGTGAAGAATATTGTGAAAACAAAGTAATTTTGCCTTGATGAACTGCGTGGCAGTCGCCATTTTGAACAATAGCTTATTGTGAATGAATAAAATAATCTTTAATTCTTAAATGCCCCAAATCACATGGTTCATAAGAAAAAGTCATTCCAAGAGGATTTTTCATAAAACTCGTTGTCCAATTGCCCCACTGTTTTCAAATTCTTGGAGAGATTTGTCGAATCTTGACGTAACTTCCCCTGATTGACTGTATCATGTATAATTGAGTCTTCAAAACTTTCTCTTTAGGTGAAGTCAAACTTGTGTAAACCAAACCGCTTGGAAACAACTTGCCCCCCAGCCAGTGGAGTCTTCAAGTTCCAATAGAATAAACTTATCACTGATGCTTATATGTAGACTTTCTATGATATCAAGCAAAGTTAGCAAGTCAGAAATGTTAGTTCCGAAACTGTTAATGCAACACATATGTTTGTCTTGAAGTTTTGAAAAGAGATATCACGATAACTTGTGACAAAATCATTAGCAAGGATATAAATTTAATTCATAAAGCCAACATCAAACTGAGCTTAACTCACAGGAGTCAGGAAACATTATCTCATCGAGTATGCTTTCAAACTAAACCTCTCCAATTAGGACCTTTGTGGGTTGTATCAAGGCTTAGCTTACAATTTGTAAAACAAAAGAAGAAAAGAATAAACAATCCGATGAGCTTATCTCGTGATCTTAATGGCTCGCAAATGACTTTCTCAAGTCTTCATATCCATCAACATAATGGTGTTCCTTTCACAACTGGGCTTTCTGATAAGGGGTTTTTGCACGTTATTTTACCGTTTGTTTCAGTTAATCAATTGTTATGTCTTATCGCATTTTATTTTATTTTATTACATTTTACGCATCGACTTGGTATTTTCACTGTTTCTAGGTTCAGGTAAACAATAAAGAAGAAGCTGAGCGAAAACCAGGGAAAATGGCAAGATTTCAGAATAGTTTTGAGGTGAACCAGCAGCCTGACACGGGTGCCCGTGTCCTGTGACACGGCCCGTGTCAGGGCCCCTAAAGAGGAAGATTGTCACCCAAGAACCAGCAGCCTGACACGGATGCCTGTATCCTGTGGCACGACCCGTGTCAGGGCCCCCGAAAAGGAAAATTGTCCTCCACGAGTCAGCAGCCTGACACGGGTGCCCGTGTCGTGTGACACAGCCCGTGTTATGGCTACTGAAAGTAAAATGTGTTATTTTGTGTTTTTTTTGCTGACTGTGCTATCTCGAAGGGCAGTTTAGGCATCTCACATTGTAATTTAAATTTTGGTATATTAGAATGATCGTGAATTGAGAACAGGACTTTTCGGGACAGAAAATAATTTCACGAGAAAGATTGGAGCGATCAAGGATTTGGGACACTGAAGGTCCTCATGAGCGGAAGCGATTGGAGATCAAGGCAACCAAGTATCTTGTAATGTTTAGTATTATTTTTTATTTTATTTGTATTATTATGAGTAGCTAAACCCCCCAATGCTAGGGGGTGTCCCTGAATTGACTCTGTAATAACCTTGTTTCCTTTGAATATTGGATTTCACTACTTTCTAATCATCGTTGTTATTGTATAATTTTCTTATGGCTTTTCTTATTTGACAAATAAGGATTTGTTTTACGGTTAACCTTAGGTTTGGAAAAAAGATCGTTAACACGTTTATACGATAATACTATAGTAGATATTACCTAGGAATGGGGATACCGTATAGTAACCGTAATGTTTTAGATAAAATATATTGCTTGGGATTGTTCCTATACCGCCAAGGAATTGGGGCATAGGAAGAATACCAAAGGGTTTTCTGCTAAGGAATTAGAGTCAACTAATCTATAGCAACCGGTACAATTGAATTGAGCAGTGATTTCTGAAAACTAAGGATAAGGTTATTGTAAGTCTTTTCATACACCCTACCCTAGCATGCTTCTCATAACTGTCTAAAACCTTTATTTTACTGCTTTTTCCTTTTGGGTTTTACATTTTGCAAACAACAAACCAACCCCCTTTGAATTTTTGTTCAATTGCATTACTATAGAACTTGTGTTCATACGCAGTCCGCGAGATCGATATTTGGGGAATTTCCCCTTATTACTACATCGATAAAAATAGTACACTTGCTATTTTACCGGTCAAGTTTTTGGCGCCGTTGTCGGGGATTGCCAGAATATAAGTTTGATTATAATTCAATTGAAATTTTGTTGCTCTGCGACCAAAATTTTATTTTCAGTTGTGATTTTTATTTTTGTTATTATTATGTTGTTACTACTAATCTGCGTCTAACATTTTCATGCGACGAGATCCCTCAGCTAAGTTTTCTTTGGACGCCGAAATTGAAAGGACTCTACACGAAAGATGTAGACAAGCTAGACTATTAGCTTCAGAAGAAGAAAGGGTTTCTGTTCATTCAGATTCAAGTTCGGAATCAGAGAGAGACACTAAAGCTATGGTGGATCCCCCACCAGCGGAGAGACTTCTTGGAGACTAAGGAGAGGCCAATGCTCAACCAAATCGGATGACCACCATAAATCAACCGGTGAATGTGGCACACTTTCAGCTACATCCTTCCACCATTCTCCAGTTGGAGAGCAAGCCTTTCTCTGGAAGAATCAACTGAGATGCAAACAAGCATCTACAGAGATTCCTAACGACTACCACATCTTTGAACATAGAAGGCCATTCCGAAGAGGCCAAGTGACTTGTTATGTTTCCGTTCACACTGACTGATGATGCGGAAGAATGGTTCTACTCACTTCTACCTGGGAGTATCACCACATGGCGAGAGATGGAAACTGCATTCCTTAACGAGTATTTCCATGCTTCAGTGTTTATTCGAAAAAGATACGACATTGTCAATTTCAAACAAAAAGAAGGGGAATCTCTAGGAGATGCATATAATAGGTTTAAGAGGTGTCTGACGGCATGTCCTACTCATAACATGGATGCCACCGAGCAGATGTGGAACTTTGTGAATGGTTTAGGACTCAAGGCAAAACAACTTATAGACACTATTGCCGATGGCTCAACTAATTTCTCAACAGCCACTGGTATCAAGAGGATCATAGAAGCAATTGCCGCCAATGAGCATCTTGAGTTGTATGATCGCACTATGAACCAACCAGAGGGTAAGATTGATTTGAAGCTTGCGGATCAGGTTGTTAAAATGGAGGATCAAATTGCCGCTGAGGTAGAGAGAAGGTTAAAGAAGATGAATATTGGAACTCAGACAGTGGCACAAGTTGAACCAGTTCAAGCATTACCTTGTGAGATATGTAGTAGACCACACTTTAACATGCATTGTATGGCAACTCAAGAGCAGGTTGAACAATTTAATATGTTGAGGCAGAACAATCCTTATGCTAACACATACAATCCAGGTAGCAAAAATCAGCAACAATATCAGCAGCCACCATACCAACCTCAATATCAACAGGCTCCTCAAAAAGCAGAATGGGAGATAGCTATTGAAAGAATGGCAGCTCAAAGTATGCAATTCCAAGAAGAGACCCATAATGTTCAAAGGAATAACACTGCTTCCATAAAAAATCTTGAGGCGCAAATGGGACAGATAGCCCAACACCTCTCAACACACTCCCAAGGAACCCTCTCGAGTGCGACAGTACCGAATCCGAAAAATCAAGAGAGTATTAATGTTGTCACAATAGGAAATCAGAAAATGATAGAAGAGGAAACAAATGAGGATGAAAGCATAGAGGTGGAACTTGAGGTAGGAGAAAAAGTGAAACAACAAGAAGAAGTTGTACAATCTGAAAAACCAACTGGGGAGAAAAAGAAAGAGGAGGATAAACCGAAAATCAAACTACCGTTTCCACAAAGAGTTACAAAGAAGGATGAGAAAGAGAAAGACTTTGGAAGGTTCAGTTCAATGTTCAACAAATTGGAAATCAACATGTCGTTCTTTGAAGCACTCGAGCAAATGTCGTTGTACAAGAAATTAATGAAAGACGTTATAGGTAAAAAGAGATCAATGGGTGAAGAACCGAAGGCCACAATTGAGCAATGTAAGGAAATATCACAAGAAAAGAGAATCCCCATCAAGAGGAAGGATCCTGGACCAGTTGTAATCCCTTGTACTATAAAAGATCGAACTTTTAAGAAAGTCTTAATTGATTCAGGTGCTAGTGTGAGTCTCATGCCTTTATCTGTAACACCCCTATTCTATACCCCCAAATAATCAATTAATTCATTTAGGTACCTATTAAATTCATTTCATCAGAGTATATTTAAACCATGGTATAAAAGAGGTATGTCACATTATCCAAGAAATTAAAACATACAACACCTGCTCAACAAGATATGCAACAATGGGGTAACTTTCTAAACAGAGGAACTTAGTCCTTACACCCACATCTCAACATTTAGAATAAAAGCGGAAAATCTAAACATTGAATCACTTCAAACATATATATATATATATATATATATATATATATATATATATATATATATATATATATATATATATATATATATATATATATATATATATATATATATATATATATATATATATATATATATATATATATATATATATATATATATATATATATATATATATATATATATATATATATATATATATATATATATATATATATATATATATATATATATATATATATATATATATATATATATATATATATATATATAATTGCCAAACGGCCATAATTCACAATCGATTCCACAATCTAGGATTCACGCCATACGGCTACCCACAGCATGTCATATAACAGCATGCAGTTATACGTTATTAACATATATATCGGAATCTTCAACATTGGATTGAAGCAACAAAATAAAACAAGTTGTTTTCATGTTTGCTAGCTTGCTCGCATAGCGAGTTCCTAGCGAACACTCTCTACGTTCGCCTAGCGAACAAGCTCGCGAAGGAAAACAGAATTTACTATGAGGCTTCGCTACCTACTCGTTGGGGCTTCGCTACAGCGAACCCCTCCCTACCTTGCTCGCTACCAGCGAAGAGGGTCATTTCCATTATGCCCAAGTCTGGGACCGTTCGCTACTAGCTCTCTACCAGCTCGCTACAGCGAACACTCGCGACCTGCTCGCCTAGCGAAGGTGCTAGCGAGCGTCTGTGATGTTCAAAACCCCAACTGTCTAAAATCACATAAGTCCAGAAAATCAACTGATTTAATTCCAACAAGTTCCAGTAGTCTTAGCCTAACATTCCCCGACTAAACTACACCATTTATTCCAGATTCTAACCGTTAAAACTTCGATTCTACCGATTAAACCAACTTCTGCCCTAAAATGGAAAATGAGTAAAAACTCTCCAACAATCCAAAACAATCCAACAAACACATACATAATCATACACATTGAGAAAATAATAATATTTCACACCCTTACCTGATTAAATCGATTCCTAGATGCTTGATCTTGAGCTATCCAAGCTTTTCCTCTATTTTCTCCTCTTCTCTCTTTCTTTCTCTTCTTTCTATTTTCTATCTCTTTCTTTTCTCTCCTCTTTTCACTTATATTCCTTTCTATTCTATTCTTCCATTATTCTTTCCCCCAAAATATCACATAACTCCTTTCTCACAAAAATGTCCAACTTAACATTAATTAGGAATATCTCAAATACTCTCCAACTTAATTTAACAAAACTCCCCAAATGACAAATATCACAATATGCACACATATCATATTAACACATAAATTCCACAATTAAAATAATAATCATCCAATTAATCAAAAGACTCAACAAAAATGGGGAAATCCGAATCGGGGTGTTACAACTCTTCCCCACTTTAGAAATTTTCGTCCTCGAAAATATTACTTGATCCAAACAACTCCGGATACGACTCTCGCATCCCACTCTCTAATTCCTAAGTCATAAACAAATACAAATGCTTAACGCACTCATGAGAAATGAACGAATGAGTCGTTCCAGCATCAATATTAGCAACTAAAGGCGTACTATTAATAAGGCATGTACCTTTAATCAAACGATTTGCACTAGTAGCGTCTGACTCAGCTAGTGCAAACACCTTTCCGCCCGCTTGAGCTTGTTTCGGCTTATTACAGTTAGGAATAATGTGGCTCACTTCTCAATAATTATAAAACTTCACCACATTCTTCCTACAATCTGTAGCAGCATGCCCAACGACTCCACAGTTAGAACATTTTGCTACGGTCTTTCCACACTCAAAAGATTTGTGACCCATCTCGCCACACTTGTAGCACTTAATGGAACAGGAACTTCCTCCTCCAGATCTCTTATCAAATTTTCTCCCATGCTTACCCTTATCAACAGGTGTCACATAAGGTCCACTTCTAACTTGTTGCTTTTCCTTCCGCTCTTTCAAACTCTTATAATGAGTAGAGCGAGCCTTGCTATCTTCCTCAAAAATTATACAACATTCGGTCAAATTAGAAAATCTCCTTATTCTTTGATATCCCACCGCTTGTTTAATCTCAGGACGCAAACCATTCTCATACTTAATACACCTGGATAACTCAGAAGTAATAGCAGCATAATGAGGATGAAATTGAACCAATTCCACAACTTAGCAGTATAGTCCACCACGGACATACTACCTTGTTTCAATTCAAGAAATTCCATCTCCTTCCTCCCCTTCACACTCTCAGGATAATACTTCCTCAAAAACACGGTCCGAAATAAATTCCAAGTTATCTCTTAATCATCCACCTCAAGAACTCGATGCATTCCGATCCACCAATCGTCGGCTTCTTCCTTCAACATGTGAGATCCAAGCCTCACCTTATTCCTTTCTTCACAGCCCATAACTCAAAAGATTCTTTCAACCAAATCTGAGCACCATTGGGATCAAATCTTCCCTTGAAGACCGGTGGTCGATTCTTCCTGAACTCATTATTCGCATTCACATTCGGCGCACCCTGCACCGCCCTAGCCATTGCTTCCAATGAAGTAGCCATCGCATTGTCGTTACGACCAACCATATACTAATTATTCCCAAAAAAACAACAAGGTTAAACAATCGTTTAACCAACACAACAACGAAACAGGCACAACTGACTCAACACTGGCTCTGATACCACTAAATGTAACACCCCCTTTCTATACCCCCAAATAATCAATTAATTCATTTAGGTACGTATTAAAATTCATTTCATCAGAGTATATTTAAAACATGGTATAAAAGAGGTATGTCACATTATCCAAGAAATTAAAACATACAACACCTGCTTAACAAGATATGCAACAGTGGGTAACTTTCAAAACTGAGGAACTTAGTCCTTACACCCACATCTCAACATTTAGAATAAAAGCGGAAAATCTAAACATTGAATCACTTCAAACATATAAATATATATATATATATATATATATATATATATATATATATATATATATATATATATATATATATATATATATATATATATATATATATATATATATATATATATATATATATATATATATATATATATATATATATATATATATATATATATATATATATATATATATATATATATATATATATATATATATATATATATATATATATGTATATATATATATATATATATATATATATATATATATATGTATATATATGTATATATATATATATATATATGTATATATATGTATATATATATATATATATATATATATATATATATATATATATATATATATATATGTATATATATATATATATACATGTATATATATATATATATATATATATATATATACATATATATATATATATATACATGTATATATATATATATATATATATATATATATATATATATATATATATATATATATATATATATATATATATATATATATATATATATATATATATATATATATATATATATATATATATATATATATATATATATATATATATATATATATATATATATATATATATATATATATATATATATATATATATATATATCACTCAGTTTGATTCACAACATCATTCAACATGTTTTCATAAACATTCATCAGCAGATACATATACAACGTATCACAAAAGAATTCTATACAATCCTAGCTACCCGGTGCTATATATCAGAGCCAACCGACCAAAAAGAATGAAGTCACGCTTCACAAAAAGATCTCCAGCAATCCTACTTTGCAATGCCTCATAGAGCATCATAAAACAGCAGAAAGGTGAGAAATATTATCATAATAATCAATGCATATAATTATATATATACTAACATAATAATACACAAGCATAGAATACACATATTCCACATTCCTCACCACCATTCATCATAACTCATCATATACACCACAATATACATAAACAAATATGGATAATCACCAAGCATATTCATCATGCACCCATCCATAATTCTCAATTAATCCACATAAACATACACAATATGTTAATTCACTACAATTCACATAAATATTTACAATTATGTTTATTCACCAATGCATCATATAAAGATTATATATGCAAATCATAGAGGCCAACTCGCTACTCTACGCAAATGCAAATGCAGTACCGACTCAATCATCACAAGTTCACTCAGGAACTTATTAGAACCATTGCTCACACCTCTTCTAGGCACACAATGTTCACCCATTGCTCACACCTCACATGGGCACACAATGGTTATGGATCGATCACACCCCACATGGCCACACAACCGTTCAGCAGATTCTCCTAGGAATCAATTCAGCAGATTCTCCGAGGAATCAATTATCATTCAGCAGATTCTCTTAGGAATCAAATATCATTCAACAGATTCTCCTAGGAATCAATTATCATTCAGCAGATTCTCCGAGGAATCAAATATCATTCAGCAGATTCTCCTAGGAATCAATTATCATTCAGCAGATTCTCCTAGGAATCAAATATCATTCAGCAGATTCTCCTAGGAATCAATTATCATTCAGTAGATTCTCCTAGGAATCAAATATCATTCAGCAGATTCTCCTAGGAATCAATTATCATTCAGCACAAGAATGCACATTATGACACTCTTGAAATGCATACATATTCACAAATATATTTTCATGCATCCTTCACATACCATCGCATACAATAAGTATGCATATAATTTCATACAAGGTATACACATTCAAAATCCATCCCATCATGCATTTACGTTTAATTTAGACAATGCATATAATTGCCAAACGGCCACAATTCACAATCGATTAGCAATATAGGATTCACGCAATACGGCTACCCACAGCATATCATATAACAGCACGCAGCTATATGTTATAAACATATATATCGGAATCGTCAACATTGGATGGAAGCAACAAAATAAAATAAGTTGCTGTCATGTTCGCTAGCTTGCTCGCTGTAATACCCCAAATTTTACCCTTACATTTAGTCAGGCATTTCGCATATCATCTCCTATGAACATTTGCTAACCACTAACAAGTCATGGAGGTGTCTGTTTTGCAGATTTGGTCCCAGGGGTATTTTGGTCATTTTACACAAGTTCTACCAATTCTCTGAAAACGGGCTGTTTTTACGTTCTGAGGCATTTATTTGCCAATTAGGTCAAGGTGCCGGTATGTTTTGTCAGAAATATGATTGGATTCGGGATCGCGTCTTATATGATGTGGAAACATTTCTAAAGCAGTTTTGTTTTCTCTTAATAAGATGAAGTTGGTTTGAAAAAGAAGTGGGCACTGTTATGGTTATTTTGAGAAGTGATGTGATCAACGAGGTTTTTAATGTGAATTTGTTTGGATATAATCATATGGCGGGATATCATTTATAAAAGGCCAAGGAGAGGTTAAGTTTTAATAGCTGTGAAGTTTTTATTCATGAATATTCATAAACTACAAATCAAAGTTGAATTTAAATTTAAATTCATAATTGAGAAAAAATAAATGAATATTTAATGGATTTTATTTCATAAACATCTAGAATTACAAGATGAAATGGAAGTAATTTTTTGGATTTTATTCATGATGATCTTTCATTTACAAAAGGATTATACATTCACAATGGGTATCTACTCTAGGTCCTAAAGTCCTAAAAAGAGAAAAAACTACAAGTTCCTTCATTGGTCCTCCCTTGAGTTCTTCACGCAACTCTTGATCACCTGCACATCAAAGCAAAAACAAACCATAGGAAAAGAGGTTAGAAGATTGTTTGACACTCTCAGAACATTGTCATTATCGAGTGTCGGGAGGGTACGACTAAAGCCGCATCCTACTCCCGTTACCAATCTGAGCCACCGGCGTCAGATCAGGCAGTTATTGTTCTTATCGTAAGGGACATCCGAGAGATAGAGAAAATAAAAGAAGTGGGGCTGATTCGTTTTGCTGCGATTGGATTTCCAGACTGATACGAGAATAAGGCAACATAGGCAAGTTTTGACTCAGACCCGGATGCCGGCAGGTCTGAGTCACCTTGATTTCAAAACTTCCAACATCTGAAAAAACATAAGCATCATCAGAACTCAAAGCATAAAACAAAACTAGGAAAGGGTTCGCACCAATACAGGTAGGAATAGCCACCAAAAGAAACAAATCTGTACCAAACAGAATGAAAATCCAGTCCACAGCAGAACAAGAAAAACCAAAATATGGTATCAAGCTGCATCAGTTCAAACAGAACAGAGAAATGAGACACGAAACAAGCTACGGACAAGGTATTAAAAAAGGTCTCAGCAGCATCAGTAAAAGCCATCAAACTTGGTTCAAGATCAAAACAGATAAATTATAATGTTAGCAGCAGCTCTAAGGTCGAACAAGTAAGAAAAGCCCATCAAACCAAATCAGAGCTAAAACTGCATCAAGCGATTAGTGTCTCAACACAAACTATCGCTCATCAGAAAAGTACACCAGCAACATCAACATCTGCAAAGCCATATCAAGAGGTTTCAGTATCAAACATCATAGAAAAAAAACAGACGTTTGCAAGCTAAGAATCATCAGCAGTTGGAACAATTCAAAGAGAATAAACGGTAAACCCCACGCGAAGATCCTCAGAAAGCAATCGCAGCATCATCGAAGAATACAAGCGTCGAGGGCTCAGATAAACATCATTGCCGTATGCCTTCCTCGGCCATCCCAACTCAACCCAAGTCGTAGCATCAACCCTCTCTGAAAGAAGAAGAGGAAAAGGATCTGAGCTGCATCAAAAAGCAAACCATATCAGAAATAGAGAGATGTCGATTTGATAATGAATCCCAAAACAGATCAAAGCGAATCAGTTCAGACTACTAAAATTGAATCAAATCGAAAACGCATCAGCATAGTCCAGATTGAATTCAAGTAGAACAAATGAACTAATCCAGATATCAATCAAATCAAATAAATTCAGAAGCAATCCAAATGATCAAACAAAGCCGAAGCTGGAAATGGAAAGTTTCAAGTCAAATGCATCAGGGAATATCTCCATTGGAACCAATCTGAATCAATGTGAGACAATCTGAATCAATCAGACAAGCCAATAAAGCAAGTCAGCCAAAAACGAATCAGTAGAGAGCAGTTAAACAAATTAACGAAATCCCAATCGTATCAGAAAGAACTCAATCTGAAAACCAAATGATCAAATCAAATCGAATCCCCATTTGCGTGTAACCTGAATCAATCAAACAAATCAGTTCAGTTTTGGAGATAGAAATCTTTGAACCGAATCAGAATATCAGCTAGGAATCGATTAAACCCTAAAAAAGGGGAAACAGAGTTCAATCCGCATCCAATCGCAATCAATATCTGAGGAAATCACAACAAAATCAAATAATATCAAATCGAATCTCAGAAGTATTGCAAATCCAAGGCCCAGAAGTTAGTTATAAAAGGGATGTACAACCTGATGAAAAGGGAGGAGCCGTGAAAGAGAGAAATCGCGTACGAACCCTAACTGGAGGGCCAAGAAAAATCACCGAACGAGAAACCCTAACGACCGCGACGTCAGAAGAAGAAGAAGTTTTCCACCAAAGTCATCACACGAAGGACCGCCGGCGCCGTTTAACCAAAACGACGAGCAATCAATCGCCTCAGCCTCAGAATCTCTTCATCATCGGCCGTTTTCGCTTTAAATGTAAGCCATGGGATGTTTTTCATCACAGATTTCATGTCTTGTTTCAGGAATAAGGAAGATCAGAGGGAATCGCGGCGAGAGGGAAGAAGAATGAAGTGTAAGCGGCGCTGCGAAGAACCAAAGGGTTCTGAAACCCTAAGTAACTTTGTGTTTACAATCACCTCGACCGGGTTGGGTCCGGAGGTAATGACCGGCCCAACCCTTTTACTTTTTTATTTTCCTTTTCTTTTTAATTAAATTATCAAATTGTAAAAAAAAAATATATTAGGTTGTTTTTTTATAGTAAAATTGAAATTTTTTTTTAAATATTAAAAATTAAAAAACACTTTTGTAAGTATCAAAAAACTTTTTTAAAAAACATTAAAATTAAAACACTTTAAAATATTAAAATTAAAACATTTTTTAATAATTAGAGCCAATATATTTTTTAAAGACCAAGAGAAAATATTTTTTTAAAGATTAAGATCTTCTTTTTTTTATTTATTTATTCATTATCAAGTAAAAAAATTTAAGCTTAGATTCATATTAAACTTCTCATAAAATAAAAAAAATGTCCCATAGCTTTCATGCTTCTGTGTTCATAATTGTGTTTACTAACCTAGTTCGTTCACTGTGCAGCTTACCATGTTGTTTCTTTATGTTCGCGTTCTTAAAATTGAATTGTATCATATTGTTGTAACTGTTCCTCCTCTGTAACCTTGCGAATCTTAACAATCGCATTTACGTTTCCGCGTTTAAATTTCTGCTGATGTATGATTTCTCACATGGTCATCACTATTATTTTGTCACATTGCACGCACCTCCGAAGGAATTAGGTCTAGCTTTTGGTCGCCGCGCCAATAGTCCTCAACTTCAAACCCTTTCACCTTGCAAACCCTAATTCTCCAAACGCCTCGCCGCAGGCAAGATTACAATTTTACCCCTAGCATTAGGTCAAAGAGCCGCCGCGCTCATTTTAGGGTTTCCCGCCGTGGAATCCCTAACCTAATTTAACCCTAATTACAACTTAACAATTCAACGTAGAGATTTGGAGTTTCTACACTCCGCGTAAGCGTGCCCTTAAGACATGTTTATTCCCCTTGAGACCTTGGCCACAGTCAAGAAGTTTCTAACCTCCCTTTTGAGGGGAACTACGATTACTCTGATTCCACTCCCGTAAGGATACGTAGGCACAGGATGCGATGTCTTGCCGAGTAAACTTAGAATTAACCCCTTAGGTTTATTTTCTCACTTTTAATCCTTTGTACATATACCTTAAGCAAATAAATAAAGCAAATAGTAAGCATTTGAACAAAAGGTTCCTGTAGAGTACTACAGAAGTTTAGGGTGCTAATACCTTCCCTAAATTTAACCAACCCCCGAACCCTAGATCTTTCCCCGCATTGTGTTTACGATGCAAAATAGGTTTTCCCTCTTTTGACCTTTTCCTTCGGATAAATCAAAGAGCGGTTGTGAATTGAATTGCGATTCAAACTCATTAATAGTTTGTGATCCTATTTCCACCGCAACAGAAAATGGCGACTTCACTGGGGACTCCTTTAACTTTTGAGGGTTATCCCTAACTTGTTCATATTTATTACTATCTGTGATATTATTCATTTGCATGTATATATTGGTGCTTTGATTGTGGGACTGTTTCTTGTGCTGTGAGATAGGTCCTACACCCGGATCTAGTGTACCTTAGGTAAATGGCAATGGACCAAGGAAACTGTACGACGTATATCGATACGGTTGATCTGGTGGCCATGGTTAGTGCGACTTCTTGGTTGGTGCTTATATTCCTTAAGTCAAGTTGAGGATAATATTGAGGCTGCCATATGTTGTCAATGCACTAACTGACCTTTAGAACCCTAGTTAACTCATCTTGGCCTTTAGAAAGTAGTGAGGTAACCGGCTTTGGTGCAGACTGAAGTTGGTTGACACTCGATACTACGCTCATTGAGATCTTAAACTTGGAGGCTTTTGGTTGGCAAGTAAGTTGCCTTCTGAACAACCACCCTTGTGAAGGATCAATGATATTGAGATCCCTTAGAACCTGGTTACTTTTGTAGGACAGGATGAACCATCTAACTTCAGGGGAGGGTACTTGCCTTTGAACCTCATGCAAGCCTTTTAACCTAGGACTTTGTGTGTTTTCATGCATTGCATCCATAAAGCATCTCATTGCATTGTATTTCATGGAGATCAAACATCATTTATGGATATCGCAGGATACCATAAATAAAAAAAATAAAATGAAAAAACAAGAAAAAGATTTCTTTGGTACCCCACGACATTCGTAAATGTTTTAAATTCCATGAAATCTTCATTTACATTCACATTTTAGCATCATTTACTTTTTTGCATTGCATGTGTCTCCCGATTTCTCACACTCGGTTCTCTCACCTTCCAGTTCCGTCACCCTGAGTTCTCGGCACCAATACAACACCAGAGCTCAAACTCGGAAAAGAATGGAGGATCAGGCAAAAGAGATTGATCGCCTTAGCAATGAACTTGAAGACCTTCGAGGGGGTATGGGGCGTATGATGGAATTGTTACATGTCATGAATGCTAAGATGGATACCCAGCCCACTGTTGTTTCTGAGATCACCGGCGTTACTGTGGACCCTCCACCAAGTGTGACCGTAGCAAGGGACCCACCTTATGGTCTTGCTCCCGGTTTTGTGCCTCCTCAAGCCACTGTTCCGATTAATCAACCTGTTCAGCAAGCCGTGCCCTTGTTTTCTGAAGTTACTAGGGGGGCTCCTATCTTTGCACCACCTGTTGTACACACTCGTGCGCAACCGTACTTCAATGAGACAGCTTTTGATGATCTTGATGAGAATGTTGAGGGTTATGAGAGACACGATAAGCTTCGTGAGGAAGTAAACACTATCGTCCAGAGATTGAAAAAGGTAGAGGGTGATCAAATTTTTGGGACTGCTGCAAGAGATGTTTGTTTGGTCTCAGGTTTGGTTATTCCCCCGAAGTTCAAAACTCCGAACTTCGATCGTTATGAAGGTGCCACCTGTCCTAAGAGTCATCTGATCATGTATTATCGCAAAATGGCTGCCCATGTTGAGAATGATAAACTGATGATTCATTGCTTCCAAGACAGTTTGAAGGGTGCTTCTTCCAAGTGGTATTTAACTTTGGACCAGTCCCGCGTTAAGAGCTTTCAAGATTTATCTGACGCTTTCATCAAACACTACAAGTACAATATGGATCTGGCTCCTGACAGAAGACAGTTGTTGAGTATGTCGCAGAAGAATTCTGAGTCATTCAAAGAGTATGCTCAAAGGTGGAGAGAGACTGCTTCGCAGGTAGAACCTCCTTTGACCGAGAAAGAGTTAGCTGATTGGTTTGTCGACACAGTCCGTCCAGAATTTTACGAGAGAATGGTGGGCAGTGTGACTTCAAACTTCTCCGACATCGTTGCTGTGGGTGTCAAGATTGAATTGGGTATGAAGAGTGGTAAAATGACTAATAATCATGGCGCTTCTAAGGATCAGCCGAAGAAACCTCCGTATAGCTCCCAGAAAAAGAAGGAGAGTGAGACTAATGCTATATCCTCTGGTAGACCAAGGGAACGTTTTTATCGACATCCGCAAGGTTATGCTCAACCTCAAGGGTACCCAGTCCAATATGCTCAACAACCCTATGTGGCAGCTATTACACCTTCTTTCAATCAACAGGTTCCCATGTATCAACCTATGCAACAACCTCCTGTTTATCCGCCTCCTGTCAGCTACCTACAGGCACCTAACGCTCCTGCTCCTCAACAGCCAAAGAGTCCGGCTCCTCGCCAGAATATGCCGAACAGAAGAACGTATAAACCTTGTCCGCCGATCCCGATGACTTTTACCGAGTTGTATCCCTCTTTGGTCAAGCAGGGTCTCATCACCACTCGGGCTTTGGGTCCGCCTCCTAATCCTCTACCCGCCAATTACAACGCCGCTGCTCACTGTTTATTTCATGAGGGTGCGCCTGGTCATGATCTGGAAAATTGTTATGCTCTCAAAAATATTGTCAGGGATTTATTGGAAAAGAAGATCTTGTCATTCGAAGATCCTCAGCCGAATGTTAAGAAGAACCCATTCCCTAACCATGAGAGTGTCAATGCCGTTAGTATTGATTCGGGGGATGGTTATGCCCTTGATGTTGAACAGATTAAGACTCCTCTTAAGATGTTCCATTCGAAATTGTTTGAAGCCGGTTTGGTAGATATTTCCCACGTTGCATGCGCAAGTTGTGAAGCCAGTACTAAGGGTTGTGTGTTGGTTCAGAATGATGTTCAGAGGTTAATTAATGAGGGTGTTTTACAAGTGACAAGCCAAGCCAAGAAGGATATAGTCGCTGTGGTTGAGCCTGTTTTCCATCAGCCTGAATCAAAGGGTAAGGTACAAGTGTTTAATCTATCAGGGGCAGGCTCCGCCAACCTCGTGTTCGATATACCGAGGTCGCATATCCCTGAAGCGAATCAGCCTAAGCCTATAGTTATTCGAAGACCGGGTCCGTTTCCTTTCAGCGATCCTAAAGCCGTGCCTTGGAAATATGACGTGACGGTGATTGACAAGGAGTCTGGGAAGACTATTCCAAATGAAGAGGTTAAGGGCACAGTGACCAATATCGCAGAGGTAAGCAGGATGACTCGCAGTGGTCGCGTGTATACTCCCTGTTCTAATGAGGATCCACCTAAGGAGATCACTAATATCCCAGTGCCTGCCAAAGACAAGGGTAAGGGAGCTGTTACGAATGATGAAGATGCCGAATTTTTGAGGATCATCAAGAAAAGTGACTATAAAGTTATTGATCAACTTCATCAGACTCCTTCCAAGATTTCGATTTTATCTCTGTTGATGAATTCACCCGCTCATAGGATGGCCTTGCAGAAGGTTTTGACTCAAGCACATGTGGATCAAGATATTAGTACCAGTCGATTCAATAGTGTGATTGCCAATTTGACTGCCTGTAACACTCTCAGTTTCAGCAATGAAGAGTTACCGAAGGAGGGTCCAAACCATAATCGTGCTTTACATATATCGGTAAAATGTCAAGAGGACAATTTAGCGAGAGTGATAGTGGACACCGGTTCTTCTCTGAATGTTCTACCCAAGAGGGTTCTTGATAGGTTGACTTGTAAAGAGACCGTGTTGAAACCCACTCCTTTGGTTGTCAAGGCTTTCGATGGCTCTCGCCGGTCGGTAATGGGGGAGGTTGAGCTTCCTATTCTGATTGGTCCGCAAATTTTTAATATCACGTTTCAAGTCATGGACATTAATCCCAACTACAGTTGTTTACTCGGAAGGCCGTGGATTCATGCCGCTGGGGCGGTGACCTCAACGTTACATCAAAGGATGAAGTTCGTGATCGAGGGAAAATTGGTTATTATACACGGTGAGGAAGATCTGATGGTCAGTAACCTGTCTTCTTTCCGTTACATCGAGGCCGATGAAAATGCTTTAGACATCTCCTTTCAAGCACTTGAGATCGCCAATGCTGTTCTGCTGGAAGTCGAAGAGACAGTGGGTCAGGGTAATCCATCTTTTGCATCTCTGAAGAGTACCAAATCAACAATTGACAGGGGCATTCCTGAAGGTTGGGGAGAGGTAATTGATGTCAAGACCAAGACTGATCGCTCTGGGTTGGGTTACAAACCAACTCAGAATGGAGCTGCCACCACTGTCGAAGGGCGTCCGAAGGTTATCCAAGAAGTATTTGTCAGCGGAGGTTTCCAAATCAATGCCATCAGCAACTGTGAAAAAAATGAAGAGCTGAGCAACCTGGTGTTTAAGGGTGATGCAGTTTTGAACAACTGGGAGGCCGTAGAGATCCCTGTTATTTTTCCCTTGTCAAAGTAATTGTTTTTTAAAGTTTCATTTACATTTTCAAATAAAAATCTGTAGCTCTGCCCAAGGCTATAGGGTTGTTTTGTCGGGCCACCTTTCATTTCTAAAAAGATATTAATAAAAGCATTTTGTTCAATTCCACTTTAGTTCATCTGCGTTTTTCGTTTTCACCTTTAAAAATGAAATTGGCAACCTTTCTTCCAAAAAAATAATAAAAAAAACAGCATTTCATTCTTGCATATCTTCGGGCATTTTAATTAAGTAAGCCTTCCATCATGCAGAGATATCGTAAACCTTGTTGGATCCAATGACTTTACTGACACTCCTGACTGGGATGCACCCATCAATCAAGCTGAGGACGAGGGTGAAGAAGATTTTGAAGTACCCGCGGAACTGACAAGATTGATTGAGTACGAGTACGCAGAGCTTCAACCGCATAAAGAGCAGGTGGACCTAATTAACCTCGGTACAGAGGAGAGCAGGAAAGAGGTCAAGATTGGTGCAATGCTTGGGACGGAGATTAGGCCGAGGTTGATTGAGTTGTTAAAAGAGTATATTGATGTGTTTGCATGGTCGTACCAAGATATGCCGGGCCTAGACACGGACATTGTTGTTCACAAGTTGCCGCTTAAGCCAGATTGTCCGCCTATCAAGCAAAAGCTTCGAAGAACGAGACCCGACATGGCTTTGAAGATTCGAGATGAGGTTAAAAAGCAGTTGGATGCAGGTTTCTTGGCAGTCGCAAAATATCCAGATTGGGTTGCCAACATTGTGCCAGTGCCCAAGAAGGACGGTAAAGTTAGGATGTGTGTAGACTACAGGGATCTGAACAAAGCAAGTCCAAAAGACGACTTCCCACTGCCACATATTGACACGCTGGTAGATAATATAGCCAGTTTTGCGTTGTTTTCATTTATGGATGGTTTCTCTGGTTATAATCAGATCAAGATGGATCCAGATGATCGAGAGAAGACTACCTTCATTACTCCTTGGGGAACCTTCTGCTACAAAGTCATGCCCTTCGGTTTAAAGAATGCAGGGCCAACTTACCAACGTGCTATGACCACTCTTTTTCATGATATGATGCACAAAGAAATTGAGGTGTATGTGGACGATAGGATAGCCAAATCTCAGAGTGAAGAGGAGCATTTAGACCATTTGGTAAAGCTGTTTGAACGACTCAGGAAATATCAGTTGAAATTGAATCCTGCAAAATGTACCTTCGGTGTCAGATCTGGAAAGCTGCTTGGTTTCATTGTTAGCCAGCGAGGGATTGAGGTGGATCCTGACAAAGTCCGGGCCATTCAAGATATGCCAGCTCCGCGAACCGAGACGCAAGTTAGAGGTTTTCTGGGACGTCTGAATTATATTTCCAGGTTTATCTTTAATATGACCGCTACTTGTGAACCGATATTCAAGTTGCTTTGCAAGGGGCAGACAGTTGAGTGGAATCCTGATTGTCAGAAAGCGTTCGAGAGGATTAAGGGTTATTTGCAAGATCCCCCTATTCTGATTCCTCCCGTACCTGGAAGACCGTTGTTTATGTACCTTACTGTTCTCGAGAAGTCTATGGGCTGTGTGCTTGGACAACATGATGAGACTGGGAAAAAGGAACATGCAATTTATTACCTGAGCAAGAAGTTTACCGATTGCGAAAACAGATACTCACCATTAGAGAAAACTTGTTGTGCATTGGCATGGGCCGCTAAGCGCCTTCGGCAGTATATGGTCTGTCATACCACGTTATTGATTTCTAAAATGGATCCGATCAAGTATATTTTTGAAAAACCTGCTCAAACCGGGAGGCTAGCCCGTTGGCACATGTTGTTATCCGAATATGACATCCAGTATGTACCCCAGAAGGCGATTAAGGGTAGTATTTTATCTGATTATCTTGCAGACCAGCCAGTTGAAGATTATGAACCTCTTAAGCTCGATTTTCCTGATGAGGATATTTTGTTGATTAAAAGAGATTGTGAAGAGCCAGATCCGAGCGAAGGTCCAGAACCAGGTCTTTGGTGGAAGATGATGTTTGATGGTTCCTCAAATTTCAATGGGCATGGTATAGGCGCCGTTTTGATGAACCCAAAGGGTGGATTTACCCCATTTACAGCAAGATTGGACTTTGAGTGCACTAACAACGTCGCAGAATATGAAGCGTGTATCCTCGGCCTCGAAGCGGCGATTCACCTCCGAATCAAACTTCTTAAAGTAAGTGGTGACTCAGCCTTGGTTATCTACCAAGTACAGGGCAAATGGGAAACGAAGAATGAGAAGCTGATCCCTTATAAGGACTACATTATTGAGCTGATCAAGTATTTCGACGAGATAGAGTTCGAGCATGTTCCTAGATCCGAGAATCACGTAGCCGATGCTTTAGCCATGTTAGCATCCATGTGGAAAGTTAAGTTCGTTAATGAAGCACCTCTTATCCATATTGAGCGCAAGGTTGAGCCCGCTTATTGTCAGTTGGTCGAAGAAGTTGAGGTGGATGAAAAGCCTTGGTTTCGCGATATCAAGAACTATCTCGTCAAGCAGGAGTATCCCGATGGCGCTAATGGGCTGGACAAAAAGACATTGAGAAGATTGGCGTCCAAATTCTTTATCAGTAATGGTGTGTTGTACAAGAGAAATCACGACATGGTCCTGCTCAGATGTGTTGATAAACAGGAAGCGGACATGTTACTGCAGGAAATTCATGAGGGGACCTTTGGAACCCATGCCAATGGTTATGCTATGTCCAAGAAGATGTTAAGGGCTGGGTATTATTGGTTAACCATGGAAGCTGACTGCATCCAATACGCTAGAAAATGCCATAAGTGCCAAATTTATGCTGATAAAATGCATGTACCTCCGTCACCGTTGAATGTTTTGTCTTCACCATGGCCGTTCTCTATGTGGGGCATTGACATGATTGGGGCAATTGAGCCGAAAGCTTCTAATGGACATCGTTTTATCCTCGTTGCTATAGATTATTTCACCAAGTGGGTAGAGGCTGCCTCCTACGCCAACGTGACCAAACAAGTGGTTGCCCGCTTCATCAGGAAAGAGATTATCTGCCGTTATGGAGTCCCAAGCCGGATAATAACTGACAATGGCACCAATCTGAATAATAAGACTATGAAAGAGTTGTGTGATAACTTCAAGATCACTCACCACAATTCTTCTCCGTACCGTCCTAAGATGAATGGGGCCGTTGAAGCTGCGAATAAGAATATCAAGAAGATCCTGCAAAAGATGGTTGTGACTTACAAAGATTGGCATGAGATGTTACCGTTTGCTTTGCATGGATACAGAACATCAGTAAGAACTCCGACAGGGGCAACACCTTTCTCATTGGTGTATGGAATGGACGCCGTGCTCCCCGTCGAAGTAGAGATACCTTCTCTAAGAGTGTTAATGGAGGCTGAACTTGAGGAAGCTGAGTGGGTTCAAGACAGATTGGATCAGTTGAATCTCATTGACGAGAAGCGTTTGACAGCCATGTGCCATGGGCAATTATATCAGAAACGGATGAAAAGAGCGTTTGATAAGAAGATTCGTATCCGTGAGTTCCGTCAAGGAGAGCTCGTACTCAAAAAGATCTTGCCAGTACACAAAGATATGCGCGGAAAGTGGATGCCCAATTATGAAGGCCCATTCGTTGTAAAGACTGTCTTCTCCGGAGGGTCTCTAATACTTACGACAATGGACGGTGAAGAACTAGCACATCCCGTGAATTCTGATGCAGTCCGAAAATATTATGCCTAAAAACCCGCTAAGTCGAAAACCTGCAAAAGGCGACTTAGGCAAAAGGAAGGGTTGAAAAAAAATAATAATAATAATAAAAAGCTCGCTAAGTTGAAAACCCGAAAGGGCGGCTTAGGCAAAAAAGAGCGTCCCGGTGGATTGAAAACCCGAAAGGGCGGTCCAGGCAAAAGTTAGGGACAAAGGCATTTCATTGCATCAGAAGACACTGATTATCTCATAAGAGCCATGTTTCAGTTTCTTTCATCCTTGCCCAAAGCAGGATTCTGGATTAGTCTTAGTTAT
Source organism: Lathyrus sativus (assembly GCA_963859935.3). Classification (NCBI taxonomy): domain Eukaryota; kingdom Viridiplantae; phylum Streptophyta; class Magnoliopsida; order Fabales; family Fabaceae; genus Lathyrus; species Lathyrus sativus. The sequence continues at coordinate 113,381,307 of OZ012736.1, read as the reverse complement.
TAGTGTCAGTAGGTGTTATTGGATTCGATGTAACCTTTCCCATGTTGCCAATTTCAAAATGTAATCATCTGTGGAGCTATGCCTTCAGCAAGCAGCCACCCTTTAATAAAAGATACCATCTCGTTACTTACATTCCTTGGTGCATTGCTCTTTATTTTCTATTGTTATGCAAAATGCGTTTATTCTTAAAATTTGAAAATGAAAGGTGCATTGTAGATTTTTCAAAACTGTTTTTCAAAAAACAAACAAATTTGAAATGTAATAAATTACTTTGACTAGCGGAAATTCCGACAGGATCTCTTCATTCCCCGGAAATATCATTATTGCAGAAACACTTTCAAACCATTGCCCAGTGATAGTCCCCAGAGAGACTATAAGCTGACAACTTTTTTTCTTGGGAAACTCAAAAATGTTCCTCAGGTTTTCTTCTCCCCAGGTGAAGACATGGTACTATGCACCCAAGCAGATTACCTTCTCCCCAGAGAATTCAGAACTTTAAAACCAGATCCGGTTCTACCATTGATCTTTCTTACCCATGATTGACGTATTGGTTGCAGAGAACGCAGGGTATTTCCGTCGAGATGTTTATTTCATCTCTCGTCCCGTCTCTAGTCTGTTTCGTCAGTATACGCAAGGGCATAAGCATCACATGCCTATTTCATTTCATATTCATTACATACTCATTACATACTCATTTCATAACATCTTGCATACATAGACATTAACGTACATTCACATTAACATATGCGTTAGCATTCACAGGTTCATTATGTTTCACCATCATTGGTTGTTACCGCCGAGTAACTGGGTTCGTCCATTCTCTCCAAATAGATTGTCAGCCCTAAGCATAAAATACATATGCGTTTCTAGTTTCCCCACAGAGCTCGATCCTCGTGGAGGACGGTTATTTCAGCTATCTTTCCTCGCCAGGAGTAGATACTTACCCTTCGAGATCATTCCCTCGATGGAGTTTTGATTACCAGTTTTCTTTCTAGCTCGATCCTAGATTGAATCTCAGTCTTGTCGGTCGTCAATCCCAACCGGACGTGCATTTATTTTGCACTAACTTTCAAGAAAATCAACTACAATCCTTTACAGATACACGCCAGTTCACGCCTGGAAAATATATCAGTACAACACTTTACAATCCTACATGTTACAACCCTTTACACTTTACATTTTACAGCATCGGTACGACATTCCTCACCTAAGAAGTCGATCATATCCCCGTTGTGCCCCGCAGCAAATGGCCATCTCCATGGAGCAGTTGGGCTTCCATTTCCCTGCTATCTTCAGTCATCCAGTTTCATATTCAGGAGAGCACGATTCTGAAATATGAGTATCTTCAGTCATTCAGTTTCATATTCAGGAGAGCACGATTCTGAAATATGAGTATCTTCAGTCATTCAGTTTCATATTCAGGAGAGCACGATTCTGAAATATGAGTATCTTCAGTCATTCAGTTTCATATTCAGGAGAGCACGATTCTGAAATATGAGTATCTTCAGTCATTCAGTTTCATATTCAGGAGAGCACGATTCTGAAGTATGAGTAAATTCAGTCAGCCAGTTTCATTCTGAAAGTATGAGGAAATTCAGTTTACCTTTCTTTTTTTCGAGAAAACATTGATCCTTCAGTAAAAGAGGAATCAAAATCGTATTCCAGGCGCCGACCTTAGAATGCGAGAAGACTTATTCATCAGATAAGCAGCAGCCTCTTCATTTGAGTGCTTATCCGTTTTGGCATGTAAGTCCCTTCCAACGATGAGTGACAATTCTCCCGCGAGAAGCTTATCAGGGCAGTTCCCATCAAAGTCCATTTATTTTGGCATACAGCCGGTCTTTACCCGGCATATTTGTTACGGAGTTCCGAAAAGTCTGTTTGATCTTGTCACGAGAGACATGTTACAAAGGCTTGGATGTTATTCTTTGCTCAATGCTCCAGCATTCTGTAATCGATCTTACAATCGTACGTGATCCAGTTTTATTTTTAGATTCCCCAGTGGAGGCCGTCTCACAGGTACCAACTCCATTCGAGGATCTCGTTCCTTTTCTAAAAAGTGACAATTGGTCATTCGCACCAGTGGACTATCATTTTTTTATAATTCCCCAGTGATGTACTGTGTCTCAGCGCGTCATTTTCCCTAGTGTCGTCATGATCGTCAGCATTGTCGCATTCATTATTCCAGCATACGCAGCATATTATAGTCATGGCATCATCTGCATTAAGTCGTTCCGGTTTTTGTCCGTAGCATTGCATATCGTCGCATATAAGGGCAAAATTTTCGGTTATCTATATTTAAATCTCTCCACCACGATTCCTCGAGTCTCTGCCACTCAAATCGTCCGGTGTAGCTATTTAAATAGGGGCAACTGTAATACCCCAAATTTTACCCTTACATTTAGTCAGGCATTTCGCATATCATCTTCTATGAACATTTGCTAACCACTAACAAGTCATGGAGGTGTCTGTTTTGCAGATTTGGTCCCAGGGGTATTTTGGTCATTTTACACAAGTTCTACCAATTCTCTGAAAACGGGCTGTTTTTACGTTCTGAGGCATTTATTTGCCAATTAGGTCAAGGTGCCGGTATGTTTTGTCAGAAATATGATTGGATTCGGGATCGCGTCTTATATGATGTGGAAACATTTCTAAAGCAGTTTTGTTTTCTCTTAATAAGATGAAGTTGGTTTGAAAAAGAAGTGGGCACTGTTATGGTTATTTTGAGAAGTGATGTGATCAACGAGGTTTTTAATGTGAATTTGTTTGGATATAATCATATGGCGGGATATCATTTATAAAAGGCCAAGGAGAGGTTAAGTTTTAATAGCTGTGAAGTTTTTATTCATGAATATTCATAAACTACAAATCAAAGTTGAATTTAAATTTAAATTCATAATTGAGAAAAAATAAATGAATATTTAATGGATTTTATTTCATAAACATCTAGAATTACAAGATGAAATGGAAGTAATTTTTTGGATTTTATTCATGATGATCTTTCATTTACAAAAGGATTATACATTCACAATGGGTATCTACTCTAGGTCCTAAAGTCCTAAAAAGAGAAAAAACTACAAGTTCCTTCATTGGTCCTCCCTTGAGTTCTTCACGCAACTCTTGATCACCTGCACATCAAAGCAAAAACAAACCACAGGAAAAGAGGTTAGAAGATTGTTTGACACTCTCAGAACATTGTCATCATCGAGTGTCGGGAGGGTACGACTAAAGCCGCATCCTACTCCCGTTACCAATCTGAGCCACCGGCGTCAGATCAGGCAGTTATTGTTCTTATCGTAAGGGACATCCGAGAGATAGAGAAAATAAAAGAAGTGGGGCTGATTCGTTTTGCCGCGATTGGATTTCCAGACTGATACGAGAATAAGGCAACATAGGCAAGTTTTGACTCAGACCCGGATGCCGGCAGGTCTGAGTCACCTTGATTTCAAAACTTCCAACATCTGAAAAAACATAAGCATCATCAGAACTCAAAGCATAAAACAAAACTAGGAAAGGGTTCGCACCAATACAGGTAGGAATAGCCACCAAAAGAAACAAATCTGTACCAAACAGAATGAAAATCCAGTCCACAGCAGAACAAGAAAAACCAAAATATGGTATCAAGCTGCATCAGTTCAAACAGAACAGAGAAATGAGACACGAAACAAGCTACGGGCAAGGTATTAAAAAAGGTCTCAGCAGCATCAGTAAAAGCCATCAAACTTGGTTCAAGATCAAAACAGATAAATTATAATGTTAGCAGCAGCTCTAAGGTCGAACAAGTAAGAAAAGCCCATCAAACCAAATCAGAGCTAAAACTGCATCAAGCGATTAGTGTCTCAACACAAACTATCGCTCATCAGAAAAGTACACCAGCAACATCAACATCTGCAAAGCCATATCAAGAGGTTTCAGTATCAAACATCATAGAAAAAAAACAGACGTTTGCAAGCTAAGAATCATCAGCAGTTGGAACAATTCAAAGAGAATAAACGGTAAACCCCACGCGAAGATCCTCAGAAAGCAATCGCAGCATCATCGAAGAATACAAGCGTCGAGGGCTCAGATAAACATCATTGCCGTATGCCTTCCTCGGCCATCCCAACTCAACCCAAGTCGTAGCATCAACCCTCTCTGAAAGAAGAAGAGGAAAAGGATCTGAGCTGCATCAAAAAGCAAACCATATCAGAAATAGAGAGATGTCGATTTGATAATGAATCCCAAAACAGATCAAAGCGAATCAGTTCAGACTACTAAAATTGAATCAAATCGAAAACGCATCAGCATAGTCCAGATTGAATTCAAGTAGAACAAATGAACTAATCCAGATATCAATCAAATCAAATAAATTCAGAAGCAATCCAAATGATCAAACAAAGCCGAAGCTGGAAATGGAAAGTTTCAAGTCAAATGCATCAGGGAATATCTCCATTGGAACCAATCTGAATCAATGTGAGACAATCTGAATCAATCAGACAAGCCAATAAAGCAAGTCAGCCAAAAACGAATCAGTAGAGAGCAGTTAAACAAATTAACGAAATCCCAATCGTATCAGAAAGAACTCAATCTGAAAACCAAATGATCAAATCAAATCGAATCCCCATTTGCGTGTAACCTGAATCAATCAAACAAATCAGTTCAGTTTTGGAGATAGAAATCTTTGAACCGAATCAGAATATCAGCTAGGAATCGATTAAACCCTAAAAAAGGGGAAACAGAGTTCAATCCGCATCCAATCGCAATCAATATCTGAGGAAATCACAACAAAATCAAATAATATCAAATCGAATCTCAGAAGTATTGCAAATCCAAGGCCCAGAAGTTAGTTATAAAAGGGATGTACAACCTGATGAAAAGGGAGGAGCCGTGAAAGAGAGAAATCGCGTACGAACCCTAACTGGAGGGCCAAGAAAAATCACCGAACGAGAAACCCTAACGACCGCGACGTCAGAAGAAGAAGAAGTTTTCCACCAAAGTCATCACACGAAGGACCGCCGGCGCCGTTTAACCAAAACGACGAGCAATCAATCGCCTCAGCCTCAGAATCTCTTCATCATCGGCCGTTTTCGCTTTAAATGTAAGCCATGGGATGTTTTTCATCACAGATTTCATGTCTTGTTTCAGGAATAAGGAAGATCAGAGGGAATCGCGGCGAGAGGGAAGAAGAATGAAGTGTAAGCGGCGCTGCGAAGAACCAAAGGGTTCTGAAACCCTAAGTAACTTTGTGTTTACAATCACCTCGACCGGGTTGGGTCCGGAGGTAATGACCGGCCCAACCCTTTTACTTTTTTATTTTCCTTTTCTTTTTAATTAAATTATCAAATTGTAAAAAAAAAATATATTAGGTTGTTTTTTTATAGTAAAATTGAAATTTTTTTTTAAATATTAAAAATTAAAAAACACTTTTGTAAGTATCAAAAAACTTTTTTAAAAAACATTAAAATTAAAACACTTTAAAATATTAAAATTAAAACATTTTTTAATAATTAGAGCCAATATATTTTTTAAAGACCAAGAGAAAATATTTTTTTAAAGATTAAGATCTTCTTTTTTTTATTTATTTATTCATTATCAAGTAAAAAAATTTAAGCTTAGATTCATATTAAACTTCTCATAAAATAAAAAAAATGTCCCATAGCTTTCATGCTTCTGTGTTCATAATTGTGTTTACTAACCTAGTTCGTTCACTGTGCAGCTTACCATGTTGTTTCTTTATGTTCGCGTTCTTAAAATTGAATTGTATCATATTGTTGTAACTGTTCCTCCTCTGTAACCTTGCGAATCTTAACAATCGCATTTACGTTTCCGCGTTTAAATTTCTGCTGATGTATGATTTCTCACATGGTCATCACTATTATTTTGTCACATTGCACGCACCTCCGAAGGAATTAGGTCTAGCTTTTGGTCGCCGCGCCAATAGTCCTCAACTTCAAACCCTTTCACCTTGCAAACCCTAATTCTCCAAACGCCTCGCCGCAGGCAAGATTACAATTTTACCCCTAGCATTAGGTCAAAGAGCCGCCGCGCTCATTTTAGGGTTTCCCGCCGTGGAATCCCTAACCTAATTTAACCCTAATTACAACTTAACAATTCAACGTAGAGATTTGGAGTTTCTACACTCCGCGTAAGCGTGCCCTTAAGACATGTTTATTCCCCTTGAGACCTTGGCCACAGTCAAGAAGTTTCTAACCTCCCTTTTGAGGGGAACTACGATTACTCTGATTCCACTCCCATAAGGATACGTAGGCACAGGATGCGATGTCTTGCCGAGTAAACTTAGAATTAACCCCTTAGGTTTATTTTCTCACTTTTAATCCTTTGTACATATACCTTAAGCAAATAAATAAAGCAAATAGTAAGCATTTGAACAAAAGGTTCCTGTAGAGTACTACAGAAGTTTAGGGTGCTAATACCTTCCCTAAATTTAACCAACCCCCGAACCCTAGATCTTTCCCCGCATTGTGTTTACGATGCAAAATAGGTTTTCCCTCTTTTGACCTTTTCCTTCGGATAAATCAAAGAGCGGTTGTGAATTGAATTGCGATTCAAACTCATTAATAGTTTGTGATCCTATTTCCACCGCAACACTCGCCTAGCGAGTTCCTAGCGAACACTCGCTACTTGTTCGCCTAGCGAACAAGCTTGCGAAGGCAAACAGAAGTTACTGTGAGGCTTCACTACCTACTCGTTGGGGCTTCGCTACAGCGAACCCCTCGCTACCTCGCTCGCTACCAGCGAAGAGGGTCATTTCCATTCTGCCCAAGTCTGGGACCGTTCGCTACTAGCTCGCTACAGGGAACACTCATGACCTGCTCGCCTAGAGAAGGTGCTAGCGAGCGTCTGCGATGTTCAAAACCCCAACTATCCAAAATCATATAAGCCCATAAAATCAGCTGATTCAATTCCAACAAGTTCCAGTAGTCTTAGCCTAACATTCCCTGACTAAAGTACGCCATTTATTCTAGATTCTAACAGTTAAAACTTTGATTCTACTGATTAAACCAACTTCTTCCCTAAAATGGAAAATGAGTAAAAACTCTCCAACAATCCAAAACAATCCAACAAACACATACATAATCATACACATTGAGAAAATAATAATATTTCACACCCTTACCTGATTGAATCGATTCCTAGATGCTTGATCTTGAGCTATCCAAGCTTTTCCTCTATTTTCTCCTCTTCTCTCTTTCTTTCTCTTCCTTTCTCTTCTTTCTATTTTCTATTATGCCCAAGTCTGGGACCATTCGCTACTAGCTCTCTACCAGCTCGCTACAGCGAACACTCGCGACCTGCTCGCCTAGCGAAGGTGCTAGCGAGCGTCTGTGATGTTCAAAACCCCAACTGTCTAAAATCACATAAGTCCAGAAAATCAACTGATTTAATTCCAACAAGTTCCAGTAGTCTTAGCCTAACATTCCCCGACTAAACTACACCATTTATTCCAGATTCTAACCGTTAAAACTTCGATTCTACCGATTAAACCAACTTCTGCCCTAAAATGGAAAATGAGTAAAAACTCTCCAACAATCCAAAACAATCCAACAAACACATACATAATCATACACATTGAGAAAATAATAAGATTTCACACCCTTACCTGATTAAATCGATTCCTAGATGCTTGATCTTGAGCTATCCAAGCTTTTCCTCTATTTTCTCCTCTTCTCTCTTTCTTTCTCTTCTTTCTATTTTCTATCTCTTTCTTTTCTCTCCTCTTTTCACTTATATTCCTTTCTATTCTATTCTTCCATTATTCTTTCCCCCAAAATATCACATAACTCCTTTCTCACAAAAATGTCCAACTTAACATTAATTAGGAATATCTCAAATACTCTCCAACTTAATTTCCCAAAACTCCCCAAATGACAAATATCACAATATGCACACATATCATGTTAAGACATAAATTCCACAATTAAAATAATAATCATCCAATTAATCAAAAGACTTAACAAAAATGGGGAAATCCGAATCGGGGCGTTACATTACCCATTTTCAAAAAGCTGGATATTGGAAAAGTGAGCGATACAGGAACAAGCTTGAAGTTTGCCGACCACACAACTAAGATGGCATATGGGCTAGCAGAGGATGTACTGGTGACAATCGATAAATTCACCTTCCCAGTTGAATTTCAAATCATGGATATTCCAAAAGATGAAGAGACTTCGATCATACTTGGCCAACCGTTCTTGCTTACTAGTCGGTGTAGTATTGATGTGGAGACAGGTACGCTCACCTTGAAATCTTTTGATGATAAAATAACTTTAAAGGTTGTGGAGGTTAAGAAGAAAGGTAAGGAGAAAGATGTTAAACCTTCAGTTGGGAAGATCAACACAACTAAGAAGGGAGAACGATCAAAACCACTTTAAGTTGCACATATCTCTGAACCTAACAAAAATTATATGGTGAATAAGTCAAGCAATAAAGTTTAAAGGCTAAAGTACCCCCCCCCCCCATAACAATGGGGAGTCGACCATTGAGCCATGCGACGTTAAACGAAGTGCTGCGTGGGAGGCAACCCACGGATTTTAATAATTTTTGTTTTCCTTTTTGTGGTTATTGTTTTTGCAGGAATAAAAGAGAGTTTGCAAGGGAAAACGTGGAAGCAGCAAAGAGGTGCTGCATTACATGTCGACCCCTCTGTGAGTTCACCTCTTCTTCTCTTGTTCTTGAACATTGAGACAATGTTTAGTTCAAGTTTGGGGGAAGCTTTTACCGTTTTGAATTGTCAATTTAAACACCTTTTTATTTTAGGTTCGGTAGAAATCACGTCGAATTCGCCCCTACGAAGACCGTAAAAAAAATTTCTTGTGATTGGTATGTGCGTAAGGTAGTCAAGAAAGTATTTAGAGTTCAAGTGAATAGGTGTTTGAACTAAGGAACTTAGGAAAGTTTGGAAATTGAGGTATAAATTGAACACCCTAGGTTCCCCGGAGTAAGGAAACGAGTCCAATGTGTAGATTTGTGCCATAGTACTTGGATTTGAGAAGTATTCCCCGATTAGTTCATTGTGATAGTCCAGCATGATTAAAAGAATGAGTATGAGAATGACTTGTGGCACCAACAAAGAGTTGAATAATGACGGTAAAGACAACCTGTCCTTCAAAGTTGGGTAACCCTCACCCGGTTATTTAGCCTAACGGAGGTTGAATCTCTATAGTCGTCCCAAAGAGGACTTATAAACGCCTGTAAGCGAGAAAAAAAAAGAATAAAGGTGCCAGGGAAAAAGTCTCGAGAAAAAATTGTACATGCCTTAATCGGATTATCCGAATGAAAGGGGTAGAAAATCAAAGAAAAGACTTAAGCCCAAAGCATAATTGGAGAGTTGACCGAAAGAGGGATTTAGGTCCGTGATTTTACTACGGTGTGTGTTTAAGGAATGTCTTCGTTAACGGATGAGTACCGAGAGAGCTGGTTTGAGCCGATCAGAACTAAGACTCGCGTATGTGTATCGGCACGCTTTACATCCTGAGCCCTTCACTTAATGTGCTGTCTGATTTGAAAGTTTTTATCTAAGCTTTTTGCTTGAGGACAAGCAATAGTTTAAGTTTATGGGAGTTTGATCAGGGGTTTTTGCACGTTATTTTACTGTTTGTTTCAGTTAATCAATTGTTATATCTTATCGCATTTTATTTGTTTTTATTACATTTTACGCGTCGATTTAGTATTTTCACTATTTCTAGGTTCAGGTAAACAATAAAGAAGAAGCAGAGGGAAAACCGGGGAAAATGGCAAGATTTCAGAATAGTTTTGAGGTGAACCAGCAGCCTAACACGGGTGCCTGTGTCCTGTGACACGGCCCGTGTCAGGGCCCCGGAAGAGGAAAATTGTCATCCACGAATCAGCAGCCTGACACGGGTGCCTGTGTCCTGTGCACGGCCCGTGTCATGGCTACTGAAAGTAAAATGTGCTATTTTGTGTTTTTTTTTTGCTGATTGTGCTATCTCGGAGGGTAGTTTAGGCATCTCGCATTGTAATTTGAATTTTGGTATATTAGAATGATCGTGAATTGAGAATGGGACTTTTCGGGACAGAAAATAATTTCACGAGAAAGATTGGAGCGATCAAGGATTTGGGAAACTGAAGGTCCTCATGAGCGGAAGCGATTGAAGATCAAGGCAACCAAGTATCTTGTAATGTTTAGTCTTATTGTTGATTTTATCTGTATTATCTCCTTTCATCATTTTAGTCCAATTGTTCCTCGAGATCACGAAATCCTTTCTCAATTGCTAAAATTCTAGGATCGTCCGCCTTCATCTCAGTATGGGGATTCTGAGGATCTGGTATACACCGTAGAGACTGGGAATTTTCTTCATCAACATGATCAACCAGGTTATCTTGCATAGTCTGAAATTGTGTAGGAACATCCACATGTTGAACATTTTCATCATAGGGAAAATCAAATATCGGATTAGTCACCACTCTGAAACCAGTCATGGGATCCATATCTTTTGTTCTCTTTACTATCCCTTAGTAATACTTCGAACTTGGTCAAGATGTCAGCTGACGAGACAAAGACAAGAGGCCAGATGAGCCACAGTAGAGAAGAGACACATGCACATGCAAATGCTAAATGAAGGATGCTAATGCAGAGTATAGAATGTAGATGAACGGTTTCATGAGACTCAAGTATTTATAAATGTCGCAGAATACCAAAGAAAACTCTTTTATTATTTTTTTATAATGAATTACAAATAAATATTCTTAAAAGAGTCCTGAAGAAGTCTTGTGTTGCTTCTTGATCTGCTCCTCCAACTGGACCTTCTCGAATATAAGCTTGTCCATGATCAAATTCCAAAGAGTAGTCTGATAGAGGAAAATAAATCCTCTCGCTCTTTTCTTTTCTTGTCAGAAAATAAGGAAGAAACCCATTATCCGCCTGGATCTTTGATAATGATGAAAGTCTCTTTTATTTGTCTTTGAATTTTCTTGATCTTCAATCAGAGTTTCTAACTTCCTTAGGTCATCCAAGTTAAGACTCTTAAAATAATATTCCAAAGTATTTTCTATTGTACTCCATATTGGTTTTATAATGTTTACAAATAAACTCGGAATTCCATGAAACCAATGCAATATGATGCTTTATGGATGCAGAGAAGCACAAACACAGGCAAGCATACAAAGATAAACAGACAGGAAACTTAGGTTTGCAAGCATGGAGGTAAAGGGTATACCCATCCCTAAAGGGTGTGGACTAAAGGTTAATTGTACCTACAAAACAAGGGTTCTAAGAGGTGCACAAAATCATTAGCCCATCTTTCAGATATTATCAATTTCCCAAATACTCGGTAGTTAACAATATCCTCAAGGGAACCTCTTTTGAGTGTAGCATCGCGTATCAACTATTTTGGGAATACTTCCTCATAGCCATCGCACTACGTCCTAAGAAAGGCCAAGTGGGGTTAAAGGTAACAAAAGGTTCCCAGTATCACAGGCTCCTAGGTCGAAAAGTAGTAAGTGTTTTCACGAATACTCGTTCAACAATACCATTTTTAAGAGGGCCTCAACGGAGCGGTGATTCTCAAGTTAGCTTGGTCGGGAATCACTCCCTATAAGCCTTCTCAAATATATCACCTTCCTATCATAAGTACACTCAAGTCTGGGTGTAGGACATTCCTCACTACACAAGGATATCAACCTAAAGCATAAACAAATAAGCACATATACAAATAAGCAGATATAAAAATAAACACAAAAATAAAACAAGTTAGGGGGAACCCTCAAAAGAAGATCCCCAGTGAAGTCGACATTTCTGTCGCGGTGAGAATTGGATATCAAATTATTGGATTAACTTGAATCTTAATTCATTGTTCATCGTCGGTCTTTAATTTGTCCAAAGGAAGGGAAAAATATCGAATTACCCACAAGCTGCAATGCAAATGCAAAGCTAGAGAATCTAAGGTTCGGGGGTTGGTTATACCTAGGGAAGGTGCTAGCATCCTAAGCGTCTGTAGTACTCTACAGGAACCTCTTGTTTTAATGTGTTATCGTTGGTGCTAAGGGTAAAAGACCTAAGGGTTTATTTCTAACTATACTCACCAAGAAGTCGCATCTTGTGCCTACGTAGTCTGACGGGAATGGAATCAGAGTATTCATAGTTCCCCTAAAATGGACTGAGGAACCATTAACTGTTGGTAAAAGTTCTAGAGGGATAAGGCTTGTTGATTGGTTCTAGGAGAAAAGACGAGTCTTCATCTAAAGGGAGCACACTCGCTTAACTACCATAACTTGTAGGAGATAGTCTTTGCGTCACATTGAGAGAAAGGCTCAAAACTCGGATTCATCGACGAGTATGCCACATACCTCTCTCAAGCGGGAAAGATTCTACATCTCACGATATCATTATGGGGCAGGAGAATTGTATCTCGACTTTCAAGATGAATCATGTCTAATTCTCTTGCGGGGAGAATAGAAGTTGAATTGTATATAAGGTTCATCTAAGTTGAAAGATTCAAGAGAAAACCAGTCCTATCTTAAGATGTAGGGACTAAAGCCTAAGTTGATCGACTTGAAAACTCAAGGATCAAGCGGGGGAATGTGATGCAAATGAGATGCAATGTGTACAACTTAAGGAAATCATACACAGGTTCTTCCATTGGACATGCATATAAAATAATATTAATCAACATAAAAGAACAGGATAAGGTTGCACATCAAATGGCAGTGTAATTTAAAATTAGCGATACAGATCACGAATTAAGCAGAATGAACTTTAAGGCCCACAAATGATTAAAAAAAAGAACAGCTTAACAATTGTGAATGGAATAGGATTAATATCTGAAATTCAAAATAAAGTTGAGGATTATAAGTGAATTTCCAAAATCGAGGTTATTAATAATTCTAAATAAATTGTAACTGAACACAAAAACGATTAAATTCCTAATATATAAAAAAGTTATTCTTTTAACGAAATGACTTAAGCTTCTAATGTAAAAATGGTTTAAGTTTGTTAAGATAAAAAAGATTTAAATTATTTTCAAAATTATTAACTCACTAAGATTAGATTATATATAAAAAAAAAAAGAGAGTTTAAATTAATAATTAATTAAGCAAATATTAAATATTTTCTTAAAACACTAAATTATAAAAAATAATTTTTAATTTTATTTATATATTCTTATATTATTCTTATTATATTTTATTATTTTTATTTTTATATTATTAAAAAAAAGATATTGGGCCAAAGCCCAAGATGCACAAAAACATAAAATAATAATTTAAAAAAGAGGATGTTGGGTCGGTGGTGGTCAGATCCACCAGACCCAACCCACTTCCATGACACCAAAAAAAGAAAAACCGAAAGAGGCTGAGAAAACCCTAAATCGTCTCCCTCTCATTCTCTCAGCCGCCGCTCTCACTCTCTCAGTTTTCTCTCCTCTCATTTCCCTCAGCTTTCTCTGATTCTCAATATTCTTCTTTAACTTCAAAACCTTATAACTCTCACTGCCATCCCCACTACTCTCTCACACGCCGCTTTATGCTTGGTAAAACCCTTTCAACAACCCCTCTCGGTTCGAGCCTCCTCGACCTCCTACCGTCTCCGTCGTGGCCTCCACCCTCTCAAACGAAATCCTCAAAACCTCAAATGCGACTCCTCCTTCCTCCTTTAGTTTGGTTCCTTAATCTTCACACGAAACAAAGGCGAAGACCCTAACCCTAGGGTTCTGAATCAGGCGATAAACAACAACCAGCAAAGGGGCTTCTAACGCGAGATAAGTTATCTTCTCAAAATGTTGGTAAAATTAAGATTTAGGTGATGTTGTAACCGTGAATGTCGATTTGAGTTCAAAGTGTTTTTCTGGTTTTCGAACTCAATTGTCACAGTGTGTGTATTCCCGTTGTTGTGAGCTTTACGAAAATGGATTCTCGGATGTCTATGTTATTTTTATCTTCTGACTCGGTCTTCTTATATGTAGGTCATGATTCGTCGAAACACGGCGTTAAAGCAAATAAAGGCTCCTTCCATCTTTGTTTCGGTGCCTCTTCAATGTGTCGAAAAACTGTTGGAGAATTGATGGCGGGCGTCTGGCTCAAGAAGGAAACTGATAAATGTGTTTTCGACCAGAAATTGATGAAGGTAAACCCCTTTTGGGACATGTCGTGTATATGCTTTGATACGTTCTTCTTATTTCCTTCTTGAAACAAGCGTGTTGCAGTGTGTTTTGGAAAGAAACAGGATTTGTCCTAAACATAAATCATGATGATGAAACCTTCCGTTCCCGATTTATATTGTCTAATCCTATTATCATTTGGCGATTAATTGATTCTTGGTCATAACTCTCTACTCTTCTTTTGGTTTTCTTGTGACGCTCGAGAGCCAGAATATCGTGGAACGTCCTCGTCTTTGCATATCATCAACGAGTTTTGTGGATTCACCCGGCCATTTAAGGTAAACTTTCCCATATGTATGGTGTATGCCTGCTTCCAATCTCCACTGCCATTTGCTTTGCAGGTGTCCGATTGCTGATTGCACTTGTTATGAAAGTTGTTTGATCTTAATGTCTTCATGAGATAAGAAATTCTCCCCACGACGAAACCGGCGACACCGGCAAGTGTTGCGGTGAGAATCGTGATACCAAGCTATTGAATTAACTTGAATCTTAATTCATTCAGAACCGGACTTTAATTTATCCAAGAGGAAAGGTTTAAAGAAAGAAAAACCTATAAAGATGCAAAGCAAAAGGCAAGGCCTAAAGCTAAGCAAAGAGAGATCTAAAGGTTCGGGGGTTGGTTATGCCTAGGGTAGGTATTTCACATCCTAAACATCTATAGTACTCTACAGGAACCTCTTGTTAGTATTTGTGTTTGCTAGAGTTTGCTTGCTAAAGGAAAAGTGCTAAGGGTAGAGATATAAAGTATATGCAAAGTTTGCTCGCCAAGAAATAGCATCTCATGCCTACGTATCCTGACAAGAATGAGCAACCGTAGTTCCCCTAACTAGGGGTGAAGAACTCTTGATTATGGTCAAGGTTCTAAAGGGAAAGTAAATGTCTACAGCGAGACACTTACATAGAGTGCGGCGACTCTAAACTAAAGTTAAGTTAGCAAAGAAGGGAACGTCTACGGCGGGACAACTAAATAGAGCACGACGACTCCAAGTCTAAGTTGCAAAGGTAAACACGGGGAATGTCCACGGCGGGACGACTAAATAGAGCACGGCGACTCCAATTCTAAGTTATAAATGCTAATAGGAAGTTAGTTGTTAGTGATGGATAAAGAAAAGGTTGGCTCGCTAAGAAATCGCATTTTGTGCCTACGTATTCTCATCGAGAAATCAGAGTGTTCGTAGTTCCCCTATCTAGGGGTGAGGAACTCTTGACTGTTGTCAAGGTTCCAAGGGAATGTAAGCATTCATATGGAACTACTTACATGGAGTGCGAAGACTCCTAAATTTACATTGAAATTGTTATGAGAGAAAGTCCATGGCGGGACGCTAAATATGAGTATGACGACTCGGATCCTAAGGTTAGGATAAAGGTTAAAGGTGTATGTATGTCCACGGCGGGACGCTAAATAGAGCACGGCGACTCCAATCCTGAGGCTAGGATAACAGATAAAGGATGTCCACAGCGGGACACTAAATATGAGTACAACGACTTGGATCCTAAGGTAAGGATAAAGGGTAAAGGTAAAGGATATCATATGTAAACCATCAATGTCACAACAATGTAAACTAAAGATTCAAAACCTCATGGGGATAATCAATAGTTTTAAAGGCGAGCCACTTAAATGCGTACAAGCAAAGTTGAAATTCAAACTTAAATGCACAAGGGAACCAACAATCCAAGTTCATGTCGCCTTCAAATTTAAACTTAATGAGGAATAAAATCAAAGTTTGAAAATGAGAGATAGGAGTGTGAAAACCCTAAAATGATTTACAATTCTCTCACAATGTAAAGTGTTTCTAAAATGAGATTTTAGAGTTCTTTGAACATAATGTGAAAATATACATTGATACAAGAATTTAGAAAAAAGAATCACTTTAAAATGATTAAAAATGGAGAAGTTATGTGTTTTTTAAGTTTGTGAACAAAACATAAAAATCTAAATGATAAAAAGAATAAAATGCACATGGTAAGACAATGAATCAAACAAATTTGATTATTTAAACATGTTAACAAACATGTATAAATAATACAAGATCAATATCACAAGAACAATCAAGTTACAAGTTGAAAAAGTTTAAGAACATCATGGTAAAAACCCTAAAAACAGTCATGGTAGCATGTGAAATGCAAATGGAAAGTTCACATTTATGAGTTTTAGGTTTACCTCTTGAAGAAAGATTAAGCAATAAGAAAACCAGAGATCTTGAAAGCTCTTCCAAGATCTACAAATGTTTCTAGGATGATGAATAGATGTTCCAAACAACCTCCAAGCAAGCTACACTACTACAAAAAAGCTATTTAATAGCGTTTTTTTGCTTTTTGATAGCGCTTAAAAGCGTTATTAATCAAGCCACTATTGTAAAACAAAATTTTTGATAGCGCTTTAAAAGCGCTATTATAATAAGGGTAATTAATAGCGTTTTTGAAAAAGCGTTATTATACTACTGGTATTTAATAGCATTTTTCCAAAAGCGCTATTATAAAACACATATTAGATAGCACTTTCAAACAAAGCTCTATTATAGTACCTGTAATTTGCTTTGATTTTGATAGCACTTTCAAAAAAAACGCTATTATAAGACACATATTAGATATCACTTTTCCATAAAAGTGCTATTATAGTACGTATCATTAATAACACTCTCTCTTCAAAACGCTATTGTAGTAAACTTTTTTTTTTACACAAAATCATTCTTTTGGTATATATATATATATATATATATATATATATATATATATATATATATATATATATATATATATATATATATATATATATATATATATATATATATATATATATATATATATATATATATATATATATATATATATATATATATATATATATATATATATATATATATATATATATATATATATATATATATATATATATATATATATATATATATATATATATATATATATATATATATATATATATATATATATATATATTAGAATTCATAAAATAATAATGACTAAACTAAAATATTAATTGAAAATTTTTACACAAAATCATTCTTTTGGTGTATATATATATATATATATATATATATATATATATATATATATATATATATATATATATATATATATATATATATATATATATATATATATATATATATATATATATATATATATATATATATATATATATATATATATATATATATATATATATATATATATATATATATATATATATATATATATATATATATATATATATATATATATATATATATATATATATATATATATATATATATATATATATATATATATATATATATATATATATATATATTAGAATTCATAAAATAATAATGACTAAACTAAAATATTAATTGAAAATTTTTACACAAAATCATTCTTTTGGTGTATATATATATATATATATATATATATATATATATATATATATATATATATATATATATATATATATATATATATATATATATATATATATATATATATACATATATATATATATATATATATATATATATATATATATATATATATATATATATATATATACATATATATATATATATATATATATATATATATATATATATATATATATATATATATATATATATATATATATATATATATTAGAATTCATAAAATAATAATGACTAAGCAGCTAAAATATTAATTGAAAATAAAATAATAATGACAAATGTGATATCATATATATCTAGGCATACAAAACACCTTGAGACGCTTGTTTGTGGCCTCATACAATCACTTAGCTAGGCATATTCTCTAAAATAATGAAAAACATCTAAAAAAACAAGACACTACTAGTAGCTAGTAACCACTTTGCGAACCAAAACACTGCTGAATCCAAAGATACAACCACTTTGCAAGCTAGCTAGGAAAAATTATTGCTTCTTGCTTTCCTGTATCATAGAAAGAATATTGATTATGTATTGTACAATAATCAGAAAACAAAAACCTGAAAACAAAATTTTTATATATAATTAAAAAATACTGCATTATGAAGAACATCATTTTACCTAACCAAGTTCAATGGTAACAACAGGATTCAAATGAACACCTTAAGTGAAAATGGTACAACCAATTCAAACATTTAATATGCAAGTAAGGTATTAAGTATCTATATATTGTAGACTTTAGAAAACTCACCAAAAGTATCATCCACTATATAGGTAGCCCAATCCTCTTTGACCTCAGTTAACTTATCCTTAGAGTAGATACGACATTTGTGGTCAGGAAAGTACTTCAAATATAAAAATATCAACAATTGTATTAGAACTAAATTACATTAATTTAAAAATTAATAAAAATTAAAATCACGTACGTTCATGGGGATCATAATTTCATTTTCCATGATGACCTCTTTCATAAATCGCATTACAAAATATCCATAGTCAATGCTATTAATTTGACGGGGACACTGCAAAAAAACATCTACATATATTACTTTTACTCTACATAATTGTTTAAAAATAACATTAATTTGGACATACCCGAATTTTTGACCATGAAATTTTCTTTGACTTGGAGACTTTAGGCACTTTAGAGTTACTATTAGCACGATAAATTTGCAATGCACTAACAAAATGAAATTAACTTCAAATGAGTAATTATTATAACTAAGAATACTTATATAAATGTTAAATTAAAAGAGTCTATACTTACTTCTCAAACTTGGTTTTTAAATTTTGATGTTTAGTTGCCTCACCATTCAACGGATCCATGTAATATATCACCTCAGTATCGAGATTGATGACAAGTAATACCCAATGTTTCCTGCAAAGAAAATAATGAGTAGTTATTATCCTTAGATTGATGACAAGTATTATTTGGAGGGGAACTATGATTTTGTATACTAGCTGTGTTCATGTACTCACCTTATTTGTTATACTAACCACTTAAATGTTTGCAGTTACTATAGCAAAGAAGGATTGACCTTTCTCATAAATTTAATAACATTTTGAATAGAAATCTCACCCTAGATTGCAAGGTGCAAGAATCATCTTATCCTTGAAGTACTCCTCATCTTTCAGAAGTATTTTTGCTATAGCATTTCCTAGATTATCCTCCCGTGATACATGTGGGGATATGAAGGAGAACTTATTTATTAATCCATTTGGACTAATAAACTTGTCATACAAATACCTAGAAATGAACAACAATAATTGGTATTAATATATTTGTCAACAATGTAAATATTAATATATTTGTCAGATTAGAGGAAATTTGTAATAATAGAGGTACCTGGAAAATACAGTGATAATAGAGGCACTTAACCAATTATGATCAAGAATCTCTTTTATACTCTCTACACGTAGATGCTCTAAAAACTCCTCACCAAATATATTTTCCTCCATTTTTATATGAATTAACGATCCAACCCTCATCATCTTTTTCACATACATATCAAGGAAAGGTAAATTTACAAGATTGGTTGAACCGCCAACTCTAGGAGACTCTTCAATTTTGAATTTTTTGTTGCTTTTGTTAGGTGATGAAACAGAATCAACACTTCGTTGGGTATTCTTAGCTTTGTTTTGGGATTTATCAGGATTCTAAAAAGTTTTATTAATTAAGGTTAGTGATCAAATAATAAAACAAATAACGATCAAGCAAGTTAATAATAAGTAATTTACCTTTTCACATTCAACAACAATTTCAAGAAGTTTCATTGGCCATGGCACAATTGTTCCTATTGCCTGACAAACCATCGATACATCACCACCTTCAACAGATATAGGCAATTGAGTATAGCAACTTTGATATTAACCTTGACATATTCAGGTGGTAACGTCATGTCATGCACTGTGTTACCTGTGGTGTTATATAGTTTGCCACGAGCAACCAAACACCGACTCAGGGATGATAAATATATATTAATAGGAAAGAGACCCTAAACCAAATGATAAACGAATAAAAACATTAATATCATTATTTACAAAACAAACATATATGAACTGCTTTGAATTTATGCATTTTGCGCATGTTTTATACTAAAAAAATTAATATCACTCCTCCTCGCAGGCCTCACTTTGTTTTTATTTCACACCAGAGAACCTATCTATGATAGCTTATAATACAAATTATACCTACAAACATATGCTCTAAAATATGAACAGGATGACAACACCAAAATTATTGAAATAACCAATCACGGTCAATATGAAATAGCAGAAACATAAACATTTTAACAGCTGAAATAACCAATCTCAGAAAATTACTGTAACACCAAAATTCACTTTGAACAGAAGAATTTAATATTTAGAAAGAAAATTAATACAGGGCAAGAAAATGAGGCATCTTCTTAGGCAAAAATAATAAAAATAAAAAACCTCTTCAGAAGCCAGAGCATAAAAGATACATCAAAAGAATAAAGCCTTCCATCCCTCTCTATATATGATATTGTCAAACACAATAAAGCAACCTTCAAGTAGCCGCAACATAAAAGCCACAAATAGAACTTTATACAAACAAACAAGTGCCACATTGCGGGAGTATTACCAAATGATAAAAATTATTTAAAGAAGCCAATTACCTCGGGAGTATTACCAAATGATACAGGGTTGCAAGAACCTTCATCACTTAAATCTTGCCTCTGTGTCCCTTTTTCAGGCTGTTGCAAGCTCTTTGACACTTGTTCAGGTTGTTGCCTCTATGCCACTTCTTCATATTGACATTAGATTATAAAAATTGTATTCTTTTAGTATTAATAACAATTGAGTGTATTATTGATCATCATCAACAAGAAACATTTACATCTTCATATATGTATACATACACACACGATTTATCATCTATAATATGATCAAACAGGAATCATTATTATATCTTGAGAAGCAAGAGAGAATCCTGTCATTACTCGGAATAGAACCACTAATTATATTTGGCATGTACCAAATATGATTTATTGGCATGTGTTGCACCCCAAAATTTGCCCAACATTTCTTTACCTAGCTTATGTTTCATTTCATTCACATTAGCATTATCATTTGCATTTCATTGATATGTGTGCAGGAGATCAATAGGTATGATTACCAATCAAGAGCTACACAAGACTTTGAAACTAGCTAATAAGGTTATTCAAGTGTTCAAGGGTTGATATCCTTGTCAGAGAAGTTAAAAGATCCTCAGAGAGAGTGGTTGAAGCCAAGTGTGTAGGTCTCCTAACTTGAGAGTTGTGGAAAGCCATCAGATGATTCTGAAACCATGAAGTTGGACTTGAGGTCTTGAGAGAGCTCATGATAAGTTTTGAAGATCACTTTGAGGCCTAGACAGGTCATTGTGCAAGAATAAGAAGCCTCAGCCATGATTGGTGCAGCTAGGGTTTGACTGGGTCAACCCTAAGTCAACTGAGGGCTTGAAGGAAGTTGAGACCTAATTCAAAGTCCATGTGATCATGGATTGATACATTGATATGTTATAAGGATGATTCCAAGGTCAACTCATCATGATTGAAGAGTTTGAGAAGTTTCAAGCTAGGGTTTCTAAGGCTTGACAGTGTAAAATCCCCTAGTTTGACCCCTATCTTCAAGGAAATTTAGCTCAAGATGTGATTGTCATCACATCCTACCCAAAACATGATTGTTGTAGAGCATGATCTTAGCTTTAATTTGAGTGCTAGAAGTCCTTGATAGGATTTGTAGAAGTTAAGTTATGACTTTGACAAGTTACAAGTCATTTGAGGTATGTGAATTTGGAGCTTGAAAGTTACCCAACTTGCATGAAACGTTTTCCCTAGAAGGATGATTCCTATGAAGTTTTGGTCAACATGAATGTTGTTCCTTATTCTCTTAGATTTCTAGAGAGTACTAGAAGTCCTTGATAGGAGTTGTAGAACTCAAGTTATGGCTTTGACAAGTCAAGGGTATTTTGGACATTTGGTGATTATAGGTCATTTGTGATCATAGGCCATTTTCACCAACTTAGAGGACTCAAATGAAATTTTGTTCAACTAGAAAGTTGCTCAAAAGGGGGATTTAACCTTGACCATGCATCAAGGAGGCATTGAAATGGCTCAAGGAGAGACTTGGTTCAAGAAATTTTGAAAAAGAAAGAATTAAAAGGATTTAATGGCCAAAAATTCAAATAATTCATTTTGTGACCAAATGAAACAAAATTATAGGTCAAAGTGATTGGAAAAATGATTTTATAAACAATGGAAATGTTAGAATTTTTATTTGAGGTCATTTGCATAACATTCCATTTCATTTCTTCATGATGAAGCAACATATCCAATTCACACCTTTGGCTTACAAACAAGGAAGATAACTTATCAAACTCATCCAATATCTCATGAGAACTTGATTACACACATAGCCATGCCAAGAAGGAGTCAGAATGGTGATTGCCATGGATGAGATTTTGAAGAGATTTTGAAAATCCAAAATCTCATTTGGATGGATCCAGAAGTTTCTAGACAATCCCAATCACTTCTATATAAGCCATTGAGTGGACTCAGCTATTTTTTTGGAAGGAATTGAAGTTGGTTGCAGAGAGGGAGATCAAACTTTCATGAATGTGAGTTGAGATCGAATTTTCAATTCAAGGAAGAACCAAGCCAATTTGAGGTGTGCATTAGCTTCAGAGGGAAATTTGGAGTGAATCTGGATTGTTGTGGAGGTTGAATCGTGCAAGAACCACTTCTGTTGCAAGCTTGAACACAAGTTGGTAAATTTCTTGATTATGCATGATTTAGGGTGTGATAGATAGAAATTCATATGCGGTTAGGATCCTGATGATGAGTAGTTGGATTTAGTATGTTTAATTTCTTGATTAGAGATGATTTAGGTCAGATGCCATTTTCGGTTGAGATTGATATTTCATGATTCATGCGTTTTGAGGATGAATAATTGGTATGGTTGAATTGCTGGGAAGATTCTGGTCAAGATTCATTCAGGAATCGTGGCAAATGGTTGGCTGTAGAGGAAGTTAGGATTCTGCAGGGGTGGCCGGAAAAGCCACCGGCGATGGATGGTTCGCGCGCAGGTTGCAGGTTCAAATTGGGGACGATGAACAAGAGCCCTCAGATTAGGGTTGGACCTTTGACTCAGGCACTAGATGAATGGCCACGATTGCACCTCAAACTCTGAAGAGAGATTTCTCAATGAAATGCACTGTTTCATTAATTGATTCGTTCTGGGCTTAACACTCAGAGTGATATCCACCCCCCCCCCTTTGGCCCATTTCTTTGAAATAAACTGTCCTGGGTTGCTATTTACCACGCGTTTTTATTAATTTCTTTTGTTTTCTTTTAATTTTCATCATTTCAAGTATGATGGACGTGAGGGGTGCTAATACCTTCCCCTTGCTTAACCGACTCCCGAACCCAGACAATGGTTGCGATGACCTTGTCTTATACCTTTTCGTCAGGTTTTTCCGATCGTTTCCTTTCCCGTTCTGAGGGATAAATAACGAAAGGTGACGACTCTTCTGTTTTGCCGGCACCTTATTTTCGCGGTAGCGACAGCTAACGACTCTGTTGGGGACTCTGATAGTTTCCTGGGATCCAACGTCCCGTATGCGAGTCAATTTGGGGATCCAACGTCCCCTGCGAGAGTCAATCCTAGCGCTTGTATGATTACTCGTTGGGTTGTGTTTATTTATCACACTTTATTTCCCGCACCTTATTTTCAGTATGATATGATTATCTGTGCTGTTGTGGGAGGGGCATTCTGATGAGTGAGAAGTCAGACCCAGGCTTAAGTGTACCTAGCATTAGTTGTGGAAATTAGTGGGCGTGTGCTTGCTTTGTAGGCACTAGTGTCTCATGAAATCCATGCTCAGACGAGGTTCTCCCGGTTGACTTCTTTTTCGGCCCTTTGGGCCTGAGGGGTTGTTGGTTTGGAGGATTTTTGACTCTGGGGACCGATCATTTGGGATTCAGCTAAGTGAGGCCGCTTCAGGAGACGGTGATGCCACACCTTCTGGGTATCGTATCACCCCTCTTGAATGTCTGTGACGCTGATGACCGCATAGGATGCCGAACTTGTGTCAGTTTAGGTCCATACCTATGAGCAGGGTCGGGTTTGTTACAGGAAACCTTAGCCTTCAGACTACCTGGTTTTCTTGATAGTGAATCAGTTTTGTTGGTATCAGAGGTTCTCATTATTAGATGTATTTGTTCTTGACAGAGCAGAGTTGTGGTCCTGTATCAGAGGTCCTTATTATCAGATGTATGTGTGTTCTTGACAGAGCAGAGTTATAATCTGACATCAGGGGTTTCTCCTCATCATCAGATATATGTGTATTTGTTCTTGACAGAGCAGATTTATGGTCCGATATCAGGGTTTTCTTCTCATTAGAGATAGGGTTGTTCTTGACAGAGCAGTATTGTGGTTTTGTTGATACAGAACCTTCATCTCTTCAACAACATAGTTGTCTTGATCTCCTGCTGCATGATTGCATTTTGCATTGTTTTGCATACTCATTTGCATTTCATTAACGTGTGTCTGCGTTGCAGGTACCGTTTTCCCCGGTTCAGGTTTTCTTGCCTTCTATTGTGATACTATGGGTTCTCTGAGAAAGACTATGGCCTACAAGCTCCCCACTCCTGATGTTGTTCAGCTGACTGGTTTGATTGCTCTGGCAGATGATTCTGTGAGAGGTGAGTTCAAAAAGGCTTATGGGAAACTGCTCAGCTTGGTTCGTAAACCTTCTGTGTTTGAGTTGAATGGGTTGCACGCCTTGATGCAGTTCTACGATCCTCTTTTGAGATGCTTTACTTTCCAGGACTTTATTCTCGCACCCACACTAGAGGAGTATGCTGATTTGTTAGGTGTGCCTATCAAGAGTCATATGCCCTTTGTTCACATGGATGTTGAGCCTAATCTGGCTAGTCTAGCTCCTTCACTTCATCTGGATGCCTTCGAGTTGGTCTTGTCTAGTTGGAACAGGGTTCCCGGTTTCTCCTTGCATTTCTTAGTGGGAAAGGCTCGGCAGTGCGCCAAAGACGGATGTTGGATCGTGTTCAACGCCATCCTTGCTCTGTGCATATATGGCATCATTCTGTTCCCGAATATGCCCGACTTTGTAGACTTCGACACCTTTCACATTTTTGCATCAGGGAATCCAGTTCCTACCTTGATAGGAGATGTCTACCATTCCGTCCATTACAAAAATGAGAACAGAAGGGGTAAGAATGTCTCGTGCTGTGTGCCCTTGCTCTATAGATGGCTTGATAGTCACCTACCCAAGAAGGGTCCATTTGCTTCGTCTGCAACCACAACTGAGTGGTCTGAGCGTTTGATGAGTCTGTCAGCGAAGGATATTGCCTGGTTTGATAGAGATAGGTTGGGTACTGAGATCATCTTCAGCGGCAGCGGGTTTCCGAATGTGCCTTTGATAGGCAGGAAGGGCTGTATCAACTATAATCCATCCCTGTTGGTCCGACAGTTTGCTTATGCTTTGAGAGCTCCGTCAAAGGATGAAGAGGTGCAGGAATCTCTGTACCTCACTGGTCTTCTAGAGGAGGATATGTTATCTAAGCTTCAGCACGCTTGGAACGGTATCTGTAAGCGAGGCAAGCCGTTGCTGGGGAAAAGTAATAGCCAAGCCTACACTCCATATGTGACCTGGATCAGAGCTAGAACAGATATCATAGGGATGTCGTTTCCTCCAGCCAAGCTAGAAAGCCCTCCAGTGATTGAAGAGCCTACCATTGTGCCTATTCAGCAGTACAACCAGGTGTTAGCTGAGAGAGATAAGATGCAGAAGGCAAATGAAGAACTGGAAAAAGAATTGGCTCAACTCAGAAGCGAGAGAAGCGAAGTTGTCCATTCCTTCAAAAGGCAGACAGAGCTGGTGAACCAGTTAGGGACAGATTTGACTAAGCAGATAGCTGAACGCGAGCGTCTGGGTCGGGACTTCAAAGCTGTCAATGACGTACTGGCCACTAAGAAGCAGCACTTGGATGAAGCGTACTGGAGAATATCCAAGTTTAATCAGCATTGGAAGGCCACCCTAACCAACGGCAAGGAACGGGAGGACAAACTGAAACAGCAGATCTCCAAGTTGAAAGCCCAGGTGAAGGCTAGTTAGAAGAGGTTTGATGAAGAAACCACTCGCAGATATGCCGCTGAAGGCCTGCTAAACAAGGCTCTTGCTGACCTGAAGGAGCGTAAACTGACGTTTGAATCCAAGAAGCGGAAGTTATAAGATTGTTTCGGTGAAGGAGCATGGGAAGACTCAGTTGAAGGTCTTCAATACACTATTACGCAGAGGGAGTTACTCGTCGAAGGGTTGCTCACTCGACCTGATCATCCAGAAACGAGGAATCTGTTAGAAGAGTTTCGAGCCTGCGGCCGTACTTGACTATATTTGTAATCCTTTTGCTTTGATCATTGTTGTATGTTGACCATCACCAGGCTTGTTGGTTGAGGTTATGTTATTGATGCATCTTGTACTTAGTGACGTTGTGTACTGCCTTGATGGGCTTTCTTTATATATGAGATGTTATTTCCATGACTGGACTCAGACTTTTTATTATCAGCACTGGCACTCAGGCACTAGGATCGGGGGAAATCTCCCTAACACACAGACACACGTTTGCATTTGCATGAAGCACTTGCATAACGAGCACTTTGTTGTTTTTTTCTAACCCTTTGTGTATGCAAGGTGTTCCAGGATTGATCAAACCGATCCATCGCTATCCGACCAGAGCAAATCAAGCTAGAGCAATGGAGCAAGTGCAGACTGACGTTCAGGAGCTCTGAGAGAGGATGGACCGCTTCATGGAGCTCATGCAAGTGGTTGCCAATGGCCAAGACCAGCTCAGAACTTTGGTCCAGCCTCTGATCTCAAGGGTTGACAGCAATGGTGTACTCCATGGTGGGAATGTTCCAACCCCTCCACCTGTTGAAACTCCTCAGAATGGCATCCCCGTGACCGGGGGTAACGGTAGTGGTAACGACAATGTGATCGCTAACATGGGGCTCAACGGTAATACGACTGGCATCGGTAATGGGAATTTTGAAGCTAATGTCAATGTTGGGATGGGCAACGACAATACAGGTGTTGGAAATTTGTATGGGCCTCAGCCATGGTTAGAAGACCGTCAAGAAGATTTGTTCTCACAGAAGGGTGCGGAAGGAGGGCTGACTGCTGAAGCACGTCTGAGGTTTAAGGCACTCGAGGACAAGATGAGGAATTTCGAGAACCTGAACATTATGGGTGTCGACATGTCCAAATTGGGATTGATTGCTGACTTCAAGGTGCCTCCCAAATTCAAGGTACCCGACTTTGAGAAGTACAAGGGCACCACCTGCCCTCGCGTCCACCTGAGGTCATAGTACCGGAAAATGTCCGCTCACTCGGAGGACGTGAAGTTGCTGATGCACTTCTTTCAGGATAGCTTGTCCGGGCCATCCTTGGAATGGTACATGAGTTTGGAGCCTACCAGTGTGCGCACGTGGAATGAACTTGCTGAGGCATTCGTGGACCATTACCAATATAACAGTGACTTGGCTCCGAACCGAGTCCAGCTGCAGAATTTGTCACAGAGGAACAACGAAGGGTTCAAAGAGTACACCCAGCGATGGCGTGAATTGGCAGCTAGAGTTCAGCCGCCGATGGTTGAACGGGAGCTTGTTGAAATGTTTGTAGCCACCCTCCCAGGGGTTTATTACGAGAAATTGGTCAGCGGTATGTCTGGAAGTTTCTCAGATCTCATCATCACCGGCGAGCACGTTGAAAATGGGATCAAACTGGGGAAAATTCAAGGTGTCGATCTAGCCTCAGCTAGAGGAGGAAAGAAGTCGTATGGTGGCAAAAGGCGAGAAGGAGAGACGAGCGCCGTGTCCAACGCTCGAAGGAAAGGTAAAGGCCCTCGCCAGCAGGTGGCTAGCATAACCATCCCTGCAGTCCAACAACCCCAGCCACAGCAGCAGCCGAACCAGCAAGGATACATAAAGTATCAGAACAGGGCACCTTTGTTGAGTCGTCACCTTGAGACACCGCCCATGTCGTATGCCCAGCTGTTACAAACTTTGCTTCAGTTACAGCTAGTCCAGAAGAGAACCATGGCTCCCTTGACATGGGCACCTCCGCCAGGTTATGATGCGAATGCAACTTGTGAGTTTCACTCAGGGGCACCAGGCCACACGATAGAAAACTGCAAAGCCTTCAAGCATAAGGTGCAAGATATGGTGGATGCTAAGATCATCAATTTCTCAGATAATGTGCCAAATGTCACGAAGAACCCTATGCCGAATCATAGGGGAGGTGGGGTGAATGCCATTATTGAAGACGAGAATTTGGATGCGTTGACTGACGTCAAGGATCTGAAGACACCGCTTAGCTTCGTTAAAGCCAAGCTGATGAAGAGAGGCTTCTTTCCGGGCTGTGGAGAACTGTGTATGGGCTGTGCGACTCGTCCTGATGGATGTGAGCAGTTGATAGAGGGGATCCAGAGTCTGATGACCGAAGGAATCTTGCAGTTTAGCCGAAGGTCCGAATGTGGATCGGGAGAGGTAATGCTGAAGCAAGATGATGAGGTTGGTACCATCACCATCCCTCGCCGAACGATTACCATTTCTGCACCCAGGCCGCCCACAATTACCATCACCAAGGCTGGGCCGATCCCTTTTGAAAGCACCAATGCTGTCCCGTGGCATTATGGGGCAGACGTCTACTGCAACGGGCAGAAGTTAGAACTAGAACCCTCTGGGCAGTCGGTAGATAAACTAGTGGGAGTCGGCGGAATCACGCGCAGCGGAAGAGTATTTGCTCCACCCGAGATTGTGGCGGACAAAGCGGACAGAGCCGACAAAGCTGATGTAACTGATAAGGGAAAGAGTAAAGTCGTTGAGGAAACCCCTCGGGGGTAGAGAAGGACTTACTTGTTAAGGACGCTGAAGAGTTCATGAGGCTGATCAAGAAGAGTGACTACAAGATCGTGGATCACCTCCATCAAACACCCTCGAAAATTTCCATCCTGAATTTGTTGTTGTGTTCGGAGTCACATTGCAACGCGCTGTTAAGGGTTTTGAATGCCACGTATGTACCGCATGAAATATCGGTCAACCAGTTAGAAGGGGTCGTAGCCCACGTAAATGCTGGAAACGGGTTAGAGTTCACTGACCTGGAGCTGACGCCGAAGGGAAGAAACCACAACAGTGCCCTGCACATCTCGATAGAATGTAGGGGAACGATTATGTCTCATGTGTTGGTGGACACCGGGTCATCGTTCAATGTTCTTCCGAAGAAAGCATTGATGAAGTTAGATACTCGAGGATTGATTTGCAAACTCATGGAAAATAGAAGATAAACTCAATAAATCTCAAATAAAATCTCAAGTCAAGAGGAGACAAACGGAAAACAGAATACAAAAGCTCAAGTCAATAGCTCACTCAAAGCACCACCAAATAAAACCCAAAAGGCATGGTGTCCCATTTTATCGAGTGTATGTCGAGGGTCAACAAAAGTCAAAAGAAAACCAAATGAAAAATGATCATTGGCCACTCAAATTCACCCTAAAAAATGCCTCAATACCTCACCTAAATGAGGAAGAAGAAATGGTCATAGGGGATATAGAATTGAAGTCCAAATGATCAGTTCAAATTAGGTATGAACCATAAAACACCTTAAATTATTAATTCCAAATAAAATAGCAAAATTAATTGGAAAATAAAATAAAAATGACGAAAAATTAAATAACATCTTGAATTAGCAGAAAATGATTTTTAGGGATTTTTAGGATGACCAGAACTATTTCTAAAATCATTAAAATGAAAATGGAATTAAAAAGAAATAAAAATAATTGCAAAGGAAGGAGGGGGTACATTCAGAAAAAACATTTGAACTGAAATCATGTACAAATGCACGCATGGGCCATAATGGCGACGTGTGGATATCAATTGGGATTAGGACCAAATCAACAGAAAGCCAGACTTAAGTGAAACGCATTGTTTCACTTAAGTGAGTCAGAGTCAACACACACACATAGCACGGTCAATCCAATCTGGGTGTGACAAATCAACCAGTCAAGAAGTCAACACCCAACCATGTCAGCTTGACCTAGAAACGAACCAGACGCTGGAGCTAGGGCTCCGGTCGTCTTCTCCGGCCAGCCCGCCGGAGATCAGAGATCAAACCTCAATAAAAATCCATAAATCTGGAATCGTTTGAAAGCTCTCATCAGAAGGAATTCAAATCCAACAATCATTTTGCAAAAATGTTCATGAATAAAGAGAAAACAGGCCACGATTCTTTGAGAGCTCAAACTGAAATTGCATCAAACGCTCATACAAATGATTCAAACATGGCCTACCAAGTGTAGGGCTTCAGATGCACCCAACATGGTCCTATTTAAATGCCTAACATGAGGGATTAAGGTGGAGAAAACTTACCAAACAGAGTTGCTCCGTTGGCTCTTGAAAATAGATGTAAGCTTCTGTTTAATGGTGTTAATCTCTTCCTTGAGCTCTGATGAAGAGGAAATGACCCAACACTTGAAGCAAAACCCAGTGACAACCAAGATTCGAAGAATGGAAGTTTTGTGAAATTTTTGAATGGAAGAGCTCTCTCTCACGCAACAACAACAACTTAGAGCATTAGGGCAAACTTTAGAGCTTTTATATGGTGGATTTTCACATGCCATACAGGCCCATAATGGGTGTATTATGTGAATTCAAATTTTGGCAAAAAACTTCCTTTACACACACACACACACACGGGTACAGCCAGTTTCCACTCCTCTTGTGGTCATCAATAAGCATTTGGAGTGTGCATGAATGAATGGGATAGTTTGTAGTCATGGAGAATGAATTTACAACAAGTTTTGGTCATTACTTTTTAAGGTGTAAAATGTGAAAAAGATGCATGATACATGTACTATTTTTGGTCCAAAAGAGGTAAAAAATATCATGACCAAAGCATGATGATGTTAAGGTTTAAAAAGTTCCAAAACAAAGTCATTTAGTAGCTTGAAATGAGAGATGATCATTCTAGGTCCAAAAGATCAAGTTTCCACTTTCCATATGGCTCAAATGATCACATAAACCATCAATCCTCATGAATTTTTAGTTCATTTGGAGTTAAGGCAATTAGACACAAGTTTCATGTTGGTTGAAAATGGATTAGGGGCCTTGAAATGCATGAAAATGGTCATTGAAATGGATGACTTATAATGAAGTTTCCAAAAATACCCTTGCCTTATGAAGACCATAACTTGAGTTCCACATATGAAAATGAGGACTTCTATGACTTTTTGGAAAGCTAAGACAATGAGTAATAACTTTCATGTTGACTTGAAAGTGAGGAGAAACTTGATTCCAAGTGAAAAATGCTTTGGCTGTGAGTTGACTTTGTGTTGACCAAAATTCTTTTCATCTGATGACACTAACTTGTTGACACCATAACTTGAGATGTAAAAACCCAATTTATGAGTTCTTGTACTCAAAATAAATCTTGAAGGATGATGAAAAAGTCCCATGTTTATGGGAAAATGACATTAGACTTACATCATAGAGAAAAATGTCCTTGAAGTTAGGCACCAAAGAAGGGGATTTTACACTGAAATCAATTGAAACCCTAATTTAGTAACTCCTTGAACTCCTGAATCTCCTTGATTTGATCTCAACATGACATCCTAGATGCTTCCATATGATTTCCCATGGCCTCAATGACCTTGAACCATGTCTTGAGTCCTCTCAAGTCCACAATTGACCTTGGGTTGACCAGATGAAACCTTAGCTCCATACCCGTTGACTGAGGCTCTTGCAGATGAATTGTAAGACCATACAAGCTTCATAAAGACCCCTTAAGATTCAAGATGAGCTTTTGAACCAATTATTATCCAGATAGGTAACCTCATGAACCTCTGATGACCCTCTGATGATCCTCAAGATAGGAGGTGATATCCATACACAAACCTCTCCCATCAAGGAGCTTTGAAACCCAATCCAGATGATGATGAACACTTGTTGGCTTGGAAAAGTACCTATTCTTGAGCTTGAAAAATGAAGCTCTCATCTTGAATGAAAAACACAACACCTCTTGATCCCCTGTAAGAACCAATGCTATGCAAATGCAAATGCTAAAATGAAAAGAAACATAAGCCAAGTTAAAAGAAAAGGTTGGTCAAATTTTGGGGTACAACACAAAGCAGCATTAGCATAACCAAATATAATATCATCAACGTAAACTTGAACTAAAAGAATGTCATTTTTAAAGGTTTTATATATCAAAGTTGTATAAACCTTCCCCCTGGTGAAATCATTTTTAAGAAGAAAATTACTTTGTCTTTCATACCATGCTCTAGGAGCTTGTTTTAGACCATACAATGATTTCTTAAGTTTGAAAATTAAATCTGGGGTTTTATGGTTTTCAAAACCAAGAGCTTGGTGTACATACACCTCTTCAGTTATGTAATCATTCAGAAATGCACTCTTAACATCCATCTAATACAAGATGATGTTATGATTTACGACAAAGGAGATTAAGAGACGGATAAACTTTAAACTAGAAACTGGTGCAAAGGTTTTTGTATAGTCAATTCCTTCTTGTTGACTATAACCTTGTGCAACCAATCTAGATTTGTTTCTTACTACCTCTACTTGTTCGTTCAGCTTGTTTTTGTAGACCCACTTAGTTCAAATGATGTGAGTTCCTTTTGGTCTAGGCACAAAAGTCCATACATCATTTCTGGAGAATTGGTTTAACTTTTCTTGCATGTCTATAATCTAATTTGTGTCTAGAAGGGCTTCATCAACATATGTAGGATCTATCAGAGACATAAAACCCAAAAGAGTCTCTTTAGAAGGTTTGAATGAGGATCTGGTTCTGACTTCCTCAGAGGAGTCTGAACTTTAATAACTTTATGTTGAGCATTCTTAGATTATTTTGACTTAGCATATTTTGCTTCTAAAGTCTTATCTTCAAAGCTAGAATATGTGATCTCCATATCTGCAAACTTTTAAACTATCTTTGACTTTTCAAGGTCAAGCTTATCATCAAATCTAATATGAATTAATTCCTCAAAAATTTGTGTTTCTGTATTGTATACTTTATAGTCCTTAGAGCGTTCAGAGTATCCTAACATAATACACTTATGTGTTTTAGAATCAAACTTGTTAAGATTATCTTTAGTATTTTTCGTAACCCGAAATTTGACCTCCTTCTTTCCTTTTGCATAAGCATGTGCATTCGCATCATTGGCATACTCATTCACACTTTTTCCATGTGATTTTTGTTGCAGGAATATTCAGGTTTTGCAAGCTCGACTAGTCACATCCTCTCAAAGATATCACATCACCAAAACAAGCACAAAATGAAGGTTTATATGCCTATTCATCAAAGAAAAAGGTCGAAAATTGAAACTGTGGCCTCAACTCCATTTTTCAAGCAAATATGCAAGTTTTTCCTGAAGTAACCGGTTACCCACTTTCTAGGCAAAACAGAGTAACCGGTTACCCTGTGTAAAAATGCAGTTTTTGCTGTATTTTCTGTGACAGCAACTTTCACTCTACATTTTGAGAGTTTACTTGGTTCTATCATTGTGTAGAACATTCTAGACATCTCTAGATAATTCAAGACCTTTCTAAACACTTCAAGGCATTTGCTCCAATACATCAATTTGGATTAAGACCGCCATGTTGCTTCATTCTCAAAGTGGTTCAATCATTTTCATAATTTCTACATTCTTCACTCTCAATTCTCTCACATTCTCTTTGAATTTTCTACAACATTTTCACATTCATCTTCATCCTCTCTCAAAAACCCTCACAAGATCTCAATTTCCACCATTAAAGTGTAACAATCTTCACATCGAAATTGTTATCCTCTTAAGATAAACCTCATTCTATCATATTCTTACTTGGACCTCTGGATTTACAGTAGATTCTTCTCCAATTCAAGTAATCATCTCAAACTTCTTCGGTGCAAACCGGTATTCAGAGCATTTATCGTGTTTTTATCGATTTTGCCATGATTTGATCTCAATCTTGGAATTCTCTGGGTTTCTTTGCTTATTTCTCATCACATATCAATAGCAAAAATCACCAAGGAAACCCTCCGCCTTGTAGGTTGGAAATTCGTACTTGATTTACTTTTTTGATCACTTTTGAGCGTTTACAATGTAGTTCGATAATTTTTCAGTGTTGATTGGTCATGTGATTATTTGATCTTTGATCTTCATGTTTAATGCTTTCAATTTATGTTTAGTTGATTCCTAAGTGATTTTGAACTTCATTTTTCGTGCTCAAGTGTTAATCATGGCATGTGGAGGTTTCGATAATTGTTTTGGTTGTTGAAAGTGATTTTTTAAAAAGCTGTTTTTGCCACTACCACAGTGGTAACCGTTTACTCATTTTCTAGGCATAACAGGGTAACCGGTTACCCTGTACAATTTTCACCTAATTCTGAATTTTTTAAGCAAGTAACTGGTTACCTAATTATGAGTAACCGATTACCTCAGTGGCAGAAGGCCATTTTTGCCTATTTTCATGCTTATTTGCTCTTCTTTCCTCATGTAACTTCCATGGCTTGATATGTTTGGTATTTGTGGATGTTTTATGAGCTGTTTAACTTCTGTATGATGCATGTATCTAAACTTTCAATGTGCGATTTTTTGATTCTCGATTATTTACATCTTTGACATTATATGATCATGATAATTCTTGCTCATTCTTTGATCACATGCTACGTGAATTATAATGCATACTAAATTGCATTTGGTACTGTTTTACACTTCCATTCATGTTTTCATTATGTGTGTTCCTCATGGGAATGAACTTAATCTTGTATAATCAATAATTCATCCTTTGCTTCAACGATATTTCATTCCCTTTGGAAAATTGTTAGCATCTATCCCTTGTGAATCGTCTAGAGTTTTATCCTTCGATTAGTTGATCCTTCCTTTTTATTCTTCTTAGAATCGTCTAGAGTTTTGTCCTTCCTTTTCCCCGTGGAGTTGAAGATTCGCAATGCATTGGAGCATTATAAAAACTTGGCACCGTTGTGCTGCCCGTTTTGTTCCTCGCACCGCACTTTGGTGTTAGAGAAGGAATGAGAGTGGATTATTCCTACACTCATTTTGACTATTTTTGGTAGGGGACGAATGACCATGTGCCTGGAATAGTCGCCTCTATCTCTTTACTGTGGTTCCCCTGCTTTCTCCAGTCGAGTCGATCCTTGATCACTTGCACCCTTATCTCCTCTTTGAAAGTGACTTCCTCCTTTCAATTCAACACTCTTTTCTCTTAAGACCAATCCATTTTTGGTTCCCCAAATATTTGTAATCACTTCTTTCCTTGGCTATTCAACTATTCTTGGGATAAAGCCAATTCTCTTCTTCCCCATCGAAGTCAGTCTTTCTTCTTCGGTTTACACAGTCATCCTGTTAAAGCCTAATCCCCATAAGAGTTCACAACCTTCTCTTGGTTCTCTTTCCTTCGTGTTTGGTTAATCACTGCCTATCAGTTAAACACCATTAAGCTTTTCCTCAGTTAATCATAGTCTGCCTATTAATACTGAATTTTCTTTGGGTTAATCTCCTTCTCCCGGCTAATCACCCGATCTTTGGTTAATCACAGACCGTCTGTTAATACCAGTTTTTACTTTGTGTTAATCACCTTCATCTGGCTAATCACATGATCTTTGGTTGATCATGATCTTCCCGTTAAAACCAACTTTTTCTTTGGGTTAATCACCCGCCTTTTGGTCAGTCACAGTCCGCTTGTTTGAACCAATCACTCTTCTTCTCAGTTAACCACAACCTGTCTGTTAAGATGCTGAGTTTCTTTTGAGTTAATCACCTTCTTTTTGTTAATCACTCATTCTTTTTGATTAATCACAGTCCGTCTGTTAAGCATTAAACCCTCTGCAGTTAGAAACCTTTATTTTGTTCAAACACTGCCAGCTTTTGGTTAGTAAACTTTGTTCAGTTCGAATACCCCTTTCCTTAGGCCAAGTGTTGTTTGTTCAGTCAATGTGTCGTTCTTTGGGTCACAACCTTTTCTTGGTTCCACACCTATCTCTTGGTTGATCATAGTTTAATGATTAAAACCAGTTCCTTTCTCCTTCTGGTTAACCATAGTTTATTAGTTAATATACCACTTTCCCCTCAGAGTCAAGAACCTCCCTTCGGTTCAGTACTCTCTTTCTCTTGGTTCATCGCAGTCCATCTTTTGGCACCAACCCTTTTTTGCTTCCACAAAAAGTTTTACTCTTATCTTTATTTGGTTAATCACTGTTCACCAGTTAATGCACCGAGTCCCCCGTGGATCTTACCTTTATTTTAATTCTTGTCCTTTACTCCTTTCTTCCCCCGGCCACGTCGCTATTCTTTTGTTTTCTCCCCAGTGGAGTCATCGCTTTTCTTCCGTATTCCCCGACAGAGTTCTTGTCGTGTTTCTCTGTTCTTTAGCAGAGTTTTATTGGATTTGACAACATTCCTCTTGCATTCCCCAGTTGGGTCTTGTATTCTATTTTGGTTCTTGGCTTTGACGCTGTCTCTTTCCCTTTTCTTTTTCAGCGTTAGTTCCCCGAACTACGTAGGCTCTGACTTCCTCATTGCACTATGAGGTTGCATAGGCACAAGATTGCAAAATCTTGGTGAGCCACCTTCTTCGTCTTCTTCCATTCTTTTGTCTCTCTGGTCCGTCCATATCTTCTTCTTTTCCTTGAACTATGAGGGTACGTAGGCACGATGGCCCCAATCCTCCGCGAGCACTTTCTTCACTTTCCCTTCTTTTTTTTCTTCTTTCTTTTCTTTCATTCCTTTTTAGCTAGAAGCCTTTAGATAAATAACCCATCCAAGCCTAGAGGTAAGCGAAATGGTTCCCCTCGGGTACGACAGATGCTTAAGGTGCTAGTACCTTCCTTTCGCATAACCGACTCCCTTTCCCATTTCTCTTCCCTTGGGTTTTATCAATATTTTCCATGTCGTTTGGGACTAAATAAAGTTTAGTGGCGACTTTGTTGTATCTTTGAGTGTGCGATTCACTTAGGTATAATCCCGCTAGCTTCAGCTGGCGATTCTGCTGGGGAGTTTTTTCTCTTGTAGGTTCGAGTCTCGCCTTGCTTTGTTTGTTTCATGGCTTGCTGGGACTCCCCAGCTTTAGCTGGCGACTCTGCTGGGGAGTCCTTGTGCTTGCAAGTTGGGGTCTCGCCTAGTTTTGCTTGCTTTTCTTTATTTCTTGGGTGTTTATCTTTATTCTTTACTCACTTTATTTTATGTTATTTACTGCATTTCTTTACTGCATTAAATATTCATGTGCTGCATATTCTGGATATCTGCTATGTTTTGCTGTTGTTGGGATGAGTAGATATTATTGGAGAGATAAGTCCTATCATCGAGCTTGAGCATACATATAGGATAGAACGTGGATATTCGTGACGCCTGCATTTTGCTCGTTGGGTTGTCACGAGAGCCACATCTTAGATCGTGATTCATTTGAGAATACTTTCGTCCTACGAGAATTTGCTACGGCGGGGGGTTTTCATTTGAGTCCTATGGTTTGGGCGACCTTTCTAGAGACCACCTTGTTATGTCTAGATCACACTTGTAAGAGGGATATGGGTTTTTTCAAGAAACCAAGACTCTTCATACTTTTTGTTCTCTCACGCACGTCAAATTTTTGAACCGACACAAGATTACATAGATATTCGGTTTGTGCAGACTTGGATATTCAGATTGGGCAGATGTGATTGATTTGATTTGTGCTTGGCTCCGTGATTTATGTGTTGCATGGCATTTCATCATAATTATTAACATTTTTGCATGTGCATTTTCCATGTTATTTGAGAGCTTATTTTTTGTTGGCATAGTCATAGACGATGAGTACTGGTTTCATAGGTATCTTCAGTTACAAGTTTGTGAAGCCTAAGCTGAAGACTTTGAGGGGTTTGGCATCTTGTCTGGTTGAAGATAACATGGGTTTTTTCAGAGATGATTATGGGAATCTTTTGGCCCTTCTCAACACTGAAGTCAACATTACTACCATTCATACATTTGTTCAGTTCTACGACCCGCCACTAAGTTGTTTCACATTTCAGGATTATTAGATAGCACCTACACTTGAGGAGTACTCTCATATCTTGGGGGTTGAGATCAAGAGTTAGGTTCCATTCGTCTACACCAGCAGTTGTCCGAAGTTTACTCTTATTTCGGAAGCTCTTGGCCTTAGTAAGAAGGATGTGGAAGGTAATCTCAAAACTAAAGGAAAGGGTATTCAAGGATTTGCTTCGAAGTTTCTAGTAGATAAGGCTGTTTCTTTTGCTGAAGCGGAAAGATGGAAGGCTTTCAACGCCGTGTTTGCTTTACTGATATATGGGATCGTCTTGTTTTCCAAACATGGAGGATTTCGTTGATCAGGCTGTCGTCAATATCTTTTTGTCCAGGAATCCTGTTCCTGCATTTCTTGCTGATACGTATTATTCTATTCATTCTTGGAATGAGAAGAAGAAAGGAACTATTATATGTTATGCTCCTATGTTGTATCGATGGTTCATGTCTCATCTTCCGCCGAAGGGTCCTTTTGTGGAGAATAATGGGGGTCTCAAATGGTCTCAGAGGATCATGTCTCTTACTGCTGATGACATCTCTTAGTATTCCGAGCATGCGATTGTACCAAGATCATTCTTCATTGTGGTAAATTCCCTAATGTATCTCTCTTGGGTACAAACAATGGAATTAACTATAATCTGAGGCTTGCCTTTCGTCAGTTAGGATATCCGATGCTTGACAAATTAGATATTGAGGTAGTGGAAGAATTCATCTTTCCTGAAGGGATTGATGACATGGGTTTGTTGAAGAGATTCAGTGCTGCATGGGTACACATTCACCGTGAGGGTAGAGATGAGTTGGGTAAGAAGAATTACTTTGTGAAAGAAGCTTACACACAATGGGTCAAGGAACGAGTTCAAATGACTTTGCTACCATTTCCTTCCGAGTCTTCTGTGCATGTCAAGTTTCTTGAACTTACCATTGTTCCTCCTTCCAAAGTTGATCAACTTAAGCAGGTTATTGAGAAATTGGAGAAGGAGAATGCTGATCTTCGTCTTGTCGCGGTGAAATTTGGATACCAAACTATTAATTAGTTTGAATCTTATATTCATTTTGCAACCGAACTTTGATTTGTCCAAAGGAAGGGATGAAGATCGAAATTCCCACAATGCAATGCAAATGCAAGGTTTAGAGAGTTATAGGTTCGGGGGTTAGTTAAACTTAGGGAAGGTACTAGTATCCTAAGTTTCTGTAGTACTCTACAGGATCCTCTTGTTTTACGTTTGTTTATTGCTAAGTGTTTATCTGCTTAAGGTATAAAAGACCTAGGGGTTTATTTCTAGGTATACTCGATAAGATGTCGCATCTTATTTCTAGGTATAAAAGACCTAAAGGGTATGAGGAGTTCTTTGACTGTGGTCAAAGTTCCTACAGGTTTTAAGGTAGTTGATTGATCGGTTTTAGGAGAAGAGATGCGTCTTCATTTTAAGGGAGATTTAACCGCCACAAGTTGTAGGAATGTAGTCTTTGCATCGTCTTAAGAGAAGGGATCAATTACTCAGATAGGGATCGACGAGGTACACCTCTATCTCTCTTAAGGCAAAGTTCATACGATATCGATTGTATTGTTGTGGGGTGGATATTCTATCTCGCTTAAGATGACTAACATCTTTCTCTATTGTGTTTGAATATTGTTTTAATTCGAGTTGTAGTGTGTTTATTTCTATATTATAAAAGATAAAGGTCCTTCCTATGGGGTAGGATCTATCTTAATTGATCAACTTGAATGGGACCAAGGATCATGGGGAATATGATGCAAATGATGTGCACTACACACAAGTGTTGACTCATGTGTAGGTTTTTCCTTTGGACGGAATGCGATGCGTGAATAAATGCGATAATATTAAATTTGCAGAAGATAAATGCGGAAGATAAATCATACACATACGCATGAAAGCGCTGAAGTGTGTGAGAGTGAAAGTGTCGTGAATGTGAGTGTGCACGATTGAATTGGATTTTTACGCTGTTGATTGATTTTAATTTGAATTTGACTGTTTCTTAGTCGAATTGATT
This sequence comes from Lathyrus sativus, assembly GCA_963859935.3. Taxonomy (NCBI): domain Eukaryota; kingdom Viridiplantae; phylum Streptophyta; class Magnoliopsida; order Fabales; family Fabaceae; genus Lathyrus; species Lathyrus sativus. Next base: position 113,341,161 of record OZ012736.1, on the reverse strand, counting down.
TTAAGGGGAACGATTTGTCCCTAGGTGAAATTGATTTTTTTTTTGGGTGATTTGAGTGAGTTGATTTTATGAGGAAATATTTTAGAGGAAATACAAAAATTTATTCGTTTTATTAAAAGTTACTTGTTCTAAACATGACATGATTTATTTTAATAAAAGTTACTTGTTATTATTAAATGAAATACAAAAGGTTATTACTTTATCTTATTAAATGAAATTAATTTAAATGTGAAAAAAGTTTACCTTTAAATAAAAATTGTTATTATAAAATATTAAATTAAATAAAAAAGCTTTTCATAAAAGAGTTTTTTTTAGTTATAGATTTTAAACAAGATTGATTTAAATTAGATGAAGAAAAAAAAGGGTAAATTGTATTATAAAAAAAAGGGGTATTAAGATTGATGCCAAAATTAAATAAAAGTGAAAGATAGATTAAGTTAAAGAGCTAAAAAAGATTAATTAAAATGGTTAATTTAAAAAGAATGATAAACGGTTGATTAAAGATTCATTACTGATTAATTAATTAGATTGAAAAATTAGGGTTATAAATAAAAAACTAATTAAGACTGACTTAAAAAGGTTATTAGGTTGATTAGGGTTATTAACGGCGGATTAGTGGTGTGGATGGTGCTGTGCAGGTGATCATTTACAACAAGATTAAGATTAACAAAAACAAGAAAAGGGAAAACCCTAATCTCGCGACTCATCCCCAAATCGTCGATTCTCTCTTTGTCATCTCCCTTTCCAACTTCTCGTTATCTCCATCGGTCGTTACCGTCTCCTCCTCCGTTTCTCAATGTTGGTCCTGTAACAGATAAACACAACACGTATCAATCTAATATAGACAAATAATTTTACCCAGGAATCAGGAGGGCTCAATGGCGGTGGTGGCGGACTCGGGACAGCGAAGGTCGAAGTGGCGCCGGCGTCAACGGTTTTCTTTGTGACTTGGAACAGATGAGTCTCCTTACTCCAATTCCTCGGTTATGAATTTATGTTTTTTGTGATAGCTACCATTTTCGTCCCCCTTTTCTTCTCTTTCGTTTTCATTATATAGGCTCCAACCGAGGTTCCTGGTATTGAAATCTGATTAAAGTAGTTTTGAATGCTGATTTGGGCTTTCTGTTTTGGTACAAACTAATTTGAAAACCTTCCTTTTCTATTGATTGTAATAATGACTTAATTAATTGATATCCCAATTTCTGATTTTGTGTATCAAGTGTTTAATATTGTCCAGGTTCGATGTCTTGGATTTGGATTGGATATTCCAATGGTATATTCTTCAGATGATTTGCTGACTTGGAAATTATGATTTGTAGGTGTGGAAAGCAAACAAATTGTTGGGCCAGGAAGGAGATACGCGGCTTCACAACTGTCTTCATCCTTTAAGAGTAGTCCCATTTTAAGTCAAAAGGGAATATCCAAATTATTTGAAGATGTACTCAAACTCTCTCTCGATCCTTCTACTTGGATTTCGAACTCTACCAGTTACGACTGGGGAATTGGCGAAGGTGGTGACGACAGAATCAAAAGATACCAACGAGTGGATTTTAAGGCAATGCCAGTTACGACTGGTTTTTAACAAGAAATATGGTGACGACCAAAGAACTACCAATAACGATTTGGCTTCTAAAACAATGCCGGTTATGACTGGACTTTTGGGCGGAAGTTTACTAGTAGTGATCGGTCATTCACGGGGAATCGACAGATAGCACACCGAACTCGAGAGACAGAATGAATCACATTGAAACCAGGCTGAAAGGTGTATGTAGTCTTGACAAATAGATCCATTCTCAACAGGGGAACCGCGTTCTCTAAACAAGTTGTTCAGAGATGTCAAAGTAAAATCAGACAAATGCTCAGACATCTTTTACCGGGGTGAGTCCTCACATCATCATAAGAAGTTCTTTGAGGAATCAGTCTTCAAGGTTTGATACCCGCACATGATCAAAGGAAAATCAGCAGCTCGACTTGCTTACACTTCATTTGAGAATGTAATTGGATTGCATATCGAAGCTTTTGCTACCCTGAGGTTTCGGGGAAGTATGATTTTCCTCGACCTTCTCCATGAGTTGAAGTTTTTACGTTTGTTAATCTTTTCAAGTTTTATTCGAATAATTTGACCCTAATGCTTTCAAAATTACCGTTGATCAACGAACAATATTTTGCATAACAAAGAAAATAGAGGAAATGATAAATTTGCAAAGGAAAGAATGGTTCAAAACTGATTTTATTCAAGGATGAAATCTTGCAAAATGACAAAATTCCATAGAAATTTTACAGGTGAAAAATGGCAAAGTGGACAAGGTTACATTGAATCCCATGACCAAACTATCCCTAAAGACTAAAACTCCCCAAAATCCTTGCTTCTGACGAGAGCGGTTGGAGTGAACTCTTGTAGGATCTTCTACGTTAGTGACAACTCATCTGATACAGTGAAACGCCTTTGTCCCTAACTTTTGCCTGGACCACCCTTTCGGGTTTTCAATCCACCGGGACGCTCATTTTTGCCCAAGCCTCCCTTTTGGGTTTTAAACTTAGCGAGCTCTTATTTTTCTTTTTCTCCTTTTTCTCTTTTCTTTTCTTTTTCTTCAACCCTAACTTTTGCATAAGTCGTTCCTTTGAGTTTTCGACTTATCGGGTTCTCTTTTTTTTTTAGGCGTAATATTTTCGTACTGCATCAGAATTTATTGGATGAGTAAGCTGCTCCCCATCCATGGTGGTAAGAATTAATGAGCCTCCTGAGAAGACGGTTTTCACAATAAACGGGCCGTCATAGTTAGGCATCCACTTTCCTCGTACGTCTTTATGAACTGGTAAAATCTTTTTGAGTACAAGTTCCCCTTCGCGGAATTCTCGGACACGAACTTTCTTGTCAAAAGCTCTCTTGATCCTCCTCTGATATAAATGACCATCACACATTGCAGACATGCGCTTTTCGTCGATAAGATTCAATTGATCAAACCTTTCTCTCACCCATTCCGCTTCTTCAAGCTTGGTTTCCATTATGACTCTCAAAGAAGGTATCTCGACCTCAATAGGAAGTACCGCATCCATTCCATATACCAAAGAAAAAGGGGTTGCCCCTGTTGAAGTGCGGACAGACGTTCTGTATCCATGCAAGGCAAATGGCAGCATCTCATGCCAATCTTTGTAAGTTTTCACCATCTTTTGCAAAATCTTTTTGATGTTTTTATTTGCAGCTTCTACAGCCCCATTCATCTTGGGACGATGAGGAGAAAAATTGTGATATTCAATTTTGAAGTCATCGCACAACTCTTTCATGACTTTGTTGTTCAAATTGGTACCATTGTCCGTTATGATCCGGCTCGGAATTCCGTAACGACAGATAATTTCCTTTTTGATAAAACGAGCCACCACTTGCCGAGTAACATTAGTGTAGGATGCGGCTTCAACCCATTTTGTGAAATAAATCAATTGCAACCAGAATAAATCGGTGTCCGTTAGAATCTTTTGGTTCAATTGCCCCAATCATATCAATTCCCCACATAGAGAAAGGTCACGGTGATGACAACACATTTAACAACGTCGGAGGTACATGCATCTTGTCCGCATAAATCTGACACTTGTGACACTTTCTGGCATATTGAATACAATCAGTTTCCAGGGTCAACCAGTAATAACCAGACCTCAAAATCTTTTTATACATAGTATATCCATTTGCATGAGTCCGAACATTCCTTCGTGAACATCTTGCATTAACAACTCTGCTTCTCGTCTGTCAACACAGCTAAGCAGGACCATATCATGATTCTTTTTGTAGAGCACATCATTACTAAGGAAGAACTTGGATGCTAATCGTCTCAGAGTTTTCTTGTCAAGTGACGTAGCATCTGCTGGATACTCTTGTTTGGACAGGTAATTCTTTATGTCATGGAACCATGGTTTGTCATCAGTTTCTTCTTCAACCATCTGACAATAGGCGGGCTCGGTCTTGTGTTCGATTCTGATGAGAGTGGCATCATTGACATCCCTGACTTTCCACATCGAGGCTAACATGGCTAGGGTATCGGCAATGTGATTTTCAGATCTCGGGACATGCTTGAAAGTGATTTCATCAAAATACTCCATCATTTTGACGATGTAGGCTCTATAAGGGATCAAATTCTCATGTATAGTTTCTCATTCTCCAGTAACCTGATAGATAACCAAAGTTGAATCCCCACTGACTTCAAGAAGTTTGATTTTGAGGTCAATAGCTGCCTCGAGGCCGAGAATGCATGCTTCATATTCGGCAATATTGTTTGTGCAGTCAAAATCCAACCTGGCTGTGAATGGTGTGTAACCACCCTCCGGATTTATCAAAACGGCGCCTACACCATGCCCACTGTAGTTGGAGGAACCATCAAACATCATTTTCCACCAAAGACCTTTCGGCGGACCCTCATCAAGACTTGGTTCTTCACAATCTTTTACTAACATAATGTCATTATCTGGGAAATCAAATTTGAGAGACTCATAATCTTCCACTGGTTGATCTGCAAGATATTCCGACAAAACACTACCCTTGATAGACTTCTGAGCTACCTACTGGATGTCGTAATCCGATAATAACATATGCCAACGGGCGAGCCTTCCAGTCTGAGCAGGCTTCTCAAAAATATACTTTATTGGATCCATTTTTGAAATCAACAAAGTGGTATGGCAAATCATGTATTGCCTCAAACGTTTGGCCGCCCATGCCAAAGCACAACAAGTTTTCTCCAGAAGCGAGTATCGGCTTTCACAATCAGTAAACTTCTTACTCAAATAATAGATAGCATGTTCTTTTCGTCCGGACTCGTCCTGCTGACCTAACACACAACCCATTGAATTCTCAAGTACTGTCAAATACATGAAGAGAGGTCTTCCCGGGACCGGAGGTATTAAGATTGGAGGTTCTTGTAGGTAACCCTTGATCTTATCAAATGCCTGCTGACAGTCTGCATTCCAAACAACCGTCTGGTTTTTGCATAATAATTTAAAGATGGGCTCGCAAGTAGGAGTCATATTGGAAATAAATCTGGATATGTAGTTCAGTCTTCCAAGAAAACCTCTGACTTGCTTTTCTGTTTGTGGAGCTGGCATGTCTTGAATGGCTCGGACTTTGTCTGGATCTACTTCAATCCCTCGGTGACTGACAATGAAACTGGGTAACTTCCCAGATCTTACTCCAAAGGTACACTTGGCTGGATTCAGTCTCGACTGATATTTTCTGAGTCTTTTAAATAGTTTCACAAGATGTTCCAAATGGTCCTCCTCGCTTTGAGATTTGGCTATCATGTCATCAACATATACCTCTATCTCCTTGTGCATCATATCATGAAATAAAGTTACCATGGCCCTTTGATAAGTAGCACCTGCGTTTTCAGACCGAAAGGCATAACTTTATAACAGTAAGTTCCCCACGGAGTAATAAAACTGGTTTTTTCCATGTCATTGGGATCCATCTTAATCTGATTGTAACCGGAGAACCCATCCATAAATGAGAAAACTGCAAAACGAGTCGTATTATCCACCAACGTGTCGATATGCGTTTAAGGGAAATTATCCTTCGGACTGGCTTTGTTTAGATCCCTGTAATCCACACACATTCTGACTTTCCCATCTTTTTTCGGTACAGGTACAATATTGGCCACCCATTCGGGGTATTTGGACACTACTAAGAAACCCGCATCAATCTGTTTTTTCACCTCATCTCGAATCTTGATAGCCATGTCAGGTCTTGTTCTTCGGAGCTTTTGCTTAACCGGTGGGCATTCTGGTCGAAGTGGTAACTTGTGAACCACTATGTCAGTGTCTAGACCCGGCATATCCTGGTATGACCAAGCAAATACATCCATATATTCTTTCAAAAGTTCTTCTAGTTGCTGCTTGACTTCTGCCCCTAGAGCTGCCCCAATCTTAACTTCTTTCTTGTTTTCTTCGGTGCCAAGATTAATGACTTCTACCTGTTCTTTGTAGGGTTGAAGCTCTGCATACTCATGGTGTGCCAATTTTACCAGTTCATCAGGGGTTTCAAAATCTTCATCCTCATCTTCAGCTTGGTATATTGGTGGATCAAAGTCTGGAGGGAATGCAAAGTCATGGGATTCAATGGGTTTTAGGACATCATTGCACGTTGGAATGGCTAAATTTATTAAAACACACAAAGACAAATGCATCACACAACAGAGAAAAAATGTTTTGGTTTTTTAAGATTGCCATTTTTCTTTTTAAAATGAAAGCAAAAGCAATAAAGGAAATAACACAAGGAAATTAACAAAATAGTTCATTTTTCATTGATTTTCTTGAAAGCTCGGGGCCCTTACAAAACATTCCTATAGCCTTGGGCATGGCTATGGAGATTCAAAACAAAACAAGAAAAGAAAGACAAACAAATTACTTTGACTCAGGAAAAACCAAAGGAATCTCAATAGCTTCCCAGTTGCTCAAGGCAGTGTTGTAATGATACACTAGCCGTTCAAGGTCTTCATCTTCGAAATCTTCTTCCACAGCACTGATTTGGAAACCTCCACTGATGAATACTTCTTTTATAGTCTTTGGACGTCCTTTGTCATATGTCGGTGCTTCATCATGAGTTGGTTTGTAACCCAACCCTTGGCGATCCATTTTTGGTTTTACTTCGATAATCTCTCCCCAACCTGCAGGAGTACCTTCTTCCAGTGTAGACTTGATGCTCCGAGTGGATGCAAAAGACGGACCACTCTTAGCCACTGTTTCTTCTAATATCACTGCATTAGCTATCTCGAGTTCCTGAAAGGAAGTTTCTAACGCACCCTCATCTGCTTCGATATACTTGAATGATGACAGATTGCTCACCATTAGGTCTTATTCACCGTGTACAATCACTAATTTATCATTCACAACAAATTTCATTCTCTGATGTAAGGTGGAAGTCACTGCCCCAACGGCGTGAATCCATGGTCGTCCTAACAAACAACTATAATCTGGGTTAATGTCCATGACTTGGAATGTAATATCGAACACCTGAGGTCCGATCATGATTGGCAATTCTACTTCTCCAACAACCGTGCTTCTTGAACCATCAAAAGCTTTTACAATCAAAGACGTTGGTTTCATTTCTGCCCCTACATATGCTAGACTTGCAAGCGACCTGGCGGGCAATACATTCAATGAGGATCCAATATCGACTAAAACTCGTGCCATTGTGTCTTCCTGGCACCTGACAGATATGTGCAATGCACAGTTGTGATTGCGTCCTTCATTCGGCAACTCAGCATCACTAAAGCTCAGGGTGTTACAGGCTGTAATGTTGGCTATTACTGAATCAAATTGTCTGAGGGTTATGCCTTTTGTCACATGTGCCTGTTTTAATACTTTTTGCAGAGCTTCTCTGTGAGCTGGAGAATTTATTAAGAGAGACAAGATCGATATCTTTGATGGGGTTTGGTGGAGCTGATCAATGATCTTGTAATCACTTTTCCGAATAATCCTTAAGAATTCTTCGTCATCTCCTTCAGTTCCTGGTACCTCTTGTTCTTTTGTTGCAGCAGGGGTAACCTCTTTTGGAGCGGTTACTTTCATTTTTGGTTGATAGATGCGACCACTACGGGTCATTTTGCTTGTACCTGCAATGTTTGTCACGTCCATTTGGTCGTTTCTTACTGTCTCTTTCTGACTAAACTTCCCTGATCCTCGGTCTATCACCGTCATATCATACATCCATGGAACAACCTTTTTGCTTTCGAAAGGAAACGGTCTCGGTTTCTGAATGATAACCGGTCGGGGTTGATTGATAGCTGACTTGTTGAAAACAGGCTTCATACCTTTGTTGGTTATTTTGAACACCGGAACTTTCTCACCTTTCTTCGGTAAATTGAAAATAGGCTCAATTACTGAAACTTCTTTCCTCACCTTACTACATACTTGTAATACTCCCTCATCAATCAATCTTTGTATACCTTTTCGTACCTCATTACACCCTCTTGAATCACTAGAAAATTTTTCACAATCATTATGGGTATCCTCTATCAATCCTGCTTTCAGTAGTTTCTCGTGAAGTAACCTCAACGGGGTTCTAATCTCTGACGCATCTTGGACCATCCTTTCATCTGACACTTCTTCTACTGCATTAACCCCTCCATGGTTCGGCAATGGATTACTTTTGACATTTGGGGGTACATCATCAAAAGACAAGATCTTCTTTTCCATCAACTCCCTGATAAGATGTTTTAAAGCAAGACAACCTTCTAAATCATGACCGGCAGCACCCTCGTGAAAGGCATAATGAACGTTTAGATTATAGTGAGGAGATGTAGTGTCTGGATTTAATGGTCGTGTTGTTACCAATCCCTGCTGCACTAAGGAGGGGTACAACTCTATGTAAGTCATTGGTATCTGAGGAAGTGGAGGTTTTGTTGTTGGTCTCTGATTCTGATAGTTTTGTCTGGGTGCCTGAGCTCTAGGCTGATGATGTTGTTGATAGGGTGGAGCGTTGGGCGCTCATTGATACCCTTGTTGAATTGGCTGATATACAGGTGTTGGCTGCACTGTCTGATAACTGGGAACAGGATGACTGAAAGCCGGAGTTACAACTGCCACATAAGGTTGTTGGGCATACTGCAACGGATACATTGGTCGTTGTTACTGGGATTGTTGAACATAACTTGCTTGAGGCTGCTGAACAAAGCCTGGATGAGGTTGTTGAACATAACTCTGCTGATATTATTGGTAAGGTGGTCTCCAGGTGCGACTCTTTCTTCCCATAGTTACTGCATTTGTCTCCCCTTCCTTCTTTCTTTGTAAATTACTGCTGAGCTTTTTGACGTTGTTGCTACCGGAACTGCTGGAACCACTAGCCACCTTCCCATTCTTCATTCCTAACTCCACTCTTACCCCCACTGCTACTATATCAGAAAAACTTGCGGTTACGCTACTAATTATCTACTCATAAAACTCTGGTCTCACTGTATCGACGAACCAATCTGTTAACTCTTTTTCACTCAAAGGAGGTTCTACCTGAGAGGCAGTTTCCCTCCACCTTTATGCATACGCTTTGAAAGATTCTGAACACTTCTGTGACATACTCAGTAACTGTCTTCTATCAGGGGCTAAATCCATGTTGTACTTGTAATGTTTTACAAAAGCATCAGCCAAGTCTTGGAAACTATGAATACGAGACTGATGCAAGCCCAAATACCATTTAGCAGGAGCTCCTTTCAGACTATCTTGGAAACAGTGAATCATTAACTTGTCATCTTCCACGTGAGTGGCCATTCTTCAGTAATACATAATCAGATGCGTTCGAGGACAAGTAGCCCCAGAATACTGATCAAAATTAGGAACTTTGAATTTTGGCGGAATTACCAACCCAGATACCAAGCACATATCTGGAATCAGTACCAAAGATGTCATTTCCTTCCATTGCTCTAACTTTCCTGCCGATAGTTTCTACACTTTCTTTCAACTTATCATGTCGTCTGCTCTCTTCTTCATACCCATCAACACCTTCGTACACTGGTGGAGGATTATGAAAAACAGGGTGCGCTTGAACCTGAACAGAAGGCTGAGTATAAGTAAGAATAGCTTGAGGAATTTCTGGCCCCAAAGGAACTGCTTGTTGATTGACTGTTGGTGGAGGTACAAAACCAGGCGATAACCCATATGGTGGAACATTTGCAACAGTGACTGCCGTTGGGATCGGCTCTACAACTATGCCAGTGATTTCAGAAACAACAGTGGCTTGAGTGTCCAACTTAGCACGAGTGACTTGTAGGGCTTCCATGATCTGCCTCATGCCTCCTCGTAGCTCTCCAAGTTCATTGTCAATCCTGTCCACATCCAAATTCTGTCCTTCCATTCTTAGGCGAGCTTGGGCTCGGGTGTTGTATCAGTGTTGAGGATTCAGTGTGATTCTTTCTGGAGACAAGATAGCGAGATGAGACACAACACAAGAACATGCACATGCAATGTTTATGAATGCATAAATGCAACAAATACAAAATTAATCGTTCAAGGAATCCAAAGAAATATCTGCAAAACAATCTTTAGTTCCTTGAATGATTAATTAATGAAAATTTAAATGCAAAGGTTTCATGGAACTCAGATCAAAACATCATTTCTTTTCATTGATTTTCATGATTTGAATTACAAAATATCTAGTACATTTTACAAAAGTCCTAAATATAAGGCTGACAGTATTCTAAATAAAAGTCTTCTTTTGCTTTGAGCTTCTTTATTTCTTCTTCCATCTAAGTCTTCTCAAGAATGAGTTTGTCCACGACTAGCTTCCATGGAGTTGGCTGAGAGGTGGAAGAAGATAAACCTTCCTGTGTCTTCCTCTTCTTATAATCAATCATTTCTTCATCCTTTGCCCGGAGTTGTCTACGTAGTTCATCATTCTCTTCCATGGCCACTTGGTACTTGTACTTCCAGGCTACTTCAGTTTGTTGTGATTTCCTCAAAGCAATCTTTAAGTTTTCCTCTTCAGACATAAAGATCATTGTGTGTTCCTCCTCTAAAGCCATGGGTTTCTGCTGAGGATAAGGCATCTTCAGCTGAATAGCTCTCTTTCGGACCCATTGGAGATAAGGCTCGAGAGAGACGCAATTAGGCTTCCCTAAGTCTTCCTTTCCTTTCTTGTGTACATGTCCCCAAGCTTTTAGAATTTCTCCCTTCAATTCTGAACTTCCTTTAAAGAAAATATTCTCCACATGAATGCTGTTTGGTTTGTCCTTCAAAGGATATCCAAGCTGACGGCGAGCGAGAACAGGGTTGTAGCTGATTCCTCCACTTGTACCCAGGAGAGGTACGTTACCAAAGCTTCCACAACCGTCAATGATTTTTATGCCATCGTAACTACGGCTGTACCAATCAATATCAGAGTGAGTAAGAGCCATAACCTTCTGAGACCACCAACCTTCCTTCCAAAAAGCATGAGCCTTAGGTAAGTGAGAAATAAACCACTTATATAACAAAGGGACACAATATGTAATTATTCCTCCTTTATGCAAATTTCTCAGATGAACAGGATGATAGGCGTCAGCTAGTAAAGTAGGCACAGGGTTTTTCTTTAAGAAAATCTTAATGGCGTTGAGATCCACAAAATTATCAAAGCTTGGAAACAAGAAGATCCCATAAATGAGCAAGGCAAAGATAGCTTCGAATGCATCCATGCTCAAGTGATCAGCATAGTATTGTGTTTTTCCAACTAAGAACTCTGCAGTCAAACCAAAGACTCCTCCCTTAGTAACCATATTTTTCTGAATATCCACCACCAATCCCAAACGTGTAGCTTTAGCAATTTCTTCTTCCTTGGGGTCCTTCTCCATGACTGGAAAAGGAGAGTCTTGAAGAATAGGTAAACCAATCAAGCAAGAATATTCCTCAAGTGTAGGTACCAGCTGATAATCAGGAAAAGTGAAACAATGATATAGTGGATCATAAAACTGGAGGAGTGTGGAGAGAAGTCCCAGATCCATCTTCCTTTTTACCCTCAACAATGACAATAAGTTCCCATACCTGCTCTTGAATCCTTCTAGATCTGTTATCAAAGTGCTCAACCTGTCTATGTCATCCAAGTTAGGACTTTTATAAGTGTACTTCATAGTTTTCTTTTTTCCACTGTCCATGATGATCTTAATGTTTACAAACAAGAGATCTGAGTTCCATGAAACTTTTATGATATGATGTTCATGAATACATGAATGCACAAACACAGGTAAGCACACAAATACACACTGATAAACAGATAAAGGTTTTGGTTTGGAGAACATGAGTAAGGAGTCAAGGTCTACCCACCCAAAAGGTATGTACTAAGGTTTTCAAAACTGCAGAACAAGGTTCTAAAAGAGTTCCCAGAGTCCTCGACCCATCTTTCGGATATTATCAATTTCCCAAATACTTGGTGGTCGATAATATTCTCAAGAGAGTCTCGTCCAAGTGTAGTATCGCGTATCAACTACTTCGGAATTACTTCCTTATAGTCATTGCACTACATCCTAATAAAGCCATAGTGGGGGAAAAGGTAATCTAAAGGTCCTCAGTATCACGGGCTCCCATGTAGAAAGTAGCATTGTTTTCACGAATACTCGATCAAAAATACTAACTCTCAAAAGGGCCTCTACTGAGCGGAGGTTTTCTCAAGTCATCTTGGTCAGGAATCAACTCCCTATAAGCCTCCTTGAATATACCTCCATCCTATCATAAGTACGCTCAAACACGGGTATAGTGTTGTCTCACCATTCCAAGTTCCCAAGATCCAACAGAGCACATATGTACATATTTACAAGTATTCACAAATAAGCAAGTAATCAAACAAGATAGGCTAAACCCTCAAAGAAATAGATGTCCCTAGTGAAGTCGCCATTTCTGTTGCGGTGAAAATTGGATATCAAGCTATTAAATTAACTTGAATCTTAATTTTCTTTACAACCGGACTTTATTTTATCCAAAGGAAAGGTCTAAAGAAAGAAAAACCTTTTTCGCAATATAACGACAACGCTTAAGAGATTCGGGGATCGGGGGTTGGTTATACATAGGGAAGGTGTTAGCACCCTAAGCATCTGTAGTATTCTACAGGAACCTTTTGTTTGATTGCTTGCTAAGTTTGTGAAATGTATTATGGACTGGGAAAAGACATGAGTTGAAACCTAAAGTTATATACACTAAGTTTGCTTGCAAAGACATCGCGTCTTCTGCCTACGTATCCTAACTAGGATAGAATCAGAGCAATCGTAGTTCACCTCACAAGGGAAGAAGAACACTTGATTGTGATCAAGGTTCAAGGGGGAAACAAACATGACAATGTTTGTGTGGAGTTTGATAAAACTCCCTAATCTAAGTTGTAATATTCAAAAGGGGAAGCAAGAAATCATGACAATGATTCTTACACAGAGTTGACAAACTCTTTCCTAGGGTTCTAGTTGAAGAACACTCCTAGTACAGGTGGGTTTCTTAGACTTGAAGCAAAGTCTAATGGCTTCTAATCTAGGGTTAAAGTGACTTAACAAACTCAAGAGAGGGATGAGGGATGTATCCATGACATGAGGGTCAAATGGATAGACTTTTCCTTTGGAAGTAGACAGGGGAGGCAACTATATGAGAGCTAACAAGCTTCATTACTTGGGGAAAGAAGACAACTTAACAAGTAAAATAACAACATGATAAAGGCATATTCATGGTGACAACCATTAAATAAACATGTGGAATGATAAGGATGAAGGTGCATTGATGACAATCAAAGCAGATGAACTAACAGGAACTGTGACGACAGATCGAGTTTAATTAAGCTATCAGATGAAGTAACATGAACATGGTATTAATCAAAGATGAAGTTTTAACATGTTTTCTAACAAGTATCACAAAAAATCACAAGTACATCAAGAGAAAATTCATCTGCATCTGTCAAAACGATCATAGAAAGTACACAACTTGCACATAGTCAAAAGAGATGAAAAATTATGCAAACATGAAAATAAAAAATATGACATGAAAGTAGACATCAAGATGAACACAATGCAAAAAGAATGGGTGAAAAATAATTAAAATTGGGAGAGATATGATTTTTTTGAATTTTGGTTAAAAATGACAAAAATTAATAAAAGAGTTGCCCTCCTCAGGGGTCGAACTCAGGTTCAAGGTGTGCAAGGCGTGTTTTGACATATGGTCTTACCACTGGGGTGGCTATACATCCGTTTGTAAATGCTACCCCATAAATATATATGGGATACTCAAAAACCAGGCTGGGCAAAAATAAGGCAAGAAACATGATTGGATTTTCACTTGTAACTTTCTTAATTCTCAACCTTTTGAGATGAAATTTATATGCAAATTGACCAGAAAAACATGAGGAACAAGATGGTGCACTTAGATTTTTAAAATTCCTTTCCTATTTTAAAACCTGATATTAGGTATGTTTGGAAGCTTGAAAATGCATTTTGATGTGAGTCTCATGTATCAGTCAGTTTTCAATCAAAATAATCATGCTCACACAACATATAAATGATAATGAATGGATCTAAAACAATTTTATGGATGAAATCAAAATGTGGTAAAAGTTCCATGTGAATTGCAAAATTTCATGAATGATGTGCATGACCTATGGCAGTTCAGCCTCAAAGCATATATTGATCAAAATGAACATTCACACACATCAAGTATATGTCATTGAGTGAATTAAAGCAAAGAGTGAGGTTCAATTCTAACTGGTATGAAGTATGGTGATCCAAGTGATATGTTTGTGAAGTAAGTCCAGTGTGAAGTCAATTTTCAGTTCTAGACCTGTTCAGATCAAGCTAATCATGTATACACAACAAACTTATGATGTTGAGAGTAACCAAACACATTTTGAAGTCAAACTACAACTGTTATGAAAAGTGGTACTTGAATTGCAATTTTGGCACAATATGATGCTTGAAAGATGCAGTTCTTATTTGTATGCATATTCTGATCAATTTAAACATCTGCACATCACACATACATATAAACAAATGCATTCAAACAGTGAAAGTGGTTTCAAATTGGTTGGTATGAGAATTGACATGCAAACTGCATTTTGGTGTTTTTTGAAAAAGTATGAGAATCTCAAATCATGTTACAGGCATATTTTGATCAAAACAATCACTCAAACAGTTCACATATATATTGTTGGATGAATATCAAGCAAGAGAAGAGTTTAAAACAGGGTGTCATGAAAAATTGCATGTCAAGTTGCAAGTTGATTTGAAAAAAGAAGTGTTGAGGTTCAGTTTTGGTTCTATGCCTTTTTAGGTCAAATCAAACATTTATACACCACATATTCATGATATTGAATGTGTATGAACACAATTTAAAACAAAAAACAAGCTGCCACAAAGAATGATAACAGAGTTGCAAAAATTGTCATTTTGAGGCATGAAGAATGTTCAGTTCAAGTTTATGCACATGTAGGCCAAATCAATCATACATACAAGTCACATATGTGAATATAAGTGATCTAAAACACCCAAACTGGCTTGAAACAACCTGGTGTGAGAAATGACAAATGGCTGCAACATTGAAGTTCTTGTACATTCATGAAAATAAGCAAAGCAGTTTCCAATCATTTTTAACCCAAATCAAATGTACACATAAGTCATACATGTATAAATGAATGATTCTAAACTCAAATCTAAACCAACTTTAACCCCTAACCAAAAATGACATGTCTATGGCATTAATATGCAAAGTGTGGCATTTTATGAATGATGAAGCAAAACAGATGCAAACAGTTCCACACAAACATACACACATATCATGATCATGATTTCAAATATGATTCAAATCACCAAGGAGCTGTTCTTGAGTCATGACAGAATTTTGGCATGAAACGTACACTTGATATATCTTTCACATAATGAACTCAAAATAACAAATCATGGAATTATGGTGCAAAGAAAGAATAGAGTGTTTACATACCTCTAGTATGTTGTATTGAGCAAGTTTAAACACCAAGAAACCCAGAGGAACTTTAAGTGCTCCTAGCTTTGAGAGATTCCTTCCTTGTGAAGTAACAAAGCAAACTTCAAGACAGTTGGAGAAATAAACTCCACCAATGCTCCTCAATGCTTTGGACAATTGAGGAATGATATATGAGAGGTGTTAGGATGATTAGAACACCAAGGAAGTGTATGGAACAAGATATGGCTGATTTTGTGGCTTTTGGTCAAAGTAACTTGGTGATGAAGTTGACTTTTTTGAATGGTGATGTTTTTGAGTGGTCTAAGGTCTTTTACACTTTCTATATCATATTTAGGGATTGTGTGTATGATTTTTGGGGTGTTTGAATGGGGAGAAATGGATTTGGCAGCCTTGGTAGCAAGACAAATTTTTAAGGTTTTTTGTGAAAATGAGATTTTGAGATTTGGAGGCAAAGTGCACAAGGATGGAAGCTTGAGCTTTTTCAGGTTTTTTTTAGAATTGATATTGTGTAGGAAATAAAGTGGTGAGGGTCCTATTTATAGGCAAGGAAGTGGCTTGGGGCAGATTTGAAGATTTCTTCACTTTGAAGAAAGGTTTTTCACTTTTAGATCAAACCTCCACAAGAGGGTTTCCTTGGCTGATAGGTAAGCCTCATTAGTCAAGGAAAATGATGAATTAGTGTGGCTAAATTCAGGCTAGAGGTATAGGCTTGTGGCTGATTTAGAATCACTTTTACACCTCATGCTTGTTTTTCACTTTTGAATGCAAGTTGCTTTGCAAGCCACTTGCTTTGGCTTTGGAGATTTCAAATTTCTGCATAATCCTTGGTTCTTTCATGCTATAAACACCTCACATATCAGATACAACATGTTTCACCAGCTGAGTTTGGTCAATTTTGATGAAAGAATGAATTCTTGAATTTTGACAATGTGGGACTAAAGTGAAAAACCACCAACTTGCCATGACCATAACTTTCAGCTCACAAATCCTTTTGAGATGTGCTAGTACTTTTTAGAAAGCCCTCAAATAGCTCTAAAACATTCATGTTTTCATGAGTTTCAATTTCACAAAGGAACTTGGCCAAAAAGTCTCCCAAAGTTGCTAAAAAAATGAACCTAAAAGTGAAATTTCTCTAAGTCTTTTTCCTTTCTAGAAATGAATTTGATCATAACTCTAAATCTATGCATTTTCTGATCATGGACCACTTAGGGACTTTTTTAGGATTTGTCAAGAGCTTCCAAATGAGCTTTGAACCAACTCAATTGGATGTGTGGTTAAGGAGTTATGGTTTAGCCCCTTTCAAAACCCTAATTTCCCGATTTTTCGATTACTCCTTCATCCTTGATCCAATGGTCATGAAAATTGATATGCAGGTCCAATATGACATAAGGACCAATTTTTTTTCACAACTTGAAGTCCAATTCCTAAAATTTGGAGAGTTGACTTTTCAGTCAACCGTACGACCGATTGGTGACTATCGAGTCGCCTGTTGACATTCTGGACCTCCTGAGACTTTGGAACTTCTTGAATAAACCTTATTAAGCTATATGAACTTCATGGATCATAATCTCACCATTAAAACATCTTCCAACATCAAAGTCAAACTACAGTTGACTTTTACTAGTCAAAAACCCTAATTGGGTGCCCTGAAATACACTACTCTGGATCCTAAGGTAACAACCTCAAATTGGATTCTAAATTGTCATTATATGATACCCTTGATCTCATTTCATGATTGAATTAGCCCAAAACATTGACTACTCACACCTTTGAAGTTTTGATTTTGACTGCGCGAAACCCTGATTCATCTGTAACTTTGACAAAGACAAACTTGCACTGGGTTAGGGTTAGATAATTCATGAGCATGCTCCTGAAATGATAATGAGAATCTAAGGGGCCAAAATTTAGGGTGCAACAGAGGGGATAAGGATGATGGATGAAGGTTTTAGCTCTAGAATTCAATGACTCCAATGGAGAATCAAATAATTCAAGGTGAGAAGAGATTTAGTGGAGTTTGGGAGTGAAAAGTTGAGAGCAAAATTCAAAGAGTGAAAGTGAATTCTGAAAATGAAATGAGATTATGAGGATTGTGTGTGTGAGGTTTGGAGCAAATCATTTAAATACCCCTTGGGTTTGGATCCAAATGTGGTTTGGAGTGTGGTTTGTGAAAATTGGAATGGGATTAGGAATGAGAAATTGGAGGGCATTTTAATTAATTTGAAAGTTAATCAAAATTCAAAATGCTTCTAGATCCTTCCCTTGGTGTAAAATCAATTTCTCATGTGATCAAAATGGACCTCAGAGTGGCTTCATTTGGATATTCACGTGTAGAGTAGAAATTTGCACTGGTTAATCGATTAACCATATGTGTTAACCGATTAACACCTTCAAAATTTCAAATTTGGCCTGATTTTGCTTTGGTTAATCGGTTAACACCTTCAAAATTTGAATGTTGGCGCCTTTTGGAGGGAAATCTGCACATTTTCCCGTTTTCAACCGTTTTTAGCCCTGTTCAGCCTCTGAAACTTGCTTTCGAATATTACAACCATGAGAATGCTTGAGATAGCCTGACTGCTGCCTCTTGAGCTGAAAATAACCTGCAAGACAAAATAAAATCGACCGCTCGATCGCTGGGCCAAATATATTCCAGTACCTCTGATGCTCGCTGTTTTGTCTCTTGTACTGAAAGCGAACTCTGGGCCATAGGAAAACCTTGATCCCCTGTCTCAAGAACAAATTCTATGCTATGCAAAAATGAAAAATGAAAAGCAACATAAGCCAAGAAAAAGAAAAAGTTTGTTTAAATTTTAGGGTACAACAGCTACACACTCCATAAAGAATCCTCAAGGTGCACATTGAACCCTTGAACCATGTCTCCTCTAAGGAAAGAGACCTCATGTGCCTCTACACATCCTCAAGGTAGAAGATGATACCCATACACATACCCTCAATTCTCCAAATACCTTGGGACCCGATTCTGATGATGATGACTCTTGATGACTTGAACACATACCCTTGTTTGAGCTTGAAAAAAAAGCTTCTCTCTTGAGTGGAAAAAATAACATCTTGATCCCCTGTCTAGAACCAATTCTATACAAATGCAAATGCTAAATGATATGAAACATAAGCCAAGATATAAAAGAGAGGTTGGGAAAATTTTGGGGTGCAACAACAAATTACCCCCAAGAAATGCCTTTTCGCCAACTTTGGTAGGAAGGTCAATTTTTATAACCGTTTCGACGCATATGCCTATGATATTGCATGGCCTTGACTGAACAACCCACTACTTATTTTATTGGCTAACTATTCAATTTCTTTAACCCACGCTTATGACGTCACGCTATCATGACAAATCCCTAAACGTCTCTTCAGCCGTATTCATCATCACTTTTCCTCGAAGACATATGTTTTGCAGTCTGACCATAACTGCTAACACTCATCACTTATCCAGAGAAAGACACGCGTCCCACTACCCGATTAACTTCAACGGTGGATTCAAAGCTCTTAGGATTCCCAAATGCCTATAAATACTCCTCTTCACCATTTTGTAAACTTTTTACACTCTCAGAATCTTAAGCACCTTGTCTCTCTTCCTTCAATTTTATTCACAAGACCTAGAAAGCACCATTTCCTTTTACTTCTTTTAATAATGGCATCTTCCCAAGCAAATATTCACGAGAAGAAAAACCAAAAGGGAAGATTCACTCAATTTAAGCAATCCATTCCACCATTTGGAGACGTTCCTGGCCCCCAACTAGTGGATAATCGCCAATGCATGCCAGAACCCACCACTGAAGTGGCATAAAGCATCTACAAATCTCAGGTAATGATTCCTTTGGTTGTTTCTGATAAACCATATGCACTTTTTGGTCCTTTAGATGATGTTGGAATTTCAGACGAAAAATTGGGTGAGTTTCTTCCTTCATACCAGAGATCAAGGCTGTTAGGGCACAAAAATTTCCCTAGACTCACCAACACTGCTGCTGAAGACCTCCCCCTGCTTAAGATCAACCTTAGGTATCTCACCGATGGTACTAGGCTGGTGAGAGCCATCAGTCCCCTTAAGGACTTTGACCTTTGGATGACGAAACTGGAAAAAGTTAAGGCCGAGCACTGGAAATCCATAGGGATATATGATCTCCTTATGCTGTCGAAGACCAACATCCCATACTGCTTCAACTTGCTGGCAGCGTCTTTGTACTTCTGGGATAGTACTCACTATATCTTCCATTTTCCATGTGGAATGGTTACACCAACACTCTTCGATATATTTTCCATCACAGGGTTTCGCACAGATGGCATCCCTTATAATCCTGACGTGGACGCTAAAGATACATTAAAAATCTCAAGCTCCAAACTCACCTACACCCTCTTCATCAAACACCACTAAACCAAAACCATGAATACGTCTCTGATGAAGAGCATATTGTCTTTCTCACTGTATGGCTATCGAGATACATTTTATGCACCAAATCTTTGCAAGTAGCCAAGAAGTACTTGCCCCTTGCTAACCAACTCCATAACAACAGAGGGGTCTGCTTAAGTGAGACTCATTTTGGCGAACCTCTATGAATCCATCAGCGAAGGAGCTTCTCAATTAAAACACATGGAGGCTCACAATTCTGTACACTTGAGTGGTCCTCTTTGGCTGCTTCAAATGTGGCTTAATGCAACTTTTGAAGCTAGCCTTCCCAGAAAAGGGATAGTTGATGAAGCTTCTACTAAGATTAGAGGAAGGTGCATTGAAGGGACTCGTTTGGTCAAGCTGACTCCTAACGATGGTAGCGAAACCCTTAGATGGGCCTTCATTAGTTATATTATGATGTTCGCCAAACGCCATGAGTTCACTCTAAGCATGACACCCTTTGCTGAAAGAAGATATGGCCCTGTGTGGTTCAAAAGGCCATTTCCCAATCCTCACAAAAAGCTTGACCATGAGTCTGTTGCTATTTGGGAAGCCTTTTTAATTTCCCAATTCATTGTCAACAGATTAAACCTAGGGAGAGGTCTGATAGTGCTAATTGCCTACCAACCAAACCTCATCTCTCGATAGTTTGGGTTGGCCCAGAGCTTTCCTAAATTTTTATTGAAAAGAAAAGCCAAGTTATTCTACACACTGCCATCTTTGACGAAGAAGGGGTCGCCACCATATTCGACGATTGGAGTGATAAGAAAGGAGTCCTTTCTCCTGTGTTTTTTGAGCCTTCTTTCTTATGCACTCCCTCATTCCACCACCGGTGGTCGAAGCATTATAACAGACATTTTCTTGATGTGGCTACCTTTTCTTCATTGCTTGACCAAGCTTTTCTTGATGTGCAAGACAAGACAAAGAAGAGTGAGTTCACTCATATCAAAGAAATCCAGGCTTTCCAAAAATACCTTGAAACTGTCTATCGACCAGATGATTTTGGTCGAACCATTCATGAGGCTGTTGTCACTTTAATGAGGAAATTTCTGCAAAAATTGGATCAACTAAAAATCCCTTCAAACGTTCCTCGTGAGAAAAGTTATGAGGTAGCTTTGGAACTTTTTCCTCCAAAGTTCCCTCGCCTACCTAACGCTGATTTTGGAGTGGCACTTGCCCCTCTATTTCCAGATTGGTTTTTTTGTGGTAAGGACCTAAAACTCCTTCAACAGCAGAGTCGCCAGCTGTCGCTTCCGCGAAAATAAGGTGCCGGCAAAACAGAAGAGTCGCCACCTTTCGTTATTTATCCCTCAGAACGGGAAAGGAAACGATCGGAAAAACCTGTCGAAAAAGGTATAAGACAAGGTCATCGCAACCGTTGTCTGGGTTTGGGAGTCGGTTACGCAAGGGGAAGGTATTAGCACCCCTAACGTCCATCGTACTCGATGGGATCCACGCTTGTTGTGTTTGTCTAAAGGATGCAAACCAATCTATCCAAGGCTGCTAAGTCTAAACGGAAGGAAATTGACTCGATAGAGCGTCGCACTCTATGCCTACGTATTCTCAAGAGAGAAAGTCAGAGTCAACGTAGTTCGACTAACTACGGGTTGCGGACAGGGGTATTCTCAGTCACACGGGGGTGAGAGAAAGGATTGACGATACTAGCGTACGCATTCTAGCAGTTAGGTGTACGCTGCTCGACCATTGGAGACGTAGGCGTTACCTGTTTGTGGTAGAACGGACGTAGTATGTCGGGTTTTAATGGTATGGGAACCTATAGGAACTTAGAACTACGGTCTGGTCTCAAATGCGCAAGGGCAAGAGAAAAGGATAACATCAGCGGGGAAGTCTCGATCGCACGGCAGCGAGAGAACAAAAAGGTTAGTTGTTAGTGTGCTCGCTAGAATATCGCATCCTATGCCTACATATTCTCATCAGAGAAATTAGAGCAGTTATAGTTCAGCTTACTACAGCTAAAACGGGGAAAAAGGGAAAAGGGAGAAGGGAGCTCGCTAGGATGTCGCATCCTATGCCTACGTACTCTCGTCTGGTACGAGAGATCAGAGCAAAGGTAGTTCGACGGGAAAATGAGTCTCGATTGCACGGAGGCAAGAGAAGGGGTCTCAATCGCCTGAACGCGAGAGAAAAGGGGTTTCAATCGCACGGGGGCGAGAACAAAGAGGAAGCAGGCTTACGCCCAAACGGCAAGGAACTCGGGACACACACGCAAGAACCTAAGACGTAGGAGCGAATGCGTCGCATGTCACCCAAAGGATACCATACTAGACATCCTAGACGATTGAGAAGAAACTCCTCAACTGTCATTTCCTACGTATCTAACGATACAGCTCACAATACTCGACGGTTGCCTGAAGACTTGAAGAAGAAAGATGATGATGTTGAACGAAGCAGCTCCTGGGCTCTTGACATCCGCGCAAGCTCCATTCCTATCTTCTCCTCTCTGGATCCTTGACGAGGACGCTCGAATCAGGAACAATGTAACGCTTAGACCGTCATGGTTCGACCTATACGAGAAATCGAACACTAAGAGGTAGCGTATTGATATCCGTGTCAAAGACAAGATAGAGAAATGATATCGAAAATCATTCTCCAATTGAATCGTGTCACACGGCCAGCCAAGAATAAAATCGAAGATAAAAATCGGATGAGAAGCAATAGGAAAGAAATCCAACGACAAAATGGAAATAAAATGCTACTCCTAAAATACGGCAATTAAATTCTACTAGAAAATATCCTAAAGAAATAAAACTCTAGAGAAAATACGAGTAAATCATGTGCACAATATTCTATAATTTCCTATAAAGAAAATAGAGTGAAAAACTATACTAAGGTCTTTATAATATCCTATGAGAAAATAGAATTAAAATCTATAATATTCTATAAGGAAAACTAGAATAAAATTCTATATTATTAAACCTATATGAGAATATGCTAATAATATTCTACACTATAATTCCTAGGAAGAAAAATAGGAAAATAAAACTAACTATTACAAGCAAGGGCCCAATACAAGAGAAATTAAAAATTGAAGGGGAGGGGGGTACAATCTGCAGAACCAGGGTGAATGCAGAAAAAAGAACAA
Organism: Lathyrus sativus; assembly: GCA_963859935.3. Classification (NCBI taxonomy): domain Eukaryota; kingdom Viridiplantae; phylum Streptophyta; class Magnoliopsida; order Fabales; family Fabaceae; genus Lathyrus; species Lathyrus sativus. Next base: position 113,318,251 of record OZ012736.1, on the reverse strand, counting down.
CCACTGGGCCCAGCCCACAACAAAAATAATAAAATAGCAAGAAAAACAAAACCAAAAAAGGGGGGTGCGTTGGAGAATTGGAGGTGAATCAGCAATTCGGTGAATGGGCTCAGCCCAAGCAATCAAAACAAGAAAGAAAAGGAAAAACAGGGGGTGCATTTGGGAAGGGGGTGTACGGACTAGCAAAAGCATGGGCCACAAGGCCCAATCCACCCAAAGGAGGGGAGACCATTCGTCTTCCTCATTCCCTCAATTCAATCTGAAACCCTAAGCCATTTCCTTCTCCCACTTTGCCGCCGCTTTCCTCATCGTCTCAGCCTCATTTCTTCCTCATGTCTTCCACCGAAAACACAACTCAATCTTTACCCTAATATCAATCTTTAACAAACAACGAATCCACCTTTCCTTCACCTAAAATTCTTCATTCACTCTCTGTTCCGAATCTTCTTTCAGCTTGCATGTCTCAATGGAGGTGGTAAATCCGGAAATGATACCTTGATGAGCGTTTGCAGATCGGAAGAAGATACAAGCGATGGAGATTCGAAAGTTCGTGGTTTGTGGATCTTGAAGTCCTTGAAGAAGGAGTTATGGAGTTGATGCAAATACGACGAACACGGACGATTGTTCATGGTGAATCCTGACTAAAGTTCTTGCACGTTTTGTTCTTGAGGCGAATTGGAGAAGTAGGTCCGAGAATGCTTCTCCGAAGGTGCATTGCTGTGAATCTTTGAGGATGTGGATGATCTTGAAGGAATCTGGAAAAACGGTGATATGGAGAGGATGAAGATCTTCGAAGATCCTTGAAGATCTTGAAGATAGCTGATGAAGATTGTTGAATCTTGTTGAACGGTTGAAGCTACTATGACGAAAACTGAAAATCTTGAGGAATGTTATGAGTTGGACACGTTGAAGGTTCTATGAAGATCGATGAAGATCTTTGAGGAAAACGAATATTCTGGAGAAGTGATGAACACACGAAGACCTGGATGCATGTTCTTGAGGAGAAGATTGTGATGGATCTGGGAATTTCTTGACGAACTGGGGAAATGGAACGAAGAATGTAACACCCCACTTCCCAAAATCAATTAAATCAATAAACATCGTAAATAAACATCAGAGTATTTCTTCCCAGTGGGATATCACATAAAATCAACATTTCCTTTATAAAAGGTTTTCCTCCAAAATACAGCGGAATATTAAAAATATTAAAATCCAATCAAAGTTTGACATGTTCACAGGAAAATAAAATATAAGTTCTTTAGAAAACAAATAAAAACGCCCAAGTCCCATGCTACATATCAGAGCATCCTAGACTCGACCGTCACACCATAATCCAAGCTAGCTAAGTACCTGGATTATCTGTACTTCCGGAGAAGCACAGACACAACAACAGCAAAGGGGTGAGAAATCATGATCAAAAATATAATGGTAATGTAATACATGTGAATAAGGCAGTAAAACACACCAACACTTCAATTATTCACCCCAACAACGCCATATAACGAACCTACTGTTCAAATTACAATATAACATATTATAATGCAAAAATGCAACTCAACACCATGCATGCGGTACCGACTCATTGGTTCATTCAATCGAACCTGGATAGATCACTTACGCTCCTCCTGAGACATGATCTATCCCCCACCATTCTCCACAAAGGAGTACGGATGAATCACTTACGCTCCTCCTGAGACATGATTCATCCCACCAAAACACCATGATATGCAAGACACCAATGCATAACTATTATATTCTGGCACACTAAGTGCACACGATCCTCCTGATCATATCATCATACATCAATGCAAATGTAGAGATATATTACACCAACACCATATAAATCAATCAGATGGTAAACAAATTCATACTATAACACCAGATATAACTACATCCCACCACTCGGGGATACTCGATCCTACTGATCACTACACACATATACATCAACTAATTGCTCACCAACAATATTAAGGGAAACACGTGCCATCACCAAGTACACAAGTTAAATCCCACACTCATCATTTTCACACTGCAACAAGGCTAAAAGGATCACACGAGACCAGCGCTCGAATCCAAAACATCACAAAAATTCAGTTGGTTCTGCTACGTTCGCTGGCATTCGCCAGGCGAACCCCCGTGGCGAACGTTCGCTGGCATTCGCCAGGCGAACCCTTCTGGCGAACCTTCGCTGGCATGCGCCAGGCGAAGTTCTTGTGTTTTTAGTCTGGGGCTTAATTTCTGAATTATTCGCTGCCCCTTCGCCTCAGCTCGCCAGGCGAACTCTCGTCTCCCTTCGCCAGGCGAAGCTTCGCCAACATCCGCCAAGCGAAGCTCAGCGAATGCTGCGATTCATTAGTTTCCTCACAATTCTGCAGTGCTATTCTAGGCCGAATTATGCCTATCATCTCAACTCAGATTCCCAGCCTATTCTAGTACCAATCTTGCCTATTACCGTAAACAATCGGTTTCTAATTCCTATTCCCAAAATCATCACCTAAACACTTTATCGATACCTCAAAAGCCATACAGAACTTTCCCTAAAAACCGCAAAACACCCTATATGCCCTATATGCCAAATCAACCAAAAACAACAATTCATTATCGATTACTATACAATTAACAACAATCATCATCAATCATAACATATCAATATATCTTATCATATATCGATCAATTTCCTACGGGGTTATGGAATCCCCAACTACCCTATACATGTATAAACCATTCCCAATCAAGTTTCTCCCCCCTTACCTTATCAATTGGTTGATCGATAGAAATCCTCCTAGAATTGGTCTCTTGGCCTTCCCCTTTTCTCTTTTGTTCTTTGTTCCCTTTTTCCTTCGCTCTTTTTCCTTTCTTTCGTTCTTTTCTCTTCTCTCTTTTCTATCGCCCTTTTTCTCAATTTCTAAAATGTATCGCACCACTCTCCCCACCCCTTCACATTCTATTTTCTTTATTAAATCTAATCCCAATTAATAAAATAACTTAATAAAATAATACAATATTATTATTAATACTAATAATATTATAATACTATTAATAATAATAATAATAATCATAATAATAATAATACTCATTATTAATAATAATAATAATACTAATATCATTATTTCACCAAAATAATAATAATATTAATAGTATTAACAAATATAATAAATATAATAATAATAATAATAACACCCCCACCAATGTTACTATTATTTTTATATTATTATATTTCACACCAAAATACCACCAATAGTCCTCCCACATTAGGGACACCCACCAAACATTGTCAAATACCCTTCCACCAAAGGGCACACCAACGTATAATTTTTAAAATAATAATAAAATGACTAAATAATTAAAATGGGTGTTACAACACGATGAAGAACATGATGAACACGTATGGATCTTGGTGAGGATTCTGGAAAATCATGAAGAACAAGGATGAAGGTTGAAGAATCTTCATCAGTTTCTGGACAAATCTGGGTGAAGACGGTTGAAGGTTCATGACGGAATTGATGAAGTTCTGGAAAAAGGGATGAATGTTCATGATGACCATATGAAGATTCCGGCGAAACTATGCATTTTCCGGCGAGTTTATGGAATTACCGATGACAGTTGGATGAAGGTGATGTGTTGTACCCCAAAATTTGCCCAACATTTCTTTACCTAGCTTATGTTTCATTTCATTCACATTAGCATTATCATTTGCATTTCATTGACATGAATGCAGGAGATCAAGAGGTATGAATACCAATCAAGGGCTATGCAAGACTTTGAAGCTAGCTAAGAAGCTTATTCAAGTGTTCAAGGGTTGATATCCTTGTCAGAGAAGTTAAAAGATCCTCAGAGAGAGTGGTTGAAACCAAGAAGGTGTGTCTCCTAACTTGAGAGTTGTGGGAACATCAGATGATTCTGAAGCCATGAAGATGGACTTGAGGTCTTGAGAGAGCTCATGAGAAGTGTTGAAGATCACTTTGAGGCCTAGACAGGTCATTGTGCAAGATTAAGAAGACTCAGCCATGAGTGGTGCAATTAGGGTTTGACTGGGTCAACCCTAAGTCAACTGATGATTTGAACAAGGTTGAGACCTAATTCAAGAGCCATGTGATCATGGATTGATGCATTGAGATGTTATAAGGATGATTCCAAGGTCAACTCATCATGATTGAAGAGTTTGAGAAGTTTCAAGCTAGGGTTTCTAAGGCTTGATAGTGTAAAATCCCCTAGTTTGACCCCTATCTTCAAGGCAGTTTAGCTCAATATGTGATTGTCATCTCATCTTACCCCTAACATGAATGTTTTAGAGCTTGATCTTAGATTTAATTTGAGTGCTATAAGTCCTTGATAGGATTTGTAGAACTTAAGTTATGACTTTGACAAATTACAGGTCATTTGAGGTATGTGAATTTGGGGGCTTGAAAGTTGCCAAACTTTCATGAAACTTTTGCACAAGAAAGATGATTCCTATGAACTTTTGGTCAACATGAATGTTGTTCCTTATCCTCTTAGCTTTCTAGAGAGTACTAGAAGTACTTTATAGGATTTGTAGAACTCAAGTTATGGCTTTGATAAGTCAAGGGCATTTTGGTCATTTGGAGATTATAGGTCATCTCAACCATAAGGCCATAACTCCCAGTTCCAAGCTTCAAATGGGAAAATGTTCAACATCAAACTTGTTCAAAATAATGCTTTAAGGCTAGTCAAGAGGTCATGAGATGGTTGAATAGCTTGTAGCTCAAAATCACAAAAATGGCTTAAAATAAGGGTATAAGTTAAATGAACCAAAGTTGGAAATTGATATTTTTGATCTACATGTCCAAACCAAGGCATGTAATATATCATTTTGACTCTAAAAAACATTTTAAGAACATTGGTTTAGCCACATTTTTGAATTGAAGTTTAATTTGTGGACTTGCTTTGAAAAGTAGTTACTTACATCATAAGTAACATTTGAAAAACCTAGAATCAAGGCATAACTAAGGTCCCTTGCAAACCAAACACATCCAAAATGTCACTAGGGGAGAAATTGGAAGGAATTGAGAATGATTTCAAGCTGTTAGCAGAATGGAGCATACCATGGCATGTAAGTGAACTTCTCATGTCATGAGAGATTGAATTTCTCATTAGAAGGATCTAGAGGTTTCTAGATCTTCCACACATGTTCTATATATGATAATGAGTTGATCCAAGGCCAAGGTTGGTGATGATTGAGAGAGAAAACTGAGATTGCACTTTGAGATTTCACATTGCAAATCAAAATCGGTTACAAGGTTAGAGGCCATTTCAGTCCAAGAAATTGATCTCAATAGCTTGCTCTGAGGTTGGTGATCAATTCCAGATCAAATTCAAGGCACTGTGGTGGAAGGATCGTGAAGTAGCCATTGGAGAGTGAAGCTTGCAACTCAGAATCGGGTTTGATAATTCAAGAAGATTCAACTCTTTTCTTTGCATACAGAAGATTGATTGTGATTCAGTGAAGGATTCTGCAAGTTCTTGAAGGCTGAGTTGAAGATTCAACCCTTCTGTTTGCTCAATTTTACCAGGTATGCAAATCTTGTTCCATGGCTTAAATTAGGGAGAATTAAGATGAATTGTCATGGTAGAGGCATTGTAGAATGGTGTAGGAAGGATTTCAGACCATTAATTTGGAGATTAGTGACCAATTAGGGTTCATGGAATTTTCGGTTGAGATTGTTATTCTTGGATTCTTGAACTGTTAGCATGATTAAATGGCATAGGAAGATTCCTTGTGAAAATTGGAGTGAGTTTCATGTAGAGACCTCTTGGAATGGAGGCCTGTGGAGAGAGTTAGGGTTGGGGACGATGACCGGAGCACCACGGCGGTGGCCGTGGCTGCGCACGAGGTTCAGAGATTCAAACGAAGAAGATGACCTTAGAGCCCTTGGATGGGGCTGAGACCTTTGACCAGAGGAAGATCCAACGGCCACGCGTGTGTTTCATTTTGTGAAGGATCTGAACTTTAATGAAACGCATCGTTTCATTTAGTTGTGTTTTTGGGCTTTGTGAAATAACTGATAACCACACCCCCTGATGGCCCAATCCATGGAATGAACTGATTTCTATTTCTATATGCACCGTGCATTTATTATTTTCTTTGGATTTTCATATTATTTTTCACTTTATTCATGGTTCTTGATAAAATCATAAAAAATGGAAAAATAGCTCAATTGATCCCATTCTTTTTGCATTAGATTCATGATAGGGTCTAGTATTTTTTAGATAAAAGATATTTTTATTTCATGAATTTTATGATTTTAGGGGAATTTTCACATTTTGATTGATATTAAAATGGTCATGCTTGATACTTGATGTTGTGGAATTTTGTGTGATCATGTGATGAGGATTTTGATCTTGATTTTTTGTGTGTGGCTAGCATAGATATGCATGATCCCCATAGAATTTTCTCACATTTTTGTGATGAACATAGGTGGTAGTTTAGGTTGAAACCCTTAGAAGCTCCATTTTTAGGGTTTATGGTTGATACCTTTGGATTTAGGACCTAATTTTGTAACTAGATAGATGATTTAGTCCCTGGTTTTTGTATGAGGCATTCTTAATTGAATTAGGATCCCTTAGGAAGTTTTGTAGAAATTTTCAAGGTAGTTTTCTATTTTTGATTGATTTTAGTTTAGGTGCTAGTTTTAGATGATTCTAAGGCACTAACTCAACTAGATTAACTTCTTTAGTTCCCTTAGATTAGGGTTGTGCTTTGCTTGTTATTGGATGATGTTGAAGGCAAGTTGAAGATGCATTGGATTGCTTGAAGAGGCTTGGATTTGAAGATCTTCCCTTCTTGTGGTGTAGTTTTGATTAGGCTAAGATTAGGGTTTTGTAGGCAGAGCTTCTAGATAGTTCTCTTTCTTCATAAACATGTAAAATGTTGATCAATTCCATTTTTCCCTATGATGTAAGGTCCCTTGTAAAGGCCTCATCCTTCCTTTGGCAGGATGTGTGGCTCTTTGCAAATTGGTAGAACCTTTGAGGGTCCCTTTCTCTGATGACAGTATGCTTAGTGGTGACCTTTGGTCTTCACTCTGCTACCAATCATCCCAACTTTGCTCTTGATGGATGCATTTTTCTCCCTTGTCAGAGGATGGAGTTCCTTGCTTGAAGAAGATTGAAGGATGAAGTTGATACTTCTTTGTGGTTGAAGATTACTCTGAGGAGCTGAAGCTTGAAGGAGAAGAAGACCAAGTTGATCCTGGTAAAGCAAAGAGAGCCGAAGCTTGAAGACCAAGTTGACACTTATGAAGAAGATCCAATTGAGATTGAGTGAAAAGCTGAGGCTTGAAGAATAAAGGATAATTGGATACTTACATTGATACATTGAGAGCCTGAAGGAATCAAGTTGATACTTGTAGTTAGGAGTAAAGCCTGAAGGTGGAATTGACTGAAGAGCTGAGGCTTGGAGAAGAGGGAATAAGTTGATACTTATGTTTGATGTGTTTGAAAACTTTGAGAAGCAAGTTTATACTTGCTATTGAAGAGGATAGCCTTGAAGAGTGGTTGAGGACTGATGACTGGACTGTTGTCAGAGGGTTGATTTGCTGTAAAGTTGTAGGAGTGGTTGATCTGCTTTCCTTTCTTGTCTGTTTTCTTTTCTGTATTGATGTGGCTTGTTTGATTTGCTTGATGCATTAGAATAAGTCCATATCTAGACTGATTAAGCTAGGAGCATGACTGCACTAGAGGTTGAGTTGCTCCCTCTGCTTGTATTTTTAATGTATGGCTTTGCTTGCGGGTATTCGGTAGAGCCCAGCTCCCTTGCCCATGTGGTTTGTATTTGCTTGATAGCATTTCATTTCCTCTGTATGATTGCAGTCACTGATATTTTGCTTGATAGCTTGTTATCTCCTTCTGTATGATTGCAATTATTATATCTTGCTTGATAGCATGTTATTTCTTCTGTATGATTGCAGTTATTCATATCTGGCTTGAGGTTGAGATGAGCTTGTGGAGGCTGATGCCCCACACACATTTCCTCCCTCACTTGCATTGCATGCATTTTACAGCCGTTTACTGTTTACTGTTTAAGCTGATGCTTTATCTGTTTCTATTTATCATTGACATGATCCCCTAGGACTCTCACTTCCTTTGATAAGGAAGTGATGATTAGAACTTTAGGTTGAAACCTATGCATGATAACTTTTAGGAGTTCCCTGTTTCCAACTTCAACCATAGGATGAATCCTTGGCATGACAACATTAGGACTTGATAGGCTCCCTTTAGTTGAGCCTGCTCTCTTCTCATCTCAAAACAAATTAAAATGCAGTAATAAAGGTTAACTGACGTCGTACGTTACGAGCCTTAAGCTATCTGAGAAAGGATTGTTGGAGAGCTTCTTTTCAACAGTCTGGATGTTTAGTATGGCACCCTTTGGGTGACATACGACGCATTCACTCTCAGGTCATAGTCTCTAGTGCGATATTAGTTGCAAACAAACATAAAAAACAGTTCTTCCGTAAAAAACAGAAAACAAACTTCAAACTTTTTTGCCCCGTGGGCCCATAATCCAAAGGAAGCTTTTATGAAGAAAAGAGTGTCGTTAAACTTCAGCGCCACCGCAAACAGGCTTTGTCCCTAACTGCTGGAACTGCTGTTTAACCCTACTCGATAAAACAGATGAATCTGAATTCCCGTAATCCGTATTATCCCGAACTACGTAAGCTCTGATCTCTCATACCTGTTGAGAGTACGTAGGCACAATACTGATGTATTGGCGAGCCACCTTCCCCCATCTGTTACCCGTAGTTAGGCGAACTACATTGACTCTGATTTCTCATTCTCTGATGAGAATACGTAGGCATAAAGTGCGACGCTTTGCCGAGTCATTTTCTTTTCTTTTTAGACCAGCCTTGATAGGTAGATAGATAAACCAACCCGTCCAGTAAACACAACAAGCGTGGATCTCGTCGAGTACGACGGACGTGAGGGGTGCTAATACCTTCCCCTTGTGTAACCGACTCCCGAACCCAGACAATGGTTGCGATGACCTTGTCTTATACCTTTTTCGTCAGGTTTTTCCGATCGTTTCCTTTCCCGTTCCGAGGGATAAATTGAAGGTGAGATAATACTTAGAAGGGGGGGTTGAATAAGTATGGAAAATTAAGACTTGAAAATAATCACACAAATATTTTTATCCTGGTTCGTTTAACAACTACTCCAGTCCACCCTTCCAGAGTGATTTGCCTTTCTCAACAAGGACTTAATCCACTATTAAATCAAACTGATTACAATAGTATCACCTAAGAACTACAGTTCTTAGTCTTCTCAAGAGCTACTGATTCTAACTGAATCCTCTTAAGGAATATCCTTTACAATCAATGTAAATTAAATACAAGAGTTTTTTAATGCTTCTATAAAGCTATAATCACAACAGTGATTTTTCTCTTAAGTTTAAGTACAATGAGATTCTATGAAGAATAAGAATGAGAGCTTATAGAATATTATGATTTCTTTTCAGCAAGAGTGTTACTGAAGAATGAAGTGAGGCTCTCCTTTTATAGGAAGCTGAATCATGCAAGCTGAACGTTGAAAAGAGAGTCTCAAAAGGTCTGAGCCTTTTTGTCTTCACATGCACTGACCTTTCCTTGAAATAGATGGCACAGAAAAATCCTTTTTGTCTGTGTAAGTGTGTCTAGCACAAATAAGGAAAGAGACGTTGAATAGTTCCAACGGATATATTCTTGAAAACACTTCTTCAGTTTCAGCAAGTTCTTCAGAGTCTGAATGGATCAGAGTCTTCTGATCAGATTCAGAACTATGCTGTATCAGAGTCTTCTGCAGCGTGTGTGCTTCTAGCGTGTTGATCATCAGAGCATTTTGACACAGAACTTCAGTACTTGGCAGCGTAGGTACTTTCAGAAACTTCTGTAGACTAATGCTATGAGAAACTCTTCAATCAATATTCTTCTATACTTCTGATGCTTCAGCTTCAGATGCTTCTGATTATCTTCAGATGCTTCTGACTCAGAATGTTCTGGAGCTTCTTGCTTCAGATCCTTCTAGAGACTACGCTCAGGATCTTCTGTAAGGAGCAAACAGATTCTTCTGTAAGGTGCATCTGGCGCTTCAGAGTCAGAATAGCTTCTTGTATTCAAGGCAGATTTGCTTCTAGAGAGTTAATATAATATTAATCTACAGTAAAACTCTCAAACAAATTTTAGAGTATATAATTCTTAAATATAAATTTCCTAACAGTTATCATCAAAACAAGGAGTAATTATTAAGAACCAATCTGTGTTCTAACAATCTCCCCCTTTTTGATGATGACAAAAAGTATCAGAAATTTTATTTAATTGAACATAAAGAATTATAACTCCCCCTGAGATGATGAATCTCCCCCTGAGTTGAATATGAAAAAGGAATAGAAACTTCCCTTTTTATCTTGAGTAATCTTCAGAGTCAGATCTTGTTTGTCTCGTAATAATTAAGGATCAGACTATCTTGCAGATAAGAGATTCAGAGTTTGATAGAAGATAGATGATCTGAGAAACTTAGAGATTCTTTTATAGAGTGTTCTTCTCAAAAGTTCTGAAATAGTCAATTTAGATATTAGAAAAAGTAGATATGTCTGAAGATTCATTCTAGTGAAATTATATTAAATAGTCCAGATCTTTATTTTCTCCCCCTTTTTTGTCATAAGCAAAAAGTAAAAACTTTTAATAAAGACAAATAAAAGGAACAAGAGCAGATAATTCAATGGAGAATAACAAACTGATTCATTTAACATAACAGAGCAAAAGTACATTGGAAAATATCAGAATATATAAAAACAACATTCATATGCAAAACAACAGATGCACAAACATGAGAAAAAAATCTAAGAGTGTTTTGACAAAAGCATCTTCAATAGGTCTGTGATCTTAGATTGTGATTGTTCTTGCTTTGACATGAACTTAGTTATTGTCTCATTCTTCTCATCTTGTTTAGACATCCACTCTGACATGTCCTCAGATTTCTTGTCTTGCTTCGCCATCCAAGATCTTATTTCAGATTGACCAGCTTCCAGAGCAGCAATCTTGTCTCCAAAATCTGGATTTTCTGTCTTTGTCTCTGATGAAGGAAATGGAGGTTCTACAGCCTGAACAGAGTCAATTGCCATATGTTCTGGAGATCCTGAAGAGGGTTCTACCAGAGTCATAGTAAGTGTAGTGGCAGTTGGTTTTGGTGGAGGAGGAGGTGGAGGAGCATCCAAACAAAGCAGAGGTTCAGTCTTGTTTACAATCCATAATTGAGTTCTTTCAGCTCTGAGCTTTGCATCATCAGAACAGATGTTCTTCAGATTAGAAGCTACAGTGTTGAATCTATTGAGAAATCCTTTCCAGATGATGTCAGACTCATTTGCATCCATAGTTTCAAAACATCTTTTCTGAACAGTACCTAAAGACATCTGTATTTCTTGCAAAAACGTTTGAAATAAATGATCAATATTAAGTCTGGGTGGTGGTTTAAGCAAGGTTTCCAGAGTCATCTGTTTAGGTTTTGGAGTTGGTGGTATCAGTGATTTTGGAATGGAAATCAGAGGAGGGGGAACATATGGAAAGAATGGAATTTCTGGTTTCTGAGGTAAGGATCTGTTTAAAGCATTAAGCAGATTTGGTTGAGGTCTTGTGCGTGGGTAAACAACATCAAAGAATGCATTGGAGTATGGTACGAAAGCAGAGTTTGATGGTTTATCAGATGCAACTGTGTTATCAGATGCAGGATGCAGAGCTGAAACAGCAGCTTTACCAGATGTACCAGATATGGTGGCTAAGGATCCTTCATTATTCATAGATTGAATATATGAAAGGATTACAGATGGAAGGGTCGGTCTGAGTTTTGGTTTAAGAGGTTCCAAAGGTTCAGATGGCTCAACTCTATCATAAAAATCTTTTAGTTTGAAACCATATGATAAGTTATGATAAAGAGAAGACACTTGGGCACAAGATATTCCAGATGATGATGGATTGGAAGAAGGAACAATCATCTCAGATGAAGGTGCAGGTGGAGGCATAGAGTCTGGGATGGTAGTTTTAGTAGGTAAGGTTGATTCAGGTTCAGGTTCATGCACAGGGTATTTGTCAGATGGATTAATCAGAAAATCAGGATGAATTTCTGATTCAGATGAATTTGAGGATGTTTCAGGTGTACAAGAGGTAGAAGAAACTTGAAACACTGTTTTTAATGGAGTGATGTCAAGAACTTCTGTCTCAGGGATATGAGATGGTTCTGAAGGGGTATCAGATTGTTGAGTAGGCGGTTCAGATGAAACAGGAGCAGAAGTTACTTTAGAGGGTTCAGAAGTAACAGTTGCTACAGGTTCAGAAGATGGAATTGTTGATGGTGGAATGACAGAGTCTTTTTGTGGTTGATCTTCTGTGGTTTGTTTTTCTGGATGATTTTCTGTTTGTGGTTGATCAGAGTTTTGTTTATCAGAATATTGTGGTAGTTCTGATGGTTGTGGTTCTGTTTGTTGTGGTTCTGTTGGTTGTGGTTCTGTTGGTTGTGGAATGTCGCTACTGCGAAAATCGGCGCCGGCTGAACAGAAGAGTCGCCACCGTGCGTTATTTATCCCACGGGAGGGAAAGGAAACGCTCAGAGTAAACCTCGCACAACACGGGAAAGGTATGGTCATCGCAACCAAAACCTGGATTCGGGAGTCGGTTACGCAAGGGGAAGGTATTAGCACCCCTCACGTCCGTCGTACTCGACGGGATCCACGCTTGTTTTCGGGTATGGATTGTTATTCTATCTAAACTATAGGTCAAGGGTGAAAAAGAAAATAAAATGAAAATAAAAATGACTCGGCAAAGTATCGCACTTTATGCCTACGTATTCCCGTCTGGAACGAGAAATCAGAGTCAACGTAGTTCGCCTACCTACGGGAAAGGAGGGGAAGGTTGCTCGCTAGGATATCGCATCCTATGCCTACGTACTTTCATACAGCATGAAAGATCAGAGCAAACGTAGTTCGGGCCACGTACGACACAAGTTTGTCCTTGATTGATTTTTATTCCTTCTGAAAAAGGTTTTTCTGATTAACAGTCCAAGAGGACAAAAATGACGTCTTGATGAGTTCACATTCTTTTACGAAAGAAATGTCTTTTATTGTGTTTGAAATCTTTATGTGTTTTTCTGTTTGTTTTGAGAAAGAAAGAGACAGAACTCTAACCTACGGTTGCGAAGGGAAACAAACTAACCTAATGTTATCATGCATGGGTTAAGACCTAGTGTCTATCATGCTCCTCTCTTGCACAGAGAGAAACAGAGATCCTACGGGATAGGCAGAAACAGAAACAATATCAGATATATACAGTAAAGCAGTAAAATGCATGGATGCAACAGTACAAGCGAGGCAAGGGAGTCCCACTCAACCTCGAACCTAGAAAACAATAGGCGAAAGTGAACAGGCTTCACTTTCAACCCAACAGGGTAAACAGCAAACAATACAGTCCAGAAAACCAATCAATACATCAGCAAATGAAATACAGCAAAAGAAACAGCATCAGCAGCTCTGAATCAACAACTGGCTTCAAGTAACCTCCAATCAGCTACAGGCTTCAACAAGCATCAATCTCCATCTTCATGGCCTTCAGACAAGGGCTTTGATCATCAGTCTTCCATCTGCAATGGCTTTTCTTCAAGCTCAAACCTCCAGGATGAGGGATCAGTCACAAGAGTGAATTGGGGTGTTAAGCAATCAGTTGACTACCAAGGGTGGTGAACAGACTGCTTCTAACACAAAAGACATTTTCTCTCAAGAGTTCTATCTCATAGACACTATCACCAAGCCTTCCAAAGGAAGGGGGTGAGTGTCTTAGAGAGACTCTGAATCACAGAGAAGAATGGATGCAGACAAGGCAATCCATGTTTGAGAAACAATCTTTCTAATCTAGAGCTCTGCCTAGCTCCTAAACTCTAGTCTCCTCAGCAACTGATAGCAAGAAGCTCCTCCTCAACTCTGACAGTTGATCTTCAATCTTTGAATCTCCAATAGCTTCATCTTCACAAATCTTCAGCTTCCCCAGGGCCCCAGACAAACCCAATACCCAATCAAACAATCAATAAACCCCAGAGGGCACACCACACCAGACAACAGATATACAGACAGTAATAATAGCAGTAGGGGAATCCTGACTTTTCTCTAAGGGATCTAATAACTACCCATAGCCCCTATAGTCCCATAACTAATCTATTCAAACCCTAAGTCCTAAGGGAAATGAAATCAAACTCCTAAGTTGTCACCTAAAACCCTAGTTTTGTTCATGATATTCAAGCATTTATTAATCATCCAAAATTAACCTCTAAAAAATGGGAACTAAAATATTTCTACAAGCTTAACATCTCATCTAAACAATATAAAAAGAATGACCAAAAAATATCAAAGCATGTGAGAGAACAAAAATCATAAAAATAATGCATGAAATGAACTATTTAATATGACATTTATTTAGAAAATATGTAAAAAATATGAAATAAAACTAAAAATGAAAATTTATTTTCCTATAATATTCTAGACATTTTAATGAAAATATGGTAAAAAGAATGGATGAAAATGCATTTTTTATGAATTAGTTATGATTTTATGAAAATTGGTAAAATATTAAAATGAAATAAGAAAATTAAAATTGAATGAAATGAATGAGGGGTGCATTTAGAATTTCGCTCCAGTTATAACCAGAGAATGGGCCAATAATAGAGGGTGCAGATAGCGCTTTATCAAGGCCCAGAGTTACACTCAGAATCAAATGAAATCATAAAACGCGCTGGGGGTAAGAATAGTAACAGAAACACGTTAGAAATTAGGAATTGGGCTCACACGGGGGTGGGATTAGCACGTCCATTCAGGCCCGCCCGTTTCAATTAATGAAACGGCGCGTTTTGGCCAGTGTAATCTCCCTCCAAACTTCAGATTAAACGACAGCCATAGGATCATGCTGATAGTCAAAGGTCCAAGGCCCAAGGAACGGCCACGATTTCGTCTTCCCCAAATGACCTGAAACTTAGGGTTTCACTTCACCCTGGCTCCATGCACGAGCAAGCTTTACACCAAGCTGTTCTCATCTTACACGCCATGAATCCACATGCTGTAAACACAAAAACCACTCCAAATTCTTCCCTCTACAAGCTTAGGGCATTAGATCATCTTGAAACGCGTCACAATAACAAATCCGATTGAATCACATACTGGCCACCATTGAAATGCACTGATATGAACCTTCACCATTCTTCCCCAAACTTAGTCTAAACTGAACTACAACTAATGGAGATTAATTTGATCAATCAAGCTACAATTATAACGCATTAATCCAAGAGATTCGAACACTAACAGTTTGCTGCACCTGTCACTAACCATCACCAATCCTTTCCAAAATCATCTAACTTAATCTCCTAACCACCTAGATCAAGTCTACACTAATAAAATCATGTGAAACCAACAGAATCAAGCTAATCGAATGAAAACTTACCTGATGAGAAACCTTGAAAACAGCTATGGAAATGGAAGATATGAAGCTTTTGAGACTTGGATCTTGATTCACTAATTCAATACTCAATTCTGTATGCACAATTTTGGAGGTTCCTTGCTTGAATCATGCAATTCACTTGAACTTGTGATTTTGATGTTGATGAAAGAAACACTCGAAAATGGATGTGAACTACCAAAACCTTGCTTCAATTATGATCTATGATGATGATGGAGTAAAATTGAATTGATCTTGATGAAGATTGATGAAGAATTTTAGAGATTTGGAATGAAACTTTTATGAAAAAGTGTGAGAAATTTGTGGAATTCTTGGTGCAAATGAGGCCAACCCTTGCCAAATTCTCCTTTCATGAATATATAGACCCCAATGGTACATTCTAGATCCATCTTGCACATTCCCTTGTTTTCAAACTTTGGCCCATTTTGATTATGTTTCTTAAAAGGTAAGCAACCATGGATAACTTCATTTTTTCCTTCTAAGCTCAAAAAAGTGTGTGAACCATTGTTCTTAGAATTGTTTTTCCATTCAAAATCATATATTGGAAGTCTCCATTTGGACTTGTAAATCTCCCAAACCATTTTTCAATTTGAAATCATTCACTTTATAAGCCTTTTTAGTTCATATTTTGACCAATCATGCAACATCATGCTATGAGCTTCTCCAATAACTTGTGACCTTCTTTCTAGACTTAAAATCCCATTTGGAGCAAGTTTGATGTTGTAAGTTTTTCCATTTGAGGCCTCCTTGTATGAGTTTTGGGTATAGGTTAAAATGACCTGTAATTCACAAATGCCCAAAATACCCTTTGCTTGTCAAGACCATAAGTTGAGTTCTCCACATCATATGAAGGCATGCTATACCATTCTAGAAAGCTAAGACAATGAGGAACAATTCTTATGTTGACCAAGAATCCATTTGAAATCTCCTTGAGGGGTAAAACTAGCTTGGAAGTCAAGTCACTTTCACAGACAAAAATTCAGATACCCCAGATGACCTGTAACTTGTAAGGACCATAACTTGAGTTCCATAAATCTCCTTGAGGTCTTCCACCACTCAAATTAAAGGTCTTGAGATTCTCTACAAGTTTCATGTTGGCCAAGAAGCCATTTGAAGCTAGCATTTTGACTTATCTTGCTTGGAAATTTGACCTAAACTAGGGGATTTTACAGAGAAACCCTAATTTAGTAACTCCTCTTCTCCTTGATTTCTCTTGAATTCTCCTTGTCATATCTCCATATCCTTCTTCATATGTCAAATGATGAACCCCACATCTCTCCAATAGCCTTGAATGCCCTCTTAAGTCAGTCAATTGACCTAGGGTTGACCTAGGGTTGACCCAGATGAAACCCTAGTTGACTGTCTTCAACTGCAGCTCTTGTGCTTTCATCAATGACTTGTTTTCTTCTCCAAATGACTTTATAAGTCTCTCAAGATGTCTAGATGCTCTCCATGCTTTCATTTCACAGCTCATAACCCTCTTGTTGATCCTCAGATACCCTCAGCTAGGAGATAGACTCAAGGCTTGATCTGCTGAACTCTTTGCTTTCAAATTCTTTCCTGATGACTTGAATATGACTGAATTGGGATAATAACCTCTTGCTAGGCCTCTAGAGATGAAAATAATGATTGGTCCCCTGTTGAATGACTTGCTATGCTTATGCTATGCAGATGGTTAGTCTATGTACATGACTCTATATGCAAATGCTAATGACATTGAAACATAAACCCAAGGAATAAGGTTGAGCAAATTTTATGGTGCAACAGCTGCCCCTATTCCAGCGACTTGGACCCGATTGGATGAAGAGCCCGGAGCCTTCAGACATTCGCGGTACGAGACGGTTGAATACTAGTGAAACCAGAAATTTGCCAACCGCAGAAATAAACTGCGCTCCTGCTTGAGGAATGACATTCGTCAGCTGAATCTGACTGTTAGAGCAACCCACTGATCTCGCACGACCGTGCTGGGGATTGTCTTCATCGTTCTGAAGAGGATTTTGTCATACCAGACTGCTTGCTTGTCCACGTTAGGATTCTGTCTGTCATCAATACGAAGAACTCTCAACTAGAACCTGTCCCTGTTAGGACTCCACTTGCTGTCAACCCAGAAAAATCTCGGCAACTCCGCTGGGGATACTTCGTCTGCATTTCCGTAAATTGAATCGCCCACGTTAGGAAAAACTCTTCCACGTTAGGAGTAACACCTGTCCACGTTAGGAATCAAAACTCTGTATCTGTCCCCGTCAGGACTAACCCTTTCATCTTTCCACGTTAGGAAACAATCTTCTTTCCGCGTTAGGAAAACTATATCAATCTATCCACGTAAGGACTCCAATACCACTTGACATGTCCGCGTCAGGACTCCGATCTTTCCACGTAAGGAATTCCACTTTTGATTCTGAACCTGTCCACGTCAGGACTCAACTTTTCTTGCATCTGTCCACGTCAGGACCCCAATTTCTTCGCGTAAGGAATAAACTTCTTCTTCCACGTTAGGAATATCTTCTTTGATCTGTCCGCGTCAGGACTAAACTCTTCCACGTAAGGAACAAACTCGTCTTTCCACGTCAGGAATCAATCTTGATATGTCCGCGTGAGGACTCAATCTTTCCACGTAAGGAATAAACTCGTCTTTCCACGTAAGGAAACCATTTTTCTTCCACATAAGGAATGCTCTTGATATGTCCACGTAAGGACTCTGATCTTTCCACGTTAGGAATCAAACCTTGATCTGTCCACATCAGGACTAAACTTTTCCACGTCAGGAATAATCCATTTCTTTCCCCGTCAGGAATCAATCCTGATATGTCCGCGTCAGGACTTTGATCTTTCCACGTAAGGAATACCAACTTCTTTCTGATTTGTCCGCGTCAGGACTCATTTTTCCACGTAAGGAATGCCATCTTAATCTGTCCACGTAAGGACTCTCTTCTTTCCACGTTAGGAATCTCCGTCTTTCCACGTTAGGAATCACTTCTGTTGATAGGTCCGCGTAAGGACTACATCTTTCCACGTTAGGAATAATAATCCCTTTGATCTGTCCGCGTTAGGACACTGATCTCGTCTTGATTTATCCACGTAAGGACTCAGGCGTCTTCGACTCACTGAGGAAATATCCGCGTTAGGACTTACACTTTGCCAACAACACGAAAAAAGATAAATTTGTCCACGTCAGTATTCTTGTATCTTGTCATCACAAAGAACTACAAACTTGTCCACGTCAGGACGCACATTTCACCATTACGAATAAAGATATCTGCCGAAAACAAAATGATCCACGTCAGGATACCAACACGAAGAGTAACCAATCTTTTGTCGACGTCATGACCTCCTTTTCTCCAAATTTCGAGAGACCGAATCTATCCACGTCAGGATTAACGCACCTTACCAATCCGGTAAAACAAACCTGTCCACGTTAGGACGCCCACTTCTGAAGAAATCCCGTCATTCTAGGAGTAAATGGTCCACGTCAGGACTTAATTCTTCAATGATCCTTACCCACAAACTGCTCAGCACTGACGTGACAGCGACTTCGAGATGAACTCTACTGGGGATGTCTGAAAACCAACTATCGGATGCCTGCTCTGATAACCGGCGGTGGTCTCTGAAATTCTGATTCATGCGACCCGTTGATGACAAACAAACTCTGCTTGGGAATAAGGAGATTCTTATCCTGGCCACTCTGGCTGGGGAAAATAAGATACATTTGCATAAATGACTCTGCTGGAGACAAAGAGAGTTTTATCATTATAACTCTGTGGGGGAATACCGCCGAAACTGACATTGTCATTGAATATCTCCTGCCGAGATCTTGACTGTTTGGTGATTTATTTGAGCAAGAGCTCTCTCCACCTGAACTACTAGAGTACAGAAACTGCTTCAGCAAAATAAATGCTGGAAGGGTAACGCCGACTCGCCGGGGATAGCCTGATGCTACAAAATTATTCCGGCAAAATAAATGCTGGAAGAGTGAAGTCGACCCTGCTGGGAAGTTGGGAACTCAAACCACACGTCTTGCTGAAGTAACCCCTGCTGGGGACAATAACTTTGCTGAGGAATAACAGATGTGCACGGCACGATCGGACTTTCTGCTGGAACGTGAACCGATATCACCAGTATCTCTGACAAAATAAATGACAGGAACCGCCATCAACTCTGCTTTGGAGAGTCTTGACCTTCGAATTCCACTGGAAGGAAAGAACATTTACTGAAAAGAGAACTCCGCTGGGGATGGCTGGATTCTCTTGGGGAAAATTAACTGACTCCACTGGGGAAGAGTGCCTGATCCTACGGGGAAGATGAACCTGTCTGAATACAGCCCTACGATCTCGGAATCACTAAACTCTGCTGAGGTCGATTAACTTCTCTGGAGCACGTCCTTTGGATAAGCTATGGCTAGCTGGGAATTCTATCCTTCTTCAGGAAGAACATGCATGACCTGTGTGGGGATCGAGCCTTTCGTTATCACAATCTTTTGATCATTTTCCTCATATAGTTATGAAACCTGCAACAACACAAACAAGACACGGCGAGCCTATGCAATCCAAATCGATTCAGGTTAGTGACGTTACACTCAGTTAATTCAAAGCTTTAACAATTGTTGGCAAGGGCCAGTAATGTTATACTCATGCTAGCTTCAATAAACTTAGGCGTTTTATCATGCGCAAAACAGTAAAGAACAGGCATCAAGTACTGAATAACACATTTTCATTGATTGGGCCCCTGAATGGGCGGAGTTTTTGTACACGGGATGTAACTCCTGAAAAGAGGAAGCTACGCAAAGCAAATATACAAGTATGCAAGTATTCACAAGAAGCATAAATATTGACAAATTAAATTTTGTACACATGTCGGCAACTGGATGCAGATGAACACCACGAACTGATCCTCCCATGACTCGTCCGACTCTTATGCTTTCCCGGTATCCCCACTTCTGAAGAGGTTGTGTCCGATAACTGACTCCTCAAACATATTCTCCCGCACTGATGCTCATTGCAAAATCAAATTCGGACCGCAGTCATTTGCTTTTCACATCCCTAACTTTTGCGTGAACCGCCCTTTACGGGTTTTCAGTTCACCGGGATACCCCTTTTTGCCGAAGCCGCCCAGTGTAGGTTTTCAACTTCGCGGGTGTACATTTTTCAATTTTATCCCTAACTTTTGCCCGAACCTTTCATTCTGTTTTTGGTTCGCCAGGATGCCCCATTTTTGCCTGGACTCTTTTTTTTTCTGTCCAGCGGGTCTATTTTAAGCAAAGTATTTTTTAACTGCGTCCGAATTCACAGGTGATGCAAAGTCTTCCCCGTCCATGGTGGACAACAATAAAGCTCCTCCTGAAAAGACTTTACTAACAACGTATGGCCCTTCGTAGTTGGGGGTCCACTTGCCCCTGTGATCTGCTTGCGGCGGGAGAATCCTTTTCAGCACAAGGTCGCCCGTCTGAAAGCTTCGCGGAAGTATTTTCTTGTCGTACGCTTTCTTCATTCGTCTTTGATACAAACGACCGTATGCCAGAGAAGCTAGCCTCTTCTCATCCATCAAACTCAGTTGGTTCAATCTGTTCGTTACCCATTCTGCCTCGTCCAGCTGAACGTCTCGCAATACCCTCAGAGAAGGGATCTCAACTTCCAATGGTAGTACCGCTTCCATTCCGTATACCAACGAGAACGGAGTTGCCCCGGTTGATGTGCGTACCGTCGTACGATAACCGTGCAAAGCGAAAGGTAGCATCTCGTGCCAATCCTTATACGTCACCACCATTTTCTGGACGATCTTCTTGATATTCTTATTGGCCGCTTCGACAGCGCCATTCATCTTGGGTCGGTAAGGGGAGGAGTTGTGATGTTCGATCTTGAAATTCTGACAGAGCTCCTTCATCATTTTGTTGTTCAAATTAGAACCATTATCCGTGATTATCCGCTCGGGAATCCCATATCGGCAAATGATATCTCTCTTGATGAATCTAGCCACCACTTGCTTCGTTACGTTTGCGTAAGACGCTGCTTCCACCCACTTGGTGAAGTAATCGATTGCTACGAGGATGAACCGATGCCCGTTAGAAGCCGTCGGCTCGATCTTTCCGATCATATCGATTCCCCACATCGAGAATGGCCATGGAGATGCCATCACATTCAGAGGACTCGGAGGCACGTGTATCTTGTCAGCATAAATTTGGCACTTGTGGCACTTTCTTGCAAATTTGAAACAATCAGTTTCCATCGTCAGCCAAAAGTAACCTGCCCGCAGCAGTTTTCTCGTCATAGCATGCCCACCAGCATGCGTGCCGAATGCACCTTCGTGAATTTCCTCCATGAGAAGCTTTGCCTCTTTCTCGTCTACACAACGCAACAACACCAAGTCGTGGTTTCTTCTGTATAAGACGCCATCCGGGTTCAAATAGAAATTACCCGCTAATCTCCTGAGAGTCTTCTGATCTTGACTGGATGCCCCAGCCGGATACTCCTTATTCTTCAGGAAATTAAGGATATCAAAATACCACGGTTTGTCATCAGATGCTTCATCAATAGCAAATACATAAGCTGGCCTGTCCAACCGAGAGATAGTGATTTGGGGAGCTTCGTTCCAGAAATTGACCTTGTACATGGAAGACAAGGTGGCAAGGGCGTCAGCCATTTGATTTTCTGCCCGCGGCACATGATGCAATTCCACTTTGTCGAAGAAAGGCAACAATCTCCTTGCATAATTCATATAATGTATCAAATTGGGCTGCCGTGTCTCCCATTCCCCTTTGATCTGATTCACTACCAGAGCTGAGTCTCCGTATACGTCTAGATGTTTGATTCGCAAATCAATGGCTTCTTCAAGCCCCATTATACAAGCTTCGTATTCTGCCTCATTGTTGGTAACAGCAAAGGTCAATCGGGCAGTAAACGGGAT
This sequence comes from Lathyrus sativus, assembly GCA_963859935.3. Classification (NCBI taxonomy): domain Eukaryota; kingdom Viridiplantae; phylum Streptophyta; class Magnoliopsida; order Fabales; family Fabaceae; genus Lathyrus; species Lathyrus sativus. Next base: position 113,295,878 of record OZ012736.1, on the reverse strand, counting down.
GTGCGACCCGTGCGGCGTAGTGATAATTGCCCCTATTCCGCTACCGTAAGCATTCACAGCTCCGTCAAATATCATCTGCCATTTGGACCCCGGCTCTGGTCCTTCGTCTGGTAACGGCTCTTCGCAATCCTTCATCTTGAGATACATGATATCCTCGTCAGGAAAGTCAAATCTCATCGATTGATACTCTTCAATAGGCTGCTCCGCCAGATACTCAGACAACACACTCCCCTTTATTGCCTTTTGCGAGACGTATTGAATATCGTACTCAGTCAAGATCATCTGCCACCGGGCAATTCTACCTGACAACGCCTGCTTTTCAAATATATATTTGATTGGATCCATCTTCGAGATGAGCATGGTTGTATGATTCAGCATGTACTGCCTCAAACGCTTGGCGGCCCAGGCTAGCGCGCAACAAGTTTTCTCCAGCATTGAGTATCGAGATTCACAGTCTGTAAATTTCTTACTCAAATAATAGATTGCATGCTCTTTTCTCCCCGTCTCGTCGTGTTGACCGAGAACGCAACCCATGCTTCCCTCAAGAACCGTCAAATACATTATCAAGGGTCTCCCTGCCACCGGGGGTATCAAAATAGGAGGCTCCTGCAAATACTTCTTTATTTTATCGAACGCCTTTTGACAATTATCGTTCCACGTTATAGCTTGATCTTTCTTTAACAGCTTGAATAATGGTTCACACGTGGCCGTTAGGTGAGATATGAACCGAGCAATGTAGTTCAATCTCCCCAAAAACCCGCGCACCTCTTTCTCTGTTTTAGGCGTCGGCATTTCTTGAATCGCTTTTATTTTAGCAGGATCGACCTCTATTCCTCTTTCGCTTACGATAAACCCCAGCAGTTTACCCGATCTCACCCCGAAGGTGCATTTATTAGGGTTCAGCCTCAGCCTGAACTTCCTAAGTCTTTTAAACAACTTCAGCAGATTCACCAGATGCTCTTCCTCCGTCTGGGATTTGGCAATCATATCGTCAACATAAACTTCGATCTCTTTATGCATCATGTCATGGAAAATAGTCGTCATCGCACGCTGATATGTTGCCCCAGCATTTTTCAAACCAAAGGGCATCACTTTGTAGCAAAATGTTCCCCACGGCGTTATGAAAGTAGTCTTCTCCATATCCTCTGGCGCCATTTTAATCTGATTATAGCCTGAAAAGCCATCCATGAAGGAGAATACGGAGTACTGGGCAGTATTATCAACTAACACGTCAATGTGAGGAAGTGGAAAATCGTCTTTTGGGCTTGCTTTATTCAAATCTCTATAATCCACGCACATTCGAACCTTGCCGTCTTTCTTTGGCACTGGCACGATGTTAGCAACCCATGAGGGATACTTCGTCACAGCCAGGAAACCGGCGTCCCACTGTTTCTGAACCTCCTCTTTGATCTTCATTGCCATATCTGGGCGGGTTCTGCGAAGTTTTTGTTTGACAGGCGGGCAGTCTTCTTTCAGTGGCAGACGATGCACAACCATATCTGTATCGAGCCCTGGCATATCTTGATACGACCAAGCGAATACATCATTATACTCTCGGAGCATTTCAACCAGTTTTCGCTTGATATCACTCTGCAGTGCGGCTCCGATACGAATATTTTTCTCAACCCCTTCCGACCCCAAATTGATAATTTCGATAACCTCGTCGTGAGGCAGAATGGCTCTTTCCTCTTGCTTCACCAACCAAGACAGTTCTTCAGGAACGTCGCTATCTTCGACAACCTCTTCTTCGGTCTGGAATACCGGGTGCTCGAAGTCGGGACGAGTCATAGGTGGTTCAAGGATGTCATCTGAAAATGTTATCCTGCAAAAGAAAGGGTTAAGTGCTTCAAAATGCGTATAAAGCGGATAACCACGTTGCCATTTTATTGAAAAATACAAAACCAGAAAGACAGGGATTACAGTATTTACACATGAAAAAAACGCCATTTATTTAATGATTAACGAAGCAATGTTTATAACAACACAGCCCTAAGCAAGTCCTGGTGCCCCGGGCAAGACATCAGATTATTCAACAATTAATAAAGCAAAGCATTACTGTTTAAAAGTCACAGGAACAAGCTCCTGAATAGACCAGTTGCACAGTCCTTGTCCTGGCGTGCTTGGCTGAATCCAGGCATCCATATCACAGTCGCTGTCCCCTTCATCAGACTCCGAAGCAGCATTGACAGATTCATGGCATACTCCACTGGCAGAGATGGTGATTGACTTTCTGAAATGAGGGGCCCCCACGGAAGGAGTTGATGACGACGGTCGGTACCCCAGTCCGAACCGGTCCATTTTCACCGGAATGTCCAATACTTTGCCCCAGCCCGTGGCTTCTCCTGCCTTCACTAGCGCTTGGGCTTCTTTATACGATGAGACAACTATCTCCGGCACTTTGCTTGGCCCAGGACCCTTGTCCTTTATGCGCAAACCTTCGAACGCCTGGCATGGCGTCTCATGGATCTCCCCGTCGACTTCCACATATTTGAACGAAGAAAGATGGCTGACCAGGATGTCTTCTTCTCCGCACACGGTGACTACACTGTCTCCGACCATATACTTTAACTTCTGATGCAGGGTAGACGTAACTGCCCCTGCCCCGTGAATCCAAGGTCTTCCCAGCAAGCAGCTGTACGCAGGCTGTATATCCATGATATAAAACTCCGTTGCAAACACTTCCGGCCCCACTTGCAGAGGCAAGGTAATCGATCCGAAGACTGTTCTCCGCGTGCCGTCAAACGCTCTGACTACCAAATCACTTGGTGTGCACAAAATTCCTCGAACATCCAGCTTCATCATAGCCTTCTTAGGCAGCACATTCAAAGACGACCCGGTGTCAACCAATACGTGCGACATTGTCGACCCTCTGCACTCAACAGATACATGTAATGCCATATTATGATCCCTTCCTTTCGGAGTCAAGTCGAAATCAGTAAAGCCCAGACTGTGGCCCGCATTTACATGTGCCAATACTCCTTCTAGCTGGTTCACGGAGACATCCTGTGGTACAAAAGAAGTGTCCAGGACTTTCAGCAAAGCGTTTCGGTGAGCCTCTGAACACAACAGCAATGACAGAATAGATATTTTGGATGGCGTTTGCTGCAGATGCTCCACGATTTTATAATCGCTTTTCCGAATTAAGCGCATGAATTCCTCTACGTCCTTCGACGCTGCTTCTTTTTCATTTGCTTGTACCGGAACATTCTCAACCGCTTTCCCCTTTCCTTTCACTAGCCTTTCGGCCTCTACTTCAGGAGATATAAAGATCCTGCCGCTTCTCGTCATGCCTCCCGGGCCAACAACATTATCCACAACCTCCGCTGACCGCTTGTTAACATCGATTTTAATCCCGTCACAATACACCTCTAGCCCATATGACCATGGGACCGCTTTCGTGCTCTCATACGGGATTGGCCCGGCTTTAGTTATAGTAATCGGTGGTCGCTGAGCTGGTGCTGAAATAGTGATCGTCTTCCTAGGAATTGTCACTGTGGCAACATCACTCTGATTATCCATTACTGCCCCTGCCGGCTCATCAGTTGCTGTTCTATCAAACTGCAATACACCTTCATCAATCAAGGCCTGAATGCCTTTCTTCAAATCCTCACACCCCCCAGACAGGGCCCAACAATCTAAGCAGTACTCATTACAACCCGGGTAAACACCTCCTTGCAACAGTCGGCTTTTTATTTCGCTCAGCGGCGTCTTTAAATCCTCAACATTCATAATCAGATTCAGACCTTCCTCAGTCAGCACGGCGTTCGCCCCATGATTAGGCATGGGTTTCTGGACTATATTCGCACCGGTCGTTCCGAAGTTGATAGACTTGTTGTCCAAGAGATCCTGCACAACGTGCTTAAAAGCATGACAACCTTCTATATCATGGCCCGGGGCCCCAGAATGAAACTCACAGTGTCTATTTGCATCATATCCGAACGGGGGAGTTCCCGTTATTGGTGCCAAGGTTCTTTTCTCTACCAGATTCAATCCCAACAAGGTCTGCAATAAATCAGCATAGTTAGAGGGAGGCTTCTCGAACACCCTTCTCGGCTTACCACTCTGGAATTTTCTCTGAGCTTGCTGTGCCCCCTGCTGAGGCTGCTGCTGCTGTGGCATTGGTTGCTGCTGAACCTGTTGTTGTTGCTGAATTGGCTGCTGTTGATACGGGATTGTGACACTCGACACTTGCTGCTGCTGACGATATGGATTTCTTCCCCTGCCTCGGCCTCGGCCTCGGCCTCCAAATACCGCGCTAGCTTCGCCCTGACGGCGCCCACCATAAGCTTTCCTATTACTGCCAGATGCAGCTGACTCGTCAACTTGGAACTTTCCTTGCTTAATGTTCCGCTCAATCTTTTCACCCATCAGAATCAGATCTGAAAAACTAGCCAGAGACGTATGAAACAACATATCATGAAACAGCCCGGTGAATGTGCCAACAAACATGTCGTTCATTTCTTTATCTTCCACAGGAGGACGAACCCTGGCAGCCATATCGCGCCATCTTTGTGCGTACTCTTTAAAACTCTCCCCCTTCTTCTGCGAAAGCCCGGCCAACTGGACCCGATTGGGTGCCAGGTCACTGTTATACTTGTAATGGGCTACGAACGCCTCTGCTAATTGCTTCCAAGTCTTGATATCGGTGGGCTCCAACCCCATGTACCACTCTAAGGAAGGACCCGATAGACTATCCTGAAAGAAATGCATGAGCATTCTTTCGTCAGTGGAGTATGCAGACATCTTTCTGTAATAAGCTCGGACATGCACCTTCGGGCATGTGTCTCCTTTGTACTTATCGAACGCAGGCGCTTTGAACTTGATTGGCACCCTCAGCCCGGGTACCAAGCCCATTGTTGCCATGTCCAGACCCACAGCACTCTGGTTTAGGACTCCTTTCATTTGCTCTTCCAGCATTCTAATCTTTTGAGAATCATCCATCGGCCCGTCAAAACCCCCTCCAGAGAAGGCATCTTCCTGCTGATCCTCTTGCCACATACCGTTTCCAGCCCCGTATCCATCATACGCATTATTACGTCCAGCTCTGACCTGATTCATCCCCGGAACTCGGCCTCTGTTGCCATACCCTTGAACACCTCCAGCAGGACCACCAGCCATAAAACCAGCACCGTTTCCGTTTCCAAAACCTCCGTAGCCCTGATTGACCATACCATAACCATCTTGCCCAAAGCCCTGGGCATTAAAGCCATACTTGCCAGTGTTGTCGAATCCCTGATCGTTAAATCCGAACCCAGCGTTGACAACGCCATTGCCTCCGAGATTATCTCCCACATTGACATCACCCAGCCCAGCGTTATGGACAGCAGTATCATTTCCAACTCCGACGTTACCATTCACAGCAGCGGTAGCGTTGTTGACGTTAGCAGCATTCACATTGACGACAGGCGGAGCCACTGGCGTGGGAGTGCCATCTCCATGAGCAGTATCAACCCGGACAGACTGATGATCTTCGTTACCGTGACCAGCGTTGCGAGCCAATAGAGGCTGGACCATGGCCTGCAAATTCTCTTGCCCTTTTGCTATAGCCTCCATGGTCTGCATGAAGAGGGCGAGCTTCTCGCGTACATCCTGCATCTCGTTCTGAATCTGGTCCATGACTTTCCGACAGTTGGATCGTGTAGAATAGCGGTGCGGATGTTGATCTGGAATCCTGTTAAGTACCTGATACAGAGCAAGAGATAAGACACCATTCATATATTACCTGTTATGCAAGATGAATATGAATGCAATGCAATGTGCCTGTGCATTAGGGAAGTTCATTCCCCCAGTTCTAGTGCGAAGGTGCCGGTGCAGTGACAGTGTTGACAATAGGAATATCGGAGCTGAATCATAGAAAGCCTCATATATAGCAGAGAGAATCAATAAGCCCAGGGTACAATATCACTGAGAGTATAAAGATGGCATGACCTCAACCAACAATCCTGGTGATGGTCAGCACTATGCAAATAAAGCATACAAATAATGGAATGATCAGATCCTCCCAAAAGTCTGGTACTCCTCTATCAACTTCTTGGTCTCCGGATGGCTTGGTCGATCAAGTAGCCCTTCAACAAGCTGGTTTCTCTTCTTAAGGATACGGCGTACGTCTTCAGCAGTTTCTTCCCATGTTGCTTCTCCGAAGCAATCTTCTAACTTTCGCTTCTGGGACACTGCTTCATCTCTAGATTTGACTGCCTTGTTCAGTGCATGCTGGACACTATACCGGTTCATCACTTCTTCCTCACACTTCTTGATGCTAGACTTCAACTTCTCCTCGAGGTCGGAAATTTGCTGCTTTAGCTTATCTTCCCTCTGCTTGTTGTTGGTGAGTGTAGCATTCCAAGTCTTATTGCAAGAAGATATCTCTCGGTGTGCTGCGTCGAGCGCTTTCTTTTTGGCTTCCAGCATGTCATGGGAACTTCTGAACTCTTGCCCCAGACGTTCGCGCTTCTTCTTTTCTTCAGTCAACTCAGCTCCTAACCTGTTTACCAGCTCGATCTGTTGTTGGAAAGCATATACGGCCTTGTTTTTCTCACTGCGTACTTGGGCTAACTCTTGCTCTAACCCTTCGTTAATCTTCATCAAGGCTTCTTTTTCCTTCACAACTTGCTCATAGACCTCCCTAGAGACAGTAGTTGGCTCTTCTGCCGGGACGGGAACAAGAATTGGTGCATCTGGAAACGGCATCTTCAACTGACTAGCCCTCTCCCGAATCCAAGCTCTATAAGGTGCATAGGCCTGACAGTCATTCTTTCCTAACAACGGCTTCCCTTTGCGGTTAATACGCGTCCAGGCATGTCGCAACTTGGCTAATAACTCCCCCTTCACGTCACCGGTGAAGTACAGAGATTCCTGTACTTCTTCCTCTTGAGGTGGATTCTTCAGCGCATATCCGAACTGGCGAATGAATAGAGAAGGGTTGTAATTGATACACCCTTTTCTTCCTATCAATGGCACATTAGGGTACCCAGCACAGCTAAAGATGAGCTCAGATCCCAACAAATCTCTATCAAACCACTCCATATCTTCCGACGATAGCCTCATCAAGCGTTCTGGCCAACCAACTGGAACTGTAGTCTCTGCAGCAGATCTTCTCTTAGGAAGATGACTCTCAAACCACATACTCAATAAGGGTACACACAGATGAACATTCTTCCCTCTTCCCTTCTCATTCTTGTAATGCAGCGAGTGGTAGAGATCTCCGAGTAAGGTAGGTACAGGATTACCAGCGGCGAACAAGTAGAAAGCATTGAAGTCCACAAAATCCGGTATATTGGGGAATAAAACTATGCCATAAATGCACAAGGCCAACACAGCATTGAAAGCAACCCAGCACCCATTCTTGGCGTACTCTTGGGCTTTACCAACTAAGAACTGAAATGAGAAGCCTGGAACTCCACGGGAAACAGTAGTCACAAGTTCAGAAGCATCAACATGCAAGGCTTTTGCCAATTCCTCCGGCTTGGGCTTGGCATCATAATGAATGAATGGAACCTGGTTCTGCACAGGCAGCTCAACATACTCAGCGTATTCCTCCAGAGTTGGTCCCATAATAAAGTCAGAGAACGTGAAACACCTCAAAGCAGGGTCGTAGAATTGCATCAAAGCATACAGCCCATCTAACTCTACCTCTGTAGGTTTGCACACCAATCTCAGTAATCTACCATAACTCATCCGGAAACTCCTACGAACACCCTCATCAGCAAGAGAGATCAACCCCAGTAAAGGAACAATATCAGGCGTAGGCAATTTGTAAGCAACCGTTCTCCTTAAGCTAGTCATGATCAAACACTCAGAAGTCTGGGCACTAGAACTAGGGAAATGCAAATGCACCTGCAGCACAGACACACGTTAGTGAAATGCAAATGATAACGGATATGCAGGGATGCAATGCAAATAACATTCAACAGGGACCAAAGCTGCAGCTGAATAGCCTAAACCCAATCAAGAAAGGTCTCAGATAGACCATCCAGAAGTCACCAAACCCTGGTCTCAGATAGACCTAAAATAGAACTCCAACACTGGTCTCTGACAGACCTCAAACCATAACTCGAACTGGTCTCTGATAGACCTCAAATCACCTCCATAATTGGTCTCTGACAGACCTCAAAACACCTCTCAAATGGTCTCTGACAGACCTCAGAATAAATCTCCACATGGTCTCTGACAGACCTCAGAATAACTCTCCACATGGTCTCTGACAGACCTCAGAACTCTCCATATGGTCTCTGACAGACCTCAGAATAACTCTCCACATGGTCTCTGGCAGACCTCATAACTCTCCATAAATAACCAAGATCTCTGATCAAGAAATAACCGGTAGTCTGGAGGTCTAGTTACCTGCATAACCCGGAATCCCCTCACAGGTGGGTGGCCCTATAACTGGCACAAGGTACGGCATCCTATGCGGTCGTCGGCGTCACAGACTTTCAGGGTTGATGATACGATTCCCAGAAGGAGTGGCATCATCAATTCCTGAAGAGGCCTCACTCAGCCAACTTCCAAATGATCGGTCCCCAGAGTCGACAATCCAACTAACCAGCAACCCACGCCAACCAAAGGAAGGGGCAGGAGGCCAACCAGAAGAACCTCGTCTGAGTGTAGATTTCATGGGACACCAAAGCAAGCAAAGCAAGCGGGCGCCCACTAATTTCTACTCTAATTCTAGGTGCACTCAAGCCCAGGTCCGGCTTATCTCTCAATATCAGAACACCCGTCACACCCCAATACAGCAATAATAAACAATATATATAAAGCTGAAAATACAAGGTTAGGAATATACAATAACTCCATACAAAATCCTCGACGGGAAAACAAGCGTTAGGATTGACTCTCTCAAGGGACGTTGGATCCCAAATGCATAAGAACCATCGCAGTCCTTAGCAGCCAGGGGACGTTGGATCCCCAGCAGAGTCGCCAGCTGTCGCTACTGCGAAAATCGGCGCCGGCTGAACAGAAGAGTCGCCACCGTGCGTTATTTATCCCACGGGAGGGAAAGGAAACGCTCAGAGTAAACCTCGCACAACACGGGAAAGGTATGGTCATCGCAACCAAAACCTGGATTCGGGAGTCGGTTACGCAAGGGGAAGGTATTAGCACCCCTCACGTCCGTCGTACTCGACGGGATCCACGCTTGTTTTCGGGTATGGATTGTTATTCTATCTAAACTATAGGTCAAGGGTGAAAAAGAAAATAAAATGAAAATAAAAATGACTCGGCAAAGTATCGCACTTTATGCCTACGTATTCCCGTCTGGAACGAGAAATCAGAGTCAACGTAGTTCGCCTACCTACGGGAAAGGAGGGGAAGGTTGCTCGCTAGGATATCGCATCCTATGCCTACGTACTTTCATACAGCATGAAAGATCAGAGCAAACGTAGTTCGGGCCACGTACGACACAAGTTTGTCCTTGATTGATTTTTATTCCTTCTGAAAAAGGTTTTTCTGATTAACAGTCCAAGAGGACAAAAATGACGTCTTGATGAGTTCACATTCTTTTACGAAAGAAATGTCTTTTATTGTGTTTGAAATCTTTATGTGTTTTTCTGTTTGTTTTGAGAAAGAAAGAGACAGAACTCTAACCTACGGTTGCGAAGGGAAACAAACTAACCTAATGTTATCATGCATGGGTTAAGACCTAGTGTCTATCATGCTCCTCTCTTGCACAGAGAGAAACAGAGATCCTACGGGATAGGCAGAAACAGAAACAATATCAGATATATACAGTAAAGCAGTAAAATGCATGGATGCAACAGTACAAGCGAGGCAAGGGAGTCCCACTCAACCTCGAACCTAGAAAACAATAGGCGAAAGTGAACAGGCTTCACTTTCAACCCAACAGGGTAAACAGCAAACAATACAGTCCAGAAAACCAATCAATACATCAGCAAATGAAATACAGCAAAAGAAACAGCATCAGCAGCTCTGAATCAACAACTGGCTTCAAGTAACCTCCAATCAGCTACAGGCTTCAACAAGCATCAATCTCCATCTTCATGGCCTTCAGACAAGGGCTTTGATCATCAGTCTTCCATCTGCAATGGCTTTTCTTCAAGCTCAAACCTCCAGGATGAGGGATCAGTCACAAGAGTGAATTGGGGTGTTAAGCAATCAGTTGACTACCAAGGGTGGTGAACAGACTGCTTCTAACACAAAAGACATTTTCTCTCAAGAGTTCTATCTCATAGACACTATCACCAAGCCTTCCAAAGGAAGGGGGTGAGTGTCTTAGAGAGACTCTGAATCACAGAGAAGAATGGATGCAGACAAGGCAATCCATGTTTGAGAAACAATCTTTCTAATCTAGAGCTCTGCCTAGCTCCTAAACTCTAGTCTCCTCAGCAACTGATAGCAAGAAGCTCCTCCTCAACTCTGACAGTTGATCTTCAATCTTTGAATCTCCAATAGCTTCATCTTCACAAATCTTCAGCTTCCCCAGGGCCCCAGACAAACCCAATACCCAATCAAACAATCAATAAACCCCAGAGGGCACACCACACCAGACAACAGATATACAGACAGTAATAATAGCAGTAGGGGAATCCTGACTTTTCTCTAAGGGATCTAATAACTACCCATAGCCCCTATAGTCCCATAACTAATCTATTCAAACCCTAAGTCCTAAGGGAAATGAAATCAAACTCCTAAGTTGTCACCTAAAACCCTAGTTTTGTTCATGATATTCAAGCATTTATTAATCATCCAAAATTAACCTCTAAAAAATGGGAACTAAAATATTTCTACAAGCTTAACATCTCATCTAAACAATATAAAAAGAATGACCAAAAAATATCAAAGCATGTGAGAGAACAAAAATCATAAAAATAATGCATGAAATGAACTATTTAATATGACATTTATTTAGAAAATATGTAAAAAATATGAAATAAAACTAAAAATGAAAATTTATTTTCCTATAATATTCTAGACATTTTAATGAAAATATGGTAAAAAGAATGGATGAAAATGCATTTTTTATGAATTAGTTATGATTTTATGAAAATTGGTAAAATATTAAAATGAAATAAGAAAATTAAAATTGAATGAAATGAATGAGGGGTGCATTTAGAATTTCGCTCCAGTTATAACCAGAGAATGGGCCAATAATAGAGGGTGCAGATAGCGCTTTATCAAGGCCCAGAGTTACACTCAGAATCAAATGAAATCATAAAACGCGCTGGGGGTAAGAATAGTAACAGAAACACGTTAGAAATTAGGAATTGGGCTCACACGGGGGTGGGATTAGCACGTCCATTCAGGCCCGCCCGTTTCAATTAATGAAACGGCGCGTTTTGGCCAGTGTAATCTCCCTCCAAACTTCAGATTAAACGACAGCCATAGGATCATGCTGATAGTCAAAGGTCCAAGGCCCAAGGAACGGCCACGATTTCGTCTTCCCCAAATGACCTGAAACTTAGGGTTTCACTTCACCCTGGCTCCATGCACGAGCAAGCTTTACACCAAGCTGTTCTCATCTTACACGCCATGAATCCACATGCTGTAAACACAAAAACCACTCCAAATTCTTCCCTCTACAAGCTTAGGGCATTAGATCATCTTGAAACGCGTCACAATAACAAATCCGATTGAATCACATACTGGCCACCATTGAAATGCACTGATATGAACCTTCACCATTCTTCCCCAAACTTAGTCTAAACTGAACTACAACTAATGGAGATTAATTTGATCAATCAAGCTACAATTATAACGCATTAATCCAAGAGATTCGAACACTAACAGTTTGCTGCACCTGTCACTAACCATCACCAATCCTTTCCAAAATCATCTAACTTAATCTCCTAACCACCTAGATCAAGTCTACACTAATAAAATCATGTGAAACCAACAGAATCAAGCTAATCGAATGAAAACTTACCTGATGAGAAACCTTGAAAACAGCTATGGAAATGGAAGATATGAAGCTTTTGAGACTTGGATCTTGATTCACTAATTCAATACTCAATTCTGTATGCACAATTTTGGAGGTTCCTTGCTTGAATCATGCAATTCACTTGAACTTGTGATTTTGATGTTGATGAAAGAAACACTCGAAAATGGATGTGAACTACCAAAACCTTGCTTCAATTATGATCTATGATGATGATAGAGTAAAATTGAATTGATCTTGATGAAGATTGATGAAGAATTTTAGAGATTTGGAATGAAACTTTTATGAAAAAGTGTGAGAAATTTGTGGAATTCTTGGTGCAAATGAGGCCAACCCTTGCCAAATTCTCCTTTCATGAATATATAGACCCCAATGGTACATTCTAGATCCATCTTGCACATTCCCTTGTTTTCAAACTTTGGCCCATTTTGATTATGTTTCTTAAAAGGTAAGCAACCATGGATAACTTCATTTTTTCCTTCTAAGCTCAAAAAAGTGTGTGAACCATTGTTCTTAGAATTGTTTTTCCATTCAAAATCATATATTGGAAGTCTCCATTTGGACTTGTAAATCTCCCAAACCATTTTTCAATTTGAAATCATTCACTTTATAAGCCTTTTTAGTTCATATTTTGACCAATCATGCAACATCATGCTATGAGCTTCTCCAATAACTTGTGACCTTCTTTCTAGACTTAAAATCCCATTTGGAGCAAGTTTGATGTTGTAAGTTTTTCCATTTGAGGCCTCCTTGTATGAGTTTTGGGTATAGGTTAAAATGACCTGTAATTCACAAATGCCCAAAATACCCTTTGCTTGTCAAGACCATAAGTTGAGTTCTCCACATCATATGAAGGCATGCTATACCATTCTAGAAAGCTAAGACAATGAGGAACAATTCTTATGTTGACCAAGAATCCATTTGAAATCTCCTTGAGGGGTAAAACTAGCTTGGAAGTCAAGTCACTTTCACAGACAAAAATTCAGATACCCCAGATGACCTGTAACTTGTAAGGACCATAACTTGAGTTCCATAAATCTCCTTGAGGTCTTCCACCACTCAAATTAAAGGTCTTGAGATTCTCTACAAGTTTCATGTTGGCCAAGAAGCCATTTGAAGCTAGCATTTTGACTTATCTTGCTTGGAAATTTGACCTAAACTAGGGGATTTTACAGAGAAACCCTAATTTAGTAACTCCTCTTCTCCTTGATTTCTCTTGAATTCTCCTTGTCATATCTCCATATCCTTCTTCATATGTCAAATGATGAACCCCACATCTCTCCAATAGCCTTGAATGCCCTCTTAAGTCAGTCAATTGACCTAGGGTTGACCTAGGGTTGACCCAGATGAAACCCTAGTTGACTGTCTTCAACTGCAGCTCTTGTGCTTTCATCAATGACTTGTTTTCTTCTCCAAATGACTTTATAAGTCTCTCAAGATGTCTAGATGCTCTCCATGCTTTCATTTCACAGCTCATAACCCTCTTGTTGATCCTCAGATACCCTCAGCTAGGAGATAGACTCAAGGCTTGATCTGCTGAACTCTTTGCTTTCAAATTCTTTCCTGATGACTTGAATATGACTGAATTGGGATAATAACCTCTTGCTAGGCCTCTAGAGATGAAAATAATGATTGGTCCCCTGTTGAATGACTTGCTATGCTTATGCTATGCAGATGGTTAGTCTATGTACATGACTCTATATGCAAATGCTAATGACATTGAAACATAAACCCAAGGAATAAGGTTGAGCAAATTTTATGGTGCAACAGCTGCCCCTATTCCAGCGACTTGGACCCGATTGGATGAAGAGCCCGGAGCCTTCAGACATTCGCGGTACGAGACGGTTGAATACTAGTGAAACCAGAAATTTGCCAACCGCAGAAATAAACTGCGCTCCTGCTTGAGGAATGACATTCGTCAGCTGAATCTGACTGTTAGAGCAACCCACTGATCTCGCACGACCGTGCTGGGGATTGTCTTCATCGTTCTGAAGAGGATTTTGTCATACCAGACTGCTTGCTTGTCCTTTCTCTTTAACAGATCCTTTGGTTTCTCAGCAATCTTAGCCTTCTTCTGGACAGGTTCAGATTCTGCTACAGGCTGAGATCTTTTCCTCTGAAGTGGAACTTCTTCTTCTTCTCCTACATCTGGCAGTGGTTGCTTGACAAGTTGAAACACATTGGCTGGAACAGGCACTCCTTCCCTTTTGCATTCCTCTATATACATCAGAACAATGTGTCTAGGTTCTTCAGCAAAGAATAGAGGAAAGTCTGATACTGGAACCCTTTTATTCAAATCAGACATATTTAACCTCTTTGGAGCAGTAGTCAGTTCATCTACAATCTTGAGTCTCAGAAGGCTTTTAGCGTTCAGAGGCTTTCCCATAATGAACTCTAGTTCTTCTGTAACACCAGCATCATACAGAGCAGTCACTAAACCATTTTCAGTGAGAAGATCTGATAGCAGCCTTCCAAAAGGTATCCAAGTCCTGATCTTTTGGCCTTTTTCTTTTACAGATTCTCTAGATGCATTTATGTGATTCCACAGATGCATGAACAAAATGTAAGGAAGATCTACTTTGTTGCTCTGACTAAGGCAGTACATAAAATAGATCTGTTCATTGTTGACATAATCTGGGGAATTTGTTGACTTTCTGTGATGTATGCATCCCATGAAGATCTTGGCCCAGATCTTGTAATCAGGCTTCAGATCTTTGAATCTGTTAGAGGTTTGTCCAGCAGTCATAACCTCCTCATAAACTTCATCCATATCAACACGCCCAGCTGGCAGATGTGAAACACCATCTGTTTCTTCATAACCAATCAGTCTTCTAATCAGATCTTCTATGATGATGATCTCCTTTCCCAGCACAGATGATAAAATAAACTTTGGATACACAGATGCATGAATCCAGAATTCTTTAACAAGTAGAGGGTAAACTGGTCCAAACAATCTATCAAAGTATTTCACCCAACCTTGAGCTCTAACAATGGAGCGAAAATAAAACCCATTGTCAGCCAAAGAATCAAATTCAACCATGGATTCACACAACACTTCTAACTTATCAACAGGTGTGAGAAGAGTTCTCTGTGGAGGAGTATATGGAGCAGCACCTAGGTTATCTGAAGTCACAGCAGCCATTGTTGATTGAAACTGTGCAGTTGTTGATGAAGAAGACGCCATTTAAGAATGCTTTTTAGAACACTTAGGTTTTGAGTTTTTATGCAGAGAGAACAATAGATGAAAACGCATGTAAATTCTGAGAGTGAAAAGTGTGAAAGTGAATACACATCAAGTATTTATACTAATCACATAGGCACACCAAGAGACAGAAAGAACGCACGTTTGAGCAGCATTAAATGAAGAGAATAAAATCATTTCAAATAATAAATGCTTCTGACAGATTTGGGGGGAAAACCAAGATATTTACTATTCAAATTTCACCTCAAACGTCTTTTCAGTTGTCCACACGCCACCTCATCAGATTTTGTGGGACACGTGTTTGCTTGCATGCTGTTTTGAATTCTCTCAAGAAATGAAACGTTAGCCAACGTTCAGATCTTCTAAAGATGATTAGTTCATATTTTCTCATCAGAAATATTAATCAGAATAGAATAAATGAACAGAAGAAATACTTCAGATGAATTAAGCATTTTTGCATCTGGAACAATTTGCTTCTGATAAATATCATTCTGGACAAAAGTCCATACCTATATTTTTCAGAATAAAATTGAATCTATCTTCAACAAGGGGTTTTGTAAAAATATCTGCCCATTGATGATCTGTATCAACAAAGGCTAAGTTTATGATTCCCTTCTGAACATAGTCTCTGATGAAATGATGCTTAATTTCTATATGTTTTGCCTTAGAATGTAAAATGGGATTCTTAGACAAACATATAGCAGAAGTATTATCACAAAAGATAGAAATGTTACTCTCAAAAATTTGATAATCTTCTAGTTGACTTTTCATCCAGAGCATCTGCGTGCTACATCCAGCAGCAGCAATGTATTCAGCCTCTGTGGTTGAAAGTGCAATTGTGGGTTGCTTCTTGCTGTACCAGGAGATTAGATTTCTTCCTAGAAATTGACAACTTCCAGAGGTACTTTTTCTTTCCACTCTGTCTCCAGCATAGTCAGCATCACAGAATCCAACTAATTTGAAATCATCAGATTTTCTGTAACACAAACCCACATTAGAAGTACCTTTCAGATACCTTAGAATCCTCTTGACAGCTGTCAAGTGTGATTCTCTAGGATCTGATTGGAATCTAGCACACAGACAAACACTGAATAATATGTCAGGTCTAGAAGCAGTAAGATAAAGAAGAGAGCCAATCATACCTCTGTAGAGCTTCTGGTCTACTTTCTTACTTACCTCTTCTTTGCCAAGAGAGCTAGTAGGATGCATTGGAGTCTTTGCCAACTTGTTGTCAGACATGTTGAATTTCTTCAGAAGTTCTTTAACATACTTTGTCTGATGTATGTAGGTGCACTCTGGAGTTTGATTAACTTGGATTCCTAAAAAGAATCTGAGTTCTCCCATCATGCTCATTTCAAATTCTGCCTGCATACATGTAGCAAACTCCTTTCCAAGCATAATATTTGTTGATCCAAAAATAATATCATCTACATAAATTTGGCAAATTAGAAGATCTTTCTTTATGGTTTTACAGAATAGAGTTGTATCCACTTTGCCTCTGATAAAATTCTTCTCCAGAAGAAAATTACTCAATCTCTCATACCAAGCTCTGGGAGCTTGTTTTAATCCATATAGAGGTTTCTTTAATTTGAAAACATGATCTGGAAAATTTTCATTTTCAAAACCAGGAGGTTGGTGGACATAAACTTCTTCTTCTATAATGCCATTAAGAAAAGCACTTTTAACATCCATCTGATACAGAGTGATGTTATTCTGTGCAGCAAAAGAAATAAGAAGGCGTATAGATTCTAACCTTGCCACTGGAGCATATGTCTCAGTGTAATCAATACCTTCTTGCTGACTGTATCCTTGAGCAACCAGCCTTGCCTTATTCCTCTCAACTTCTCCCTTTTCATTCAGCTTATTCCTGAAGACCCATTTTGTTCCAATAATATTGAATCCTTTAGGTCTAGGAACCAGATCCCAAACTTCATTTCTGGTGAATTGATTCAGCTCTTCTTGCATAGCTATAATCCATTCATTATCTTCCAGAGCCTCATCTACAGATGTTGGTTCTATTATTGACACTAAGCCAAATAAAGAAGATTCAGAAGTTCTGAGAAATGATCTTGTCCTTATTAGATCATCTTTCTTTCCAATTATCACATCTTCTGGATGAGAAGATTTGATTCTGGAAGAAGATCCTCTGACAGTTGGTCTATCAGAAATATGCAAGTTGTTTAGTTGGGAAGTCAAAGGTGTAGCATCTGGGGTTGCTTCAGATTCTTTGATTTTTGCCTTTTCTGCCTCTGAGCCTTCAGAGTCTGTGAGAATCACTTCTCTATCTGCAGAACTTTCAAACTGCTTTGGCTTTTCAGAGCCAAGCTTATCATCAAATCTAACATGAATAGATTCTTCTACAATCTGTGTTTCAGTATTGAATACTCTGTAGCCTTTAGAGCGTTCAGAATAACCAAGCATGAAACACTTCTGTGCTTTGGAATCAAACTTGTTCAGATTATCTTTAGTATTAAGCATAAAACAAATACATCCAAAAGGATGAAAATAAGAAATGTTAGGCTTTCTGTTTCTCCACAATTCATAGGGAGTCTTTTCCAGAAGAGGTCTTACAGACACTCTGTTCTGAATATAACAAGCTGTGTTAATTGCTTATGCCTAGAAATGTTTTGCCAGATTTGTCTCATTGATCATGGTTCTGGCCATTTCTTACAATGTTCTATTTTTCCTCTCTACAACTCCATTTTGTTGTGGAGTTCTAGGGCAGGAGAAATCATGTGCAATGCCTTTTTCAGAAAAATATTTTTCAAAATGTTTATTTTCAAATTCTCCACCATGATCACTTCTGACTTTAATAATTTTGGAATCTTTTTCAGTCTGGACTTGATTGCAGAAGTCAAAGAACACAGAATGAGACTCATCCTTGTGTTTTAGAAACTTTACCCATGTCCATCTGCTGTAGTCATCTACAATGACTAACCCATACTTCTTGCCTCTGATGGATGCAGTTTTCACTGGTCCAAACAGATCAATGTGAAGTAATTCCAATGGTCTGGAGGTAGAAACAACATTTTTTGATTTAAAATGAGATTTTGAAAATTTACCTCTTTGACATGCTTCACACAGAGCATCTGAGTTGAACTTCAACTTAGGAAGTCCTCTGACCAGATTGAGTTTATTAATCTGAGATATACGTCTCATATTAATATGCCCCAATCTTCTATGCCAGACCCATTGCTCATCATTCACAGATAAGAGGCATTTTACATTTTGAACTTTAAGTTCTGAAAGGTTAATTTTATAAATGTTGTGTTTCCTCTTTCCACTGAATAGGATAGAACCACCCTTTTGACATACAGCTTTGCAACATTTTTGATTAAAGATTATATCATAACCATTGTCACTTAATTGACTTATGGACAATAGATTATGTTTCAATCCTTCAACTAACAGAACATTAGTAATAGAGGGAAGCTTACCATTTCCAATAGTGCCAGATCCAATGATCTTGCCCTTCTGGTTCCCTCCAAATTTCATGTCCCCTCCAGATCTAAGTTCCAGGGTTTGGAACATAGACCTTTCTCCTGTCATGTGTCGTGAGCAACCAGAGTCCAGGTACCATGATTGGTGTCCTGACCTTGCTGCTAAGAACATCTGCAACAGGAATTATTTTGTTTTTAGGTACCCAGATCTTCTTGGGTCCTTTGGGGTTAGTTGGTTTGCAGGTTTGTCTAAACTTCTGTTTTGCAACATAATGTTTATTCTGACTTGCCTTTGGTTTAAACACATATGTACTCTTCTCAGAGCTTGTGTGTTTAATGTCATTCAAGTGACCAAATTTGAATTGAGAATACAGAGGTGTCTTCCTGATGAAAAGTTTGTCAACAGGTTTTGGATTGCTTCCAGAGGAAGACTCATATCCAATGCCTCTTCTGTTGTTTCCACTGACACCATAGATCATGGAAGCCATCTTGCTTCTGTCTATGCTCTTAGTGAGAAACCTATAAAAACTAGAGTCATATTTTTCTAAAATATTTTCACATGACTTAGTCTCAGAATCAGATTCTTGTTGAGTTCTATCAAAGTCATTTTTGATTTTTAAATTTATTTCTTTCTGCTCAACAAGTTCTGTTTTCAGAAGATCAGTCTCAGATTCAAGATTGCTTTTCAGCTTCTTGTATTTGAGTTTGATGTTGTTATAACTTTTAAGAACTTCTGTTAAAACTTTAATGAGTTCTTCTTTGGTAAGTTTAGCCATTACCTCTTCTGCATCATCATCAGATTCAGATTCTGATTCATATCCAGAGGTACCTTCCTCTTGATCCTCTGTCCTGGCCATTAGTGCAATGTTTGCACATTCTTCTTCTGATTCAGAAGATGACTCACACTCATCTGAGTCATCCCATGTTGCCATCAAAACCTTCTTCTTTTTATTGAACTTCTTCTTAGGTTTTTCTTTCAGAAGTTTGGGGCAGTCATTCTTGTAGTTCCCAGGTTCTTTGCAATCATAGCACACCACTTCTTTCTTGGCAGATCTTCTGTGACTAGAAGATTCCTTTCTGTTATCAGATCTTTTGAAGTTGTTAAACTTCTTTCCCTTGTGCTTCCAGAGTTTGTTAATCCTTCTGGACAGCATGGACAACTCATCTTCTTCTTCAGAAGAAGATTCTTCAGAGCTTTCATGAATGACCTGCAAAGCTTTAGCAGTTTTGTTAGATTTTAAAGCTATGTATTTACCTTTATCTTTCTTCTGGGGTTCATCTTCCTCCAGCTCAATTTCATGGCTTCTCAAAGAACTGATAAGTTCTTCTAAAGAGATCTTGTTCAGATCTTTTGCCATCTTCAATGCAGTCACCATTGGTCTCCATCTGGTGGGAAGACTTCTGATGATTTTCTTGACATGATCTGACGTTGAGTAGCCCTTGTCCAGAACTTTCAGACCAGCTGTAAGAATCTGAAATCTAGAAAACATAGTTTCCACATTTTCAGACTCTTCCATTTTAAATGCCTCATACTTCTATATGAGCGCCAGAGCCTTGGTCTCTTTAACCTGAGAGTTTCCCTCATGAGTCATTTTGAGTGATTCAAACATGTCATGAGCAGTATCTTTGTTAGTAATCTTCTCATACTCAGTATGAGAGATTGCATTAAGCAATATAGTTCTGGCTTTGTGGTGATTCTTGAAGTCTCTTTTCTGCACTTCAGTCATTGATTTTCTATCAATCTTTTTGCCATCCTCACCAGTAGGATGTTCATATCCATCAATGACCAAATCCCAAAGATCAGCATCATACCCAAGAAAATAACATTCTATTCTATCTTTCCAATAGTCAAATTTTTCTCCATCAAACATTGGAGGTTTGGTACTGATCCTATCCCTCTCTTCATATTTATTGTTGATATTTGACATTGAATTATCAGCCATGATAACAAATAAATATATTGATCAAAGTATATCTCTCTGGATCTTTACTGACACTGTTAAGTGATAGCACACTCAGAACCGGAGCTCTGATGCCAACTGAAGGTGAGATAATACTTAGAAGGGGGGGTTGAATAAGTATGGAAAATTAAGACTTGAAAATAATCACACAATTATTTTTATCCTGGTTCGTTTAACAACTACTCCAGTCCACCCTTCCAGAGTGATTTGCCTTTCTCAACAAGGACTTAATCCACTATTAAATCAAACTGATTACAATAGTATCACCTAAGAACTACAGTTCTTAGTCTTCTCAAGAGCTACTGATTCTAACTGAATCCTCTTAAGGAATATCCTTTACAATCAATGTAAATTAAATACAAGAGTTTTTTAATGCTTCTATAAAGCTATAATCACAACAGTGATTTTTCTCTTAAGTTTAAGTACAATGAGATTCTATGAAGAATAAGAATGAGAGCTTATAGAATATTATGATTTCTTTTCAGCAAGAGTGTTACTGAAGAATGAAGTGAGGATCTCCTTTTATAGGCAGCTGAATCATGCAAGCTGAACGTTGAAAAGAGAGTCTCAAAAGGTCTGAGCCTTTTTGTCTTCACATGCACTGACCTTTCCTTGAAATAGATGGCACAGAAAAATCCTTTTTGTCTGTGTAAGTGTGTCTAGCACAAATAAGGAAAGAGACGTTGAATAGTTCCAACGGATATATTCTTGAAAACACTTCTTCAGTTTCAGCAAGTTCTTCAGAGTCTGAATGGATCAGAGTCTTCTGATGAGATTCAGAACTATGCTGTATCAGAGTCTTCTGCAGCGTGTGTGCTTCTAGCGTGTTGATCATCAGAGCATTTTGACACAGAACTTCAGTACTTGGCAGCGTAGGTACTTTCAAAAACTTCTGTAGACTAATGCTATGAGAAACTCTTCAATCAATATTCTTCTATACTTCTGATGCTTCAGCTTCAGATGCTTCTGATTATCTTCAGATGCTTCTGACTCAGAATGTTCTGGAGCTTCTTGCTTCAAATCCTTCTGGAGACTACGCTCAGGATCTTCTGTAAGGAGCAAACAGATTCTTCTGTAAGGTGCATCTGGCGCTTCAGAGTCAGAATAGCTTCTTGTATTCAAGGCAGATTTGCTTCTAGAGAGTTAATATAATATTAATCTGCAGTAAAACTCTCAAACAAATTTTAGAGTATATAATTCTTAAATATAAATTTCCTAACAGTTATCATCAAAACAAGGAGTAATTATTAAGAACCAATCTGTGTTCTAACATAAATAACGAAAGGTGGCGACTCTTTTGTTTTGCCGACACCTTATGTTCGCGGAAGCGACAGCTGGCAACTCTGCTGGGGACTTGATAGTTTCCTGGGATCCAACGTCCCGTATGCGAGTCAGTTTGGGGATCCAACGTCCCTGCGAGAGTCAATCCTAGCGCTTGTATGATTACTTGTTGGGTTGTATTTATTTATCGTATTTTATTTCTCGCACTTTATTTTCAGTATGATATGATTATTTGTGCTGTTGTGGGAGGGGCATTCTGATGAGTGAGAAGCCAGACCCAGGCTTGAGTGAACATAGCATTAGTTGTGGAAATTAGTGGGCACGTGCTTGTTTGGCAGGCACTAGTGTCTCATGAAATCTACGCTCAGACGAGGTTCTCCTGGTTGACTTCTTTTTTAACCCTTTGGGTTGAGGGGGTTGTTGGTTTGGAGGATTGTCGACTCTGGGGACCGATCATTTGGGATTCAGCCGAGTGAGGCCGCTTCATGAGCTGGTGATGCCACACCTTCTGGGTATCGTGTCACCCCTCTTGAATGTCTGTGACGCTGATGACCGCATAGGATGCCGAACTTGTGTCAGTTTAGGTCCATACCTGTGAGCAGGGTTGGGTTTGTTGCAGGAAACCTTAACCTTCAAACTACCTGGTTTTCTTGATAGTGAATCAGTTTCGTTGGTACCAGAGGTTCTCATCACCAGATGTATGTTTTTCTTGACAGAGCAGAGTTATGGTCCTATATCAGAGGACCTTATCTTCAGAGATGTACGTTTGTTCTTGATAGAGCAGGTTTTTGATTGGGATCAGAGGATCTCATCAGCAGATGTATGGCTGTTCTTGACAGAGCAAAGTTTTGGTCCTGTATCAGAGGTCCTTATCAGCAGATGTATGGTTGTTCTTGACAGAGCAAAGTTTTGGTCCTGTATCAGAGGTCCTTATTATCGGATATGTGTGTTCTTGACAAAGCAAAGTTTTGGTCCTGTATCAGAGGTCTTTATTATCAGATATGTGTGTTCTTGACAGAGCAGATTTATGGTACTGTATCAGAGGTCCTTATTATCAGATGTGTGTTCTTGACATAGCAGATTTGTGGTCCGACACCAGGGATTTCTTCTCGTCAGATCTATGGTTGTTCTTGACAGAGCAGTATTATGGTTTTGTTGATACAGAGTCTCCACAGCACAGTTGCCTTAATCTCCTGCTGCATGATTGCATTTTGCATTGCTTTGCATACCCATTTGCATTTCATTAACGTGTGTCTGTGTTGCAGGTACCGTTTCCCCTGATCCAGGATTTCTTGCCTCCTATTGTGTTATCATGGGTTCTCTGAGGAAGACCGTGGCTTACAAGCTCCCTGTTCCTGATGTTGTTCAGCTGACTGGTTTGATTGCTTTAGCAGATGATTCTGTGAGAGATGAGTTCAGAAAGTCTTACGACAAACTGCTCAGTTTGGTTTGTAAACCCTCTGTGTTTGAGTTGAATGGGTTGCACGCCCTGCTGCAGTTCTACGATCCTCCATTGAGATGCTTCACTTTCCAGGATTTTGTTCTCGCACCTACGCTAGAGGAGTATGTTGATTTGTTAGGTGTGCCTATCAAGAGTCAGATGCCCTTTGCTCATATGGATGCCGAGCCTAATCTGGCTAGTCTAGCTCCTTCACTTCACCTAGATGCCTCTGAGTTGGTCTTGTCTAGTTGGAACAAGTTTCCCGGTTTCTCCTTGCAGTTCTTAGTGGGAAAGGCTCAGCAGTGCGCCAAAGACGGATGTTGGGTCGTGTTCAATGCCATTCTCGCTCTGTGCATATATGGCATCATTCTGTTCCCCAATATGCCCGACTTTGTGGACTTCAATGCCTTCCACATCTTTGCTTCAGTGAATCCAGTCCCTACCTTGATAGGAGATGTCTACTACTCCATCCACTACAAAAACGAGAACAGAAGGGGTAAGAACGTCTCGTGCTGTGTGCCCCTGCTCTATAGATGGCTTGATAGTCATCTACCCAAGAAGGGTCCCTTTGCTTCGTCTGCAGCCACAACTGAGTGGTCCGAGCGTTTGATGAGTCTATCTGCAGAGGATATTGCCTGGTTTGACAGAGATAGGTTGGGTACCGAGATTATCTTCAGCTGCAGCGGATTTCCGAACGTGCCGTTGATAGGCAGGAAGGGCTGTATAAACTATAATCCATCTCTGTTGGTCCGACAGTTTGCTTATGCTTTGAGAGCTCCGCCGAAGGATGAAGAGGTGCAGGAATCTCTGTACCTCACTGGTCTTCTAGAGGGGGATATGTTATCTAAGCATCAGCACGCTTGGAATGGTATCAGTAAGAGGGGAAAACCATTGCTGGGGAAAAGTAATAGTCAAGCCTACGCTCCGTATGTGACTTGGATCAGAGCAAGAGCAGATGCTATAGGGATGCCGTTTCCTCCCGCCAAGCCAGAAAGCCCTCCAGTGATTGAAGAGCCTACCACCGTGCCCATTCAGCAGCATAATCAGGTGTTAGCTGAGAGAGATGAATTGAAAAGGGCGAATGAAGAATTGGAGAAAGAATTGGCTCAGCTCAGAAGCGAGAGAAGCGAGGCCATCCATTCCTTCAAGAGGCAAACAGAGCTGGTGAACCAGTTGGGGGACGGATTTGACTAAGCAGATAGCGGAGCGCGAGCGCATGGGTCGAGACTTCAAAGCTGTCAACAATGTATTGGCCACTAAGAAGCAGCACTTGGATGAAGCGTATTGGAGGATATCCAAGTTTAACCAACATTGGAAGGCCTCCCTGGCCAACAGGAAAGGACGGGAGGATAAGCTGATGCAGCAGATCTCCAAGTTGAAAGCCCAAGTGAAGGCTAGTGAGAAGGGGTTTGATGAAGAAACCGTTCGCAGATATGCCGCCGAAGGCCAGCTCAACAGGGCTCTTGCTAACCTGAAGGAGCGCAAACTGACGTTTAAGTCCAAGAAGCGGAAGCTAGAAGATTGTTTCGGTGAAGGAGCATGGGAAGATTCGGTCGAAGGTCTTCAGTACACCATTATGCAGAAAGAGTTACTCGTCGAAGGGTTACTCACTCGGCCTGGTCATCCAGAAACGAAGGGGTTGTTAGAAGAGTTTCGCGCCCGTGGCCGTGCTTGACTGTTTATATTCCTTTTGTTGTGATCATTGTTGTATGCTGACCATCACCAGGCTTGTTGGTCGAGGTCATGCTATTGATTCCGTTTGTACTCAGTGACGTTGTGTACGGCCTTGATGGGCTTTCTTTATATATGAGATGTTATTTCCATGACTGGACTCGGACTTCTTATTATCAGCACTGGCACTCAGGCACTAGGATCGGGGGAAATCTCCCTAACGCACAAACACACGTTTGCATTTGCATGAAGCATTTCCATGACGAGCACTTTGTTGTTTTTCCTAACCCTTTTGTATTTTCAGGTTGTTTCAGGTTGTTCCAGGATTGATCAGAGACCTATCCACCGCTATCCGACCAGAGCAAATCAAACATGAATCATGGAGCAAGTGCAAACTGACGTTCAGGAACTCCGCGAAAGAATGAACCGCTTCATGGAGCTCATGCAAGCAGTCGCCAATGGCCAGGATCAGCTCAGAACCTTGGTTCAGCCTCTGATTTCAAGGGTCGATAGCAATGGCGTACTCCATGGCGGGACCGTGCCTACCCCTCCACCTGTTGAAACTCCTCAGAATGGTGTCCCCGTGACCGGGGGGAATGGCAGTGCCAACGGTAATGTGATCGCTAACATGGGGCTCAATGGTAATACGACTGACGTCGGTAACGGAAATTTTGAAGCTAATGTCAATGTTGGGCTGGGCAACAGCAAAGCAGGTGTCAGAAATCTGTTCGGGCCTCATACGTGGTTAGAAGACCGTCAAGACGATATGTTCTCTCAGAGAGGTGCTGAAGGGGAGCTGACTGCTGAAGCACGACTTAGGTTCAAGGCACTCGAGGACAAGATGAGGAATATCGAGAACCAGAACACCTTGGGTGTTGATATGTCCAAGTTGGGACTGATTGCTGATTTCAAGGTGCCTCCCAAGTTCAAGGTACCTGACTTTGAAAAGTACAAGGGCACCACTTGCCCTCGCGTCCACCTGAGATCATATTACAGAAAAATGTCCGCTCATTCTGAGGACGAGAAGTTGCTGATGCACTTCTTTCAGGACAGTCTGTCCGGACCCTCCCTCGAATGGTACATGAGTCTTGAGCCTACCAGTGTGCGCACGTGGAAGGAACTTGCTGAAGCATTTGTGCACCACTACCAGTATAACAGTGACTTGGATCCGAACCGAGTCCAACTACGAATCTGTCGCAAAGGAATAATGAAGGGTTTAAGGAATACGCCCAGCGGTGGCGTGAATTGGCAGCCAGGGTTCAGCCGCCGATGGTTGAACGTGAGCTTGTGCAAATGTTCGTAGCCACCCTCCCAGGGGTTTATTATGAGAAATTGGTCAGCGGTATGTCTGGAACCTTCTCAGATCTCATTATCACGGGTGAGCACATTGAAAATGGGATCAAACTGGGGAAAATTCAAGGCGATTCATCCTCAGCTAGAGGAGGCGGAAAGAAACCTTATAGTGGCAAAAGGCAGGAAGGAGAAACGAGCGCCGTGACCAACGCTTGAAGGAAGGGTAAAGGCGTCACCAACAGGTGGCCAGTATATCTATCCCGGCAGTTCAACAACCACAGCAGCAACCGAATCAACAAGGGTACAGAAAGTATCAGAACAGGGCACCTTATAACGCCCCATATTGCTTTTAGGATTACTGACTGACCCCACAAACCAACACGGGTCTTTTCAGCATGCTTTTTCCTCACTCACATGCTTTCCGGGAAACTTCCCAGAAGGTCACCCATCCCAGAATTTCTCCAAGTCAAGCACGCTTAACTGTGGAGTTCTTATGAACGGGCTACCGAAAAGAAGATGCATCTTGTTGGTATAGGTAGTACCAATTAATCCTTATAAGCCTTCATTCAACCATGCAGTCTCATACCTGCATAGCCTCAGGATCCCTCTCATTCGGATGTGAATTCGGTTTTCCCCTAGAAGCTGCTAGGAGTGTCCCATTGTCATGCCTCATGACACCGACAACCACTCCCTCGCCCACGGGTGTTACATGTAACCACCGTCATCTTTCACCTCAGGTGTTACATGCCCACCAGCTTCCGCTTGGTTCGTCCCCGAACCACATCGTACTGGGAGAGGTATGGCTCTGATACCATTTATAACAGGAAGGAACGATGCTGCATTGGCTGCTGCTATGCAAGCAATGGCGCAGGCAGTTGCTAATCAGAATCAAACTGCAGATGCCCAATTCAGGAGTTTGGCGCAGTTTCGGAGCAACAAGCCACCAACGTTTGAAGGAGGAATTCTGGACCCAGAAGCTGCTCAGAAGTGGCTGAAGGCAATTGAGAAGATCTTCAGAACGATGGAATGTACTGATGAGCAGAAGGTGAGATTTGGTACTCACATGCTGGAAGGTGAGGCTGAAGCCTGGTGGGACAATAGTCGCCAAAGATTGGAAGCTGCTGGAACCGCCATTACTTGGGAGGTGGTTCGGAAGGGTTTTTTGGAAAAGTATTTTCCAGAAGATATTCGCAGTGCTAAGGAAATTGAATTCTTAGAGTTGAAGCAGGGTAGTATGACGGTAGCGGAGTATGCTGCTAAATTTGAGGAGCTAGTGCAGTATTGTCCTCACTATAATGTGGAGGGGGCGATGACTTCTAAGTGCTTAAAGTTTGAGAATGGACTGCGTCCAGAGATTAAGTTGGGAATTGCTTGTCAGAAGATCAGGAGCTATCCTGAGCTAGTAAGTAGGAGCAGGATATATGATAACGATAACCGAGCTAGGATTGCGCACTACAAAGCTGTTAATGACCGTAAGGGTAAGCAGAGGTTTAGTGGTACTCCTTATAGTGTTGCTGCTGATAAGGGAAAACGTAAAGCTGTTGTTGATAAGAAGCCTAGAGATGGGAGAGCATCTGCTGAAGGGAAATGTTTTCGGTGCGGTGGTATAGGACACCGTGCTAATGATTGTCCTAATGAAGCCAAGAAGTGTTTTAAGTGTGGGAAACCAGGTCATGTGATAGCTGACTGCAGAGCAACTATGCCGACCTGTTATAACTGTGGTGAGAAGGGTCACATCAGTACCCATTGTGAGAAGCCGAAGAAGCCTCAGACGTCTCCGGCTGGTGGAAAAGTGTTTGCTTTGGCAGGAACTCAAGCTGCCAGTGATGAGCGTGTTATCAAAGGTACTTGTATTATCAATAATATTCCTTTGATTGCTATTATTGATACGGGTGCAACACACTCGTTTATTTCTGTGGAGTGTGTGGAGAGAATAGGATTGGTGCCGTCTACTCTGGAGAGACGAATGACTATTGAGACACCCTCTATAGGTTCAGTGACTACTTCTTTGGTATGCCTGAAGTGTCCGCTGACTACTTTCGGTAGAGAATTTGAAGTGGATTTGATTTGTCTACCACTTGGTAAATTGGATGTTATTCTGGGTATGAACTGGTTAGAGTTCAACCGAGTCTACATCGACTGTTTTCGGAAGGAATTGTTGTTCTTGACCCCTGAAGAGGAAGCTTTAGCAAGTTCTTTGTCTAATAAAGAATTGAGGGCCTTGTTGGAAGATGAAACTAGAGTGTTTGCTTTATTTGCAACTTTATCGGTAGATAGCAAAGTGTCAATGGAGGAATTGGCAGTGGTGAATGAATTTCCGGAAGTGTTTCCTGACGACATTACGGAATTGCCTCCGACGCGAGAAGTGGAATTTGGTATTGATCTTGTTCCTGGTACGAGGCCTATTTCTATGGCGCCGTACAGGATGTCTGCAGTGGAATTGGCTGAGTTGAAGTCTCAGATTGGAGAATTGTTGGATAGAAAGTTTATTAGACCAAGTGTATCGCCGTGGGGAGCTCCAGTGTTGTTGGTGAAGAAGAAGGATGGTAGTATGCGTTTGTGCATCGATTACCGTCAGTTGAATAAAGTGACGATTAAGAATAAGTATCCTCTCCCGAGGATTGATGATTTGATGGACCAGCTGGTGGGAGCTCGTGTGTTTAGTAAGATTGACTTAAGGTCGGGTTATCATCAAATAAGAGTAAAAGAAGGTGATATTTAGAAGACTGCTTTTAGAACTCGATATGGACATTATGAATATGCTGTAATGCCGTTTGGAGTGACTAATGCGCCGGGAGTATTTATGGAGTATATGAACAGAATTTTCCATTCTTATTTGGATCAATTCATTGTAGTGTTTATTGATGATATATTA
Source organism: Lathyrus sativus (assembly GCA_963859935.3). NCBI lineage: Eukaryota > Viridiplantae > Streptophyta > Magnoliopsida > Fabales > Fabaceae > Lathyrus > Lathyrus sativus. The sequence goes on along the minus strand of OZ012736.1, from coordinate 113,266,824 downwards.
ATTTATTCTAAATCTGATGAAGAACATGCAGGACATTTGAGAATTGCCTTGCAAGTGTTGAAGGAAAATAAATTATTTGCTAAACTGTCAAAGTGTGACTTCTGGTTGAAGAGAGTGAGTTTCTTGGGGCATGTAATATCTGAAGATGGAATAGCGGTGGATCCGTCAAAATTATGTGCAGTATTGCAGTGGGAACCGCCGAAGACAGCGACAGAAATTAGGAGCTTTCTGGGTTTAGCTGGTTATTACCGCAGGTTTATTGAAGGGTTCTCTAATTTGGCGTTGCCATTAACTCAGTTGACGAGAAAGAACCAAGTTTTCGTATGGGACGCTGCTTGTGAAGAAAGTTTTGAAGAGTTGAAAAAGAGATTGACTACGGCACCGGTGTTAGTGTTACCGACTCCGAGTGAACCGTTTGTGGTGTACTGTGATGCGTCTAAGATGGGATTAGGAGGAGTTCTTATGCAGAATGGTAAGGTAGTAGCATATGCTTCGCGGCAACTGAGAGTGCATGAGCGAAATTATCCTACTCATGATCTTGAGTTAGCTGCGGTTGTTTTTGTGTTGAAAATTTGGAGGCATTACCTGTATGGTTCAAGATTTGAAGTGTTTAGTGATCATAAGAGTCTGAGATACCTGTTTGATCAGAAAGAGCTGAATATGAGGCAGAGAAGATGGTTAGAATTTTTGAAGGATTATGACTTCAGTTTGAGTTATCATCCGGGAAAGGCCAATGTAGTGGCAGACGCTTTGAGTAGAAAGACAATTCATATGGCAGCTCTGATGGTGAAAGAAATTGAGTTAATTGAACAATTCAGAGATTTGAGCATGGTTTGTGAGACTACTGCAGATAGTGTAATGTTGGGTATGTTGCAGGTAAATAATGACTTCTTGGATAAGATTAGAGAAAATCAGAAGTTGGATGTGAAATTGGTAGATTTGATGCCTGGAGTAGGAAGTGACTCCGATAGTGACTTTAAATTGGATAGTACAGGTGTGTTGAGATTTAGAGGCAGGATTTGTGTACCAGATAATGAGGAATTAAAAAAGTCAATTTTGCGTGAAGGACACCGTAGTAATCTGAGTATTCATCCTGGAGCTACGAAGATGTATCATGATTTAAAGAAATTATTTTGGTGGTCTGGTATGAAAAGAGACATTGCTCAATTTGTTTATGCCTGTTTGACGTGTCAGAAATCGAAGGTAGAACACCAGAGACCTTCTGGATTTATGCAACCGTTGGAAATTCCGGTTTGGAAATGGGATTGCATTTCTATGGACTTTGTTACAGGATTGCCAAATACGGCGAGAGGTTTTGATGCTATATGGGTGATTGTGGATCGGTTAACGAAGTCTGCACACTTTGTGCCAATTAATATTAGTTTTCCGTTGACGAAGCTGGCGGAGATTTATATTCGGGTAATTGTGAAGTTACATGGTGTTCCGTCCAGTATTGTGTCGGATAGAGATCCGAGGTTTACTTCAGAATTTTGGAAGAGCTTGCAAGAAGCTTTGGGTACTAAGTTGAAATTAAGTTCAGCTTATCATCCACAAACTGATGGTCAATCGGAAAGGACTATTCAGTCGCTTGAGGATTTATTAAGAGCTTGTGTATTGGAAAAGGGTGGTGCGTGGGACACTCATTTATCATTGATTGAATTCACGTACAATAATAGTTACCATTCGAGTATTGGAATGGCACCCTTTGAAGCTTTGTATGGGAGGAGGTGTAGGACTCCTCTGTGTTGGTATGAGACCGGTGAGAGTGTGGTGCTTGGACCAGAAATTGTTCAGCAGACTACTGAGACGATTCAGATGATTCGTGAGAAAATGAAAGTGTCTCAGAGTAGGAAGAAGAGTTATCATGATAATCGGAGGAAAGAGTTGGAATTCTGTGTAGGTGATCACGTATTCCTAAGAGTTAACCCGATGACTGGTGTGGGTCGGGCGTTGAAGTCCAAGAAGCTGGATCCTAAGTTTATTGGACCTTATGAAATTTTGCAAAGAGTTGGTGTTGTGGCCTATAGGGTGGCGTTGCCGCCGGAGTTGTCGAATCTACATGATGTGTTTCATGTGTCGCAATTGCGAAAATATGTTTCTGATCCATCTCATGTGATTCAGAGAGATGATGTTCAGGTTCAGGAGAATCTTACTATTGAGACGATGCCGTTGAGGATCGAGGACCGTAAGATGAAACAGCTCCGAGGGAAAGAGATACCTTTGGTGAAGGTAGCTTGGGGAGGTGCTGCAGGAGGCAGTGTGACCTGGGAGTTGGAAAGCAGGATGCGAGAAGCGTATCCGGAGCTATTTCCATCAGGTAATTTTCGAGGACGAAAATAATTAAAGTGGGGGAGAGTTGTAACACCCATTTTAATTATTTAGTCACTTTATTATTATTTTAAAAATTATATGTTGGTGTGCCCTTTGGTGGGGGTGTATTTGATGATGTTTGGTGGGTGTCCCTAATGTGGGAGGACTATTGGTGATATTTTGGTGTGAAATATAGTAATATAAAAATAATAGTAACATTGGTGGGGGTGTTATTATTATTATTATATTTATTATATTTGTTACTATTATTAATATTATTATTATTTTGGTGAAATAATAATATTAGTATTATTATATTATTATTATATTATTTTTATTAATATTATTATTATTATTGGTGTGATAATATTATTATTATTATAATTATAATTATTGTTGGGTGTATCACTATTATTATTATTATGTTGAATATTACTATAATATTATAATAGTATTATATTATATTATATTATTATTATTATTATAATGATTATTATAATTATTATTATTAGAATTATTATTGGGAATATTAGTGGTTGGAATAAGTAAAATAAGAGGTGAAAGGGTTATTGGGAAGTTAGAATGGAAATATGAAAAGTCACGATAGAAACCGTGAGGAAGGAAATATGAAGGGGTAGCAAGGAGATATTAGAAAAGTTGGAATGGAGAGGAAAGGGATTACCATAGGCGTGGGATATTGGTGTGATAATAATAATAGTATTATTATTATTATTATTATTATTACTATTATTATTATTAGTGTTATTATTATTATTATTATTATTAAAAGTATTATTATGATTATTGGAGAGATAATAATATTATTATTATTGTTATTATTAATAGTATTATTATTATTATTAAGATTATTATTATTATTATCATTATTATTATTATTAGAATTATTAATATTATTATTATTATTATTATTATTATTAATATGTGGTATTATTAATATTAGTAAGATTATATTAGTATTATTATTATTATTATTAAGATTATTAATATTATATTATTTTATTAGTTATTATTATTGGGATTAGAATAATTAAAAAGGGAAATAGAATATGAGGGGTTAGGAGAGTTACGATACATTTTAGAAAATTGAGAAAAAAGAGCGATAGAAAGAGAGAAGAGGAAAGAACGAGGAAAGTGAAAAAGAACGAAGGAAAAAGGGAACGAAGAACGGAAGAGGAAGGAGAAGGCCAAGAGACCAATTCTAGGAGGAATTCTATCGATCGACCAATTATCAAGGTAAGGGGGGAGAAATTTGATTGGGAATGGTTTATACATGTATAGGGTAGAGGGGATTCCTTAACCCCGTAGGAATTTATCGTTATATAAAGTTTTATATTGGCATGCTATGATTATTGTTGATGTTGGGGGATTGATGAATGCTGATGATGCATTTTGGGGTATATATATATATATGGTGATGATGTTACTGTAGTATTGATCCATTTTGTTGGATTGTTGATGTTACTGTAGTGTTGATAGTAACTAGGAATATAAAGCTGATGAGATTATGTGTTGTTACCGTAGTGTTGGCAATGACAGTGATTATAGCTTTGGGAAAAGTTGTGTTGTTTCCCTATAGTGTCGTTAATGACTATGGTTAGGACCTTGGTGAGATTCAGAGTGACTCTGAAGTGTCGGTAATGTACCGTAATGTCGGTTCTAGAGTAGAAATTATAGGATAATTGGTAAGTATAATATCTATTGGCATGTTTGTGATTGTGGATTGATGTTGATGAATTATTGATTTTGGTGTAATATATCTATACATATGCATTGTTGTATGATGATATGATCAGGAGGATCGTGTGCACTTAGCGTGCCAGAATATAATAATTATGCATTGGTGTCTTGCATATCATGGTGTTTTGGTGGGATGAATCATGTCTCAGGAGGAGCGTAAGTGATTCATCCGTACTCCTTTGTGGAGAATGGTGGGGGATAGATCATGTCTCAGGAGGAGCGTAAATGATCTATCCAGGTTCGATTGAATGAACCAATGAGTCGGTACCGCATGCATGGTGTTGAGTTGCATAATTGCATTATAATATGTTATATTGTAATTTGAACAGTAGGTTCGTTATATGGTGTTGTTGGGGTGAATAATTGATGTGTTGGTGTGTTTTACTGCCTTATTACATGTATTACATTACCATTATATTTTTGATCATGATTTCTCACCCCTTGTTGTTGTTGTGGTCTGTGCTTCTTCGGAAGTACAGATAATCCAGGTGCTTAGCTAGCTTGGATATTGGTGTGACTGTCGAGTCTAGGATGCTCTGATACGTAGCACGGGACTTGGGCATTTTTATTGTTTCATGTTGAACTCCTATTTTTTTTCTGCGAACATATCAAAATTTTTATTTAATTGTATTATTTAAATATTCCGCTGTATTTGGAGAAAAACCTTTTTTATAAGGAAACGTGATTTTTATGTGATATCCCACTTGGGAAGGAAACTCTGATTTTTATTATGTTATTCATATTTTATTTGTTTTGGGAAGTGGGGTGTTACACACCTCTGTCGAGCCGTCACCTCGAGACACCGCCCATGTCTTATGCGCAGTTGTAGCAGACTTTGCTCCAGTTGCAGCTGATCCAGAAGAGAACCATGGCTCCCTTGACAGGGGCACCTCCGCCAGGTTATGACGCGAATGCAACTTGCGAATTTCACTCAGGGGCACCAGGCCACACAATAGAGAATTGCAAAGCCTTCAAGCACAAGGTGCAGGACATGATGGACGCTAAAATCATCAACTTCTCAGGTAATGTGCCAAACGTCACGAAGAACCCTATGCCGAATCATAGGGGAGGTGGGGTAAACGCCATTATTGAAGACGAGAGTTTGGATTTGTTGACTGACGTCAGAGATCTGAAGACACCGCTTAGCTTCGTTAAAGCTAAGCTGATGAAAAAAGGTTTCTTTCCAGGTTGTGGAGAGCTGTGTATGGGCTGTGCGACAAGTCCTGATGGATGTGAACAACTGATAGAGGGGATTCAAAGTCTGATGACCGAAGGAATCCTGCAGTTTAGCCGAAGGGCCGAAAGCGGATCAGGAGAGGTAATGCTGAAGCAAGATGATGAGGTTGCCACCATCACCATCCCTCTCCAGACGATAACTATTTCTGCACCCAGACCGCCCATGATTACCATCACCAAAGCTGGGCTGATACCTTTCGAAAGCACCAATGCTATCCCATGGCAATATGGGGCAGAGGTCTACTGCAACAGACAGAAGTTAGAACTAGAACCGTTTGGGTCGTTCGTGGAGAACCTAGTGGGCGTTAGTGGAATCAATCGCAGCGGAAGAGTGTTTGCACCATCTGAGGTCGTGGTAGACAAAGCGGACAAAGCTAATGCAACTGATAAAGGGAAGAGTAAAGTCGTTGAAGAGACCCCTCGTGGGGTAGAAAAAGACTTATTTGTTAAAGACGCTGAAGAGTTTGTGCGGTTGATTAAAAAGAGTGACTACAAGATTGTGGATCATCTCCATCAAACACCCTCGAAGATTTCCATCCTGAACCTGTTGTTGTGTTCTGAGGCGCACCGCAACGCGCTGCTGAAGGTGTTAAATGTCGCGTACGTATGTTGCACCCCAAATTTTGACCCCTTAGATCCTCATCATAATTGTAGCATCATACTCACTTGATTAACTAACCTTAACCCATTTCAAGTTTATCTTTGTCAAGATGCAGATGAATCAGGGTTCCGTACAGTCAAAAATCGAGGCTTCAATGGTTTGATCAATCAATGTATTGGATTGATTCAACTATAAAAAAGATAAATAATACTACATTGGATCAAGTATGAATCCAATTCGATGTTGTCACCCAGGAATTAAGAACAGTGCAGTTCAGGATACCCGATTAGGGTTTTCGATCAGGAAAAGTCAATTGTAGTTTGAATTTTAATTTAAAAGGTGTTCCAATGGTGGGATCATGGTCCATGAAGTTCCTATGGCTTATTAAAGTCTACTCAATAATTTTTAAGGCCTCAAAATACCCGGAACATCAACAGTCGACTCGGTAGCCACCGATCGATCGTTCGGTTGACCGAAAAGTCAACTCTTCACTCATCAGGAATTTGACCTAAAGATGGGAATAAAAAATGGTCCTAATGACATATTACACCTACCCATGAAGTTTCATGACCATTGGATCAAGTGTTAGGGAGTAATCGCAAAAGTTGGGAAATTAAGGTTTTGAAAAGGGCAAAGCCATAACTCCTTAACCACACAAGGGTTTTTGACCTAGTTTCAAGGGGAATGAGTTCCTAACACAAGCATAAATATTTTAGTACCTAATTGGGTATTTCTAAAAAGTACAAGTGGGTTCCATAACTCTTCCTGGTTAGAGAGAACCGAGGTCCACAAGTTGGCAAAAACTCACATTGGCAAAACCAGGTCAACATGAGTTGTTTTTATTCCAAAACCTCTCCAAATTGATGCTAATCAAAGACTAAGCTTCATTTATGATGTCTACATTGTTAATAAACATGTTTAACATCAATTCCCACGAAAATGGACCAAATATCAAAGGAAATCATTATTTAATGCAAGTTGTAAAAGTGAATAGTGAAGAAAGAGAAAAAAGGTGGCTACCCTTGTCAAATCATCAACTTTATTTCAACAAGTCACATTCTATCCTATCAAGCATGATGAAAAAAATATATGGGGCATGGAGAATATCTTGTTAGAGTGTCTTAAAGACAAAAATGAAGATTGCATTGGAAAACTCAAAGATTTTCATGATGGAAGGTTAAAATTGGCAATTTGCTTCACTTTTGCCCATACCTTGATCCAAGGCCTTTGGCTATAAATAGAACTCACTTCCTACATCAAAAACACACTATTTCCATGCTAGAAAGCATCTAGAACTCTCTCCCTTACACAATCACCAAATTCTTGGAAAATCTCACTAAGGCTCCAAAATCCCTCAAAATCTATTTTTTGCAAAACACCTTCCAAAACCATTTCCAAACTTTTTCCAACTCAAGAAAAACTTCAAACACATCAAATATGATGTATTGAAGCTATCCAAATCACTTCCACACTTATGTAACAAGGTTTGAGTGAGTTGGTCTTTGAAATCTTTGGATTTTAGAGTTTTTCCTTCATTTACAAGGCATTTCGTCCACTAGCTTGCTTGGAGGTTGTTTGGAGCATCTATTCATCAACCTAGGAACATTTGAAGATCTTGTAAGAGCTCTCAATATCTCTGGTTTTCTTATTGCTTAAGCTTGCTTCAAGAGGTAAACCTAAAACTCATAAATGTGAACTTTCTACTTGCATTTCACATGCTACCATGAATGTTTTTAGGGTTTTCACCTTCCTATCTCTCATTTATTCATTTCAAAACTTTAATTTCATTCTCTTTTGAGTTTTATTTTAAAGTTATGATTTTGGGTTGTTAGCATCCTTGTGTACTTGAGTTTGACTAAAACTCTTGCTTGTAAGCATTTGTGTTTAATCATCATTAAAACTTGAAAGTTTTCTCCCATGAAGTATTGAACTTCTCCCTTACTTTGTTGTGACATTGTTTGTTTAGGCATGATGCCTGTAAGTATACACGTCATCTTGTAAGCCCTATTGAAGCCTCATTTTTGTTAAGATCCCCTTCCATCTTTATTAAGATGTACCCCATTCTTCGTTAAGATATGCTTTGGTTTTCACCTTTCATTAAGTCTTGAAAGAACTTTCCCCTTCTAGATATTATAATATATTGATGCTTGCTTTGGTCGTAACCATTTACCTTGATTGAAATTGTTGATATTGTAACATCTTGATGTTTGCTTTGGTTGTAACCATTTATCTTAATTGAAATAATTGCTTGATATTGTAATATGCTTGCTTGTTCTTGGTTGTAACCATATCTCTTATATTCATCATGATTGAATAATTATTGCTTTGTTAAGTTTATTTCCCCAAGTGATGGAATTCTTTAGTTCTCACCCATGTTGCCTCATATATCTCCTTCCAAAGGAAAAGTCTCTCTATTGACCCTTGGGTCATAGATAGCTCATTACTCTTTTAGGTCTTGATAGAACCTTCCTCCCCCCTTTTGGTCTGGATAGAACCAATAGGATTTAAAATCATAGGTCTAGATAGAACCTTCTCCCCCTTTTGGTCTGGATAGAACCAATAGGATTTCAATCATAGGTATGGATAGAACTTCCTTCCCTTTTGGTCTGGATAGAACCAATAGGATATAACCTCATAGGTCTGGATAGAACCTTTCTCCCCTATTAGGTCTGGATAGAACCAATAAGACTTAAACTCATAGGTCTGGATAGAACCTTCCCCTCCTTTCGGTCTGGATAGAACCAATAGGATTTAAACTCATAGGTCTGGATAGATCCTTCACCCTCTTTTGGTCTGGAAAGAACCAATAGATCCTTATTCTGTAGTTCGCGCCCGAACTACGACCGCTCTGATTTTTCATTGGACAATGAGAATACGTAGGCACAAGATGCGATATCTTGACGAGCAACCTTCCCCTTCACTAGGAGTGTTTACAACTAGAACCCTAGGATAGAGTTGTTAACTCTATGTAAGGATCATGGATATGATCACTTACTTCCCCCTTTGAGTGTTACAACATAGACATAGAGAGTTTTGTGAAACTCTACACAAGCATTGTAATATTTGTTCCCCTTTGAACATTGATCATAATCAAGTGTTCTTCAACCCTAGCAAGGTGAACTATGATTGTTCTGATTCTATCCTAGTAAGGATACGTTGGCAGAGGATGCGATGTCTTTGAGAGCAAACTTAGAAACTATCCTTAGGTCTTAACCTACACCTTTTACCCAATCCCAAACCTTAGCAAACATTTACCAACTTAGCATGCAAACAAACAAAAAGTTCCTGTAGAGTACTACAAATGTTTAGGATGTGAAATACCTACCCTATGCATAACCAACCCCCGATCCCCGAATCTCTTAGCGTTGTTGTAACATCACGCAAAAGGTTCTTTCTTTCTTTAGACCTTTCCTTTGGATAAATTAAAGTCCGGTTGTAAAAGAATTAAGGTTCAAGTTAATTCAATAGCTTGATATCCGATTTTCACCGCAACAGAAATGGCGACTTCACTGGGGATGATTGCTTAGAACTTGAGGGTTTAGCCTATTTTGTTTAATTGCATGCTATATTTGTAAATATTTGCTTAACATGTATATTTGTCAATATATTTTTTTGTATGTTGGGTATTGGGTGCTTTGAGTGGTGAGACGGTCCTATACCCGGACTTGAGTGAAATTATGATAGGATGGTGGTATATTCAAGAAGGCTTATAGGGAGTTGATTCCCGACCAAGCTAACTTGAGAAACCACCGCTCAGTGTAGTCCCTCTTGAAAGTTTTAGTATTGTTGATCGAGTATTAGTGAAAATAATGCTACTTTCAACGAAGGAGCCAAGGACACTGTGAACTTTTAGAATACATTCTACCCCACTTTGGCCTTATTATGACGTAGTGCGATTGCTATAAGGAAGTATTTCCGAAGTAGTTGATACGCGATACTACACTCAGACGAGATTCTCTTGAGAATATTATCGATTACCAAGTAATTTGGGAAATTGATAATATTTGAAAGATGGGTTGATGACTCTGGAAACTCTGTAGAACCCGTTCGGCAGGTACAAATTAACCCATAGCACAAATCCTTGGGGTTGGGTAAACCTCTGACTCCTTGCTTTGATCTTGATCCTAGGATGTCTTTGTATATGCATTGTATTTGTGAATACTTGCCTTTGTGTTATGTGTGCATCATCACATTATATCACCATAAGCATATCATGTCGCAACTAGTTTTGTAAAACTCAGTCGATCTCTGGTATTTTTTTAAAAAAAAGTTGTAACTTTTTCAACGATCAATGAAATGAGGGTTTTAACCTAATCAAACTTCTGAGTTTTGTAAAACCAGTTGCGTTTTTGCACTTGCATCAACATTTTACATATCATACTTTGTTGCATTGGTCTTTTTGGTTCATTCTGTGTTCCGTTGACATCAGAGGGGGATACCTAGCACATATCCGAGACAAATAGGCAACAATGGAAGGACTTTTGAAAGCTCAGGAAATGCTGAAAGAGGACATCAGAATTCTCAAGTGTCAGATGAATTGGGTGCTTGAGACATTGCTGAATATGATGAAGAAAGAGGGTCACTCTGACCATGTTACATCCAGAGAAACTAGGGATGCATTAGCTCTGATGGTTCCTCCAACTCAAGGACATCCTCGACATCAACGAACAGATAACCATCAATTGTGTCAGTACGCCCAACACTCAGTGTTTGTTCCTCCTCAAGCTTATCAAAGCTGGAAATTGAACAAGAAGGATCATGTTAGGAAAAATAAGACTTGCGGTAGACAAACTCCAGTACCGTTAAGCAAACTTTACCCTCTACTGATTCAGAACTCACTAGTGACTCCACGATTATCTAATCCTGTGCCAGGACCGTGGCATAATGCGAACCTGAACTGTGAATTTCACAAAGGAGCTGAAGGACATAATTTGGATGCATGTATAACATTGAGTTATCTTGTGCAAGAGCTAATCATTGACAAACGCTTGATCCTCGAGGAAGACCATCCGAGAGTGGAATGTGGATATCATACTTGGACAACAGGGCACCTAGTTGAAGAGTGTGAAAGTTTTAAACTGAGACTCCAAGAGCTGCTGAAACCTCAAGAGGATAAATCAAATGACTGTGTTACGGTTCCTGAATCTAAAGGCAAAGGACCCGTGAGACCCCTCATAATTCTATATCACAAGGAGCATGTGGTTGTTGAAGGTGTTTCCCCGCATGGGCCTAAAATTTGAAATATGTTTTGTTAAACAATTTTAATTCCTTAAAGCTGGCAGCTGTAGACTGTTTCAGCATTTTGTTGTGTTTTCTTTGCATTTGTGTTGCTTGTAAACTGTTGTTTATTTGAATTTGGCAATATTTAATGAAATTTTTGTGCATCTTTTGATTAAGTCCATTCGTTTCACTCTTTCTTTTTCTTTCATTGTTATGAAATACCAAAAATGCAAGAAAATTTATTTTGTTTACTAAACTGTTGTTTAAAGCAAATATTAGGGAGGATGATGGAAATTATATCCATAACTGCTGTTGATATGCTTTCAATTTAACTTTGCCGATGATGTGAGGCATTATTTCAATCCCTAAACACTGGAGAAATAAGGAAGATAATCCCTCGTCAACTCCTTTGAGCCTAGAAGTAGGAGTTTTCTTTCTTTACAAAAATAAAACCTTAAATCTCAAACCTGGGGCGGGTAGTCCTCGGTTAACTTAAAGATATGTGCATACAAAATACTTTTCATATAAAGGTGGTGCACTCAGGTTTTCCTTCGTACACAATAAGAAAGTGTTGAAGATGCTTTTCAACATAAAAGACGATGATGGTTCACCGTATCCATTAAACTAGGTAGTCACCTCCTTTCTAAAAAAAAGAGAGAAAAAAGAAAAGTGAAAAAAGAAAAAAGCCCGCTAAGTCAAAACCTATGAAGGAAACTTAGGCAAAAATGGGGCATCCCATTGACTGTATATTCGAACAAATAAGTTCAGACAAAAGTCAGGGATAAAAAGAGAGGAATTTTGTAAGATTCTTCACTCTAAAAATCCTCAAATAGCAAAAAGCTATCAAATACTGTAAGGGAGTTGTGACTACCTTAGGTTTGTAAACTATCACCAACTATCATCAGTCCAATTCTTAAGTCTATAAGAACCTGAATGTATAGTTTGAGTTAACTGAGTGTAGGATTGGAGTTCATCATGGAGAGTGGGTGGGACCAAATCACTTTGAGCCTTTATCCTTTGTTTCATGAACCATGAACCGAGCCACGTTACAACCCTTAAAAGACCTAATTGAGGTAAGGTTATTTTGAAAGCATATTACAGCAAGGTTGGATAACCTGACTCCTAATGATCTTTGATGTTTGTGTGTGTTAATCACTTTATCCATCATTTGTAAATGATTGGATCGCTTTCACTTTGATCACTTGATCACTCCGCTGTATGTGTTTCATCAAAAATGTTTTCAAAAGATTGCATGAATTTTACATTGAAAATTGCCAATTTTTAATAAAAAACATTGCGTGCAAGACGATCTGATGTCAAAGGAATCCCAACAAACGCTGTCAGCTAGGGAATTTGACATGATGAAGGAAGCTCAGCCTGGGGCAACCGATTTTAAGGATTTGTTAATTATTTGTAACAATGTTCAGCTAATCAGAGCCAACCAGGTCAAGACCAGATGAAGCTCTCAATGAATAGTTTAGTCTAAGGCAAATCTTTTGCAGTTACTGTAATACCCAAATTTTTACCCCTAAGATCCCACATTTCATTTTCATATCATTCCACAAACAAGATCATACTTTTCGGTTCTTTCACCCTTGTGTTTCTTATTTACTTTATGTTTGTTTCTGTTTACTAATCTCTAACTAAAATACCAAAAATATTTTTCAATTTGTCTGTTTCTTCTTCTCTGTGTGTTTAGGATTTTGCAAAAGGGATTGATGGCAAGGACATTCATTCAAGTTTAAATCAGATGGACGTTTGACCTCATCTTGGTCAAACTATCAAGGGTTTGCTTCAACTATGAATTACCCGTGGTGGAAGCCAATCTCGAGGATAGTTTTTTGTCGAAGTTTCAGGATGAAAATTCTTCAATTGGGTCTCATGGAGACATGGATGATTTTTCCGTACCAAAAGATTCGTTTAGTCACATTTCAGAGCTAGAAAATACTGATATTGCTGCAGAAACTTCAAATTGCATTGTCTTGTCAAATGCGGACATGGTTGAACATATCTTGTTGGATTGGACATTGTGGGTAATGGCCTCAGTTTCAATCCAAATTGCATTACTTGGTTTTCTTGAAAAAAACTTAGTGTCTATGCACTGGTACAGAAATCATAACCTTACAATTTTGCGGCGAATCAACCTTGTTCAACATTTACTAGTTACATTGCAAAGGGGTGATGTTGAAGTTCCTGTCCTTGAAAAATTGGTTGTGTTGCTTGGAGTCATTTTGGAAGATGGGTTTCTATCTTCTGAGCTTGAAAATGTGGTTAGATTTGTGATAATGACATTTGATTCACCAGGGTTGGCTCCACAACGTCCAATTATGTGAGAATCAATGGGAAAGCATGTGATTGTTAGAAATATGTTACTAGAGATGCTAATTGATCTACAAGTCACAATTAAATCAGAAGAGTTGCTTGAGCAAGGCTGGAATACTAATATTGATGAGATTGTTAAGTTAGTTGTGAAGCTGAATGAATCAGTTGGGGAAACATCTCATACAATGGTCTCTTATGACACCCATGATGGCTCGCATATCAGTCATTGGTTAGATGCTTCTGTTAGTGCTGCCACTGAAATGATTTTTGGTCTGCAGCAGAAACTTGAAGCTTCTAATGCAGATCATGAAATAATGACTACGAAATGTGATCATTTGCTTGAGAGGAATGAAATAATGATTTTTGGTCTTTGGATGAAGATACGATAGATGTTCAAAGTGAGGCACTGCCTGATTTACTGAATTATAATAATTATGACACCATCATGAAGCATTTGGGGGCTATATTGATTAAAAAGCTGGAATTGGAGTCTGTTACCAATAAGATGAAGTCAGAATTGGTTCACAAAGGATTGTCCGCCACACCGATGCTATCACTTACGGTTCCAACTACAAGAAAGCTGTTGCGCTTATTGATCAGGTTGAAGACTGTGTTGGTGCACTTCAGAAACTGCTAGATTCATCAAACTTTCAAAGTTATTTAAGATTTTAAATGGAAAGAGCAAATCTTCAATATGCCAAGTTTTGGAATGTTGATGCTGAAGGCTCCATCTATCACAATGCAAATTTGTGTGAATGTGAGTTTATTGAGACAAATGTCAGCGAATACATATTTTATCACTTACTGAGCCATGAAGTTGAGGTTGAGACGGTATGTAATCCATTGCCTCGCCGGTGTGGTGCTTCGGAGCAATGCTCAGAACTGGATCGCAGGAGAGGTTTGAGAGGTTCACTGAGCTTCCTTTGACCATTGTTTACATTGTAGCAGGAGTTTTTGCTGCTGGTCGGATCGAGATACTTTCCATGTTGTCGGAGCAGAACGATAAAGTTGATGTCTTGAATCGCCATAAACAGATCGCTGCAAGCAGATGTATTAAACATTCACTCACAAGCAGTTGAGATGCAGTTTGAGAATAATGATATAGTTGTGCGAGATGTTGAAGCTGTCAATCACCAGACCTTGAACTGCAGAATCAGATATGGGCAATATTTAAAGAATATGGAAGCAGGAACCCAAACTGATTTCATGCTTGACTCATCTGGGAACATTGTTCCCTACAAATTCCAAAGCAGCATTTTAGTTTATCCAAGGCGCGAAACCAAGTGATTACAAAGTACCGGAGTATGTTAAAGATGCAAGAAATTATAAGAACCAGTGTAATATTGAATTAGAAGTACAACTTTCTGATGCAAACGAACCCAAAGGTTTGATGGAGGATGACGAGAATGTTATCGGTGGTCATTGTCATGAAAGTGAAATTGGTCAAATCGATGGAGCTGCGGCTGGAGCAATATCACCACAAGATGTTTCATGGATGAAGGAGCTATACTTGTTGTTTGCCCTGCTGTTTTGCGGATTATTCAAAGGGCATTCGCTTGGAGGAGTTGAATGTGTTACTAAAACAGCTGGATGATAAGAATGTTAGCGGAAAGACTTCAACCACCACAGGCAGTAGCTTATGGAATGCTTGGAGCGATAGAGTTGAGGCTGTAAGGGAGTTACGATTTTCATTGGCTGGGGATGTTGTTGATACTGAACAGGAGCCTGTGTACGATAGTATCAGTGAACGTGACTATTTGAGGACTGAGGGAGATCCTGGTGCAGCTGGTTATACAATTAAAGAAGCACTGTCTCTTACTAGAAGTGTGGTTCCTAGACAAAGAGCCCTTACACTGCATCTCCTTTCATCCGTTCTTGACAAGGCACTATTCTATATTGGCAAAGAAAGAACTAGAAATATGACAAAAAAGGGGAACGAGGCCGACAAATCAGTTGACTGGGAGGCTGTTTGGACTTATGCACTTGGTCCTCAAACAGAGCTTGCATTGTCACTCAGGATATGTCTTGATGATAACCATGATTCTGTTGTTTTGGCCTGTGCAAAGGCTGTTCAATCTGCACTGAGCTGTGATCCGAATGGGAACTACTTTGATATCTCTGAGAAAATGGCAACTTGTGACAAGGATATTTGTACTGCTCTGATTTTTAGGAGCAGACCAGATATATCTCTTGGATTCCTTCAGGGGGGATACTGGAAGTACAGTGCAAAACCTTCTAATATTCTACCTTTTAGCGAGGATTCTATGGATAATGAGGGCGACGAGAAGCACACAATTCAAGATGATGTATTTGTTGCTGGGCAAGATTTTACTGCAGGTCTAGTTTGCATGGGGATCCTTCCTAGACTTCGCTATCTTTTGGAGACAGATCCTTCGGCATCTTTGGAAGAATATATTGTTTCTATATTGATTGCCATAGCAAGGCATTCACCTTCATGTGCTAATGCAGTGCTGAGGTGTGAAAGACTTGTTCATACAATTGTGCAAAGATTTACTGTTGGCAATTTTGAAATTTGATCTTCGATGATAAAATCTGTAAAACTATTGAAGGTCTTAGCTCGGTTGGACAGAAACTTGTTTAGAGTTTATAAAGAATGGATACTTCAATGCCTTGACTATAGTTAGCTTGTGGGCTCCTTTTGTGGCTATTTATCTCATGGATCTTCACATTTGGTACACTGTCATGTCAACAACTTTCTATTCTGAGCTGGTTGGAATTTCAGCGCAGAGCACATTTGAAGGTGAAAAACAAGTGGAATTGGACTCGAACGTGAAACCCGAGCAGATGGAAGAATGCACTACCTATAAAATTTGCTGTTGCAATTGTTGCGGAGGAAGGTCTAGTAGTGTGCCTGATAAATCCCAGCGTTCCTCTCGTAGCATGTCTGTTAGTCCTGACCGGGTTCGTGTGAGGGGCAGGTCTCCAACCTTTAATGCACTAGCTGCTACTTTTGAGAGCGCCAATGCCAGGAACCTTTCAACTCCACCTCCTGTAATTAGAAAGCTGTATCCAAAATCTACGACACCAGATTCTGCAATACTTGCATCAAAATCTAAAGCCATAGCTGCAGCCACTACCAATACACAACCTGCTTTTGGATGTTTTAGTCCCGTCTTCGCATTTGGTTCAACTTTTGTTAACGGTGATCAAATGAGCATGAGAAACCAGGATCTGAGATCATTGAGGATGTATCTTGGTGCTATGACAACTTTGTCAATAACAGGGCACTGAAATCAGTTGATAATGTTCAACAGCAGCTAGCGCGTATCACGGCTCGGTTTAACCCGAAATTATGCATCACTGACTTTAATAGTCGTGATTATTACGGAAACATTAGAAAGGCAACGGCGTGAACGCTTAGCAGCATAGAAAGTATGCAGCATCTGTCGACAAAACATGATTCTTTCTGTTTTTCCGAAGCTTGCGGTGTCTCAGCAAATGTGAGATGCTAAGAATATGATGTGTGCAGCAGATCCACGCCATGGTCGTTATTTGACTGCTTCAGCAATGTTCCGTGGCAAGATGAGCACTAAGGAGGTAGATGAAGCAGAGTGAAAGCGGCTCGAAATTGAGGTTGAGCTGAGAAAACAATTCATCACTTATCCAAGCCATATTGCAAGCCATGTGAATATAATCTCAGTCATGTTACACTCCAAGCTGACCCCACAAGCTTTCCACGTCACTTAAGTGAGTTGAAAGAAGAAAAAGTCCAAAACGACATGAAAAAAATATCACAACAAGTCACGCTCAATTTGCATTAGAAAAACGCAATGAAAATTGCAAAACGGCAACTCAACTTCATTTCTCAGATTTCACTCCTCAAATCCTATAAATAGAGAGCCTTATTCACTCTTTTCTTCAAGCTTTTCAAGCCAAAAAATCTCTACTAATTTTCTTCCTCAATTCCTCACTACGAAACCTTTTACTCATATTCTCTTCTCATACTTCCTTCCACCAAATTAACTTCAATCAACCTCAAACACAGATCAATTTCAAACCAGAATTCATTCAGAAGAAGAAGAAAGAAGAAGAGAGTTTCGATTTCATCATTTACCTGAGTTTGAAGGTAGTTTGAGCTTCACCGTCATTTTCGATCCGTTACCTTTTGTTGTGATTCTTTGAATTGTTGGTACCATTGTGAAGAGCTCTTGATTTCGATTGCAACCGCGTATTCTTTGCGTCCCGCCGTTGTGATTTAAGCGAGCATCCATGGCTGTGAATGTTTTCGCGTGTGAGAGCTAGAAGAAGAAGATGATTCTGTTTCGTTTTCTCTTTCTTCTTTTCAATTGTATCTTTCTTTTCATTTTTTTTATTTTTCTTTTTATTTCTCTTCAGAATTTAACCGTGTGGACTTTTCCACATTTTCTTTTTATTATTAAATTTGTATTTTAATTTCATTTTTTGAAAAAGTTCTTAAAAAAATTATTTGAAAATATTTTGATTAAGTGTTGGTTGTTTTGGATCTTGAATTTGATAAGATTTCATCAATATCAATGAACTTTGGGTGTTGATTTTATCCACCAAGAGAGGTGATTGATATTGACGATAATTTAATCGATTCGAGATTCAAATTGTGATTTCATTTTCTTTCTTCTTCTTTTTATTTTTGATCGATGAAATCTATGGATCATAGATTGTTGATTATCAAGGTTGTTTAATCTTCATTATTTCAAATCTATGGATGAATAATCATTGAGATAATTCTCCGTACTTTGGAATAGTGATAGATTACCTTTGATTAATTAATTAAAAATCTTGATTATGATGAGATCACTACCTCTTTTTCTTTTTGCGTGGCATGTTTTAGGAGAGTGATTTACATATCACTTCTCTAACATGTGTTAACACTAACATTATTATTGACCGGCCTCAGATAGTCGTGGTTTCTACATAAACCCGATTACGATTGCTTAACATAGCGCTAAAGTGTCCCTTAATCGGAAAATGATCATTCGTGGCTCAAACTTACGTTTAAAAGTCGAAGTATGTTTAGTTGCTTGTCTTAACTCCAATACCTATGAAAATCATTGTTAGGAGGCTTTGATTTTATCAATCCTCTAATGAATTTTCATTAATCTTGGTCTAAGTGCAAGAATTAATCATCATTGATCATATGTTCTAACCACTAACCACTAATTCACTAACAATATCCTTGTTTAATTTTGTTTATATTCTCTTCTTACTCCTTATTTCTTACTTTTATGTTTCCATATTATCATTTCATATCATATCTTTGTTTATGTTTATGTCATTTTCTCTTTGTCCACTTGGACCATACTTTGTTCAAAACACTAATAAAGGATAAAACATCTAAAAAATTGGTGTTGTTAACTTTGTGGTTATGCTCTTGGACTATTCTTAGACCTTGGACTTCATGGACCTTTGGACTTAGAATTAGGGCTCTTATTCCTATGCTTGGAGTATTGTGGATCTTAGCCTTTATTTGACTCGCTCATTAGCTTATGCTTTAAATCGGATGGACTCTTTTTTGCTTGCTATGGAGTGTGCTACAAGTCGGTTAGATCTTTTTTATCTCTAGCTCTTATTTTGGTTTCTAGGATAGTCACTTCATCTCCTCCCCTTCTTAAATTTTCAAAACTTTCTCCCTCTTTCAAAACCTTCTTGGTTTCAAACTTCAAAACCGCTTTCGCAATAAAACCTTGACTTTCGTCAAGTGATTTTTAAACTTTGTTTTTTTTTCTTAATAAAAGTCAATCAATGTTAATCATGCTTTGACCAATTTCAAAAGACATAAAAAATACAAAAACTCATCAACTCTTTTTGTGCCTTTATGCACTTTTTCACTTTAAAACTTTTCATAAAGTTTAGACATGATTCATTTCTATAGTTGAGATGTAAATCTCCTATTCCCCATATTATTAAGACTTTGACATTTTCCACGTTGATGTTGAGTGATAGTCTTGTTGATAATCCAAGCAAATCCTCCATCTTTATGTGACGCAAATGTTGTCTTAATACTCGTGGGTGGATAGTCGCAGTTTTCTCCTTGAAATGACGACTTGTCTTTACATCTAAAATCAATCAAAACCAACAAATTTTTGTCATTTGTACCACGAACTACAGGGTTTTGATTCCATATTGCACTTTATGGGTACGTAGGCATGAGACGATAAGTCTCTCCAAACACAAAAATCTAAAAAAATAATTCTCTTCTCATCTCCCCAATCTCTTTTCAAACAAACCATTTTCAAACCAAAAAGCGTAAATATTTCAAAGGGCTCCTATAGAGTACTATAGACGTTTTGGGTGCTAACACCTTCCCATTGCGTAACCAACCCCCTTACCCCGATCTCTGTCTCTTGTTCTTGTTTTAGAACTACTTGGTTTTGTTCGCTCTTTTTCCTTTCCTTTTTTTGGATAAAATAAAAGTGCGGTGGCGACTCTTGTTTTCTTTGAGTTAAGTTAATCAATAACTTACACTCACGATTTTTACCGCTACAGAAAAGTGGCGACTCTGCTGGGGATTCCAACGGTTCCTAGTGGGTTTCGCCTACTTTGATTTATTTATCGTTTTCTGTTTGACTTGTTTGTTATTGTTTGTTATGTTTTGGTGCCTGGTAATCTGTGTGGTGAGATAAGTCCTAACCCGGACTTGAGTGCACTTATGATAGGAGGGTGGTATAGTCTTGTTGGCTTACGTGGAGTAGTCCTTACTAAGCTGACTTGAGGTCCCCTGCTCGGTGGAGGCCCCTTTGGAAATTACTGATGTCTTACGAGTAGTCGTAATTGATATTACTTTTTCCGACTGGGAGCCTGAGAAGCTGAGGACCTTAGAACCCTTTAACCCATCTTGGCCTTATTAGGACGTGGTGCGGTGGCTGTTCAGGTGTAGACTTGAATTGGTCGTTACGCGATACCACACTCAGATGAGTTTCTCTTGAGAATATTGTTGGCCGACGAGTAGTCGTTTAAGCCGATAATATCCAATAGATGGAATTATGATTCTGGGAACTTTTTTAGAACCTTGTTCTACAGGTGATGATATAACCATAGTACATACCATTGTGGGTTGGTTGATTCTTACCTTTGGCTCCATGCTCGTGCCGAACCTTTGAACCTGTGTGCTTTGTATGTCTTGTTTGTGGGTGTTGCATCTTGCACTCATGCATTCATGAGCATTGTGTTTCAGTTGGTTTTTAAGGATCTCAGAGATTTTCTTTAACAAACATCGCAGATATTGTTGATTATGGACATTGGAAGGAGAAACACTCAGAAGTACAGTTTTCGGGCTCCTGATCTTACAGAGTTGAGAAAGCTAGTGTCCTTGGTAGATGATCGTTCAGGCTTCTTATCTCGTTATGGGAGACTTTTATTTGTTCTTTCTACCAACATTGAAGACAGAATTCTGAATACCCTTATGCAGTTCTATGATCCTATTTACCGATGCTTCACATTTCCCGATTATCAGCTCATGCCAACCTTGAAAGAATATGCTTATTTGTTGGGTGTACCGGTTTCTGATAAAGTTCCGTATGCTGGTTTGGAGGAAGCTCTTAAGCCTCAAGATATTGCTGTAGCTACCCATTTGACGAAGTCGGATATTGATGCAAATCTAAAGACTAAGGGAGGCCTCAAGGGTTTAACTGCTAAGTTCTTGATTGAGAAGGCCACTTTATTTGCTGACATTGGTCGCACATTGGCGTTTGAGGCTATATTTGCTTTACTCATCTATGGACTAGTCTTGTTTCCTAATATTGATAATTTTGTGGACGTTAATGCTATTAGGATTTTCTTGATTGGGAACCCTGTTCCAACTTTGCTTGGTGACACTTATTTCTCCATCCATAGTAGGACTTCTAAGGGAAACGGTACCATTGTTTACTGTCTACGTCTGCTGTATAATTGGTTCATTTCACACTTACCTCAGACATCTGCTTTTAGGAAAAACAAGGATTGCTTAAGGTGGTCTCAAAGGATTATGTCTCTTACGCATACTGATATCACTTGGTCTTCTTCGGTTTACGATAATGTCCAGATTATTGATAGTTGTGGAGAATTCGCCAATGTTACTCTTCTTGGAATACAAGGCGGAATTAACTACAACCCGAGTCTAGCTCGTCGTCAGCTGGGTTATATGCTGAAGGATAGGCCTAAGAATATTTTATTAGAGGGTTTATTCTTTCAAGGAGGGGATGATTCTCTTGGTTTGAGAAGAAAAATGGCCCATGCCTGGACTAAGATTCACAGGTTGGGTAGAGGGGAGCTTGGAAGACAAGTTTGCATTGCTTTGGAACCTTACACGCTTTGGGTGAAGAAGAGGGCTATGGAGCTTAAGATGCCTTATCCTATTGAGAAACCTAT
The DNA here is from genome assembly GCA_963859935.3 of Lathyrus sativus. Lineage (NCBI taxonomy): Eukaryota > Viridiplantae > Streptophyta > Magnoliopsida > Fabales > Fabaceae > Lathyrus > Lathyrus sativus. Next base: position 113,245,034 of record OZ012736.1, on the reverse strand, counting down.
GACTACTGTGATCTCTACGCCACTCCCTACGCCACTCCCTGTTTCTTCTGATGATGTGAAGACACTTCAAGATGCTTTGGCTAAGATGAAGGAAGAGAAAGAGATGTGGGAAAGTAAGTTTCAAGCTTCTGACAAAGAGAAGATGGAATTGCAAAAACAAATGAAGGAGAAAGACGACTTGATAGAGCTACTTGAGCGGCGCGCTGTGAAGAGGCATGCAGAGGATTTATTTTCCTCTACTACTCCATCATCACATCCTCCTACTTCTGGTGCTTGGAAGGGTATTGTGGATCAGCTTGTGCTAGAGAAGATTACCATGAAGCACAACTATGAGAAAGAGATTAAGAGACTCCGAAGGAAGTATCAGCTTGGATCGTCATCAGATGTTCCTTAGGACCTAGCTTTTTCTTATTTTGATATTATTGTATTTTGTACTTCCAAGTGTAACTCTTTCCAATATTAAATGAAATGAGATGTTTATCAGTATTTCAAAAAAGTGTTATTTTTCTTTATGATGTTTGTAATTGCTTTATATCTTAAAGATCCTTGAAAACTGGTTGAAACACTTGCATTTTGCATTTGCATTCGCATCATCGTGCATTGTGTGTTGCCTTTTTCAGATGTCTTATTTGTTTCTTTTGGTCTTCCTTCAGTCAAGCTGTCGCATCACTACAACACTCGGGCTAACTCTAAGAAAAAGATGGATCAGTTGCAACAAGAGAACCGCGAGCTCCGTGAAGAGGTATCAACTCTGAAAGATGGTTTGGAGAGACTGACGGCCGCAATGGAAGCTCTGGTGGCTGCTCAGAATCAGCCACCACTACCTCCTCCTTCTCCTGTCCAAGGAACTGTGATTTCTGAAATCGGATCAACGCCTATTTCTGTGGCCCCGGTTAATACTTCTCAATATCAAATGCTTGTTGGTTTCCCTTGGGGCATGCCTAACAATCATGTGCCAGAGGGATATCGACCTCCTGTTCCCGAAGGTTCTAGACTCCCTGCTGTCATGGTTGTACCACCTCCTGTGGTTAATGTTGTTCCTAATGCTGAAGTTCCGGTTGTTCCTACTGTCATGCCTGTGCCACCGCCTGTAACTCACACTATGCCATATACTGAAGAACAAATTTTCCATACTGCTCCGAGCGAGAGTTTGGATGTTAAGGATCGAATAGATGACTTTCAAGATCAGTTTGCTGAAATGCAAAGAGAAATCAGGGTTTTAAGGGGAAAGGAGTTATTTGGAAAGAATGCTCATGAACTTTGCCTTGTTCCAAATGTGAAGATTCCCGCCAAGTTCAAAGTTCCGGATTTTGAAAAATACAAAGGAAACACTTGTCCGCAAAGTCATTTGATTATGTATGCTAGAAAGATGTCTACCTATACTGACAACCATCAGTTGTTGATCCATTATTTTCAAGATAGTCTTACTGGTGTTGCGCTGAAGTGGTATATGGGACTCGATAGTACATAAATCAAGACATTCAATGATCTTTGTGAAGCTTTTGTTCGTCAGTATAAGTATAATCTCGATATGGCGCCAGACCGTGATCAGCTCCGCGCAATGTCTCAAAAAGAGAAAGAAACTTTTAAAGAATATGCGCAAAGATGGCGTGAGATTGCAGCTCAGATAAGCCCTCCGCTTGAAGAGAAAGAAATGACAAAGATTTTTCTGAAGACTCTGGGTTCATTTTACTATGAAAGGATGGTTGCGAGCGCTCCTAGTGATTTCACGGAAATGGTTAATATGGGGATGAGATTAGAGGAAGTTGTCCGTGAGGGACGTCTGATAAAAGAAGGAAATTCTGGAAGTACAAAAAAGCCTGGTGTTGGGTTCCCTAAGAAAAAAGAGGGAGAAGCTAATGCTATATCTCAGGAAAGGTCTAGAAGACGCAGAGTTGTGAACAACAATGGTAGTCGTCGTCAGCAACAAGTAGCATCTGTTACGCCTGTTATCAGTAACACCCCTACCGCTCAAGCTACTGCAAGTTATCAACCACGTTTCCAAGAGAAGACAACTCAACAAGGTCGTACACAGAGGAAAACACAATTTGATCCCATTCCAATGACGTATACTGAGCTATTTCTGGCTTTAATAAAGAAGAATTTGGTTCAACCTCGTGATCCGCCGGCTGTTCCAACTGAAATTCCATGGTGGTATAAGCCAGATGCTCATTGCGCATTTCATCAAGGTGCCCCTGGACACGATATCGAAAATTGCTATCCTTTGAAGCATGAAGTTGCAAAGCTCGTAAAAAGCGGTATTTTGTCTTTTGAAGATACCAACCCTAATGTGCAATCAAATCCGTTTCCTAAACATGGTAATGCAACTGTCAATATGGTATATGGTTGTCCTGGTATATACCGTATTTTCTATATTCGCTGGATTCGGAGATCGCTTGTTGAAATGCATGCTACTTTGAGTGAGTTCCATGATATTGAGCATGATTATTCCGCCTGTTGTATTTGTTCTGTGAACCCTCGAGGGTGTGTGATTGTAAAAAGGGACTTACAAAAGATGATGGATGAGAATTTGATTCAGGTTACTGCAAACAGAAATGAAGTGGAGAATGAGGTGAATGTCATAGTCCCACGTTTCAATATTCCTGAGCGAGTTATAATTTCTTACAATAGTCAGAAATCTGCTGTGACGCCTTTGGTTATCCGTTTGCCTGGCCCGACACCGTATGAATCCGATAAAGCTGTTCCATACAAATATAATGCTACTATGTTGGAGGATGGAAAAGAGGTTCCCATTCCTTCTCTTCCCTCAGTTGTGACTATTGCTGATGTCGGACGTGTAACCAGAAGTGGTCGAGTATTTGATAATGTGCCTTCAAAGACAAGTGAAGATACTGTGGGTAAGCAAATTCAGTTGAAGACTTCTGTGGAGTCTGGTCAATCAAGTGATATAAATCAGAAGTCAAATAATGATGAAGTATTGAAATTGATCAAGAAGAGTGAATATAATGTGGTGGATCAATTTTTACATACACCGTCAAAAATATCTGTTCTATCTCTGTTAATGAGCTCTGAGGCTCATCGTGAATCATTGCAGAAAGTATTGGAACAAGCTTATGTAGATCATGATGTGACTGTTAACCAGTTTGATAGCATTATTGCCAATATCACTGCGTGTAAAAATCTGAGTTTTTGTGATGAAGAGTTGACCGAACATGGAAGAAATCATAATTTGGCTCTCCATATTTCCATGAATTGCCAGGAAGACGCTCTATCCAATGTGCTGGTTGATACTGGGTCATCGTTGAATGTGATGCCAAAATCTACTTTGTCCAGATTATCTTATCAAGGTACTCCTATGAGGTTCAGTGGGGTCATTGTGAAAGCCTTTGATGGATCGAGGAAAATCGTGATTGGAGAGGTTGATCTCCCTATCAAGATTGGTCCGTGTTTTTTCCAGATCACTTTTCAAGTCATGGATATTCGTCCTGCTTACAGTTGTCTTCTAGGACGCCCATGGATCCATGAAGCTGGAGCTGTTACTTCGACACTGCATCAAAAGTTAAAATTCGTGCAGAATGGTAAACTTGTCGTTGTTGGTGGAGAACAGGCTATGTTGGTAAGCAGTTTGTCGTCTTTTTCTTATATCCATGCGGAAGAGGATGTTGGAACTCCGTTTCAGGCTCTTTCTGTGGTTGATAAAGCTGTTAAGAAGGATGGGGTGTCCATGTCTTCTCTAAAAGATGCATGTAACGCCCCGATTCTGAATTCCCATTAATTGTTGAGTCTTTTAATTTATTTAATTGATGTTTGTTTTAAATTGAGAAATTATACATTGCTATGTGGTGTTTTGCTTATTTTATCTATTTTTATTTTTACCGATTCAGAGAGTTTTCGGGGAATTAGAGTAAAAAGGGCATTTTAGACATTTAGCACTTTAGTGTGAGAATTGTTTGGTAGGTGTTGGAAAGAATTTGAGAGGAAAGAAATAGAGATAGAAATAGAATAAGAGAGGAAAAAGGAAGAAGATAGTAACATAAGAAGAAAAACAAGAGAAAGAAAAGAGGAGAAGAGAAAGAGAAGAGAAAGTGGAGAGGAAAACCTAGAATCATCAAGGAATCATTACCAAAGCTTGCAATCGATCGGTAAGGGTGTGAAACTCCATCATCTCTTTAATGTGTATGATTGTATGTGTATGTGTGTGGATTTTGTAGAGTTTCTACTCTTTCTCCACTTAGGTTAGAAGTTGGTTTTGTGAGTAGAATGAGGTTTTAATCGGTTAGAACTCGGATTAGACGATGTAGTTTAGTCGGGTGATGGTTGGGTTGTGCTACTGTGACCGGTTTGGATTTAATCGGTTGGTTGTGTGGAGTTTGGGCTTTGAGACAGCCATGGAAGTTCTGTCTTCGCAAGTTCGCCAGGCGAATGGCAGCGAAGCTTCGCCAGGCGAAGCCCAGCGAGCTGTAGCGAAGCAAGTCAGAAGCTAATACCCTGTATTCGCTGGCAAGTTCGCCAGGCGAGGTGAGTTGGCGAAGGTTCGCCAGGCGAGTGGGTAGCGAGCCTCGGCGAGTAATTCCAGAATTACTCCCAGTGGACTTCGCTGGGGAGTTCGCCAGGCGAAGGCCAGCGAGCATTCGCTGCGTGGCTTCGCCAGGCGAAGGTTGGCGAACCTGGCAGTGTTATTTTGTTTTGCTGTTTGTTCAATGCATGATGTTTGATTGATTCAATTATGATTAATGCCTACATGAATGATTGATGTGTGAACTGGTCCAACATATCGTGCTGTGGGTGGCCGAAAGGCGTGAATCCTAGATTGTGGAGCCGATTGTGAATCTTAATCGTTTGATAATGTTGTGCGTTTGCTCGAATTAGATAGAAATGCATTGATGGATTAATAGGTATGTAAACCTTGTATGAAATGGTGCATAATGTGAATGCATGATAGATATATGCGATGTATGTGATAAATGCAATGAATATGTTTGTGAGCATAGTATGCATTTTTGTGTCGATTGATCCCTCGGAGGATTTGCAGAACCTCGTATGATACGATGGTTATATTTGATTCCTTGGAGAATCGGTTGCATTGTGTGATTCCTCGGAGAATCGGTCATAACATGTAATCCCGTGGAGGATTGGTTAGAGTATTTGATTCCGTGGAGAATCTGCTGAGTACTTGATCCCGTGGAGGATCTGCTGAATATTCGATTCCGTGGAGAATCTGATGAATATTTGATTCCGTGGAGAATCTGCTGAGTACTTGATCCCGTGGAGGATCTGCTGAATACTCGATTCCTTAGGGAATTTGTTGAATGAGTCGGTACCGCATTTGCATCTGCATAGAGTCGTGTGTCGGTCTCTATGAGTTGCATGAGTCATCTGTGTATGATGCATTGGTTGGGTGAATATAACTGTGTATGTTTTATGTGATTGTTTGGAGAAAATATAGTGAATGTTCATGTGTATGTGTAGAGACATGATTATTTGTATATGCTTAAGGTGGTGAGAACATAATTTGAGTATAACTTGTATAATTATGGAGTTATGTATATATATAATTTTATGCATTAACTGTTATGATGTTGTTTCTCACCCTTCTGCTGTTTTATAATGCCCTATGAGGCATTGCAGAGTAGGAAGCTGGAGGTTCTTTTTGTGAAGCGATGTCTTCATTCTTTTTGGTCAGTGGCTCTGATATGTAACATCTGGGTAGTTAGGAAGTCTTTGATTCTTTTGGAGTTACATTTGTTTTGATTCTTTTGTGATACATATGTGTATGTATCTGCTGTGGATATGTTGTAAAGCATGAATTAACTGATGGTTGTATATACCTTTATGAATGTGATCGATTCAATATTTGGATGTTTCCGCTTTATTCTAAATATTGTGATGTGGGTTACCCATTGTTGCATATCTATTTTGAGCAGGTATCGTATGTGTTTAATTTCATGATAATGTGATGCGCCTCTTTTATACCATGTTTTAATTAAACTCTGATGAAATAAATTTTCTAAGTGCCTAATTGATTTATCTAATTTATTTGGGGGTATAGAAAGGGGGTGTTACATTAAGTGGTATCAGAGCCTGGTTGAGTCAGTCGTGTCTGTCTTGTTGTTGTGTTGGTTGAACGGTTGTTTAACCTTGTTGTTATTTTTGGGAATCCTCAGAATATGGCAGGTCGTAATGACAATGCTATGGCAGCGGCGTTAGAGGCTATGGCCAGAGCTGTGCAGGGTGCACCTAACGTGAATGCGAATGATGAGTTTAGGAAGAACCAGCCACCGGTGTTTAAAGGGAGATTTGATCCGGATGGTGCTCAGATATGGTTAAAGGAAATTGAGAGAATTTTTAGGGTGATGGATTGTGCTGAAGGGAATAAGGTGAGACTAGGGACTCACATGCTGAGAGAAGAGGCCGATGACTGGTGGGTCAGCATGAGGCAAGTTCTTGAGGTCGACGACGAGGAGATTACGTGGGATTTATTTCGTGCTGAGTTTCTAAGGAAGTATTATCCCGAAAGTGTTAAAGGGAAGAGAGAAATGGAATTTTTGGAGTTGAAACAAGGTAATATGTCGGTGGTGGACTACACCGCTAAGTTTACTGAGTTAGTGAAGTTTCACCCTCACTATGATGCGGTTACGGCGGAATTTTCCAAATGTATCAAGTATGAGAATGGCTTGCGTCCGGAGATAAAGCAAGCGGTAGGTTATCAAAGGATAAGAAGATTTTCGGATTTGACCGAGTGCTGTAGGATTTATGAAGAAGACAGTAGAGCTCGTTCTACTCATTATAAGGGTTTGAGTGAGAGGAGAGGGAAGCAGCAAGTACGAAGCGGACCTTATGTGACGCCTGCTGATAAGGGCAAACATAGGGGAAACTTTGATAGGAGACCCGGAGGAGGTTCCGGTGCGATCAAATGTTTTAAGTGTGGCGTGATGGGCCACAAGTCTTATGATTGTGGAAAGTTCAAGGCGAAGTGTTCCAACTGTGGACTCTTTGGTCATGATGCAGCAGAGTGTAGAAAGAATGTTGTAAAGTGTTTTAATTGTGGCGAGGTGGGTCACATTAGCCCGAATTGTACCAAACCGAAGCAAGCTCCGGCGGGCGGAAAAGTATTCGCATTAGCAGGTTCAGACGCTACTAATGCGGCGGATCGTTTGATTAAAGGTACATGCTTTATTAATGATATGCCTTTAGTTGCTATTATTGATACTGGAGCGACTCACTCGTTCATTTCTCTTGCGTGTGCTAAGCGGTTGGATTTGTGTATGGTTTCCTTGAGTAGTGGTATGGTTATTGGGACTCCTGCTTCGGGGTCGGTAACTACTTCTTTGGTGTGTGCAAGTTGTCCTTTGACCATGTATGGTAAGGACTTCGTTATGGATTTAGTGTGTTTGCCGTTGGAAGGTTTGGACGTAATCTTGGGTATGAACTGGTTGCAATTTAATAGAGTTCATTTGGATTGCTATCACAAGTTAGTAAGGTTTCCTTCTTTGGAAGATGGTGAAAACGAGAGTTTTCTTTCCATTAAAGAGTTGAAGAAACTTTTAGCGGACGAAGCTCAGTTGTTTGGTTTGTTTGCATCGTTGTCGGTGGAGAGCAAAGTTGAGCTCGACGTGTTTCCTGTGGTTTGTGAATTTCCTGAAGTGTTTCCGGAAGATGTTGCGGATGTGCCGCCAAAGAGAGAGGTTGAATTTTCTATTGATCTAGTTCCGGGTACTAGACCGATTTCGATGGCCCCGTATCGGATGTCGGCATCGGAGTTGGTGGAATTGAAGAAGCAGTTGAATGATTTGTTGGATAAGAGATTTGTAAGACCAAGTGTTTCTCCTTGGGGTGCGCCGGTCTTGTTGGTAAAGAAAAAGGATGGTAGTATGCGATTGTGTATTGATTATCGGCAGTTGAATAAGGTGACAATTAAGAACAAGTATCCGCTTCCAAGAATTGATGATTTGATGGATCAATTGGTTGGAGCCCGTGTTTTTAGTAAGATTGATTTGAGATCCGGTTATCACCAGATTCGGGTTAAGGAAGAAGATATTTCGAAGACGGCTTTTAGAACACGATATGGTCACTATGAGTATACGGTGATGCCATTCGGAGTTTCTAATGCGCCGGGTGTTTTCATGGAATATATGAACCGTATCTTCCACGAGCAGTTGGATCGTTTTGTGGTAGTGTTTATCGACGACATTTTGATTTATTCTAAGTCTCGAGAGGAACACGAAGAACATTTAAGGATTGTGTTGCGGATTTTGAAAGAGAAGAAGTTGTATGCAAAGTTATCTAAGTGTGAGTTTTGGTTGTCGGAGGTGAGTTTTCTTGGGCATATTATTTCCGGCAATGGTATTAGTGTGGATCCATCCAAGATCGATGCGGTAATGCAATGGGAGACTCCAAGATCGGTTACGGAAATTCGAAGCTTTTTGGGCTTGGCCGGTTACTACCGGAGGTTTATCGAAGGATTTTCAAGGTTAGCACTTCCGTTAACGCAGTTGACTTGTAAAGGAAAGGCTTTTATTTGGGATGTTAATTGTGAAGAGAGTTTCATGGAATTAAAGAGAAGGTTAACAACAGCGCCAGTTTTGATTTTGCCGAATCCTACAGAACCTTTTGTGGTTTATTGCGATGCTTCTTTGTCAGGATTGGGTGGTGTATTGATGCAAGATGGGAAGGTCGTGGCGTATGCTTCCAGGCAGTTGAGAGTGCATGAAAAGAATTATCCTACTCATGATTTGGAGTTAGCGGCCGTGGTGTTCGTTTTGAAAATTTGGAGGCACTATCTTTATGGTGCAAGATTTGAAGTTTTTAGCGATCACAAGAGTTTGAAGTATTTGTTTGATCAAAAGGAATTGAATATGAGGCAAAGGAGATGGCTAGAACTTTTGAAGGACTATGATTTTGGTTTAAATTATCATCCGGGTAAGGCGAATGTGGTAGCCGATGCCTTAAGTCGGAAGTCGTTGCACGTGTCTACTTTGATGGTTAGAGAGTGGGAACTCTTGGAGAACTTTAGAGATTTGAGTTTGGTTTGTGATTTAACGCCGAGTAGTGTGAAGCTTGGTATGTTGCATGTCTCGAATGATTTTCTTGCTACGGTGTGTGAAAAGCAAAAGTTGGATTTGAAATTTGTGGATTTGATGACGAATGGGAATGAAGATTTCAAAGTTGATGAATTAGGAGTTTTGAGGTTTCGAGGTCGTATTTGTATTCCCGATGACGCGGATTTGAAAAAGATGATATTGGAAGAGGGACATCGGAGTAACTTAAGTATTCACCCGGGAGCGAATAAGATGTATCAGGATTTGAAGAAGATCTTTTGGTGGTCTGGATTGAAAAGCGATGTTGCTCGTTTTGTGTACTCGTGTTTGACTTGTCAGAAGTCTAAGGTGGAGCATCAGAAGCCTAGTGGATTGATGCAACCGTTGGATATTCCGGAATGGAAATGGGATAGTATATCGATGGATTTTGTTACGGGATTGCCGAATACGCAAAGAGGACATAATGCTATTTGGGTGATTGTTGATAGGCTTACTAAATCGGCTCATTTTATTCCGATTGATATTACTTATTCTTTGGAAAGGTTGGCCGAGATTTATGTTGGCACTATTGTGAAGCTTCATGGAGTTCCTAAGAGTATTGTGTCGGATAGAGATCCTAGATTTACTTCAAGATTTTGGGAGAGTTTGCAAGGTGCCTTGGGTTCTAAGTTGAGATTGAGTTCGGCATATCATCCGCAAACGGATGGTCAAACCGAGAGGACGATTCAATCGTTAGAAGATCTGTTGCGTGCTTGTGTGCTTGAACAAGGTGGTGCGTGGGACGGTTATTTAGCGTTGATTGAGTTCACCTATAATAACAGTTTCCATTCGAGTATCGGTATGGCGCCATTTGAGGCTTTATATGGACGGAGATGTCGAACACCTCTGTGTTGGCATGAGACGGGTGAAAGGTCGGTAGTTGGTCCTGAAATGGTACAGCAAACGACGGAAAAGGTGAAATTTATTCGGGAAAAGATGAGAGCTTCTCAGAATAGACAGAAAAGTTATCATGATAAAAGGAGAAAGGATCTCGAGTTTCAAGAGGGCGACCATGTGTTTTTGAGAGTTACACCGGTTACGGGTGTGGGTCGTGCTTTGAAGTCGAGAAAGTTGACTTCTCGTTTTATTGGTCCGTATCAGATTGTCGCACGAGTTGGTGCTGTGGCTTATCGTGTGGCGTTGCCTCCGACTCTTTCGAATTTGCATGATGTATTCCATGTCTCGCAACTTCGGAAGTATGTTCCGGATCCGTCACATGTTATTCCAATGGATGAAGTGGAAGTAAGAGATAACCTTACAGTTGAAGTTTTACCGGTTAGTATTTTGGACCGTGAAGTTAAGAAACTGAGAGGCAAGGATATTGCGCTTGTGAAAGTGTCCTGGGGAGGTGCCGCGGAAGGCAACATGACTTGGGAATTGGAGAGCAAGATGCGAGAATCGCATCCAGAGTTGTTTGAATCAGGTGATATTTTCGAGGACGAAAATTTCTAAAGTGGGGGAGAGTTGTAACGCCCCGATTCTGAATTCCCATTAATTGTTGAGTCTTTTAATTTATTTAATTGATGTTTGTTTTAAATTGAGAAATTATACATTGCTATGTGGTGTTTTGCTTATTTTATCTATTTTTATTTTTACCGATTCAGAGAGTTTTCGGGGAATTAGAGTAAAAAGGGCATTTTAGACATTTAGCACTTTAGTGTGAGAATTGTTTGGTAGGTGTTGGAAAGAATTTGAGAGGAAAGAAATAGAGATAGAAATAGAATAAGAGAGGAAAAAGGAAGAAGATAGTAACATAAGAAGAAAAACAAGAGAAAGAAAAGAGGAGAAGAGAAAGAGAAGAGAAAGTGGAGAGGAAAACCTAGAATCATCAAGGAATCATTACCAAAGCTTGCAATCGATCGGTAAGGGTGTGAAACTCCATCATCTCTTTAATGTGTATGATTGTATGTGTATGTGTGTGGATTTTGTAGAGTTTCTACTCTTTCTCCACTTAGGTTAGAAGTTGGTTTTGTGAGTAGAATGAGGTTTTAATCGGTTAGAACTCGGATTAGACGATGTAGTTTAGTCGGGTGATGGTTGGGTTGTGCTACTGTGACCGGTTTGGATTTAATCGGTTGGTTGTGTGGAGTTTGGGCTTTGAGACAGCCATGGAAGTTCTGTCTTCGCAAGTTCGCCAGGCGAATGGCAGCGAAGCTTCGCCAGGCGAAGCCCAGCGAGCTGTAGCGAAGCAAGTCAGAAGCTAATACCCTGTATTCGCTGGCAAGTTCGCCAGGCGAGGTGAGTTGGCGAAGGTTCGCCAGGCGAGTGGGTAGCGAGCCTCGGCGAGTAATTCCAGAATTACTCCCAGTGGACTTCGCTGGGGAGTTCGCCAGGCGAAGGCCAGCGAGCATTCGCTGCGTGGCTTCGCCAGGCGAAGGTTGGCGAACCTGGCAGTGTTATTTTGTTTTGCTGTTTGTTCAATGCATGATGTTTGATTGATTCAATTATGATTAATGCCTACATGAATGATTGATGTGTGAACTGGTCCAACATATCGTGCTGTGGGTGGCCGAAAGGCGTGAATCCTAGATTGTGGAGCCGATTGTGAATCTTAATCGTTTGATAATGTTGTGCGTTTGCTCGAATTAGATAGAAATGCATTGATGGATTAATAGGTATGTAAACCTTGTATGAAATGGTGCATAATGTGAATGCATGATAGATATATGCGATGTATGTGATAAATGCAATGAATATGTTTGTGAGCATAGTATGCATTTTTGTGTCGATTGATCCCTCGGAGGATTTGCAGAACCTCGTATGATACGATGGTTATATTTGATTCCTTGGAGAATCGGTTGCATTGTGTGATTCCTCGGAGAATCGGTCATAACATGTAATCCCGTGGAGGATTGGTTAGAGTATTTGATTCCGTGGAGAATCTGCTGAGTACTTGATCCCGTGGAGGATCTGCTGAATATTCGATTCCGTGGAGAATCTGATGAATATTTGATTCCGTGGAGAATCTGCTGAGTACTTGATCCCGTGGAGGATCTGCTGAATACTCGATTCCTTAGGGAATTTGTTGAATGAGTCGGTACCGCATTTGCATCTGCATAGAGTCGTGTGTCGGTCTCTATGAGTTGCATGAGTCATCTGTGTATGATGCATTGGTTGGGTGAATATAACTGTGTATGTTTTATGTGATTGTTTGGAGAAAATATAGTGAATGTTCATGTGTATGTGTAGAGACATGATTATTTGTATATGCTTAAGGTGGTGAGAACATAATTTGAGTATAACTTGTATAATTATGGAGTTATGTATATATATAATTTTATGCATTAACTGTTATGATGTTGTTTCTCACCCTTCTGCTGTTTTATAATGCCCTATGAGGCATTGCAGAGTAGGAAGCTGGAGGTTCTTTTTGTGAAGCGATGTCTTCATTCTTTTTGGTCAGTGGCTCTGATATGTAACATCTGGGTAGTTAGGAAGTCTTTGATTCTTTTGGAGTTACATTTGTTTTGATTCTTTTGTGATACATATGTGTATGTATCTGCTGTGGATATGTTGTAAAGCATGAATTAACTGATGGTTGTATATACCTTTATGAATGTGATCGATTCAATATTTGGATGTTTCCGCTTTATTCTAAATATTGTGATGTGGGTTACCCATTGTTGCATATCTATTTTGAGCAGGTATCGTATGTGTTTAATTTCATGATAATGTGATGCGCCTCTTTTATACCATGTTTTAATTAAACTCTGATGAAATAAATTTTCTAAGTGCCTAATTGATTTATCTAATTTATTTGGGGGTATAGAAAGGGGGTGTTACAATGCACAACATGTAGTGGATAATGGCCAAACTCATGGATGGGGCCGAATCATTGAAGTTGCTGAGAAAAAAGATAGAGCTGGTTTGGGTTTTACATCTGGTTCAACCCAAAATGAGCTGAAGAGTATTCATGAAGTTTTTCGAAGTGCTGGGTTCATCCATTGCAAAGATCATTCTACAGCTGCAATTCTTGAAGATGACCAAGACGAAGAAATGCCCAACTTTGTGACACGTGGATTGATATGCCAGAATTGGATCGCTGTTGATATTCCTACTGTTGTTCATGTTTCAGAGTAATTTGTTTTTGTTTCTTTCAAAAATCCTTTCACTCTGCCCAAGGTGAAAGTGAATTTGTGAGGGCTTTGTTTCAACTTTTATTATCATCAATAAAATGTTTTTCTGTTTATCCATATATTGTTTTCCTTTTTTGCTTTACTTCTGAAAAATGGTAACATAAAAAACCGAAGAAAAAAAAAAGTATAATAATGTTATAATCACTATATCTGCATAATATTTTCATTTTTTTTGTCCATATTCTAAAATCAAACATAAAATCATTGTGCAGATTGATTGTTAAACCCATTGGAAACAATGACCATATGCCCTCTCCCAACTTTGAGTTCCTTGTGTTTGAAGCGGAAGAGGAGGATATTGAAGAAATTCCTGATGAGATTTCTCGATTGCTTGAGCACGAGGAGAAGGCCATTCAGCCTCATGAAGAGCCGGTGGATTTGGTTAATCTGGGTTCCGATGATGATAAAAAAGAAGTCAAGATTGGGGCACTGCTTCAGTCAGATGTTAAGAAGAGGATGGTAGAGCTTCTTAGAGAATATGTTGACGTGTTTGCTTGGTCCTATCAAGACATGCCTGGTCTTGATACTGGTATTGTGGAGCACCATTTGCCATTAAAGCCTGAATGTTCACCCGTGAAGCAGAAATTGAGAAGAACTCATCCTGACATGGCAGTGAAGATTAAAGAAGAGGTTCAAAAGCAGATTGATGCTGGTTTTCTTGTGACCGTAGAATATCCTCAATGGGTGGCCAATATCGTGCCTGTTCCAAAGAAAGACGGAAAAGTACGAATGTGTGTTGACTATAGAGATTTGAATAAAGCAAGTCCAAAAGATGATTTTCCACTACCACACATTGATTTGTTGGTAGATAATACTGCTAAGTTCAATATCTTTTCATTTATGGATGGATTTTCCGGTTATAATCAAATAAAGATGGCACTTGAGGATATGGAAAAAACAACATTCATTACACCCTGGGGAACATTCTGTTACAGAGTGATGCCCTTCGGTTTAAAAAATGCTGGTGCAACGTACCAGAGAGCTATGACCACTCTGTTCCATGATATGATGCATAAAGAAATTGAGGTCTATGTGGATGATATGATTTGTAAGTCGAAGACTGAAGAAGATCATATTAAAAATTTATTGAAGTTGTTTCAACGTTTGAGAAAGTTTAAGCTCCGTCTGAATCCTAATAAATGCACTTTTGGTGTTCGTTCTGGAAAATTGTTAGGCTTTATTGTCAGTCTGAAAGGCATTGAAGTTGATCCTGGTAAAGTTAAAGCTATCCAGGAGATGCCTGCACCCAGAACAGAAAAACAAGTAAGAGGATTCTTGGGACGTTTGAACTATATCTCTCGATTTATATCCAATATGACTGCCACATGTGCACCGATTTTCAAACTTCTCCGCAAAGATCAGGGTTGTGTCTGGACAGAAGATTGTCATAAAGCTTTCGAAAGAATTAAAGAGTATCTGCTTGAACCTCCTATTTTGTCTCCTCCCATAGAAGGAAGACCTTTGATCATGTATTTGACCGTGCTAGAAGAGTCTATGGGTTGTGTTCTGGGTCAACAAGATGAATCCGGGAGAAAAGAATTTGCCATTTATTATTTAAGCAAGAAATTCACTGATTGTGAGTCTCGATACACGATGCTCGAAAAGACATGTTGTGCTCTAGCTTGGGCTGCCAAGCGCCTCCGTCAGTATATGTTGAATTGTACAACTTGGTTGATATCTAAAATGGATCCAATCAAGTATATCTTTGAAAAGCCTGCTTTAACTGGGAGGATTGCTCGTTGGCAAATGTTGTTATCAGAATATGATATCGAGTACCGAACTCAAAAGGCGATAAAAGGCAGTGTTTTGGCTGATCATTTGGCACACCAGCCAATTGATGATTATCAACCTATTCAGTTTGACTTTCCTGATGAGGATGTGATGTATCTAAAGGTTAAAGATTGTGAGGAACCATTACATGAAGAAGGACCTGAGCCTGGATCCCGTTGGGGTTTGATTTTTGATGGGGTGGTTAATGAATATGGCAGAGGTATTGGTGCAATTATTGTTACTCCTCATGGTTCTCATATTCCTTTCACTGCAAGGTTGGTTTTCAATTGCACAAATAATGCGGCTGAGTATGAAGCGTGTATTATGGGCTTGGAAGAAGCTATTGATTTAAGAATCAAGATTCTGGATGTGCATGGAGATTCAGCTTTAGTGATTAATCAGATTAAAGGGAAGTGGGAGACACGTCAACCTGATTTGATTCCTTATCGTGATTATGCAAGAAGATTGTCAACTTTCTTCAATAAAGTTGAGTTTCACCATATACCAAGAGCAGAGAATCAAATGGCAGATGCTTTAGCGACTTTATCCTCCATGATTGTGGTAAATCATTGGAATGATGTGCCAAAGATTAGTGTGATGCGTCTTGATAGACCAGCTCATGTGTTTGTAGTTGATGATAAACCATGGTATTATGATATTAAATGCTTTCTTCAGAATCAAGAGTACCCACTTGGGGCATCCAAGAAGGATAAGAAAACTTTGAGAAGATTGGCTGGTAGTTTCTTCTTGAATGATGATGTGATGTATAAGAGAAATTATGACATGATCTTGCTCAGATGCATGGATAGACACGAAGCAGATGTGTTGATGAAAGAAATCCATGAAGGATCCTTTGGCACCCATGTCAATGGACACACGATGGCTAAGAAGATGTTAAGGGCAGGTTACTATTGGCTGACAATGGAATCTGACTGTTGTAAATATGTGAAAAAGTGCCATAAATGCCAGATTTATGCTGACAAGATTCATGTGCCTCCAACTCCTCTCAATGTTATCTCTTCTCCATGGCCTTTTTCAATGTGGGGCATTGATATGATTGGAATGATTGAGCCTAAAGCGTCGAACGGACACCGTTTCATATTGGTGGCTATTGACTATTTTACCAAATGGGTTGAAGCGGCATCATATGCAAATGTGACTAAGCAAGTAGTGGTCCGGTTTATCAAGAATCAAATCATCTGTCGGTATGGTGTTCCGAGCAAGATCATCACTGATAATGGGTCGAATTTAAATAACAAGATGATGAAGGAATTATGCGATGAGTTTAAGATTGAGCATCATAATTCTTCTCCTTATAGACCCAAGATGAATGGGGTTGTTGAAGCTGCTAATAAGAACATTAAGAAGATTATTCAACAGATGGTTGTTACATACAAGGATTGGCATGATATGCTTCCTTTCGCTCTGCATGGGTATCGTACATCCGTTCGCACTTCAACAGGGGCAACCCCTTTTTCTCTTGTTTATGGCATGGAAGCAGTGTTCCCGATAGAGGTTGAAATCCCTTCTATGAGAGTTTTGATGGAAACTGAATTGTCTGAGGCTGAATGGTGTCAAAGTAGATACGACCAGTTGAATCTGATTGAAGAGAAAAGAATGACGGCCTTGTGTCATGGCCAATTATATCAACAAAGAATGAAGAAAGAATTTGATAAGAAGGTTCGACCCCGTGTGTTCAGAAAAGGTGACCTCGTGCTCAAAAAGATCTTGACTTTTACTACTGATTCTAGGGGCAAGTGGACTCCTAATTATGAAGGCCCATATGTTGTTAAGAGAGCCTTCTCTGGCGGTGCATTAATTCTTACAACTATGGATGGAGAAGAGTTCACTCGTCCTGTGAATGCCGATGCAGTCAAGAAATACTTCGCCTAAAAAATAAAAAGAACAGCTCGCTAAGTTGAAAACCTGAAAGGGCGGCTTAGGCAAAAATGAGCGTCTCGGTGGATTGAAAACCCGAAAGGGCGGTCCAGGCAAAAATTAGAGACAAAACAGAAATGATTATCCCGGTAGATTGAAAACCCGAGAGGGCAATCTAGGTAAAAATTAGGGATCATGGCAAGTAACTGCATCTGGCCAGTCTTGATCGTTTGAAGCAACATTTCCTATCAAAGGTTTTACTTCAAATATTCTCCGCTGAAGTCTCAAGCACAGTTGGAACTCAAAGTTGTTAGGGAGAATAATGGTCATTGTATTTCAATGTAGAACTTTCCATTGTACTTACCATTTTTCAAACTTTGTAATGATCCATGGAGTTACGCCATTTGCGGACTACCATTCTATCAATAGAATTTGGGCCTTTGTCCCTTTGTTTGCAATTCTTATTTTGTTTCTGTTTACAGAATTTCATTTTATTTTTGATGATGATTTTTGAAACAAATGTGAATAATTGATTTAAATTTTGAAAATTATAAAAACATTTTTCTTTGATTTGTGAAAATAAAAGAAAGAATGTCAACAGTAATCCCAAGAATGGTAGAATCTTGAAGCAAAAAGCGTAAGTGTTCTCTTCAGCAGGGTTCTTTCTTGCCTCTCTGATAGAATTTATTGGCAGCTCCCCAGTGGAGTGGTGTTGATGTTTCCCCATTTGAGCTATATTGAGGTCTCTTCAGTAGAGTTTGCTGATATTCCCTTAGCAAAGTTTTGTTTCTTTGGATAAACCAGACGAGTGTTGAACGGTTTTCCACAACAAAGTCTTGATTCAAATGATCGGACAGTTGAGAAATTTGAAGACCACTTCTCCTTGATGTTTTGCCCAGGCGGAGATTTGTCTTTGATGATTCCTAGCAGAGGTTATGCATATTTACTTTGGATTATTCCCTAAGTAAAGAACAATGTTGTTTTCTTCTAAGAAGTGTTGACATAGCAGTCGCCTGTCGGGTTTTCTCTCACCTTGTGATGGGGTGTTGATTTAAAATCCCCCACAGTTTGACTTTTTGCTATGATATTAACTTCTTATTCCCCAGACAGGGTTGGAAGATTTGTGTTGCTATGTTTTCTCCAACAGTTTTTTTCTTAAAGCGGAGTTCATATTGTTGTTCCCTTTTGTTGAATTATTGATGGTTGAAGATTTTCTGTTGCTGATCCCCAGCACGATCTCCAATGATATCTCTAACTCGCAGAGATTAGCCGAGTATTTCAGTGGTGTTGTGGTGTTTTGTTCACCCTCTGTTTGCCCTTTTTGTCTAATTTGTCAGCATATTAATACTCATTGCATGCGCATTCATTTTGGTTGAGCATAGCATGTCTTTGTTGCATTGTGCATCCTGCGTTTTTTGTTGGTATTTCCCTTTTCCCGATGTTGTTATCTCGCAGAATGCGTGTGTCCTCTCTTCATTAGAGTGTCGACCCCTAAGCAGAAAATACCTATCATTTTTAATTCCCCACTGAGTTTATGCCTCGTGGAAGATGTTTTGTTTAGCTTTCCTCCCCAGTTTTTATCTGGATGGAATTGTTCCCCAGTTGAGTTATTTCCTCATTGGGTCGAGTCTTGTTTGATCGTTTCTTTCCAGTTTGTTCCTGGATTGAACTTTGGTCTCTTGCAGCAGTTACTTTGGTTTTCCCTGGGATGTGAAACCTGGATGACGAGAAGGTATTTTTGAGGATTTATTTTCCTCAGCAGGAATCTGTTATTGATCCCCGTCAGAAGGTGAAGATTTGATTTTCCCAGTAGTGTTTTAATAACACTCTCTTGGTAATTACTTATGCAACTTCATGTGGAAGCCTCTTTATTTGAACAGCTTGTGTAATCTCCAGAAATTTACCTTCGCAATAAATAACATTTCTCTAGTTCATCCTCAACAGAGAAGTTTATTGTGAAATGATGGATCCTTATCCGACCAGCTTTTCTGTCAATTGGAATTTCTGTGGAATAACTCCCGATGAGAATTCTATTGCATAGTTCAACCTGCTCGTATCTTTTTTAAAAGATCCACGACAGAGTTGTTAATATCTTTTTCCAACAAATGATTGTCTCTTTATTTGAGAAGTTTGTTGTGTGTTTGGAGCTGCTCAGTAACAAGTAGCTGATGATATATCTCTTTCTCCTCCCCAGTGACAGGTAGTCGAGTATGTTTGTCCTACCCAGTGTCAGGTAGTTGACTTTTATTTTCTTCTCCTACCCAGTGACAGGTAGTCGAGTCCGTCCTGCCCAGTAACAGGTAGTTGACATGTTGTTTACCCTATCCAGTAACCGATAGCTGGTAACCCCTTTCATTCAAATTTATTATTCTCGCTAAACTACTCAGTAACCAGTAGTTGGCGTTGTTTCTTTTCCTGCCCAGTAACAGGTAGTTGATTATATTTCAATGAGTGGATTACTTTTTACCCAGTAACTGGTAATAAGTAATACATTCCTTTGTTTTCTACCCAGTAACTGGTAGATAACAATTCTCTTGTGTTTTTGCACTTATTTTCTACTCAGTAACCAGTAGAAAGTATTTTACCTATTCTCTTCGGTTCAAATATCTTCGTCCAGTAACTGGCAGTTGGTATCTTTTTCCCCGTTGAGTCGTTTCCTTTATTTTATCGAAATAGGGTCTTGTTTTTTTGTTTTCTCCTGTGGAGTCTCTTTCCTTCTTTTTCTCCAGTGTTTGTTTTACTCCTATGGCATTTTCTCCCCACGGTGGTCTTGTGTTTGCATACCATATCATTAGCATAATCATATCATTTGGTGGCCTCTTAGGGCCAAAAATTGGGTTTATTGTTATATTTAAGTCTCTTCTATCTAGTCGAGACAAAGATGTCAATCTTCATGTCTCCCTATAGAAGAATCTTTAATAGGGGCAGCTGTAATACCCAAATTTTTACCCCTAAGATCCCACATTTCATTTGCATATCATTCCACAAACAAGATCATACTTTTCGGTTCTTTCACCCTTGTGTTTCTTATTTACTTTATGTTTGTTTCTGTTTACTAATCTCTAACTAAAATACCAAAAATATTTTTCAATTTGTCTGTTTCTTCTTCTCTGTGTGTTTAGGATTTTGCAAAAGGGATTGATGGCAAGGACATTCATTCAAGTTTAAATCAGATGGACGTTTGACCTCATCTTGGTCAAACTATCAAGGGTTTGCTTCAACTATGAATTACCCGTGGTGGAAGCCAATCTCGAGGATAGTTTTTTGTCGAAGTTTTAGGATGAAAATTCTTCAATTGGGTCTCATGGAGACATGGATGATTTTTCCGTACCAAAAGATTCGTTTAGTCACATTTCAGAGCTAGAAAATACTGATATTGCTGCAGAAACTTCAAATTGCATTGTCTTGTCAAATGCGGACATGGTTGAACATATCTTGTTGGATTGGACATTGTGGGTAATGGCCTCAGTTTCAATCCAAATTGCATTACTTGGTTTTCTTGAAAAAAACTTAGTGTCTATGCACTGGTACAGAAATCATAACCTTACAATTTTGCGGCGAATCAACCTTGTTCAACATTTACTAGTTACATTGCAAAGGGGTGATGTTGAAGTTCCTGTCCTTGAAAAATTGGTTGTGTTGCTTGGAGTCATTTTGGAAGATGGGTTTCTATCTTCTGAGCTTGAAAATGTGGTTAGATTTGTGATAATGACATTTGATTCACCAGGGTTGGCTCCACAACGTCCAATTATGTGAGAATCAATGGGAAAGCATGTGATTGTTAGAAATATGTTACTAGATATGCTAATTGATCTACAAGTCACAATTAAATCAGAAGAGTTGCTTGAGCAAGGCTGGAATACTACTATTGATGAGATTGTTAAGTTAGTTGCGAAGCTGAATGAATTAGTTGGGGAAACATCTCATACAATGGTCTCTTATGACACCCATGATGGCTCGCATATCAGTCATTGGTTAGATGCTTCTGTTATTGCTGCCACTGAAATGATTTTTGGTCTGCAGCAGAAACTTGAAGATTCTAATGCAGATCATGAAATAATGACTACGAAATGTGATCATTTGCTTGAGAGGAATGAAATAATGATTTTTGGTCTTTGGATGAAGATATGATAGATGTTCAAAGTGAGGCACTGCCTGATTTACTGAATTATAATAATTATGACACCATCATGAAGCATTTGGGGGCTATATTGATTAAAAAGCTGGAATTGGAGTCTGTTACCAATAAGATGAAGTCAGAATTGGTTCACAAAGGATTGTCCGCCACATCGATGCTATCACTTACGGTTCCAACTACAAGAAAGCTGCTGCGCTTATTGATCAGGTTGAAGACTGTGTTGGTGCACTTCAGAAACTGCTAGATTCATCAAACTTTCAAAGTTATTTAAGATTTTAAATGGAAAGAGCAAATATTCGATATGCCAAGTTTTGGAATGTTGATGCTGAAGGCTCCATCTATCACAATGCAAATTTGTGTGAATGTGAGTTTATTGAGACAAATGTCAGCGGATACATATTTTATCACTTACTGAGCCATGAAGTTGAGGTTGAGACGGTATGTAATTCATTGCCTCGCCGGTGTGGTGCTTCGGAGCAATGCTCAGAACTGGATCGCAGGAGAGGTTTGAGAGGTTCACTGAGCTTCCTTTGACCATTGTTTACATTGTGGCAGGAGTTTTTGCTGCTGGTTGGATCGAGATACTTTCCATGTTATCGGAGCAGAACGATAAAGTTGATGTCTTGAATCGCCATAAACAGATCGCCGCAAGCAGATGTATTAAACATTCACTCACAAGCAGTTGAGATGCAGTTTGAGAATAATGATATAGTTGTGCGAGATGTTGAAGCTGTCAATCACCAGACCTTGAAATGCAGAATCAGATATGGGCAATATTTAAATAATATGGAAGCAGGAACCCAAACTGATTTCATGCTTGACTCATCTGGGAACATTGTTCCCTACAAATTCCAAAGCAGCATTTTAGTTTATCCAAGGCGCGAAACCAAGTGATTACAAAGTACCGGAGTATGTTAAAGATGCAAGAAATTATAAGAACCAGTGTAATATTGAATTAGAAGTACAACTTTCTGATGCAAACGAACCCAAAGGTCTGATGGAGGATGACGAGAATGTTATCGGTGGTCATTGTCATGAAAGTGAAATTGGTCAAATCGATGGAGCTGTGGCTGGAGCAATATCACCACAAGATGTTTCATGGATGAAGGAGCTATACTTGTTGTTTGCCCTGCTGTTTTGCGGATTATTCAAAGGGCATTCGCTTGGAGGAGTTGAATGTGTTACTAAAACAGCTGGATGATAAGAATGTTAGCGGAAAGACTTCAACCACCACAGGCAGTAGCTTATGGAATGCTTGGAGCGATAGAGTTGAGGCTGTAAGGGAGTTACGATTTTCATTGGCTGGGGATGTTGTTGATACTGAACAGGAGCCTGTGTACGATAGTATTAGTGAACATGACTATTTGAGGACTGAGGGAGATCCTGGTGCAGCTGGTTATACAATTAAAGAAGCACTGTCTCTTACTAGAAGTGTGGTTCCTAGACAAAGAGCCCTTGCACTGCATCTCCTTTCATCCGTTCTTGACAAGGCACTATGCTATATTGGCAAAGAAAGAACTAGAAATATGACAAAAAAGGGGAACGAGGCCGACAAATCAGTTGACTGGGAGGCTGTTTGGACTTATGCACTTGGTCCTCAACCAGAGCTTGCATTGTCACTCAGGATATGTCTTGATGATAACCATGATTCTGTTGTTTTGGCCTGTGCAAAGGCTGTTCAATCTGCACTGAGCTGTGATCCGAATGGGAACTACTTTGATATCTCTGAGAAAATGGCAACTTGTGACAAGGATATTTGTACTGCTCCGATTTTTAGGAGCAGACCAGATATATCTCTTGGATTCCTTCAGGGGGGATACTGGAAGTACAATGCAAAACCTTCTAATATTCTACCTTTTAGCGAGGATTCTATGGATAATGAGGGCGACGAGAAGCACACAATTCAAGATGATGTATTTGTTGCTGGGCAAGATTTTCTTGCAGGTTTAGTTCGCATGGCGATCCTTCTTAGACTTCGCTATCTTTTGGAGACAGATCCTTCGGCATCTTTGGAAGAATATATTGTTTCTATATTGATTGCCATAGCAAGGCATTCACCTTCATGTGCTAATGCAGTGCTGAGGTGTGAAAGACTTGTTCATACAATTGTGCAAAGATTTACTGTTGGCAATTTTGAAATTCGATCTTCGATGATAAAATCTGTAAAACTATTGAAGGTCTTAGCTCGGTTGGACAGAAACTTGTTTAGAGTTTATAAAGAATGGATACTTCAATGCCTTGACTATAGTTAGCTTGTGGGCTCCTTTTGTGGCTATTTATCTCATGGATCTTCACATTTGGTACACTGTCATGTCAACAACTTTCTATTCTGAGCTGGTTGGAATTTCAGCGTAGAGCACATTTGAAGGTGAAAAACAAGTGGAATCGGACTCGAACGTGAAACCCGAGCAGATGGAAGAATGCACTACCTATAAAATTTGTTGTTGCAATTGTTGCGGAGGAAGGTCTAGTAGTGTGCCTGATAAATCCCAGCGTTCCTCTCGTAGCATGTCTGTTAGTCCTGACCGGGTTCGTGTGAGGGGCAGGTCTCCAACCTTTAATGCACTAGCTGCTACTTTTAAGAGCGCCAATCCCAGGAACCTTTCAACTCCACCTCCTGTAATTAGAAAGCTGTATCCAAAATCTACGACACCAGATTCTGCAATACTTGCATCAAAATCTAAAGCCATAGCTGCAGCCACTACCAATACACAACCTGCTTTTGGATGTTTTAGTCTCGTCTTCGCATTTGGTTCAACTTTTGTTAACGGTGATCAAATGAGCATGAGAAACCAGGATCTGAGATCATTGAGGATGTATCTTGGTGCTATGACAACTTTGTCAATAACAGGGCACTGAAATCAGTTGATAATGATCAACAACAGCTAGCGCGTATCACGGCTCGGTTTAACCCGAAATTATGCATCACTGACTTTAATAGTCGTGATTATTACGGCAACATTAGAAAGGCAACGACGTGAACGCTTAGCAGCAGAGAAAGTATGCAGCATCTGTCGACAAAACATGATTCTTTCTGTTTTTCCGAAGCTTGCGTTGTCTCAGCAGATGTGAGATGCTAAGAATATGATATGCGCAGCAAATCCACGCCATGGTCGTTATTTGACTGCTTCAGCAATGTTCCGTGGCAAGATGAGAACTAAGGAGGTAGATGAAGCAGAGTGAAAGCGGCTCAAAATTGAGGTTGAGCTGAGAAAACAATTCATCACTTATCCAAGCCATATTGCAAGCCATGTGAATATAATCTCAGTCATGTTACACTCCAAGCTGACCCCACAAGCTTTCCACGTCACTTAAGTGAGCTGAAAGAAGAAAAAGTCCAAAACGACATGAAAAAAATATCACAACAAGTCACGCTCAATTTGCATCAGAAAAACGCAATGAAAATTGCAAAACGGCAACTCAACTTCATTTCTCAGATTTCACTCCTCAAATCCTATAAATAGAGAGCCTTATTCACTCTTTTCTTCAAGCTTTTCAAGCCAAAAAATCTCTGCTAATTTTCTTCCTCAATTCCTCACTACGAAACCTTTTACTCATATTCTCTTCTCATACTTCCTTCCACCAAATTAACTTCAATCAACCTCAAACACAAATCAATTTCGAACCAGAATTCATTCAGAAGAAGAAGAAAGAAGAAGAGAGTTTCGATTTCATCATTTACCTGAGTTTGAAGGTAGTTTGAGCTTCACCGTCATTTTCGATCCGTTACCTTTTGTTGTGATTCTTTGAATTGTTGGTACCATTGTGAAGAGCTCTTGATTTCGATTGCAACCGCGTATTCTTTGCGTCCCGCCGTTGTGATTTAAGCGAGCATCCATGGCTGTGAATGTTTTCGCGTGTGAGAGCTAGAAGAAGAAGATGATTCTGTTTCGTTTTCTCTTTCTTCTTTTCAATTGTATCTTTCTTTTCATTTTTTTTATTTTTCTTTTTATTTCTCTTCAGAATTTAACCGTGTGGACTTTTCCATATTTTCTTTTTATTATTAAATTTGTATTTTAATTTCATTTTTTGAAAAAGCTCTTAAAAAAAATTATTTGAAAATATTTTGATTAAGTGTTGGTTGTTTTGGATCTTGAATTTGATAAGATTTCATCAATATCAATGAACTTTGGGTGTTGATTTTATCCACCAAGAGAGGTGATTGATATTGACGATAATTTAATTGATTCGAGATTCAAATTGTGATTTCATTTTCTTTCTTCTTCTTTTTATTTTTGATCGATGAAATCTATGGATCATAGATTGTTGATTATCAAGGTTGTTTAATCTTCATTATTACAAATCTATGGATGAATAATCATTGAGATAATTCTCCGTACTTTGGAATAGTGATAGATTACCTTTGATTAATTAATTAAAAATCTTGATTATGATGAGATCACTACCTCTTTTTCTTTTTGTGTGGCATGTTTTAGGAGAGTGATTTACATATCACTTCTCTAACATGTGTTAACACTAACATTATTATTGACCGGCCTCAGATAGTCGTGGTTTCTACATAAACCCGATTACGATTGCTTAACATAGCGCTAAAGTGTCCCTTAATCGGAAAATGATCATTCGTGGCTCAAGCTTACGTTTAAAAGTCCAAGTATGTTTAGTTGCTTGTCTTAACTCCAATACCTATGAAAATCATTGTTAGGAGGCTTTGATTTTATCAATCCTCTAATGAATTTTCATTAATCTTGGTCTAAGTGCAAGAATTAATCATCATTGATCATATGTTCTAACCACTAACCACTAATTCACTAACAATATCCTTGTTTAATTTTGTTTATATTCTTTTCTTACTCCTTATTTCTTACTTTTATGTTTCCATATTATCATTTCATATCATATCTTTGTTTATGTTTATGTCATTTTCTCTTTGTCCACTTGGACCATACTTTGTTCAAAACACTAATAAAGGATAAAACATCTAAAAAATTGGTGTTGTTAACTTTGTGGTTATGCTCTTGAACTATTCTTAGACCTTGGACTTCATAGACTTTGGTCGAGATGCTGAGAGAGTATAGTGACGTCTTTGCTTGGTCATACAAAGATATGCCCGGACTTGACACTGACATTGTGGTCCATCACTTGCCGCTGCGAGAAGATTGTCCTCCCGTTAAGCAGAAGCTTAGAAGGACACGACCAAATATGGCCGTTAAGATCAAAGAAGAAGTGCAGAAGCAGCTTGATGCTGGCTTCTTAGCGGTCACTACTTACCCTCCGTGGGTCGCCAACATAGTGCCTGTACCGAAGAAGGACGGTAAGGTACGATTGTGCGTCGATTATCGGGATTTGAATAGGGCGAGCCCTAAAGATGATTTCCCGCTGCCTCATATCGATGTGTTGGTCGACAATACAGCTCAGTTTTCCGTATTTTCGTTCATGGATGGCTTCTCCGGCTACAATCAGATCAAGATGGCGCCGGAGGACATGGAGAAAACTACATTTATTACACCTTGGGGAACATTTTGCTACAAGGTAATGCCTTTCGGTCTGAAGAACGCAGGGGCCACTTACCAACGAGCAATGGTTACTTTGTTTCATGATATGATTCATCATGAGATTGAAGTCTATGTTGATGACATGATTGCGAAGTCCCAAACGGAGGAGGGACATCTGGTCAATTTGCTGAAGCTTTTTGAGAGGCTTAGGAAGTTCAGGTTGAGGCTGAATCCTAGCAAGTGTACTTTCGGGGTACGGTCCGGAAAACTACTGGAGTTTATCGTGAGCGAAAGAGGCATCGAGGTTGATCCTGCGAAGATAAAAGCCATACAAGAAATGCCAGCGCCAAAAACAGAAAAAGAAGTTCGTGGTTTCCTGGGCAGAATAAACTACATTGCAAGGTTTATTTCTCAGCTCACGGCCACGTGTGAACCGATGTTCAAACTACTGAAAAAAGATCAGGCGATTATCTGGAACGAGGATTGCCAGAAGGCATTTGATAAGATAAAACAGTATCTGCAGGAACCTCCAATCTTGATTCCCCCGGTGGCCGGACGACCCTTAATCATGTACTTAACAGTTCTTGAGAATAGTATGGGGTGTGTTCTCGGTCAGCACGACGAGACAGGCAGAAAGGAGCATGCCATTTATTATTTGAGTAAAAAGTTCACAGATTATGAATCTCGCTACTCGATGCTGGAGAAAACATGTTGTGCACTAGCCTGGGCTGCCAAACGTTTACGACAGTACATGCTCAACCACACAACCATGCTAATTTCGAAGATGGATCCAATCAAGTACGTCTTCGAGAAGCAAGCGCTTTCGGGCAGGATTGCCAGATGGCAAATGGTGTTGACGGAATATGACATTCAGTACTTTTCCCAGAAGGCCATCAAGGGAAGCGTATTATCTGAATACCTGGCCGAACAGCCGATCGAGGATTATCAGCCGATGAAATTTGAATTCCCTGATGAGGATATCATGTTTCTTAAAGCGAAAGATTGTGATGAACCGTTGCCCGATGAGGGTCCAGATAGGAAATCCCAGTGGAAATTGATATTTGACGGGGCGGTTAATTCTTACGGAAGTGGTATCGGGGCGATCATCACGACTCCCCATGGATCCCACATCTCGTTTACTGCGAGACTGACGTTTCCAGTCACCAATAACAAAGCGGAGTACGAAGCATGCATCATGGGTCTAGAAGAAGCAATTGATTTGAGAATCAAGAACCTAGACGTATATGGTGACTCAACGCTTGTGATTAACCAGATTAAAGGGGAGTGGGATACTCGTCAATCGAATTTGGTGCCGTACATGAACTATGCCAGAAGGCTGCTTCCGTTCTTTGATCGAGTGGAACTCCATCATGTGCCCAGAGCAGAAAATCAGATGGCTGATGCCTTAGCCACGTTGGCTTCAATGTATAAAGTCAATTTTTGGAATGAAGCTCCAAGAATTGTCCTTTCTCGTCTTGATAGACCTGCATTCGTCTTTGCGATCGAGGAAGCCTCCGACGGCAAGCCATGGTTCCATGACATCCAGACCTTCCTTATGACTAAGGAGTATCCTGCGGGAGCGCCAACCCAGGATAAGAAGACTCTGAGGAGGCTGTCTGGAAATTTTTATCTCAATCCTGATGGAGTTTTGTATAAGAGAAACCACGATCTCGTGCTACTCAGATTTGTAGATGAGAAAGAGGCGAGTATGCTCATGGAAGAAGTCCATGAAGGCACATTTGGTACGCACGCCGGCGGGCATGCTATGGCGAGAAAGATCCTGAGAGCAGGATACTACTGGCTGACCATGGAATCAGATTGCTTTAAGTTCGCGAAGAGATGTCATAAATGCCAGATTTATGCTGATAAAGTTCATGTGCCCCCGTGCCCGTTAAATTTCATGTCCTCCCCGTGGCCGTTCTCCATGTGGGGCATCGACATGATAGGCAAGATCGAGCCCACTGCGTCTAACGGCCATCGCTTCATTCTGGTAGCTATCGACTACTTCACCAAGTGGGTGGAGGCAGCCTCGTATGCTAATGTGACCAAGCAGGTGGTGGCTAAATTCATAAAGAGGGACATCATCTGTCGTTATGGAATTCCCGAGCGGATCATTACTGATAATGGTTCGAATCTGAATAACAAGATGATGAAGGAGTTGTGCCAGAGTTTCAAGATTGAACGCCACAACTCATCTCCTTACCGGCCGAAGATGAATGGCATTGTTGAAGCGGCCAATAAGAACATTAAGAAGATTGTGCAGAAGATGGTTGTGACCTATAAGGATTGGCACGAGATGTTTCCATTTGCACTACATGGTTATCATACGGCGGTACGTACGTCGACTGGGGCAACTCCTTTCTTCTTAGTGTACGGTATGGAAGCTGTCCTACCGTTAGAAGTGGAGATCCCTTCTTTGCGAGTTTTGGTTGATGTGAAACTCGATGAGGCGGAATGGACTAAGAACCGACTAAACCAGCTCAGCCTGATGGACGAGAAGAGGTTAGCATCGATTGCATATGGTCGTTTGTACCAAAGCCAAATGAAGAAAGCTTATGATAAGAAGGTGCGTCCTAGAAGCTTTCAGACGGGTGATCTCGTCCTGAAGAAGATTCTTCCTCCACACTCCGATCACCGGGGCAAGTGGACTCCCAATTACGAAGGTCCGCACGTCGTCAGCAAAGTCTTCTCGGGAGGAGCCTTGTTGTTATCCACGATGGACGGTGAAGGTTTTGCATCCCCGGTGAACGCGGACGCAGTTAAAAAATACTTTGCTTAAAAATGACCCGCTGGAAAGAAAAAGAATATCCAGGAAAAAACGGGGCATCCCGGCGAACTATAAAAAAGGAAAAAGGTTCGGGCAAAAATTAGGGATATAAAAGAAAAGAATGTACACCCGCAAAGTCGAAAACCTGGAAGGGCGACTTTGGCAAAAAAGGGTATCCCGTTGAATCGAAAACCCGAGAGGGCGATTCAGGAAAAAGTTAGGGATTTGAAAAGCAAATGACTGCGTTCCGCGTGTGGACTTTCATTGTTTAGTGGTTTGGAAGACCCGAGGGCCGTTTATCTGAATCAATCTCTTCTGAAGCTGTAGCGTCGGAGAAGTATCGAAGTCGAGTGGGTCATAGAGGGATCAACTCATGGTGTTCATCTACGCCTCGTTGCCGACATGTGTATATACTGATGTATATTTATGTTTTTATATTTGCGCGGCTTCCTCATTCCAGGAGCTTGCCTCTGTTGTAAAACATTTTTACCCATTCAGGGGTCCGTTATCAATAAAATGTATGCTATTCAGCAATTATGTTTGTTTGTTTAGCATTTATCTGTTTTGTTTGCGAAAAAGAACGCCGATGTTTTTGATAAAATGCGCATACATAAACTTACTGGCCTAGGCCACTGATTGTTGAAACAATGAATTACTTGAACATTGTCACAAGATGATAACCTTGATAGGTCCCTTTGAGAGGGGTGTCTTTTCTGTTTGGTTGTGTTGTTGCAGGTGTAACGTATACCTGGTAGTACGCCGTATGCGTTCCCAAGCAGGATGATTCCTTCTTCTCCAGCAAAGTTCAGCAGCCTCTCCCCACAGAGTCTGAACAGGAGATCGTAAAGCATTGATATGTCTTCCCAGGCAGAGAAGATTCTCCCCCCAATCAGATGCATCCTGAAGGAACGTCATCTCCCCAGCTGAGTCACATACTAAAGGGTGCAGCAATTGGTAGTTCCGGACTGAAGTCTCCAGCGGAATTGAAACTCCCCACAGAGTTGTACTCTCCCCTGTAAGCAGGACGATTCCTTCTTCCCCAGCCGAATGTGCAGTTCCCCAAGAGAGTCGAGTCCTTGGAAGCCGTTTGGGCCATGATTGGTTTTCCCCAGTAGAGAGTTGAATAGCTGATGTCGTATTTCCCCACCGGAGTCGTTACCTCCGGGAAGGTCTGGCTGCGAATGTTGCGCAGTTTATTTCTGCGATTGACATCGGTTCCCTCAGCAGGTCCAGGTTCTCGTAGAGCTTTATTCCCCTGCAGCAGTTGACTGAAGATCATTTCCCCAGGCGGAGTCCAATTGAGATTGGCGTGACTTCTTCTCCTTGGCAGGATGAGTCCTTCCTCCACCAGAGTGGTCCTTTCCCCTTGACAGGAGAATTCTCCCTTCGGCATTTATTTTGCTGATGGGGTCGTAGCATTTTGCATGATTGCATAGCATTTACCCTAAAAACGCGTAGCATTTCCACCGTGTGGAGCATTGTGCCATTGTCAAAGCATACGCATATGAAACATGAGCTAGGTCGTTACCGTTCTTGTTTTGTAGGTGTTCCTCCGCAGTGTCGCTTGCTCAAGATGATTCTTGAATCCCCCAACAAAAGTCGTTTGCCCGAGATGATTCTTGAATTCTCCAGCGAAGGCGCTCGTTTAAGATGATTCTTAAAATCCCCAGTAAAGTCGCCAGAGGGAGCTACTCAGGATGATTCCTAAAATCCCCGGCAGAGTGTTTGCTCAGGATGATTCCTGAAATCTCCCACGGAGTTATTGGTTCAGGACGATTCTTGAAGTTCTCGGCGGAATTATTTGTCCAAGATGATTCTTGAAGTCCTCAACAGAGTTTATTCAGGATGATTCCTGAATCCCCGAAGCAGTGTTACTTGATAGTTCTCCAGAATCCCCAGCGGAGGTGCGTCATCTCCAACAGGTTTCCGAACAGCGAAGTTGAATCTTCCCTCGAAGACTTGATGATCGAAGTCCAGCCGTATTGACGAAGTAGTTCTGTCAGCCGATGCGAAGTGCTTGGTGGCAGCAGTTTGGATATCCCCAATTGGTTCATGATTGACTGAGAATTCTATTCCCGACTTAGTGATGAAGTTCGGCTGACGCCCAAAAAAACTTCTTTGAACGCCCAATGGCATGATTAACTTGATTGCTGACCTGATGAGTCCCGAGTAATCCTGATGCCTGACGGCATGATCGACCATATATCACCGGTTACCGTGTGACCAATCCCCCAGCTAGTTGTCGTGCAGCTAATATTTCAGCTTCCGAAGATTTGTTCCCATCAGAGTACCGTGTACTTGTGCAGTTGGCAAATTTCCGGGTTTGTTGGTATTCAACTGTCTTTCACCTTGATTGTTTGAGGGCCGTTCGCTCCTCACCCAGTCAGGTCCAAGCCGCTTGAATAGGGGCAGCTGTTGTACCCCAAAATTTGCCCAACATTTCTTTACCTAGCTTATGTTTCATTTCATTCACATTAGCATTACCATTTGCATTTCATTGACATGTATGCAGGAGATCAAGAGGTATGAGTACCAATAAAGGGCTATGCAAGACTTTGAAGCTATCTAAGAAGCTTATTCAAGTGTTCAAGGGTTGATATCCTTGTTAGAGAAGTTAAAAGATCCTCAGAGAGAGTGGTTGAAACCAAGTGGGTGTGTCTCCTAACTTGAGAGTTGTGGGAACATCAGATGATTCTAAGGACATGAAGATGGACTTGAGGTCTTGAGAGAGCTCATGAGAAGTGTTGAAGATCACTTTGAGGCCTAGACATGTCATTGTGCAAGATTAAGAAGACTCAGCCATGAGTGGTGCAATTAGGGTTTGACTGGGTCAACCCTAAGTCAACTGATGATTTGAACAAGGTTGAGACCTAATTCAAGAGCCATGTGATCATGGATTGATGAATTGAGATGTTATAAGGATGATTCCAAGGTCAACTCATCATGATTGAAGAGTTTGAGAAGTTTCAAGCTAGGGTTTCTAAGGCTTGATAGTGTAAAATCCCCTAGTTTGACCCCTATCTTCAAGGCAGTTTAGCTCAAGATGTGATTGTCATCTCATCTTACCCCCAACATGAATGTTGTAGAGCTTGATCTTAGCTTTAATTTGAGTGCTAGAAGTCCTTGATAGGATTTGTAGAACTCAAGTTATGACTTTGACAAATTACAGGTCATCTGAGGTATGTGAATTTGGGGGCTTGAAAGTTGCCCAACTTTCATGAAACTTTTGCCCAAGAAGGATGATTCCTATGAACTTTTGGTCAACATGAATGATGTTCCTTATCCTCTTAGATTTCTAGATAGTACTAGAAGTACTTGATAGGATTTGTAGAACTCAAGTTATGGCTTTGATAAGTCAAGGGCATTTTGGTCATTTGGAGATTATAGGTCATCTCAACCATAAGGCCATAACTCCTAGTTCCAAGCTTCAAATGGGAAAATGTTCAACATCAAACTTGTTCAAAATGATGTTTTAAGGCTGGTCAAAAGGTCATGAGATGGTGGAATAGCTTGTAGCTCAAAATCACAAAAATTGCTTAAAATAAGGGTATAAGTTAAATGAACCAAAGTTGGAAATTAATATTTTTGATCTACATGTCCAAACCAAGGCATGTAATATATCATTTTGACTCTAAAAAACATTTTAAGAACATTGTTTTAGCCACATTTTTGAATTGAAGTTTAATTTGTGGACTTGCTTTGAAAAGTAGTTACTTACATCATAAGTAACATTTGCAAAACCTAGAATCAAGGCATAACCAAGGTCCCTTGCAAGCCAAACACATCCAAAATGTCACTAGGGGAGAAATTGGAAGGAATTGAGAATGATTTCAAGCTGTTAGCAGAATAGAGCATACCATGGCATGTAAGTGAACTTCTCATGTCATGAGAGATTGAATTTCTCATTAGAAGGATCTAGAGGTTTCTAGATCATCCACACATGTTCTATATATGATAATGAGTTGATCCAAGGCCAAGGTTGGTGATTATTGAGAGAGAAAACTGAGATTGCACTTTGAGATTTCACATTGCAAATCAAAATCGGTTACAAGGTTAGAGGCCATTTCAGTCCAAGAAATTGATCTCAATAGCTTGCTCTGAGGTTGGTGATCAATTCCAGATCAAATTCAAGGCACTGTGGTGGAAGGATCATGAAGTAGCCATTGGAGAGTGAAGCTTGCAACTCAGAATCGGGTTTGATAATTCAAGAAGATTCAACTCTTTTCTTTGCATACAGAAGAATGATTGTGATTCAGTGAAGGATTCTGCAAGTTCTTGAAGGCTGAGTTGAAGATTCAACCCTTCTGTTTGCTCAATTTTACCAGGTATGCAACTCTTGTTCCATGGCTTAAATTAGGTAGAATTAAGATGAATTGTCATGGTAGAGGCATTGTAGAATGGTGTAGGAAGGATTTCAGACCATTAATTTGGAGATTAGTGACCAATTAGGGTTCATGGAATTTTCGGTTGAGATTGTTATTCTTGGATTCTTGAACTGTTAGCATGATTAAATGGCATAGGAAGATTCCTTGTGAAAATTGGAGTGAGTTTCATGTAGAGACCTCTTGGAATGGAGGCCTGTGGAGAGAGTTAGGGTTGGGGACGATGACCGGAGCACCACCGGCGGTGGTCGTGGCTGCGCGCGAGGTTCAGAGATTCAAACGAAGAAGATGACCTTAGAGCCCTTGGATGGGGCTGAGACCTTTGACCAGAGGAAGATCCAACGGCCACGCGTGTGTTTCATTTTGTGAAGGATCTGAACTTTAATGAAACGCATCGTTTCATTTAGTTGTGTTTTTGGGTTTTGTTAAATAACTGATAACCACACCCCCCTGATGGCCCAATCCATGGAATGAACTGATTTCTATTTCTATCTGCACCGTGCATTTATTATTTTCTTTGGATTTTCATATTATTTTTCACTTTATTCATGGTTCTTGATAAAATCATAAAAAATGGAAAAATAGCTCAATTGATCCCATTCTTTTTGCATTAGATTCATGATAGGGTCCAGTATTTTTTAGATAAAAGATATTTTTATTTCATGCATTTTCTGATTTTAGGGGAATTTTCACATTTTAATTGATATTAAAATGGTCATGCTTGATACTTGATGTTGTGGAATTTTGTGTGATCATGTGATGAGGATTTTGATCTTGATTTTTTGTGTGTGGCTAGCATAGATATGCATGATCCCCATAGAATTTTCTCACATTTTGTTGATGAACATAGGTGGTAGTTTAGGTTGAAACCCTTAGAAGCTCCATTTTTAGGGTTTATGGTTGATACCTTTGGATTTAGGACTTAATTTTGTAACTAGATAGATGATTTAGTCCCTGGTTTTTGTATGAGGCATTCTTAATTGAATTAGGATCCCTTAGGAATTTTTGTAGAAATTTTCAAGTTAGTTTTCTATTTTTGATTGATTTTAGTTTAGGTGCTAGTTTTAGATGATTCTAAGGCACTAACTCAACTAGATTAACTTCTTTAGTTCCCTTAGATTAGGGTTGTGCTTTGCTTGTTCTTGGATGATGTTGAAGGCAAGTTGAAGATGCATTAGATTGCTTGAAGAGACTTGGATTTGAAGATCTTCCCTTCTTGTGGTGTAGTTTTGATTAGGCTAAGATTAGGGTTTTGTAGGCAGAGCTTCTAGATAGTTCTCTTTCTTCATAAACATGGAAAATGTTGATCAATTCCATTCTTCCCTATGATGTAAGGTCCCTTGTAAAGGCCTCATCCCTCCTTTGGTAGGATGTGTGGCTCTTTGCAAATTGGTAGAACCTTTGAGGGTCACTTTCTCTGATGACAGGATGCTTAGTGGTGACCTTTGGTCTTGACTCTGCTACCAATCATCCCAACTTTGCTCTTGATGGATGCATTTTTCTCCCTTGTCAGAGGATGGAGTTCCTTGCTTGAAGAAGATTGAAGGATGAAGTTGATACTTCTTTGTGGTTGAAGATTACTCTGAGGAGCTGAAGCTTGAAGGAGAAGAAGACCAAGTTGATCCTGGTAAAGCAAAGAGAGCTGAAGCTTGAAGACCAAGTTGACACTTATGAAGAAGATCCAATTGAGATTGAGTGAAAAGCTAAGGCTTGAGGAATAAAGGATAAGTGGATACTTACATTGATACATTGAGAGCCTGAAGGAATCAAGTTGATACTTGTAGTTAGGAGTAAAGCCTGAAGGTGGAATTGACTGAAGAGCTGAGGCTTGGAGAAGAGGGAATAAGTTGATACTTATGTTTGATGTGTTTCAAAACTTGGAGAAGCAAGTTGATACTTGCTATTGAAGAGGATAGCCTGAAAGAGTGGTTGAGGACTGATGACTGGACTGCTGTCAGAGGGTTGATTTGCTGTAAAGTTGTAGGAGTGGTTGATCTGCTTTCCTTTCTTGTCTGTTTTCTTTTCTGTATTGATGTGGCTTGTTTGATTTGCTTGATGCATTAGAATACGTCCATATCTAGACTGATGTAAGCTAGGAGCATGACTGCACTAGAGGTTGAGTTGCTCCCTCTGCTTGTATTTTTACTGTATGGCTTTGCTTGTGGGTATTCGGTAGAGCCCATCTCCCTTGCCCATGTGGTTTGTGTTTGCTTGATAGCATTTCATTTCCTCTGTATGATTGTAGTCAGTGATATTTTACTTGATAGCTTGTTATCTCCTTCTGTATGATTGCAGTTATTATATCTTGCTTGATAGCATGTTATTTCTTCTGTATGATTGAAGTTATTCATATCTGGCTTGAGGTTGAGATGAGCTTGTGGAGGCTGATGCCCCACACACATTTCCTCCCTCACTTGCATTGCATGCATTTTACAATCGTTTACTGTTTACTGTTTAAGCTGATGCTTTATCTGTTTATGTTTATCATTGACATGATCCCCTAGGACTCTGACTTCCTTTGATAAGGAAGTGATGATTAGAACTTTAGGTTGAAACCTATGCATGATAACTTCTAGGAGTTCCCTGTTTCCAACTTCAAGCATAGGATGAATCCTTGGCATGACAACATTAGGACTTGATAGTCTCCCTTTAGTTGAGCCTGCTCTCTTCTCATCTCAAAACAAATTAAAATGCAGTAATAAAGGTTAACTGACGTCGTACGTTACGAGCCTTAAGCTATCTGAGAAAGGATTGTTGGAGAGCTTCTTTTCAACAGTTTGGATGTTTAGTATGGCACCCTTTGGGTGACATGCGATGCATTCACTCTCAGGTCATAGTCTCTAGTGCGATATTAGTTGCAAACAAACATAAAAAACAGTTCTTTCGTAAAAAACAGAAAACAAACTTCAAACCTTTTTGCCCCGTGGGCCCATAATCCAAAGGAAGCTTTTCTGAAGAAAAGAGTGTCGTTAAACTTAAGCGCCACCGCAAACAGGCTTTGTCCCTAACTGCTGGAACTGCTGTTTAACCCTACTCGATAAAACAGATGAATCTGAATTCCCGTAATCCGTATTATCCCGAACTACGTAAGCTCTGATCTCTCATACCTGTTGAGAGTACGTAGGCACAATACTGATGTATTAGCGAGCCACCTTCCCCCATCTGTTACCCGTAGTTAGGCGAACTATGTTGACTCTGATTTCTCATTCTCTGATGAGAATACGTAGGCATAAAGTGCGACGCTTTGCCGAGTCATTTTCTTTTCTTTTTAGACCAGCCTTGATAGGTAGATAGATAAACCAACCCGTCCAGTAAACACAACAAGCATGGATCCTGTCGAGTACGACGGACGTGAGGGGTGTTAATACCTTCCCCTTGCGTAACCGACTCCCGAACCCAGACAATGGTTGCGATGACCTTGTCTTATACCTTTTTCGTCAGGTTTTTCCGATCGTTTCCTTTCCCGTTCCGAGGGATATATAACGAAAGGTGGTGACTCTTTTGTTTTTCCGGCACCTTATTTTCGCGGAAGCGACATGATGGATGAAATCTGGAAAAATGCATGAGTGTTCTGGGAAATTCTTGAGTTTTCCGGTGGATATTCGTTTTCCGGCGACGATTTCAGTTACCGGTGATGGTTAGGGTGGCTCCGGCGACCTTCCGGCGGCGGTTGCATGGCCGGCCGATGAAGGGAGGAAGTGGAAGACGCGTGTCAACACGCATGGGAGAGAGGGAGAGGATGGAGGCCACGTGTGGGGTGAGGTGTCACTCTGTGTGTGCATGCAGAAGGGTGAAGTGGCGGTGAGAGGAAGTGCACGCGTGGCTGCTAGCTTTATAGAACATGTGGCGTGGACCTGTGAACTGGGCTTTATGAACTCTCTGGATAATGTGGCCCATTAAGACTTAAACTGATATAAAAACCCAATTAAATCTACCATTAATGGTGATTAAAACTAGAAAGAAAGTCTGATTAAAATAATATTGCAATTAATGGTTGTTTGACTCAATTAAAATGATTAAGGGCTCCATTAATTTGTTAAACGAAAATCATTAAGATCTGGCCCTAATTAAAACCAACTAATCTAATTAAAAGTGGTTAATAACCTAATTAACGTCTATTTAATCCTAAAAGAATCCAATAACTTCTAAAATCTATTAAATCTAAAAGAGATTAAACCTATTAAACTCTATTAATTTCTAAACAAATAAAAAATAGAAAAAAAATTTATTAAACCTATTTAAAAAATCCTAATAAAAGAATTACCATATTAAAAATCATTTAAAAAAATCTACTTAGTATCTAGAAACAATTATCTTATTAAAACCATTATATCTAAAAATGAATTATTCTAAAAAAGGAAAATTGCTATTAAAACTCTATTAAATCCTATAATCGGAAATAAACACCTAAAATTCTAGAAATTAAGAGAAAAATATAAAAAAAATACAAGGAAGCTGATTAAATTGATTAGAAAAAAAGATGCGCGAATACAGCGAAATAAACGGTAAAAACCGGAAACCGAGATGTCCTCAAAAACAACAGCGAGAGCTGAAAACACCGGGACGAGCACCAATTCTCAAAATAACTCCTCGTATTGGCCTAAAATGCCTGAAGCGTGATCAGAGGGCTGTAATCCCGACAAAGTCAATCTAACTGGGAAAAATGCAATGTACGTGGTATGCAAATGCAAAATGAAATGAGTCGAAACATGAGCCAAATTTCGATAAGTAGTTGGTCAAATTTTGGGGTGCAACACACTTGCCCCTCCATTTCCAGATTGGTTTTTTTGTGGTGAGGACCTAAAACTCCTTCAACAGCAGTCTCAGCCAAAAGCTCGTCGAGTGGTTCTGACTAAGCATACACTAGACAGTTTCAAAGGACACCTTCATATAGGGATTCAGGATAATCATGTCGAATGTGAAATATATGAAGGTTTGAATCCCTATATCTATGGTTTTATAGCCAACCATTCAATTATTAACTTGTAATCATCTCCTATCTTCCAGCTGTGCCTAGGAAAACCCCATCCACCAGGGATGCTACTTCACAGAGCGGCAAGGAACAAGAAGGCAAACAGGTATATCTCACATCCCTTTCCTATGTTCTTATTATGTGACTTTTTCCTCACATTTGTACTGCCTTTTTCTCTCTTTTTTTAGACTGGTCGAAAACCTCCAACGCCTTCCAAGAAAGGCAAGAAGGATGCTTCAATTGTCGTTGCCTCAAATGCTGATGAGTCTCCTAAGGAGATTCTCACAAAAAAGAGAAGAAAACCTCTGAAGGCATCTGGACCTGCTGGACCACCTCCCTCAAAGGTGGCCAAAATTCTTGAAAAGACACCCACTACAAGTGGTGTCGAAAGACAACCTTCCATGGTGGCCTTGAAAATAACTTCTGGTGACCATGGGAGTGGCAATTCAAGTCCTGCTGCTGCACTCGCTCAAGCATGCACACCACCTTTTCACTATGTTTACATCTTTCTCCCAACTTTATTAGCCTCATTTTCTTCACTTGTATTGTCAAGATGATACTATTATCCTCAACCCTCCACAAGCTTCAGGCAGTTTCGCCACCACACTCCTCAATAGCCAAGGTGAGCCAACTTATCATCCCTCTTCTGACATTGGCTCTGGTTTGAGTGAGGTTAATCAACCTATGCCTCCTGCTACAGAAAACATTTCTCCCCCTGTTCAAACCATTACCCAACATGCTCAAGCTGATGGTTCCAATTCTGGGGACGATGATGCTTCAAATGCACCACTTCTCAATCAAACTAAAGCCATAGATACTAAAGAATTGGTTGTTGAGAAGGAAAGTGGTCCTACAGATCAACCACCTAATGACAATCTTGGTCAAGCTTTTCATGAAGAAACAAATGAACTACACCCTGAGCCAGCTAATGACCAAGATAACAATCCATCGACCACTGACGAAGGTGATGCAGTTTTAAATGAGGAAAAAGAAGAAGAAGAGGAAGAACAAGAGGAAGAGGGGGAAGAAGAAGAAGAATAAGACCAAAAAGGGTCTTAACTTCACCAAACTTCTTCGCCTGTGGTGGAGAGAACTTCAACGCCTTCTCATTCCTGAAGATCCACTGGCGGCACTCAAGTGGTCGAACCCTCGGGAATATGCCAAACTGATTCTTGGGCAGAAGTATGGTTCTTCTTCTGATTTTTCGACTCCTTCTGGTCATCCAGTTTCAGATGACTTTGTTAGTTCAATTCTCCAGACCATCAAAAAGAAATTCTTCATGGGAGACATCCACAATATCCTGGCCTCATACCTAATTGCACGTCTCTTTCTAAAGGACAAACTTCAGAAACTTGATCTTAGAACTTTTAATCCATAAATTTATGGTTTTCTGATTGACTTGATTGCTGTGGTAGACAAACTGTCTGTAGAGATCAAAATGTTCCGATCCATCCAGAAGACCATCGTAGATACAACAACTCGTGAGAGCGCAGCTTGGACTGGTGCACAAGAATCAGAGGTCAAGGTTGAAATCTGGAGGATGCTCAAAAGCAAAGGCAAGAACAAATATCCTCTAACCAGAAGGACATTGAGACCTGGAAGCAACAACTCAAGGAGCTACAAACCAAAATTTCCAACGCTGAAAAACGCAACCTTGAAGTACAACATTTCGACGACCCTGAAATGGCCAAAGAGCTAAAGAGTTCCATAGACCTTATTGATGTAACTCAAAGATTTGAAAGAGAACTTGCAGTAGCTAGACTTGACAAATCTTTGTCTGAGGCTCGCCTCATGCATCATATGGAAACCTTTGCTCAATTGAAGTCGAAGCTTCCTTTCTAATGTCTTCAGGACCTCTGTCTGTAATGTTGTTTAGTTATCATTTTGTTTCTTGGACTTTTAAGTAATGAAAATCTTATGCTTTTAGCATTTTAATTAATCATTTTCATTTCTACCTTAAATCTTTCGACCCACAATTTTTTTATGGCGGATATTATGGTGTCTTTTATCTATGTCCTCAAACTTGAGTCAACTTTGCAATTAACGCATTCTGCATCTTTTTGGAAAACATAAAATTTTCAGCTTTACTTAATGCTCCAACTGCATGAGCTTCTTAATTTAAAAATAATACTTATAGCATAGCCCTCAGGCATACTCCCAAGACCAATCCATGTGTCTCCACTGTTTGACTGACCAATCTAAACCATGTTCCGTTTCTATAAAGTCCTTACCTAAGCACTATGTCTTGCATTCATAGAAGCAAGCATGAGTAACTCTTTAGGAAAATCAACCATCAAGGAACAAGCTGGAGATGCAAAGAAGCCTGAGGCAACAAAGAAGGCTAAGGAAACACATAAAGTTGAAGCCTCCATTGGAGTAACTTCTTGTGCCAAGAAGAACGAAACCCAGATAAAAATCTGCAAGAAAGGGCGTTCTAACACCAATGACTCTGATGATGAAGCTGATGTAGATTACATGGAGTTCCTTAAGTCCATTAATTAGAGAGATTATGAATAATCTTTGCTTGATCTATAGATTGTTGCGTTGACTCTTCTTTACTTTGTATGCCATGTTAGCCCTGTTTGGCCTATTTTGGCTTTCATGCCTTTAAATAAAATTTATGCTTTGATATGAACCTCTTGCAAGATAAGCCTATATTTTTTCAAATATTTTCCATTTACTTTCAATATTCTTTGATCTTTGTCTAATTCTTCAACCTCATAAGCCCCATTGGAGAACACTTGTATGACTTGAAATGGACCTTCCCATTTAGGAGACCATTTGCCTAATGTTCTGTCTTTTTGATCCATAGGCAAAATCACTTTCCACACTAAATCCCCACATGAAAAAGATTTAGACTTAACCCTTTTGTTGTAGGATTCTTCGACCCTTTTCTTTTGTCTTCTTAGTAACTCTATGGCTTTAAGTCTTTCTTCATCCAAATCCACTAATTCGTCCATCATCATTGCCAAAATAAGATTTAGAAGGGATCTCATGATGTCTTTGAATTCTTGCAGATTGCAAACATATCTCAACAGGCAGTACTGCATCATGACCAAAGGTAAGCCGAAATGGAGTAGTATTAGTAGCCTCCTTGGGGGAAGTTCTACATGCCCAAAGTACCTTGTCTAATGTATTATGCCAATTCCTAGGCTTCTTTCCCACGTGCCTTTTAATCAGTCCAATCAGCACCTTGTTGGAAGCTTCGACTTGCCCATTCGCTTGAGCATAATAAGGTGTAGAAGTCAAAAGTTTGACAAATATGTAAATAATGTGATTTTGGATGAATTCAATAACATCTTCTTGACCTACATTTGCCAATGGTGTTGTTTCAATCCATTTGGTAAAGTAGTAAATACCCACCAAAATATATCTTTGGTTCTTTGAAGATGCTGGTCG
Organism: Lathyrus sativus; assembly: GCA_963859935.3. Lineage (NCBI taxonomy): Eukaryota > Viridiplantae > Streptophyta > Magnoliopsida > Fabales > Fabaceae > Lathyrus > Lathyrus sativus. The sequence continues at coordinate 113,203,101 of OZ012736.1, read as the reverse complement.
AATCTCTCCCACTATATCCAAATCCCATCCTCTGAAAGGCCATGGTTTCACTATGGAGGGCAGTTCACTTGCAGGGATATGTTGTATGCCAGCATGAATCTGACACTCTTGGCAACCCTTGGCGAACTCTATGCAATCTCTCAACATAGTAGGCCAATACATGCCCTGTCGAAACAACAACCATTTCATTTTATGACCAACTTGGTGTGCTCCATAGGCCCTACTATGGACTGTTGAAAGAGCCAAATATGCCTCTGTTTCATTAAGGCACTTCAATAAGACTCCCCAGGGGTCTTCTTAAACAATTCATTACCCATAAGTATATAACTTAAGGCTTGATACCTGACTTTTCGCTCCGTCAAAACTGTTGAATTTTGCAGGTATTCAACCATAGACTTTCTCCAATCTTTCTCTGTTAGACCCTCAACAGCAAAAATTTCAAAATTTTCGCCATTCATGCACCAAAGCTTAGTTGTTTCTAAATCTGATGGGCACAAACCAACAGCCACCACTTTGCCTCTTGCTTCTATTACTTCCTGAAGGTTTTCCTTCGACACTTTGTATCCAGAAGCAATCTGAGCTATGTCATTAGAAACTTGACTTTCTATTTTGGGTATATGTTGGATGGCCATTACTTCAAATTTCTTTAATAGCCTATTTGCTGTCACAAAGTACATAATGAGATTTTCTTTAACGCATTTATATTCCTTTTTGATTTGTTTTGCAATCAACTATGAATCTCCCATTATTTCGACTCTAGTTGCCCCCAATTCTAACAAAATTTCAAGGCCAACAATCAATGCTTCATATTCAGCCTCATTGTTAGAGCAAGGCCCTTTGACCTTGTACTTAAATTTTTTTGGAATTTTTTCAGGAGAAATAATGAATATACCCACTCCTGTTCCATTTTTATGGCTTGATCCATCAAAGTATAACTTCCAGGATTTTAGATGGTCCACTATAAAGTCTGCCACTATTTTCCCTTTCACAACCTTTAAAGGTTAATATGTTAAAGAATATTCTGTTAGTGCTAATGCCCATTTGCCAATTCGACTATGAAAAATAGGTTTATATAACATATGTTTTTTCACATCAAAATGAGACGAAACATACACATCAACAAGCTTTATATATTGCTTTAATTTAGTACAAGAGAAATACAAGCATAAACATAACTTTTCAATCATGCTATACCTAGTTTCTGCATCATTTAAAACTCTACTGAGATAATAAATGGCTCTTTAGACTCCATTTTCATCCTCTTAAGCCAACATGCTCCCTAAAGTTTTATCTGATGCAGCTATATATAATCTCATACTTTTATTTCTACAAGCTGGTGTCAGAATTGGAGGTGACTTAGGTACTCCTTGAGCTTGTCAAAGGCTTCCTGTTGTAATTGCCCTCACTCAAAACCATCTTTGTTGAAACGAAGCAATGGTAAAAAAGCTTGTGTTTTGCCAGTCAAGTTGGATATAAACCTTCTTAGGAAGTTGATCTTGCCCAACAATGACAGCAACTCCTTTTTTGTTGATGGCACTCTCGCCTCCATTATGGCTTTGGTTTTATTTTGATCCCCTTTTTGTGGACCACAAAGCCTAGAAAATCCCCTGCCTGCACACAAAAAGCTCATTTAAGAGGATTCATTTTAAGACCATATTTCCTCATCCTTAAAAAGGACCGCCGAAGATGGTCAATATGACTCTTCCAAAAAATAGATTTTATAACAATATCATCAATGTAAATTTGCATGAAAGTATCTATAAAATCATGGAAGATTGAATTCATCGCCCTTTGATAAGTGGCACCAGCATTCTTAAGACCAAAAGGCATCACTATCCATTCATAGGTGCCTAAAACCCCAGGACATCTAAAAGCAGTTTTAGAAACATCTTCCTCAGCAATGAATATTTGGTTATAAGCAGAATATCCATCTAACATGCTAAGATATTCATGTTCTGCTGCAGAATCTATTAACATTTCTGCTACTAGCATTAAATACTCATCTTTTGGAGTTGCCGAATTTAAATCTCTAAAATATATGCAAACTCTTAAAGAACCATTATTTTTTATAACAGGCACTATATTAGCCAACCATTCGACATACCTGGAAGTGCGGATGAATTTGCAACGAAGCAGTCTTTCGACCTCCTCTTTAATCTTTGAAAGTATCTCTGGTGAAAATCGTCTTGGACTTTGCTTGACTGGTTTTTTCCCAGGCATCATAGGCAACCTATGTTCAACCAACTCCCTGCTCAAACCAGGCATTTCATCATAATCCCAGGCGAAGCAGTCCTTGAATTCTTTCAACAACTGAACCACTTAAAAATTCAATTGGGGGTTCAAATTGGCATTGATGTAAGTAGGCCTTTTGATTGCCCCCCACTGAGATCAACTTCTTCTAAAGGATCTTGTGCTAGCATTTTAACATTGTTTGCCAGCGGATCTTTCTCAAACCCCAAAGGCTCATCTTCATAAATGACGTCAAACCTCTGGTCTTGCTCTCTATTTTGGACCTTATCTAGAGGTTTTGGGTCAAAGTCCTTACCAGGGCCTTCTTGGTGAGATTTAGAAATGGCTTCGCCAGCCATGTGATCATTAGCAGCTTCTAAAGCCGCTTGTAATTTGTTTCAGCCATATAGGCCAAAATTCTCTTCAATGCTTCAAATTCAGTCATGATCACTGAATTCACTTCCCCACCCTGTGTGGTCTATTGGAGGCAAGCCTAAACATGAAAGCCTTCCTCCTGGTGTCTCCATGTCCCATCTAAAACCTTCGACAGGATGCAAATACAACAAATAGAATGTCTTTTCGTCCGTTGTAAACTCAAAATCTGCTGGAGGACATCGAGAAATGTTCGCCAGGTGTTTATCAAACTATCCCCCATTAACATGATTGATAGGGATTTAAAAGTATCCTTGATCAGCTTCAATGTTTTCCACTATACCATCTGGCCTCCAAATGGAAATTCTCTGATGCATTGAAGAAGGAACAACACCTATGCCATGAATCCACTCTCTTCCTAGGAGCAGATTATAATTTGCTCTAGTTTCGACAACCATAAAAACTGTAGGCCTAGTGATAGTTCCCACAATAAGATCAACTTTGGTTACCCCTAAAGTGGAGCCAACTTTTCCTTCATAGTTTAACATAACCATGTTTTGGGGCTTGGTATCAGTTTCCAACTTCCCAACCTTACTTAGTAGAAACCGTGGCATCAAATTCAAGGTTGCACCACAGTCCACCAATATGTTGTTAATAGGAACATTCTCCACTTTTCTAGTAATGTAAATAGGCTTTAAATGAAACTTCATAGCCTCTGTGGGGCATTCAAAGAAGGCATGTTGCTCCTCTACGCACCCATTATTCATTATATAATAACACATAGGTTTATGTGCAAGCATTTCCATCTCAGTATTCTGATCTAAATCTTCATCTTCTGTAACCTGGCCAAAATCTTTGGGCATGACGGATACAACATTCAGTATAATGTCAAGGGAAGCTGCTGACTCACTATCGAAGCTTGGAAAGGTTCGTGTGAAGCTTGGAAACACTGATCTACATAGTAATGACATGGTTACTAGAGGTCTCAAGGCCACTCAATTTGAAAGTTCACAAAACAAGTTGAGGACATGTCCTTATGAGAGTTTATAGCAATTAATGTTAGCTGGGAATTGTCTTTTGAAAATTAATCATATGGTGATTGGTCAAAATATTAAGTTCCCTCCTCTTGTGCAATATTACCCCTCTAGCATCCTCACACATTACTCTTACTTCATTTGGTGCCCATACAAGCTCTTCATCTTCCATACCTCTTCAAACAAGCACAGAAAACCCTCTCTCTCGCGATCAAAGTTTCCAAGAATGTCTCAACATCCAAAATTCTCCCCTTCCAAAAGGATGAACATCATCGCTGATACAGATGCTGATGCTAGGCCTAATTCTAGCAACCCTAACGAGGTTCTTGTGGTAGCTCCTCTATGCATGCTGACTCCAGAAGGACTATTGGTGAAGAAACCACAGTCTACACATGCAAGAAGACCTAAAAACCTAGTCACAGGTCATGCTTCTCACACTACAACCTCCAATCCTAAGGATGATATCAATGGGGAAGAAGCTAGGAAAATACATTACACCATTGCCAATTTAGTAACCAGGGTTCTGAGTGAGCCTCATGATGTGCCAAGAATACTTATTCCCTCTAAAACTGAGGGTTCTGCTCCTCATCTGGATGAACAAGCGGATGTCATTCATGATGTTGAAACATTGGAAACAACTACTCAAAAGGACATTGACAAGGGTCAAGCCTCTGAAAATAAGGATGATCACATGTAAAGTGATAAAGAAAATGCTGATGAGGTTCAGAAGGACAACGTTGATATTGTAAACCTTGATGAGTATACAGACAATGATCTGATTGCCACTATCAACCCTAGCATAGCCAAAAGGCTCATGACTAAGAAAGGGAAGAAGGCCGGTGCGCAGGACACTCCTACAAAGAAGGCTGGGACCAAGAGGACTCTGGTTGGCCCTACCAAAGCTTGGAGTAAGGTTGTTCCAAAGAAGAGGAAGGCCCAAACTAGTTCTGAATCAGACTCTGAGTCAGATGTCGCTGACATCCAACCAAATAAGAAACCCACAACTAGCAAGTTGGCTGCTAGTGCTCCAGATGTCCCCATTAATAATGACTTCTTCCATTATCCATCTAGTGTAAACATATGGAAATATATTTATCAAAAGAGGCTGGCTTTGGAGAGAGAGCTTGCTCAGAATGCTCTTGAAAACAAAGGGATCATGAATCTTATTCAAGATGCTGGCTTGCTGAAGACTGTCACTCAGTTCACTCAATGCTATGAACTACTTGTCAAAGAATTCATAGTTAACCTATCAGAAGAATGTGCTGATAGGAAATCTAATGAGTTTGGCAAGGTTTATGTAAGAGGGAAATGTGTCACTTTTTCTTCAACAACCATCGACAACTATCTGGGAAGATCAGATGCAGCACAACCTGATATAGCAACACCTGACGACAAAGTGTCTCAAGTGATTACAGGGAACCAGGTCAAAAGCTGGCCATCAAAAGGAAAGCTGGGTGCAAGCAAGTTGAGTGTGAAGTATGTTATGCTGCACAAGATTGGTGCTGCAAATTGGGTGCCCACCAATCATAAGTCAACTGTGGCAACTATCCTAGGGAATTTAATCTATGTTGTTGGAACCAAAGCCAAATTTGACTATGGGACCTATATTTTTTATCAGACTACGAAGCATGTAGGCAACTATAGCATCAAGGGCCTCATTGCATTCCCTTCCCTCATCTGTGGAATAATATTAAGTCAGTATCCCAACATCCTCAAAGAGAATGATTCTGCTAGAAAGAGAGAGAGCCCTTTGTCTTTCCATCATAAGCTATTTCAAGGAACTCATGTTCCTGACACTGTCATGACATCAACAGACATCCAAAGGGAGCTCTAAGACAAGAAAGGTTGAGGTTATTGCCATGCTGAAAGAAACTTGCAATGAGTTGGAAACAAGGAAGCAAAAACTTGAAAGGTTGACCAGGACTCTTGAGCAAGATGAAGATAATGAGTCTACTCAAAATGATAAGGACAAGGATGATGGGTCTAATAACCAGGATGCTGAATCAGAGGAAGTTGCTGCAAGTTCTGAGGAGGATAGTGATTACAGTAACTCCAGCTCTTCTGAGGAAGAAGATTAATATGGTGGTGTTGGTGGCTTGCTAGTTTGCTTGGGCTGATGAGGGTGTGTTGCTGGTGCTGGTGTGACTAGTGATTTTTTTGTTTTGTTTCCTTGCTTAGATTGTTGTTCTATTTGACAGCTGAAAATCGTGTGTTGCTCTTAATGAGCTTTATATTATAATGACCCCAACATCCGCACTTCCATATTCTTTGATCTATACTATTTAGTTAGTTTTGATCCTAATTTATGGCTAAAAAGGAGGAGAAGTGGTAGTAACAACAGGGCTAGATGTGTATGAGGTAGTAACAGCAGGGTTGGATATGTATGTGTGTATCTCACAGGTGGAAGACTTGCTTGTTGTTGCTGCTGTGCAGGTTTGCATGAGGTGATGATATATTGCTGCTGTGTGAGCTCCTAGTTGCTGATTAGGAGTGTGTGTGTCTGTAGTAGAATGTGTTATGCATATCTTCAGGGGGAGTAGCAAATGATAGTCCACAAAAAGGTGTGACAATTGTAGTCTAGGCTAACAGGTGAGAGTGTTATGTTGTGGAATTGATGTGATCCAGGATGTCATCCTGAATGTCTTGACATCCAGAAAAGCTTGGGTAATTTGTGTGTGACTGATGTGTGTGCACTGATGTGCTATGCATCAGTTGGGGGGGAGTATCACTAGATATTCCACAGATCAGTGTGATACCTAGCAGGTAGTCCTTAGGGTGGGAAGATGACTCTGATATGGTATTGTAGCTGTGTGTGTTTAGCTAGTAGCTTTCTTGTAAGTATGGTATAATTTCTGCTGCTAGTAATCTCTGATATGGTAACATAATGTTTTAGCCAAACATTTTCCAAAGGGGGAGTTTTTAGATGCTTTTGATTGGTTGCATTTTATGGCAAAACATTGATGGATGTATGAATGTCATGACTGATGTTATGACATACATAATGAGGATTCAGCAGGGTAATTTTAAATAGCTAAGAGTTACTTAAGTTGGATGTCATGACTGAATGTTATGACATCGAGCGTATGACATTAGGGCACGCAGGTTTTAGTTTTCTGTTATTAGCTCAGGCTATACTTCAAGAAACATTATAGGAAGCCTAGTTATCTCAGGTGACATGTTAGGCATGGCTGAGGATAACATAGAAGACCCCTGACTCAATTGGATGTGCGCAGCTTCATGAAGAAAGGTTTATCTTGGGTAAACCTAACTTATGTACGAAGGCTCAAGGACTGTGATCTGCCTATATATACAGAAGGAGCAATCCTAATTGAAGACAGTTCTTGATAGGGTTTCAGAGAACGTGTATTTGTGAGTGAAGAACTCTATTCTTCATGTGTGTTTAGGAGTCTTAGGATTCCTTGTAGGCCAAGCAATTGTCTGTTGTATGATTGCTTTAGTTTAGTGTTTGTGAACTGTTCGTTCAGTGTGTCACTCTAAGCTTTTAAGCAAGAGAGTTGTGTCACTTGATCAAATATGTGAAGCAAGATCAATGTGTGTTTGAAGTGTGACTTCTTTGCCTTTTTAACTTTGAATTGGTTAATATCACTGCTGTGGTTGAGGGGGAGTGAGCGGGAAACTCTGGTCTAGTATTAGGCTGAAGTGTCATTGGGTAGGTCTTAAGTGAAGAGTGCAAACTGGTTATTTGACTCTGAATTAATTCTACTAGTAGTGAATTTCCTCCCTGGCTTGGTAGCCCCCAGATATAGGTGTGGTTGGCACTGAACTGGGTAAATAATTACTTGTGTTATTTACTGCTTAAGTCCAGTAGTCTGTGTTACAGTGGATGTCATAACACCTGTGATAACATCCACTGTGTGGTTGCTAGAATTTCAATCAACCTTATCTTCTAGCATCATCTTGGAAAAGTGAGCTTCCAGGTTTTCAGTGGTCTTCTCCATACACTTCTCATCTGCTTCCTTTGTTACCTTTTGCCAGGTGGAATCTTCAGCTTCGACCACTGTCTCAACATTAAAATTTTTAATGTCAGAAGATGTTTTGAAGTATTGTTCTGCTGCCATGCATATCTAGTTATCTAACGAGCGGCCATCCATCTTCATCGTCCCCCTACCAACACCACGTTGTTCTCCAATTTTTTGACAACTTCGACTCTGGGAACATTTCTGCCAATAGCCTCATTAGTGCTGATACTATCTGAACTAGCATCATATTCGTCACCTAATTCAACCATGTTAATGCCCTCAGTAGCATTTACTCTCAGTCCTTTTACTGTCACATCTATTCCCTTAGCAGCACTACCATCTCAGCAAACTTATCTGCAATTTGTTTGGTTATCAACATCAGACTACTATCATCAGTGCTTCCTCCACTTAAACTATCTGCAGTCTTGTTAAAACCTTCAGAAGTTTTATCTCTCATCTTGTGCATGTCATTCTGGTCTAAGTGTTAAGTTACTTTGATCATCACAGGCTTTGTGGCGAAGTCTTCAGTAACTTCCACCATGTTGACTGAAAAGTTGAACCCTTCAGTGGCTTCGACCATCTGGCCTTCTTCAGGCTCTGCATATAGAGCCTCTGCGGTTTGCAATGGGTCAGAGTCAACTTTATTTGGGCCTTTCCTTTGTCCCCAAAATTCAGCCTTCCTTCTTTGATAGCACCTTGCACCAAATCTCTGAAAAGAAAACATTGAGATGTTTTATGACTCAAGAAATTGTGGTACTTACAAAAACCTCTTTTCTTTCTTTGTTATAAAGGTGGCATTTTAGCACCAACAGACACTATTATTTGCCCATCCTTAACTAACAAATCAAATATTTTGTCACATTTAGTAACGTCGAAAGTATATGTTTTCTTAGGAAATTTGTCATTTGATTCGACAGGATTTTTCCCATTTGAAGGAGCTAATAGTTTACAAGCATAAGGTGGACCTTGCTTTAACTCAGCAACATTAACCTCAATTTCATCAAAATGAGATGTTTCATCATATAGATTCTCCACATCTTCATTACATTCGACAAAGGATACTTTTTACCCTTACTGAATCCAGCTTTCTCCTCTTTTAGCCTTTCTAGGTGTCGAACTCTATCAGCTAACTGAGCCATATCTCTGAGATACTGGGGATCCAACTTCTTCCTAATGGAATAATCAAGACCCCCAGCAGCCATTTCAACCAACTCATGTTCTAGAACTTGTGTAAAGCACCTAGCTTTAAGAAGTCGAAACCTATTCAAGTAATCATCAATTGGCTCAGTGATTTTGCGTTTGATGCTAGCCAACTCTTTTAGGATGATCTTGGTTTGTCCCAAATAGAACTGTTTGTGAAATGAACGTTCTAATTGGGCCCAATTATGGACTGAATTAGGAGGAAAATTAGTAAACCATGTAAAAGCATTTTTGGTGAGGGAACTTGGAAAATACATGATCCTAAGGCTTTCGTCACCTTCAATCTCGCCAACTTCAATCATATACCTAGCCACGTGTTCAACAGTCGATTCAGTAGTATCTCCTGAGAACTTACTGAATTTTGGAACCTTCGTTCTAGGGGGTAATTCAGACCGATGAATATAATCCACTATGGGCGAAGTATAATTTGGCCTTGTGAAGCCAAAGTTTACACCATTTCTAGTCATTATTCTTTCGACCATGGCTGCAAGATTATTTTCTTCTGCTGCATTTTGGTGTCGAACCTGTCTAAGGAATTGGTCGGCATTTTGGTTCCTATTCACCATGACTACTCCTGAATCCTCCTCTCAATGGATTGGCACCTGGTTCCTTTGTGGTTCGACTCTGAAAGGTTCGCCCATCTCTTGATCCTCCTAGTTCACCTCAGGTACATTTTGTGGCTGATATCGTGGAATATTCTCACCAATAGTTGCTCTTCGATCCAGTGTTAGCACTCCCATAAAATCAGCCATACGTGCTAATTGTGTTGCCAATTATTGGTCTGTTTGTGTAGTATTTTGAATTAATGATTGAAAAACTTCTCCCATTGTCTGAGACAATGTATGTACCATTTGCATATTACTTTCATCCATTTGTTGTCTCAAACAGTTTATGGAGGTATTTGTAAGATTGGGTGCTTGAACAGAGTAACCAACACCTATGCTTTGGTTGTTTCGACCACCTGATCCAGATCCTTGCACTGGCAAAGACACTATATTTTCTGAAAATATGGGTAGAGCACTCTGCAGATTTTGCATTATTGACGTGGGCATACCATAAGGTAAATTCCTTGGCAATGGCTGTGAGAAACCTGAAGGAGGAAAATGCCTATGCAGTGAACTTCCTCCTGGGGGTGTTGGTGGGTTAGGAATTTGTGGTCCTATATTACAACACAGGTTGAGTATACGTTCTTACACACGTTGATCCTGGACTTGACATAGACGGCATATGTTCAGGCACAACTGCTGCAGTGACGTCTCTCCTCCCGTCGAAGACAATAGGGATGGTGTACTTTGAGACCCCATGCTGCTTGCCTGAGTGTTAGAAATACTTCCTTGAGGATCAACTTGTTGACTAGCAATTGTTGCCATTCTCTTAATATATCTTCCCTTTGGTATATCTTCATTTGCTGTAGCTAACTTCCCATTTCTCAATAACATACAACAAAGTTTTTCTCAAGAAGATGGATGTGATTAACATAAAATTTGGAGTATTTAGCACTGGGTCCCACCGGGTGTGCTAATTTTTTTACTGTGGAATTTCATAAACAACCTCTGGTCTATCAATTTTGGGTAAAATTGAGTAACTTGCAGGATCGACATTACAAATCCTAGGACATGTGCTATGTTTAAAAGAAAATCTAAATTGAACTCCATGTTCGACTATAAATTTTTGTAAAGCAAAAACAACTTGGAAATTAGCAAGGCTGTAAAATAAGAGTGCAGTTCTTAAAGCGTCGAAAGTAAAAGGAAAGATGTAAAAGACTTTGAAAATAAAGGAAAGAATGTTAAAGAATTTGAAAATAAAGGCAAGAATGTAAAAGACTTTGAAAATAAAGGTAAGAATGTTAAGGACTTTGAAAATAAAGGCAAGAATGTAAAAGAATTTGAAAATAACAATGCAAGAAAGTAAGCGTGTAAGACGTCGAAAGTAAAAGCAATAACATAAAAGTGCAGGAAAGTAACAGTCGAAAGCAATTAAACAGACTTTGAAAATAACAAGTTTAAGGGAAAGCGCAGAAGGTTAAATGGCAAGTTAAGATAAAGTGCAAAAAGTTAAATAGCATGAAGTATAGATAAAAAATAAAGTTTCAAGTAAGGACATGAAAGGTAAAGGTTAAAGTAGAACACGCAAGATAAAACGATACAGGTATACAAATTGCATTAATGAAAAGGAACGGTGTTGCATCATGTACATTTTCTCTATCTCTTTTCTCTACATGCGGGTACTTTGAGTGATTTGGAGTAACTTGTACACGCCTTATTCTATATAAATAAACCCTTTTTATAATGCTAGAGAATAACTACTAAGTGACGGTTGTTGCTTCAAACGTGTCTTTTGGCGCTTTTCTTGACTTCAACCGTTCCCACTTTGCCAACTACTCTTTTGAAATTCAAATATCAGGACTTTCCTTCCAGCCTTAGTGGTGATTGTAGCGCGCTTCTTTCACCAATTTATTGTCGAAGAACTATCCAACACTTAACAAATTTTCAAAAATTTTCACAACCTCTCTTCAACTCAGGCTTTACCAAAAACTGGGTCGAAGCCTTCTTATGCTTGAACATGCTTGGTTTTTACTTGAGATGACTCTTGATTTTGCTGGCGTTGAAAATAAGTGCTAACAAAACCATTATCTGTAATAATTCTCTCTGAAATTCCATAATGACAAATGATGTCCTTCTTTATGAATCGGGCGACCACCTGTTGCGTGACATTGGTAAAGGAAGCTGCTTCTACCCATTTCGTGAAGTAATCAATTGCAACCAGAATGAAGTGGTGACCATTGGAAGCAGTCAACTCAATTTTTCTGATCATATCAATGCCCCACATAGCAAAGGCCCAAGGAGATGTTAACACATTTAGAGGGGCCAGTGGCACATGCACCTTATTAGCATAAATCTGGAATTTATGGAATTTTCTGGCGTATTTGAAGTAATTGGATTCCATAGTCATACAATAATACCCAACTCTCAACAGTTTTCTGGCCATTGCATGTCCACTGGCATGAGTACCAAAAGAACCCTCGTGGACTTCCTCCATCAATAGGCCTGCTTCACATTCATCAACACAATGCAGCAAGGTCATGTCAAATTTTCTCCTATAGAGCACATCGTCCTTGTTCAAAAAGAAGTTATCGGCTAACCTCCTCAAAATCTTCTTATCTTTGATGGATGCCCCAGATGGGTACTCTTGAGTTTTTATAAAATGCTTGATATCAAAATACCAAGGCTTTCCATCTGATACCTTCTCAATTGCAAACACAAAAGTGGGTCTATCAAGACGCATGATGGTGATAGCTGGAGCTTCATTCTAGTAATTCACTTTGTACATTGATGATAATGTGGACAAGGCATCCTCCATCTGATTCTCATCTCTTGGCACATGATGGAACTCAACTCTATCAAAGAATGGCAATAGTCTTCTTGCATAATTCTTGTAAGGCACCAGGTTGGCCTGACGAGTTTCCCACTCTCCTCTGATTTGTTTGATGAATAGTACTGAATCACCATACACATCTAGATTCTTGATCCTTAGATTAATGGCCTCTTCTAAGCCCATGATGCATGCTTCATACTCGACTTCCTTATTGGTGCAGGCGAATGTCAATCAGGCAGTGAACAATATGTGAGAACAGTGAGGAGTTGTAATGATTTCACTGATTCCATTACCATATGAATTAATAGCTCCGTCAAAAACCAGTTTCCACTGAGATCCAGTGTCAAGACCCTCATCAGGTAAAGGCTCATCACAGTCTTTCATTTTCAAAAACATGACATCTTCATCTAGAAAATCAAACTTCATCGGCTGATAATCTTCAATCGACTGTTCAGCAAGATATTCTGACAGAATGCTTCCCTTAATGGCTTTCTGGGAAACATACTGCATATCATACTCTATTAAAACTATTTGCCATCGGGCAATCCTCCCGGAGAGTGATTGCTTTTCAAATACATACTTGATCGGATCCATCTTTGAAATCCATAGGGTTGTGCGGTTTAACATGTATTGTCTCAAACACATAGCAGCCCAAACGAGTGCACAACATGTTTTCTCCAACATTGAGTATCTCGACTCACAATCAATGAACCTCTTACTCAGGTAATAGATGGCATGTTCTTTTCTACCTGACTCATCTCGTTGACTGAGCACATCCCATTGAATTCTCTAGAGCCGTGAGATACATGATTAGAGGTCTCCCTGCAACTAGACGCATGAGTATTAGAGGTTCCTCTAGGTAATCCTTTATTCTTTCAAATGCCTTCTGGAAATTTTCATTCCATCTGACCGTTTGATCTTTTCTTAACAATTTGAATATTAGGTCATAAGTGGCTATAAGATGAGATATGAACCTTGCAATGTAGTTCAATCTCCCCATGAAGCCACTGTAGCACCCTAATTTTTGACCTCAAGATCCCACCTCCTTGTGCATTTTTTTATATCCTTTAAGTCATCTTTCGTTTTAGCTGACTGTTTAACCAGTTTGCCTAGTTTGTTCATTTTGAAGGCGTGTCGAAGAAATTGGAAAATAATCTTGTGTTCCGTTATGTCATGTTTAATTCACTCTCTTTACGGTTTTTAATTATTACAAGGAGAATTTGAATTTGTGGTTATATATTCAAGGACTAGGATTAAGGTTTCAATTCATGGTAATATTGAATAATTTTGGAAATCAAGTCCACAATATCCGAGTGCAAGACCAAGGTCCTTACATTTATTCAAGATTTGCATCGGAGTTTCAAAAGTTGTTAGGTGTTCAAAAACCAATCAAAATTCTCTCATTTTTGGATTTAGGTGATGTGCCTGTGGATCCGCTCCTTAGTCCTAATTTCAAATTATAACTTCTAAATTCATGATTGTCATACAAATTTCAAGAAATAATTTGGAATTCCGATTTAATAGAAAAAAGGGCGAAATCATGATTAATGAAATTCATATTTCTATTCAAGATTTTGAGTTCATATACATTTTCAAGTCCTTACAAGCATGTTCAAAAGTACAACTTGTTTTACAGAGTCTAAAACCTAAGACTATTCTAAGAAATTCCAAGACTATTCAAGTCCTTCTTCATCTTTGTCATCTTCAAAAATACACGCACACAATGGAAAAACAGCATTAAAATAGAACAAGGAAGTTCAAAATTTTCAAGGACTTTGAATTTATTTTTCAGCCCTCAGAACTAAGAATTATCATTGGGCTTTGGTTCACTCCAGAAGGGCAACAAATGTTTTGCTACCAGCTTCTATTTCACAGCAGACCAGGCAACATCTGTTCATATCCATGAAAGAAGAAAGTTGAACAAAATTAGAAAATGAAGTTCTTCCCAAAACACAGTTCGGACGATAGCCAAACACGGTTCAAGAAAAAAAACTTTCCAAAACACAATCATCAACTTTCCAAGATAATCCAAAAAAATGGAAAATATCACCATCAATACCCACAAACTGAAAAACGGATTCACTTCCCAAACAAAAAATCATCTTCATCAATATCAAAACGAAAATGGAAATAAGTTTAAGTTGTATCAAAAATTTTCAAAACAATTCTTCCAACAAGATCAAACTAAAAAGGAAGGTTTTAATGGTCTTTCAAATCGTTTAAGAAATCTGGCTATAAAAGTGAAGAAAGAAGTTCAAAGAAAACAAATATCCGAAGTCCATCACAAAGAATCTCATCACAACCCAGAAAAACCCGCATCACAAATCGCAAATCACGATAACCAAATCATCCCCAAAATCGCCAGAATAACATCCACGAAACCATCACACAAAAAACCCGTTTGAAAACCATCAACTCCTCAAAGGCCGCAGATTCAAAGAATCATCACAGGCCAAGATAAATATAATATTCAGGAAAAACTACAAACCCAGATCAATCTGTGAAAACTTTCGTGAAACAAATCGCAAGCCACACGAAACAACAATCAAACTATTGAAATCGTTCAAAACCAACGAGATTCAGAAACGAGAAAACATCCTCGCCTTCATCATTGTCTCCATCAACGAAAAACAGCGAGCAACATCAAAGTTCAAACCAAATCCGTGAAACCAACGTCAATAAAACCATAACCCACCATTTTAACATTTTTTAGTTTTGTTGTTTTTCAGATAGAAGAGAAGTAGAAGAAACATCAGAGAAGAAGAAGAAAAATTTGCATGCGTGAGAAGAAGAGGAACGACCACGTTTGAGGGAGAGGAAGAAAAAAAATCAAAGAGAAAGAAGAGGGACAAAGGCGCCGATTGGAGGAATTTTGTGGGCTAGGGTTTCAGTCCCTTCCCCATTAATTTGTTACAAATAGGTTGTGGGTCTGGGACTTTACAAATCGGTTTCAGTACCATTTTTGCATCTTAATACCACATTCTTATCAATTGTTTATCCATGCTTTAATCTTCCATTTTCCACTGCTTTACTGTTTATCCCCTTCGAAGGAAAGGTTCTCCGTTTAACCGTCGTGTCAATGCCTTTACCCTCACCCCATCCTAGCTTTAGGATTCGAGTCTCTGTATTCACCTTTTAGGCGTCCCGCCATGGACATTCCCCCTTTATCCTAGCCTTAGGATTAGGAGTCGCCGCAACCCATGTAAGTTCTCGTCGTGGAATACTTACTCACCCCTTTTCAACTCAACTTTCAACGTAGATCAGGAGTCTCCGCACTCCGCGTAAGCGCTTCCATATGAACGTTTACTTCCCCTTTAAACCTTGACCACGGTCAAGAAGTTCCTCTTTCTCCCTCTGTGAGGGGAACTACAAATACTCTAATTTCGTTCCCGTCATGATATGTAGGCACAAGATGCAATTTCTTGGCGAGTATACTTAGGACTAACCCCATAGGCCCTTTTCTTTACCCTTTAACTTTTAGCATTACCCGTTTAGCAGATAACCATTAGCAATAACATATTTTAAACAAAAGGTTATTATAGAGTACTACAGAAGTTTAGGATGCTAATACTTTCCCTAAGCTTAACCAACCCCCGAACCCTAGATCTTTCCCTGCATTGTGTTTATGATGCAATATAGGTTTTCCTTTCTTTAACCTTTCCTTCAGATAAATTAAAGACCGGTGGTGAACCAATGAATTAAGATTCAAGTTAATCAATAGCTTGACATCCAATTCTCACTGTGGCAGAAATGGCTACTTCACTGGGGAAGATCTTATATTTTATTATTTGTGGGTTTCCCTAACTTGTTTTATTCTTGTGTTTATTGCTATATATTTGCTTATTTGTATATTTGCTATTTGTATATATGCTTATTTCTTTTGGGTTGATATCCTTGTGTGGTGAGATAAGTCCTACACCCGGACTTGAGTGAACTTATTATAGGAAGGTGATATATTCGACGAGGCTTATAGGGAGTGGAATCCCGACCAAGCTGACTTGAGAATCACCGCTCAGTTGAGGCCCTCTCGAAAACAGTACTGTTAAACGAGTAATCATGAAAACATTCACTATTTTCGACCTTGGAGCTTGTGATACTGGGGACCGTAGTTACGTTTAACCCCATTTTGGACTTTATTAGGACGTAGTGCGATGACTATGAGGGAGTAGTCTCGAAATAGTTGATATGCGATGCTACACTCAAAAGAGGTACTCTTGAGAATATTATTAACCATCGAGTAGTCGGGAAATTAATAATATCCAAAAGATGGACAAATGATTTTGGGCACCCTCTTAGAAACTTGTTCTGCAGGTACAATCAACCTTTAGTACACACCCTTTGGGAATGGGTATACCCTTTGTTCTATGCTCATTGCAAACCTAGGTTTCCTGTTTGTTTGTCTTTGTGCATCTCTGTGTTTGCCTGGGTTTGTGCATATTTGCATCCATAAAGCATCATATTGCATGGGTCTCATGGAATTCGACTTTATTTATAAACATTACAGAACCAATGTGGATTATAAAAGAAAATATTTTGAAATATTCTTTTAAGAGTCTTACTTGGATGACCTAAGGAAGTTGGGAGCTCACATTAAAGATTAAAAAAAGATCAAAGACAAAGAAGCTTTTGGTATTATCAAAGATCCAAGTGAACAGTGGATTTCTTCCTCACTTTCCAGCAAGAAAAGAGATGGAGGATTTATTTTCCTCTATCAGACTACTCTTTGGAGGTCGGTTGTAGAAAAGCTTATATTTGAGAAGGTCCAACTAAGAAAAGCAGATCAAGAAGCATGATCGAAGACTTCCTTAGGACTTTATTAGCTTTTATTTAGTTGTTATGCCAGGACTCTTTTAAGAATATTTACTTGTAATCCATTATAAAAAAAATAAGTTTTCTTTGGTATTCTATGACGTTTATAAATACTTGAGTTCCATGAAACCTTTCTTGCATTTGCATTCTGCATTCTGCATTTTGCATCCCTCATTTAGCATTGGCATATGCATGTCTCTCTGTTGTGGTTCATCTGGCTTTTTGTCTTTGTCTGTCATCTTGACCATCTGACCAAGCTCGAAGCAATCACTGAAGGATAGTAAAGAGAATGAAGGATATGGATCCCATGACCAGTTTCAGGGTGATAACTAATCTGATATTTGATCTTCCCTCTGATGACAATGTTCAACAAGTGGATGTTCCGATACAATCTCGACTTGTGCAAGATAACCTGGTTGATGAAGGAGATTCCCAATTTCCACGGTGTATACCAAAATCCTAAGAATGTTCATACTGAGATGATCGACTCGAACACTAGCTGTGAATTTCATGATGGAATGATGGGCATTTGATTGAAGAATGCAAGGTATTCCAAGAAAAAGTTTAAGAGATGATTGACAGCAAATTGTTGACCTTCAAAAGAGAAGCCCGATCTTGAATGGAACACCATTGTGTTGATAGATGCAAAGACTTAATAAAATCCTTTAGCAGGACTTGTCAGACAGTTCACTTTGTTTGCTTATATGAACTTTATTTCTTTGATAATAAAAAGCATAATTAGGATGTAAGAATTTGTTTATTTGAACGATAATACAAGTAAAGTGTTTGTCTTGAAGAAATCCATTCGTATTCGCTCGTAAAATTATTTTTTCATAATTTATAATGCCAATTTTACCCAATCTCTTGCTTTGATAAAGAACTGGGAGGAAGATGAAGAAATCAAAAAACGCATGATCTCTTGTCGTATGCTTTTGAATAAAACCCTACTGATGATGTAAGACCTTGTTTCAAATCCTCAAACACTGGAGAAATAAGGAAGATAATCCCTTTTTAACCCCTTTGATCCTTGAGGTAGGAGTTTTCTTTTCAAAATAAAAAAACATCAATTTTAAGCTGGGGCAGGGTAGTTTTCAGTTAAACTGATTGAGTGCCCAGATTCAAAAAGGAGGAATGAACATTTGAGAATCCACCGTATCTATACCATGAACATTAGGAGGCTGAAAGTCAAAAAAAAATCACACTGATTACCCCTCGAATATCTAAAGAGTGAGGCAATCACAATCCTTTCTAAAGGGTCAAAATGACTTAGGGTCACACGACTTGTTCATAAATAATAATAAAAATGAATGAAAAAGAAAAGTGCGCTAAGTCAAAACCTATGAAGGAGCTTAGGCAAAATTGAGGCATCCCGCTGGACTTCAAAGTTAAATTCAAAAGACTCTGTCCAGGCAAAAGTTAGGGAATGGAAAATGCGAAAAGCAAAAGCAAACGATTACAAAGAAGTATCCTCGATAAAGAATAACGCCGTGTGATCAAACACCAAAAGAAAATAGATGAGTGACTGCCAGGACCAAAGCCTTAATGAGTTCTCGACCATATCAAAATCCTCTTGAGAGATGAGTGCTCGTATCAAGTTAACTGAATATAAGATTGGAGAATATCACGAAGAATGGGTGGGTACTAATAATCTTTGAGCCTTTATCCTTTATTTCTTAAGCCGTGAACCAAGCCACGATACATCCTTTAAAAGACCTAACTAAAGCAAGGTTTAATTTGAAAGCATACTCGATGAGATAACGTTTCCTGACTCCTATGAGCTATGCTTAATTTGATGTTGGCTTTATAAATTAATTCATATCCTAACTAGTGATTTCGGTCACAAGTTATTGCGATATCTTTTTCAAAAAAAAAACTTCAAGACAAACATATATGTTGCATTAACAGTTTCAGAATTAACATTTCATGCATGTTGATTTTTGCCTGATATCTTAGAAAATTTACATATAGACATCGAAGATGAAACTTGAAGATTCTGCTGAACAAGGCTAAGTCGTTTCCAGGTTGCTCGCTAATGCAAGTCTGACTTTCTTAAGAGCTATTTTCAAAGACTCAGTCATAATACCATCGATTAGGGGCAGTTACATCGAGATTCGACAAATCTCTACAAGAGTTTGAAAACAGTGGAACATTTCAGACGCCATGTTTTTTGTAAACTCCTCTTGAGATGACTTCTTCTAATAAAGCATCTACTCTGGGGAATTATTTTGTTCAAAATGGCGACTATTATGCAGTTCATCAAGATCAAAACTACTTTTTTTTTCACAACATTCTTCATGTCCCCGATGAATTTTACTTCAGGTGGTCATGACAATTCTACGATGAATCTTTTCAATGCAAGAAATCTCCAGTTGGTGACCTGTGAATTCCCAGTGGTTTGCTTAGCTTCACATCCCCAACGAAGCGGATGATATTTCTAATCCTCAGTGAATCTTCTTAAAATTCACCTTCCCGATGAAGTGGACGTTATTTTACCCCTCAGTGGATCACTTTCACAACGCCGATTTTCCTTAGCAAAGCGGATGTTTATTTCATCCCATTGAAGTTTCGACTCTGACAAGGTTCAACCTCTATGTTACCTAGGTCTCCCCATTGAAGTGGATATTTATTTTATGCCCTGTGAGACCTTAGCTCAGGTATCTTCATCTACAACTCCAGTAGGAATCTCTCCAGCAAAGCATATGTTTATTTTATCCGAGAAGGTTCTCTAATTATGAGTTTGATCCAATCCTAGTCGATCTTTATTGTCATCTTCAACAGGATAACCAAGATTTATCAAGATATTATATCCCTAAGAGGAATGTTTTCTATCCCTCAGAGGAGCTTCCAAGTCCTGGAGCAGAACTATGATCCCGTATCTAGTTCTCCTTCTATCCCCAGTAGTGCTTCTATCTTTGAAGATTGGTCGGATGTTTGCTTCGAGATGTTTATTTCATCTCTGGTTGCTCTCGTGTTCATTTTTTTTTGTCAGCATAAACATACGCATAACATATAGATAGATAGCATGACATGTGCATCCTGCATCTTTGTGTTTTGTTGTTCTATCACTCTGGTCGTGTTTATCCCCAAGTGACTGAGTTTATCTTCTCCCTCCAATTAGAGTTGTCAACCCTAGGCAGAAAAAGCACAATATTTCTATTTCCCCACAGAGTTTGATCCTCGTGGAAGACGGTTGTTTTAGTTAAAACCCATTTGAGTTCATACCTCAATGGTTGAGTCTTGCTTGATAGTTTCTCTTCAGTTATTTCCTGAAAATCAAATTTTCGAATATCTTCGACTTTTGAAGATGGATTAAGCGTGCATTTATTTTGCACTTTTACTCCCCAAAAAGGGTCTTTATGAGGATTATCATTGAAGAATAAAGTACTTCTCTAGCAATGTTACAGGTCTTCCCAGCAATTTATGCCCAAACAGCAAGTGGTAGCCTCTTTATTTGAGCAACTTATTTTTGATCAGGTTTTCTATCAAAGATGACAAATAGCAGTCTCCTCAAGAACGTTCATCCATCCTAGTGGGCTTATCAAGATTATCAACTCGTCAAATGGCATCTCTTCGGAAATCCGTCAGAGAAGTTTGTCGAAGACTTTACAAATATTTCTCTTTATTTGAGAATTTACACTTCAAGAGTTTCATATGTTTTACAGCTACTACAAAAAAAACTCCTCAGGAGCGTATTCCCCAGTAAGTCCATCGCACAATTTTAATTCCATTAAATGGCATCTCTCCCGAGAAGTTTGGTGAAGTTTATTACAATGGATCTCTCCTTTTTGAGAAGACATACTTACAAACTAACCGGTCTACATCTCTTTTGAAGATCCCCAGTGAAGTTTTACAATCTCGAGTAAGTTATGGATTATCGCTGAAGTCCTTAATCTCCAGTGAAATTTCAATCCCCTGTGAAGATACTCTCCCATAAGTATTCATCATTCCGGGAAGAAACTGAGACCCATCCAGGGCATACAACCTTGAAGTGCGTGGAGGTTTGTTTTACCCTTTTCAAGTAAAAGAAGAAACTGAGACCCGTTCACGTCATACAACCTTGAAGCGTGGGGAGGTTTATTTTACCCTTTTCAAGTAAAAGAAGAAACTGAGACCCGTTCACGGCATACAACCTTGAAGCGTGGGGAGGTTTATTTCAAGAAATTGAGACCCGTTCATGGCATACAAACCTCGAAGCGTGGGGAGGTTTGTTTCAAGAAACTGAGATCCGTTCATGTCATACAAACCTTGAAGTGTGGGGAGGTTTATTTCAAGAAACTAAGAGTCGTTCATGGCATACAAACCTTGAAGTGTGGCGAGGTTTATTTCAAGAAACTGAGACCCGTTCACGGCATACTACCTTGAAGTGTGGGAAGGTTTATTTCAAGAAACTGAGACTCGTTCATGGCATACAAACCTTGAAGCGCGGGGAGGTTTATTTCAAGAAACTGAGACCCGTTCACGGCATACAACCTTGAAGCTTTGAGGAGGTTTATTTACCCTTTCTAAATGAATCATTTAGTTAAAGAAGAAGCTGAATCATATTTTGATCATGGAAGCTTATTTTGGTCAGATTACCTTTGCTTAGGCTACCATGTTTGGTAGTAGGTCATCTTTCCTTTTGTGCTTACATTTTCTTAGGCTATCATATGTTTGATAGTAGGTAACACACCTTTCTTTTGGTTAGACACCTTTGCTTAGGCTACCGTGTTCGGTAGTATGTGATCTCTCCTTTCAAGTTTATTACCTTTTCTTAGGCTATCATATGTTTGATAGTATGTAATACACCTTTCTTTTAGTCAGATACCTTTGCTTAGGCTACCATGTTCAGTAGTAGGTCATCTTCCCTTTTGTGTTTACATTTTCTTATGATATCATATGTTTGATAGTAGGTAATACACCTTTCTTTTGGTCAGATACCTTTGCTTAGGCTACCATGTTCGGTAGTAGGTCATCTTTCCTTTTGTGTTTACCTTTTCTTAGGCTATCATATGTTTGATAGTGGGTAATACACCTTTCTTTTGGTCAGATACCTTTTCTTAGGCTACCAATATTGATAGTAGGTCATATTTCCTCTTCATGTTGCCTTTGCTTAGGCTATCATTTGATTGATAGTAGGTAACATGCGTTTCTTTGTTTCAACTGAATACCTTTGTTTAGGCTACCATGCATTGGTAGTAGGTTATCCTTCAATTTCATGTTTCTCGCCCGTTGTCTAGGCTGTCATAATCTTGGTGATATGTATTACATGTCCTTGTTTTATTGGAGATTCACCATTGATGTTTGTTGTCTCTTTCCCCGTGGAGTCTCGCTTTGTTGGACCGGTTCTTTGTTGACCTTTGTTTCTCGTGTGTCGCGTCCAGTTATTCCCCTGTGACATCATTTTCCTCACGGGACCCTTGTCTTGCATTTCATACCATTGCATATCATAAGCATTTGGTGGCATCTTAAGGCCAAAATTATGTGCCATGTTTGTATTTAAGTCCCTCCTATCACGTCAGGACGAAGATTTCAATCTGTATATCTCCGGATAGAAGAAACTTAAATAGGGGCATCTGTAGCACCCTAATTTTTGACCTCAAGATCCCACCTCCTTGTGCATTTTTTTGTATCCTTTAAGTCATATTTCGTTTTAGCTAACCATTTAACCAGTTTGCCTAGTTTTTTCATTTTGCAGGCGTGTCGAAGAAATTGGAAAATAATCTTGTGTGCCATTATGCCATGTTGGATTCACTCTCTTTATGGTTTTTAATTATTACAAGGCCAAATTACTCCTCAAGACGTCTCAATGCATAATTTGGTTTTGTTTGAGAATTTGGATTATTAATTGACAGATGGAAGAATTTGAATTTGTGGTGATATCATTCAAGGACTAGGATTAAGGTTTCAATTCATGGTAATATTGAAGAATTTTTGAAATCAAGTCCACAATATCCGAGTGCAAGACCAAGGCCCTTACAATTATTCAAGATTTGCATCGGAGTTTCAAAAGATGTTAGGTGTTCAAAAACCAATCAAAATTCTCTCGTTTCGGGATTTAGGTGATATGCCTGTGGATCCGTTGCTTAGTCCAAATTACAAATTATAACTTCTGGATTCATGATTGTCATACAAACTGCAAGAAATAATTTGGAATTCCGATTTAATAGAACAAAGGGCGAAATCAAGATTAATGAAATTCATATTTCTATTCAATATTTTGAGTTCACATACATTTTCAAGTCCGAATTCTATTACGAAATTCAAGTCCTTACAAGCATGTTCAAAATTACAACTTATTTTATAGAGTCTAAAACCTAAGACTATTCTAACAAATTCCAAAACTCTTCAAGTCCTTCTTCATCTTTGTCATCTTCAAAAATACTTGCACACAATGGAAAAACAACATTAAAACAGAACAAGGAAGTTCAAAAATTTCAAGAACTTTGAATTTATTTTTCAGCCATCCTAACTAAGAATCAACACTGAGCTTTGGTTCAATCCAAAAGGGCAACAAATGTTTTGCTACCAACTTCTATTTCACAGCAGACCAGGCAACATCTGTTCATATCCATGAAAGAAGAAAGTTGAACAAAATTAGAAAATGAAGTTCTTCCCAAAACACAGTTCGGACGATAGCCAAACACGGTTCAAGAAAAAAAACTTTCCAAAACACAATCATCAATTTTCCAAGATAATCCGAAAAATGGAAAATATCACCGTCAATACCCACAAACCGAAAACGGGTTCACTTCCTAAGCATGAAACCATCTTCATCAATATCAAAACAAAAATGGAAAAAAAGTTAAGCTGTATCAAAAACTTTCCAAAATAATTCTTCCAATAAGATCAAACGAAAAAGGAAGGTTTTAATGGTCTTTCAAATTGTTTAAGAAATCCGGCTATAAAAGAGAAGAAAGAAGTTCAAAGAAAACACAGATCCGAAGACCATCACAAATTACCTAAAGGCTCAGAGAAAGAGTCTCATCACAGCCCAGAAAAACCCGCATCACAAATCGCTAACCGCGATAACCAAAGCATCACCAAAATCTCCAGAATAACATTCACGAAACCATACACACAAAAACCAGTTCAAAAACCATCAAGTCCTCAAAGTCCTCAGATTCGAAGAATCATCACAGGCCAAGATAAACTTAATATTCACAAAAAACCGTAAACCCAGATTAGTCCGCAAAAACCTATGTGAAACAAATCGCAAGCCACACGAAACAACAATTAAACCGTTGAAATCGTTCAAAACCAACGAGACTCAGAAACGAGAAAATATCCTCCCCTTCATCATTATCTCCATCAACGAAAAACAGCGAGCAACATCAACGTTCAAACCAAATCTGTGAAACCAACATCAACAAAATTGTAAGCCACCATTTTAACATTTTTTAGTTTTGTTGTTTTTCAGATAGAAGAGAAGAAGAAGAAACATCAGAGAAGAAGAAGAAATATTTGCATGCGTGAGAAGAAGAGGAACGACCGCGTTTGAGGGATAGGAAGAAAAAAATCATAGAGAAAGAAGAGGGACAAAGGCGCCGCATGGAGGAATTTTGTGGGCTAGGGTTTTAGTCCTTTCCCCTTCATTCGTTACAAATCGGTTCTGGGTTTGGGACTTTATCACCCACCCCGACCCATTTCTTTTTTTATATATATATATTTTTTTTTATTTTTAAATTTCTTGTATTCTGTAATTAATTAATAATAATAATAATACAATAACCTACTAACTACTAACAATAATTAAACAAATCTGAAGAAAAAATATAAAATGAATTTAAAAGAGAATAATAATAAAAATGTTGAATTTAGATTTTAATTTAGGTTTTTCTTATAAAAAGAATAAAGATGAAAATGTTTAATTTTAATTTCTTTTCCCATAATGTTGAAAAACAAAAAATATGTCTCATTTAATAATTTAAAATCCAAAACCTTTTTTCTAAACTCTAACAAATTAATTTAACCTTTTTTAATTTAGAACTTTTTAGAACTTAATTAACCTTTTTACTAATCAATCCTTATTTTTTCTTTAAAAAAAATAATATTTTTTTATTTAAGATTAACCTAATTTTCCTCTTCATTTACAACTTAATTTGCCATTTCACCCAATTCATCATCATAGTTCACCTCTAACTATTTCCAATTACCGTTCAAAATTTAGTCTCTAATTACTCTTATTGTACCATTTTTGCATCTTAACACCGTGTTCTTATCAATTGTTTATCCATCCTTTAATCTTCCATTTTTCACTGCTTTACTATTTATCCTCTCCAAAGGGAAGGTTCTCCGTTTGACCGTCGTGTCAATGCCTTTACCCTCACCCCATCCTAGCCTTAGGATTCGAGTCTCCGTACTCACCTTTTAGGCGTCCCGCCGTTGATATTCCCCCTTTATCCTAGCCTTAGGATTAGGAGTCGCTGCACTCCACGTAAGTTCTCGCCGTAGAATAGTTACTCACCCCTTTTCAACTTAACTTTCAACGTAGATCAGGAGTCTCCGCACTCTGCGTAAGCGCTTCCATATGAACGTTTACTTACCCCTGAAGCCTTGACCATAGTCAAGAAGTTCCTCTTTCTCCCTCTGTAAGGGGAACTACAAATACTTTGATCTGTTCTCGTCAGGATATGTAGGCACAAGACGAAATTTTTTGGCGAGTATAGTTAGGACTAACCCCTTAGGTCCTTTTCTTTACCCTTTAACCTTTAGCATTACCCCTTTAGCAGATAACCATTAGCAATAACACATTTTAAACAAGAGGTTCCTGTAGAGTACTATAGAAGTTTAGGATGCTAATACCTTCCCTAAGCTTAACCAACCCCCGAACCCTAGATCTTTCCCCGCATTGTGTTTACGATGCAAAATAGGCTTTCCTTTCTTTAACATTTCCTTCGGATAAATTAAAGACCGATGGTGAACCAATAAATTAAGATTCAAGTTAATCAATAGCTTTGTATCCAATTCTCACCGCGACAACCACTAACCTCTTTTTCCGTCCTCGGCTCAGGAATTTCTTTTATAGCTTTTATTTTGGCAGGATCTACCTCAATACCCTTTTCACTGGAAATGAACCTCAGTAGCTTTCCAGATCTCACCTAGAAGGTGCACTTGTAAGGATTCAATCTCAGTTTGAACTTCCTTAACCTTTCAAACAACTTCAGAAAATTGACCAGATGTCCCTCCTCCGTTTGTGACTTCACAATCATGTTATTAACATATATGGTATCAAATTGATTTTCTGCTCGCAGCACATAATGCAATTCCACCTTGTCAAAGAAAGGCAACAATCTCCTTGCATAGTTCATATATGGTATCAAATTGGGCTGACGTGTCTCCCATTCTCCTTTAATCTGATTCACCACTAGAGCTGAGTCTCTGTATACGTCCAGATGTTTGATTCGCAAATCAATAGCTTCCTCCAGGCCCTTGATGCAAGCCTCATATTCATCCTCATTATTAGTAACGGGAAAGGTCAATCGGGCAGTAAAGGGGATGTGCGACCCCTGAGGAGTAGTAATAATTGCACCTATTCCGCTGCCATAGGAATTTACAGCTCCGTCAAATATCAACTGCCATTTGGAACCCAACTCTGGTCCTTCGTCCGACAACGGTTCTTCACAATCTTTCATCTTTAGGTACATGATATCCTCGTCAGGAAAATCAAACCTCATCGATTGGTAGTCCTCAACCGGCTGTTCCGCAAGGTACTCCGACAGAATGCTACCTTTAATAGCCTTTTGCGAGACATACTGAATGTCATATTCGGTTAACACCATCTACCATGGGGCAATTCTTCCAGAGAGTGCTTGTTTCTCAAACACGTATTTGATCGGATCCATCTTTGAAATTAGCAGGGTTGTATGATTTAGCATGTATTGCCTTAAACGTTTGGCGGCCCAGGCTAGCGCACAACACGTTTTCTCGAGCATTGAGTATCTGGACTCACAGTCAGTAAACTTCTTACTCAGATAGTAGATCGCATGCTCTTTACGTCCGGTCTTGTCGTGTTGACCGAGAACACAACCCATACTTTCCTCAAGAACCGTCAAATACATAATCAGAGGTCTCCCGGCCACTGGGGGTATCAAAACAGGAGGTTCTTGCAAGTATTCTTTTATCTTGTCGAATGCCTTTTGACAATTTTCATTCCAGATTACAACCTGGTCTTTTTTCAACAACTTGAATAACGGCTCGCATGTCGCAGTTAAGTGAGATATGAACCGGGCGATATAGTTCAACCTCCCTAAAAATCCACGCACTTCTTTTTCTGTTTTAGGCGTCGGCATCTCTTGTATTGCTTTTATTTTCGCAGGATCAACCTCTATTCCTTTTTCGCTCACGATAAACCTCAGTAGCTTACCCGATCTCACCCCGAAGGTGCACTTGTTAGGGTTCAGTCTCAACCTGAACTTCCTATGCCTCTTGAACAGTTTTAGCAGATTAACCAAATGCTCCTCCTCTGTCTGGGATTTGGCAATCATATCATCAACATAAACCTCGATCTCTTTATGCATCATGTCATGAAAGAGAGTCGTCATAACACGTTGATATGTTGCCCCAGCATTCTTCAATCCAAAGGGCATCACTTTGTAACAAAATGTTCCCCAAGGAGTAATAAAGGTAGTCTTCTCCATGTCTTCTGGAGCCATCTTGATCTGATTGTAGCCTGAGAAGCCATCCATGAAGGAGAATACAGAGAACTGAGCAGTGTTATCAACCAACACATCGATGTGAGGAAGTGGAAAATCATCTTTCGGGCTCGCCCTATTCAAATCACGGTAGTCTACACACATTCGCACTTTACCGTCTTTCTTTGGCACTGGCACAATATTAGCGACCCATGAGGGATATTTTGTAACAGCTACGAAACCAGCATCCCACTGTTTTTGAACTTCCTCCTTAATCTTCACAGCCATGTCCGGTCGGGTTCTTCGGAGTTTCTGCTTAATAGGCGGACATTCCTGTCGCAGTGGCAGACGGTGAACAACAATATCCGTATCCAACCCAGGCATATCCTCGTACGACCAAGCAAATATAACACTATACTCTTTGAGCATCTCAACCAATCTTTGCTTGACGTCGTTCTGCAGCGCGGCCCCTATACGGATGTTTCTCACAACCTCTTCCGACCCCAAATTGATAATCTCAATGACTTCCTCATGAGGCATAATGATTCTTCCTTCTTGTTTCAATAACCAGGTCAACTCTTCTGGTACTTCGCCCTCTTCAACAATCTCTTCCTCAGCCTGAAATATCGGGTGCTCGAAGTCGAAGTGAGTCATAGGCGGTTAATAGATGTCGTCTGAAATAGTAATCCTGCAAAGGAAATGGTTAAATGCTTCAAAACACATACAAAGCAAATAACCACATTGCCATTTTATTGTAAAAACAAAAACAGGAAAAATAAGGATCACAATATTTGTATATGAAAACGCCTTTATTTCATGATTAAACAATGTAATGTACATAACCAAACGGCCCTAAGCAAAATCACTATGCCCCGGGTAGGACACAAGATTATTCAACAATTAAGAAAACAAATCATTACTGTTTAGTTGTCACAGGAACAGTTTCCCGGATAGACCAATTGCAGAGACTTTGTCCTGGCACGCTTGGCTTGATCCACGCGTCCATATCATAGTCGCTATCTCCTTCTTCCGAATCGGAAACAGCATTGATAGTCTCGAAGCTCACCCCATTTGGTGTGAGGGTTATCGGTCCTCTAAACTTGGGCGCTCCTAAAGAGGATGCTGCTGACGAAGGACGTTATCCAAGCCCGAACTTGTCATTCTTCACGGGAATCTCCAATACCTTCCCCCAGCCCTTGGTTTTGCCTGCCTGCACTAGAGCCTGAGCCTCTTTGTAGGATGTCACTGCCACATCGGATATTTTTCTAGGCACTGGAGCTTTGTCTTTAATTCGCAACCCCTCGAAGGCTTGACAGGGTGTTTCGTGTATTTCGCCATCGACCTCCACATACTTGAACAAAGATAAATGGATAACCAGAATATCTTCTTCTCCACAAACAGTGACGACACTATCCCCAACCATATACTTTAGTTTTTGGTGTAACGTGGATGTGACTGGCCCGGCAGCATGAATCCATGGACGCCCAAGAAGGAAACTATACGCTGGCTGGATGTCCATTATATAGAATTCAGTTTCAAATATTTCAGGCCCCACCTGCAACGGTAATGTTATTGATCCGAAAACCGACCTCCTCGTTCCATCGAACGCTCTCACCACTAAGTCACTGGGCGTGCAGATAATCCCCCTGACATCTAACTTCATCATGGCTTTCTTCGGTAGCACATTCAGGGAAGATCCAGTGTCTACTAAAACATGGGACATGATCGTGCCCCGGCATTCTACTGACACATGCAATGCCATATTATGCTCTCGCCCTCTCGGAGTCAAATCAAAGTCTGTGAAGCCCAAACTGTGCCCCGCATTGACATGCGCCATTACCCCTTCTAATTGATTAACAGAAACTTCTTGAGGAACAAATGACGTGTCTAGAATCTTCAGCAAAGCGTTCCGATGGGCCTCAGAACATAACAGTAATGATAGGATGGAAATTTTTTACGGCGTTTGCTGGAGGTGCTTCACGATTTTGTAGTCACTTTTATGAATGAGCCTCATAAACTTCTCCACATCCTTAAGTGATGTTTCCTTTTCATTCAACTGAGAAGGACCACTCTCAGTTGCCTTAGCTTTACCCTTGGCTACTCTTTCCGCCTCTACCTCAGGTGACGTGAAGATTCTTCCGCTTCTGGTCATACCCCCTATTCCGACAACATTATCCACAACCCCAGCTGGTTGTCCATTGACTTCAATTCTCTCACCGTCGCATACCTCCAACCCGTAAGTCCACGGCACGGCTTTAGTACTCTCAAAAGGAATCGGTCCTGCTTTAGTAATCGTGATCGTCGGCCGCCTGGCAGGCGCCGTTATCGTTATTGTTTTCCACGGAATCGTCACTGTAGCAACATCGTTTGACTCATCACACAACGCCTCTACAGGCTCTTCAATCGCGGTTCTATCAAATTGCAAGGTACCCTCATCCATCATAGCCTGAATGCCTTGCTTCAACTCATTACAACCCTCTGGATGTATCCAACAATCCAAGCAAAATTCATCACACCCCGGGAACACACCCCCTTTCAACAACGTGCTTTTAATCTCACCCAACGGTGTCTTCAGCTTATTGACATCCATCACTAGATTCAAATTCTCCTCTGTCAGGATGGCGTTTGCCCTGTGATTGGGCATAGGCTGTTGTACGATATTTGGACCCACCTGTCCAAAATTAATGGCTTTGCTATCCAATAAATCTTGAACTTTGTGTTTAAATGCCTGACAAGATTCTATATCATGCCCGGGTGCCCCGGAATGAAATTCACAATGCTTGCTGGCATCATACCCATAAGGGAGTACCGCCCCTGTAGGCGGTGCCAAAGTTATCTTTTCAACCAAGTTCAACCCTAGCAGGGTCTGGAGGAGTTCTGCATACGTGGAAGGGGGTGCGTCGAACACTCTCTTCGCTCTCGCGTTCTGTATCCTTCTCTGGCCAGGATTCTGTCCTTGTTGCTGCTGTGGTTGTTGTTGTTGTGGCTGTCTTTGTTGAGGAAGCGGGATAGTGACACTAGCTATCTATTGTGACTGAACATACTGATTTCTTCCTCGGCCCCTGCCCCTGCCACCAAACACGGCACTAGCATCACCTTGTCATCTACCACCAAATGCTTTTCTGGCACCTCCTGATGAAGTAGACTCACCTGCTTGGAACCTTCCAACTTTAATCCCGTTTTCAATCATCTCCCCCATAAGAATCAAATCTGAGAAACTGCTCAATGACACACTAAACAATTTTTCGTAGAACACCCCCGTAAATGTCCCAATGAACATATCATTCATCTCCCTTTCAATTAAAGGAGGATGCACCCTTGCTGCCATGTCGCGCCACCTTTGCGCATACTCTTTAAAGCTTTCACCGTTCTTCTGTGACAAACCCTGCAATTGGACCCGGTTTGGCGCCAGATCGCTGTTGTATTTGTAATGTGTCACGAAAGCATCAGCCAACTGCTTCCAGGTTTTGATCTGCGTGGGCTCCAGCCCCATATACCACTCAAGCGAAGGTCCTGATAAGCTGTCCTGAAAGAAATGCATGAGCATCCTTTCGTCATCTGAATATGCGGACATCCTTCTGTAATAAGAGCGGACATGGACCTTAGGGCAGGTGTCCCCCTTGTACTTGTCAAAAGTGGGAGCCTTGAATTTCAACGGCACCCTCAGCCCTGGTACCAAGCCCATTGTAGTCATATCCAAACCGGTGGAGTTCTGATTCACTACCCCCTTCATCTGTTCTTCAAGCATTTTGATCCTTTGCACAGGATCAACAGGTCCTTCAAATCCCATGCCTCTTCCAGAAAAGGCGTCCTCCTGGCGGTCTTCACCCCAATTCACATTTTCATTTCCATATCCGTCGTAAACAGTGTTGCGACCAAACCCTTGTTGATTGATCATGGGACCTCGTCCCCCATTGCCGAAACCCTGGTTGACTCTAACAGGTCCAAACCCAGTGTTGACAGGAATCACCCCAGCACCATTCATATTACCAAATCCACCATACCCCTGGTTAGCGTTACCAAAACCGTCATAGCCAAAACCCTGAGCGTTGAAGCCGAATTTCCCGTCCTGATTGACGTAATCAAATCCCTGATCATTGTAGCCGAAACCATTGTTGCCAAAACTATTACCGCCATTGTTGTTACCACCGCCTTGTTGGCGTCCCTAAATCCAACATTGTTAACAACAGTCTCATTTCCATTCCCTGTGTTGCCATTGCCAGCGCCAGCACCCTCGTTCACAATCACCACAGGAGGGGTCACTACAGGTGGAACCACAGGCGTAGGGGGCCCATCCTCTGGAATGGTCTCAACGTGCGCAGAATTGTGGTCATTGTTGCCATTCCCATTAGTCCGCGTCAGCAGCGGCTGTACCAAAGTCTGGAGGCTCTCCTGGCCCTTAGCAATGTTCTCTATTGCTTGCATGAACAGGTTCAGCTTCTCGCGGATTTCCTGCATCTCCACTTGGACTTGATCCATGATTCTCTTGCAGTTGTTTCTGGTTGAGTAGCGATGAACTCTTTGTTCATCAATCCTGAAAAACCTGAAGATGCAGGAAATAAGATACAGATTCAAGTATACGGGTCATGCAGTATGAATGCAGATGCAAACGTGTAAATATGCTACAGGTTATGTTCCCCCCCAATTCTAGTTTCGAAGAGAAGGCCATTACAACAATGGAGTCCCCATCCAGCAAGCAAGAAATCAGAAAAACCCTCATATATAAGCAAATGCCAAGAGGCTGAGTACAAGATTACAACTGAATACAACTGAAGAGACCTCGGCCAACAAGCCTGGCGATGTTCTGACGTCTTCCAATATCCTCAACATCTCCGAATGCCCTAGCCGGGAGATCAGCTCATGTATCAGTAAGGCATGCCGCTCGGTAGTGGATCTCAGCTTTTTGGCGTCGTCTTGGCAGGTTCCTTCGCCAAAGCTCTCGTCAAATCTGTACCTCTTGGAACCGGCCTTCACTTCATAACCTCTCGGCTTCTCGTCAGGGTTACTTACTTTAAGCTCAACAGCGCTCCTAAGTGATGTCTCTTCGGCAATCTTTGCGTCTTGGGCTCTAATCTGTGCCTCTAGCGTGGCAATCTGCAGCTTCAGCTCGTCTTCACGCTCCTTCCGCTTGGTAAGCGTGGCATTCCACAATGCTTCCCACTTGCTGAGATGGGAATAAGCTTTGCTTAGAAGTACCTTCTTGGAAGTAAGCACCTTGCTAACACCGCTCAAGGCTATTCCCACTTTTTCTTTCTTGTTGGTCTCTTCCGTCAACTCTGAACCCAACCTGTTAATCAATTCAATTTGTTCCTTCACAGTGAAGGTGGCTTCATTCTTCTCCCGACGCAACTGGAAGATCTCTTTCTCTAGCTCATCATTGGCTTTCTTCAGTTCTTCGTTTTCAGCCAACAATTTGTTATATTTCTCACTTTCTTCCGAAGTAGGTACCTCAATCAATGGAAGATACAGGGGTTTCGCAGCAGGATAGGGCATCAAGGAAGTACTAGCTCTCTCGCGGATCCAAGCCAAATAAGGATCATAAGCCTTGTTGTTGCTCTTACCGAGCAAAGCTTTCCCTCTCCTATGGATGTTAGCCCATGCATGTCTCAATCTGATCAAAACAGCCGCGTCTAATAAGCCCGTGAGATACAGAGATTCCTGTATCTCCGTCTCAATAGGAGCATCCCTCAAAGCATAACCGAACTGTCTCACCAGCAGTGAAGGGTTATAGTTAATACAACCTTTCCGTCCAATCAAAGGGACATTCGGAAAGCCACTGCAACTATATATAATATCAGTGCCAAGCATGCTCCGCTCAAACCAAATGATATTCTCAGCAGACAGCCCCATCAACCGGGAAGACCAATCCAAAGTGTCAACAGCATCAACAAAAGGCCCTGTCTTCCGAAGATGCCCCTGGAACCATCTGTACAAGAGAGGAAGACAACAGGAAACATTCTTGCCACGACATTTCTCATTCTTGTAGTGAATAGAATGATAAACATCGCCCAAGAGAGTAGGAACTGGATTCTTCGAGGCAAGAATCAAGAAGGCATCTGAGTCGACAAAATCCGACACATTAGGAAACAAGACAATCCCGTAGATGCAGACGGCTAGAATGGCATTGAAAGCAATCCAACATCCACTCTTCGCGCACTGTGTAGCCTTCTCAACCAGGACAGACAGGTGAAAACCATAAGCTCCATTCAGCTTGACCAAACCTCCGAGAAACTCCGAAGCATCTAAACTGACAATCTCAGCCAGTGTAGCCAACTCAGGCTCAACATCAACATGTATGAAGGGCATCTTGCCTAACAAAGGAACTCCCAACATAGCAGAATACTCCTCTAAAGTGGGTGCCAGAATATAGTCGGGAAATAAGAAACATCTCAGTTGTGGCTCGTAAAACTGCATCAAAGTATACACCCCAGTCGTCTCAAATGCTGAAGTTCTGTACAACAAGCTAAGCAATCTCCCATAGGATATTCTGAACTCAGCCCTCACTCTCTCATCTGCTAGAGCAACTAAACCCAGCAAGGAACTGATATCTGGCGAATGCAACCGGTAAGCAACTGTCCTCTTCAGGGACTCCATGTTTGGCTAGAGGATATACTAGAATCAGAGGGGAATGATCACACCTGCAACATAAATACATGTTAATGAAGTGCAGTCATGAAAATGCACATGCATATGCAAACAAGGGATCAAGTGCAATGCTGATGAACTGTGCTGCTTTGCATTAAAGCCTGAGGACCATCAAATCTTAAACCAACCACTCAAATGAACTCTGTAACCATATCTCACTGACAGAGATAAACCAGGTATTCTGAGGTCAAAGGTTTCCTGTAAACAGCCCCACCTACCCCTCACAGGTGTGTACTTAATTCGCAGACGAGGTACGGCATCCTATGCGGGTTAAACGTCATAGACTTTCAAGAGCGATGATACGATACCCAGAAGGTGTGGCATCATCATCCTTGAAGCGGCCTTACTTATTGAATCCCAATTGATAGGTCCCCAGAGTCGACAATCCTCGGGTCAGACAACTTGTCGAGCCCTAAGGGCCAGGCAAGAAGCATCAAAGAGAATCTCGTCCGAGCGTAAATTTCGCGGCTAGCTGGTGCGAGCTAAGCAAGCAGGCTAACCACTACTCTCTACTTCTAATTCTATGTGTCACCTCAAGCCCAGGTCTGGCTTATCTCTCAATAAATCACCCCCTCCCACAACAACAATAATAATATAAAGCCGATAATAAAATGCGGAAAGTAAAGACAGAAAAGTAAATCTATACAACATCCACGACGGGAAAACAAGCGCTAGGATTGACTCGCATAGGGGATATTCCTATCCCCAGCAGAGTCGCTAGCTGTCGCTATTGCGAAAATCGGCGCCGGCTATGACAGAAGAGTCGCCACCGTGCGTTATTTATCCCAAAGGAGGGAAAGGAAACGCTCGAAGTAAACCTACCGCGAAGACGGGAAAGGAATGGTCATCACAACCAAATCCTGGATTCGGGAGTCGGTTACGCAAGGGGGAAGGTATTAGCACCCCTCACGTCCGTCGTACTCGACGGGATCCACGCTTGTTTTCTAGTACGGATTGTTATTCTATCTACTCTAAAGGTCTGGGGTTAAAAGAAAAGAAAATGACTCGGCAAAGTATCACACTTTATGCCTACGTATTCCCGTCTGGAACGAGAAATCAGAGTCAATGTAGTTCGCCTACCTACGGGAAAGGGGGGGAAGGTTGCTCGCTAGGATACAGCATCCTATGCCTACGTACTTTCATACAACATGAAAGATCAGAGCAAACGTAGTTCGGGCTACGGAAGACACAGACTTGGCTGACTGTTTTTTATCTTTCTGAAAAGGGTTTTTTTCTCCTGATTACGGGTCCAAGCGGACAAAAATGACACTTTGATGTTTGTTTTCAGTCTTTTATGCAAGAACTGTTTTTTATGATGTTTGCATCTCTGACGCACTAGAGACTATGATTTGAGAGTGACTACGTCGTATGTCACCCTAAGGGTAACACACTAAGCAATCAGATTACTGAAGAGTGACCCTCCAACAACCCTCTCTCAAATAGCTTAAGGCTCGTAGCGTACGACATCGATTATCCTTATTACTGTGTTTTGAATTGTTTTGAGATAGAAGAGAAAGAACTCTAAAAACCTAGGGTTTGAAATGGGAATCAAAACTACCCTAATGTTGTCATGCATGGGTTAGAATCCTAATGTTTGTCATAATTCCCTCCTGCACAGAGGAAATCAGAGATCCTAGGGGATAAACGGAAAAGAAACAGCAGCTATACAGTAAACAGTAAATATGCATGAGATGCAGCAGTACAAGCGAGGCAAGGGAGTCTCACTCAACCTCAAACCTGGGAAAACAATAGGTGAAGTGAAACAACTTCACTTCAAACCTAAGGGGCAAGCTGAACAAGCCAACAGACAATACAGAAAAAGAAATAAAACCCAACACCAGCTCTGACAGCAACACCAGCTCTGACAGCAACAACTCTGACAGCTACAGGTGATTCACAGCAAAAAGGTTGACAGTAACACCTTCAGGCAAGCTCCCATCTTTACTCTCCAATGATCTTCAAGCTTTAAATAAGCTTTTATCCTCAAAAATCTCCAGCTTTAGCAAGCACTGAACCCCAATAAATAAACAGCTTCAAACAGCAGCAAAACCCTAGTCTTCAACAGATACCCAGCTTTGACAGGCATAAGCTTCATCTTCACCACTCTTCAATACACTTCATTCTCCAATAAGTTCCCTTTTCCAATGCCACCACTCAAGAGAAGATCAACTAATGATAGATGGAGTTGAAACGTTAAGAAGTTTAATGATAACCCAGGGAAATCACCATGGTCTTAGCATAGCAAGTAAAAGGTATCCTCAAGGTTCTACCCAACGAAAGCTTGCTCTACATCCCTCCTAAGGAGAGATGGAACTTCTTTGGGGGACCTTGTGTCATAGGATGGAATAGAGGCACAAGAAGCTCTCTATGTTTGAAAGAAGAAATCAGTCTAATCTAAAGCTCTCCCTATATCTCGTATCTCCTAAGTCTTGAAAAGCAACCTTCAAGGATGAGAATCTTCATGCTCCAAGCTCCACCCTTTGCCTCCAATCCTCTCCAAGTCTTCATTAGCTCCAAAAAGCCAAGCCCAAGCCCAACATCCAATTGGAAATGCCCAAAACCCAACAAACCAAACAACCTCCCAAGGGGGAAACACACAAACATCATACAAGTTGCAAAAATCCAATAAAATAGCAATACTCATCATAAAATCCTAGATTAATTTCTAATGGAACCTAACTATGTACCCTATACCCCACATAAACCCCAAGGCCTAAATCAAACCCTAAGTCTCCAAACTATGCGTTAAACTACACCTAAGTGTTGTAAAACCCAAATCCTAACACCCTGAAGTTCCTTATTCAAAACTAACCTAAACTTCATCACAAAATGTGATAAAATTTCTAAGGGTACATGCTTCTCTTACCTAATCAACCTCACAAGAATCAATTAAAAACCATGCACCAATCTCTCATACTAAATTCAGAAAAATAAGGTATCAAACAAATGCAAAATAAAATCAATAAAATTGTAAAATACACCAAAAAAATATAAAATGCATGAATTAATGTTTTTATTGTTCTATTAAATTTTAGAAACCCTAAGGAAAACAAGGAAAAAATTCTCACCCTAAAATGATATTTTTTCAATTTATTATGAATTTTTTAATTAACCTAAAATAATGTGTAAATAAAAAGAAAATATAAGAAAATGGAAAAGAGGCGTGTGGAATAGCAATCAGAATCAGTACAAAACACCAAAAGGGCTCAGAGGGGGGTGCGTATAAGAAGCGCGCTAGGCCCAATTTACTTCAGAAAATAAAATGAAAAAAACAAATGAAAATGGAAAAAAGCTTGGTACGAATAGCAAGGTTTTTACGTTGGTTTCTCAATGGGCCTCCAAACTGGGGTGCTAGTAGCAAGATCTCACTAAGCCCAATCAACTCATAGTTAATGAAACCGGGCGTTTCATTCTCTCAGACTCCTTCACAAATTTCCACTCGTCCTGGCCGTTGGATCATGCTTTGGTCAAAGGTCTCCTAAGATCTAAGGGTGCCAGGTTCATCTTCTCCAAATTTAAAACGTGGGAGGGAAAAAACACAGACGGTGGCCGGCGGTGGAGCCACCGTCGTCCCCAAACCTCAGCTTTCTTAATCCTCACCAAAACCCTAACCTAACTACATCATCCTGCTTGTTTTTCCACAAGGAACTCAACCATACTATCCATTGACATTGAATCACTCTCCTTCTCAAAACACGGTGACCACACCAGAAAATGCTCAAACATAAATCCTCACCAAACTCAAAATTGAGAGGCCTAACATCATCACCATGCTACACTGAGCAAAATCCACTATCAAACTAGGTTTATATCATCAAGAATCATCAGATACGAGCCTCACCAGAAAATGTGCTCAACCTAATTTTGTCTCTAAAGCGTGCCAATTGTTACCAAAATCCACCTAGCCATGTTCTACATCACATCTAACTATCTAAAACCTAATAATTCTACATGAATCAAGCCATATAAAGAAGTTTACATACCTGCAAATCTTGGATGAACAGAGTGGTAAAACCTCCAAATCAAGCTCCAAGATCTTCCAGACACGTTCTATGATCAATTACCAAGCTTTTGTATGCAACAAATTGGATTGAAACCTCTTGAATCCTTGAATCCGATTCTGACTTGCAAGAAATGAATCCAAAATGCTCTCTCACGATTTTGCAACAATCTTGCCTTGAATTGTATCTGGAATCACTCACCAACACCAAAGGAAGCTATTGAACACAAAAGAATGGATTGAAATGGATCCAATTGTTGTAACCGATTCTGTTTTGCAAGATGAAAATTTAGAATGCAATCTCTCAATTCTCCCTAAATCTCTACTAACCAATGCCTTGGATCAATCACAAATCTTATATAGAACTTTTAGGAAGGCTCTAGAAACTTCAGGAATGATCCAATGAAAAGTTCAACATCTCTTGCATTTGAAAATGTCATGAGAAATTCATACATGGCAGCTGAGTTCTAAGCTTGCATTTGCACCTCATTCTGACCCAATTTCTCCTTAGATGACATATTGAAAGGATTAGCAAGGGTTAAGGCCTTGGTCATGCCCTAAAAAGTGGTTTTGCATTTGTTACTTATGATGTAAGTAACCACTTTACAAAGGAAGTCATTGAATTATCCCTCAACTCAAAAATGTGGCAATGTAATTGTTTTCAAAATATGTTTCCCAATCAATTTCGTATGTCATATGGCTAGGTTTGGACCCATAGCTCAAAAATCCCAATTTTCATCCTTGGTTCATTTAAAATTCACCCTTATTTTAGGCCATTTTTGCACTTTTGTGATACAAGCCCTTCCAATCACCCATGACCTCTTACCTATCCTAAAAACATCATTCTAAACACATCTCATGTTGAACATTTTTCCATTTGAGGAGTGGAAGATAGAGATTTTGACCTATGTTGAAAAATGACCTATAATCATCAATACCCAAAATACCCCTGGATTGCCAAGACCATAACTTGAGTTCCACAAATCTTCTTGAGGACTTCTAGTAATAAAATTAAAGCTAAGGTCAAGCCCTAAAATTCTTATGTTGTCCAAGAATCCATTTGAAAACTCCTTCATGGGCAAAGGTTGCTTGGAAGTCAAGTGACTTTCACAGATAAATTTCATTGTCCTCTGATGACCCATAACTTGCAAGTATCATAACTTGAGTTCTACAAATCTCCTTGAAGACTTATAGTACTAAAATTAAAGCTATTGAGAAGATATACAAGTTTCATGTTGGCCAAGAATCCATTTGAAACTTGCATTTGGACTTATCTGGCTTGGAAGTTAGGCCTAAATTAGGGGATTTTACACTGAAACCCTAATTTGGCAACTCCTCCCTCTCTTGATTATCTTTGATTTGTCATTGGCACAACACCACACATGTATCAACATATCAATTCATGAATCACACATCCTTAAATTAAGCCATGATGCTCTTCAATCACTCAGTTGACCTAGGGTTAACCTAGGGTTGATCCAGATGAAACCCTAGTTGACTGCACTTCAACTGTGGCTCTTGTACTTGAATCAATGACTTGTCTCATCTTCAATATGACCCTATAGGAATTTCATAATCTTTGTACACCCTCCATACCCTCAATTCATGGCTCATACCCCCATTGATAACCTTCAATACACCTCAAACTAGGAGAGAAGTCCACTAGTTGACCCTCAAACTTCTCAAAGCTTCAAACATTTCTTGATGACTTGGATAGTCTTAAACTTGAATAAAAACCCTTGATGTGCTTCTTTAGATAAGAATCGCACTTGATCCCTTGTTGGATGCCTTTCTATGCTATGCTATGCAAATGATTATATTATGTACATGATTCAATATGCAAATGATAATGCAATTAAAACATAAATCAGGTGAAATAGGTTGAGCAAATTTTAGGGTGCAACAACACTAAATTGAATTTGGGACTATTTTACACTTCCATTCATGTTTGCATTAACTTTGTTCCTCATGGGAATGAAGTTAATCTTGTATAATCAATAATTCATCCTTTTCTTCAATGATTTTTCATTCCCTTTGGAAAATTGTTAGCATCTTCCCCTTTTGATGGATTAATCAAAACTTCATTTCGATTAGTCGATCCTTCCTTATTCTTCTCCTTTGGATCGTCTAGAGTTTTGTCCTCCCTTTTCCTCCGTGGAGTTAAGATTCTAAATGCATTGGGGCACTATACAAACTTGGCACCGTTGTGTTGCCCGTTTCGTTTCTCGCACCACACTTTGGTGTTAGAGAAGGAATGAGAGTGGAGAATTACTACACTCATTCTAACTATTTTGGGTAGGGGACGAATGACCCTATGCCTGGAATAGTTGCCTCTATCTCTTTATTGTGGTACCCATGCTTTCTCTAGTCGAGTCGATCCTTGATCACTTGCACCCTTATCGCATCTTTGAAAGTGATTTCCTCCTTTCAATTTAACACACTTTTCTCTTAAGACCAATCCATTTTTGGTTCCCCAGATATTTGTAATCACTTATTTCCTTGGCTATTCAATCGTTATTTGGATAAAGCCAATTTTCTTCTTCCCCAGCGAAGTCATTTGTTCTTCTTCAGTTTACACAATCATCCTGTTAAAGCCTAATCCCCGTTAGAGTTCACAACCTTCTCTTGCTTCTCTCTCTTTTGTGTTTGGTTAATCACTGCGTATCAGTTAAACACCAGTCAGCTTTTCCACTGTTAATCACAGTCCTCCTGATAATGTTGAATTTTCTTTAGGTTAATCGCCTACTCCTGGCTAATCACACGATCTTTGGTTAATCACAACCCGTCTGTTAATACCAGCTTTTACTTTGGATTAATCGCCTTCTTTCATCTAATCACCTGATCTTTTGTTGATCACGGTCTTCCCGTTAAAACCAGCTTTTTCTTTGGGTTAATCACCTTCTCTTGGTTAATCACCCGCCTTTTGGTCGATCACAGCTCGCCTGTTTGAACCAATCACTCATCTTCTCAGTTAACTATAGCCAGTCAGTTAAGATGTTGAGTTTCTTTTGAGTTAATCACCTTTTGGTTAATCACTCATTCTTTTTTAGTAATCATAGTCTGTCTGTTAAGCACCAAACCCCCTGCAGTTTACAACCTTTCTTTGGTTCAAACACTTCCAGCTTTGGGTTAGTAACCTTTGTTTGGTTCGAATAACCCTTTCCTTTGGCCAAGTGTTGTTTGTTCAGTCAATGTGTCGTTCTTTGGGTCACAACCTTTGCTTGATTCCATACTCGTCTCTTGGTTAATCACCATTTATCAGTTAAAACCGGATCCTTTCTCCTTCTGGTTAACCACAGTTTATCAGTTAATATACCAATTTACCCTTAGAGTCAAACACCTCCCTTTGGTTCAGTACTCTCTTTGTCTTGGTTCGTCGCAGTCCATTTGTTGACACCAACCCTT
Organism: Lathyrus sativus; assembly: GCA_963859935.3. NCBI lineage: Eukaryota > Viridiplantae > Streptophyta > Magnoliopsida > Fabales > Fabaceae > Lathyrus > Lathyrus sativus. The sequence continues at coordinate 113,161,442 of OZ012736.1, read as the reverse complement.
TTTTGCTCTCCCCAAAATTTTTTACTTTTATCTTTCTTCGGTTAATCACTGCTCACCAGTTAATGCACCGAATCCCCCGTGGATCATACCTTTATTTTAATTCTTTTCCTTTACTCCTTTCTTCCCCGGCCACGTCGCCATTCTTTTGTTTTCTCCCCAGTGGAGTCATCACTTTTCTTCTGCATTCCCCGGCAGAGTTCTTGTCATGTTTCTCTGTTCCTCAACAGAGTTTTCTTGGTTTTGACACCATTCCTCTTGCATTCCCCAGTTGGGTCTTGCTTTCTATTTTGGTTCTTGGCTTTGAAGCCGTCTCTTTCCCTTTTCTTTTTCAACGTTAGTTCCTCGAACTACATAGGCTCTGACTTCCTCATTGCACTATGAGGGTACGTAGGCATAAGATTGTGAAATCTTGGCAAGCCATCATCCTCCTTCTTCTTCCATTCTTTTGTCTCTCTGGTCCATCCAAATCTTCTTCTTTTCCTTGGTTCCTTGAACTACAGAGCTCTAACTTCCTCATTGCACTATGAGAGTACATAGGCACGAGGGCCCCAATCCTCCGCGAGCACTTTCTTCACTTTCCCTTCTTTTTTTTTTCTTTCTTTTCTTTCCTTCCTTTTTAGCTAGAAGTCTTTAGATAGACAACCCATCCAAGCCTAGAAGCAAGCAAAATGGTTCCCATCGGGTATGACGGATGCTTAAGGTGCTAGTACCTTCCTTTCGTATAACCGACCCCCTTTCTCGTTTCTCTTCCTTTGGGTTTTATCGATATTTTCCCTGTCCATTGGGATTAAATAAAGTTCAGTGGCGACTCTGTTGTATCTTTGAGTGTGCGATTCACTCAGGTATAATCCCGCTAGCTTCAGTTGGCGACTCTGCTGGGGAGTTTTTTCTCTTGCAGCTTCGAGTCTCGCCTTGCTTTCTTTGTTTCCTGGCTTGCTGGGACTCCCCAGCTTCAGTTGGCGACTCTGCTAGGGAGTCCTTGCGCTTGCAACTTGGGGTATCGCCTAATTTTTCTGGCTTTTCTTTCTTACTTGGGTGTTTATCTTTATGCTTTACTCACTTTATTTTATGTTATTTACTGCATTTCTTTACTGCTTTAAATATTCATGTGCTGCATATTTTGGATATCTGCTATGTTCTGCTATTGTTTGGATGAGTAGATATTATTGGAGAGATAAGTCCTATCGCTGGGATTGAGCATACATATAGGCTAGAACATGGATAGTCATGACGCCTGTGTTTTGCGCGTTGGGTTGTCACGTGAGCCACATCCCAGATCGTGATTCGTTTGAGAATACCTCCGTCCTGTGAAAATTTGCTACGACGGTGGGTTTTCATTTGAGTCCTATGGTTTGGGCGACCTTTCTAGGGACCACCTTGTTGTGTCTAGATCACACCTGTGAAAGGGTATGGGTTTTTTCAGGAAACCAAGACTCTTCATACCTTTTGTTTTCTCACGCACATCAAATTTTTCACCGACACAGGATTACACAGATATTTGGTTTGTGCAGACTTGGATATTCAGATTGGGCAGATTTGATTGATCCAATTTGTACTTGGCTCCGTGATTTATGTGTTGCATGCCATTTCATCATAATCATTAACATTTTTGCATGTGCATTTTCCAGGTTATTTGAGAGCTTATTCTTTATTGGCATAGTCATAGACGACGATTACTGGTTGCAGGGGTATCTTCATTAGCCTTATTCATCCTCTTTATAACTCCAATTTGTTGATCACGTTCCTTTCCATTTCTTGCAAAGTCATATTCATCCTCTCTACAACTCCAATCTGTTGTGGAGCTCTAGGGCAGGAGAAATAATGGGAAATTACATTCTCATCAAAGATTTTTTCAAAATCTTTGTTTTCGAATTCACCACCATGAACACTTCTGACTTTAACAATTCTAAAATCCTTCTCGTTTTGCACTTGAGAACAAAAGGAAGCAAGCACAGAATGTGACTCATCCTTGTGTCTTAATGTCTTTACCTATGTCCATCTATTGTAGTCATCTACAATGACTAGTCCATACTTTTTACCATTGACAGAAGTAGTTTTCATTGGTCCTATAATTTTAATGTGCAAAACTCCAATGGTTTTGATGTGGAAATAACATTTTCATCTCAGAAATAAGTTTTAGAAAACTTTCCTTTCTGACATGCTTCCCAAAGATCATCTGAAGTGAACTTCAATTTAGGAAGGCATATGACTAAATCAAGCTTGTTTAGTTGAGAAATCATTCTCATGCTAACATGGCTCCATCATCTATGTCATATCCATTGCTCTTCATTTGCAGACATAAGATATTTTACATTCTAATTTTTCATATCAGAAAGTCTAATCTTGTAAACATTGTTTTTCCTCTTTCCATTAAAAAGAACTAAGCCATCCTTCTGACTAACAGCTTTGTAGGACTTTTGTTTGAAGATTATATCATAACCATTTTCACTTAATAAACTTATGGACAATAAGTTATGCATTAATCCTTCAACTAAAAGAACATTAGTAATATAAGGGAGATAGCTGTTACCAACTGTTTTAGAGCCAATGATCTTTCCTTTCTGATCACCTGCGAAATCGACGATGCCTCCAAGCTTAAGTTACAGGCTTTGGAACATATGCCTTCTTCTCATCATGTTTCGCGAGCATCTAGAGTCCATATACCATGACCAATGTGTTAACTCCATTTCTAAGGATGTCTACAACATATAGTATCTTATCCTTAGGTATCCACATCTTTCTGGGTCCTTTGAGGTTACTCTTCCCTGAGTTTTTAACAACTTTGGGTTTCTGTGCAGGATATGAGTACATGTATGCATAGTTGAAGCAAGTATGAGCTTTTTCTTTAGCCTTAGATTTTGAAACAACTTTACATTTATACCTATCAACATTTATTTAATCAGAAGGAATAAAATGTGTAGAGAGAGTATTTGATTTATCATCTTTTTCAGAATTAGATTCTTCATCAAAATCATAATCAATTCCTCTTATTCTGTTTTTGCTAGCCCCATAAATCATTGAAGCCATTACGCTTGTATTTAGGCTTCTAGCAAGAAATTTCTGGAAAGATTTATCATACTTCTTTATGACATCACCAGAATCTGTAGAGGCTTCTGAAATATTTTCCTTCTCAAGTTTAGAATTTTTGTTTTTCAAAATAAGGTTCTGATCCTTAAATTTTCTCAGAAGCTTCTGATATTTATCCAGAATTTCTGTTAAACTGGATTCAAGTTCAGAGTGAGAGAGTTCAACAAATACCTCTTCTGAATCTGAATCAAATTCTGATTCTGATATATCTTTCTCAACAGGGGCTTCAGTATACGCCATCAGCGCCATATTTTCTTGCTCTTTTTATGAGTCATCTTTTGAGGAATCTGAATCGTCTAATGTAGCCATCAAACTCTTCTTTTTCCCTTAGAAGTCTTTCTTCTTGGGTTTGTCCTTCTTCAGCTTGGGGCAGTCATTTTTGTAATGACCTGGCTCATTACATTTAAAGCAGCTGACTTTTTTGCTGGCTCCAGCTTTATTGGAGTTAGAAGTGGACTCAGAATGACCACGTGTCCTGCTTTGTCCTCTGAATCTACCTTTTCTTTTCTTCCAGAGATTATTCACTAGACTGACAGAAGAGAACTCTTCTTCTTCTTCAGAATCTTCTAAACATTCTTCTTTTTCATTTTCTTCTGCTTGAAAATCTCTAGTCTTTTTGAGACTTTCCCATGGAATTTAGAGCAACTTAATTTCTATTTCTCTAGGGCTCATCTTTTTGAAGCTCGATTTCGTGGCTTCTTAAAGAACTAATAAGATCTTAAAGAGAAGTGTTGTTCATATCCTTTGATAACTTCAAAGTCATTACCATAAGTCTCTATCTTTTAGGTAGACTTCTGATTATCTTCTTCATATGATCATTAGTAGAATACCTTTTGTCAAAAACCTTCAGTCTTGCAACAGGAGTTTGAAACCTTGAGAACATATTCTCAACTACTTCATTCTATTCCATCTTGAACGCTTCATATTTTTGAATCAAAGCAAGTGTTTGGTTTCTATGACTTATGTGTTTCCTTCGCGAGTCATCCTTAAAGAATCAAATATCGACTTAGCAAAGTCTCTTTTTATTATATTCCCATACTCAGTATATGATATGACATTCGGTAAGATGGTTCTAGCTTTATGATATTTTTTATAATCTTTCTTTTGTTGGTTCGTCATCACTCTTCTTTCTATCTTGTTACCGCTATCATCTAATGGGTGTATGTAGCCATCAATTACCATATCCCATAGATCTATGTCACGGCCATGAAATAAGCTTTATATCTTGTCTTTCCAATAATCGAATCTTTCACCATAAAAAATAAGAGGTTTAGTACTGTAGTGATCTCTATCATTTACAGCAGGAAGAGGTGGTTGAATAGTTGTCGTTGTGTTTCACACAGGATCTTTATTTGACACTGTTAAGTGTTTGATATGCAATCAACATAATAACTAGAGCTTTGATGCCAATTGAAGGTTGCAAGAAACACAAGAAAGGGGGGTAAGAATTGGGTTTCCAAGATTACAAATTTTTTGTACCCAAACACTCAAAGTAGGACCAAGAATAAAAATAAATGAACACAATTATTTTTATATTGGTTCATTGTTAACAAAGGTAATCCAATCCACCCGCCAAGGTGATTTTTCCTTCACAATAAGGATTCAATCCACTATAATCACCAGATTACAAACACACAAAGACTACTCTTCTTTCTCTTCTCGAATATCCTGACTAAACCCTAGTCACTCAAGGAAACAACCTCAATATAATGAGATACATGTGTTTATGTTTATAAAGATGCTTTAAGAAAGCATATTACACAAAGTTTAAGTACAAAAAAATATTCTCACAATAACGAACAAAAGCTCTATGTGTGTTTTCTATCTATATTCACAATAAAAGTATTTTCAAAAAAAGAATTGTAGTGTGAATAAAGTAGAGAAATTAGTAGTTTCATTCATTCTTCTAAGTTTCCTTTATATTGGCATAAAAAGGTTAGTTGGAGGGTGTTGTACCCCAAAATTTTCCCAACCTTTTCTTGGACTTGGCTTATGTTTCATTGCATCTTCTAGCATTTGCATTTGCATATCATTATTCATTTATAGGGGATCTAGAGAGGTGTGAATAGAAAGAGAAGGTTACCAAGGGGTCTAAGCCTAATCAAGAGTGTTTACTCAAATTATCAAATGCTTATCATCATCAGGAGAAAGTCAAAGCTCTCTGAGAAAGTGGATAGATAGTTATGGTTTGTCTCCTATCTTGGAGGCCAGATGAAGATCATCAGAGGATCATGAGTCCATGTTTATGCATGGAGGGTGTTGTGAAAGCTCATGAAGTGCTTTGAGAGCCATTTTGGAGCTTATCCAAGTTGTTACATCATGTGCAAGAGGTTGCAGTCAAAGGATTGTACATCTAGGTGTCGCTACTGCGAAAATCGAGGGCCGGCAATGACAGAAGAGTCGCCACCGTGCGTTATTTATCCCAAAGGAGGGAAAGGAAACGCTCAGAGTAAACCTAACGCAAAGAGGGATAAGATCGGTCATCGCAACCAAATCTCGGGTTCGGGAGTCGGTTACGCAAGGGGAAGGTATTAGCACCCCTCACGTCCGTCGTACTCGACGGGATCCACACTTGTTGTCTAGTCTATGGGTGAAAAACAAACTATCTACGACTGCTAAAGCTAAACGGAAAGAACTGAAAAGAATGGAAAGAACTGACTCGATAGAGCGTCGCCGCTCTATGCCTACGTATTCCCTTGTGCAATGGGAAAGTCAGAGTCAACGTAGTTCGGGAACTACGGGGGGATTGCTCGCCAAGACATCGCGTCTTGTGCCTACGTATTCTCGTCTGGTACGAGAAATCAGAGCAAAATGTAGTTCAGGCTAACTACGGGTAAACAAGGGTGTTCTCGATCACACAGGGGTGAGAGAAGAGATTGACGATACTAGCGTACGCATTCTAGCATTTAGGTGTATGCTGCTCGACCATTGGAGACTTAGACGTTACCTGTTTGCGGTAGAACGGACGTAGTATGTCGGGGTTTAAAGACATGGGAACCTATGGGTTCTAGAACTATGGTCTGGTCTCAATTGCGCTAGGGCAAGAGAAAGGGAAAGATTAGTCGTCAGCGGGGAAGTCTCGATCGCACGGAAGCGAGAGAACAGAGAAGTTAGTTGTTAGTGTGCTCGCTAGGATATCGCATCCTATGCCTACGTACTCTCAACAGGTATGAGAGATCAGAGCAGCCGTAGTTCGGCGAGAAAACGAGTCTCGATTGCACGGGGGCAAGAGAAGGGGTCTCGATCGCCTAAACGTGAGAGAAAAGGGGTTTCGATCGCACGGGGGCGAGAACAAAGAGGAAGCAGGCTTACGCCTAAACGGGAAGGGACTCAGGACACACATGTAAGAACCTAAGACGTAGGAGCGAATGCGTCGCATGTCACCCAAAGGGTACCATACTAGACATCCTAGACGATTGAGAAGAAACTCCTCAACTGTCATTTCCTACGTATCTAACGATACAGCTCACAACACTCGACGGTTGCCTGAAGACTTGAATAAGACGATGATGATGTTGAACGAAGCAGCTCCTGGGCTCCTGACGTGTGCGCAAGCTCCATTCCAATCTTCTCCTCTCTGGATCCTTGATGATGACACTCGAATCAGAATAATGTAACGCTTAGACCGTCATGGTTTGACTTATACGAGAAATCGAACTCTAAGGGGTAGCGTGTTGATGTCCGTGTCAAAGACAAGATAGAGAAATGATATCGAAAATCATTCTCCAATTGAATCGTGTCACACGGCCCAAAAACAGTGGGATCTCGTCTTACAAGACTTCATCGATCACCAAAAGTCAAAATGAAATCGAAAGATAAAAAGAAATGAGGAGAGAAAGAAGGCGGTCTCGGATCCAACATTATTCATCAATAATTTGACTGGTAATGATTTACGGAGATTTCGTCATCGACCAAAACAAGAAAAATGGGACAAAATATCCAATAACAAATGTGAAAATGAGATTCAACTTCTAAATAATATGAAAAGAAATCCTAAAAGAATATAAAAACTAATAGGTAATGGCTCTAAAAAATATTTAAAATTACTCTAGAAGAAAATAGAATATAAAATAAATCCTAGAAAATAATATGTATATATATAAATTCTAAAATAATAATGAAGCTTCTAAATAACATATATTAACAAGACTAATATATAATATCTACAATTTAATAAAAAGAAAATAAAACAAGAAAATAACATATTAATTAATGATAATTTACAAAATAACAATTTATGTATATATTTACATAACTAATTTAAAAAAAAAAGGTCATTACATAATATGAGTATATTATTAACACATTAAAAAAATCAGAAAGAAGGGGGGCATAATTAGAATAGGAGTCAAAATAGGGAAGAAAAATTAGGAGAGGATCACTTGGGCCCTTGAGGCCCATCACCTCTCATCCCACGATGATGTTGATCAAACAAATAATAAAATAAATAAATAAATAAATAATACAAAGAAAAATCAAATGCTGAACTAGGGTATCGGCGAACCCCTTCTTCTCCAGAAAAACGAAACAATCTAAAGAGGGAAACCAATCATCAAACACAGAAAACAAAGCTCTACCGAACACAGCGAAAGCGGCCGTACGATCTCCATGGAAACGACGATGATCTCGACCTTGTCTGCACGGAGATTCGAATCTCTCTTCCTTCTCATTTGGGTTAGATTTCACATCCCTTTTCTTTCCGATTCTTTCCGTCTGAAACCATCACCGAATCAGTCTCTCCATTTCAAAACTATTTGTGTTTGTGAAGTTAATTTGAAGTTGGTTGTTGGTCGTTTGTTTATGAAGTGGGGGAGGTGAGAGATTTGATTATGTTTTTGTTCTGTTGCTGGGTTTTCGCAGGTTGATGGTGATAAGGGTGGGGGGTTTTTTCGATGGAGATTAGGGATTTGCGGTTTGGTGTTTTTTCGAAGCTTCACAACGACTGGATTTGGGTGAGTCGAGGGGAGAATTTGGAGTTTGTTTGATGTACAGGGTTGCGTTTTTCTGGTGATTTGAAACTGGGCTTATTCTGAGTCTGTTTGAATGTTTGTGTGTGAATGAGTTTTCGGAGGTTGGTTCTTGTATCACAGGTTTGTAACAGGCTTGTTTGTATCGGTTCAGTTTTCACGGATGGAGGTGGTTGAAGAAGGGTTCGTTATGTATCTCGATGGTGTTGTTGTTTTGAAGCAACTTGGTGTATGAATCGAAGGTTTATTGGTTCCGAACTGTGGTAGCAGGTTTTATGGCTGAAGAAGATAGCATGTTCATCGTGATATTAGAGGTTTGTTCTGTATTGCCTTTTCTTGGATTCATGTTGTGTGAAAAACGGTTATATCTTGTGAATCATGCTAGCCATTTGGTCTTGACAGGCTGTGAGTTTGGTGCAGGTACGGTTTGGATTTTTTGGAATAGCAGGTCTGTGTGGTTGTGCTGAGTGATACAGAAAAATGGAAAGCTGCAGAAGGAGCGAATTGCAGGAATTTGTTGGCACCGTTTGGGAAGTTTTGCAGGAAGGTGGGTTGGCATGCCAGCTGGAGCGTGGTTTTGTTTGTGGTAGCAGAATGGTTTTGCTGTTTGTACGTTTTTTGTGTGTGCAGAATTTCAGAGTGGTACAGCTTACTTTGTTTGTATTAGTGAAACTAAGGCTTGCTCATAGGGGTATGAAGAAAAGTGGCCAAAATTGTTGATTAAGTGACAAATGATGATTAATGACACGATAATGACGGTTAAAACATGATGATGAATTAAATTGACTAAACCTAATTAAAATCCTAATATAATAATCTAACTAATAATAATCAACTCTAATTAATAATTAAAATCTATATATACAAAAAAAACTGAAAATAAAATCTATTTAAATCTTTATTTTTAAAGAACTGTTTAAAAAACTAATATAACCTATATTAATAAAAATTAAACAATTAAAAACTATTTCTATTTAAAATCTACATAATTAAACAATAGCCATAAAAATGTCATGAAAAACAGGCGAGCACCGGAATGTCGCTGAAAATACCAGCACGGATTGGACTCACAGAGTGAGCAAACTCCGCTTGATTTCGAAATAAATCTCGTTTCCTTGAACCAGTTTTAATCACCTGTAACGCGAGAAAAAGGGGCTGTGATCCCGATAATTCGTCCTGACTGAAAAAATGCACCGTATACGAGAGATGATATGCAAAATGCAAATGAAATGAGACATAAGCCCAAATTGCAAGAAACGGTTGGTCAAATTTTGGGGTGCAACAGCTGCCCCTATTCAAACGGCTTGGACCTGAATGGGTGAAAAGCGACCGCTTTCAAACATTCGAGGTAAAAGACGGTTGAATACCAAAGAACCCGGAAATTTGTCAACCGCAAAAGAAACTGTTCATTGGAATAGAATCACCGGAGAAACTGAACCGATCATGACCTTATCGTCAGTTATCCACATTAAATTCCTCTGACCTTGCCGTCAGACATTCAAAACAATCGATCGGTAAATCACACCTGACATCGCCGCCAATCATTCACAAAAGTAAATTGTCTGACATCACCGCCGGACAACCAAAACACCCAACATCGCCGCTGGAAAACTAAATCACTTGACATCACCGCCAGAAACAAACATCCAACATTGCCGCTGGAGAACCAAATTACCTGACATCGCTGCCAGAAAAACATCCAACCTCGCCGCTTGGAAAACAAAGAATCTGACATCGTCGCCAGTAACAAACATCCAACCTCGCCGCTGGGAAAACAAATCATCTGACATCGCCGCCAGAAAAAACACCCAACCTCGCCGCTGGGAAAACAAATCATCTGACATCGCCGCCAGAAAAACATCCAACCTCGCCGTTGGGAAAACAAATCATCTGACATCGCCGCCAGAAAAAACATCCAACCTCGCCGCTGGGAAAACAAATCATCTGACATCGCCGCCAGAAAAAACATCCAACCTCGCCGCTGGGAAAACAAAGAATCTGACATCACCGCCAGTAACAAACATCCAACCTAGCCGCTGGGAAAACAAATCATCTGACATCGCCGCCAAAAAAAACATCCAACCTCGCCGCTGGGAAGACAAAGAATCTGACATCGCCGCCAGTAACATCCAACCTCGCCACTGGGAAAACAAAGAATCTGACATCGCCGCCAGTAACAAACATCCAACCTGATAAGCATCTAACATCGCCGTCAGACAACCATATAAAATTGGTAAAATACTTGACCTCGCCGTCAGTTCTCAAAATAATCTGACTTCGCTGTCAAGTTCTCAAAAATAATCCGACTTCGCCGTCAACTTCTCAAAAATAATCTTCTAACTTCGCCGTCAACTCTCAACATCATCTGACTTCGCCGTTGTTGCACCCTAAAATTTGTTCAACCTTATTCACTTGGTTTATTTTTCATTATCATTAGCATTTGCATATAGAGTCATGTACATAGACTAACCATCTGCATAGCATAAGCATAGCAAGTCATTCAACAGGGGACCAATCATTATTCTCATCTCTAGAGGCCTATCAAGAGGTTATTATCCTAATTCCATCTCATTCAAGTCATCAGAAAAGAATTTGAAAGCAGAGAGTTCAGCAGATCAAGCCTTGAGCCTATCGCCTATCTGAGAGCATCTGAGGGTCAACAAGGGGGTTGTGAGCTGTGAATGGAAGGCATGGAGAGCATCTAGACATCATGGGAGGCTTATAAAGTCATTTGGAGGAGTAAACAAGTCATTGATATGATCACAAGAATTACAGTTGAAGACAGTCAACTAGGGTTTCATCTGGGTCAACCCTGGGTCAACTCTAGGTCAATTGACTAACTGAAAGGGATTAAGGTCTATTGGAGAGATGTGGGGTACATCATTTGACATGGAGAATAAGGATATGTTGTTGTGCTAAGAAGAATTCAAGAGAAGTCAAGGAGAAGAGGAGTCTCTAAATTAGGGTTTCTATGTAAAATCCCCTAGTTTAGGTCAAATTTCCAAGCAAAATAAGTCAAAATGCAAGCTTCAAATGGCTTCTTGGCCAAAATGAAACTTGTAGAGGATCTCAATACCTTTAATTTGAGTGGTGGAAGACATCAAGGAGATTTATAGAACTCAAGTTATGGTCCTTGCAAGTTACAGGTCATCTGAGGTATCTGAAATTTTGTCTGTGAAAGTGACTTGACTTCCAAGCTATTTCTAACCATCAAGGAGATTTCAAATGAATTTCTGGTCAACATAAGAATTGTTCCTCATTGTCTTAGTTTTTTAGAATGGTATAGTATGCCCTCATATGATGTGTGGAAATCAACTTATGGTCTTGGCAAGCAAAGGGTATTTTGGTCATTTGTGAATTACAGGTCATTTTAACCTATGTCCAAAACTCATACAAGGAGGCCTCAAATGAAAAAACTTACAACATCAAACTTGTTCCAAATGACATTTTGAGTCTAGAAAAGTGACCATGAGAGATTGGAAATGTCCATAGTATAAGGTTTCAAAATTGGTGAAGTTAATGAAGGAAAATGGCTTAAAAAATGGTATTTTTCATATCTTGGCCAAATGATGCAAAATTATAGGTCATTTTGAATGGAAAAGGCATTTTAAAAACATTGGCTAAAGTGGAATTTTGAGCTTAGGTCATAATTTGTGAGTTATCCATGGTTGCTTGAATTGAAAGTAACATAATCCAAATTGAAAAGGGAAAGTGTGAAGGAAATTTCTCCAATGTTCTAGGAGGTTCCTATATCACCTATATATTCATGCAAGCTGAATCATGCAAGGGTTGGTGCTACTACTTTGTTCAAAACCTCCATTTTCACTCATTTTTCATTCTTGCATAAGCCTCTCAAATTCCCTCAATCTCTCACCAAACTTCAACATTCTTGATTCAACCTTCATCATCATCACACAAAGGTCAGAATCCACACATTTCTTTGGCAAATTGAGCAAGGAATTGTGCTATTCATCATCATCATTCAAAGTGCAAGAACCTTGGAACTAGAAGATTCAAAGCTTTGGAGCCTCTCTGATTGCATACAGAATTCATCTCCAAGATCACTGATCAATTTCCTCTCCTTTCAAGCATTGGATCAAGTGTATTCCATAACTGTTTTCAGCATCATAACAGGTCGGTAACCTCATTCGAATTGCATAATTTAATGAGAATTTTAGGGAATTGTTAGTATAGACTGGTTAGGATAAGTGAGATGATTGATTTTGATAAGTTTGAGCAAGTTTCATGGACATTGATCATGGTGCACCAATTCTGGTGAAGCTTAGAATGTTAAAAATCGTGAGAGATAATCTTGGAGTGAGTGCTTAAAATGATCAGGGTGAGTTGTAGGTTAGTTTAGGATGAGTTCCAGAGAGAATTGAGAGGATCAATATCAGGTGGAGAATGATGGATCAGACCTGTTGCACCTATCGAATTGCATTATTGATTGAGTTTTAGAAGAAGATAATGGCATGGTTGTGTAGAGGGAAGAGAATGGAGTGTTTTTGGTTTTTACAGTGAGAGCTTTCATGGAGGATTGAGGGAGAACAGGGAAGTGGAAAGTTCATGCACGATGGTGAAGTTGCAGAAACCCTAGGGTTTCTAAGGTTGAAGATGAAGCCAGAGCCACACGATCCAGGGTTTGACTTGGACTTGGGATGTAATCTGATGGCTGTGGTTTAAAGTTCAAAACAGAGGGAAGCTTCAGAAATGAAACGCAGCGTTTCATTAAGTGGGGGGGATTGGGCTCAGAGCGCTATCTACACCCCCCATGTTAATAAGTCCAACGCGCTTAACTTGGTTTTCTTGCTTTTCACACCCCCTCCATCTTATTTCTTTATATTTTCTTTTAATTTCTTTAATTTTTCCATGCATCTTCTAAAAATCATATAAAATCTAAAAATCATTATTTTTAATTCATTCTTTTTGCATATTTTTCTTTAGGATGTCAAGAAAGTTATAAAAAATAAAAATTGCATTTTATTTTTTATTTGATATTTTTCCCATATTTTCTAAATAAATAACATTTTAAATGGTTTCATTTCATACTTGATTTTGTTAATTTTTGTTCTATTAGATACTTTCATATTTTTCATCCATTCTTTTTAGGTTGTTTAGGTTAGACATTGAACTTGTAGATACATTTTAGTTCCCTTTTTTAGGAATTAATTTTAGGTGCTTAATGTAAGCTTGAACAACATGGATAAAACTAGGGTTTTAGGTGATGACTTAGGAGATTTGATTCTTTTCCCTTAGGACTTAGGGTTTGAATAGTTTAGTTATGGGACTATAGGGGCTATGGGTAGTTATTAGATCCCCTTAGAAAAAGTCAGGCTTCCCCTACTGCTATTAATACTCTGTATATATCTGATTGACTGGTGTGGTGTGCCCTCTGGGGATTATTGCTTGCTTGCTTGGGTATTGGGATTGTCTGGGGGCTTGGGAGAGCTGAAGAGTTGAGGAGATGAAGGCCATTGGAGATCCAGAGGTTGAAGATCAACTGTCAGAGTTGAGGAGGAGGTTATTGCTAGCAGCTGTTGAGGAGACTAGGGTTTAGGAGCTAGGCAGAGCTCTAGATTAGAAAGCTTGTTTCTCAAACATAGATGGCTTTGTTTGCCCCTATCCTTTCTCTATGATTCAAAGTCTCTTTCAAATATCCACCTCCTTCCTTTGGAAGGATCAGTGAATATATTTGAAAGATAGAACTTTTGAGAGGAAACTTTCTGTTTAATGTTAACAGTTGATGAACCACCCTTGGTAGGTAATTAACTGTCTAACATTCATTCACTTCATCTGGTTGACTGATGTTCATCCTGAAGCCTGAGACTTGAAGAAAAGCCATTGCAGATAGAAGACTGATGATCAAAGCCCTTACCTGAAGATCATGGAGATTGATCCTTGTTGAAGCCCATGAATGATTGGAGATTACTGGAAGCCATATGCTGATGCAGAGCTGCTGTGTTTGTTTATTTTGCTGTATTTCATTTCTTGATGTATTGATTGGTTTTCCTGACTGTATTGTTTGCTGTTTACCCTGTTGGGTTGAAAGTGAAGTCTGTTCACTTTTGCCTATTGTTTTTCTAGGTTCGAGGTTGAGTGGGACTCCCTTGCCTCGCTTGTACTGTTGCATCCATGCATTTTACTGTTTTACTGTATATACCTGTTTTTGTTTCTGTTTCTGCCTATCCCGTAGGATCTCTGTTTCTCTCTGTGCAAGAGAGAAGCATGATAGACACTAGGTCTTAACCCATGCATGATAACATTAGGTTAGTTTGTTTCCCTTCGCAACCGTAGGTTAGAGTTCTGTCTCTTTCTTTCTCAAAACAAACAGAAAAACATAAAGATTTCAAACACAACAAAAGACACTTCTTCCGTAAAAGAATGTGAACTCATCAAAGCGTCATTTTTGTCCGCTGGGACTGTTGATCAGAAAACCTTTTTCAGAAGGAATAAAATCAACCAAGACAAACTTGTGTCGTACGTGGCCCGAACTACGTTTGCTCTGATCTTTCATGCCGTATGAAAGTACGTAGGCATAGGATGCGACATCCTAGCGAGCAACCTTCCCCTCCTTTCCCGTAGGTAGGCGAACTACGTTGACTCTGATTTCTCGTTCCAGACGGGAATACGTAGGCCTAAAGTGCGATACTTTGTCGAGTCATTTTTATTTTCATTTTATTTTCTTTTTAACCCTTGACCTATAGTTTAGATAGAATAACAATCCATACCCGAAAACAAGCGTGGATCCCGTCGAGTACGACGGACGTGAGGGGTGCTAATACCTTCCCCTTGCGTAACCGACTCCCGAATCCAGGTTTTGGTTGCGACGACCATACCTTTCCCATGTTATGCGAGGTTTACTCTGAGCGTTTCCTTTCCCTCCCGGGGGATAAATAACGCACGGTGGCGACTCTTCTGTTCAGCCGGCGCCGATTTTCGCAGTAGCGACAGCTGGCGACTCTGCTGGGGATCCAACGTCCCCTGGCTGCTAAGGACTGCGATGGTTCTTATGCATTTGGGATCCACCGTCCCTTAAGAGAGTCAATCCTAACGCTTGTTTTCCCGTCGAGGATTTTGTATGGATTTATATTTCTGACCTTTATTTTCAGCATTATGTATATTGTTTATTATTGCTGTATTGGGGGGTGACGGGTGTTCTGATATTGAGAGATAAGTCGGACCTGGGCTTGAGTGCACCTAGAATTAGAGTAGAAAGTAGTGGGCGCGTGCCGGCTTTGCTTGCATTAGTGTCTCATGAAATCTACACTCGGACGAGGTTCTTCTGGTTGGCTTCTTTTTCTACCCTTTGGGTCGAAGGGGTTGTTGGTCAGCTGAATTGTCGACTCCGGGAACCGATCATTTGGAAGTTGGCTAAGTGAGGCCTCTTCAGGATTTGATGATGCCACTCCTTCTGGGAATCGTATCATCAGCCCTGAAAGTCTGTGACGCCGACGACCGCATAGGATGCCATACCTTTGTCAGTTACTAGGACATCCACCTGTGAGAGGGTTTGGGGTTATGCAGGTAACTAGACCTTCAGACTACCGGTTATTTCTTGATCAGAGATCCTGGGTATTTATGGAGAGCTAGGAGGTCTGTCAGAGACCATTTGGAGATGTGTTCTGAGGTCTATCAGAGACCAGTTGGAGAGTTCTGAGGTCTGTCAGGGACCAATTGGAGATATGATTTGAGGCCTACCAGAGACCAGTTGGAGTTATGGTTTGAGGTCTGCCAAAGACCAGTATTGGGGCTTTGTTTTAGGTCTATCTGAGACCAGGGTTTGATGACTTCTGGATGGTCTATCTGAGACCTTTCTTGATTGGGTTCAGGCCATTCAGCTACAGCTTTGGTCCCTGTTGCATGTTACTTGCATTGCATTGCCTGCATATCCATTACCACTTGCATTCCACTAACGTGTGTCTGTGCTGCAGGTGCATTTGCATATTCCCCGGTTCTAGTGCCCAGACTTCTGAGTATTGATTATGGCTGGTTTGAGGAAGACAGTTGCGTACAAGCTGCCTTCACCTGATATTACTTCTTTGCTTGGTCTGATATCTCTCGCTGATGAGGAGGTTAGGAGAAGCTTTAGAATGAGTCATGGGAGATTACTGAGATTAGTCTGTAAGCCCACTGCTGATGAGATGAACGGGCTATACACCTTGATGCAGTTCTATGACCCCGCATTGAGATGCTTTACTTTTGCTGACTTCATTCTAGGACCTACCATTGAGGAGTATGTGGAGTTTACTGAGCTTCCCGTGCAGAACAAGGTTCCCTTTATCCACTCTGCTGCTGAGCCCAAGCTGGAGGACTTAGCCAAAGCCTTGCATATGAATGCTGCTGAGTTGTTAGTGACTTCTTGGCTCGGGGTTCCCAGTTTCTCTATCGATTTCTTGGTTGGCAAAGCTCAAGAGTACGCCAAGAACGGCTGTTGGGTGGTTTTCAATGCTATTTTGGCTTTATGCATTTATGGAATTGTGCTGTTTCCTAACTTGCCCAACTTTGTGGACCTGGACGCTTTCCATCTGTTTGCTGCAGGCAACCCAGTGCCAACGTTGATCGGAGACTTCTACCACTCCTTGCACTACAAGAACGAAAACCGAAGGGGAAAAGTTGTTTACTGCTGTGCTCCTCTATTAAATATGTGGTTCAAAAGTCATCTCCCCATGAAGGGACCATTTGTAGACAGTGCAACCTCAGCCAGTTGGTCAGAGCGCCTGATGAGGCTATATTCCGAAGACGTTGTGTGGTTTGATCGAGACCTGTTGGGATCTGAGCTCATCTTCAGTTGTTCTGGGTACCCTAATGTGCCGCTGATAGGAAGAAAAGGGTGTATCAATTACAACCCTTCTCTATTCATTCGTCAGTTCGGATATGCGCTGAAGAATCCACCGCAGGAGGAAGAAGTACAGGAATCTCTGTACTTCACAGGTGACGTGAAGGGGGAGTTATTAGCCAAGTTGCAACATGCCTGGACGCGTATTAACCGCAGAGGGAAGCCGTTGTTAGGAAAGAATGACTGTCAGGCCTATGCACCTTACAAGGTTTGGATCCAGGAAAGAGCAAGTCAGTTGTTAATGCCGTTTCCAGCTGCACCCGTCATTGCTCCTATTCCGGTAGCAGAGCCAACCACTGTTTCTCGGGAAGCCTACGAGCAAGTTGTGAAAGAAAAAGAAGCCTTGATGAAGATCAATGAAGGGTTAGAGCAAGAGTTAGCCCAGGTACGCAGTGAGAAAAACAAGGCCGTGTATGCTTTCCAACAGCAGATTGAGCTAATGAACAGATTAGGGGCTGAGTTGACTGAGGAGAGGAAGAAGCGCGAACGTCTGGGGCAAGAGTTCAGAAGCTCCCATGACATGCTGGAAGCCAAAAAGAAGGCACTCGACGCAGCACACCGAGAAATCTCCTCTTGCAATAAGACTTGGAATGCTACTCTCACCAACAATAAGATGAGAGAAGATAAGCTGAAGCAGCAAGTCTCCGACCTCGAAGAGAAGTTGAAGTCTAGCATCAAGAAGTGTGAGGAAGAAGTGATGACCCGGTATAGTGTCCAGCATGCACTGAACAAGGCAATCAAATCCAGAGATAAAGCGGTGTCTCAGAAGCGAAAGCTAGAAGATTGCTTCGGAGAAGCAGCATGGGAAGAAACTGTTGAAGACGTGCGCCGTGTTCTTAAGAAGAGAAACCAACTTGTTGAAGGGCTGCTTGATCGACCAAGTCATCCAGAGACCAAGAAGTTGATAGAAGAGTACCAGACTTTTGGGAGGATTTGATCATTCCATGTAGTAACTTGTAGTAACTTGTATGCTTTATTTGCATAAGTGCTGACCATCACCAGGATTGTTGGTTGAGGTCATGCCTTCTTATCGTACTCTCAGCGACATTGTATTCTGGTTTTCCCTGCAATATATGAGGCTTTCTATGATTCAGCTCCGGTATTCCTATTGTCAACACTGTCACTGCACTGGCACCTTCACACTAGAACTGGGGGAATGAATTTCCCTAATGCACAGACACATTGCATTGCATTCATACTCATATTGCATTACAGGTAATCTTTGAATAGTGTCTTATTTCCTGCTTCATAACAGGTACTTTTCAGGATTGCAGATCAGCACCCGCACCGCTATTCTACTCGCACCAACTGTCGAAGAATCATGGATCAAATGCAGAACGAGATGCAAGACATGCGCGAGAAGCTCGCTCTCTTCATGCAGACCATGGAAGCTATTGCGAAAGGACAGGAGAATTTGCAGGCCATGGTCCAACCTCT
The DNA here is from genome assembly GCA_963859935.3 of Lathyrus sativus. NCBI lineage: Eukaryota > Viridiplantae > Streptophyta > Magnoliopsida > Fabales > Fabaceae > Lathyrus > Lathyrus sativus. Next base: position 113,143,115 of record OZ012736.1, on the reverse strand, counting down.
GTTGGCTCGAAACGCTGGTCATGGTAACGAGGATCATCAGTCTGTACGGGTCGATACTGTTCATGGAGACGGCACTCCCATGCCAGTGGCTCCACCTGTAGTCAATATACCCACTGCTAATGTCAACAACGCTACCGCTGCTGTAAATGGTAACGTCGGAGTTGGAAATGAGGCTGTTGTCCATAACGTTGGGCTGGGTGATGTCAATTTGGGAGACAATATGGGAGGCAACGGCTTCGTCAATGCTGGATTCGGATTCAACGATCAGGGATTCGATAACACTGGGAAGTATGGCTTTAATGCTCAAGGCTTTGGGCAAGACGGTTATGGCGCGACCAATCAGGGTTACGGAGGCTTTGGAAACGGAAACGGTACTGGATTTATGGCTTTTGGTCCTGCTGGAGGTGTTCAAGGGTACGGCAACAGAGGCCGAGGTTCGGGGATGAATCAGATCAGAGCTGGACGTAATAATGGATATGATGGGTATGGGGCTGGAAACGGTATGTGGCAAGAAGATCAGCAGGAGGACGCTTTCTCCGGCGGAGGTTTCGAAGGGCCGATGGATGATTCCCAGAAGATCAGAATGCTGGAAGAGCAGATGAGGGGAGTCCTAAACCAAAGTGTTGTGGGTTTGGACATGGAAACAATGGGGCTGGTACCTGGCTTGAGGGTGCCAATTAAATTCAAAGCTCCTGCGTTTGACAAGTATAAAGGAGACACATGTCCAAAAGTGCATGTACGAGCTTATTACAGAAAGATGTCTGCATACTCAACTGATGAAAGAATGCTAATGCATTTCTTTCAGGATAGTCTGTCGGGCCCTTCCCTAGAGTGGTACATGGGGTTGGAGCCAACTGATATCAAGACGTGGAAGCAATTAGCAGAGGCATTTGTAGCTCACTACAAGTATAACAGCGACTTGGCACCCAATCGGGTCCAGTTGGCCGGGCTGTCGCAAAAGAAGGGGGAGTGTTTTAAAGAGTACGCGCAAAGGTGGCGCGATATGGCTGCCAGGGTCCGTCCTCCTGTAGAAGATAAGGAAATGAATGACATGTTTGTCGGCACATTCACAGGTCTGTTTCATGACATGTTGTTTCACACGTCTCTGGCCAGTTTTTCAGACCTGATTCTAATGGGAGAAAAGATTGAACGTAATATTAAGCAAGGAAAGTTCCAAGTCGAGGAATCAACTGCATCCGGCAGTAATAGGAAAGCTTATGGTGGGCGCCGTCAGGGCGAGGCAAGCGCAGTATTTGGAGGCCGAGGCCGAGGCCGAGGCAGGGGACGAGGTCAATATCGTCAGCCGCAGCAGGTGTCAAATGTTACTATCCCGTATCAACAGCAACCACTCCAGCAACAACCGGTTCAGCAGCAGCCAATGCAACAGCAGCAGCAGCCTCAGCAGGGGGCACAGCAAGCTCAGCGAAGATTCCAGGGTAGTAAACCAAGAAGAGTGTTTGAGAAGCCTCCCTCAACCTACGCTGATTTACTGCAGACATTGTTGGGATTGAATCTAGTAGAGAAAAGAACTCTGGCACCAATAACGGGAGCTCCCCCGTTTGGCTACGATGCAAGCAGGCACTGCGAGTTTCATTCTGGGGCTCCGGGCCATGATATAGAAGGTTGCCACGCTTTTAAGCACGTTGTGCAGGATCTTTTGGACAATAAGACTATCAATTTCGGAACGGCAGGTCCGAATATAGTGCAGAAACCCATGCCTAATCATGGGGCAAATGCCATTCTAACTGAGGAAGGGTTGAATCTGATTATGAATGTTGAAGATTTAAAGACGCCACTGAGCGAGATAAAGAGCCGATTGTTGCAAGGGGGTGTTTACCCGGGATGTGACGAGTATTGCTTAGACTGTTGGACCCTAGCCGGGGGGTGTGGTGATTTGAAGAAGGGCATTCAGGTTTTAATTGATGAAGGCATATTGCAGTTTGATCAAGCAGCAACTGAAGAGCCCGCAGGGGCAGTAGCATATGATCAGACTGATGTGGCCACTGTAACGATCCCTCGGAAGACGATCACTATCGCGGCACCTGCTCAACGACCACCGATTACCATAACTAAGGCCGGGCCGATCCCGTACGAGAACACGAAAGCAGTCCCATGGTCATATGGGTTGGAAGTATATTGTGACGGAATGAAAATTGATGTTGATAAACAGCCAGCCGAGACTGTGGATAATGTTGTTGGGTCGGGAGGCATGACAAGGAGTGGTAGGATCTTTATATCCCCTGAAGTGGAGGCCGAAAGACTAGCGAAAGGAAAAGGGAAAGCAGTTGAGAATGTCCCGACGCAAGCAAGTGACAAAGAATCGGCATCGAAAGACGTGGAAGAGTTCATGCGCTTGATTCGAAAAAGTGATTATAAGATTGTGGAGCATCTGCAGCAGACGCCGTCCAAAATATCTATCCTGTCATTGCTGTTGTGTTCGGAAGCTCACAGAAACGCGTTGCTGAAAGTCCTGGATACTTCTTTTGTACCCCAAGACGTCTCCGTAAACCAGCTAGAAGGAGTATTGGCACATGTGAATGCAGGCCACAGCTTGGGCTTTACCGATTTTGACTTGACTCCGAAAGGAAGAGATCACAATATGGCGCTGCACGTATCTGTCGAGTGTAGAGGATCAGTAATGTCGCACGTATTGGTTGACACCGGATCGTCTTTGAATGTGCTGCCCAAGAAGGCGATGATGAAGCTGGATGTTAGAGGAATTTTGTGTACACCCAGTGATTTGGTAGTCAGAGCATTTGACGGCACGCGGAGAACAGTCTTTGGATCAATCACATTGCCTCTGCAGGTGGGGCCGGAGGTGTTTGCAACTGAGTTTTATATCATGGACATACAGCCTGCGTACAGCTGCTTGCTTGGAAGACCCTGGATTCATGGGGCGGGGGCAGTCACGTCCACCCTGCATCAGAAGTTAAAGTATATGGTCGGAGACAGCGTAGTCACCGTGTGCGGAGAAGAGGACATCCTGGTCAGCCATCTATCTTCATTTAAATATGTGGAAGTCGACGGAGAGATCCACGAAACGCCCTGCCAGGCATTCGAAGGTTTGCGCATCAAGAATAAGGGTCCCGGGCCGAGCAAAGTGCCAGAGATAGCCGTCTCATCGTATAAAGAAGCTCAAGCTCTAGTGGAAGCAGGAGAAGCCAAGGGCTGGGGCAAAGTGCTGGACATTCCTGTGAAGATGGACCGGTTCGGGCTGGGGTACCAACCGTCGTCATCAACTCCTTCCGTGGGGGCACCCCGTTTCAGAAAGCCAATCACCATCTCTGCCAGTGGGGTGTGTCATGAAACTGTCAATGCTGCTTCAGAGTCTGATGAAGGAGACAGCGACTGTGATATGGATGCCTGGATTCAGCCAAGCACGCCAGGACAAGGACTATGCAACTGGTCTATTCAGGAGCTTGTTCCTGTGACTTTTAAACAGTAATGCTTCGCTTTATTAATTGTTGAATAATCTGATGTCTTGCCCGGGGCATCATGATTTGCTTAGGGCTGTGCTGTTATGAACATTGCGTGTTAATCATTAAATAAATGGCGTTTTTCATGTGCAAATACTGTAATCCCTGTCTTTCTTGTTTTGTATTTTTCAATAAAATGGCAACGTGGTTATTCGCTTTATACGCATTTTGAAGCACTTAACCATTCCTCTTGCAGGATAACATTTTCAGATGACATCCTTGAATCACCTATGACTCGTCCCGACTTTGAGCACCCGGTATTTCAGGCCGAAGAAGAGGTTGTCGAAGATAGTGACGTTCCTGAAAAACTGTCTTGGTTAGTGAAGCAAGAGGAAAGAGCCATTCTGCCTCATGACGAGGTCATCGAAATTATCAACTTGGGGTCGGAAGGGGTTGAGAAAAATATTCGTATCGGAGCCGCACTGCAAAGTGATATCAAGCGAAGACTGGTCGAAATGCTCAAGGAGTATAATGACGTATTCGCTTGGTCATATGAAGATATGCCGGGGCTTGATACAGATATGGTTGTGCATCGCCTGCCACTGAAAGAAGATTGCCCGCCGGTCAAGCAAAAGCTTCGTAGGACTCGACCAGATATGGCAATGAAGATCAAAGAGGAGGTTCAAAAACAGTGGGACGCTGGTTTCCTGGCTGTGACAAAATATCCCTCATGGGTTGCTAACATCGTACCAGTGCAAAAGAAAGATGGCAAGGTTCGAATGTGCGTGGACTATAGAGATTTGAATAAAGCAAGCCCAAAAGACGATTTTCCACTTCCTCATATTGACGTGTTAGTTGATAATACTGCTCAATACTCCGTATTCTCCTTCATGGATGGCTTTTCGGGCTATAATCAAATTAAAATGGCGCCAGAAGATATGGAGAAGACCACTTTCATAACGCCTTGGGGAACATTTTGCTACAAAGTGATGCCCTTTGGTTTGAAAAATGTTGGGGCAACATATCAGCGTGCGATGACGACTCTTTTTCATGACATGATGCATAAAGAGATCGAAGTTTATGTTGACGATATGATTGCCAAATCCCAGACGGAGGGAGAGCATCTGGCGAATCTGCTGAAGTTGTTTAAAAGGCTTAGGAAGTTCAGGCTGAGGCTGAACCCTAATAAATGCACCTTCGGGGTGAGATCGGGTAAGCTCCTGGGGTTTATCGTAAGCGAAAGAGGAATAGAGGTCGATCCTGCTAAAATAAAAGCGATACAAGAAATGCCGACGCCTAAAACAGAGAAAGAGGTGCGCGGGTTTTTAGGGAGGTTGAACTACATCGCCCGGTTCATATCGCACCTAACTGCTACGTGTGAACCATTATTCAAGTTATTGAAGAAAGATCAAGCTGTAACGTGGAACGAAAATTGTCAAAAGGCGTTCGATAAAATAAAGCAGTATTTGCAGGAGCCTCCTATTCTGATACCCCCAGTGGCAGGGAGACCCTTGATAATGTATTTGACGGTTCTTGAGGGAAGCATGGGTTGTGTTCTCGGTCAACACGACGAGACAGGGAGAAAAGAGCATGCGATCTACTACTTGAGCAAGAAATTTACAGATTGTGAATCTCGGTACTCAATGCTTGAGAAAACTTGCTGCGCGCTAGCCTGGGCCGCCAAGCGTTTGAGGCAATACATGCTGAATCATACAACCATGCTCATCTCGAAGATGGATCCTATCAAATATGTATTTGAAAAGCAGGCGTTGTCAGGGAGAATTGCCCGTTGGCAGATGGTCTTGACTGAATATGACATCCAATACGTCTCACAGAAGGCTATAAAGGGGAGTGTGCTGTCTGAGTATCTGGCGGAGCAGCCTATTGAAGAGTACCAATCGATGAGATTTGATTTTCCTGACGAGGATATCATGTATCTAAAGATGAAAGATTGCGAAGAGCCGTTGCCAGACGAAGGACCGGAGTTGGGGTCCAAATGGAAGATGATATTTGACGGCGCTGTGAATGCTTATGGTAGTGGAATAGGGGCAATCATCACTACGCCACACGGGTCGCACATCCCGTTTACCGCCCGATTGACCTTTGCCGTTACCAATAATGAGGCCGAATACGAAGCTTGTATAATGGGGCTTGAAGAAGCCATTGATTTGCGAATCAAGAATTTAGACGTATACGGAGACTCAGCTCTGGTGGTGAATCAAATAAAAGGGGAATGGGAGACACGTCAGCCCAACTTGATACATTACATGAATTATGCAAGGAGATTGTTGCCTTTCTTCGACAAGGTTGAATTGCATCATGTGCCGCGGGCAGAAAATCAAATGGCTGACGCTCTGGCCACTTTGGCTTCCATGTACAAGGTCAACTTCTGGAACGAAGCTCCTCAAATCAGTATCTCTCGGTTGGACAGGCCAGCTTATGTATTTGCTATTGATGAAGCATCTGATGACAAACCGTGGTATTTCGATATCCTCAATTTCCTGAAGAATAAAGAGTATCCGGCTGGGGCATCCAGTCAAGATCAGAAGACTCTCAGGAGATTAGCGGGTAATTTCTACTTGAATCCGGATGGCGTCTTATACAGAAGGAACCACGATTTGGTGTTGTTGCGTTGTGTAGACGAAAAAGAGGCAAAGCTTCTCATGGAGGAAATACACGAAGGTACCTTTGGTACGCATGCTGGAGGACATGCTATGACGAGAAAACTGCTGCGGGCAGGTTATTTTTGGCTGACTATGGAAACTGACTGTTTCAAGTTTGCGAGGAAGTGCCACAAATGCCAAATCTATGCTGATAAGATCCATGTGCCTCCAAGTCCTCTAAATGTGATGTCATCGCCTTGGCCATTTTCAATGTGGGGAATCGATATGATTGGAAAGATCGAGCCGACGGCTTCTAATGGGCACCGGTTCATTCTAGTAGCAATCGATTACTTCACCAAGTGGGTGGAAGCGGCGTCATACGCAAATGTAACGAAGCAAGTAGTGGCCAGATTCATCAAGAGAGATATCATTTGCCGATATGGGATCCCCGAGCGGATAATCACGGACAACGGTTCAAACCTGAACAACAAAATGATGAAGGAACTCTGTCAGAATTTCAAGATTGAACATCACAACTCCTCCCCTTACCGACCCAAGATGAATGGCACTGTTGAGGCGGCCAATAAGAATATCAAGAAGATCGTTCAGAAAATGGTGGTGACCTATAAGGATTGGCATGAAATGCTACCTTTTTCTTTGCACGGTTATCGTACAACGGTACGCACATCAACCGGGGCAACTCCGTTCTCGTTGGTATACGGAATGGAAGCGGTATTACCATTGGAAGTTGAGATCCCTTCTCTGAGGGTATTGCGAGACGTTCAGCTAGACGAGGCAGAATGGGTAACAAACAGATTGAACCAACTGAGCTTAATGGATGAGAAGAGGCTAGCTTCTCTAGCATACGGTCGTTTGTACCAGAGCCGAATGAAGAAAGCGTACGACAAGAAGATACATCCGCGAAGCTTTCAGACGGGCGACCTTGTGCTAAAAAGGATTCTCCCGCCGCAAGCAGATCACAGGGGCAAGTGGACCCCCAACTACGAAGGGCCATACGTTGTCAGGAAAGTATTTTCGGGAGGAGCGTTGTTGTTGTCCACCATGGACGGAGAAGACTTCACGTCGCCTGTGAATTCGGACGCAGTTAAAAAATACTTTGCTTGAAATAGACCCGCTGGACAGAAAAAAGAGAGTCCAGGCAAAAATGGGGCATCCTGGCGAACCAAAAACAGAATGAAAGGTTCGGGCAAAAATTAGGGATAAAATTGAAAAAATGTACACCCGCGAAGTTGAAAACCTACACTGGGCGGCTTCGGCAAAAAAGGGTATCCCGGTGAACTGAAAACCCGTAAAGGGCGGTTCACGCAAAAGTTAGGGATTTGAAAAGCAAATGACTGCGGTCCGAATTTGATAATTGCAATGAGCATCAATGCGGGAGAATATATTTGAGGAGCCAGTTATCGGATACAATCTCTTCAGAAGTGGGGATACCGGGAAAGCATTAGGGTCGGGCGAGTCATGGGAGGATCAGTTCGTGGTGTTCATCTGCATCCCGTTGCCGACATGTGTGCAAATTTAAGTTGTCAATATTTATACTTCGTGTGCATACTTGTGTACGTGTATATTTGCCTTGTGTAGCTTCCTCATTTCAGGAGTTGCATCCCGTGTACAAAACTCCGCCTATTCAGGGGCCCAATCAATAAAATACGTTATTCAGTACTTAACACTGTTCTTTACTGTTTTGTGCATGATTAACGCCCAAGTTTGATGAAACTAGCATGAGTATAACGTCACTGGCCCTTGCCAACAGTTGCTAAAGCTTTGAATTAACTGAAAATAACGTCACTAACCTGAGTTGATTTGATTGCATAGGCTTGTATTGTCTTGTTTGTGTTGTTGCAGGTTTCATAACCGTGCGAGGAAGATGATCGAAAGATTGCAATGACGAAGGACTCAGCCTTCGCGCAGGTCATGCAGGTTCTTCCTGAAGAAGGATTGAACTCTCCAACTAGTCGTAGCTTGTGCAAAAAGGGATTTGACGATTCCAAGATCGTAAGGCTGTATTCAGACAGGATCATCCTTCCTCGCAGGGTCATTCACTCTCCCCCAGCGGAGTCAGTGGATTTCCCCCGAGAGAATAGTCCCACCCCCAGCGGAGTTCTCTCCTTGCAGCAAATGTTCTTTCCCCCCAGTGGAACCCGGAGATCAGGACTATCCCCAGCAGAGTTGGTGGTGGGTCCTGTCATTTGTTTTGTCAGGGATACCGTGTAATATCAGTTCACTCTCCCGCAGAGAAGTCTAATCATACTTGGCATACCTGCTATTCCTCAGCAAAGTTATATTCCCCAGCAAGGGGTTACCTCAACAGGGTGTTTGGGTCGAGCTCCCAACTTCCCAGCATGGTTGACTTCGTCCTTCCAACATTTATTTTTGCTGGAATAATTCTGTAGCATCTGGCTATACCCAGCGGAGTTGGCATTATCTTCAGCATTTATTTTGCTGAAGTAGTTGCTGTATTATAGCAGTTCAGGTGAAGAGAGCACTTGCTCAAATGAACTACCAAACACTCAAGATCTCGGCATGAGATATTCAATGATAATGTCAGCTCGGCAGTATTCCCCACAGAGTTACCAGGATAAGGTTCTCTTTATTTCCAAGCAGAGTTATTTGTCATCAAAAGGGCTTCATGAATCAGAATTTCAGAAGTTGCCTCTGGTCACCAGAACAGGCATCCGGTAGTTTGGTTCCCAGACATCCCCAGTAAAGTCCGCCCCAAAGTCGCTGTCACGTTGGTGCTAAGAAGTTTGTGGGTGGGGATCAATGGAGAACTAAGTCCTGGCGTGGACAACTTATTCCTATATTGACGGGATTTCTTCAGAAGTGGGCGTCCTAACGTGGACAGGTTTATTTCCCCGGGTTGGTGAAGTGTGTTAGTCCTAACGTGGGCAGATTCGGGTTCTCGAAATTGGTGGAATGGGAGGTCATGACGTTGACAAAAGTGATTACTCTTTATGTTGGTGTCCTGACATGGACCAGTCCCTCTCAGCAGTTATCTTTCTTCGTGTTGGCAAAGCATGGGTCCTGACGTGGACAGATCAGACAAGGGTGTGAGTCCTTACGTGGACAAGTCTTATTTCCTCAGCAGGTCGAAGATGCCTGAGTCCTGACGTGGACAAATCAAGACGAAAGAGGGGTCCTGACGTGGACAAGTCTATTCCTTACATGGGAAAAGAGGTCAGTTCCTGACGTGGAAAGATGAAAAGTTTATTCCTTACGTGGAAAGATGAGATTCCTTACGTGGAAAAATGGGTTTCCTTACGCGGAAAGATCGAGTCCTCGCGCGGACGTATCAAGTTTATTCCTTACGTGGAAGGAGATGCATTCCCGACGTGGAAAAGAAGTTGATTCCTTACGCGGAAAGATTGGGGTCCTTACGTGGACAGATCGATATAGAAAGAAGATTGATTCCTGACGTGGAAAGATGGAAAGTTTAGTCCTGACGTGGACAGATTCAGAAAGGTCGGAGTCCTCACGTGGACAGATTGAGAATTGTATTCCTTACGTAGAAGAAAATTGGTTTCCTTACGTAGAAAGAAGACGTGGTTCCTTACGTGGAAGGATGGAGTCCTAACGTGGACGGGTCCAGACGAGGTTATTCCTAACGTGGAAGAGTATTATTCCTAACGTGGACGATTCAGTTTATGGAAAGGTAGACAAATTATTCCCCAGCGGAGTTGCCGAGATTTTCTGGGTTAACAGCAAGCGAAGTCCTAACGTGGACAGGTTTTAGTTGAGCTCTCTTCGTGTTGACAGCAGATAGAGTCCTGACGTGGACAAGCAAAGGACGAAGTTTCCGATGATTCAATCTTTTTCAGGATGATGAGAAGAATCCCCAGCACGGTCGCACGAGATCAGTGGGTTGCCGTAACAGTCATATTCAGCTGATGAATGTCGTTCCCCAAGCAGGAGCGCGGTTTATGTCTGCGGTTGGCAAATTTCTGGGTTCCTAGTATTCAACCGTCTTGTACCTCGAATGTTTGAAGGACGTTCGCTCTTCACCCAATCGGGTTCAAGTCGCTTGAATAGGGGCAGCTGTTGCACCCTAAAATTTGTTCAACCTTATTCACTTGGTTTATTTTTCATTATCATTAGCATTTGCATACAGAGTCATGTACATAGACTAACCATCTGCATAGCATAAGCATAGCAAGTCATTCAAAAGGGGACCAATCATTATTCTCATCTCTAGAGGCCTATCAAGAGGTTATTATCCTAATTCCATCTCATTCAAGTCATCAGAAAATAATTTGAAAGCAGAGAGTTCAGCAGATCAAGCCTTGAGCCTATCCCCTATCTGAGAGCATCTAAGGGTCAACAAGGGGGTTGTGAGCTGTGAATGGAAGGCATGGAGAGCATCTAGACATCATGGGAGGCTTAGAAAGTCATTTGGAGGAGTAAACAAGTCATTGATATGATCACAAGAATTACAGTTGAAGACAGTCAACTAGGGTTTCATCTGGGTCAACCCTGGGTCAACTCTAGGTCAATTGACTAACTGAAAGGGATTAAGGTCTATTGGAGAGATGTGGGGTCCATAATTTGACATGGAGAATAAGGATATGTTGTTGTGCTAAGAAGAATTCAAGAGAAATCAAGGAGAAGAGGAGTCTCTAAATTAGGGTTTCTATGTAAAATCCCCTAGTTTAGGTCAAATTTCCAAGAAAAATAAGTCAAAATGCAAGCTTCAAATGGCTTCTTGGACAACATGAAACTTGTAGAGGATCTCAAGACCTTTAATTTGAGTGGTGGAAGACATCAAGGAGATTTATAGAACTCAAGTTATGGTCCTTGCAAGTTACATGTCATCTGAGGTATCTGAAATTTTGTCTGTGAAAGTGACTTGACTTCCAAGCTGTTTCTAACCCTCAAGGAGATTTCAAATGAATTTCTGGTCAACATAAGAATTGTTCCTCATTGTCTTAGTTTTTTAGAATGGTATAGTATGCCCTCATATGATGTGTGGAACTCAACTTATGGTCTTGGCAAGCAAAGGGTATTTTGGTCATTTGTGAATTACAGGTCATTTTAACCTATGTCCAAAACTCATACAAGGAGGCCTCAAATGAAAAAACTTACAACATAAAACTTGTTCCAAATGACATTTTGAGTCTAGAAAAGTGACCATGAGAGATTGGAAATGTCCATAGTATAAGGTTTCAAAATTGGTGAAGTTAATGAAGGAAAATGGCTTAAAAAATGGTATTTTTCATATCTTGGCCAAATGATGCAAAATTATAGGTCATTTTGAATGGAAAAGGCATTTTAAAAACATTGGCTAAAGTGGAATTTTGAGCTTAGGTCATAATTTGTGAGTTATCCATGGTTGCTTGAATTGAAAGTAACATAATCCAAATTGAAAAGGGAAAGTGTGAAGGAAATTTCTCCAATGTTCTAGGAGGTTCCTATATCACCTATATATTCATGCAAGCTGAATCATGCAAGGGTTGGTGCTACTACTTTGTTCAAAACCTCCATTTTCACTCATTTTTCATTCTTGCATAAGCCTCTCAAATTCCCTCAATCTCTCACCAAACTTCAACATTCTTGATTCAACCTTCATCATCATCACACAAAGGTCAGAATCCACACATTTCTTTGGCAAATTGAGAAAGGAATTGTGCTATTCATCATCATCATTCAAAGTGCAAGAACCTTGGAACTAGAAGATTCAAAGCTTTGGAGCCTCTCTGATTGCATACAGAATTCATCTCCAAGATCACTGATCAATTTCCTCTCCTTTCAAGCATTGGATCAAGTGTATTCCATAACTGTTTTCAGCATCATAACAGGTTGGTAACCTCATTCGAATTGCATAATTTAATGAGAATTTTAGGGAATTGTTAGTATAGACTGGTTAGGATAAGTTAGATGATTGATTTTGATAAGTTTGAGCAAGTTTCATGGACATTGATCATGGTGCACCAATTCTGGTGAAGCTTAGAATGTTAAAAATCGTGAGAGATAATCTTGGAGTGAGTGCTTAAAATGATCAGGGTGAGTTGTAGGTTAGTTTAGGATGAGTTCCAGAGAGAATTGAGAGGATCAATATCAGGTGGAGAATGATGGATCAGACCTGTTGCACCTATCGAATTGCATTATTGATTGAGTTTTAGAAGAAGATAATGGCATGGCTGTGTAGAGGGAAGAGAATGGAGTGTTTTTGGTTTTTACAGTGAGAGCTTTCATGGAGGATTGAGGGAGAACAGGGAAGTGGAAAGTTCATGCACGATGGTGAAGTTGCAGAAACCCTAGGGTTTCTAAGGTTGAAGATGAAGCCAGAGCCACACGATCCAGGGTTTGACTTGGACTTGGGATGTAATCTGATGGCTGTGGTTTAAAGTTCAAAACGGAGGGAAGCTTCAGAAATGAAACGCAGCGTTTCATTAAGTGGGGGGGATTGGGCTCAGAGCGCTATCTACACCCCCCATGTTAATAAGCCCAACGCGCTTAACTTGGTTTTCTTGCTTTTCACACCCCCTCCATCTTATTTCTTTATATTTTCTTTTAATTTCTTTAATTTTTCCATGCATCTTCTAAAAATCATATAAAATCTAAAAATCATTATTTTTAATTCATTCTTTTTGCATATTTTTCTTTAGGATGTCAAGAAAATTATAAAAAATAAAAATTGCATTTTATTTTTTATTTGATATTTTTCCCATATTTTCTAAATAAATAACATTTTAAATGGTTTCATTTCATACTTGATTTTGTTAATTTTTGTTCTATTAGATACTTTCATATTTTTCATCCATTCTTTTTAGGTTGTTTAGGTTAGACATTGAACTTGTAGATACATTTTAGTTCCCTTTTTTAGGAATTAATTTTAGGTGCTTAATGTAAGCTTGAACAACATGGATAAAACTAGGGTTTTAGGTGATGACTTAGGAGATTTGATTCTTTTCCCTTAGGACTTAGGGTTTGAATAGTTTAGTTATGGGACTATAGGGGCTATGGGTAGTTATTAGATCCCCTTAGAAAAAGTCAGGCTTCCCCTACTGCTATTAATACTCTGTATATATCTGATTGACTGGTGTGGTGTGCCCTCTGGGGATTATTGCTTGCTTGCTTGGGTATTGGGATTGTCTGGGGGCTTGGGAGAGCTGAAGAGTTGAGGAGATGAAGGCCATTGGAGATCCAGAGGTTGAAGATCAACTGTCAGAGTTGAGGAGGAGGTTATTGCTAGCAGCTGTTGAGGAGACTAGGGTTTAGGAGCTAGGCAGAGCTCTAGATTAGAAAGCTTGTTTCTCAAACATAGATGGCTTTGTTTGCCCCTATCCTTTCTCTATGATTCAAAGTCTCTTTCAAATATCCACCTCCTTCCTTTGGAAGGATCAGTGAATATATTTGAAAGATAGAACTTTTGAGAGGAAACTTTCTGTTTAATGTTAACAGTTGATGAACCACCCTTGGTAGGTAATTAACTGTCTAACATTCATTCACTTCATCTGGTTGACTGATGTTCATCCTGAAGCCTGAGACTTGAAGAAAAGCCATTGCAGATAGAAGACTGATGATCAAAGCCCTTACCTGAAGATCATGAAGATGGAGATTGATGCTTGTTGAAGCCCATGAATGATTGGAGATTACTGGAAGCCATATGCTGATGTAGAGCTGCTGTGTTTGTTTATTTTGCTGTATTTCATTTCTTGATGTATTGATTGGTTTTCCTGACTGTATTGTTTGCTGTTTACCCTGTTGGGTTGAAAGTGAAGTCTGTTCACTTTTGCCTATTGTTTTTCTAGGTTCGAGGTTGAGTGGGACTCCCTTGCCTCGCTTGTACTGTTGCATCCATGCATTTTACTGTTTTACTGTATATACCTGTTTTTGTTTCTGTTTCTGCCTATCCCGTAGGATCTCTGTTTCTCTCTGTGCAAGAGAGAAGCATGATAGACACTAGGTCTTAACCCATGCATGATAACATTAGGTTAGTTTGTTTCCCTTCGCAACCGTAGGTTAGAGTTCTGTCTCTTTCTTTCTCAAAACAAACAGAAAAACATAAAGATTTCAAACACAACAAAAGACACTTCTTCCGTAAAAGAATGTGAACTCATCAAAGCGTCATTTTTGTCCGCTGGGACTGTTGATCAGAAAACCTTTTTCAGAAGGAATAAAATCAACCAAGACAAACTTGTGTCGTACGTGGCCCGAACTACGTTTGCTCTGATCTTTCATGCCGTATGAAAGTACGTAGGCATAGGATGCGACATCCTAGCGAGCAACCTTCCCCTCCTTTCCCGTAGGTAGGCGAACTACGTTGACTCTGATTTCTCGTTCCAGACGGGAATACGTAGGCCTAAAGTGCGATACTTTGTCGAGTCATTTTTATTTTCATTTTATTTTCTTTTTAACCCTTGACCTATAGTTTAGATAGAATAACAATCCATACCGGAAAACAAGCGTGGATCCCGTCGAGTACGACGGACGTGAGGGGTGCTAATACCTTCCCCTTGCGTAACCGACTCCCGAATCCAGGTTTTGGTTGCGACGACCATACCTTTCCCATGTTATGTGAGGTTTACTCTGAGCGTTTCCTTTCCCTCCCGGGGGATAAATAACGCACGGTGGCGACTCTTCTGTTCAGCCGGCGCCGATTTTCGCAGTAGCGACAGCCGTCAACTATCAACATCATCTGACTTCGCCGTTAACTATCAAAACACTCTGTAAAAGCATCTGACATCGCCGTCAGGCCTCGACATCAAGTCGGTAAACAGTATCTGACCTCGCCGTCAGGGTGAAGAAATCCGTTGGGGAAATATGAACTTGAATAAATAGACTCTGCTTTAGAGAATGATAAGATGAACACATCTGTCAATGATTTTACTGGAGGCATGGATACCACACAGGCTTGAGAAATATATTGATAATTGTTGGTGATACACCTGAAAATAAATAGGTAACATCCTGGCTTATGTTCCACATGCATATGTTAGAATATGGCGTAATGCTCCATACGAAATGGAAATGCTACGCATTTGGGAGGATGCTATGCACGATGCAAATGCAAAGGAACCACTTCAGCAAAATAAATGCTGAAGAGAGGAAAACAACTCCGTTGGGGAAAGACCAGGCGCTCCTAGTGCAAATGCACTCAAGCTGGGGAATACAAGCCTTGGATGGCCTCCGAGAAAACCTTCGGGTAAAAACTGCTCTACTAAGCACGAATCCACTCCGCTGGGAATCAAAATCAAACTCTGCTGAGGAAAGTGCCCTGGATGGCCTGCCAGAATATAACATTCTGGGGAACAGACAACCCTACTGGGGAAATAAAGCAGACTGCTGAGGAATAGCTTCATTCTGTCGGAGATTCCGCTCTGCTGAAGATTTAATCCTCTATCCGCTAAGAAGTAAGATTTACTGGGGAACCGTCCCAAGCTCTCTCCGTTGAGGATGGAGAATAAATAATCTCGGGGGAGAAAACCACTCCACTGACTTGACTGGGGATCAGGTAAGGAGGGAATCAACATCGACCTCTACTTAGGGAAAATGAGCACAACACTCAACATATTGACCTCGGCTTAGGGAATGAAATAATGACCCAGACTCTGAGAGGAAAGGAGCCAAAGACTTGGACTCTGTGGGGGCAACAACACTGCACTCGTCCTCCTGCTGGGGAAATAAACCCAAATTTGCCTATCAGGAAGAACTTCAATCTCAAACCACTGGGGATGGTTGTACACGATCCATCTGCTGGGGATGACCCTACTTTGCCAGAGATATCAATCTCGACCTGCTGGGGAGAAACTAGCCATAATCTGCTGGGGAAAAACTAGTCATAATCTGCTGTGGAAATATGTAACTCAATCTGATCTGATATCAACACCTTGTGGGCATATAAAACTTCTACTGTGGAGAAGTGAGATCACTCGAGCCTCGCATCGGGGAATGTGGTAGCATGCGAGCCACTGGAAATAATTATGCCAAATATGGTTAGGCTTTTTGGTTAGGTAAGGCCAGGTTTATGGTGATAGGGATTTATTTCTAGTTACCAACAAAAATGGATTTTAGAGGGGAATCACTAGACAAGAACTAGCATTCAATGGTATACTACCAGACGAGAATTGGTGGCACAAGGTTAAGTTGTCAGACGAGAACTGGCTTCTGGTTAAGGTATCAGACGGGAACTGATTTCTGGTTTGCCAGACGAGAACTGGTTAAACAGTAGGATTCATAAAGGGTGACCAGACGGGAACTGGTTTAAAAGTTGACATGTACCAGACGGGAACTGGTGTTTTGTGAAAGGTTGACCAGGCGAGAACTGGTTTAAAGGTTTGCCAGATGAGAATTGGGCTTTGGAGGTTCGCCAGACGAGAACTGGGCTTTGGAAATGAGGTTCTAACAGGTAACAGGTTTTAGGTTGTTAGATGACGATCTAATGACAGGAAGGCCTTTTCGGTAGGTTCAGGTTATTTGATGAAGTGATGGCATAATTCCCCGACACTCAGCTCTTGTTGAGGAGAAATAAACTCGCTTAAATAACTTGCCCCAGTGTAGCTTAACTTGCCCCAATCTGATCCTCGGGAAAGTTTACCTTGAAAAGAAGATAGCTTGCCATGAGACGACCTCGAGATGGCTTGCCCCAGAATCTGTACCATTAAAGGATTTATCCTTAATTGACTAACCCTCAGAATGGCTGGCCTCGATGCACTCTTAAAGTGGCTTGCCCCTGCATGAGCGTTGAGGCGACTTAACTCGTCCTGAATGAACACTGGAGAAACTTCCCTCAAATCAACAGAATCTCCAGGTGATTGCCCCTGATTGGTAGTCTGGAGATGATTCACTTCTGACCAACTTCTTCTTGAATGATTTGCCCCATAATCAGCTGATGCTCCGGGACTTGCCTTAGACTAACTGATTCCAACCTCACTGGATGTCAATGCCCCAGATCCACAGGGTTGCAAGGTATACTCAATTCTGATCCAGACTGCTGAATGATCTAGTCCTATTTGATTATTCCCTGTTGGAATTTCCTCCATGTCAAATACCGACTTGCAATTAAAATTGTTTGTTCACGAATGGTAATTTTAATGTGGTGCTCATGCAGATTTTGAGAGAGATGTCACTTATTAAGTGTCGTGATAGTGAGACGAATGGACTGAAAGTCCAAGCGTAGTGCTGATTTGATTAATGAAAAACAAAGCAAGGATATGATTAGCAAATCATGTAGGAGTCAGGTTACTCAACCTCACTGAAGTACGCCTTCAGAATAAACCCCGCCTCAATTAGGTCTTTTAAGGGTTGTATCGTGGTCGGGTTAACGGTTATTGAAACAAAGGATATTAGGCTCAAAGTATGATTTGTACCCACCCCTTCTTCGTGATGATCTCCAATCCTAATGTTCAGTTAACTTGGCACAAGCGCTCACCTCTCAAAAGGTTTAATGAGTGGTAGGAGTGATGTTTATGGAACTCACAAGGTTTTCAGAGTGACAGTTACCCTTTTTCGTCTTCTGTGTCTGTAATCACACGACTTCGTCCTTGTTTGAGGATTTTTATCTTGAGATTCTTTCTCTTATTCTTTTGTTCCCTAATTTTTGCCTGGACTGACTCCTTCGAATTTTCTGATTTCGAAGTCCAGCGGGATGCCCCAATTTTGCCTAAGTATTGCTTTCCAGCTTTTCAAACTTAGCGGGCTTTCTTTTTTCTTTTATTTTTTTGAAACAAGTCGTGTGACACTGGTTGTCTTGATTTCTCCGAAAGGGTTATAACTGTCTCACTTCTGATTGGTGAGGTTTAACCATTGTAGTTGATGAGGTATGACCTCTCGAGAGGGATTGATGTAATTGGTCCTCGAACGGGGACATTCCTCTATAAAATTTGACCGTTCGGTCAAGCTAACTGACAACTACCCTGCCCCAGGTTTAGATATGAGGGTTTGAAAATCCGAAAGAAACTCCTACTTCTAGGCTCGAAGTGGTTGACTAGGGACTAATTCCTTATATCTCTGGTGTTTAGGGGATTTGAAATAATGCTTGTACATCATAGGCAAGATTTTATCCGAAAGCATACGATCATCAGTTATGAGTATTCAGTTTTCGTCATCCTCCCTCCTTGCTAATCAATAGTGACAAAATGGAGTGGATAAAAAGTGCAAGTGTCTGTGTTGTGCAAAAGTGAGCGAAAGCGACATAATTAATTCAGAAAAATGCAAATTCACTTCATTAATATTACCATTCAAAACAACAATGTTTAAAAGCAAGTAGCAACCAACAGAAAAGAAACTACAAATGCAAATGATAAAAAGTGTCTGAGGACTGCCATTGTTGAGGACGTCTGCCTGTCTGGACCACTGGCTTCTGGAAATGACTCTGAATCTGCGAGCTTAGACATCTGGGAGGTTGACATGAACAACCAAAACTCCTTCTGGAAAGGAAATGCACCCTTTGTCAATCAACTGCTGCACTTTTTCCTGAAAAGCTTTGCAATCTTCGGTTGAATGCCCCATGGATCCGCCGTGATATCCACACTGAACATGGGGATTGTACCCAGGAGGGTAAGGTTCTGGAACATGCTTTAAGAGTCTTAGGCTCCACCAAAGAGTTCTGGATCAGATGAGGCAAAAGCTGACTGTACGACACATGAACTGGATGAAAAGGAGCATTCCTTCGTTCCAAGTTGTTACAAGGCCTGTCCTGATTCTGGCGCTGATTTTGGTAACCTCGGCCACAGGCTCGGTGATTTGCATGAGGAGCGACCCGAAGTCTCTGATGTGGTGCCCTAGGCACAACTGTCTGTTCAGAATAACGAGACATAGAAGATACTGACCGCTGAGAAGATGAAGAACCAAAAGATTTCACCGATTCATCTCGAGAATAACCAACATCTGTCATGACTGCATTGACCACAGTTTCGTCCTCAGCTTGAAAACTACAAAGAGATTCAGTTTCACTGGCCTGACCGCTTGAAACATCCTGAATTTTTCCAGTCTTAATGCCATTCTCAATACGTTCTCCTACCATTACCAATTCATAGAAATTTGGTGCAATTCCGAGCATTCTTTCAAAGTACGGGCTCTGCAAGGAGTCTATGAACATATCTGCTAACTCTTGATCTAGGAGTGGTGGTTGCACTCTGGAAGCAAATTCTCTCCATCTCTGAACATACCTCCTGAAAGGTTCATTGATCTCTTGAGACAATTCTTGCAACTGCATGCGACTGGGAGCCATGTCCAGGTTATATTCGTATTGTTTCAGAAAAGCCTTGGTTAAGTCCATCCATGCCCGGATCTGACTACTCTCCAACTGCATATACCAACTCAGAGATGCCCCAATCAGTCTGTCTTGAAAACAGTGGATCATCATTGTCGTCGTGCACAAACGAAGTCATTCTTCTGCAGAACATCACCAAATGTTGCCTTGGGCAACTATCCCCTTTATACTTCTCAAACCTCGGTGTTTTGAAATTTAGAGGTAACACTAGGCCGGGAACCAGACACATATCTGAAGCGTCAATACCAACAGTATCTTTAACCTCCAAGGCCTTGAGTTTTTCATCCAACGCATGAAACCTTTTAGCATACTCAAGAGCTCTCGGGTCCTTGGTCTTCACTACCGAAACTTCTCTTCTGGAATTCGGCACAGAGAAAGCAACATCATGGCTATCTGTAGCATTAGGAGAGGAAGAACGTTCACTTCGGACAACAGACTGTTCATGTAGACCCTGGTCTTCAACAGAAGGCTGTACAGGCTGAGCTTCAGTAAGGTTGTTCACTTGCGGAAAGTCTTTATAAGTTAGAGAACCATACAGAGGATTGGTCATCACAGTAAAACCCGGCAGGCTATCAACATTCTGGAAGTCGTTCTCTGACATAGCTAACAACAATTCTCAACTTGACTTCACTTCTCGCCACTGCTTGATTCTGCTTCAACCAATTAGTCGTCCCCTAATAATCACCACTTGCTCAGAACGGGCACCGGGGAATCACCTTCTGAATCAAAACAAAGGTTGGATAAGAGCTCTGGCCAGTTGGAGAATGATATGCAAAATGATGCAGAGATGCTTATGCAAATGCAATGCAAGATGCAACAAACACGGGATCACAGCCCCCACAAAGCTCTGAAAAACTGTTGCGCTGCTGACTGGGTAAGTTCAAAAGTCCGCTCTGAAGAGAAAACCAGAATACCGGGTTGGCTGAAGGTCAAGTTTTCCTGCATAAAACCCCCTACTCACAGGTGTGGACCTATCTTTGATAAGGTTCGGCATCCTATGCGGTCGTCAGCATCACAAACTTTCAAGAAATGATGATACGTTCACCATTTATAGTTTGGCATCATCATCTCCTGAAGAGGCCTCACTTAGCTGACTCCCAAGTGATCGGTTCCCAGAGTCGACAATCCTCAGATCCAAAATCCCTTCGAGCCCAAAGGGCTAGAAAGAAAATCGTTAAAGAGAATCTCGTCTGAGCGCGAATTTCATGGCTAGCTGGTGCATGCAAGGCATACAGGCTCACCACTAATCTCCACTTCTAATGCTAAGTCTATACTCAAGCCTGGGTCTGGCTTATCTCCAATGGAACAATCCCTCCCCGCAGTACAGCAACAACAGATAAAAAATAAAGTGCGGAAAATGTTAATACAACAATATAAAAAATACAACACACAAATATATACAGATACACACACCCATAGACAAAAACAGACAAACGCTAGGATTGACTCGCATAGGAGTTCTTTATCCCCAGCAGAGTCGCCAGCTGTCGCTACTGCGAAAATCAAGGGCCAGCAATGACAGAAGAGTCGCCACCGTGCGTTATTTATCCCAAAGGAGGGAAAGGAAACGCTCAGAGTAAACCTAACGCAAAGAGGGATAAGATCGGTCATCGTAACCAAATCTCGGGTTCGGGAGTCGGTTACGCAAGGGGAAGGTATTAGCACCCCTCACGTCCGTCGTACTCGACGGGATCCACGCTTGTTGTCTAGTCTATGGGTGAAAAACAAACTATCTACGACTGCTAAAGCTAAACAAAAAGAACTGAAAAGAATGGAAAGAACTGACTCGATAGAGCGTCGCCGCTCTATGCCTACGTATTCCCTTGTGCAATGGGAAAGTCAGAGTCAACGTAGTTCGGGAACTACGGGGGGATTGCTCGCCAAGACATCGCGTCTTGTGCCTACGTATTCTCGTCTGGTACGAGAAATCAGAGCAAAACGTAGTTCAGGCTAACTACGGCTAAACAAGGGTGTTCTCGATCACACAGGGGTGAGAGAAGAGATTGACGATACTAGCATACGCATTCTAGCAATTAGGTGTATGCTGCTCGACCATTGGAGACTTAGGCGTTACCTGTTTGCGGTAGAACGGACGTAGTATGTCGGGGTTTAAAGACATGGGATCCTATGGGTTCTAGAACTATGGTCTGGTCTCAATTGCGCTAGGGCAAGAGAAAGGGAAAGATTAGTCGTCAGCGGGGAAGTCTCGATCACACAGAAGCGAGAGAACAGAGAAGTTAGTTGTTAGTGTGCTTGCTAGGATATCGCATCCTATGCCTACGTACTCTCAACAGGTATGAGAGATCAGAGCAGCCGTAGTTCGGCGGGAAAATGAGTCTCGATTGCACGGGGGCAAGAGAAGGGGTCTCGATCGCCTGAACGTGAGAGAAAAGGGGTTTCGATTGCACGGGGGCGAGAACAAAGAGGAAGCAGGCTTACGCCTAAACGGGAAGGGACTCGGGACACACACGCAAGAACCTAAGACGTAGGAGCGAATGCGTCGCATGTCACCCAAAGGGTACCATACTAGACATCCTAGACGATTGAGAAGAAAATCCTCAACTGTAATTTCCTACGTATCTAACGATACAGCTCACAACACTCGACGGTTGCCTGAAGACTTGAATAAGACGATGATGATGTTGAACGAAACAGCTCCTGGGCTCCTGACGTGTGCGCAAGCTCCATTCCAATCTTCTCCTCTCTGGATCCTTGATGATGACGCTCGAATCAGAACAATGTAACGCTTAGACCGTCATGGTTCGACTTACACGAGAAATCGAACTCTAAGGGGTAGCGTGTTGATGTCCGTGTCAAAGACAAGATAGAGAAATGATATCGAAAATCATTCTCCAATTGAATCGTGTCACACGGCCCAAAAACAGTGGGATCTCGTCTTACAAGACTTCATTGATCACCAAAAGTCAAAATGAAATCGAAAGATAAAAAGAAATGAGGAGAGAAAGAAGGTGGTCTCGGATCCAACATTATTCATCAATAATTTGACTAGTAATGATTTACGGAGGTTTCGTCATCGACCAAAACAAGAAAAATGGGACAAAATATCCAATAACAAATGTGAAAATGAGATTCAACTTCTAAATAATATGAAAAGAAATCCTAAAAGAATATAAAAAACTAATAGGTAATGGCTCTAAAAAATATTTAAAATTACTCTAGAAGAAAATAGAATATAAAATAAATCCTAGAAAATAATATGTATATATATAAATTCTAAAATAATAATGAAGCTTCTAAATAACATATATTAACAAGACTAATATATAATATCTACAATTTAAAAAAAGGAAAATAAAACAAGAAAATAACATATTAATTAATGATAATTTACAAAATAACAATTTATGTATATATTTACATAACTAATTTTTAAAAAAAAAGGTCATTACATAATATGAGTATATTATTAACACATTAAAAAAAATCAGAAAGAAGGGGGGCATAATTAGAATAGGAGTCAAAATAAGGAAGAAAAATTAGGAGAGGATCACTTGGGCCCTTGAGGCCCATCACCTCTCATCCCACGATGATGTTGATCAAACAAATAATAAAATAAATAAATAAATAAATAATAGAAAGAAAAACCAAATGCTGAACTAGGGTATCGGCGAACCCCTTCTTCTCTAGAAAAACGAAACAAACTAAAGAGGGAAACCAATCATCAAACACAAAAAACAAAGCTCTATCGAACACAGCGAAAGCGGTCGTACGATCTCCATGGAAACGACGATGATATCGACCTTGTCTGCACGGAGATTCGAATCTCTCTTCCTTCTCATTTGGGTTAGATTTCACAGCCCTTTTCTTTCCGATTCTTTCCGTCTGAAACCATCACCGAATCAGTCTCTCCATTTCAAAACTATTTGTGTTTGTGAAGTTAATTTGAAGTTGGTAGTTGGTCGTTTGTTTATGAAGTGGGGGAGGTGAGAGATTTGATTATGTTTTTGTTCTGTTGTTGGGTTTTCGCAAGTTGATGGTGATAAGGGTGGGGGTTTTTTCCGATGGAGATTAGGGATTTGCGGTTTGGTGTTTTTTCGAAGCTTCACAAGGACTGGATTTGGGTGAGTCGAGGGGAGAATTTAGAGTTTGTTTGATGTACAGGGTTGCATTTTTCTGGTGATTTGAAATTGGGCTTGTTCTGAGTCTGTTTGAATGTTTGTGTGTGAATGAGTTTTCGGAGGTTGGTTCTTGTATCACAGGTTTGTAACAGGCTTGTTTGTATCGGTTCAGTTTTCACGGATGGAGGTGGTTGAAGAAGGGTTCGTTGTGTATCTCGATGGTGTTGTTGTTTTGAAGCAACTTGGTGTATGAATCGAAGGTTTGTTGGTTCCGAACTGTGGTAGCAGGTTTTATGGCTGAAGAAGATAGCATGTTCATCGTGATATTAGAGGTTTGTTCTGTATTTCCTTTTCTTGGATTCATGTTGTGTGAAAAACAGTTATATCTTGTGAATCATGCTAGCCATTTGGTCTTGACAGGCTGTGAGTTTGGTGCAGGTAGGGTTTGGATTTTTCGGAATAGCAGGTCTGTGTGGTTGTGCTGAGTGATACAGAAAAATGGAAAGTTGCAGAAGAAGGAGCGAATTGCAGGAATTTGTTGGCACCGTTTGGGAAGTTTTACAGGAAGGTGGGTTGGCATGCCAGCTGGAGCGTGGTTTTGTTTGTGGTAGCAGAATGGTTTTGCTGTTTGTACGTTTTTTGTGTGTGCAGAATTTCAGAGTGGTACAGCTTACTTTGTTTGTATTAGTGAAACTAAGGCTTGCTCATGGGGGTATGAAGAAAAGTGGCCAAAATTGTTGATTAAGGGACAAATGATGATTAATGACACGATAATGACGGTTAAAACATGATGATGAATTAAATTGACTAAACCTAATTAAAATCCTAATATAATAATCTAACTAATAATAATCAACTCTAATTAATAATTAAAATCTATATATACAAAAAAAAAACTGAAAATAAAATCTATTTAAATCTTTATTTTTAAAGAACTGTTTAAAAAACTAATATAACCTATATTAATAAAAATTAAACAATTCAAAACTATTTCTATTTAAAATCTACATAATTAAACAATAGCCATAAAAATGTCATGAAAAACAGGCGAGCACCGGAATGTCGCTGAAAATACCAGCACGGACTGGACTCACAGAGTGAGAAAACTCCGCTTGATTTCGAAATAAATCTCGTTTCCTTGAACCAGTTTTAATCACCTGTAACGCGAGAAAAAGGGGCTGTGATCTCGATAATTCATCCTGACTGACAAAATGCGCCGTATACGAGAGATGATATGCAAAATGCAAATGAAATGAGACATAAGCCCAAATTGCAAGAAACGGTTGGTCAAATTTTGGGGTGCAACACTGGGGTTTCATCTGCCTAGTGCAAGATCAACTATGAATTTGAAGGAGATTAAGACTTGGTTATAAGTCATTATGATCATGGAAAGTTGTGTTTAAGCATCTAAGATGATATTTCAAGATCACATCAAAAAGAATCAAGAGCGTGAGAAGTTGCTAAGTTAGGGTTTCCAAGCTTGTTAGTGTAAAATCCCTTATTTAGTGCCCAACTTCAAGACTACATATCTCAAGATACAAGTTTCATCTCACTTTGATGTAAACATGAGACTTGTAGAACTCAAGTTATGATGCTGACAAGTTATGGGTCCTTAGATGAATGTGTTTTCAGTTAACAAAGGTCAACCAACTTCCAAGGAATTTTTGACCTAGAATCATGTTTCACCTCAACTTTTGATGAACACGAAAGTTGTTCCTTATGATCTTAGATTTCCAAAAAGTCCTAGAAGTCCTTCATGTGATTTGTAGAACTCAAGTTATGAGGCTTGCAAGGCAGGGGTATTTTGGGAAAGTGAGATTATAGGTCATTTCCATTATAGGCCATTTTCATCCCTTTGCACACTTCAAATGAAACTTTTCCCAACATGAAACTTTTCCATTTGAACATAAATTTGTCATGGATTATAGTTGGATGAAGAGATTGGTGAAGGAACTCCATGGAAATTTGAACTTAAAGTCATGAATTGAATTGAAATGATTTTAATTCCTTTTTACACCATATTTGTGCATATTTTGATTCACTTCATCAAACTAAACACAATGCACCAATGATTTTTGAGTTATGCAAGCTAGAATTCATGGAATTTCAAGTTACTTCATGGTGAAGCTTCACATTAAATTCCAACCATTGGATTAATTCAAGGATCAATTCTCACCCACAAGATCAAAACACAATCCCAGCAATTGATTTAAATCAGAAACAAGGCAATTGGAGCCAATTTTGCGCATGAACATGAAACTTGAACTTCAAACTTTGAATTTTTCCAATTCACCATAACAGGCCAAATTGGGCCTCCAAACTCTAATGGATCCATAATATAAAAGGTTCTGATGAAGAATGCACCTTCATTCATGCAATTTCGTACCCAGAGAGCAAGAATACAGTTGGAGTTTTCAAGAGCAAAGTGAAATCGTGATTTTGGAATTCAAGCCAATTTAAGCCAAATCAAGACCAGCATTCTCTTCCTTGATCTTCATTGAACGTTTATGCATCTTTTTGCGCAAGCTCATACAAGTTAGAAGCCCCAACGGAGAGGCTCCATTCGGTAACTTAATTTTCAAAATTGCTCTCTCAATACGCATCTATTGCATGCAATTTTTGTTGCATATTGAAGTCCTACATATGTAGGCAAAATCTGGATAGGTTAGAGTTGTGTTTGATCCAATTCAGTTATGGTGCTTGAATCTTTGATGCTTCGTTTCTCTCTGTTCTTGCGTGATAAATAAAATCCAAACCTAGAATCATGATCTACACTGTGAGAGCTTTAAATTGGTATAAGATTATGCATGTTTTGGTTACGTTTTAGGTCATCAACTATGGCCAGGTGCGCCGGAGAAGACGACCGGATCATAATGCTTCAGCGTCTGGTTCTCCCCTCTGTTACATACGCGTGCCTGCCACCTGTGCGTTTGAAACTTTGACTGATCATGGATCAACGACTTTGATCTTTTTGACTGGCCACGCGTGCACTTGTTGACTGCCAACACATGAATGAAACGCATAGTTTCATTTGGACTCAGCTTGCATTTTTAATTTGGCTCAAAGAACTAATTACACCCCCTATCTGGGAAGCCCAATGAAATGAACTGAAACAATTGCTATTCATCACGCATTTGTTTTTTCTTTTATTTTCTTTTTCAATTTTTAATCCGTTTGATTTTAATCCATTTAAAATACTTCCAAATGAGATAAAATTCTACAAAAATGCTTTTAGGACATTTCAAGATGTTAACTAATTTTAGGAAATTTTATTTTTATTTTTTGGAATATTTTTCAACTAAAAAAGGATTAATCATTTGGAAGTGTTTTAATTGGATTAATTCATGTTCTTTATTGTTCTTGATTTTGTTTCTTGATCAATACTTCTCTCCAATGATTGAAATTTTTTTCTCATATCCATGATGAGTTGAAGAATTTTATAGGACAATATTTCCCCTGGTTCAAGTCATTTTGGTTTGGCTTTTATGGAATTGTTGTTGACCCTCAATTCTTCCATTTCAAAGTGGTACACCTTAGGGATTTATTTCTTTTGGTGGTGCTTTGATGGAACATTGCCCTTGTGCTTTTGTCCTCTGGTTTCCAACTCATTTTTTATCATTTGAGATTTTATTTGGTTATTTTTGAGCCTTTTTCCTATTTTTGAGGTGACTTACATGTTAGGTTACTTCTAAGGGAGGTTCACACAAGTGTTTGACCTAGTTTGATTTGGAAATGACCTTGGTGGATCCATTAAGATCTCAACTCTACTTGATTCATGTTGTCAACATGTTGAGCTTGCTGCCTATCAATTCATAGGTCATAAATTTGTTCATTTCTTGTTGAGGTTTGCATTCTTTTTAGGCTTTCCATTTGAGCTTCAAATGTTGAATGTGTTGAATGACTTAGGTCTTCTTCCATACCTTTGCTTGCATTCTCTTTTGATGTATGTGCTTTTTGTTTTGTGCATCTTCCCTTCTCATCCCCAATTCTGTCTAATGACTTTGGAATCCCATTTGAAATAGCTTAGTCCCTCCTTAGGAGGTACTTGAAGCATGCCTTGAATGATGGTTCTTTGAGGACTTCTTTTGGTGTGCTTTGCATATTTTGGTGATTGCTTATGGTTGAGTTACCCATGTGAGTTCCTTGTTGTACTCACATGGCCTCCCATTCTCTCATTTGCTCTTGATTCTATTTATTTTCATTTGGTTTGCCTTTGGGCATTATGGTTGATGTGTGAATGGTTGCAGGATTTATTCTCCCATTTTCATCCCACTTTTGTGTGCAATTGTGTGCTTTCTTTTAGATTGCTTTCTTCTTTGCTTTTGCATTTCTTTTTTGAATTAATAAAGGTTGAGATGTGCTTGTGTAGGTGTTTACCCCACACTTTTTCCTCCCTTTGCTTGTGTGTTGCATTGCATATGTGTATTTGCATCTTTCTTATTTCATGCTTCCTTCTTCTTATTCTCTCTTCTTTGCCATGTTCCCTTAGGATCTCTAATCTCTTGGGATTATGATAGACCCTAGGCTTGGATCCATGCATGATAACATTAGGTAGCATTCCCTCTTATCCCAATCATAGGTGAATTTTATATGAGAACACTAGGTTGAGTCTTAGTCTCCCTTTAGAGTGTCTTTCTCTAATCATCTTCAAACATCTTCAAAACACTTAATAAAGGTTAAAGATTGTTGTACGTTACGAGCCTTAAGTTCTTGGGAAGTGGTGATTATGGGGCTTCCTCTCAATTTCTTAGAGTGTTTAGTATACGTCCTTAGGACGATATGCAACGCATTCGCTCCTAAGTCATAGTCTTTAGTGCAACACGAACTACAAACAATAATCAACACACTTCTTCTCTAAAAAACACAAAAACAAACTTCAAATCTTTTTTTGGAAAACCTTTTTCATAGGGAGAGTTTTGTTAACTCTTGGTTCTACCGCAAACAGGTAACGCCTAAGTCTCCAATGGTCGAGTTGCATACACCTAACTGCTAGAACTAAGTTTTAACCCTACTCGGGTAAAAACATTTTGAACTAACTGGTGTTCTTGTTAGCCCGAACTACGGTTGCTCTGATTTCTCATACCTGATAAGAATACGTAGGCACAAGACGGCGATATCTTGGCGAGTAACCTTCCCCACCTTTCACCCGTAGTTATCCAAACTACGTTGACTATGACTTTCTCATTGCACGAGGGAATACGTAGGCATAGAGCGGCGATGCTCTATCGAGTCTCTTTTCTTTTCTTTTGTCCCTAAGAGATTTAGCTAGATATTAAACACCCTTTTAGATAGAAAACAAAGCGAGGATCCCATCGAGTACGACGGACGTGAGAGATGCTAATAACTTCCCCTTGCGTAACCGACTCCCGAACCTGAGATATGGTTGTGATGACCTGTCTTCTCCCGTTTTCTTTAGGTTTTTTCTAATTGTTTCCTTTCATTCTTTTGGGATAAATAACGAACGGTGGCGAATCTTCTGTCATTGCCTGCACTTTTTTCGCAATAGCGACAGCTGGCGACTCTGCTAGGGAATCTCCCATCCCCTATGCTAGTCAATCCTAGCGTTTGGTTGTTTATGTTTTGGGTGTGTATATATGTGTTGTGCTTTATTTTCCCGCATTTACTTTCAGCATTGTATATATCATTTTTGCTGTGCTGTTGGGGGGGAATGTTCCACTGAGAGATAAGTCAGACCCGAGCTTGAGTACGAACCTATAATTAGTAGTGGAGAGTAGTGGTGGACATGTATGCTTAGCATGCACAAGTTCCCATAAAATTCGCCCTCAGACGAGATTCTCTTTGATGAGTTCCTTTCCGGTCCTTAGGACTTGAAGGGATCTTAGATCTGAGGATTGTCGACTCTGGGGACCGATCATTTGTGATTCAGCTAAGTGAGGCCTCTTCGTGAGATTATGATGCCAACCTAGAAATAGTGAATGTATCATCGTTTCTCAAAAGTCTGTGACGCTGATGAACGCATAGGATGGCAAACCTTATCAGTGGATAGGTCCATACTTGTGAGAGGGATTGGGTAATGCAGGAAACTTTGACTTCCAAACTACCTGGTTTTCTTTATAGTGTGAATTTGTGTTCTTGATACAACGGGTTCCTATCAGCGACAGTGCTACGTTCTTATCAAATCGGAGCGCTGGTTCTTCTCAATCAACAGCCCATCAATCTTGATCCCCTGTTTGCATCTTCATGTGCATTTTCATATGCATTTTCATTAACTTGTATCTATGTTGCAGGTGCATATTTCCTCCTCGATTCTAGTGATCTTGTTCCCTTACTTATGACATGGAGCCCCTGAAGAATACAGTGGCATACAGGTTTCCAACTCCGGATATTGGTTCTTTATTGAGTTTGATTGCCATGGCTGTCAAGAGGGTGATGGAAGACTTCAAGAAATCTTATGGGAAATTGTTGACATGTGTCTGCAAGCCTTCAGTATATGAAATAGGTGGTCTTTATATTCTTATGCAGTTCTATGATGCACCACTGAGGTGTTTTGTTTTTCCGGATTATGTTATGGCGCCTACCTTAGAGGAGTATTCTGAGTTGTTGGGAGTGCCTATTCTTGATCAGATGCCATTCTATCACACTGATGCTGAGCCTGATCTGGAGGGGAAGTTGATCAAGAGGGCTGGGATTCCTGGTTTTCCTTCACCTTTTCTGATTGATAAGGCTCAGCAGTTTTCCAAAGATGGTTATTAGATCGTGTTTAGAGCCATCTTAGCTCTTTGTATCTATGGTATCATATTATTTCCTAACCTTTCGGATTTTATAGACATAGATGCTTTCTACACTTTTGCTTCAGGGAATCCAGTACATATGCTTTTGGGCGACGTTTATCATTCTATTCACCACAAGAATGAGAACCGGAGGGGAAAGAACGTATCTTGTTGTATTCCTTTGTTGTACAGGTGGTTTGCTAGTCATCTACCCAAGACAGGTCCATTTATTGCTACTGTTGGCACTTCAGAATGGTCAGAAGGGTTGATGGGATTGTCTGCAGAGAACATTATCTAGTTTGACAGAGACATGCTTGGTACGGAGATTGTTTATAGCTGTGGTGGATTTCCTAACGTCCCGTTGGTCGGAAGGAAAGGGTGCATCAACTATAACCCATCATTGTTGGTCAGACAGTTCGGATACGCGCTGAGAGAACATCCTAAGGAAGAGGAGATACAAGAATCTCTACATCTCACTAGATTGTTGGAAGGTGATACTTTGGCTAGAGTGGAGAGAGCTTGGAGTAGTGTTCACAGGAAAGGGAAAGCATTTCTGGGGAAGAGTAACAGTCGAGCCTACGACCCTTATCTAATTTGGATCTAGGATAGAGCAAAGAGGTTACCGATGCCTTTCCCATCTGTAGAGCCTTTGTATCCTCTAATGATTGAGGAACCTACCACTGTGGATATCCAGAAGTACAACCAGTTGTGGTCTGAGAAAGAAGAGCTTCGGAAGGCTAACGAAGAGTTAGAGAAAGAGATCATTCAGCTCCGGAGTGAGAAGATTGAAGTTGTGCACTCTTTCAGGAGGCAGACTGAGCTTGTGAACCGGTTGGGTACAGATTTGACCAAGCAAACTAGTGCTCGGGAACGTTTGGGTTTGGATCTGAAAGTTGTCAGTGATGTTCTCGCTTCTAAGAAAAAGTACTTGGATATGGCTTATCTAGAGATCTCCAAGTTCAATGAGCAGTGGAATACAACTCTCACCAATAACAAAGCACGTGAGGATGGGTTGAAATAGCAGATTGCCAAGCTGAAGGCTCACCTTAGGGCAAAGGATGAGAGGATTGCAGACGAAGCCTCACTCAGGCATGCCAGTGATTGCAGACTGAACGAAGCTTTGGCAACCTTGGAGGATTACAAGCTGAGGGCTGATTCGAAGAGGTGCAAGCTAGAGGAAGTCTTCGGTGAGGGAGCCTGGGAAGACTATGTTGAGGGTTTACAGACCACAATCAGATAGAGAGAGGTGCTCATTCAGGGATTAGTCATCAGACTAGACCATCTTGAGACACAAGAGTTGTTGGAGGAGTTTTGTACTCGTTGCCATACCTGATGTCTTTCCTTTCCTTTGTAGCTTGATGCTTATGTTTATAGTGACCATCACCAGACCTGTTGGCTGAGGTCGCCTTCTGATTGTACTCAGTTGTATGCTTGTACATTATCTGTTGGCCTTTTCTTGTATGTATGAGGAGTTTGGCTCTATGCTTGTTTATGGATTCTTCATTGTCGTGTTGTTACTCTCGGAACTAGAATCAGGGGGAAATTTCCATGTTGCATATATACATGTCTGCATGTTGCATAGCATTTTTTGCATAGCAGGTGCAGCGGAACCACTGATCTTATTCCTATTGGTTTGTTAGCTTGTTTCAGGATAGGCAATCAGACAGTTCACCGTTACGGTACCGGAGGGAATCAACGCAAGTTCATGGAACAAATTTAGGCAGAGTTGGGGGAGGTTCGAAGCCAGATGGGACAATTCATGGCAGGTATGCAAGCCTTATGCCTGTAGCAGAAGACGCTTGAAGAGGAGGTTCAGCAACTGAAGGCTCAGATGGGCCTGATCACAGAAGTGATAAGTGTCGCAACTGCGAAAAACAACCGGCGGAAAAACAGAAGAGTCGCCACTTTCGTTATTTATCCCAAAGAGATGGAAAGGAAACGATCGGAAAAACCTAACGAGAAAGGGAAAGACAAGGTCATCGCAACCATGTCTGGATTCGGGAGTCGGTTACGCAAGGGGAAGGTATTAGCACCCCTCACGTCCGTCGTACTTGACGGGATCCACGCATTGTTGTCTATCTAAAAGGGTGTGTTGAAACTATCTAGCTAAAGTCTTATGGATAAAAGAAAAATAAAAACGGGTGACTCGGCAGAGCATTGCCGCTCTGTGCCTACGTACTCCCTCGTGCAATGGGAAAGTCAGAGTCAACGTAGTTCGACTAACTACGGCTAAAGAAGGGAAAGGTTGCTCACTAAGACATCGCGTCTTGTGCCTACGTACTTTCATCTGGTATGAAAGATTAGAGCGAATGTAGTTCGGGCTAAAAAGACCACAGGTTGGTTCAAAAGTTTTTAGGCCCGGGTAGGGTTAACAAGTAGTTCTAGCAGTTGGTGTATGCAGCTCGACCATTGGAGACTTAGGTGTTACCATTTGCGGTAGAACTAAGAGTTAACGACACTCTTTTATCTGGAAATATTTTCCTAATTAAGATCCCGAAGGATTAAAAAGGTTTGAAGTGTTTTTGTGTTTTTTAGAGAAGAAGTGTTTTGAGTTTGATTTGTAACTCATGTTGCACTAGAGACTATGATTTAGGAGCGAATGCGTGGTATATCGCCCAAAGGAAATATACTAACCTTCTAGACAATTGAGAGGTAACCACCCAATCATCATTTCCAAAATAGCTTAAGGCTTGTAGCGTACAACACTTATCATTCTTTATTAAGTGTTTTATGGATGTTTGAAGATGAGAAGAGAAGAAGGAACACTGATGGGAGACTAATAAATCCTAAAAGTTATCATGCAAAGTGGACTTAAAGTTGGGATTCAAAAGGGAACTACCTAATGTTATCATGCATGTTTAGGCACCTAATGTCTATCATAACCTCAAAAGGTTAGAGAACTTATGGGGAGCATGGCAAAGAAAAGCAAAAGAAGAAGAAGAAAAGAAAGCATATGCAAGATGAAAATGCAAACATAAGATACACAAATAGAATGAAAGTGGGAGGAAAATAGTGTGAGGCAGTAGCCTCCACAAGCTCATCTCAACCAAGCATGCATATGGATATGCAAGAAAAGAAAAGAATAAGAGGAGCACAAGAAGAAATCAATCAAACAAGAACAAACTACACAAAGATGCACCAAAAGTGGGATGAAATGACCTAGGTCAAACAACATCAACCACATTGCCAAAACTAAACCAAAAGAAAAGGTAAAACAAAACCCGAAGCCAAGTGAGGATGGGAGACCAAATTAGGGCAGAAAGGGCCTCATAATAGGTACTCAACCATAAGCATCACAAGCCAAGTGCAAAAGAAGCACAAAAGAGTCCTCAAGGATCCATCATTTTAGGTGCACTTCAAGTACCTCCTCAGGAGGGACTAAGATACCTTAAATGAGGTTCCAAAGTCATTGGACAGAAGGGAGATGAAGAGAAGAAAGCTCAAAAGCAATAGCAATTCAATTCAAAAGGAAATGCAAGCAAAAAGCACAAAGAGTGCAAGCAAACATCACATAGAAGTTCAAGTTGAAAACTAAAAAGGAAACACACAAATGAACAAGGAAGAGACAAAATCATGACCTAAAATTGAACCAACATTATCCTTAACATGTTAGAAACATGAAACAAAAGGCATTGAGGGTTCAAATGATCCAAAAATGTCATATCCAAGTCAAACTAGGTCAAGGTACATGTGTGAACCTCCCTTGGAGGTAACTTGACTTGAAAGCTACCTCAAAAATAGGAAAATGGTTCAAAACTGATCAAATAAAATGCACAAGGTAGCTAAATAAGTTGGCAAACAGAGGCCAAAAGCTCAAAGCAAATATCCCCTCAAAGCACCATCAAAAGAAAATAATATTCAAGATGTACCACTTTAAAATGGGAGAATCGAGAGTCAAAAGAAAAGCACCAAAAGTCAACCCTAAAGTCAACCAACCAGGGGAAAATGGTCCTCAAAAATTGTTCAACTCATCATGTGTATGAGGATCAATTTTCATTCATTGGATCAAAAACGAATGAGAGAAACAAAATAAAAAACAAACAATGTCACAATTTAATCCATTTAAAAACACCTCCAATGTTTAATTATATTTAAAAATGAAAAATAAACTGAAAAATAAAATAAAAATGTCTAAAAATATAGACATCTCAAGGTTTGTAAAAAATATTTTTGTGAATTTTTTAGAACATTGGAGCTATTTTTAATGAATTAAATTCAAATAAGAAGTAAGAGAAAATAATAAAATGAATAAAAGAAAATGAAAATGCAAGGAGGAACAACAACCAACGGATCAAGCTACCAGTCAAAAAATCCAAGGGCTACAAAGTGCGCCACGCAAGCACTGAGGGACTTAAGTGAAACGCAGCGTTTCACAGGAGATCAGGTGTCGTCAGTTGACTCCTCCCCACCATGAGTCTTAATCATGGGCATTGGTTTCAAAAGTAAACACATCCAACAATCTAAAACACGCCACGTAAGCCAAACCCTAGTCAACTAAATGAAATCAAATCTCAAGCATTGGATCCACATACCAAGTCAAGGGAGCCAGCCAGATCGTGCGGCCAGAGACTCATCTTCTTCATTGAAATCCTCAGATGGAGGGACTCTCAGGTGGTAGCCGGAGAAGACTCCGGTCGTCTTCTCCGGCGAGGGCAACAGGGCTCTGAGCCAAACTTTACCAAATTCAACAAAACTTATATGGAAAATGATCGAAGCCAAACAGATTTGCTAATCAAAACCAAAAGTTCACCAAACTCACTCAAATTGGTCAAGAAATCATCTATAGGTATTGGAGATCACAGATCAAGTAACAATTAAGCAAAACAACACAAGAACAAGCCATACCAGATCAAAACAATTTGGAGCTTCATCCAACAATCATCACAAATGCCAGTTCGTTTTAGTGATTAATAATCTGCATGTTGTCTAGGTCTCAAATATGTGAAAATGGTAGAGAATAAATGCATATTCAGAGAGTAAGGTTGATTTGTAAATACCTTGTGGAGAACTTCCACCGAGCCTTCAATTGATGCTTAAGCTTGAAGAAAAGTATCCAAAAACATTCAGTGATCTTCAATGAAGCCTTTGCAACCTTTAATTTTGCTTGAATCTTGCTAAATCTCAAAAATGGTATTTCAAATTGTCACCACTTTTTCAAAATTCTCTAGCTACAATTCTTCACCCAATTCGCGTTCTGAGCATTTGTTCATGATGGAAAGCTTTTATGTGATGGATTTGGAAAAGAATGAAGCCCAATGGCAGCCTCTAGAGCCCAATTGAAATCCATGGAATTTAAGTTTTTTTCACTTGTCATGTGCACGAAAACTATACCAATTTGGCTCCAAAAGGATGCAAATCACTTGTTGGTAACATGAGGAGTGTGAATGGCTGGGATTTAATCCTTGTTTGATCTCAATGGTTGATATTTCAAGTGTGACTTAAGCTTGAATAAAACTTGGAAATGGCTCATCAAAACTCACCAAATTCAAATTCTAACATTGCCAATGTGCTTGAAATATAGTTTGCACTCGAAATATGTATCTACTTGCACAAAAATGATCCATAATGAATTAAATTCAATTTTCTCATTTTAAGTCCTTTTCCATGAAAATCAATTTAGGAAATCACCATTCCAAGCCAAATTCATGACTTCTCAATCCTTGGTTAAACAATTGACATCATTTGAAGCACATTTTATTTTGGAAAAATCTTCATTTGAAGTGTGCAAGTTGGTGAAATGCACCTATAATTTTATGACCTATAATCTCACTTTCCCAAAATAACCCTGACTTGCAAGCCTCATAACTTGAGTTCTACAAATCAGATGAAATACTTCTAGTAATTTTTAGTAAGCTAAGACCTAGACCTACAACTTTCATGTTCATCAAAAGTTGAGGAGAAACATCATTCTAGGTCAAAAATGGCTTGGAAGTTGGTTGACTTTTGTTGACCAAAATCACATTCATCTAATGACCTATAACTTGTTTGCATCATAACTTGAGTTCTATAAATCCAATCAAGGAGTTCTAGTACTCAAAAGAAATCTATGATCATGCTCAACAAGTTTCATGTTGGTCAAAAGTTGAGATGAGACTTGTATCTTAAGAAAGGTGGTCTTGAAGTTGGGGACTAAACAGGGGATTTTACACTGAGAACCCTAATTTAGTAACTTCTCACACTCTTGATCCTTTGATGAATTGATCTTGAAATGATGTCTCATGTATCTTAACACAACATCCAATGACCATAAAGACTTGGAATTGAGTTTTATTCTCCTTCAATTTCACAGATGACTGAGGATTTACCAGATGAAAACCCTAGATGCAACACCTTTGATTGTGGCTTCTTGAATAAGCTCCAACATGGCTCTCAAAGCACTCAATGAGCTCTCTCAACATCTTATATCCCTAATCATGAATTCACAATCCTCTAATGATCTCTAACTGACCTCCAAGTTAGGAGCTGACTCACATACATCCATCAATCCTTTCACAAGACTAATGCCCACCTCTAGATGACCTGATGACCATCCAAACTTGAGTAACACCCCTTGCTTAGGCTTAACACTCTGAAAAGCCTCCTCTTGATATGCACAACCTCTTGATCCCCTGTTCAATGAAAAATGCTATGCAATACAAATGCTAGAAAGAAATGAAATGAAACATAAACCAAGTTAAGAAAAGGTTGGGCAAATTTTGGGGTGCAACAATAAGGAATGTGCTAAGAAAAGAGGGTGATCAGGCGCCGGAGGCCGCTGTAGATATGGTTATTCCACCCCTTCCCGTGGAATCTCTCCCAAGGCGTGATACGCCTCAAAGATCTGCTACCTCCTGTTTCCCGAGACAATCTTAAGACTAGGAGGTATGCTCAGAGGCCGAAGCATCCCAGCCGAATCTTTGGTCAGATCCCTATGACTTATGTGCAGTTGTTACAACTCTTGCTTCAACTTCATTTGGTTGAACTGCATACTCTGTCTCCACTTACGAGTGAGCTACCATTGGGCTATGATGTAAGTGCTCATTGTGATTTCCATTATGGGGAACCAGGGCACAACATCGAGAACTACAAAGCTTTTAAGCACCAGGTTCAAGACTTAATTGATGCAAAGGCAGTTGAATTCGTGTCGGGTGGAGTGAGCGTACCAGGTGGTCTTGGTCCATTCACTGCAAAAGAGGTGGATGTTCCTACTTTCTTCCCTGAGGATGCATCGGGTCAAGGGTGTGCCTTGCAATCTATGGTTTTAGAATCTCCATGCCCACAGTTGTTGCCTGTTCCTAGGCCAAGTCTGAGGATGAAAGTATCTGAACAAAGGGAGTCCCTGATATCTCAAACTCAATCTCCAGATGTTTCAACTGTTCAGAGTCAACAATCCCTTGGGTCCGTGCATCGGATATCATTTCCCCTCAAGAGTCAATGATCGTACCGTCATCAGCCATGGCAGCACGCCCGACAAAGACCAAGGAAGCCACATAGGCATTTCACCCAACTGCCAGTGTCATACAACCAAATGCTGCCAGGTCTGATCAGAGGTGGATTGATAGTGCCGAAGAAGATTAATCCAGAGATTCTGCCATATCCTCCCAGTTTTGATCTCAACGCCTGTTGTGAGTACCATGCTGGGGCACAGGGGCATTCAACCAAAGATTGTAAGGTGCTGAGGAGCAAGATTCAGACTCTACTTGAATCCAGCATGTTCTCAATCACACCTGAGGGAATCCAGAAACGCAATCTCCCTTCATCAAGCCATGTGGGCTCATCGATTAATGTTGTGGAAGGATTTGTCGATGGCAGAGGTTCGGAAGAGTATCAGATTGACTTCGACGAGCAATTCTGAAGATGGTTGACTCAGCAGCAAGTCAAGATTTGAAAGCTCGGTTCCCCGAAGCTGGAAATCTTTGTTTTATCTTGTCATTTTCTTTATATTTTGTAGATTCTTTCCTGTTTAAATGCAAATTTCGTTTGTAATACTTGTTGTTTTCAATTGATATTGATAATGAAATGAATATGAAGGTTTTGATTAAATCCATTCGTGTTCACTCTTTGCTTTTTATTGATATCAAACGCTTGTTTAAGCAGAATCCAGGGAGGATGGCCAAGTTGAAAGACGACAACTTCCGATTGTATGCTTTCGAATAAAACCTACTGATGATGTAGATGCATTGTTTCAAATTCCTAAACATTGGAGATATAATGATGATAATCTCTTGTAAACCCCTTTGAGCCTAGTAGTAGGAGTTTCTTTCTGAAAAACGAAAAAAACCCTCAATCTTACCTCGGGGCAGGGTAAGTCTTAGTTAATTTAACCGAGCATCCAAATTGCAAAAGGAGTATTCCCATTTGAGGATCAATCACACCTCTATAGGTTGTGCCTAAAAAACCACAATGGGTATCCATCGCCGACCAGGGAGTGAAACAGTCACCATCCCTTTACCAAGTCAGACAAGCCGGTATCACACGATTTGTCCCAAAAAAAATTAACAAAAGAAGCCCGCTAAGTCGAATCTTGAAAACAAGCGACTTAGGAAAAATTAGGGCATCCCGCTGGACTTTGAAATCAAAAGAAGCTAAGAAGATCCAGTCTAGGAAAAATTTAGGGAAAAAGCAGAAAAGCGAAAAGGATTACAAAAGAAAAATCCTCGAACAAACAAGTCGTGTGACTCCAGGCACCCAAGGAGGAAAAGCGAGTGATTGTCACTCCAAAAAAACTTGTGGGTTCCCGAACCATCACTCATGTCACTCGACCTTTGAAAGGTGAACGCTTGTGTCGAGTTAGCTAAACTTAGGACTGGAGAACATCAAGAAGAATGGGTGGGTTAGAATAAGCTTTGAGCCTTATATCCTTTCTTTCAAACCATGAACCTAACCAAGTTACAACCTTCAAAAGTCCTAATTGAAGCAGGGTTGTTTCGAAAGCATACTTCGGTAAAGATCGCGTCGAAACTGACTCCGAAAAGGATTCCTCTTATCAGGTTATTACTAAGGTTGACATTTTTGATAGGTGATTCGTTCACTATATGTCACAAAAAAATTTTCCAGCGAACAGGCTTGGATTTCAAAACTGCATATGCATTGCATTAGTATATCTTTTGTGCAGAATAATTTGTCTTACGTGTGAGTAAGCACTTGACAGCAGAAGAGTTTCCACAATGGAAAGTGTGATCAGGATATAGTGTAGAACACCTAGTACACCGTAGAACCGGGGCAATTTATCAAATGTTCATATCCAGGGAGTCAGCCATCCGAGGGTCAGTTGATATGGGGAAATCAGGTCGAGATTTGATGAATATCTCAAAATCAGGGGCAAAGTCATTGCAAGGGCTAGGGCAGACCACCCTAAGATCCCAGAAGCTGTCATTATCCAGAAGCTAGCACCTCTTCGAGGTTCAGAATGTTGAGGTAGTTCAGATCAAACCATCAGGGTATGGAGATTCTAAATTCCCTTTCGAGGAAGACTTCTGCAGGAGCTCATATGTTGGGGCAAAAGTATCCTTCAAGTCATGGAAATTCTCCTTTGACCTGCAATAAATACTCATTAGTCCCCGGCAAGTGGAGGCTATGCACCTCCATATCCATAGCCAGGGTTAGATAAACAAGTTGAGTGAACAGGAGAGTGTGTACACTCATCCCCAGCAGAATGTATGTATGCATTCACTCCTCAGCAGTGCAAGATTGGCTTATTCATGCAGAGTAAATAATCCCTAGCGAAGTTAGCAAAAGTGGTGATTCAATCCCCAAGCATAGGGTGATTGTTGTTTCCCTTATAGCCTAATCCCTAGTGGAGTCGGAAAGGAAAGTTCTCTTCCCCAGCTGAGCATCCCCGACAGGGTGGATTTTTACCTCCAGCAAAGAAGAATATCCGGCAGAGTATAGCTGTAAAATCTATCTCTCCGGTAGAGTCAGCTGTTTCCCAAAGTGTGATTCTGGGAGGCCATTCAGAAAAGTAAAGTTAATCTCTGTGTTTGATATTGATCCCCCTGCAGAGTCGTTGTAACAGCCCAATTTTAATTAATTAATTATTCATATTAATTAATTGATTTATTTGGATGATTTTAGTTGTTGGAATTATTGGTAGATATTTGAGATAAGAATATGATGGAAGGAAATAGAATAGAAAGGCATATAAGGAAAATTGGAAGGAAAAGGAAAGAATAGAAACATAAGAGAAAGAGAAGAGAAAGAAATAGAAAAAGGAGAAAAGAGAAGGAAAATAAGGAAAAGCTTGGAAAGCTCAAGAACAACTTCTAGCTTCGATTTAATCAAGGTAAGGGTGTGAAATATCATTATCTTGTCAATGTATATGATTATGAATGGATTGTTTGGATTGTTTGGATGTTTTCTCCATTTTCCATTTTAGGGCAGAAATGAATTTAATCGATAGAGTCGATGTTTGAACGGTTAAATCTAGAATAACTAGTGTAGATTAGTCGAGAAATGCTAGGCTAAGACTACTGGAATTAATTGGAATTGAATCGGTTGATTTTGTGATGATTGGATGATTTTGGACAGTTGGGGCTTTGAACATCGCAGACGTTCGCTAGCACCTTCGCTAGGCGAGCAAGTCGCGAGTGTTCGCTGTAGCGAGATAGTAACGAGCTAGTAGCGAATGGTCCCAGACTTGGACATAATGTAATTGACCATCTTCGCTGGTAGGGAGCGAGGTAGCGAGGGGTTCGCTAGGCGAAGTCCCAGCGAGTAGGTAGCGAAGCCTTACATTAGCTTCTGTTTTCCTTCGCGAGCTTGTTCGCTAGGCGAACAGGTAGCGAGTGTTCGCTAGGAACTCGCTAGGCGAGCAAGCTAGCGAGTGTGACAGCATTTTCATTTCCTTGTGTTTCCATCCAATGTTGATTGTTTGGTTTGATTGCTTTCAATCCTTATCGGAAATGAATAGTTTGTGTGTTGTTGTGTGATATGTTGTGGGTAGTCGTATGGCGTGAATCCTAGGTTATGGAATCGATTGTGAAATGTGTCCTTTTGGCATATATAAATGCATTGTTTAAATTGATTAAAAATACATGATGATTTGTGATGAAGTTTGTTGCCGTTTGGCACGATGATGTGAATGCATATTAATTTCTATGCGATTGTATGTGAAGAATGCATGAGAATATATTGTGAATATATGTGCATTGCTCGGTAAATGTGACAATGATGTTGAAAATATCTAAATGTGTAAGGAGTAATCACTGGGGTAGAATAACAAGATGTTGTTCCTAGTGGAGTCATCACTAGGGTAGAATGGAAAATGTTGTTCCTAGTGGGGTATAGTGACATGACCATATACACTAGGGTAGAATGACTAAGACGTCGTTCCTAGTGGAATATTCACCGGGGTAGAATAATTGAGATGTTTTTCCTGGTGGGGTATAAATGATGTACCCATAATCCCAAATAGGGATTGGTGAGAATTTATGAGTTTTATATGAGTCACATGGCATAGATATCATTGTTATATGAAAGTATGCTTGTGTGTGAATTGTTGAATTGATAAGAAGGGAATTGATTAGGCAATTTTCTGAGCTGGTGAACAAGAGTAGATTTTATGATGAAGATAGTAGGGCTCGGTCTAGCCACTACAAGAGTTTAAATGATAAGAAGAGAAAAGGTCAATTCAGAGAAAAACCGTATGTGACTCCTGCTGATAAGGGGAAAAAGAAAGCTGGTTACGGCAAGAAGCCGAGTTGGAGAGGAGCTTCCACTCCAGTGAAGTGTTTTAAATGTGGTGTTGAAGGACATCGTGCTCCTGAGTGCATGAGTGTTGAGCAGAAGTGTTTCAAGTGTGGCAAGCCAGACCACAAGGCTTTCGAGTGCAGAAGCGGTGCGAATGTGACTTGCTACAACTATGGTGAGCAAGCGCACATTAGTACCAAGTGTGACAAGCCAATGAAGACTCAAGGGAATGGGAAAGTGTTTGCTCTATCAGGATCGAAGACTGCTAGTGAAGATCGATTGATCCGAGGTACGTGTTTCGTTAATGGTATACCTTTGATCACTATAATTGATACTGGAGATACACATTCTTTTATTTCTTTAGATTGTGTTAAGAGATTAAGTCTTGAGTTATCAATTATGAGTGGAAGTATGGTTATTGATACTCCTGCTATGGGTTCAGTAACTAC
This sequence comes from Lathyrus sativus, assembly GCA_963859935.3. Lineage (NCBI taxonomy): Eukaryota > Viridiplantae > Streptophyta > Magnoliopsida > Fabales > Fabaceae > Lathyrus > Lathyrus sativus. The sequence continues at coordinate 113,100,942 of OZ012736.1, read as the reverse complement.
CCCTTTTGTGTGTTTGAATTGTCCGTTGAGTATTTTTGGTAAAGACTTTGGAGTTGATTTAGTGTGTCTTCACTTAGATCAACTTGATGTTATTCTTGGGATGAATTGGTTGGAATTCAATCGTGTCTATATTAACTGTTTTGACAAAACAGTTATTTTTCCTGAACCTGAAGATGAAGGAGACTTGTTTATGACTACTAAGCAAGTGAAGGAATCAATGCAAGATGGTGCGAAGGTATTTCTGTTGATGGCAACTTTGATCATTGGGGAAAGAGGAGCAATTGATGCTTTACCAATTGCCCGTGACTTTCCAGAAGTTTTTCCTGATGAGATAAGAGACTTACCGCCGGAACGAGAAGTGGATTTTACGATCGACTTAATTCTGGGAACTAGTCCGATATCGATGGCTCCATATCTTATGTTCGCGTCGGAATTAAAAGAGATGAAGAGTCAACTTGAAGACCTACTTGAGAAGAGGTTTATTCTTCCGAGTGTGTCACCGTGGGGTGCACCAGTGTTGTTGGTTAAGAAGAAAAAAGGTTCTATGAGACTATGTGTGGACTACAGACAATTGAACAAGGTGACTATCAAGAATAAGTATCCACTTCCGAGGATTGATGATTTGATGGATCAGTTGGTTGGTGTGAGTATGTTCAGTAAGATAGATTTGAGATCTGGGTATCATCAGATTCGTGTGAAGGCTGAGGATATTCAGAAGACTGCTTTTAGAACGAGGTATGGACATTATGAGTATTCTGTGATGCCATTTGGTGTGACTAATGCACCAGGTGTATTTATGGAGTACATGAACAGGATTTTCCATTCTTATTTGGACAAGTTTGTGGTGGTGTTCATTGATGATATTTTGATTTATTCGAAGAGTGAAGAAGAACATGACGAGCATCTGAGGATTGTGTTATCTGTGTTGAAAAAGAAGCAGTTATATGCTAAACTTTCTAAGTGTGAATTTTGGTTGAAGGAACTGAGTTTCCTTGGTCATGTGATTTCGAGTAGAGGTATTGCAGTTGATCCGTCGAAGGTTGAAGCGTATCGTAATGGGAGACTCCGAAATCAGTTTTTGAGATTAGAAGTTTTCTTGGTTTGACAGGTTATTATCGGAAATTCATTGAAGGATTTGCCAAATTATCTTTACCGTTGACGCAGTTGACTAGGAAAAGTCAAGCTTTTGTTTGGGATGCAAAGTGTGAAGAAAGTTTTGAAGAGCTTAAGAGAAGATTTACGACAGCTCCTGTTTTGATTTTTCCGAATCCGGCAGAACCGTTTGTTGTGTATTGTGATGCTTCTTTGATGGGTTTGGGAGGTCTGTTGATGCACAATAAACAAGTTGTGGCTTATGCTTTGAAGCAACTCAAAGTGCATGAGAAGAATTATCTGACACATGACTTAGAGTTGGTCGCCGTTCTATTTGTGTTGAAACTTTGGAGACATTATTTGTTTGGTTCGAGATTTGAGGTATTTAGCGATCATAAGAGTTTAAAGTATCTCTTTGATCAGAAAGAATTGAATGCAAGGCAGAGGAGATGGTTAGAACTTCTGAAGGATTATGATTTTGGTTTGAATTATCATCCGGGTAAAGCGAATGTGGTAGCTGATGCATTGAGTAGGAAATCGTTGCATATGTCGATGATGATGGTAAAAGAGTTGGAATTGATTGAACAATTTCGTGATTTGAGCTTGGTGTGTGAGAAGACTTCTTACGGAGTTAAGCTTGGTATGCTAAAGCTTACTAGTGGTATTCTTGACGAGATTCGAGAAGGACAGAAATTTGATTTGAGTTTAGTTGATCGGTTGACTTTGATCAATCAAGGTCAAGGTGGTGATTTTCGGATTGATGAAAATGGTATCATGAGGTGTCGTGATAGAGTTTGTGTTCCTGATGTTATTGAGCTGAAGAGGAGTATTCTCGAGGAAGGGCATCGTAGTGGGCTGAGTATTCATCCGGGTGCTACTAAGATGTATCAAGATTTGAGGAAAGTATTTTGGTGGCCTCGTATGAAGAAGCATATTACCGAGTTTGTGTATTCTTGTTTGACTTGTCAGAAGTCAAAGATTGAGCATCAGAAACCGTCGGTTTTGATGCAACTGTTGTTTATTCCTGAGTGGAAATGGGATAGCATTTCTATGGATTTTGTGTCTAGTTTACCTATGACGCCGAGTAATTTTGAAGCTATTTGGGTTATTGTGGACAGATTGACCAAATCTGCTCACTTTATTCCTATGAAAATGGATTACCCGTTGGAGAGATTGGAAAAGTTGTACATTGAAAGGATTGTCAATTTGCATGGTATTCCGTCTAGCATTGTGTCAGATAGAGATCTGAGGTTTACTTCAAGATTTTGGGGGAGTTTGCAAAATGCTTTAGGTACGAAGTTGCGTTTGAGTTCAGCTTATCATCCACAGACCGATGGTCAGACTGAAAGAACGATTCAATCACTTGAAGATCTTTTGAGATCTTGTGTATTGGAGAAGGGAGGAGCTTGGGATAGATACTTACCTTTGATTGAATTTACTTACAACAACAGTTTTCATTCGAGTATTGGTATGGCACCGTTTGAAGCATTGTACGGTAGACGGTGTAGGACGCCATTGTGTTGGTATGAGTCGGGAGAGAGTTCTGTGGTTGGACCCGGGATAGTCCAGCAGACTACCGATAAGATTAAGATGATTCAAGAGAAGATGGAGACTTTTCAGAGTCGTCAAAAGAGTTATCATGACAAGAGGAGGAAAACACTTGAATTTCAGGAGGGAGATCGTGTGTTTCTTCGGGTTACCCCTATGACTGGTATTGGTAGGGCATTGAAGTCGCGTAAGTTGACGCCGCGTTTTATTGGTCCTTATCAGATTTTGCAGAAGATAGGAGAGGTAGCATATCGTGTTTCTTTACCGTCGTCGCTGGCTAATCTCCATGACGTGTTCCATGTATCTCAGTTGAGGAAATACATTGCAGATCCGTCTCATGTAGTCCAAGTAGATGATGTGCAGGTGAGAGATAACCTGACTGTGGAGATATCACCTATGCAGATAAAGGATCGGGAGTTGAAGCAACTTCGAGGAAAAGAGATTGCTTTGGTGAAGGTCGCTTGGGGAGGACCGACTGGTGGAAATGTGACTTGGGAACTTGAGAGTTAGATGAGGGAGTCCTATACCGAGTTGTTTGAATCAGGTAACATTTTCGAGGACGAAAATTCCTAAAGTGGGGGAGGGTTGTAACAGCCCAATTTTAATTAATTAATTATTCATATTAATTAATTGATTTATTTGAACGATTTTAATTATTGGAATTATTGGTAGATATTTGAGAGAAGAATATGATGGAAGGAAATAGAATAGAAAGGCATATAAGGAAAAATGGAAGGAAAAGGAAAGAATAGAAACATAAGAGAAAGAGAAGAGAAAGAAAGAGAAAGAGGAGAAAAGACAAGGAAAAGAAGGAAAAGCTTGGAAAGCTCAAGAACAACTTCTAGCTTCGATTTAATAAAGGTAAGGGTGTGAAATATCATTATCTTATCAATGTATATGATTATGAATGGATTGTTTGGATTGTTTGGATGTTTTCTCCATTTTCCATTTTAGGGCAGAAATGAATTTAATCGATATAGTCGATGTTTGAATGGTTAAATCTGGAATAAATGGTGTAGATTAGTCAAGAAATGTTAGGCTAAGACTACTGGAATTCGTTGGAATTGAATCGGTTGATTTTGTGATGATTGGATGATTTTGGACAGTTGGGGTTTTAAACATCGCAGACGTTCGCTAGCACCTTCGCTGGGCGAGCAGGTCGCGAGTGTTCGCTGTAGCGAGCTAGTCGCGAATGTTCCTAGTGAGGTATAGTGACATGGTCATATACACTGGGGTAGAATGACTAAGACGTCGTTCCTAGTGGAATAATCACCGGGGTAGAATAACAGAGATGTTGTTCCTGGTGGGGTATAAATGATGTACCCATAATCCCAAATAGGGATTGGTGAGAATTTATGAGTTTTATATGAGTCACATGGCATAGATATCAATGTTATATGAAAGTATGCTTGTGTGTGAATTGTTGAATTGAGAACTTTGAATGTATGTATGAGGAAATGGACTTGGTGATTATCCATAATTGTTTAAACATATATTGTAAAGTATATGATGATTAAAATGAATTGTGGTGAGAAAATGTGGAATATGTGCATTCCATGCTTGTGTTTGTGTGTGTGTGTGTGTGTATATATATATATCCCGGTCAACTTCGTTGAGCATCCAGGCTGCGGCTTTTACGTTGATCATTCAGGCTCCGGTTTATTTCGGTTATCTCGTTGAGCGTTTAGGCTCCTGTTTATCTCGGCCAACTTAGTTGAGCGTCCAGGCCCCGACTTTTATGTTTAGCATCCAGGCTCCAGTTTATTTATTTCGTTGAGCAATCAGGCTCCAGTTTATTTCGTTGAGCGTTCAGGCTCCAGTTTATCCCGATTATTACGTTGAGCGTCCAAGCTCTGGATTTTACTTTGAGCATTCAGGCTCCGGTTTATTTTGGTTTATTACGTTGACCATTTAGGCTTCGGTTTATCCTGGTCAACTACGTTGAGCATCTAGGCTCCGAATTTTACGTTGAGCATCCAGGCTCCGGCTTTTACGTTGAGCATTCAGGCTCCGGTTTATTTCAGTTTATTTCATTGAGCGTTCAGGCTCTAGTTTATCCCAATCAACTTTGTTCAGCATCCAGGCTCCGACTTTTACGTTGATTATTCAGGCTCCGGTTTATTCAGTTTATTTCGTTGAGAATTTAGGCTCTGGTTTATCCCTGTCAACTTCGTTGAGCATCCAGGCTCCGACTTTTATATTGAGCATTCAGGCTCCGGTTTATTTCGGTTTATTTCGTTTAGCATTCGATCACCGGTTTATCCCGGTCAACTTCATTGAGTATTCAGACTCTAGTTATCACGTTGAGCGTCCAGGCTCCGGTTTCCCTTAGTTGAGTATCCAGACTCCAGTTCTTACGTTGAGTGTTCAGACTTCGGCCTGTATGTTGAGCGTTCAGGCTCCGGTTTATCCCGGTTATTACGTTGAGCGTCCAAGCTCCTGCTTTTACTTGAGCATTCAGGCTCCGGTTTATTTCAGTTTATTTCAATGAGCGTTCAGGCTCTGGTTTATTTCGGTTTATTTCGTTGAGCATCTAGGCTCTAGCTTTTACGTTGAGCATTCAGTCTCCATTTTATTTCGTTTAGAGTTCAGGCTCCGGCTTATCCCGGTTATTAGGTTGAGCGTCCAGGCTCTGGATTTTACATTGAGCATTCAGGCTCTGGTTTATTTCGGTTTATTTCGTTGAGCATTCAAGCTCCGGTTTATCCCGGTTATTACGTTGAATGTCCAGGCTCTGGATTTTATGCTGAGTATTCAGGCTCCGGTTTATTTCGATTTATTTCATTGAGCGTTCAGGCTCTAGTGTATCCCGGTCAACTATGTTGGGCGTCTAGGCTCCGGCTTTTACGTTGAGCATTCAGGCTCCGGTTTATTTTAGTTTATTTCATTGAGCGTTCAGGCTTCGGTTTATCCTAGTTATTACGTTGAGCGTCCAGGCTCCGCCTTTTACATTAAGCATTCAGGATCCGGTTTATTTCGTTGAGCGCTCAGGCTTCGGTTTATCCCGGTCAACTTCGTTGAGCATCCAGGCTAAGGCTTTTACGTTGAGCATTCAGGCTATGGTTTATTCGGTTATTTCGTTGAGCGTTCAGGCTCCGGTTTATCTGGTCAACTTCGTTGAGCATCCAGGCTACGACTTTTACATTGAGCATTCAGGCTCCGGTTTATTTATTTCGTTAAGCATTCAGGCTCCGATTTATTTCAGTTTATTTCGTTGAGCGTTCAGGCTCTAGTTTATCTCGGTTATTACGTTGAGCGTCCAGGCTGCGGCTTTTATGTTGATCATTCAGGCTCCGGTTTATTTCGGTTATCTCGTTGAGCGTTCAGGCTCCTGTTTATCTCGGTCAACTTAGTTGAGTGTCCAGGCTCCGGCTTTTATGTTTAGCATCCAGGCTCCAGTTTATTTATTTCGTTGAGCATTCAGGCTCCGGTTTATTTCATTGAGCGTTCAGGCTCCAGTTTATCCCGATTATTACATTGAGCGTCCAGGCTCTGGATTTTACGTTGAGCATTCAGGCTCCAGTTTATTTTGGTTTATTACGTTGACCATTTAGGCTTCGGTTTATTCCGGTCAACTACGTTGAGCATCTAGGCTCCGACTTTTACGTTGAGCATCCAGGCTCCGGCCTTTACGTTGAGCATTCAGGCTCCGGTTTATTTCAGTTTATTTCATTGAGCGTTCAGGCTCTGGTTTATCCCGATCAACTTTGATCAGCATCCAGGCTCCGACTTTTACGTTGATTATTCAGGCTCCGGTTTATTCCAGTTTATTTCGTTGAGCATTTAGGCTCTGGTTTATCCCTGTCAACTTCGTTGAGCATCCAGGCTCCGACTTTTATGTTGACCATTCAGGCTCCGGTTTATTTCGGTTTATTTCGTTCAGCATTCGGTCACCGGTTTATCCCGGTCAACTTCATTGAGTATTCAGACTCTAGGTATCACGTTGAGCATCCAGGCTCCGGTCTCCCTTAGTTGAGTATCCAGACTCTGGTTCTTACATTGAGTGTTTAGACTTCGGCTTGTACGTTAAGCGTTCAGGCTCCGGTTTATCCCGATTATTACGTTGAGCGTCCAGGCTCCTGCTTTTACTTGAGCATTCAGGCTCCGGTTTATTTCAGTTTATTTCAATGAGCGTTCAGGCTCTGGTTTATTTTGGTTTATTTCGTTGAGCATCTAGGCTCTAGCTTTTATGTTGAGCATTCAGTCTCCAGTTTATTTCGTTGAGAGTTCAGGCTTCGGCTTATCCCGTTTATTAGGTTGAGCGTCCAGGCTCTAGATTTTACATTGAGCATTCAGGCTCTGGTTTATTTCGGTTTATTTCGTTGAGCGTTCAAGCTCCGGTTTATCCCGGTTATTACGTTGAATGTACAGGCTCTGGATTTTATGTTGAGTATTCAGGCTCCGGTTTATTTCGATTTATTATATTGAGCGTTCAGGCTCTAGTTTATCCCGGTCAACTACGTTGAGCATCTAGGCTCCGGCTTTTACGTTGAGCATTCAGGCTCCGATTTATTTTGGTTTATTTCGTTGAGCGTTCAGGCTTCGGTTTATCCTAGTTATTACGTTGAGCGTCCAGGCTCCGCCTTTTACATTAAGCATTCAGGATCCGGTTTATTTCGTTGAGCGCTCAGGCTTCGGTTTATCCCGGTCAACTTCGTTGAGCATCCAGGCTAAGGCTTTTACGTTGAGCATTCAGGCTACGGTTTATTTCGATTATTTCGTTGAGCGTTCAGGCTCCAGTTTATCTGGTCAACTTCGTTGAGCATCCAGGCTACAACTTTTACGTTGAGCATTCAGGCTCCGGTTTATTTATTTCGTTAAGCATTCAGGCTCCGAATTATTTCAGTTTATTTCGTTGAGCATTCAGGCTCTAGTTTATCTCGGTTATTACATTGAGCGTCCAGGCTGCGGCTTTTACATTGATCATTCAGGCTCCAGTTTATTTCGGTTATCTCGTTGAGCGTTCAGGCTCCTGTTTATCTCGGTCAACTTAGTTGAGTGTCCAGGCTGCGGCTTTTATGTTTAGCATCCAGGCTCCAGTTTTTTTATTTCATTGAGCATTCAGGCTCCGGTTTATTTCGTTGAGCGTTCAGGCTCCAGTTTATCCCGATTATTACATTGAGCGTCCAGGCTCTGGATTTTACGTTGAGCATTCAGTCTCCGGTTTATTTTGGTTTATTACGTTGACCATTTAGGCTTCGGTTTATCCCGATCAACTACGTTGAGCATCTAGGCTCCGACTTTTACGTTGAGCATGCAGGCTCCGGCTTTTACGTTGAGCATTCAGGCTCCGGTTTATTTCAGTTTATTTCATTGAGCGTTCAGGCTCTGGTTTATCCCGATCAACTTTGTTCAGCATCCAGGCTCCGACTTTTACGTTGATTATTCAGGCTCCGGTTTATTCCAGTTTATTTCGTTGAGCATTTAGGCTCTGGTTTATCCCTGTCAACTTCGTTGAGCATCCAGGCTCCGACTTTTATGTTGAGCATTCAGGCTCCGGTTTATTTCAGTTTATTTCGTTTTGCATTCGGTCATCGGTTTATCCCGGTCAACTTCATTGAGTATTCAGACTCTGGTTATCACGTTGAGCGTCCAGGCTCCGGTCTCCCTTAGTTGAGTATCCAGACTCCGGTTCTTACATTGAGTGTTCAGACTTCGGCTTGTACGTTGAGCGTTCAGGCTCCGGTTTATCCCGATTATTACGTTGAGCATCCAGGCTCCTGCTTTTACTTGAGCATTCAGGCTCCGGTTTATTTCAGTTTATTTCAATGAGCGTTCAGGCTCTAGTTTATTTCGGTTTATTTCGTTGAGCATCTAGGCTCTAGCTTTTACGTTGAGCATTCAGTCTCCGGTTTATTTCATTGAGAGTTCATGCTCCGCCTTATCCCGGTTATTAAGTTGAGCGTCCAGGCTCTGGATTTTACATTGAGCATTCAGGCTCTGGTTTATTTCGGTTTATTTCATTGAGCATTCAAGCTCCGGTTTATCCTGGTTATTACGTTGAATGTCCAGGCTCTGGATTTTATGCTGAGTATTCCGGCTCCGGTTTATTTCGATTTATTTCATTGAGCGTTCAGGCTCTAGTTTATCCCGGTCAACTACGTTGAGCATCTAGGCTCCGGGTTTTACGTTGAGCATTCAGGCTCCGGTTTATTTTGGTTTATTTCGTTGAGCGTTCAGGCTTCGGTTTATCCTAGTTATTACGTTGAGCGTTCAGGCTCCGACTTTTACATTAAGCATTTAGGATACGGTTTATTTCGTTGAGCGCTCAGGCTTCGGTTTATCCCGGTCAACTTTGTTCAGCATCCAGGCTAAGGCTTTTACGTTGAGCATTCAGGCTACGGTTTATTTCGGTTATTTCGTTGAGCGTTCAGGCTCCGGTTTATCTGGTCAACTTCGTTGAGCATCCAGGCTCCGACTTTTACGTTGAGCATTCAGGCTCCAGTTTATTTATTTCGTTAAGCATTCAGGCTTCCATTTATTTCAGTTTATTTCGTTGAGCGTTCAGGCTCTAGTTTATCTCGGTTATTACGTTGAGCGTCCAGGCTCTGGATTATATGTTGAGCATTCAGGCTCCGGTTTATTTTGGTTTATTACGTTGAGCGTTCAGGCTCCGGTTTATCCCGGTCAACTTCACTGACCATCCAGGCTCCGGCTTTTACGTTGAGCATTCAGGCTCCGGTTTATTTCGTTGAGCGTTTAGGCTCCGGTTTATTTCAGTTTATTTCATTGAGCATTCAGGCTCTGGTTTATCCCAGTCAACTTCGTTGAGCATCTAGGCTTCAGCTTTTACATTGAGCATTCAGGCTCCGGTTTATTCCAATTTATTTTGTTGAGCATTCAGGCTCCGGTTAATCCAGGTCAACTTTGTTGAGCATCCAGGCTCCGACTTTTACGTTGAGCATTCAGGCTCCGGTTTATTTCGATTTATTTCGTTGAGCGTTCGGCCTCCGATTTATCCCGATCAACTTTGTTGAGTATTCAGACTCTGGTTATAATGTTGAGCATCCAGGCTCCGGCTTTTACTTGAGCATTCAGGCTCCGGTTTATTTTGGTTTATTACGTTGAGCGTTCAGGCTCTAGTTTATTTTGGTTTATTTCGTTGAGCATTCAGGCTCCGGTTTATCCCGGTCAACTTTGTTGAGCATCCAGGCTCCAGCTTTTAAGTTGAACATTAAGGCTCCGGTTTATGTCGGTTTACTTTGTTGAGCGTTCAGGCTCCGGTTTATCCCGGTTATTACGTTGAGCGTCCAGTCTCTGGATTTTACGTTGAGCATTCAGGCTATGGTTTATTTTGGTATATTTCGTTGAGCATTCACGCTCCGGTTTATCCTAGTTATTACGTTGAGTGTCCATGCTCCGGCTTTTACATTGAGCATTCAGGCTCCGATTTATTTCAGTTTATTTAGTTGAGTGTTCAAGCTCCAGTTTATCCCGGTCAACGTTGTTGAGCGTCATGCTCCGGCTTTTACGTTGAGCATTCAGGCTCCAGTTTATATTGGTTTATTTCGTTTAGCGTTCAGCCTCCGGTTTATCCTAGTTATTACATTGAGCGGCCAGGCTCCGGCTTTTACGTTAAGCATTCAGGCTCCGGTTTATTCCGGTTTATTTCATTGAGTATTCAGGCTCCGGTTAATCCCGGTCAACTTTGTTTAGCATCCAGGCTCCGGCTTTTACGTTGAGCATTCAGGCTCCGGTTTATTTTGGTTTATTTCGTTGAGCGTTCGGGCTCCGGTTTATCCCGGTCAACTTTGTTGAGCATCTAGGCTCCAGCTTTTACATTGAGCATTCAGGCTCCGGTTTTTTTTATTTCGTTGAGCATTCAGGCTCTAGTTTATTTCGGTTTATTTCGTTGAGCGTTCAGGCTCCAGTTTATCCCGGTTATTACGTTGAGCGTCCAGGCTCCAGATTTTATGTTGAGCATTCAGGCTCTGGTTTATTTTGGTTTATTACGTTGAGCGTTCAGGCTCTAGTTTATCCCTGTCAACTTCGTTGAGCATCCAGGCTCCGGCTTTTACGTTGAGCATTCAGGCTCCGGTTTATTTCAATTTATTTCGTTGGACGTTCGGGCTCCGGTTTATCCCGATCAACTTCGTTGAGTATTCAGACTCTGGTTATTACGTTGAGCGTCTAGGCTCCAGTTTATTTCGGTTTATTTCGTTGAGCGTTCAGGCTCTGGTTTATCCCGGTCAACTTCGTTGAGCATCCAAGCTCCAGCTTTTACGTTGAGCATTCAGGCTCCGGTTTATTTCGGTTTATTTTGTTGAGCATTCAGGCTCTGGTTTATCCCGGTCAACTTCGTTGAGTATTCAGACTCTGGTTATTACGTTGAGCATCCAGGCTCCGGTTTCCCTTTGTTGAGTATCCAGACTCCGGTTCTTACGTTGAGTGTTCAGACTCCGGCAAATTTCATTGACTTATTTTGTTCGTTGAATATCCAGATTCCGACAATTTGAAGTAATATGTTTTAAGTTTCTCCCAGTCCTAGTGGAGTATTCTCAAGATGTGTATCAACTCCGCAGATTTCTGGCGATGTCAGATGGTTTTGCCGACTTAGTGTCATTCTCTGGCGATGATGTCAGATGATTATTCCAACTGTGTGTCGACGTTGCAACAATTATTCAATTATCTCCGGAGATTTTTTATCCCGAATCAGTGTGCAGTTTATTCCTAAGGTTGGCAAATTTCCAGGTTTGTTGGTATTCAATCGTCTTTTACCTTGATTGGTTGAAAGTCGTTCGCTTTTCAATCATTCAGGTCTAAGTCGCTTGAATAGGGGCAACTGTTGTACCCCAAAATTTGCCCAAACTTTTCTTGGACTTGGCTTATGTTTCATTGCATCTTCTAGCATTTGCCTTTGCATATCATTGTTCATTTACAGGGGATCAAGAGAGGTGGGCATAACAAGAGAAGGTTACCAAGGGGTCTAAGCCTAAGCAAGAGTGTTTACTCAAATTATCAAATGCTTATCATCATCAGGAGAAGGTCAAAGCTCTCTGAGAAAGCTCTCTGAGAAGATCATCAGAGGATCATGAGTCCATGGTTATGGATGGAGGGTGTTTTGAAAGCTCATGGAGTGCTTTGAGAGCCATTGTGGAGCTTATCCAAGTTGTTACATCATGTGCAACAGGTTGCAGTCAAAGGATTGTACACCTAGGGTTTCATCTGCCTAGTGCAAGATCAACTGTGAATTTGAAGAAGATTAAGACTTAGTTATAAGTCATTATGATCATGGAAAGTTGTGTTGAAGCATCTAAGATGATATTTCAAGATCACATTAAAAAGAATCAAGAGTGTGAGAAGTTGCTAAGTTAGGGTTTCCAAGCTTGTCAGTGTAAAATCCCCTATTTAGTGCCCAACTTCAAGACCACATATCTCAAGATACAAGTTTCATCTCACTTTGATGTAAACATGAGACTTGTATATCATGTTCTTAGCTTTATTTTGAGTACTAGAACGCATCCATTGGATTTCTAGAACTCAAGTTATGATGCTGACAAGTTATGGGTCCTCAGATGAATGTATTTTCAGTCAACAAAGGTAAACCAACTTCCAAGGCATTTTTGACCTAGAATCATGTTTCACCTCAACTTTTGATGAACATGAAAGTTGTTCCGTATGATCTTACCTTTCCAAAAAGTCCTAGAAGTCCTTCATCTGATTTGTAGAACTCAAGTTATGAGGCTTGCAAGGCATAGGTATTTTGGGAAAGTGAGATTATAGGTCACTTCCATTATAGGCCATTTTCATCCCTTTGCACACTTCAAATGTAACTTTTCCCAACATTAAACTTGCTTCAAATGATTCCAATTCCATTATAGAACATCAATTTGTCATGAATTATGGTTGGATGAAGGAACTCCATGGAAATTTGAACTTAAACTAATGAATTGAATTGAAATGATTTTCATTTCTTTTTACACCATATTTGTGCATATTTTGATTCACTTAATCAAACTAAACACAATGCACCAAGGATTTTTGAGTTATGCAAGCTAGAATTCATGGAATTTCAACTTACTTCATGGTGAAGCTTCACATTCAATTCCAACCATTCGAACAATTCAAGGATCAATTCTCATCCACAAGATCAAAGCACAATCCCAGCAATTGATTTGAATCAGAAACAAGGCAATTGTAGCAAATTTTGCGCATGAACATGAAGCTTGAACTTCAAACTTTGGATTTTTCCAATTCACAATAACAGGCCAAATTGGGCCTCCAAACTCTCATGGATCCATAATATAAAAGGTTCTGATGAAGAATGCACCTTCATTCATGCAATTTCGTACCCAGAGAGCAAGAATACAGTTGGAGTTTTCAAGAGCAAAGTGAAATCGTGATTTTGGAATTCAAGCCAAATCAAGACCAGCATTCTCTTCCTTGATCTTCATTGAACGTTTCTGCATCTTTTCGCGCAAGCTCAAGCAAGTTAGAAGCCCCAACGGAGATGCTCCGTTAGGTAATTTACTTTTCAAAATTGCTCTCTCAATACGCATCTATTGCACGCCATTTTTGTTGCATATTGAAGTTCTACATATGTAGGCAAAATCTGGATAGGTTAGAGTTGTGTTTGATGCAATTCAGTTATGGTGCTTGAATCTTTGATGCTTTTTTTCTCTCTGTTCTTGCGTGATAAATAAAATCCAAACCTAGAATCGTGATCTACGCAGTGAGAGCTTTAAATTGGTATAAGATTGCGCATGTTTTGGTTAGGTTTTAGGTCATCAGCTCCGGCCAGGGGCGCTGAAGAAGACGACCGGAGCATAGTGATCCGGCCTCTGGTTCTCCCCTCCGTTGCTTACGCATGTCTGCCACCTATGCGTTTGAAACTTTGACTGATCATGGATCAACGACTTTGATCTTTTTGACTGGCCACGTGTGCACTTGTTGACTGCCAACACATAAATGAAACGCATAGTTTCATTTGGACTCAGCTTGCATTTTTAATTGGGCTCAAAGCGCTAATTACACACCCTTCTCCTGGAAGCCCAATGAAATGAACTGAAACAATTGCTATTCAGCACGCATTTGTTTTTTCTTTTATTTTCTTTTTATCTTTTTTTAATCTATTTGATTTTAATCCAATTAAAATACTTCCAAATGAGATAAAATTCTACAAAAATACTTTTATGACATTTCAAGATGTTAACTAATTTTAGAAAATTTTATTTTTATTTTTTGGAATATTTTTCAACTAAAAAAGGATTAATCATTTGGAAGTGTTTTAATTGGATTAATTCTTGTTCTTTATTATTCTTGATTTTTTTTCTTGATCAATACTTCTCTCCAATGATTGAAATTTTTTTCTCATATCCATGATGAGTTGAAGAATTTTATAGGACAATTTTTCCCCTGGTTCAAGTCATTTTGGTTTGGCTTTTATGGCATTTTTGTTGACCCTCTATTCTTCCATTTCAAAGTGGTACACCTTAGGGATTTATTTCTTTTGGTGGTGCTATGATGGAGCATTACCCTTGTGCTTTTGTCCTCTCGTTTCCAACTCATTTATGATCATTTGAGATTTTATTTGGTTATTTTTTAGACTTTTTCCTATTTTTGAGGTGACTCACAAGTTAGGTTACTTCTAAGGGAGGTCCACACAAGTGTTTGACCTAGTTTGATTTGGAAATGACCTTGGTGGATCCATTAACCTCTCAACTCTTCTTGATTCAGGTTGTCAACATGTTGAGCTTGCTGCATATCAATTTATAGGTCATAAATTTGTTCATTGCTTGTTGAGGTTTGCATTATTTTTAGGCTTCCCATTTGAGCTTCAAATGTTGAATGTGTTGAATGACTTAGGTCTTCTTCCATGCCTTTGCTTGCATTCTCTTTTGATGTATGTGCTTTTTGTTTTGTGCATATTCCCTTCTAATCCCCACTTCTGTCCAATGACTTTGGAATCCCATTTGAGATGGCTTAGTCCCTCCTTAGGAGGTACTTGAAGCATGCCTTGAATGATGGTTCTTTGAGGACTTCTTTTGGTGTGCTTTGCATATTTTGGTGATTGCTTATGGTTGAGTTGCCCATGTGAGTTCCTTGTTGTACTCACATTTCCTTTCATTCTCTCATTTTCTCTTGGTTCCCATTCTTTTCATTTGGTTTGCCTTTGGGCATTGTGGTTGATGTGTGAATGGTTGCAGGATTTATTCTCCCATTTTCATCCCACTTTTGTGTGCAATTGTGTGCTTTCTTTTGGATTTATTTCTTCTTTGCTTTTGCATTTCTTTCTTGCATTAATAAAGGTTGAGATATGCTTGTGGAGGTGTTTACCCCACACTTTTTCCTCCCTTTGCTTGTGTGTTGCATTGCATATGCATACTTGCATCTTTCTTATTTCATGCTTCCTTCTTCTTCTTATTTCTTCTTTGCCATGTTCCCTTAGGATCTCTAATCTCTTGAGATTATGATAGACCCTAGGCTTGGATCCATGCATGATAACATTAGGTAGCATTCCCTCTTATCCCAATCATAGGTTCATTTTGTATGAGAACACTAGGTTGAGTCTTAGTCTCCCTTTAGAGTGTCTTTCTCTCCTCATCTTTAAACATCTTCAAAACACTTAATAAAGGTTAAGGATTGTTGTACGTTACGAGCCTTAAGTACTTGGGAAGTGGTGATTGAGGGGCTTCCTCTCAATTTCTTAGAGTGTTTAGTATACGTCCTTAGGACGATATGCAACGCATTCGCTCCTAAGTCATAGTCTTTAGTGCAACATGAACTACAAACAATAATCAACGCACTTCTTCTCTAAAAACCACAAAAACAAACTTCAAATCTTTTTTTGGAAAACCTTTTTCATAAGGAGAGTTTTGTTAACTCTTGGTTCTACGGCAAACAGGTAACGCCTAAGTCTCCAATGGCCGAGTTGCATACACCTAACTGCTAGAACTAAATTTTAACCCTACTCGAGTAAAAACATTTTGAATCAACTGGTGTTCTTGTTAGCCCGAACTATGTTTGCTCTGATTTCTCATACCGGATGAGAATATGTAGGCACAAGATGGTGATGTCTTGGCGAGAAACCTATCCCCACCTTTCACCCATAGTTATCCAAACTATGTTGACTCTGACTTTCCCATTGCACGAGGGAATACGTAGACATAGAGTGGCGATGCTCTATCGAGTCTCTTTTCTTTTCTTTTGTCCCTGAGACCTTTAGCTAGATAGTAAACACTCTTTTAGATAGACAACAAAGTTTGGATCCCTTCGAGTATGAAGGACGTGAGGGGTGCTAATACCTTCCCCTTGCGTAACCGACTCCCGAACCCGAGATATTGTTGCGATGACCTGTCTTCTCCCATTTTCATTAGGTTTTTTCTTATTGTTTCCTTTCCCTCTTTTGGGATAAATAACGAACGGTGGCGAATCTTTTGTCATTGTCGACACTTTTTTTCGCAGTAGCGACAGAGGGTAGAATGGATATCTTCATAAATGAGTTGTCACCTTCCATAACGGTCTGTAAAGATAGGAGACAAAATGCTACGAAATAGTTCAATCCTTACTCTACAAAATCAGCATAGTGGAAGAAATATATGATACTGTATTGTGTACTATTTTTCTAAAGTAAAACATTTTGATCTTATTTTCTAATCTTTAAAGGCTTTTGAGTAAATGTTTTTGAAGCATGTTTAGAAGGATCAAAAGACTAGTTGAGAGAAGCTTCAGATCCTTGTCTTCAGAGTCTTGACACAAATCCTTAGAACCAAGTCTTCAGGGTCTTCAGAGCTTATTCTTTAGAGTCTTGAAAGCTTGATAAACATTCAGATTCTCTAATATCAGAGTCACAATAAGAAGTTATAGCATAAATGTTCATTAGAACCGTTGTCTAAAAGCATTTTAGAACTTGACATAATCTGGAAGCGTTGATTTGTATCTCTTCATAGTCAAAGTGTGTTGAGTCTAGAGTCTGATGACATCACACGCCAATTTTTCAGAGTCAGAACCTGTTAGCAAAAGCTACACACTAGAAAAAACCATTAAGATACAAAATTGTTCTCTAAAAAACAATATATTTTTATCATCAAAACTAAAAGTCAGATGTAGAAGTAAATCTTATTCTTACATTCCAAACACCACAATAACAATTTTCTTTTTACCCCAACAAAACATTCTCACAAATGTCATCACTTAACCGACCTTGCAATGCCCAATCGTGAAGACATCTACCCAAACAATACAACTGCACTACGAAAGCATGTGCAACAAACTCAATTACACCAGCGTGGACATTGACGCACAAAGCTTTCACGAATTACGAGAATTGCTTATGAGTGATCCAGATCTAGAGAATTCTTAATAAACACCTAAGGAGAATCAAATGACACCTATACAAAAGTTAGAAGCTCGTTCGTGCGGAACCGATTGACACTTCAATCAACCAATCAATAATGTAAAAATCATCCTAACATGTGTAATCCAACTTTAATTATATAACATTAGTAATTCATTTTTTATTTTTGTTAATTAATAATTTGTTAAATATATGATATTAATTAATTATTAAAAACAAAAATAATAATTAAATTAAGAAAATAACTATAAAACATAAAATAAAAGACACTTAAATTCAATTTACATGATATATTAAAAGTAATAAGATGCCCAATTGATGTGACACGACCTTTTTAAAAAAGTAGTTGCTCACGACAATAGATTTGGCGTGGCTACTTCGTATAGAATTTTTAATGCGCACAACATAGGCCAAATTACTATTTAATTAAAGATAAAGTATTATCAGAGGCTCTCACATGTGTTTATTGGGGTATACACATATACAACATATAGACAATACTTTTCATTAGAGTGTGTTAACACGTTTATACACAATTGTATAATACTTTATTGCAAACGTTTATACTTCATAAATAATTGCGCAATCGAAAATGGTTATTATAATTGTGTGGGGTCTATATATTTTACAATATTATTGTTCATTATATTTTAAATAGACAATATTACCCTTATATACCTCTCATTTGAATAAACGTGTGTATATTGAGTCTCACATGTGTTATATACCTCCGTATTTATCCTTTACCTTAATGCTTAATTTCTCACATGATTTATTTAATAATAATACTAAATAATAACTTTAAAAAATAACTTTCCACTATTTTCAATAGTTCTTCCTATTATTAACGTTCATACTAACTCCTCTATGCAAAGTGAGTCTCTCTCCAAGCCATTTACAAACTATTTCTCTCAATTTGTCAAGCTATTTGCAAATTAATCGTATCCCTCTCTCCCTTTCTTTGTCAAACCATGCATCCCTCCATTATTGGAGCGCAAATGATTGATCTATTACTTCATATATAATTTATCAAGAGAATTCAATCTTCACTAGTACCTTTATTTCAAATACAATGGAATGAATGTATAAAGTAGTGTAGATCAAGGCTCTCAACAAACTCATTCTGATATTATTTTCGTCAGGTATTTTTTTATAAATATAATTGAATTAATTTATTAAACATTGGTCATATATCCTCCTATTTACATTTCTATTGGTTTACATTCTTTTGTGGACATCGTTTCTGGATATTAATGAAAACTAACAGTTACACTTGCGTGCGTTTTTTGTTTTATTTTTAATTGATACATGGAAGTTTTTTTTGTACTTGATAATTACTATAACTATGAAATAGTTGCTAAGAAATTGTCGTAACAATTGGAATATTGCATAACTTTTGTGGCGCACTTCCAGTATAAATTGGAAATTATATGATACAGGGATGTTTTGTAGATTACACTAAGAAATTATTTGGAAGTTTTCAATGGGTATTTGATATATTTGGTGTAATTATTGACGAAATATGTCACTACACGTAATTATTACTCCATTACATTGGAAGTCTCTATTAAAATACAAAATTCATAAACTGCCATAAAATGTTTCCGACACAATATTCATAACCACATGTATTGTTCATTGTAGTATCAAATTGTCATCATCATACACATAAAGGTTTGAAGTAGTATTATATGCTTTGTGGTTTGTGCCAATTATCATGATTTTAGGTATACCTATATATCAGGACTACCGTAATAGAAAGCATATGGAAGTACTTAGGTATACTAAATTAGGTAACTTATAAAATATACTAATATTTAAGCTTGAAGTATATAGTTTAGTATATTTACTCTTGGGAAAATATTCCCTAATTATTTATAAATAAATAGCCTTAATTATATATCTCAGAAACTATATATCATACGCTTTGTGATTTAGCCTTAGGTATAATTCTCATTTAGCCTTAATTTGATATCAGTATAATTTATTTAAGTTTAGTGTAATTGGTTGTTACTGTTTTCTAACCTCATTAGTGTAATAATTTTAATTTTAAATAAACTACATGCGATATTTTTCCAGATAAACATGAGGCAATAAGAGTAAAACGTCACAACGCCTATAACTGTTAGGCATAGTATCCCAATTCCCCATCCTAATCCTTTGAACGCGTATGGAAGACAGAAGATAAAAAAATATCGGTTCTATCATATATAAAATTCAATAACGTAGCTTTTGTTTAAGACATGCATGGAAGCTGTTAGGAATGGAAGCTATAATACAATTACAAATTTTATTATGCATGTTTATCAAAAGAATCATTTATGAATTTTTTGTCGACTTCTGTAACACTATCTCTCTTATGTCCTCTTCTTTATAAGTCTTCTTAACTTCTAGACCTTATTCACTTCTTTTATTCAAAAGTTAAAATCAAGATCTGCAACGAAACAATTTGTCACTCACATGTTATTTCCTGTTTTAATTGAAATTCTGGCAAGCATACGATGGACATTACTAATTAAACTGTAAGTAAAAGCAGTAAATAACACATCAATTGTTCACCCAGTTCAGTGTCAACAACACCTACATTTGGGGGCTACCAAGCCAGGGAGGAAATTCACTATCAGCAGAATTAATTCAGAGTTAAACCTCCAGTTTACACTCCTCACTTAAAACCTACCCAATGACACTTCAATCTAGAGACACTCTAGACCTGAGTATACCCACTCACTCCCCCTCAATCACACCATAGTGATATCAGTACACAATTACAAAATAAATATGAAGAAACACTTCATACACACCTTGAGTGTCACAACAGCTTAGAAACTACCTAACCAATGCAGCATACAGTTGCTTGGTGAATAAGTATTCCTAAGACACAATACACACGTGAATAACTCACTTTCTTCACTCACAGTTCTCACGTGACAAACAACTTTCTTCACTCACAAGGACTCTCTATATGCACTCTCTAATCTTCTTTCAAGAGCTGCACTTTTAGGATTGCTCCTTCTGTTATTTATAGCAGTAGTCAATCCTTGGGCCTGGGTGCATAAAATAGGTTTAACATAACAACCTTATTCTTCAATTGTCTGCACGCTTGCCATTTAATTCAGGAACATTTTGATTCTCTTTAGGGCTTCTAAAATGTCTCATGATTTCCAGCTTGAGCTTCTATAAAGTTTCCTGATTTCTAGCCTGAGCTTCCTCATTTAGAATACTAGAAAAACTAACCTGCTCGTTAGATGTCATACGGTCAGTGTCATAAAATTTTGTATGACATTCAAATTAACCAACATTTAGCTAAGTTAACTTACCCTGCAAACACATCATTATCTATGTCTTAACATTCAGTATGACATACATGCAAATTCTAATGTTTTGCCACAAAATGCAGCCAATCAAGAGCAATTACAAACTCACCCTTTGGCAAATTTTTGGCTAAAACACCCTGTTAACATATCAGAGTTGACACACAGCAGAAGACTTATGATGTGTTCTATCATGCAGGAAGGTTACTAGCTCAACCCTCTCTGAGTCCTCACAGTTAGCTCTCACTGTTATAACTCACCTTGTTAACCATCTGTTAGTTACCACTACAGATGTCACACTTTGCTGAGTAACACACTGGGTTACTCCCCCTCAACTGATGCATTTTATGCATATCCTCTCAGCTGAGTACAAAACCTACAAACAGACTTGCCTATCCCAGGAGCAACATTCTTGATGAGTTCATCATCTGATGACACATCTATAACATGTTCACCATTTCCAGGAGCTTCATTCATCTCTTCCTCATTGGAAGTGCTATTGGTTTCACCAATATTTTGGCCATCATCATGACCTTCCTCCTGTACCTCATAGCTAACAAGATTTTCAAGAGTCTTTGTGTTAGGGTTAGTCTTACCAGAGGAAAACTCAGACTTATCCTCATGATTCTCATTAGGGATTGGGGAGGGATCAACCCTAGACAGAGGAATGGTGATCCCATGTATCTTATGCCCTTCATGGAGGATTTTGGAAACTTCTTGGTCTGCATGTAAAGAAGCTGAAGTTTGGTCTTCACTACCTCTTCCAAAGGCTATGTTTAGAGGAATGACATCTAGGATATCCTCCAGGGAGATGCTCTTATGTTGATACATTGTTGGAGACTTTGGCTGTAGATGAATGATTTTTCTGTGGTGGTTGTATGATGGATGCAATGAAACGAATTGGTATCTGCACTCACAGAGCCAATCTGATATTGTAAGGGGGCTATAAGGGTTTGCTTGCAACAGAGGAGGGAGCTTGATATTTTTACCAATCAGAAACTAATTAATTTTCAAAATATAACTCCCTATTAATTGCTATAATCTCTTATTACACCACCTTCCCAAATTGCATCTTTCATTTTCTCTTAGAGGAGTTTTATGAACCCCTGTGAAAGTGTTAGCCCTTGGTATGTCAGAGTCCTCAAGCTCCACACTAACCTTTCCAAACTGATCCTCGTTACCACTATTCATGGTTCTGTTAGACAGAATTGAGTTCATGTAGATGTTACTCTGAATGTCACAATATAATGTTATAACCTTCTAAGTGACATTGCTTTCTTTATGCTGGCCATCTTTCATGGACTCCATCAACTTCCAATATACCAGGTCCATATTTTTGTGTTGTCCCTTCTTTGAATATGCTATATTGACTTGCCTATCAGCCTGATATTTTCTTGTTCTATCATCTGGAGTTAGCCTTGAAGTTCCTCTTACTTCTTCCTTGAATATGGTCTTCTTTATCCTTTGAGGATGTCTACCTTTCTCCACCCATATTTGATCCTTCTTTTCTTCACTGATCAAGGCAGTTAGGTTACTTCTGGGCTCCCATAAGTAACAATTATTCTTGGATCTAGATCCCTTCATGACTTCCTCGCCTTCTTGATTGGTGACAACACATTTACCCTTGGTAAATTGGACCTTTAAGCCTTGATCACAGAGCTGGCTGATGCTTATTAGATTCACAGTCAGTCCTTTAACCAGCAATACATTCTTAATTATGGAGCTTTATGACTGTCAAGTTGTCCAGCACTTGTGATTTTTCCTCTAGCTCCATCACCAAAGGTTACATGACTAGAGGAATGAGTTTTGAGGTTTATCAAGAGATCCTCAATTCCAGTCATGTGTCTATAGCAACCACTGTCAAAATACCAGTCATCTTTGGTAGGCATCCTAGGATAGGTGTGGGCTACTAAAGCCATAGTCTTGCCAACCCATTGTCTTTGCTTGTTAAGAACCTTCTTCTTATGTTTAGCATGGTGTTGCTTCTTAACATGAGCACCCTGTTTGGATCTTCCTTGATGAGGATGACTAGGAAATCCATGTAACCAGAAACAAACAGATTTAATATGTCCAAGTTTTCCACAGTGGTAACACCTATACCCTTGGAATTTTTTCTTGGTTTGGTTCCAACTTTTGTTTCTCTGATGTTGAGACATTAATCGTGACATCCATTTTGACTTCTGAGTTTCAGGATTTAGCCTTTTGAGCTCCAAGATGGATTTTTGTTCACCAACAAATCCCAGTCCAACCATGTTTCCAGCTTTCTGACCACTCTGTAGGATTTTTTCTAAAGTGTCAGTCCAAGGGTTTAGCATCCTGGAAGATTTAGCCAACTGATCAAGTTTGGAGTTTGACATTTTGACCTCACTGTTGAGTGAGTCAATGGTTGCAAGACTCTCCTTCTTCTCAGCTTCCAACTTCTTGATGATTTTCTTATGCTTCTCCCCTAGTTGACATATTTCAACACTCTTGTTGTATAGCTGTTTATATGAGGCTGCAAGTTCATCAAAGGTCAGTTCATCTTCACTTGAGTTACCCTCAGATATGCATACACTATTCAGAACAGTGACATGCTTGGCTGATTCTTCTTCTGATCCACTCTCAAAATCTCCATCAGACCAGTTAACTACTAGGCGTTTCTTTTGCCTCTTGAGATAGGTGAGACATTCAGTGTTAATGTGCCCATATCCTTTACATTCATAGCACTGAGCTCCTTTGTTTTGGTTGGACTTTTCTTCAAACTTGACTCTTTTGTCAATGTCAGCTGAGATGTTATTGACATTAGATATGCCCTTCTTATCTACCATTTTCATGAGTCTATTGACTTGTCTACCAAGCATAGCTACAGCTTTTGAGAGATTCTCCTTGCTTCCATCATTGTCTTCATCAGAGTCTTCTGCTGAGTTTGTAACAAGTGTTATGCTTTTGTTCTTTTTCTCCACAGCTTGATCACTCATTCCCAACTCAAAGGTTTGGAGAGAACCAATGAGTTCATCCACCTTCATATTGCATATGTCTTGAGCTTCTTCAATGGCAGTGAATTTCATGGCAAACCTTTTAGGTAGAGACCTGAGAATCTTCCTCACAAGCTTTTCATCAGTCATCTTTTCTCCCAAGGCGCCTGAGGTGTTTGCAATTTCAAGGATGTTCATGTAGTATTCATGAATAGTCTCATCCTCCTTCATTCTCAGGATTTCAAACTTGGTTGTCAATATTTGTAATCTTGACATCTTGACTTTAGAGATTCCCTCATGAGTTGTTTTGAGAGTATCCCACACCTCTTTAGCTAGTTCACAATGGTGTACCAGTCTGAAGATGTTTTTGTCTATACCATTGAAGAGTGCATTCAATGCCTTAGAATTCCCAAGAGCCAAAGCCTCTTGTTCTTTGTTCCATTCTTCTTCAGGAATTGACACAGATACTACATCCTTGTCAGTCTTCACTGGATGTTCCCATCCTGAATTTGCAGCTCTACATGCCTTACTGTCTAAAGACTTTAGGAAGGCAATCATCCCAGGTTTCCAATAGTCATAATTAGAACCATCCAGAATTGGTGGTCTATTTATGAATCCTATGTCTTTATCCATAGTACCAGAATTTATCTTCCCTAGATCTCACCCAGATATAACAGGCAGGGTGTCTGCTGTCGCTTGCGCGAAAATAAGGTGTCGGCAAAACAGAAGAGTCGCCACCTTTCGTTATTTATCCCTCAGAGCGGGAAAGGAAACGATCAGAAAAACCTGACGAAAAAGGGTAAGACAAGGTCATCGCAACCATTGTCTGGGTTCGGGAGTCGGTTACGCAAAGGGAAGGTATTAGCACCCCTCACGTCCGTCGTACTCGACGGGATCCTCGCTTGTTTGCTTACTTGGACGGGTTGGTTATAATCTATCTACCTATCAAGGCTGGCTGAAAAAAGAAAAGAAAAATGACTCGGCAAAGCGTCGCGCTTTATGCCTACGTATTCCCGTCTGGAACGAGAAATCAGAGTCAACGTAGTTCGGCTAACTACGGGTTATGGGGGGAAGGTTGCTCGCTAGGATATCGCATCCTATGCCTACGTACTTTCATCTGGTATGAAGGATCAGAGCAAACGTAGTTCGGCTAACTACGGGTTATCTCCTGAAAGAAGTGTTTTTTATTGTTTGCGATCTCGACCGCACTAGAGACTATGACCTGAGAGTGAATGCGTCGCATGTCACCCAAAGGTTACCATACTAAACATCCATCCTCAGATGGTTTAAGGCTCGTAACGTACGAAAGAAATCATTCATGATTACTGTATCTTAAACTGCTTCGAGATGAGAAGAGAACAGGCCCAACTAGGAGGGAGACTATCAAGTCCTACTGTTGTCATGCCATGGATTCATCCTATGGTTGAGGTTTGAACAGGGAACTCCTAGATGTTGTCATGCATAGGTTTCAACCTAAAAGTCTATCATCAAATCCTCATCTGAGGAAATGAGAGTCCTAAGGGATCATGTCAATGATACACCAAAACAGACAAAAGCATCAGCTTTAACAGTAAAATGCATGCAATACAAGTGAGGGAGGAAATGTGTGTGGGGCTTCAGCCTCCACAAGCTCATCTCAACCTCAAGCCAGTCATGAAATAACAGTAATCATACTGAAAATAAACAACATGCTATCAAGCCCTATACAGATAAAGGAAGTGAAGTGCCATCAGGCAAACAAAACACATGCTTGAGAAAGAAAGAATCTACTCTCTAATCCTAGCCCTAACACAGAATCTAAATCCAATCTAAGCAAAGCCCTAAAGCAAAACCTAACCAAAAGAAATCAATCCCAGTCTTCAAGCTTCAGAACAAGCTTACCAAAGAAAGGGAGCTAAGTAAGCAGACTCATAGTGTCTTCCTCAGGAAAGCACTAGGAGGTGTATACTCAGGAGTCATACCCTATGTGGCTCAACCACTGTGATCAGTTTACATTCCTCCTCAGGAGAAACTAAACTCACAAGCAGGCTCCAACATCACTGGATATTTAGGAAATCCTATCTGAACTAGTGGAACTAAGTGAATAGACTCGTAGGACCTTCCTCAGGAAAGTACTAGGAGGCCTCCACTTAGGAGTTGTATCCCATGTGGCTCAACAACATGTGATCAGTTTACATTCCTCCTCAGGAGAAATTAAACTCACAAGTTGGCTCCAACATCATTGGATACTTGAGAAATCCTAGACAAACTAAGGGAACTAAGTGAATAGACCCATAGGACCTTCCTCAGGAAAGTACTAGGAGGCTTCCACTTAGGAGTTATATCCCATGTGGCTCAACAACATGTGATCAGTTTACATTCCTCCTCAGGAGAAATTAAACTCACAAGTTGGCTCCAACATCATTGGATACTTGAGAAAGAAGTGAGAATAAAGAATGAAAGTCATTCATAGTGCCTTCCTCAGGAAAGTACCATGAACTCCCTTCAAACTTCAGGATCTCAAACCTCACAGACAGGGAACAAGCCAAGCTATGGGTCTCTGAGTCTTGATCTACAATCTTCTCTTCCATCATGCTCTCCAGCAAGATCTTCAAGACAACACAAGCCCCACAACCAATTCCCCAAAATAAACCTCAAAGATGAGCAGACAACCACAGCACAGACAAAATTATCAGGCAACTTCAGAAAATACCTAAAAATACTAAACCAATGGGGAAAAATCTAACAATTATTCACAAGGGTCTACAATATCTATCCATAACATCTACATGGGCCTCTACCCAAAAATCAAGACAAAACTACTTAAAGAAAATGAATTCTTTCACCTATGCACAACCTAAACCCTAATTAGGATACCCTAAAGCTACCCTAATTAAACTAATCAAATTTTAATCTAAAAATCTAGAATAAATCCTATGGGGAACTATGATTCATCATCTAATTACACAAAAAATAATGGATTAAAAAGACTAAAGGAAGGTCCTAAAACAATTCTTGCAAAATAAGGTATCAACTAAAAGAAGGAAAATACACTATATTGAAGAAAATATCACCAAAAATTCTACATTAAAAATAAAATTCCATTTTTATTTTTATATTTTTCTACACAAAATTATCTCAACATAGAAAAAAGAATGAACAAAAAAGAGTTATTTTTCATTTACTTATGAATTTTTAAAAATGGCAAAAATGTTAAAAGAATTAAAAGGAAAATAAAACAATTAAAGGGGAGGGGGTGTGGATAGGAATACGCGCTAGTTCATTTTATTTGGGCCAGATAAAAGGGGGTGCGGATAGGAAAGAGGTCAAAGCTCAGGCGCGTTACTAAATGAAACGACTGCGTTTCCAATTCAAATTTTCCCTCCGTTTTTCTGAGCGATCTGGGCCGTGCGATCGAAGGACAAAGTCCACTCTTCAAAACGCTCCAACGGTGGAGATTACGTCTCCTACCTTCAGCCATCTAGGGTTTCATGAAACCCCCTCCATGCACAGACCTTTCCTCTCCTCGTTCTCTCTGCTCAGTGGATGAAACCCTAAAATTCCAACACGAAAATTGCTCTACTAATCAAGAGGAACAAGACTACACGCATACTTTTTCCTAATTCTCTCTAGATAATCCCAACAGAAGCTTGCAAGATCGTAGTTCAACCATATGCGCCTGATGTCAACCTTCCATAATCCTTGAATCTAATGGCCTACAGTTACTCTACACACTACCCTAACCATTCTAAACTAATCCTTGCTAACTAAAACCAACACACCAGTCAGTTCTTGAAGATTAAAGTTTCATGGACCTGTTATCAACTACCATGGATCGTGCTATAACTCTCAGAACTTCATCATCTACCCTAGTACATCAATTCTAGACCTATGAAACTAATCAAAACTACATAACTTAAGAGAATGGTGATGAGAAAGAACCTGTCAAGAGGTTATGGTAGAGACTCGTGTGGATGCTTTCAAGCCTTGAAACTTCTTCCAAAGGATCCTTGGATGATCAATAGCCTTCTGTTTGCACTTGTGATGAAGGAGAAGATCTGCAATGGAAGGAAACCAGAATTGCTTCAACTTGAAGAAACCTCTTCAATGGATGCTTCTCTCTTTCTCTCCCCTCTGAATTCTCTTGCTATCACCAACCCTGAACACTATGAAGATCACCCTTCTTATAGTAGTGGATGGAAGTTACTGGAAACATCTAGAATCCTTTTAGAAAGTTCATGAACTTCTCCTTAAAAGAGACTTTGAAAATCTCATATCCCTTGCCTTAAACCTTGCATTCTATGCCAAAATGCCTTAATATGAGATATTGAGTGATGAGGAATGAAATCAGCCCTTTACTTTTCCTTGTGCAAGCCTTTTCAAAGTTGCCTTCTTTTTCAAGTAACATTTTTCCAAAGGAACCTCATTTTTTAAGCTTCAAATCAAAATTATATCTAAACCAATGTTCTCAAAATGATGTTTCCAATCAAAATGATATATTGGATGACCTATTTTGGATTTGTGGATCTTCCAAACCAATTTTCAAATTCAACTTTTCAAACTTATATGCCATTTTTAGTTCATTTTTGACCAATCATGCAAATCCATTCTATGAGCTTTTCCAACAATTCATTACCTTCTTTCTAGACTTAAAATCACATTTTGAACAACTTTCATGTTTTGAGTTTTTCCATTTGAGGCTTGGAAATAGGAGATATGGCATTTGCTTAAAAATGACCTATAATTGACAAATGACCAAAATACCCCTGTCTTGTTCAAACCATAAGTTGAGTTCTACAAATCCTATCAAGGACTTCTACCACTCAAATTAAAGCTAAGAAGATGCCCTTCAACATTCATGTTGACAAAGAGATCATTGGAATCATCCTACTAGGGAAAAAGTTGTCTGCAAGTTGGGTGACTTACAAGGACCCAGATTCACACACCTCTGCTGACCTGTAATTTGTCAAAACCATAACTTGAGCTCTGCATCTCCTATCAAGGACTTCCACCACTCAAATTAAAGCTTAGAACAAGCTCTACAACATTCATGTTGTGGGGAGGATGAGATATCAATCACTTCTGGAGCTAAAACTGCCTGGAAGATAGGGGTCAAATTAGGGTTTTTTCACTGACAATCCTTGGAGACCCTAACTTGAAACTTCTCAAATTCCTCAATCATGATGAGTTGGTCTAGGAATCATCTTTATAACATCTCTATGCATCATTCCATGATCTCATGGCCCATGGATTGGGTCTCAACCTTCTCCAAATCTTCAGTTATCCTAGGGTTGACCCAGTCAAAACCCTAATTCTATCATTCATGGTTGAATCTTCTGAACTCTTGCATAATGACTTCTCTGGGCTTCATGAAGGCTATCAAGACATCTCATAGGCTTTCCCAAAACATCAAGTTCATTCTCAAAGTCTCAGAATCATCTGGGGGACACCCACAACTCTCAAGCTATGAAGCACACAACCCTGGTTTCAATCCACTTCCTCTGAGGATCTCTTGAACTTTCTGATGAAGGTATCCACTTTCAAACACTCAATGAATAAATAATTGTTGGTCAAATTTTGGGGTGCAACAGATGCCCCTATTCCAACGGCTTGAACCTGACTGGGTGAGAAGCGAACGGCTCTCAGCCAATCAAGGTACGAGACGGTTGAATATCGGTAAACCCGAAAATTTGCCAACTGCACGAGCGCACGGTACTCTGCGGGGAACAAATCTTTGAATACTGCAACACTAGCTGCTCAACAACTAGCTGGAGAAATATCGACCTGACATCACCGTCAGACAATCAAAATACCCCGCATCACCGTTGGAGAACTAAATCTGACATCACCGTCGGACGATCAAAGTACCCTGCATCACTGCTGGAGAACTAAATCTGACATCACCGTCGGACGATCGAAGTACCCTGCATCACCGCTGGAGAACTAAATCTGACATCACCGTCGGACGATCGAAGTACCATGCATCACCGCTGGAGAACTAAATCTGACATCACCGTCGGACGATCGAAGTACCCTGCATCACCGCTGGAGAACTAAATCTGACATCACCGTCGGACGATCAAAGTACCCTGCATCACCGCTGGAGAACTAAATCTGACATCACCGTCGGACGATCGAAGTACCCTGCATCACCGCTGGAGAACTAAATCTGACATCACCGTCGGACGATCGAAGTACCCTGCATCACCGCTGGAGAACTATCTTCGACTTTAGTCAGAAGAAATATCATTCACTTGATCGCAATCAATCATCACCTCAGGATAACTGACTTGGTATTCAGACCCACACGAATCACTCTGTTATATCTACAAACTCTGGAACCCTGTCTTCAGCCACCCATTGATTCATCAACACGGAAATCTGAACTCACAGGAACCTTCTGATATCGCCTTCAGGCGCTTACGAAATCCATCTTCAGATTAGACATCATTGTTGGAGCAGACATATCACGCTGCTGAAGACTTCAAGAATCGTCTTGAGCAAACAGGTCCGTCGGGCATCTTCAAGAATCGTCCTGAACCGATAATCTTTCTGGAGCAAACATTCTGTTGGGTATTCCAGGAATCTTCCCGGGCAACTCTTACTGGGGACGCTACTGGGGAGCTCAAGCATCATACTAGGCGAACAACTCGGGAAGCTGCGCTGAGGTATTAAGAATCACTTTAAGCAAACGGCCCTGCTGAAGAGTTCAAGGGTCGTTTTGAACTGAAAACTTCGCTGGGGATCTCAAAAATCATCTTGAGTGAGCGACCGTGGGGATTACACCGGGGTCTTTAAGAATCATCTCAAAAGCGACCTTGCTGGGGAGAATATCAAGAATCGTCCTGAGCAACCGGTCTTTTGGTCGCACACCTGGAAGGCAAGAATGATAATGACCTAGATCATGCTTATGATGCGTATGCTTCGGCACCATGCTCCACTCAGTGGAAATGCTATGCGTTTATGCTAAATGCTATGCAATCATGCACAATACTATGCAGCGTTAAATGCTATGCAGTCAAGCACAATGATGCAATCCCGTCAGCAAAATAAATGCTGAAGGGGGAAATCCTCCTGTCAAGGAGAAAGAACCACTCAGGTAGAGGAACCATCCTGCTGAGGAGAACGTGAACACGCCAATATCAATCGGCCTCTGTCTGGGGAATTGATCTTCCGCGAACTGCTGCAGGGGAACAACTTCAGCTGACTGCTGCAGGGGACGAAGCTCTACGAGAACTTGGATCTGCTGATATCAATCGCGAGAATGAACTGCGCGGCTGTCTCGGCTACTCTTCTGGGGATGACCACTCTGTGGGGAATCAACTTCAGCTGCTCAACACTCCACTGGGGGAAAAACCAATCATGATCTGATCAACTTCCCAGGATTCGGATCTCTTGGATATCTGCAAACACGGCTGAGGGAGGAGAAATCATTCTGCTTCGATGGAGAGAGTGCGATTCTGGGGAAACACAGCATTAGCTGCCCCACGCTCTGCTGGGGAACATCGATCATGATCTGATCGACTTCCAAGGATTCTGCTTTTCTGCGGACTCAGCCGGGGAGAGAAATCATTCTACTTCACTGGAGAGTACGACTCTGATGAGGGATTTCAATTCTGCTGGGGAAGAAAGGATCATCTGCCTCCGGGGGAGAGTACAACTCTGCAGGGGAATACAACATCAGCTGTTCCAGCACTCTACTGGGGGAGAGGGAATCGTCCAACTTCAGGAGAGAATACGGATCTGGTGGGGAATCTCAATTCCGCTGGAGACCTTAGTCAGGCACCATCAGCTACTGCATCCTTCGGCATACGAACAGCTTCCTACGAGACCTGCACTTGTGACCCGGTGCTTGGGGGAGACACCTGCTTCGGTGACTTTACTGGGGAAAACACGAGCTTCGGAACCCGAACATTCCTCTGAAATCTGCACTTGTAACTCGGTGCTGGGGGAAGGCGACGTCATTCTTCGGTGCTTGACTCAGCTGATGAGGTGACGTTCCCTCAGGATGCGTCTGCTTGGGGAAGAGAATCATCTCTGCGGGGGGACATATCAATGCTCACTATCTGCGTTCAGGTTCTGCGGAGAAGAGACTACTGAACTCTGCTGGAGAGGGAGGACTCATCCTGCTTCGGGGATACGCACGGCACATCTTCTGGCAAGTGCTACACCTGCAACAACACAAACAAACAGACAAGATACCCTCCTCAAAGGGGCCTATCCAGGTTATTATCTCGTGACAATATTCAGTTAATTAGTTGTTTCAACAATCAATGGGCCTAGGCCCGCGGGTTTATGTATGCACATTTTATCAAAAAACATCGGCGTTTTCATTCGCAAACAAAACAGATAAATGCTAAACAGACAAGCAGAATTGCTGAATAATGTGCATTTTATTGATGATGAACCCCAGAACGGGCAAAAATGTTTTACAACAGAGGCAAGCTCCTGGAATGAGGAAGCCGCGCAAAAAGAAAACATAAATGTACATCAGCATATACAAATGTCGGCAATCGAGGCGTAGACGAACACCATAAGTTGATCCCTCTAAGACCCACTCGACTTTGATACTTCTCCGACGCTTCAGCTTTGGAAGAGATTGATTCGGATAAACGGCCCTCAGGTCTTCCGAACCACTTAAACAATGAAAGTCCATACGTGGAACGCAGTCATTTGCTTATTCAAATCCCTAACTTTTGCGTGAACCGCCCTTTACGGGTTTTCAGTTCACCGGGATACCCTTTTTTGCCGAAGCCGCCCAGTGTAGGTTTTCGACTTCGCGGGTGTACATTTTTTCAATATATCCCTAATTTTTGCCCGAACCTTTTATTCTGTTTTTGGTTCGCCGGGATGCCCCTTTTTTGCCTGGACTCTTTCTTTTTTGTCCAGCGGGTCTCTTTCAAGCAAAGTATTTTTTAACTGCGTCCGCGTTCACCGGGGATGCAAAATCTTCACCATCCATCGTGGATAACAACAAAGCTCCTCCTGAGAAGACCTTGCTGACGACATACGGCCCTTCGTAATTCGGAGTCCACTTGCCCCAGTGATCGGAGTGTGGCGGAAGAATCTTCTTCAGGACGAGATCACCCGTCTGAAAGCTTCGAGGACGCACCTTCTTATCATAAGCTTTCTTCATTCGGCTTTGGTACAGACGACCAAATGCAATCGATGCTAACCTCTTCTCGTCCATCAGGCTGAGCTGGTTCAAGCGATTCGTAATCCATTCTGCCTCATCAAGTTTCACATCAACCAAAACTCGTAAAGAAGGAATCTCCACTTCTAACGGTAGGACAACTTCCATACCGTACACCAAGGAGAAAGGAGTTGCCCCGGTCGACGTACGCACCGTAGTACGATAACCGTGCAAGGCAAACGGCAGCATTTCGTGCCAATCTTTGTACGTCACAACCATCTTCTGAACAATCTTCTTGATGTTCTTGTTGGCCGCTTCAACAGCGCCATTCATCTTCGGCCGGTAGGGAGATGAGTTGTGGTGTTCAATCTTGAAGCTCTGGAACAGCTCCTTCATCATCTTGTTATTCAAATTCGAACCATTATCAGTAATAATCCGCTCGGGAATTCCATAGCGACAGATGATGTCCCTCTTTATGAACTTAGCTACCACCTGCTTGGTCACATTAGCGTACGAGGCTGCCTCCACCCATTTGGTGAAGTAGTCGATAGCTACCAGAATGAAACGATGACCATTGGATGCAGTGGGTTCGATCTTGCCTATCATGTCGATGCCCCACATGGAGAACGGCCAAGGGGAGGACATGACATTCAATGGGCACGGCGGCACATGAACTTTATCAGCATAAATCTGGCATTTGTGACATTTCTTCGTGAATCTGAAGCAATCCGACTCCATAGTCAGCCAGTAATATCCTGCTCTCAGGATCTTTCTCGTCATGGCGTGCCCGCCGGCGTGCGTACCAAATGTGCCCTCATGGACTTCTTCCATGAGCATACTTGCTTCTTTCTCATCTACACATCTGAGTAGCACGAGATCGTGGTTTCTCTTATACAGCACTCCATCAGGATTGAGATAAAAGTTTCCAGATAGCCTCCTTAGAGTCTTCTTATCCTGGGTTGACGCACCCGCAGGATACTCCTTGGTCATAAGGAAGGTCTGGATATCGTGGAACCATGGCTTGCCGTCAGTGGCATCCTCGATTGCAAACACAAATGTTGGTCTGTCAAGACGCGACAGAACAATGCTTGGAGCTTCATTCCAAAGATTGACCTTATACATTGAAGCCAACGTGGCTAAGGCGTCAGCCATCTGATTTTCAGCCCGGGGTACATGATGAAGTTCTACTCGGTCGAAGAACGGAAGCAGCCTCCTGGCATAATTCATGTACGGCACTAGATTCGCTTGACGAGTTTCCCACTCCCCTTTAATCTGATTGATTACAAGCGCTGAGTCACCATATATGTCTAGATTCTTGATTCTCAAATCAATTGCCTCTTCTAGACCCATAATACATGCTTCATACTCGGCTTCATTGTTGGTAACTGGAAACGTCAGTCTTGCAGTAAACGGGATATGGGATCCGTGAGGAGTCGTGATGATAGCCCCGATACCACTTCCATAGGAATTGACCGCTCCGTCGAATATCAACTTCCACTGAGACTTCCTATCTGGCCCCTCATCGGGCAATGGCTCATCGCAATCCTTCGCCTTGAGAAACATAATGTCCTCGTCAGGGAATTCGAACTTCATCGGCTGGTAGTCTTCGATTGGCTGTTCGGCAAGATAATCAGACAATACGCTTCCCTTAATGGCTTTCTGAGAGACGTATTGAATGTCATATTCTGTTAACACCATCTGCCATCTGGCAATCCTGCCCGAAAGAGCCTGCTTCTCGAAGACGTACTTGATCGGATCCATCTTCGAAATCAGCATAGTGGTGTGGTTGAGCATATACTGTCGCAGACGTTTGGCGGCCCAAGCTAATGCACAACACGTCTTCTCCAGCATCGAGTATCGAGATTCACACTCAGTGAACTTTTTACTCAAATAATAAATGGCATGCTCTTTTCTGCCCGTCTCGTCGTGCTGACCGAGAACACACCCCATACTATTCTCCAGAACCGTCATGTACATGATTAATGGCCGTCCAGCCACTGGGGGTGTCAAGATTGGAGGTTCTTGAAGATACTGCTTTATTTTGTCGAATGCCTTCTGGCAATCCTCATTCCAAGTAATCGCCTGATCTTTCTTTAAAAGCTTGAACATCGGTTCACACGTGGCCGTGAGCTGAGAGATAAACCTTGCAATATAGTTTATTCGGCCCAGGAAACCACGAACTTCTTTCTCTGTTTTCGGCACTGGCATTTCTTGGATAGCTTTTATTTTCGCAGGATCAACTTCAATACCTCGTTCACTAACGATAAACCCCAATAACTTTCCGGACCGCACTCCGAAAGTGCACTTGTTAGGATTCAGCCTCAGCCTGAACTTCCTAAGCCTTTCAAACAGCTTCAATAGGTTGACCAGATGCTCTTCCTCCGTTTGGGACTTTGCAATCATGTCATCAACATAGACCTCGATCTCATGATGAATCATATCATGAAACAAAGTTACCATTGCTCGCTGGTAAGTGGCCCCTGCGTTCTTCAGACCGAAGGGCATTACCTTATAGCACAACGTTCCCCAGGGGGTAATAAACTTCGTTTTCTCCATGTCCTCCGGTGCCATCTTAATCTGATTGTAACCGGAGAAGCCATCCATGAATGAAAACACGGAGAACTGGGCTGTATTGTCGACCAACACATCGATATGAGGCAACGGGAAATCATCCTTAGGGCTCGCCCTATTCAAATCCCGATAATCGACGCACATGTGTACCTTACCGTCCTTCTTTGGTACAGGCACTATGTTGGCGACCCACGGAGGGTAAGTGGTAACGGCTAGAAATCCTGCGTCCAACTGCTTCTGGACTTCTTCCTTGATTTTTACAGCCATGTCTGGTCTCGTCCTCCTAAGCTTCTGCTTGACTGGAGGGCAATCTTCTCGCAACGGCAAGCGATGAACCACGATATCAGTGTCAAGTCCGGGCATATCTTCGTATGACCAAGCAAAGACGTCACTATACTCTCGAAGCATCTCGACTAGTCTATGCTTGACATCATTCTGCAGCGCAGCCCCAACTCTGACATTTCTGACGAGCTCCTTAGAACCCAGATTTACAATCTCAATATCCTCCTCGTGAGGCAGAATAACCTTCTCCTCTTGTCTCAACAAGCGGGCCAACTCTTCCGGAAGGTCCTCGTCTTCATCAATCTCATCCTCGGCTTGATAGATCGGGCAATCAAAGTCGTAGTGAGCCGTAGAGGGTCCAGAGTCGATGTCGTCTGTTACGTGGATCCTGCAATAACAAGGGTTAAGTTTAAAGCAAGAATATGCAGGTTAGCACGAACCTCGTTGCCATTTTGCTGTTTTTCGAAATAAACATAAAACAGGAATAACAGAGAACACAATATTTGATTACGAAGAAAATGCCTTTTATTTATTAACAAAATGCATACACATAATCCAACAAGGCCCTGACAGTAAAACCACTATGCCCCGGGCAGGACATAGGGTTGTACAAAGATTGTAAAAAGCAAATCATTACTCTTTACTTGTCAGCTTGATAATCTCCTTGATGGTCCAGTTGTGGGGGTGCTCGCCCGGCTTGCTCGGTTGAATCCAGGCGTCAAGATCGCAATCACTGTCCCCGCTGTCCTCTGACGTAGCGTTGATACTCTCGAAAATTACTCCCCCCTTGGTGAATAGGATCGGCCCTGTCCTACGAGACGAGCTGCCAGAAGAAGATGAAGCTTCAGCTCCAGGAGAATACCCCAATCCAAACTTATCCTGTTTGATTGGTATATCCAAGACATGCCCCCAGCCTGAGGTGGAACCGGCTTCGACAACGGCCCGTGCTTCCTTAAACGAGGAGAGATTCAGCTCTTGCTTCTCTGCAACAACGGGAGCTACCTCCTTCACCCTGACGGTTTCAAATGCTTGGCAAAGAGTCTCATGGATCTCACCATCCATTTCAACGTATTTAAAGGACGATAGGTGGCTCACCATGATGTCCTCTTCACCACAAACTGTCACTATGCTGCCCCCAACAGCATATTTAAGCTTCTGATGCAGCGTAGACGTCACGGCACCAGCAGAATGAATCCATGGCCGACCTAAGAGGCAACTATAGGCGGGCATGATATCCATGATATAGAAAACCGTATTGAACGTCTCTGGACCAACTTGAATTGGCAGGGTCAACTCTCCGAAGACGTGGCGCTTGGTTCCGTCAAAGGCTTTCACGACCAAATCACTGGGCGTGCACAGCAGTCCACGGGTATCCAACTTCATCAGTGCTTTTTTCGGAAGCACATTAAGCGAGGAACCCGTATCCACTAGGACATGTGACATAATCGTGCCTCTGCACTCTATCGAGACGTGCAAGGCGCTATTGTGATCTCTTCCCTTAGGAGTCAGCTCCAGATCTGTAAATCCCAGCCCATTACCAGCATTAACATGGGCTACTACCTCCTCGAGTTGATTTACTGATATCTCCTGTGGCACGTATGCAGCATTCAGTACCTTTAGTAACGCGTTGCGGTGCGCTTCAGAACACAGCAACAAGTTAAGAATCGAGATCTTTGACGGAGTCTGATGAAGATGATCTACAATTTTGTAGTCACTCTTCTTGATTAGTCGCATGAACTCTTCAGCATCTTTAACCAGCAAGTCTTTTTC
Source organism: Lathyrus sativus (assembly GCA_963859935.3). Classification (NCBI taxonomy): domain Eukaryota; kingdom Viridiplantae; phylum Streptophyta; class Magnoliopsida; order Fabales; family Fabaceae; genus Lathyrus; species Lathyrus sativus. The sequence goes on along the minus strand of OZ012736.1, from coordinate 113,064,006 downwards.
TGCCTCTGCAGGGACCTCTTCGACAGCTTTACCTTTACCCTTATCCACAGCGTCAGCCCGGACCACTTTCTCTGCTGCAACCTCTGCTGGCGCAAACACTCTTCCGCTTCTAGTGATACCACTGACTTCAGTAAGATTCTGCACAGTCGATCCGAATGGCTCAAGCTCTATCTTCTGACCATTACAATAAACTTCGGCGCCATAATGCCATGGAACGACATTAGTGCTCTCGAATGGGATTGGTCCGGCCCTGGTGATGGTGATAGAAGGCGGACGGGGTGCATAAATAGTAATAGGGTGACGAGGAATAGTAATGGTAGCAACTTCGTCTGCCTGCTTCAGCACGACTTCCCCTGATGCACTCTCAACGCTCCGGCTGAATTGCAAAATACCCTCGGACATCAGACTTTGGATACCTTCGATCAGCTGCTCACACCCATCAGGAAGTGTAGCACAAGCCATACATAATTCTCCACATCCAGGAAAGAAGCCCTTCTTCAGCAACTTAGCCTTGACAAAACTCAACGGCGTCTTCAAATCCTTGGCATCAGTCAGCAAGTCTGAACTCTCTTCAGTGATAACAGCATTTACTCCACCCCCCTTATGATGAGGCATTGGATTTTTGGTAACGTTAGGCACGCTGTCAGAAAAGTTGATAACCTTGGCGTCCACCAAGTCCTGGACTTTGTGCTTAAAAGCTTTACAATTCTCAACCGTATGGCCAGGTGCCCCAGAGTGAAATTCACAAGTAGCATTGGCATCATACCCCGGTGGTGGCGCCCCTGTTAAGGGAGCCATTGTCCTCTTGTGAACCAATTGGAGCTGAAGCAACGTTTGCAGAAGCTGTGCATATGACATAGGTGGAGTTTCAAGATGACGGTTTGCCAGGGGACCCCGATTCTGATATCTTTTATACCCCTGATTATTCTGCTGCTGAGGCTGCTGCTGCGGCTGCGGTGGAGCAGCTGGAATGTTTATGCTAGCAATCTGAGGCTGAGGGCCCTTGCCCTTTCTCCTAGCATTAGTGACAGCACTTGCATCTCCCTCTCGACGCTTGCCAGTATAGGGTTTCTTGCTAGCTCCTCCAGCTGAGGATGATTCGCCCTGAATTTTTCCGATCTTTATACCGTTCTCAACATGCTCGCCCAAAGTGATGAGAGCCGAGAATGTTCCCGACATGCCACTGACCAGCTTTTCATAATAGATTCCGGGAAGGGTAGCCACGAACATTTGCACCAGCTCACGCTCAACCATCGGTGGTTGAACCCGAGCAGCCAATTCACGCCACCGCTGGGCGTACTCTTTGAAGCTTTCATTGTTCCGCTGTGAGAGATTCTGAAGCTGAACTCGGTTGGGAGCCAAGTCGCTATTATATTGATAGTGGAGAACAAACGCTTCTGCAAGATCTTTCCAGGTGCGCACAGCAGCGGGCTCCAAACCCATATACCATTTGAGCGATGGACCAGAAAGACTATCCTGAAAGAAGTGCATCAGCAACTTCTCATCGTCAGAATAGGCGGACATCTTTCTATAATAAGATCGGAGGTGAACACGGGGACAAGTAGTACCCTTATACTTCTCAAAGGTAGGCACCTTGAACTTGTGAGGTACTTTAAAGTCAGCAATCAACCCGAGTTTGGACATATCAACGCCCAATGTGTTCTGATTTTCTATGTCTCTCATCTTGTCTTCCAGCGCCTTGAACCTGAGTCGAGCTTCAGCAGTCAACTCTGCCTCTACACCTCTCTGAGAGAATATGTCATCCTGATGGTCCTCCAGCCACGGTTGAGGCACCACCAGATTTCCTGCACCAGCGTTGCTGTTGACCGGCCCTATGTTAACATTGGCTCCCAAACTACCATTGCCGGCGCCTGCCGCATTGAGTCCGAGATTAGTCATCAGATTGCCGTTAGCACTGCCGTTGCCCCCGGCAGCAGGAACAACGTTCTGTGGAGTATCCCCTGGAGGAGGAGTGGGCACGGCCCCGCCGTGAAGTATTCCATTACTGTCAACCCTGGAGATGAGAGGTTGAACCAAAGTACGAAGCTGGTCTTGCCCATTCGCAACTACTTGCATCAGCTCCATAAAACGATCCATCCGTTCACGAAGCTCCTGAACATCTGACTGTACCTGGTCCATTATCCTTGTCTGATTAGCGCGAGTTGAGTAGCGGTGGATGAGTCTTTGATCAATCCTGGAGATCGAAAGCAGCTCGGAACCTGAGTACCTGAAAAAACCTGCAAATATCAAAGGTTAGGAAAAGCAACAGAATGTATGTCATGCAACAATGCTTTATGCGGATGCATGCGTGTGTCTGCGTGCTTGAGAGATTTCCCCCTGGTCCTGGCGCCTGCTGACAATAATAAGGAGAGGAATCTGGGCCCGATCATGGAAATAGTAACCTCACATAGCAATAGTCAGATTCGACACATCAAGGACCGAGACCTCGTACGCAGCAGTCTTCCTGAGAAAGGCTGTAGTAACACAATAAGAGGCGAGAGATCCTGGATCGGGGAAACGGTACCTGTCGCAGACACACGCCAATGGAATGCGAATGATTATGCAAGCTAATGCACAATGCAGGTATGCAACAATATATCCAGGTGGCTGCTGTGGAGATTCGGTGTCAACAGTCACTGATGAGAAGGAAACCCCGGTGTAGGACCACTGATCTGATCTGCTGAGAATAACCATCTGATAGGATCGAGATCAAAATTCTGCTCTGACAAGAATAAGTGCCTGATAATAAAGGCCCCGGATGCAAGATCAAGTAACATCTGTTGATGAAGTCTTCAGACCCCAAATCAAAAATCTGCCCTGTCGAGAACAAACACACAGCTGCTGACGAGATCTTCAGACCCAACTCAAAATCTGCCCTATCAAGAACAAACAACAACTGCCGATGAGACCTTCAGACCCCACTCAAAATCTGCCCTATCAAGAACAAATAACATCTGCTGATGAGATCTTCAGACCCCACTCAAAAATCTGCTCCGTCTAGGACAAACCTCTGATAACAATACTCTGATCGAAACCTGCTCTATCAAGAACAGATAACATCTGCTGATAAGATCCTCTGATCAAACCCTTGCTCTATCAAGAACATATCTGCAACTGAGAACCCAACATAACTGATTCACTGTCAAGAAAGCCAGGTAGTCTGGAGGTCAAAGTTTCCTGCAATATCCCAACCCCACTCACAGGTATGGACCTAATCCACGGACAAAGGTACGGCATCCTATGCGGTTGTCAGCGTCACAGACTTTCATGAGTGACGATACGATTCCCAGAAGGAGTGGCATCATCAAGTCATGAAGAGGCCTCTCTTAGATGACTTCCAAATGATCGGTCCCCAGAGTCGACAATCCTCACGTCTGGACTCCCCTCAGATCCTCAGGACCGGAAAGGAGCACCTCTGCAAGAATCTCGTCTGAGCGCAGATTTTCGTAGGGAACTGTGCCTGCTCAGCAGACAGGTTCGTCTACTACTTCTCCACAACTATATCTAGGTGTGTACTCAAGCCCAGGTCCGGCTTCTCACTCACAGTAACATCCCTCTCCCACAGCAGCACAGATAATCATATCAAACTGGAAATAAAATGCGGGAAGTAAAAATGCGATAAATAAACGTAACCCAACAAGCAAACACACAAACGATAGGATTGACTCTCATAGGGAACCGGAGAACCAGAGATTCTGGGTTCAATCCCCAGCAGAGTCGCCAGCTGTCGCTTGCGCGAAAATAAGGTGCCGGCAAAACAGAAGAGTCGCCACCTTTCGTTATTTATCCCTCAGAGCGGGAAAGGAAACGATCGGAAAAACCTGACGAAAAAGGGTAAGACAAGGTCATCGCAACCATTGTCTGGGTTCGGGAGTCGGTTACGCAAGGGGAAGGTATTAGCACCCCTCACGTCCGTCGTACTCGACGGGATCCTCGCTTGTTTGCTTACTTGGACGGGTTGGTTATAATCTATCTACCTATCAAGGCTGGCTGAAAAAAGAAAAGAAAAATGACTCGGCAAAGCGTCGCGCTTTATGCCTACGTATTCCCGTCTGGAACGAGAAATCAGAGTCAACGTAGTTCGGCTAACTACGGGTTATGGGGGGAAGGTTGCTCGCTAGGATATCGCATCCTATTCCTACGTACTTTCATCTGGTATGAAGGATCAGAGCAAACGTAGTTCGGCTAACTACGGGTTATCTCCTGAAAGAAGTTTTTTTTATTGTTTGCGATCTCGACCGCACTAGAGACTATGACCTGAGAGTGAATGCGTCGCATGTCACCCAAAGGTTACCATACTAAACATCCATCCTCAGATGGCTTAAGGCTCGTAACGTACGAAAGAAATCATTCATGATTACTGTATCTTAAACTGCTTCGAGATGAGAAGAGAACAGGCCCAACTAGGAGGGAGACTATCAAGTCCTACTGTTGTCATGCCATGGATTCATCCTATGGTTGAGGTTTGAACAGGGAACTCCTAGATGTTGTCATGCATAGGTTTCAACCTAAAAGTCTATCATCAAATCCTCATCTGAGGAAATGAGAGTCCTAAGGGATCATGTCAATGATACACCAAAACAGACAAAAGCATCAGCTTTAACAGTAAAATGCATGCAATGCAAGTGAGGGAGGAAATGTGTGTGGGGCTTCAGCCTCCACAAGCTCATCTCAACCTCAAGCCAGTCATGAAATAACAGTAATCATACTGAAAATAAACAACATGCTATCAAGCCCTATACAGATAAAGGAAGTGAAGTGCCATCAGGCAAACAAAACACATGCTTGAGAAAGAAAGAATCTACTCTCTAATCCTAGCCCTAACACAGAATCTAAATCCAATCTAAGCAAAGCCCTAAAGCAAAACCTAACCAAAAGAAATCAATCCCAGTCTTCAAGCTTCAGAACAAGCTTACCAAAGAAAGGGAGCTAAGTAAGCAGACTCATAGTGTCTTCCTCAGGAAAGCACTAGGAGGTGTATACTCAGGAGTCATACCCTATGTGGCTCAACCACTGTGATCAGTTTACATTCCTCCTCAGGAGAAACTAAACTCACAAGCAGGCTCCAACATCACTGGATATTTAGGAAATCCTATCTGAACTAGTGGAACTAAGTGAATAGACTCGTAGGACCTTCCTCAGGAAAGTACTAGGAGGCCTCCACTTAGGAGTTGTATCCCATGTGGCTCAACAACATGTGATCAGTTTACATTCCTCCTCAGGAGAAATTAAACTCACAAGTTGGCTCCAACATCATTGGATACTTGAGAAATCCTAGACAAACTAAGGGAACTAAGTGAATAGACCCATAGGACCTTCCTCAGGAAAGTACTAGGAGGCTTCCACTTAGGAGTTGTATCCCATGTGGCTCAACAACATGTGATCAGTTTACATTCCTCCTCAGGAGAAATTAAACTCACAAGTTGGCTCCAACATCATTGGATACTTGAGAAAGAAGTGAGAATAAAGAATGAAAGTCATTCATAGTGCCTTCCTCAGGAAAGTACCATGAACTCCCTTCAAACTTCAGGATCTCAAACCTCACAGACAGGGAACAAGCCAAGCTATGGGTCTCTGAGTCTTGATCTACAATCTTCTCTTCCATCATGCTCTCCAGCAAGATCTTCAAGACAACACAAGCCCCACAACCAATTCCCCAAAATAAACCCCAAAGATGAGCAGACAACCACAGCACAGACAAAATTATCAGGCAACTTCAGAAAATACCTAAAAATACTAAACCAATGGGGAAAAATCTAACAATTATTCACAAGGGTCTACAATATCTATCCATAACATCTACATGGGCCTCTACCCAAAAATCAAGACAAAACTACTTAAAGAAAATGAATTCTTTCACCTATGCACAACCTAAACCCTAATTAGGATACCCTAAAGCTACCCTAATTAAACTAATCAAATTTTAATCTAAAAATCTAGAATAAATCCTATGGGGAACTATGATTCATCATCTAATTACACAAAAAAGAATGGATTAAAAAGACTAAAGGAAGGTCCTAAAACAATTCTTGCAAAATAAGGTATCAACTAAAAGAAGGAAAATACACTATATTGAAGAAAATATCACCAAAAATTCTACATTAAAAATAAAATTCCATTTTTATTTTTATATTTTTCTACAGAAAATTATCTCAACATAGAAAAAAGAATGAACAAAAAAGAGTTATTTTTCATTTACTTATGAATTTTTAAAAATGGCAAAAATGTTAAAAGAATTAAAAGGAAAATAAAACAATTAAAGGGGAGGGGGTGTGGATAGGAATACGCGCTAGTTCATTTTATTTGGGCCAGATAAAAGGGGGGTGCGGATAGGAAAGAGGTCAAAGCCCAGGCGCGTTACTAAATGAAACGACTGCGTTTCCAATTCAAATTTTCCCTCCGTTTTTCTGAGCGATCTGGGCCGTGCGATCGAAGGACAAAGTCCACTCTTCAAAACGCTCCAACGGTGGAGATTACGTCTCCTACCTTCAGCCATCTAGGGTTTCATGAAATCCCCTCCATGCACAGACCTTTCCTCTCCTCGTTCTCTCTGCTCAGTGGATGAAACCCTAAAATTCCAACACGAAAATTGCTCTACTAATCAAGAGGAACAAGACTACACGCATACTTTTTCCTAATTCTCTCTAGATAATCCCAACAGAAGCTTGCAAGATCGTAGTTCAACCATATGCGCCTGATGTCAACCTTCCATAATCCTTGAATCTAATGGCCTACAGTTACTCTACACACTACCCTAACCATTCTAAACTAATCCTTGCTAACTAAAACCAACACACCAGTCAGTTCTTGAAGATTAAAGTTTCATGGACCTGTTATCAACTACCATGGATCGTGCTATAACTCTCAGAACTTCATCATCTACCCTAGTACATCAGTTCTAGACCTATAAAACTAATCAAAACTACATAACTTAAGAGAATGGTGATGAGAAAGAACCTGTCAAGAGGTTATGGTAGAGACTCGTGTGGATGCTTTCAAGCCTTGAAACTTCTTCCAAAGGATCCTTGGATGATCAATAGCCTTCTGTTTGCACTTGTGATGAAGGAGAAGATCTGCAATGGAAGGAAACCAGAATTGCTTCAACTTGAAGAAACCTCTTCAATGGATGCTTCTCTCTTTCTCTCCCCTCTGAATTCTCTTGCTATCACCAACCCTGAACACTATGAAGATCACCCTTCTTATAGTAGTGGATGGAAGTTATTGGAAACATCTAGAATCCTTTTAGAAAGTTCATGAACTTCTCCTTAAAAGAGACTTTGAAAATCTCATATCCCTTGCCTTAAACCTTGCATTCTATGCCAAAATGCCTTAATATGAGATATTGAGTGATGAGGAATGAAATCAGCCCTTTACTTTTCCTTGTGCAAGCCTTTTCAAAGTTGCCTTCTTTTTCAAGTAACATTTTTCCAAAGGAACCTCGTTTTTTAAGCTTCAAATAAAAATTCTATCTAAACCAATGTTCTCAAAATGATGTTTCCAATCAAAATGATATATTGGATGACCTATTTTGGATTTGTGGATCTTCCAAACCAATTTTCAAATTCAACTTTTCAAACTTATATGCCATTTTTAGTTCATTTTTGACCAATCATGCAAATCCATGCTATGAGCTTTTCCAACAATTAATGACCTTCTTTCTAGACTTAAAATCACATTTTGAACAAATTTCATGTTTTGAGTTTTTCCATTTGAGGCTTGGAAATAGGAGATATGGCATTTGCTTAAAAATGACCTATAACTGACAAATGACCAAAATACCCCTGTCTTGTTCAAACCATAAGTTGAGTTCTACAAATCCTATCAAGTACTTATACCACTCAAATTAAAGCTAAGAAGATGCCCTTCAACATTCATGTTGACCAAGAGATCATTGGAATCATCCTACTAGGGCAAAAGTTGTCTGCAAGTTGGGTGACTTTCAAGGACCCAGATTCACACACCTCTGCTGACCTGTAATTTGTCAAAACCATAACTTGAGCTTTGCATCTCCTATCAAGGACTTCCACCACTCAAATTAAAGCTTAGAACAAGATCTACGACATTCATGTTGTGGGGAGGATGAGATATCAATCACTTCTGGAGCTAAAACTGCCTGGAAGATAGGGGTCAAATTAGGGTTTTTTCACTGACAATCCTTGGAGACCCTAACTTGAAACTTCTCAAATTCCTCAATCATGATGAGTTGGTCTAGGAATAATCTTTATAACATCTCTATGCATCATTCCATGATCTCATGGCCCATGGATTGGGTCTCAACCTTCTCCAAATCTTCAGTTATCCTAGGGTTGACCCAGTCAAAACCCTAATTCTATCATTCATGGTTGAATCTTCTGAACTCTTGCATAATGACTTCTCTGGGCTTCATGAAGGCTATCAAGACATCTCATAGGCTTTCCCAAAACATCAAGTTTATTCTCAAAGTCTCAGAATCATCTGGGGGACACCCACAACTCTCAAGCTATGAAGCACACAACCCTGGTTTCAATCCACTTCCTCTGAGGATCTCTTGAACTTTCTGATGAAGGTATCCACTTTCAAACACTCAATGAATAAATAATTGTTGGTCAAATTTTGGGGTGCAACACCTGCTCTGATGCCAATTGAAATTCTGGCAAGCACACGATGGATGTTACTACCAAAGTTATAACATCCATTGCGACATCGACTACTGTACCAACTAATTAAACTGTAAGTAAAAGCAGTAAATAAAACAACAATTGTTCACCTAGTTCAGTGTCAACAACACCTACATCTAGGGGCTACCAAGCCAGGGAGGAAATTCACTATCAGCAGAATTAATTCAGAGTTAAACCTCCAGTTTACACTCCTCACTTAAAACCTACCCAATGACACTTCAATCTAGAGACACTCTAGACCTGAGTATACCCACTCATTCCCCCTCAATCACACCACAGTGATATCAGTACACAATTACAAAATAAATATGAAGAAACACTTCATACACACCTTGGTCTTGCTTCACAGCTTTGATCAAGTGACACACACTCTTGCTTAAAAGCTTTGAGTGGCACAACAGCTTAGAAACTACCTAACCAATGCAGCATACAGTTTCTTGGTGAACAAGTATTCCTAAGACACAATACACATGTGAAGAACTCACTTTCTTCACTCACAGTTCTCACGTGAAGAACAACTTTCTTCACTCACAAGAACTCTCTATATGCAATCTCTAATCTTCTTTCAAGAGCTGCACTTTTAGGATTGCTCCTTCTGTTATTTATAGCAGTAGTCAGTCCTTGGGTCTGGGTGCATAAAATAGGTTTAACATATATATAAACGTGGGAATATTTTGTATGAAGTTTTTTATCATACTTAAGATTAATTAAATGCAATTGTTTTTAGATATCCTCAAGCAGTCTTAAAATCAGGATGATAAATGTATATATACTAAAAATATTTTAGTAAATTAACTATACATTAATGCTACTATTATTTTAAACATAACGAATTAAATAAAGTTTAGATTAAAAAATATGTTGTCTAAACATGCTAATAATATTATTAAATTTTGAAAACGACAAACAAAGTTATTCTAAATTATATTAAATAATCGAAGAACACAAAGTACTATTTGTACTGTGTAATCAATAACGTTCTTTAAGAGGAAGGTCAAACATAAAATCTTTATCTTGAGAATTTTCTCTCTCCCTGCAATTGTTTTCCGTAGTAAAGAAAAAATGTAAGACTCTCACATTAGAATTGCTTTAGAGAAAAATATAGTGAAAGTAATAGTAATTAGTGTAATATATAATTTTTTCCTTGTAAAGATTCGAATCGATTCTTCGTACATCCCTTTTATCGATGCGCTCTTGAACTTTAAAAAACTACAAATAAATCATGAAATGTCATATCAACAAAGAAATGCATTCAAAACATGTGACTTGTTTGATTATAATCTGGTGTGCTGAGCCATAAATAAATGTATACCTGAAGAATGGAGATATTTTGTTTTACTTCAGATTTGGTAGAACAACAATCCTGACTTATTTTTGAATTACATGGATTTTTAGTAAAAAAGGAAAACAATGGGTTTAGTGAATCTACATGATTTTATTTACATAAACCAATAGTAAAAGTAAAACTCGAGCATTCAAAAATATTCTATGGATAAATAATATTAAATGAATAAAATAAAAACTTGTCCATCCTTTGAGATATTATTTCTTTTTTCACCATTTTCTAAAGTTGTGTTTTATCTGTTATCACTGTGGAGCCCCAACTGACAGAGTAAACTTTTTAGATGCTTGACATGTTTTAGTAAGGATGATAAAAGTGTTAGTGAAAGAGTGGTGAAAATGCAACAAACGGATTTTTTTATACATGGTGCGAAAAAGGTAAATGCACCTTATTGTCTAACTTGCCGATAGATGAAATTATTTGTTCATCCTTCCATATGTTCCATTTATCTTTAAAGTCCCTCATCTAAATTTTATTTCATATAAGAATAGTGAGAATAAGTATGACCCAATTGATTGATTATATTAAAAGCATAAAATAAATGATTAAGTATAGCTTACTTTTATGTCGAAGCAAGTTTCAACATTCTTCCGTCTCAGCTCCTTACATAATTGGAAGACTTCATTGTGTTCTAATTTGGTTGTATATCAAAGCTACACAATTTTATGCTTAGTTATTATCATATAAAGAATATAATATAATATTGGTATTTTGTGTAACTAAAATGGGAATCAATGTGTGAGATTATTTTTTTAATGTACGTAATGATACATGCGGGTGCGATAAAAGAATTTGTTTAAAGACTACATTTTTTGTGTAGTCACCATCTTCTCCTTCTAATTTTCCTTCCTTGGATAAAACTTTTGTTGTAGTCTGTGAAACACCTCTGCATAAAGCCACATATAATTGTCCATGACTGAAAACATGTCGTGGAAGATATATTCCAACATGTGGGATGGTTTGTCCTTGTGATTTATTTATTGTAATTGAAAAACTTGGTCGCACGGGAAACTGCTTTCTACTAAGGACAAAAGGCAACCCATCACTGGCCGATGTTTTTATTTTAATTCTGGGCAAGAAAGCTCGTCTTCCTGCGTTGTTTCCTGTCAAGATTTCCACATCCAACATATTCATATATAACCCACGACATAATAATCGCGTCCCATTACACAATCTATATCTAGGATCTAGATTTTGCAACAACATCAATGGTGCACCCTTTTTTATCTTTAGAAAATGTGGGGCAAAACTACCTTGCGCAATTGAGTTTAAGAATTCTTGCTGGTATAAATTATTATTATCCCCTTCAACCTCGTCAAATGATAACAAATTATGTTCTTCTCCTGGAAACTGGTAAATAATTATATCATTCAATTTTTGGACATCATCGTTTGTTGGGGTCAAAATAGCTCTTTGTACCATATAAAGGGCATCCCAACCATGCAATTTTAAATCAGGAAAAATATGTTGTATAAGCACTTGTATGGAATTTTCACCTTCCCATGGGACTGCAATATGTTAAGGCAATCTCACCATGTCATTTGGTTTGGTAGGTTCAACACCATCACCAATGCGCATAAGAAATTCTGCAAACTCTTGATCATGCAATGATCGCATATTTTGACGCAATTGCAAAATTTTGGTATGAGCCCATAAATGAGATTGAATAATACACACATAAATCATTTGTACCTTAGTACCTTTTCTTACAACAGAAAGAACTTGACGAAAGTCTCCCCCCATGATCATAACGTTTCCTCCAAATGGAGCATTGTTGCTACAAATGTCTTGTAATGATCGATCTAAGACTTCCAAACAATTTTTGTTTGTCATTGGGGCTTCATCCCAAATTATGGTAGAAGAAACCCTAATGAGATTTGCAAGATCGTTTTGTTTTTGAATACCACAAATGGAACTCGGTTGTAAATCGATAGGTATGTTAAATCGAGAGTGCGTAGTTCTACCATCGGGTAACAACGTTGCAGCTATACCAAATGATGCAGTTGCCAAAATAATTTCTCCTCTACTTCTTAAAATTGTCATTAATGCTCTATAAAGGAATGTTTTACCTGTTTCTCCTGGACCATCAACAAAAGATACCCCACTTTGTTTTTGATCAATTACATTCATAATGGTTTTGAACGCAATCACTTAGTCATTATTTAACTTCGCAACAGATTCAATATCTTCATTGGGGATATTGACCGCTAACTCCTCCTGTATGACACTTGGAATCAAATCTTTCCTTGTACTGTATCAAGGGGTAAAGATGGGAGATCATAATCTTCAATCTTTTTACCGTGCAGGCTTAAGAGTTCATTCAAGTCCTCAACAACATATTAGTCAAGACCGATTCCACATTATTGTTTGTTGTTTGATAATCCTCTATCATATGTGTAAAAAACTCATTCCAAAGGCTTCTAACATTAATAGGTTCACAAAATATGAGAATCGTCACAAATAACCTCCTTAAAGAATATGGCATTCGGAGACTCGCCGCTTCAACCAAACAATCATGAATACTATGATCATTCTCTAGAAATCCTCTATCCTCGGCTGATTTTTTGAATGTACTGAAAGAAGTGTCATTATTTGTAAGAAGATATTCCCAACTGGTTGGACCTCTGACATGAGATAACAGTACTCACAAGTAAAACTTCTCTCCCTCCGAAGGTGATACCGTATAGATTCTCCCGATAACTTTTCTTAGTGACCCCCTGCGATGCCATTCCTTGTCCCTATTATTCCAACAATAATGCTCTAGAATCTCTCTATATAGATAATTTCTTGCCTCTGGATCTCTTAGATTTAAAGCAAAGAATTGTGTGAGCGTTGTTTTGGAATTGTGTTCATTATTTAACAAATCCACAATTCACTAATGATCATAAAAGCGCACTTGATGGCGGTTCAGCAAGTGGATCTGTAATCTTTCAACAGAAGGATATAATCGATAAAGAGTGAAGTGAAATATTTTCTATAATTCCTCGGGAGCACAAATCCATCTTGCATAAACATATTGTTGAACTTCATCCATGTATGATCCTTTGTGAACCTCCATAGCCACACGATCAGGGCCCTTGTACACATATTTATATAGATACTTGATACTTTTAATGCTACTGCAAATCTCTACATTTATGTGGCAGTCATACTTTAACAGTAACCAATGGTTATAAGGAACTACCCATCTATTATCGACAAACCTACCTCTACCTAACGATATAGGTTCATCAAACCTTCTCCTCTATTCAGGATATGAGTCAGTGCCTTGACGTGTTTCATCCAAGAACTATTTTGGATATCTTTTTTTACAATGTTCGTCTTTCATACATGGGGACTTCCGGTTCATAATGTTGCAAGGTCCGTGGATCATATGTTTTAGAACCGCTTCATGAAACTGTGGTTCACATTCTAACTTTGGTATTTCTGCTCTTACCATACTATCATACTCTTCTGGGCCACACAATTTGTCGTTACTTTCTAAGACCAACAACATATGCACATGCGGCAATCCTCGTTTTTGAAATTCAGTGACATACATGTAGCTTTTAATCGTTCCTAAGACTCCTTTCTTAATAAAGTCATCCTTTAATTGCTCGAATTTCAAATGAAATATTCTTATTAGCAAATCTGGACGATCTTGTGGTGTTTGAAAAGGAAAAAGTTATGATGTTATCTCACTCCAAGAAGGATTGCCTGCCATTGTCAGAAAAACATCTGGTTTACCGCCATGAAGAACAATAGTCATGCCATCTTCATAGCGTTGTGTCATGTCTAGACGACCTCCAATAAATGATGATGGCAATATTGTTCTTTTTCCAATGTTTTCTATGGTGATTCATGAAATGTATTAGTTTCAGAATACATGAAAGATTATCATTATAAGTACAACAACTAATTAGTAATCTAAAAATATATATTTATGCTAGATTATTTAGTACCTGCATTAGTTTCACCAACATGCAAAGCATCCTGTAAACCTTGGTACACTTCAGCACGCATATCACGTTGGTGCTCTCTAATCCACCTTAACCTCCCTGATTCAATTTTGACATAATTTTCTACAACATATTGTTACAACAGTCGACCGCATTTAACAACACTGATTGATCATTTGGGCGAATCTACAATTGATTGAAAAATATGTCGGCGTTAAAAGTGATGTGTTTTAAACTACGCTTATCTAAGTATACTATTTACAAAAATTAATCTAAATTTACCTGAAGCATGTAACTGTAATATGCTCGACATGACAATCTTTGTCCATTACAATTTGTTGTGTTAACGTCCCAACCATGTATCCCAAATGGAAACAATATAGGATACTGACATGGATCATAATATCCCTTTATCTCTTGAACATTATTTAGATTTCCATCACAATGAATGACATTAATATCCCCTCCATATTCCATAGAATCTGAATCTGCTCCAACAATAATTGTCGCAACTTGTTCTGCAGTTGGAAGATTATATTGATGGTGATTACTTGGACGCTCTTTAAGTATGAAGCTACATTCACCAATATTTGGAAGTTGTGACAGTTGTCTGAACCTAATTACAAAAGGATTAAACTGATGGAGCATTTTTTGTAATTTTTGAACTACATTTTGGTGGAGTTGTGAATTTTTCTGCATTTTATTATGTAGCTCATTATCTGTGTCGTAGATGTATAGCTGTAAGAAACACGGTCTGGCACCCTCATTTGGATAGAAACCTCCTATGTTATGGTAAAAAGCACCTTGAGCACGAAATGTATATATACCACGACCAGGTGCAAGAATATTCTCATCAACGTGAACACCAATTGAAGTGAATGAGAGCACATGGTTGTAACTTCGAATATATTGCCTAAAATGTCTTCCTTCTACTGAACCATCCAAAAATAATTGTTGTAATTTTATAGGAGCATTAACTCGTGAAAATGATACCTTTCCACCAGTACAACACACATCACGTGATTCATGATGAAACAATTTTGTATTATAATATCTACAGGAAATTGGATTAGGCGACTGGGATTTTGCCATCATCGAATTATTTTTGAAAATTTGAACAATAATGTGTCTTGCTCGAAAAGCGTGTCTTGATTCTACAGGAAGGAGTTTAATATTGATTACTAAATATTATCTAATATCTAAAATACAAATAAATAATTAATGCAAGATTCCTAAATTAGAAGATTTAACATTGCATAATTTTCAGTTTGATGTCACTTGAGTATAAGCTACATTATTTGACACAAAAATGTTTATGAACATACCTTGAGGATGACATGATGCACCATAATTTATGGCTTCCATGTTAACATCTGATATTACTGCATCCTCCAAAGCTTCATCAACATCCATATCGTCTGATACAAAAATAATAATTAACATATATATATATATATATATATATATATATATATATATATATATATATATATATATATATATATATATATATATATATATATATATATATATATATATATAATATATATATATATATATATATATATATATATATATATATATATATATATATATATATATATATATATATATATATCTGTGTGTGTGTGTGTGTGTGTGTGTGTGTGTGTGTGTGTGTGTGTGTGTGTGTTGAAATTACTGCTCGCATAGGTAGAACAATATCCCATATACTTGTAGCAGAGTGACTATTGTTGATAAGTTGGTTAGGTGATATGCAATTAAGATCTGCAGGTATAAATACATAAAATGAGAGATGACAAATAAACAATATTATGCAATGTACGATTATAATGTCTATATTGATCATCACCAACTAAGTTCAACATCATTAACATGTGTAATTCTACCTGGGCCGGCTTCATTGTCATGATTTCCTTTAAAGTGTGATATTGGAGATCTCATATTTGTAAAATTTTGAAATGGAACTCTCCTCCGACTGTTCATAGTGTGAGATGTTTGAGCTTGTTTATGTTGCTCTTTTCGCTGCCTATAATTGTCACATCGTATCGATAAATAATTTTCTCTTTGCTCGATGTTCATATTTTGTCTCCTCTTCCTTTCATTTTCGCCCCTTCTTGCCCTTTGTTGTTGACTTGATATCTGACGGGTATTATTTTCCATTTTGTTAATGTAACTGCCTGACACATATGCAATTTATAAGCAACATAATTTCACTAATTATGTTGAAAAATATTGGTAAATATAGATGGGATCTAAAATAAATATATTTAAAAAAAAAAAATGAAGAAGTTTACACCAAAATGTATTATTTGTAAAACATATGTTAAAAATATAAACCAAAACTAAAATATAAAAAAGACGAAGAAATGAGCAATCAATAAAAAGAAACATAAATTATGTTGGACAAATAGATGAAAAGATTACATATTAACTAAACATTAAAATATAAAATGGGGTAAGAAATGAAATTAGTGTAATTTATGTTATATATAAAAGATATATTAAAATAAAATGAGAAAAGATAGTGATATATTCCTTGTAGGTTCATAATAATATTTTTATATTACTCCAAATTATTTTATATTTTAGTTAACTCATAATATTATCATTGATGCTTTTTTCATTGATCAAAAGTAAATTTTTATCTTTTTATTAATTAGTACAATAATTATGTATACTATGAGTGTTAAAGAATATCATTTATTTAGTTCATTTTAGCACGCACACATGTGATATAAAATATACATATAATAGTTATCAGATAAATTTATATACTATGCGTGTGCATTAATATGCTAGTAAATTATAGAGTAGTAAAATATAGTATATAATTATGATAAAATACGCTATTACTATGAGTGTGCATTAATACCAAATATGCGTGTGCACTAATTTATATTCCATATACGCATATAATACTCTTAACCTTAGCTACTATTAAAATACGATATTAATGCACACTAATATTAGATAAAAAAAAATACTCTATTAATCCGATTCATTTTAGCATAACTGTAACAATCTAATATTATGAGTGTAGCTTCAATGAAAATCTTTTTAAATTATGTATAAAAGTTCATTTTAGTACAATAATTATAATTTATTAATTTTGTACAACCATTAGATAAAATTATTACAGTTATTTAGCGTATATGTTAGCTCTCAATTGTTATAGTTTTTTTTAGTATGTTACAGTTATTTCTAAATACTCTTGAGTATGTTACAGTTATTTAGAAATAACATTCTCTCTTAAAATTGTTACGGTTATTTCTTACTCTAAAATTGTTACAGTTACAGATGAATTTATTTAGTATGTTACAGTTATTTCTAAATACTCTCTTAAATGAATTTTTTCAAAGCTACAGTTATTTAGCGTATATGCTAGCTCTCAATTTCTAAATAACAATTTTATTTTATTTTCCTAACACTTGAAGAAATAATATACAACCAATTGTTTAATCAAATAAAGATTAAAAAAAACTGTTGATAAATAGTTCATATAATTTAAAAACCAATGGCTAGCAGTTACAAAAGCATCATAACCGACAAATACATCAAACATTCTAAAAAAATTAACTGCAATAGAAAATGAAAAAAAAATTGATAACCGAAGCCACTTAAATTATAACTCCTGCATCTCATTGACATAAATATAAATGAATTTTTCTCTAGAAATTTAATGTTTACCTAGCAATTATAAGAGGTTGGTGTATAAATAACTTATAAGAGGTTATATAGCGTATTTGGGTTTGCATAATTTAAAGGCGTGATAACCAAACTAATTATAAAACAAAAGAAAAACCTTTATTTCTCTTAATCCATAAACACACTCTCTTAATTTTCATATTAACTTCTCTTCAGCATTTCTATTGGATTTCATTTATTTTTTTTAATGTTTATGTTGGAATATTCACCCTTCCAATTCACAATACTCTAACAAAATTAAAAAATAAAGATCAACCTAAACATGTTTAATAAATTCATTCAATTATATTTTAAAAGAATACATGGCAAAAAATGAATTCTCTTGATAATGAAGTAATGTACCACTCCTTTCACTGCAATAGTCGAGTTACTTAAGCCTTCACAAAGCAAGAGGGAAAGAGAAATAATTAATTTGAAAGTAACTTGGCAAAGTGAATGTGAAATATTTGTGAGTGGCTCGGAGAGATTGGTTTTGCAAGCGAGAGTAGGTAGTATGAATGTAAATAATATAGAAAGGGTGGTTGGATTGAAATTGGTGGGAAGTTATTTTTGTACAATTATCACTACAAAAAAAAGTTGTGTTCAGCCACGTGATTTAGAAGTGAAAATCACATGGCAAAATATAGACAGTTGTGAAGTGATTTTCACGTCACTAACCTGTTTAATATTAAAATAATAAGAAACAAATGTAGCACATGGCCTGTCAGATTTAAAAATAACAAAAAACTTTTGTGACGTGAAAATCACGTCGCAACATGTAAATTAAAAAAATAATAATTAAAATGACAGATCTACTAAAGCGGGAATGGAAAAATTTTCAAAATTTGGGTTGTGACGTGAATCATGTCACAACCATTTAGGAGGAAAAAATATCTGACGTAGATGTGATGGTTGACTGTGCTGCAGGTTGACTGACAAAATAAAAATGACCGTTGGAACTTTTGCGACGTGAATATCATGTGGCAAAGTTGCGAAGTGATATTCACGTCGCTACCAAATTAATGTGAATAATTAAATTTTAGCCGTTATAGGTTGCGACGTGAATTTCACGTAGCAAAGTTGCGACGTGAAGTTCACGTCACTAGGATTTTATTTATGACATGCGTGCAGGGCTGGAAATGAGTCGAGTCGAGTCGAACTCACCTCAGCTCGGCTCGACACGTTAAGAATTGGTTCGAGTTCGAGTTCGACACGAACTTTTTTTGAAACTCAAACTCGACTCGTTATAAGTTCACGAACAGTTCGGTTCAACTCGTTAGGTTCATCTCATTAGATTCAACTCAGATGATTCACGGACTTAAAAACTATTTTTTTAAATATATATATATATATATATATATATATATATATATATATATATATATATATATATATATATATATATATATATATATATATATATATATATATATATATATATATATATATATATATATATATATATATATATATATATATATATATATATATATATATATATATATGAAGGAAAATTGCGATCTAAACGCAGCGGAAAACAAAAATTTTCCTTTAGTGATCCTCACGAATGAGCATGGTCAGTGATAGAATCGTTACCTCTTTGTGGCGATTCAGATCTTTGATGCAGCGATCACAAGCGTTGATGAAGTGCAACGCCTCTACTCAGTCCACACGAACAGCTTCCGGTCACAGTGCTAGCTGCTTACGAACGGAATTATTTGAGTGAGAAAAGAGAATCAAAAACGAAATTGCATCAAGTGAAAGCTTCATCACAAGGGTTCCTTTTATAGACTCTCTTGTGGGCTGCGGGCTAAAACCCTAATTCACATGATCCATAATAATATTATATATTATTATAATAACTATTATTATAATAAATATATTTATTTTATTATTATTTTATAACCATTATAAAATAACAATAATTATTATTATATTATCCGAATTTCTATTTTTCACTTAAGTGCACCGTACCTTACGATGTTCCTTTTTGATTTCTCTATCTCTCATCAAACTGTCCTTATGTGTGTGACCCTGTAGGATTTCGTAACGTTGGTAATTATATTAAATTATATATTTAACATAATAAACAGTAAGCGGTATCTAGCAACACATCACTGCCACCCAAGTCACGAAAATGTCATGTGATCTGACAAAACCTTTTTCGTGATAATATATGTTTGTACAATTACCCTTTTGCCCCTATGTCTATATTGAACACAAGGCATACACTGTGTCATCCTTGTCCAGTTCAATATTGGGCCCTTAGACATTTCTCCTGTTATGCAGGATTGGCAAATTCCATCTAGGACACTCATGTCCCTCAGCATGCTTCGTGGAGTGCCCATCAACTGTCTTTATGATCATCCAGTTACGGATAATGTTTGATCAGCAATAAAGCACCCGACTCTACATCTAGGGTCCATAGTGGTTTCAGGTCGAAGGGTGGTAATACACCATTATCACCATGAGAATAACTTATGACACTTTGCATAACATACTATGTAGTATTCTCATAGCGGGTCAATCCGGTATAAATATTACTCCTAATATTTATACCTATGTCAAGACTTGATAACTCTTTATCCATGATCCATGAGATGTGATCATCAGTCTATCTTCATAATAGTCTCAATGCTTTTAATGTTATCCCACTTTGCAATAAAGCTTGACTACGGATATTTTAAGAATAATGTCTTTATGTTTAATGGGATCTCATGATTAAGTCACACTTAACATTTCATTAAACAGACTAACTATTCTAGGGACTTTATTATTCTGAAAGACAAACATAATAAAGAAATGCCTTTTATTATTAAACGAATAATCTGATACAAGTACCAAAAAGTATTGGCCTCTAGGGCTTACACCAACAATATATATATATATATATATATATATATATATATATATATATATATATATATATATATATATATATATATATATATATATATATATATATATATATATATATATATATATATATATATATATATATATATATATATATATATATATATATATATATATATATATATATATATATATATATATTAGTATATATTAGTATATTTGACATTTTAGATAAATATATTTTTTTAAAATAAAATATTAAAATAAAATAAAAGTTATCATATTGAAATTTAACTTTATCTTCAAAATCTACTAATTCAAAACCTACACAACTTTCAAGAGATACATTTGAGAGTCTAACTCAAAAATTACTAAATTGAAGATTAAATTTGTCTAAGATTTGGAGTAAATATTTAAATTTAATCTTAAAGACAGTATAGTTCTTCTCATATGTAATAGAGTTGACTCATGAACCTAACGAGTTGAACTATGTATAGTTCAAGTTCAGCTCATTTAGTTAACGAACTTAATTTTTGGCTCATACTCAACTCATTTGGTTCATGAACCTAGTTCAACGATTTAATTGTCGAATCGAATTCTGAACTATTTTCAAGTTGGTTCAGTTCATTGTCAGCCTTACATGCGTGCCAATTTGTTCCATCTTTTTTGTTTCCTCTTCTCCTTTGTTCTTCTTCTTCTAAATTTTTTCTTTATTTTTCTTGAGTTGTTTCTTCATTTTGCTTCTTCAGGTAATATATATTTTCACTTAATATGGTTATTGTTAAATTTATTTTTATTAATTTAGTTTAAAATGTAATTTTATGAGTTTAATATTTTTTTTTGTCAAATTATCATTTTTACTGATTGAAGAAGGAGATTGAAGAAGATAATTGTCTAGAAGATTGAAGGAGTGTGAAGAAGATGCATTTTTGCTATTTTATTTTTTTATTTTAGTTTGATTTATTAATTTTGGATTGTTGTTAGATGTATAATTTTTTATTGTTAGATGTATAATTTTGGATTGTTGTTAGATGTATAATTTTTTATTGTTAGATGTATAATTTTGGATTGTTGTTAAATAAATTTTATTTTAATTTGATTTATTAATTTTTTTTATTTTAGTCTGATTTAGTTTTAAAATAGAATATTAATAAAATATAAAAACAGAGTATTGAATTTATTTTTAAGGTTTTATTATTTTTAATATTTAAGTGTTATTAAAAACAAATTTTTATATATAGTAACAATATTAAAAACTGGGTGAAGTCTAGGGTGAGGGTTTAATTAAGTCCCTCATCGGTGAAACCTCTAAAATTGACCGTTAGATTTGATCAACGCATCCAAATTGTTATAATTAAAATAAGCATAATTGTACAATCTCACACACAATTTTCTCCCACTATAACTAAATTATGTAACTTCTCTTTTATCATCATTAACTTCCCACTTGAAAACAATATACATTAAACAAAAATTGAATGCAATTAATATTTAAGTGTATAAATTTTCTTATTTTTAAGATTCTATTATTGGTGATGCAATTAATATAACCAAAAATTTTTTAATTTTAAAAAAAAACATATTTTTATTTATGTTTGGAGCACAAATATTTTTTTACCCTTGTATAAATATTAATTTTAGAATGACATTATATATTTGAATCAGTATAAATATGAATATATTTATAATTATCTAATAAATATCATCTCAATTTCTATATCAATTATTTTATATTAAATATAGGTAAATATATATTGATCATTTATGAACTTGTCCCGTTAAAATTTAAAATTAAATATAGATAAATAAATTAATGAGAATCAACATCATCAAAAATATTAATAATAATAAAAAAATTAAATTTAACCGATAAAAGTCATATATTATGTAATTAAAATCCTCATAATCTCTATTATTCTAATTCTACTAATTATTTTCAATCAATTATTTTTTACCCTATCTCATCAACTAACCATTTTTGTTTGAATTTTAAATAAAAAATATTTTGAACAATATATGCATTAATTGGTTTTTTAATAAAATAAAAAATAGTATAAATTTATGTAAAAATTGTTATAAAATGAATTGGTTTTGATTTAGTTAGGCATTAAAGTTTTTAGGGTAAACACATTGTTGGAGATATGAAACAAACCTAACAAGTTGCTTTCACTAGCTCTCATACGCTCACCTACGTAAATATCAACAGTGATAAAAAAAATTGATCATCTTCAAGTGTAAGGAAATTCCTTCTCTTGAAAATTGTTTCGCAAAGCACGACTCGAGATTTTCAAAGACAAACTCTCTGCCATTGAAGAATACCCGCACACTTATAGTTAAATATGTTGTATATTTATTTATTCAATTTGTAAATGTTGATACTTAAAATTAGGTTATAGGTTTTGATAAATTTATCATTTTACTCATTTCTAAATGTATTATAATTGTAGATCTCTCTTATTATGCACCGTGAACACTACGCCAAAAACAACCTTTAACAGCGCAACAATGACAGCGCTTATATAACAAAGCGCTCTTATAGGATTTTAGAAAAATTCGCTTAAAAAAAGCGCTTTAAAAGGATAACCTTATCCGTTTATCCGGGTTCTTCATTGGATGGTGTCGCATAATATTCGTCCCAAGAAAGGCGGATATTCCAGAATTGACAAAGCCGAAGTAGCCTTATTGTATGCTCTCATAAAGAAAGTCAAGGTTAATTGGCCTTACTATATTACTAGTCGCATTTTTGCACTGAGAGAAAAGAACAAGGTGGCCTTGAGTTATCCGTCTCCCATTCAGTACATCTTGATTAATGCAAAGGTTGTTGTGGAAAGGTTGACTATGATGTCCATCAATCCAAATCATGAATTTCAACAAAAAAAACGCTTACTCTTATGGGACACTTATGGTATCCTGTTGAAAAGAGGTTTGTTTTAAATTTGAGACTTAGTAGTCAATTTGAAACTGCTAGAACAGATGGTACTGGTACGCTTGAAAAAGCTCCTAGTGGTGACAACACTGAGTCTGATGAGGAAGATCATGATGATCAAACTCAGCCTATGGAGGAAGATCAAGGCGACTGGGTCATAACAGATGTACAGGAACATGACTTATATGAAGACTATGGTTGGAATAGAAATGAAGAAGAGGTAATTCTCTATGATAATCAAGGTTGGGGAGAGTGGCAGCACACTGGATGGACTCAAAATCAGTCATCTTACCAGCCTTAATTTCAACCATTTCACGCATATTCTCCACCAGAGTACACCTCACCTTCTACTGATGAGCTGAGTATTCGTGCTATGTTGCATAATATGCAACTTCAACAGGAAGAACACTATGAGGCTCAAAATGAAGCTTTTAAGGCATACACTACTCTGTAGATTGAGAGAGAGAAATAACACCAAACTCAACATACTGAAATGATGAGTCTTATGCAGCAGATACAACAATGAGCTTAATGAGCTTAAGAGTTCCAATGACCATATCTGCTGCATAAGACTCATCATTTCAGTATGCTGAGTTTGGTGTTGTTTCTCTCTCTTAGCTTGCAGAGTAGTGTATGCCTTAAAAGCTTCATTTTGAGCCTCATAGTGTTCTTCCTGTTGAAGTTGCATATTATGCAACATAGCACGAATACTCGGCTCATCAGTAGAAGGTGAGGTGTACTCTGGTGGAGAATATGCGTGAAATGGTTGAAATTGAAGCTGGTAAGATGACTGATTTTGAGTCCATCCAGTGTGTTGCCACTCTCCCCAACCTTGATTATCATAGAGAATTACCTCTTCATTTCTATTCCAACCATAGTCTTCATATGAGTCATGTTCATGTACATCTGTTCTGACCCAGTCGCCTTGATCTTCCTCCATAGACTGAGTTTGATCATCATGATCTTCCTCATCAGACTCAGTGTTGTCACCACTAGGAGCTTTTTCAAGCGTACCAGTACCATCTGTTATAGCAGTTTCAAATTGACTACCAGGTCTCAAATTTAAAACAAACTTCTTTTCAACAGGATACCATAAGTGTCCCATAAGAGTGAGCGTTTTTTTGTTGAAATTCATGATTTTGATTGATGGACATCATAGGCAACCCTTCCACAACAACCTTTGCATTAATCAAGACGGACTGAATGGGAGACGGATAACTCAAGGCCACCTTGTTCTTTTCTCTCAGTGCAAAAATGCGACTAATAATATAGTAAGGCCAATTAACCTTGACTTTCTTTATGAGAGCATACAACAAGGCTACTTCGGCTTTGTCAATTCTGGAATATCCGCCTTTCTTGGGACGAATATTATGCGACCCAATCTAATGAAGAACCCGGATAAGCGGATAAGGTTACTCTTTTAAAGCGCTTTTTTAAAGCGAATTTTTCTAAAATCCTATAAGAGCGCTTTGTTATATAAGTGTTGGCGTTGTTGCGTTGTTAAAGGCTGTTTTTGACGTAGTGTTCACGGTGCATAATTAGAGAGATCTACAATGATAATACATTTACAAATGAGTAAAATGATAAATTTATCAAAACCTATAACCTAATTTTAAGTATCAACATTTACAAACTGAATAAATAAATATACAACATATTTAACTACAAGTGTGCAGATATTCTTCAATGGCAGGGAGTTTGTCTCTGAAAATCTCGAGTCGTGCTTTGCGAAACAATTTTCAAGAGAAGGAATTTTCTTACACTTGAAGATGATCAATTTTTTTATCACTGTTGATATTTACGTAGGTGAGCGTATGAGAGATAGTGAAAGCAACTTGTTAGGTTTGTTTCATATCTCCAACAATGTGTTTACGCTAAAACCTTTAATGCCTAACTAAATCAAAACCAATCCATTTTATAACAATTTTTACATAAATTTATACTATTTTTTATTTTATTACAAAACCAATTAATGCATATATTGTTCAAAATATTTTTTATTTAAAATTCAAACAAAAATGGTTAGTTGATGAGATAGGGTAAAAAATAATTGATTGAAAATAATTAGTAGAATTAAAATAATAGAGATTATGAGGATTTTAATTACATAATATATGACTTTTATCGGTTAAATTTTTTTTATTTATTATTATTAATATTTTTGATGATGTTGATTCTCATTAATTTTTTTATCTATATTTAATTTTAAATTTTAACCGGAGAATTTCATAAATGATCAATATATATTTACCTATATTTAATATAAAATAATTGATATAGAAATTGAGATGATATTTATTAGATAATTATAAATTTATTCATATTTATACTGATTCAAATATATAATGTCATTCTAAAATTAATATTTATACAAGGGTAAAAAAATATTTGTGCTCCAAACATAAATAAAAATATGTTTTTTTTTTAAATTAAAAAAAATTGGTTATATTAATTGCATCACCAATAATAGAATCTTAAAAATAAGAAAATTTATACACTTAAATATTAATTGCATTCAATTGTTTTTGTTTAATGTATATTGTTTTCAAGTGGGAAGTTAACGATGATAAAAAGAGAAGTTACATAATTTAGTTATAGTGGGAGAAAATTGTGTGTGAGGTTGTACAAATATGCTTATTTTAATTATAACAATTTGGATGCGTTCATCAAATCTAACGGTTAATTTTAGAGGTTTCACCGATGAGGGACTTAATTAAACCCTCACCCTAGAATTCACCTAAAAACTGAATATTAACAATATTTTTAATTTTTATCTGTTATTAAATTTATTTATGTTTTATTACTTTAAAAGCTAAATATTAAAAACCAAATATCTTATTTTTAATGTTTTATTGAAAAAATATTATATTTATATTATTATTATTATTTGTTATTAAAAAATGATTTTTGTTATTATTTATATTAATGTTTTATTTATTTTTTGGTTATAAAATATTAAAAACAGAATATTAATAAAATATAAAAACAAAATATTAAATTTATTTTTAATGTTTTATTATTTTTAATTTTTTTAAGTTGTGGTAAGTAAATTGTTTTACTTTTTTTTATTTTTTTATTTTTTTTATTTAATGAAAATTTTGTGAAGTGATTATCTCCTACAACTGAGATCTTGTGGCGTGAAAATCACGCGGCAAAATTTATTATTTAATTTAACTTAAATTATTTAAGCTATATTCAATTTAATTTTTATTTTATTTTATGTGTAGGAGGATTACCAAGTATTGCTCACACAGTTTTTGATAGAGAATCCTCAGTATACTCCAAGAGGTTCTGAGCCGCTTAATCCACGAGTGGATTTTTGCATTTGGGGTTTAGTAACAGGCGGAAAGGGACCGAATGGATGTTTATTTGATGCTGGAGCTTTGACCAGTGGTATGAGAAAGGGGGATAGAGCTCTATTTCAAAGAGTTAGAGATGGTGAGGGATCGTCACATCCACCACAATTGACCCTCGAGATGCTAGAAACGGTAAGACAATTGGCGCTAACTGAAGCGAGACGCGAAACAGCAACCCAAATGGAGGAGCAACAACGTTAGATAGAGGCAATGAATAAGAGGCAAGCTGAAATGGAGGCGATGATGCGCCAATTCATGCAATCGCAAGGTGGCGGTAATCCAGTTGCTGGAAATGAAGAAGTGGGTGGTCAACAATAGTTGGATGACGAGGATAACAATGATTTTGACATTGGCAGTTTTCCCGATCTGGATTGATCCGAATCATTTATTGTAATTTTACATTTTTATTTTTGTAAAATATTAATTACATTTTAATATATTATACAATTTTTATTTAAAAAATTTATTCTTAATTTTGATATTTATTTATATTTATTCATTTTAATTATTTATATTTATTCATTTTCCGATTTTAATTATTATTAAAAATAATTTGTATTTATTAAATTGAGTGGACAAACTATAATTATAATTTTAAATTTAAATAAAAATATAAATTATTTTTAAACCTACCAACAAATTAATCAATTTAAAAAATTAAAAAAAAAACACTTAACCACGTGATATTCACGTACAAGTTATGAAGTGAAAATCACGTCGCAAGTTGTGAAGTGAAAATCACGTCCCAAGTTGTGAAGTGAAAATCACGTCACAACTTTCTTACACACGTCTGCCACTTTATCTGCTACACATGTTGTGGCTGAAACTATATTTTATTTGTTGCGACGTGAAAATCACGTGGCAAAGTTGTGACATGATTTTCACGTGGCAACAAAGTTGCCACACGTCGTCCTGCCACGTGAATAGTGACGTCGTTAATATCAGTTTGTGAAATGATTTTCCAAGTTGTGAAGTGAATTTCACGTAGCAAGATCCAGTTTTTTTTTGTAGTGTGTCATGTAGTGTTATTAAATAAATGGTTTTGTGAGAATTTTAAACAATATGTAAGGGACAAATATGGAACAGAAATGAGAGTAATAGAATTGAATGAAATGCATTCTATCATGTTTCAATCTATTTCATCCTCTTTTTCCCAATCCAAACAATGAAATATAATATTATTTCATTTCATTATGCTGCATTCCGTCGCATTCAGTCAATTCAAATATAACCGTAAGGAAGAAGAATATAGTTAATTATCATTTGGGTATAATTCCGTTGCTAAAAATAAATACAATTTAATAGTAAATATATAAGAATTATAAATCAGACAAAAAAATTTAAAGATGAAACTGTATGGTTTGTAGTAGAGCATTAGTTGTATAAAAAACGAGGCACCAATTTGTATTTATTATTGATTGAAACTGGCAAAATAGGATGTCAAATGACATAAAAAATGTAGTTACCATATGAAAGATAAATGAGGGTCTTGATCTAGACTTATTCTTAACACAATTCATTAACACGGTAAAGTAATAAAAAAAATATATTAGAATGAGTTTGTTGAGAGCCTTGATCTAGACTATTTAATACATTCATTCCATTATGTATTTCAAACAAAGGTACATATGAAGATTGAATTCTCTTGATAAATTATAGATGAAGTAATAGATCAATTATTTGTGCTCCAATAATGGAGGTATGTACGATTTGACAAAGAAAGGGAGAGAGGGATATGATTAATTTGCAAATAGCTTGACAAATTGAGAGAAATAGTTTGTAAATGGCTTGGAGAGAGACTCACTTTGCATAGAGGAGTTAGTATGAACGTTAATAATAGGAAGGACTATTGAAAATAGTGGAAAGTTATTTTTTACAGTTATTATTTAGTATTATTAAATAAATCATGTGAGAAATTAAGCATTAAGGTAAATGATAAATATGAAGTAAAAATATTAAATTAAACATTAATAAAGAGTAATGTTAAAACAAAAATAGATCACACCAAAAAATTGTATCTCTTTTATATATAGTTATAAATTTAAAACATGAATATAAATACTTTAAAATTTAAATTGAAATGTTGGATACTTGAATAATTGAGATTTGAAAGTTGGTTATTAGGGTGAAAAATTCTTACAAAAGTGTTTATTTATATTTTTGTTGGAAATAGGAGGTTATGATGATGCCGTCTAATCACACCAAATTCAACAAACGGCCCCCAGTTATAGATGCAGAAAGGAGTTCCACGACTCCATACTTTATTAAAATTCTTTTAACTACAATTATATGATCAAATAGCCATCAAATCACCCTTTATTCAGGACTTTTATTTTACTTTTTTACTTAGTACTCCTATTTCTTAATATAATAAACTTTTTACTTATCAAAACCAGATAATTCACTCAAAAAGAACCGGTCATGGTCTGAATCCATTGTCGCTTCATTGCAATTTTAAATAGTCAAGCGTTTTAACTTTCTATCATTTCATCAAGTCAGAGCGAAACTTTAGCCATAACAAGTAATAAAACAAGTTATTACAAAACAGTGCTCAGAAAAAGATTTTGAGAAGAGGGGATTGGGGTTTGTGCTAATTATCTTACAACATCCAAACCGACTAATACATCCAAAAATGAAAGTGTTTTGTGTCATTTCCAAATTAGGCAAATTGCTTAGTTTACTTGTGAAATTTATTGTAAGCAAATTATCTTTGAATTTCAACATTAATACATTCATACAGAAGTTATAACTATTTTTATTTCTTGTAAAAATGAACATATTAGTTGGTTCATTTACCTTTTTTTTTGGGTTTGTTTTTGGCAAATTAGTTGGCTTGATATATTAAATAAAATTTATTAACTAGTCATACTAATATGTTTTATATAAACGAAAACCTCAATTTCACTAAAGCAGTAGAAATAATTTTTAAGATATTTTATTTAGTTAACTAGAATTTGATTAATCTATTTATCCGTATTTTATTTAATTATTTAGTATGTGGTGTGTTTTTAATTAAATATGTTATGAGTCGTATGTGTATGTGGTGTATGATGGGGTGCAGTGAGAGTTTTGGCAGGTGAATATAATAATTAAAATAATTAGAATTAATAATCGTTTTTAATTAATTATTTAAAATAAAATAAAAATAGAGGTTTTTGGATGGAAAATAGAAACTAAGAGGAAATAAGGGAAGTGATGAACATTTTAAGAAGGGTTGGGTCTTAGTGTAATGAACAGAATATAAAATTAGATTTAAAGATAAAAAGGGGTTTGTGGAGCTTTTGAGAAAATAATACGTAAAGTTTGAGCTTTTGGGAGAAAAAAGGTGGCTATGGCTTGAAGAGGAAAAAACACAAACCACCAACCGGGGGGGGGGGGGGGAGGAAAGGGCTTTTATATTAGTAGTTTGCATGAGAAGGAAGAGAAGAAAGACTCTTACTTTCTTTAGGATTGGTGTGAAACCCTTATGAATTGTTGTTGTTATATGTGATTATCTAAAAACTGATGACTGAAGGTGTGACTATCTAATTTTCGTGACTGAATTCGTGTGTGTGATTTTGTTTATGTGTATATGATTTTATGACATTGTTGGAGTTTTGAAGTTTTGAACATAAACATGAATTTGATGAAAATGATTAATCAATGGTGTAATTATGTGGTTTATCATGTTATTATATGTGGTGTAATTTTCTGGGCGTGTTTGGATGATTGGGAGCCAAAAATTGGATTTTAAGTGGACTCTCATGGCTACAATTGTGTTTTCTTCCTTCTAGTGCAGGGTGACAAGTGCCACTCAGATGACAGGTTGCCCGTCATGCACCTCAACTAGCTGACAGTCATCAGCACTAAGACGAGATGGTCTCCAGGCTTAATTTTCCAAGTCGGCCATCACATTAATGATGACCTGGGGGTTTTAATAGGATGGCAGTCATTACCCTGGAGACGGGTTACTCGTCATTCTATATTAGTAGTTTGCATGAGAAGGAAGAGAAGAAAGACTCTTACTTTCTTTAGGATTGGTGTGAAACCCTTATGAATTGTTGTTGTTATATGTGATTATCTAAAAACTGATGACTGAAGGTGTGACTATCTAATTTTCGTGACTGAATTCTTGGGTGTGATTCTGTTTATGTTTATATGATTTTATGACATTGTTGGAGTTTTGAAGTTTTGAACATAAACATGAATTTGATGAAAATGATTAATCAATGGTGTAATTATGTGGTTTATCATGTTATTATATGTGGTGTAATTTTCTGGGCGTGTTTGGATGATTGGGAGCCAAAAATTGGATTTTAAGTGGACTCTCATGGCTACAATTGTGTTTTCTTCCTTCTGGTGCAGGGTGACAAGTGCCACTCAGATGACAGGTTGGCCGTCATGCACCTCAAGTAGCTGACAGTCATCAGCACTAAGACGAGATGGTCTCCAGGCTTAATTTTCCAAGTCGACCATCACATTAATGATGGCCTGGGGGTTTTAACAGGATGGCAGTCATTACCCTGGAGACGGGTTACTCGTCATTCTATCAAAAAAGGCGTTCTTGTCCCTGTGGGTGTAGTTTGAGCTGTCGGTTTGGATTTTTGATGTGGTTATGCTATTCGGGGAATTAAAGGCTATTGTTTGGTTGTCTTGGCGTTGTTAATTAATTATTGGGAATTTAATTAATTGTGGTGGAGTTATCGTTGTTGGATGATAATTGACTTACTTACATGTTGTTGTTTTTATGGTGTAGCAATGGTATGAGATGTATACGATGTTGTTTTGTGATGTGAATATGATTACTAGTGTTGTGAGATGCATGATTATATGATGATTAATTATATATTGTTGGCATGGTGATAAATAGTTCAGAAGGGGGAGTATTTGTGTGCTTATGTGCATTGTAGTTATTATCATTGGATAGTAATTCAGAAAGGGGGATTACAATTATGTGTCAATGCATGTTGTTTATGGTCAGAAGGGGGACCGTCAGCATTATTATTGTTGTTGCATTAATTTGTATGGACATGCATCATTGTGTCGTGTCATTAAAAGAGGCACGATCGCTAGTTCATAAGGGGGGACTAGTGGCTTGTCCCAAGCTCAGAAGGGGGCTTGGAGCTCAGAAGGGAGGCACATGGGTTCAGAAGGGGGACCTGGTTCTTGAGAGAACCAAATGTTGAGTTTGTACCACATGCATAGTGTCACGTTATATCGTGAGTTGCATTACATATATTTGCACATTGTTGTGAATGGGTGTGAGATTATGGTGTTAGACGAGAGAACTGGTCTAGAAGGGGGAGGGGGTTGAATAAATCACTTATTTTTAATAATTTGCGCTTCAAAAAATTATTCTAAAATATGCGAAAGCGGTCTCAGATCAAAACTCGTCTATTTGAACCTTTATTGGAAAGACCAGATATGCGAATCCAAATGGAATGATCTCTATGAGAGAGTAGAATCAATAAGGTTTCCTATCAACAATTCAAATAAAAGCCACTTAAGGTGAACCAGTTTCCAATGCTTAATTGAGGATAAAATTTTAATAGACAATTGATCAAACAGTTTGTATGTTATCAATATATCAAACACTTGGCGTGCAAAACACACCAAGTCAAATTTCTTTTGAATTTGTAGTGCAAAATTTTTCTCACTTGCAATCGAAGTGATTGCAATGGATTTACGCTGTTGTTTGAAACACTACAAATCAATCGAAATATTGCTAACAATTGATTTCACATAAACTTCAACAATATAAAAGTAAAGAGATAGATAGATAGATAGATAAATAGAGAGAGAGTGAGACATAGAGATAGATAGATAGATAGCTAGATAGAGAGAGGAGAGAGAGAGAGAGAGAGAGAGAGAGAGAGAGAGAGAGAGAGAGAGAGAGAGAGAGAGAGAGAGAGAGAGAGAGAGAGAGAGAGAGAGAGAGAGAGATACCTAATTGGTTTAGGCATTTCCGCTTTCATCCTCGGTTATGGTACGTCTGCCCTTAATTTTAAAATAGAATTGAGATATGTATAAAATCTGCATGCAATATTCACTACAAGAGAAGTCATATCCAACCAATAATCTAACCCAATTATTGAGGTTGAATCTAACCAGTTCTCTCGCCTTGATTCTAGCTGAATCAAGTGCATCAAACACTACGAACAATCCTCTGGTTACCACTACTCACTTGGTCGAACCTTCCGTTCTTCAAGTTTTTCACTCAGCTGATTTCGATCGCAAGATGCTTGATCCCAAATCGTCCAAAATGATCCTCCGATTACCATTACTCCCTTGACCGAACCCACTGTTCTTCAAGGCTTTCACTCGGTTGAATCTGTGATACAAAGACTTGTACAGAAACCCCCAAATCTATCAAGATCTTGGAGGACATAATCCCAATGATTTTATCAAAGAAAATCCCATTGAATCTCTATCCAAACTTGATTTAGAAATTCTACTTTTGGACGTTATCACTCTTGACTAAGCAGAATCAATAATGATGATTATGTGTGATTATTGATGAATGCAATTGTGAGAGTGAAGATGAAGAGCAACACAATGTTTCTTTCAATTTTCTTCTTGTTTAACAACGTGATGCATATGAGTATATATATATATATATATATATATATATATATATATATATATATATATATATATATATATATATATATATATATATATATATATATATATATATATATATATATATATATATATATATATATATATATATATATATATATATATATATATATATATATATATATATATATATATATATATATATATATATATATATATATATATATATATATATATATATATATATATATATATATATATATATATATATATATATATATATATATATATATATATATATATATATATATATATATATATATATATATATATATATATATATATATATATATATATATATATATATATATATATATATACATGAATGAGAAAAAAAGCTGAGTTTGAGAACACAAATACACAGAAAAATGGGTAAACACACGTGAGAGGTCGACCGCTAGCATCTATGAGTCGACCTATACAAGGTAGTGGCCAAAACGACATAAAATTCGCCCATACGTCGACCTACAGGAACCCATGCGTCGATGCATGCAAGGCAGAAAGTTTCAAAAAATTTCCCCTACAGTATGAGTTGACCTGTAGGAGCTCATGCGTCAACCCAAGGTAGGCGCATGCAAGGCAGAGAGTTTCGAAACCTTTTCCCTTTAATGTGAGTTAACCTATGGCTCTAAAAAAGACCCAAAAACCTAATTTTGACATTGTGTGTGATTCTATATGTCTAATACATGTATAAGGATCTTTATGCATGTTTGCAAGAGATGAATGCATGGTTTAGACAACGTGATACCGTCTGTATCATCCCAAAATTTGCTCTCTTATTTTAACCTTAACTGGCTTATGCTTCATTCATGTGCATCTTCATTTCATACCATGGCATTGGTTCTTAAGACATCGGATCAAATTATTTTTGTGGCTCGAGAATTCTTTTTATTTAATGATTTTAAGCAGCAAGCATCAAAGGCTTCGACATTTATTTTGCTCGGTGATTTGGTATCATACCGTATTTTTTCAGCACAATATTTTGAATGCAAGAGGGCATTCACAGCTTATTTCAGGTATTATTCAAGTGCAATATCAAATGACAAGTTTAAGAGGCAAAACTATGCTCAGAACATGTGGCAACGATCAATGCTCCAAGTTTCCCTCCTTTTAACACAAAATTTGAATTTTTGAATGGGTTAATCGATTAACCTAAGTGAAATTTTCCTAGAAACTTCAATTTTCAGCACTGCAGCAGTTGTATTCTCTTTCCAATCACTTGGTTTCACATTTACATTAGTAGAAGGATCTAGAATGCTTTCAAAATTTGAGTCATTTTCCAAATTAATTTCACCTCCCTCCAAAAATTCAAATAATCCCATTCAAAATCCCAAACCAAAAATTCTAACTCACACTCCAAACCTCACTTTCATTCCAAACCTATAGCTTATTTAAGCTAATTTGATCTAAACTTCACATAACTTCACTCATTTTTCTAATTTCACTATACTCCTCATTCCAATTATCTCAACTTTTCTTTCATTTCAAAACCCTCACCAAAGCTTCATAACCAAAAGCTTCACAAATTGCTTCATAGATCTCTGGTTTTCTTGCTTTGATTCATCAATTTTAGTTTGACAATGTTCACCAAAGCAAATCTCAGCTTTGTAGGTTGATAATTTTCAGATCTAGCTTTGATTTAGCTTAATTTTGCATTTCACAATGTAGATCCATTGATTTTTGATGTGAATTGGTTCATTAATTGATTTAATTGTTGATCTTGTTGTTTGAAGGATTCAATTGGTGTTTGATTACTAATATTTGATGTAATTTACGTGTACAATTGCATGCCTATTCATGTGCATGATTGGATAATTGATTTGCTACTGAAAGTGCTTTTGAAATGCTGATTTTATGCTTCTGGTGCAGTGTTAACCGATTAACAAGGCAAAATTGGTTAATCGATTAACCAATCTATTTTAGGTGTTGCTTTCTGATTTTCAAAGGGTTAATCTATTAACCACTTTTGCCTTGCAAATGGTTAATCGATTAACACTGATGCATAATGTTATTTTTGTGCATTTTCAAGCTTGTTTTGATTTCTTTCCACTTTTAAACTTCATTGATTCATATGATGCATATTTGTGGATTGTTCTTGATCTGTTTCACCTCACGCTACAATATGAATGCGATTCTTCGACATGCGACACATTGATTTTCATGATGCATGTTCCTGAGCAATTGTGATGCATTCTTGATGCATTTTTCTTGTGGCTTGCCTATTCATACTTGTTGGCTTGCTTTTGATGCTCATTTTTCTAGGTTCATAATACATGCTCATGTTTTCTTTCGATTACATAAATGCGTGTTCATTTGAGATGTTTGATTGTTGATGAATATTCATGTTGCTCTTGTTGAATGCTTAAGTGTGCAATATAGTTGTAACTTTCTCATGCCTAGTTGTTGACACATGTTCATCAATTAATCTTATGTGATACATGTTCATCATGATTGCTTGCATGTTTATATAATTTTCCTAGTTGATAACATGATCATTGCTTGCATTCTTGATCTTTTCTTGATGTTTAATTAATAACATGTTGATCCTTGCTTGTTGTTACCGTTACACGTCCGATATGTTTGATGTTGATACATGTTCATACACATTGTTGTTTGTTGCATTTTTTATGCGTGTTCATACTCATGTTTAATTATTTCATTGTTAAATGCATACATGCTGCCTATATGGAATTCACTGCTGTCCCGATCTTACGCAGAATTCGATCCTATGTCATAGACATTAGTGCAATACACATCTCAAATAAAGTCAATTCACTTCTTTTAAAAATCTCAAACAAACTGCAAACCATTTTATCCTTCGGGATTTTTTGTCAAACCGTTTTTCAGAAAGAGCATACTACTTTCGTTCTACCGCAAACAAGTATCAACCTTAACTGCTGGAACGCAAACTTAGCATCGCTCATAAAAAACACGTAATAATTCGTAGGCCAAACTACAAATGCTATGATTTCTTCATTCCCGTCTGAATGAAGATACGTAGGCACAAGACTATAAATTCTTGGCGAGCACCTTTCGCCCCTTTCACCCACAACTTTTTGAACCACGTTGGCTCTAACTTTCTCATTGCACGAGGAAATACATAGGCCTAGGACGGCGAAGTCCTGTCGAGTCTCCTTTTGTCTTTTCTTTTTTCGTTTCCGTTTCCATTAGCAAGTAGGCTTTATATATATACACACCCTTTGATTAGAACAACAAGAGTGGATCCCGTTGAGTGCAACAGACGCGAGGGGTGCTAATACCTTCCTCTCGCGTAATCGACTCCCAAACCCAGGATTTTGTTGGGAGACCATGTCTTCTCCTGTTTTTGAGGTTTCTTCGATCATTTCCTTTCCCCTATCAGGATAAATAACACTCAGTGGCAACTCTTCTGTTTTTTTCGTAGTTGTGAAGATGGCGACTCTGCTAGGCATCTAACCTAGAGTCTCTGGTTCCCGATGTGACTCAATCCTAGCGCTTAGTTGTTTTTATCGTTGAGTGTTTATCTTTTTTTATTTGCTTTATTTTTTGTACATTATTGCATTTGTCTTGCATTTATTGCATTAATGTTATCATATTGTTCTGTTGTTGCTGTGTTGTTGGGTGGGATGATTTCATGAGAGATAAGCCACTACTCAGGCTTGAGTACATACTTAGGATTAGAGTGGATAGTCATATGGCTTATGTAGCATCTTGTTACATTTAGTTGACACGAAACTCGCATTCATATGAGGTTCTTTTGGGAGATAGTTTGTCCTGCGCATCTTGTGCATATGGCAAGGTGTTCCCACAGAGAGCTTATGAATCCGGAGATCATTCATGGGAAATTAGTGGAGGCCTACTTAAGGGGTGATAATGCCAAACCATAAATGGTAAACGTATTATCATTTCTCGACCTGAGAGCCCGTGAGACCGAGGACCTGCTAGGATGCCTTGTTCAAGACTAGAACCCACGTGTGAGAGGGGATGAGTTTTTCAAGAAACCTTGACCTTCAACCTACCTGGATTTCTGGTTTTCTTATCAGTGTGGACTTATTAACCTGGTATTTTGATTATTATGGTATTCTGGTGTTCTGGCATTCTCGTTAGAGCAGAAGTTTGAACTTATCCAATCAACAACATAACAGTTGTTTGGAGCATATGGGAACCTTGATCCCATGTTTGTATTTGCATAACATCATATATTCATTCCTAACATTCATGTTTATTTATTTCTAGGGTTTGCATCTTATTCTTGATTCTAGTTGTTAAAGATCTGTAGAGATGGACACTGGTCAGAAGAAGAATGTGGCTTACAAGTTTCCAACACCGGTTTTGGGTACTTTTCATAAGTTGGTTGCTTTGGCAGATTCTAGTGTTCCAGAAGATTTTGAGCATGCTTCACACTCTCAGCATGTATGATCATGATTCCATCCATACTCTCCTACAATTCTATGACCCTCCCCTGAGGTGTTTTACCTTTCAGGATTATCAGTTGGTTCCAACACTAGAGGAGTTCATGCTTATTTTGGGAGTTCCAATTAAGTTTAGGGCACCTTTCTTCAGTTCCAAGGAGGATCCTAAGCTTGGTGATGTTGCTTCTTCTCTTTATTTGAGCAAGTATGATTTGGTGGGTAATATGGCTAGCAAAAGATGTTTCCAAGGATTCCATCTGAGGTTTTTGGTAGGTGAAGCTCAAAGATTCACTAAAGCTGGCAGTTGGTCTGTTTTCAATGTTGTTTTAGCTTTATGTGTCTATGGAGTTGTGTTATTCCCTAACGTGGTTGACTTCATTAATATGAACGTTGTTTGTATCTCTATCATGAAGAATCCAATGCCAACTCTTCTTGGTGATCTATATCATTCTGTGCACTTCAAGAATGAGAATAGGAGATGAGGGCTTGTGACTTGTTGTGTGCCACTCATGTGTATTTGGTTTATGAATCATCTTCCTCAATATAGTGCGTTTGTTGATACAAAATATTCCTTAAAGTGGTCTAAAAGGCTAATGGGGTTGACTTTTGAGAATATTGTATGGTTTGACCAGAGACTACTGGGTACAAAGATCATTCATAGTTGTGGAGACTTTCTAAATGAACCCCTGGTGGGAAGGAAATGTGGTATTAATTATAATTTTTCCCTTGCTATCGGGCAATTCGGGCATGCTTTGAGAGGGCCACCGAAGGATAAGGATGTCGAAGATTCTTTGTTCTTTCACGGTACAGAAGATCAAGAGTTACTCAAGAAAGCTATAAGCGCTTAGGGGAATATTCACAAGAAGGGGAAGACTCCCTTGGGGAAGAATAACTACAGAGCCTATCCTCTGTACTTGGAGTGGATTCATAAGAGGGTTAAAGATGCGTTGTTACCTTTCTCCGTGGAGGCGCCTTTGCACCCATTGATGATTGAGCAGCATACTACCGTGAAGGTTGTGAAGTACAACAGGTTATGGGCTGAAAAAGAGGAGCTTCACAAAGAAAATGAATAGCTGAAATATGAAGTCTACCAACTCAAGCATGCTAAGGGTGAATCAGTACACATAGCCAGGGTGAAGACATATCTGCATACCAAGAAAGAGCAAGAGCTGGTAGAAGAAGTCAAGAGCAGAGAATGAATTGGGAAAGATCTGAGAAGCGCCAATAGCCTACTTCAGCAGAAGAAGAAAGAGCTAGACAGGGCCTGCTTCGAAATTTCTATGTTCAATAGTCAGTGGAATGCCACTGTGACTGCTAACAAGGAGAGAGAATATGAGCTTAATGTCAATATTGAAAAGTTGAAACAATAGCTTGAGGACAAAGAGAGGAATCATTCCACATGCTTAGAAGTGATCAGCAACTTAGGGAGACCTTGTCACCCATGGAAGAGCTTAAAGTTCAAGCAGAGGTGAAGAAGCCCAAACTTGAAGATGCTTTTGGTGAAGATGCATGGGAGCTACACTTCCGTTACTTGGAAGGAATCATGCACTGGATAGATGTCTTGATTCATAGGATGAAGCATCAAAATCATAAGAAGCTATTCAAGGAGGTTCAAGCCTGGAACCGAGAGCACGAAGGATGAGGTGGTTTTTTTCTAGTAGATATGTATGATATACCTTAGTTGCACTGTATCAACTATTTATTGACATCTTCCTCAGTTAATGTATGAGCTATTTTTGCCAGTGTTCTATCCATCTCGTATATTTTATTGCTGTTGAAAATTGAATCAAGGTGTAGACCACCCTGGAAATAATCATGCATGGCATTTGCATTACATTCTCATACTTATTTGCATGGTAGGTGTTCCTAGCTGGTTTTATTATCTCTGTCTGGTTTTCTTCAGTAAGATAGCAAACTATGGTATTCACAAGTACAATACAAGAGGAAATCAGAAACAAGTAATGGAACAAATTCAGGCTGAGTTACTTGAGGTGCGAACCCGTATGAATCAGTTTATAGAACTGATGCATAACATGGCTCAGGGCCAAGAGCACCTGAGAACTTTGGTCCAACCACTCGTTGATAATCCCATAGTTGATAATAGTGGTGTTGTCCATCCCGTCGAAGGTATTCTTGGTGGTGCTAACTCTCTTGGTGGAGTTGGTACTGGTGTTGTTATTCCTCTTGAAGGAGGTGATGTTGTCGTTATTCCTCTTGGCGGAAGTGGTCATGCTGGTCCTGGTTGTGTTTGTGTTATTCATGGAGGTGCTAGAGGTCACACCCATCATTGGGATATGGACCAATAGGAGGTCGTTTTCTCTATGCATGATCTGGATGCTGGTCTCCCGACGGAGGCTCATAAGAAATTTAAAATGATCGAAGAGAGAATGAGAGCATATGAGAATCAGAATGCTTTGGGCCTTGATATGAATGATTTGGGTCTGATACCTGGTGTGAGAATCCCACCTAAGTTCAAGGTCCCCAACTTTGATAAATATAAGGGAACCACTTGTCCTAAAACTCAATTTAGGGCATACTATCACAAGATGTCAGCATATTCATAAGATGAAAAGCTCCTTATGCACTTTTTTTCAGGATAGCCTTGTTAGGGCATCCCTGGAACGGTACATGGGATTAGAGAGGAACTATATAAGAAGTTGGAGGGATTTGGCTAAGGCCTTCATTAGACATTATCAATACAATAGTGATATGGCTCCTAACATAACACAATTGCAGAATCTCACTCAGAAGAAGAATGAGAGCTTCAAAGAGTACGCCCAGCGATCGCGAATTAGCTGCACGAGTTTAAACTCCTATGACAGAGAGAGAGCTGGTGGATATGTTTATGGGCACTCTTCAGGGTCCATATTGCGACAGACTGGTCAATTATACTTCTGCGGGATTCTCATAATTGGTTATTACAGACGAACAAGTTGAAAGCGGGGTAAAGATGGGAAAGATTCCAAATGGTATTAGATCCTTGTTTGGAGGAGGTCATAAACCTTATGTTGGGGCCCCCAAGAAGAGGGAGGGGGATACAAATTCTAGTTCATCCTACAGAGGTAAGGGCAGAGCAAATCAAAATTCTACACAACAGGTAGTTGCAGTAGCCATCCCGACTGCACCTCAACAATAACCTTTTGCTCCATATATGCCTTATGCACAATTGTTACAACACTTTCTTCAACTGCATTTAGTTGAGCTTCGAAATTTAGCTCTACCTATGTGGAAGCTACCACTGGGCTATGACGCTAATGCCCGCTGCAATTTTCATTTTGGCACCCCAGGGCACAGTATTGATAGATGTAGAACCTTCTAGCATAAGGTTCAGGACTTACTTGATTCAAAAGCCATTGACTTCATTAATAATGGGCCGAATGTGATATAGAACCCTATGTCAACCCATGGCGACACCAGGGTAAATGCTATTGAAAATGTAGAAGGGTTGAATTTGGCGACTGTCGCAACTGCGAAAAACACCCGGTGGAAAACAGAAGAGTCGCCACCTTTCATTATTTATCCCAAAGAGAGGGAAAGGAAGCGATCGGAAAAACCTAACGAAAAAGGGAAAAGACGAGGTCATCGCAACCAAGTCCTAGATTCGGGAGTCGGTTACGCAAGGGGAAGGTATTAACACCCCTCACGCCCGTCGTACTCGACGGAATCCACGCTTTTTGTCTATCTAAGGGTGTGTTTAAACTATCTACGCTAAAGGCTTCAGGACAAAAAGAAAATAAAAGAGACTCGGCAATGGGAAAGTCAGAGTCAATGTAGTTCCGCTAACTACGGAAGAAAGGGGGGAAGGTTGCTCGTCAAGACATCGCATCTTGTACCTACGTACTTTCATCTGGTATGAAAGATCAAAGCAAACATATTTTGGGCAGACACGAAACCACAGGTTGATTACGTATTTTAACCGAGTAGGATTAAACATCCGTTCCAGCAGTTAGGGACAAAGCCTGTTTGCGGTAGAACCGAAGCTTAACAATACTCTTTTCTGAAAAAAGAAGTCTCCGATTATTCCCGAAGGAAAAAAGGTTTGAATTTTTTTTTTTTTTTAGTGAAGTGAATTAATTAGGTTTGTGATTCACGTTGCACTAAAGACTATGACATGGAGGCGAATGCGTCGTGTATCGCCTCCAAACGGGACGTACACTAAACACTCTAGATAAGCGAGAGGAGACCCCTCACTCATCATTCCCCATGTAGCTTAAGGCTCATAGCGCGCAACATTTACCGCCTTTATTAGATGAGTTAGAATTGTTTTGAGATGAGAAAGAGAGACGCACAGAAGGTCTAAGGGAAACTCGGCCCTAATGTTCTCGTGCAAAGTGGTCCTAAAGTTTGGATTGAAAGGGGAAACATCTACCCTAATGTTAGCATGCTTGGATTGAACACCTAATGTCTCTCCTACTCCCATCCTAAAGGGAGGAACTAGGAATCCTATGGGGATCATGGCAAAAAGCACAAGAAGAACAAAGGAAAGATCAATCACAAGTAGAAGATGCAAACATGAAGAAAACATGCAAAGAGGGAGGAACAAAGTGTGGGGCAGCAGCCACCACAAGCACATCTCAATCCCTTTGGAGCAAACCAAGATGCAAAACACAATATGGAATGCACATGCAAAGATGCAAGCAAACATGAACATGCAAATGCAAAAAGAAAATGAGCGGATGAGATGTAATGGGAGAAGACAATCCTCTACAACCGCCGACCATCAATCATCGTTGAAAATGGGAGGAAAAGAAGTGTGGGGCAGCAACCGCCACAAGCGCATCTCGACCATAGCTCTTCGCTCAAGCAAACAAGGATGAACA
Source organism: Lathyrus sativus (assembly GCA_963859935.3). Lineage (NCBI taxonomy): Eukaryota > Viridiplantae > Streptophyta > Magnoliopsida > Fabales > Fabaceae > Lathyrus > Lathyrus sativus. The sequence goes on along the minus strand of OZ012736.1, from coordinate 113,021,412 downwards.
TCACATTGAACAACATATACAAATATGCATTCAAGTGGAAATCGAACAAAATGAGTCAACAAAAATCATGATCAACCGATCAAGAACAACGACATATATACCAAACATCACACTCCTAATGCATCATACTGGTCTATGATGATTCGAAGTGGAACAGTATGCAAAAACACCTTGAAAAACAGTAAAACATGCCCACTGTTACAGTGTTAATCGGTTAACCCCTGGGGTTAATCGGTTAACACCTTAAAAATTTTGGAAAATCTGGAATTTTGAACAGGTTAATCGGTTAACCATATGCGTTAACCGATTAACACTGTTAACGTTTGAAAAATTTGAAAGTTTGAAATGGTTAATCGGTTAACCATATGCGTTAACCGATTAACACTATAACAGAGGCCAAAAGCAGCAGCAGAAAAGCACTTTAAGCACAAAATCAATTAATCAAATGATCCAAAAGATCACCTTATCAAATAAGCACGAAATTACACCTGCAAACAGAAAACCAATAAACATGCAAACATGTCTACACAATACAATCACAATTCAAATCCACCAAAATTTAATCGAATATGAAAATCATCATGAAAATGCAAATAAGCTCAAAAATGCTATGGATCTAGAATTTCCAACCTTCGAAGCGGAGATTTACTTCGGTTAGTGTTGATCTTGCTGTAATTGAGTAGATCAAATGCTAGAAATTCGGAAAACTTCAAGATCCAAGCCAATTGTTGTTGTATGAATGAAGATCCACCAAATTTGAGTCAAAATGCTTCAAATAATCACTTATAGATCCAACTCCAGATTCAGATCCAAGCTTGCACGAAAATTGAAGAAGGAAATTGATTCAATGATGATGATGGAAAGATGTTTTAGCTCAAGAATTCATTGATTCCAATGAAGAATCAAGAATTCAAATGAAAAAGAGCTTTGAGTGAGGGTTTTGGAATTGGAAAGTTGAGAGAATTTGAGAGAATTCTGATCAATTCTGAAAAATGAATGTGAGAAATGAGAATCGGATCCCTTTGGTTTGGAGTTAATCACTTAAATACAATCTAGGTTTGGATCCCAAAGCAAGGTTTGGAAATTGGCTTGTGAATTGTGGTTTGGCACTAGGAATGGGATTTTGGAGGGAAATGAAATTATGAACTGATTCTAGATCCTTCCCAAGTGACAAATTTGAATTTAAGCGATCAAAATTGGACCCCAAATGGCTCTGCATTCAAAAATCACGTAAATTCAGATTTGAATTTAAGCGATTAACACCTCTAAAATTTCTAATCTGGTCTGATTTCTCTTTGGTTAATCGATTAACCATATAGATTAACCGATTAACACCTTCAAAAATTTGAATTTGGTGCCTTTTGGAGGGAAATTTGTCCATTTGCCCTGTTTCAACTGTTTTAAGCTCTATTTAGCTTCTGAATCTCGTTCTTGAACGTTATCACTGTAAAAATGCTTGACATGAGCCTGAGTGCTGCTTTCTGAACTGCTGTTCTCCTGCACAATAAAAATAAAATCGGACGCCTGACCGCTGGGCAAAATAAATGCCCGAGACTTTAATGCTCACTGTTCGTTGTTCAGTCCTTTGCGCCGAAATGAAACTGAGCCACAGGAATACCTCGATCCCATTCCTCGAGAACAAATGTTATGATATGCAAAAATAGCAAAATATAAAGAAACAAAAGCCAGTCACGGTTAAAACGAAAGGGAAAATTTTGGAGGGCTACAACTGCCCCTATTCAATCGACTTGAACCTAAAGGGATGAGAGAATCGACTTTCAAATAATCAAGGTAAAAGACGGTTGAATACCAAAGAATCCGGAAATTTGCCATCCGTAGAAATAAACTGCAAACTCTGATTGGGAACAGAAATCTCCGGAAGTAGCTGCACTGATAAACATCTGTATACTCCGCTGAGGAAGAGAGAAACTTAACCAAGCAACTCTGGCGGGGAAAACAAGAGAAATTTAAACAAATAACTCTGCTCGGGGACAAAGAGAAACTTAACCAAGTAACATTGTGGGAAATTCATAACAAGATGAACACGTCCATCACAAATCATGCCATGGTCTGGATACCATATCGGCTGAAGGGTAACACTTCAAATTGTCGGAATCTGGATAATCAACGAACAATTTTGAAGAGACTTTGAATGAGAGCTTGTTGAATAACTTTTCAAGAATTTGTTTCAAGTTCGTTAACCATTAAAGTGATGCTGAGACTTGCTTTTATAGTACTTTGAAATCCTTTCTCAAAGACTGTGCATTCTGTTCTTTTTGCCTTCTATTGAATTTTCCTTTCTCAAATGAGGAATGTTCTGACAAATCCTTTTTGTCTGAAATCATGTGTCATGCACGAATGGGTAAAGAGCCGTTTAAGATAATGCCAAATAATATGCCAACGGATCTTTATTTGAACATAATCTTCTTAAACAACTTTGGAACGCCTTGCATCAGAACTTCTGATGATGTTCTTAGTTGTTCAGGCCAGAGTTTAACTCACTCAGAGTTTCTCTATCAGAGTTTGCAGCAAAGTGCTTTAAGCGTGAAATCCTTATCAGAGCATACTTGCTTATCATAACTTTTGTACTTGTAGCGTTGAGTACTTTCAGAGTCTTCTGAAGCTTTGCGTATGTTCTTTGCTCAAGTTCTTCTTAGCTTTGCTCAGAGTCATTGTAGCAGATCAGAGTCTTCTGATGACTTGCTTCTGACACTCAGAGCTTTCTCGTTCTTTAATGATCAGAGGCGTTCTTGCTTCCAGAATAATGTTAATTTTGATATCTGAAACAATAAACAGTTGAACAAAATTAGTGTATATAAATTCTCTATACAAAATTTCATTAATGTTATCATCAAAACAATGAGATATATCGAACATCAATCTGTGTTCTAACAATCTCCTCCTTTTTGATGATGACAAAAACTATGGGAAATTTTGTTAAAATTAAAAAGAAATAATACTCCCCCTGAGAATATTAATCTCCCCCTGAAATGAATACTTATGAAAAGATTAAATGCTTCCCTTTCAGCTTCTGTATTCTTTTCAGCTTCAGAGGAAACTTGTAGATTCTCAGACTTTTGGTTCAGAGTTATTTCTTTAGAATTTATCAGATGAGAATTGTTAGCTCTGAAACACTCAAAAATATGATTAGTTGAAATTTATCATGTATGAGTTGCCTTTGGTAACTGTTTATGTGAATTATCAAAATTACCATTTCTCCCCCTTTTTGTCATATCAAAAAGAAAATCATTTAAGAAAAAATTTAAGACAGAAAAAAATAACAGAAGAAAAACAATAAAGCAACAGATAAAATCATTTAGAAAACATAATATTCAGAAACATTGATACACAATATCCAAGACAAAAGCAAACAGATAGATAACACAAGTGCACAAACAACATAGAAAGACTAAGAAGGACGAGAAGCCAACATCCTCAGAATATTCGTTATCTCAGATGTGGATTCGTCTTGTTTTGCCATCCATGTCTTGATTTCATCAGTTGTCTTTTCTTGTTTAACCATCCAAGATTTCATCTCAATGTTGCTAGCCTTGAGTTCAGCAATTTGAGCATGCAGATCTTCGTCTTCCTTCTTCACTTCAGATGATTCTGGAGCAGATGCAGAAGCAGAAGCATCATGAACAACCAAGGACGTAGAAGTATTCTGAATGATCATGTCAGCAGGTTGAGCAGAGTCAAGTGTCTCAGAAGTAGAAGCAGAAACTTTTGGAGCTACTACTTCAGGGCTAAGCACTGCAGCAGTCTCAGAAGCAACCAAGACTTCAGAGGGAATACGCACATCCTTTGCAGGTGTGTTTTCCATAAGTAATGTTGGGTTTCTGCTGACTCTCATAAGAGTTTGTCTAACTGCCTCAGCAAATCTGACCTTTGCATCATCAGCACAAATCTCTTGAAGATTTAAGGCAACAAAATTGAATCTATTATTGAATCTCTTCCAGATAGCCTCAGAATCATCAGGATTCAAACTGGACATGCATTCCTTCTTGACAGATAATAACCACATGTTTAATTGCTTTTTAAAACAAGCAAATAACGTACCAACATCCATCCTAGGCTTAGGTTTCAGATAGTTTTCTAGTGAAGGTGTTTTGGAGGTTTTAGAGATGACGGGATGGAAAAAGAAGGGATATAGATAACAGGTGGGTATGCAGAAGGAGTATGGACAGATGAGGGTTTAGCAATCTGAGGTTCAGATGGTAAAGTTGCATTATCAGGGTCAGAAGGGATGGAAACAAAAGGTTTAAGAATAGATGGAATGAAATCAGATCTATCAGAATCTGTGGAATAAGATGAATCTGAAGAATCAGAAGATTCAGAGGATTCAGATGATCCAGAGAGAACTGGATAGACAGTCATAAGAGGTTAAAGATTAAGAACCATTGGTTCAGGATCAGATGGAAAGGTTTATGTTTGTTGTTGTTCAGAAGTTTGTGCTTCAGGTGGGGGAATTTCAGAAGTTTGATTTACAGAAGGTTGGGGTTCAGAAGTTTGTGGAACAGAAGTGAGGGTTTTCTGATGTATGTTGAATGATGGTGTGGATGGGACAGATGATTGTGGTTCAGATGGTTGTGGTTGTTGGTGTTCAGAAGATTTCTTTGGTTGAGGTGTAGAAGGAAGTGGTTGAGATTGTTCTGGTTCAGATAGAATTGGTTCAGAGTCATGAGGAGGAGAAGGTGAGGGAATAGGTTCGTAAGCAGAAGATTCAGATGCTAGTACTTCTTTAACTGTTTCTAAAATAGAATCTAAACTAGCAGAAGCAGGATTACCTTTCTTTTCCTTGACACGCTTTGGCTTTGCAGAAGATGCTTCCCCAGAAGCTTTCCTATTTGGCTTAGAAGATCCTTCTTCTGAGACCTTTCTTTTCTTCCTTTGTTTGTCCCCATAAAAATCTGGTTCAGGTTCATCTGCCGTTTGAATCAGATGTTCTGGCATAGGAGTTCCATCTGCTAAACATTCTGCTATGTAAGCCAGAATAATTTCCCTTGGTTCATTAGCATGGAACAGAAGAAAATCATTTACTAGTATCCTTCTCTTGCTGACTTCTTCAGATTTGATCTGATCAGGTGCAGAAGTAAGTTCTTCTACAATCCGCATCCTCTAGAGACTTTTTCCATTCAGAGGTTTGCCAACCACTGAAGCTGATTCCTCTTTCATGCCAACGTTTGTCAGATGACCAACTAGACCATTCTCAATCAGAATGTCTGAAATGAGTCGTCCCATAGGTATCCAATTTCTCATCTTTTGGTGCTTGGTTCTAATTTCTTCTCTAGATTGTTTCACATGAGTCCACAGATGATTGAATAGCAAGTAAGGCAGATCCACTTTGATGCCTTTACCTAAACAATACATGAAGTACATCTGATCAGAGTTGATGTAATCAAGAGAGCTTGTAGACTTTCTGTGATGAATGCAACCCAGAAAGATCTTAGCCCAGATCTTGTATTGAACTTTCAGATCCTTTATCTTGCTGGAAGCTTCTCCAGAAGTAAACACTTCAGTGTATACCTCATCCAAATCCACACGATTTGCTGGTAAATGAGTAACACCGCCTGATTCCTGATACCCTATCAGTCTGCGAATCAGATCTTCAGTGATGATGATCTCTTTGCCCAGAACTGAAGACATGATGAATTTTGGGAAAACACTTGCATGAATCCAAAATTCTTTGACCAAACGAGGGTAAACTGGACCAACCAATCTGTCAAAGTACTTTGTCCACCCTTGTGATGACACAGTTGGACGTAGATCAAACCCATTTCAGTGATGCTTTCAAAATCCACCAAGAATTCACTCAAAACTTCCAATTGTTCAATGGGTGTGAGGAGAGTTCTAACTAGTTCTTTGAATGGAGTAGGACCCATTGCAGAAGAAGAAGTAGCAGCCATAGTTGATTCATGTTGTTGAGATGTTGAAGATGAGGTTGCCATTGTTGAAGAAGTGAGATAAAGAATGCTTCTTTGGGTTTTGGGTTTGGAGGAGATGAAGAAACAATGAAGCAAACAGAAATGCATAAACATGAGAGAGAGAGAGAGAGAGAGAGAGAGTGTAAAGTGTGAAATGGTGTTGTGTTGTGGCATTTATAGGGCAACAATTAGGGTACACATTCAACAATTAATGCATTTAATTAAATCAAAAGGTCACATAAAAAATATAATAATTAAAAGCATTTAATGACTTTGACAAGCGTGGGGAGAAAACCGAGACATTGCAAATTCAAACAGTACCTCAGAACGGCGTCTCATTGTATTACACTCCACCTTTCAGATTTCGTGTGACACGTGTTTGATGTAGATATGCCTCTGATTCTCTTAAGAATAAGAAACGTTAAACAATGCTCAGATCTTCTGAGACTTGTTAGATCAGAGTTTCACAAAAGGAATAATGTACCAAAAGAAATAATCAGAAGAATTACTTCAGATCATAGACATTATTCATATTTCATCAGAATAAATTTTCTTCTGAATAATAGTTTTATTTTGGACAGAAATCCATACTAATATTCTTCAGAATAAATTTAAACATATCTTCACCAAGGGGTTTTGTGAAGATATCAGCCCATTGATAGTCTGTATCAATAAAGTTCAAACTAATAATTCCCTTCTGAACATAGTCTCTGATAAAATGATGCTTAATTTCTATGTGATTTGCCTTAGAATGTAAAATAGGATTCTTAGAAAGGAAAATAGGAGAAGTATTTTCATAGAAAATAGAAATGTTACTCTCATGAATCTGATAGTCTTCTAGTTGATTCTTCATCCAGAGCATTTGTGTGCTACAACCAGCAACAACAATGTATTCTGCTTCTGTTGTTGAAAGCGCTATTGTGAGTTGCTTCTTGTTGAATCAAGAGATCATATGACTTCCCAGAAACTGACAGCTTCCAGAAGTACTCTTACGCTCTATTCTGTCTCCAGCATAGTCAGCATCGCAGAATCCAACTAATTTATAATCATCAGATTTTCTGTAACACAAACCCACGTTAGTAGTACCTTTTAGATACCTCAGAATCCTCTTAACAGCTGTTAAGTGGGATTCTCTAGGATATGATTGGAATCTAGCACAAAGACAGACACTGAAGAGAATATCAGGTCTTGAAGCAGTCAAGTACAGAAGAGAACCAATCATACCTCTGTAGAGCTTCTGATCTACCTTTTTACTTATCTCTTCTTTACCTAGTGTGCTTGTAGCATGCATTGGAGTCTTTGCTACCTTGCTTTCTGACATGTTGAATTTCTTCAGAAGTTCCTTTACATACTTTGTCTGATGTATGTAGGTATCTTCTGGAGTCTGATTCACTTGAATTCCCAGAAAGAATCTGAGTTCTCCCATCATGCTCATCTCGAATTCTGCCTGCATAGACTGAGTAAACTCCTTGCCAAGTGTAATATTGATAGTTCCAAATATAATATCATCAACATAAATCTGACAGACTAAAATGTCTTTCTTAATGGATTTATGAAAGAGAGTAGTGTCCACTTTTCCTCTGATAAAGTTATTTTCCAGAAGGAAATTACTCAACCTCTCATACCAAGCTCTGGGAGCTTGTTTTAAGCCATAGAGTGATTTCTTATGTTTAAAAACGTGTTCTAGAAATTTTTCATTTTCAAAACCAGGAGGTTGATGAACATACACTTCCTCTTCTATGAAACCATTTAAGAAAGCACTTTTAACATCCATCTGATTCCAAGTTATGTTATTCTATGCAGCAAAAGAAATAAGCAAGCGAATAGATTCTAACCTTGCCACAGGAACATAAGTCTCTGTGTAATCTATACCTTCTTGCTGACTATATCCTTGAGCAACCAGCCTAGCTTTGTTTCTAATTACTTCTCCTTGCTCGTTCAGCTTGTTTCTGAAGACCCATTTTGTTCCAATGATGTTGAAAACATTTGGTCTTGGAACCAGATCCCAGACGTCATTCTTGGTGAATTGGTTAAGCTCTTCTTGCATAGCAAGTATCCAATCATTATCGTTCAGAGCCTCATCCACAGAAGTAGGTTCAGTGATAGACACCAAACCAAACAGTGACGTTCCAGAAGATCTGAGAAATGACCTTGTTCTGATAGGCTCATCCTTCTTTCCAATTATCATTTCCTCTGGGTGAGAGGATTTGATTCTGGATGATCCTTTAACATTTGGTTCTTCAGAAATTGTCAAGCTATCCATCTGAGCAGTCAAGGGAGTAGCATCTAATATTTCTTCTGGTGCTTTTGCTTGAGCGTTATCTGCCTCTGATTCTTCAGAGTCTGTGAGAAGGACTTCTCTATCTATAGAAATTTCAAGCTGCTTTGGCTTTTGATTTCCAAGCTTATCATCAAATCTAACATGAATTGATTCCTCTACAATCTGTGTTCAGAATATCCAAGCATGAAACACTTCTGAGCTTTAGAATTAGACTTGTTTAGATTTTCCTTAGTGTTCAACATAAAACATACACATCCAAATGGATGGAAATAAGAAATGTTGGGCTTTCTATTCCTCCACAGTTCATAAGGAGTCTTCTCCAGAAGAGGTCTTACAGACACTCTGCTCTGAATATAACAAGTTGTATTCACTGCTTCTGCCCAAAAATGTTTTGCCATGTTAGTCTCGTTGATCATGGTTCTGGCCATTTCTTGCAATGTTCTATTTTTCCTTTCTACAACTCCATTCTGTTGAGGAGTTCTAGGACAAGAAAAATCATGTGCAATGCCATTTTCTTTAAAAAAAATTCAAAGTATTTGTTTCCAAATTCTCCACCATGATCACTTCTGACTTTAACAATTTTAAATTCTTTTTTGTTTTGGACTTGTTTGCAGAAGTCAATGAATTCAGAATGAGACTCATCCTTGTGTTTCAGGAATTTTACCCATGTCCATCTACTATAGTCATCAACAATGACTAATCCATACTTCTTGCCTCCGATAGATGCAGTTTTCACTGGTCCAAACAACTCAATATGAAGTAGCTCTAATGGTCTAGAGGTTGAAACAACATTTTTTGTTTTGAAAGAAGATTTTGAAAATTTTCCTTTCTAACATGCTTCACAAAAAGCATCTGAGTTGAACTTCAACTGAGGAAGTCCTCTGACCAAATTGAGTTTATTGATCTGAGATATACGTCTCATACTAATATGACCCAATCTTCTATGCCAGACCCATTGCTCATCATTAACAAATTGAAGGCATTTTACATTCTGAACCTTAAGTTCTGAAAGATTGATTTTATAAATGTTGTTCTTCCTTTTTCCATTAAAGAGGATTGAGCCATCTTTTTGACTGACAGCTTTACAACATTTTTGATTGAAGATTATGTCATAACCATTGTCACTTAACTGACTTATGGACAATATATTATGTGTTAATCCTTCAACAAGTAAGACATTAGAAATGGAAGGAAGGTTACCATTACCTATAGTTCCAGAGCCTACGATTTTGCCCTTCTGGTTCCCTCCAAACTTCACGTCACCACCAGATCTAAGTTTTAGACTTTGGAACATAAACCTTCTTCCCATCATGTGACGCGAGCATCCAGAGTCCAGGTATCAAGATTGGTGTTTCAACTTTGCTACTAAGGATGACTGCAACAAAAATAATTTTGTCCTTAGGTACCCATAATTTTTTGGGTCCTCTGGGGTTAGTAGGTTTGAAATTATTTCTGAATTTCTTTCCCTTGAAGGAATCTTTGTGCTTCTGAGGTTTTGGTTTATTAAACACAATTTTGTTCTGATCAGAACGTGTGTGCTTAATATCATTTAAATGACCAAATTTGAAATGAGTATATATAGGAGAATACTTAATGGCCAGTTTATCAACAGGTTTTGGATTTAAATCCTTCCCAAAAGGTGATTCATATCCAATTCCCTTTCTGTTGTTTCTGCTTACGCCATAGATCATTGAAGCCATCTTACTTCTATCTAGGCCTCTGGCCAGAAACTTCTGAAAGCTATAATCATACTCTTCTAAAATGTTTTTAGAGCATGATATAGGTTTTGAGTCAGATTTCTGAGCTTTTTCTAAATCATTTTTTATTTTAAGATTGTTTGCTTTAAGCTCAACAACTTCTGATCTCAGCTGATCATTCTCAGATGCAAGACAATTTTGAAGCTTCTTGTATTTGAGTTTGATTTTGCTGTAGCTTTCCAGAATTTCTGATAAACTTTCAGAAAGTTTAGCTCTAGTGAGTTCAAAAAATACCTCATCAGAATCTGATTCTGATCCAGATTCAGCAGTTTCTTCGTGGTCCTCCATGTTAGCCATTAGTGCTACATTAGCACACTCATCTTCTGATTCCGATGAAGATTCAGAAGCATCTAAATCGTCCCACGTGGCCATTAAGACTTTCTTCTTCTTTTCAAACTTCCTTCTGGGTTTCTCCTTCAGAAGTTTGGGACATTCATTTTTATAGTGGCCAGGCTCCTTGCACTCATAGCACACTATATCTTTCTTTCCAGATTTCTTACGTCCAGAAGACTCGCCACGCTGATCAGATTTTTTGAAGTTTTTGAACTTCTTTTGTTTGTGCTTCTAGAGTTGATTGATCCTCTTGGACAGCAAAGATAGTTCATCTTCTTCTTCTGAAGATTCTTCAGAACTCTCTTTAATAACCTGCAAGGCTTTAGCAGATTTGTTAGATTTTAAAGCAACATACTTACGTTTCTTCTAAGGCTCGTCTTCCTCCAGCTCAATCTTGTGACTCCTTAAGGAACTGATCAATTCCTCCAGGGTGATCTTATTCAGATTCTTCGCAAGCTTCAGAGCTGTCACCATTTGTCTCCACCTTGATGGAAAGCTTCTAATGATCTTCTTGACATGGTCAGAAGTAGAGTAGCCTTTATCCAGAACCTTCAACCCAGCAGTTAGGATCTGAAATCTTGAGAACATAGTTTCCACAGATTCAGACTCCTCCATTTTGAAGGATTCGTACTTCTGGATGAGGGCCAGAGCCTTTGTCTCCTTTACTTAGAAGTTTCCTTCATGCGTCATTTTGAGAGACTCAAACATATCAAATGCAATATCTCTATTTGTTATTTTCTCATACTCAGTATGAGATATTGCATTTAATAGGATGGTTCTTGCCTTGTGATGGTTTCTAAACTCCTTCTTCTGTTGATCAGACATAGATTTTCTGTCAACCTTTTTCCCTTCATCATTAGTAGGATGAATTTAACCATCAGTTACCAAATCCCACAAGTCAGCATCATAGCCTAGAAAGAAACTTTCTATTCTATCTTTCTAGTAATCAAACTTCTCACCATCAAACATGGGAGGTTTGGTGCTGATTCTGTCTTTATCATCGTATCTGTTGTTGTATGAAGTTGAAGTTGAAGCTTCAGCAGCCATGATGAATAAAGAACAAGAGATTAAGGGTTTTTCTCAACTAGATCTTTTTCTGTCACGGTTAAGTGAGAGCACCTACAGAACTAGAGCTCTGATGCCAACTGAAGGTGAGAAAAACACTTAGAAGGGGAGGGGGTTGAATAAGGGTTTTAAAACAACTGAGTTGATAGAAAAATAACACAGTATTTTTATCCTGGTTCGTTTGAACTCAAACTAATCCAGTCCACCCTACCAAGGTGATTTGCCTTTCTCAACAAGGACTTAATCCACTATATCATACTTGATTACAGTGTAAACCACTAAGACAACTGTCTTAGTCTTCTCAAGAAATTCTGACCACAACTTGGTCTTCTTAAGGAAATATTTTACAAAGATAAACTAACAATTTGTGTTTAAGACGTGCTTCTAAAAAGCTATATCACAACAGTGACTTTTACACAAGTTTATAGAACGAAATAAAACTATTCAGCTTTTGAAGAGACATTAAATGAGAGCTTGTTGAATAACTTTTCAAGAATTTGTTTCAAGTTCGTTAACCATTAAAGTGATGTTGAGACTTGCTTTTATAGTACTTTGAAATCCTTTCTCAAAGACTGTGCAATCTGTGCATTCTGTTCTTTTTGTCTTCTATTGACTTTCCCTTTCTTAGATGAGGAATGTTCTGACAAATCTTTTTTGTCTGAAATCCTGTGTCATGCACGAATGGGGAAAGAGCCGTTTAGGATAATGCCAAAGAATATGCCAACGGATCTTTATTTGAACAGAATCTTCTTCAACAACTTTGGAACGCCTTGCATCAGAACTTCTGATGATGTTCTTAGTTGTTCAGGTCGGAGTTTAACTCACTCAGAGTTTCTCTATCAGAGTTTGCAGCAAAGTGCTTTAAGCGTGAAATCCTTATCAGAGCATACATGCTTATCAGAACTTCTGTACTTGCAGCGTTGAGTACTTTCAGAGTCTTCTGAAGCTTTGCGTATGTTCTTTGCTTAACTTCTTCTTAGCTTTGCTCAGAGTCATTGTAGCAGATCAAAGTCTTCTGATGACTTGCTTCTGACGCTCAGAGCTTTCTTGTTCTTTAATGTTCAGAGGCGTTCTTGCTTCCAGAATAATGTTAATTTTGATATCTTAAACAAATAAACACTTGAACAAAATTAGTGTATATAAATTATCTATACAAAATTTCAATAATGTTATCATTAAAACAATGAGATATATTTAACATCAATCTGTGTTCTAACAGATATCACCCCTTCACGTCTGACGACGCTGCTGGGGGGAATAACACAAGTCGGGGTCTGGATACTGTCGCTTCCGCGAAAATAAGGTGCCAGCAAAACAGAAGAGTCGCCACCTTTCGTTATTTATCCCTCAGAACGGGAAAGGAAACGATCGGAAAAACCTGATGAAAAGGTATAAGACAAGGTCATCGCAACCATTGTCTGGGTTCGGGAGTCGGTTACGCAAGGGGAAGGTATTAGCACCCCTCACGTCCGTCGTACTCGACGGGATCCATGCTTGCTGTGTTTACTGGACGAGTTGGTTTATCTATCTACCTACCAAGGCTGGCTTAAACAGAAAAGAGAAAATGACTCGGCAAAGCGTCGCGCTTTATGCCTACGTATTCTCATCAGAGAATGAGAAATCAGAGTCAACGTAGTTCGACCTACTACGGGTTACGGGGAAAGTGGCTCGCCAATACATCAGTATTGTGCCTACGTACTCTCAACAGGTATGAGAGATCATAGCTTACGTAGTTCGGGGTACTACGGATCACGGGGATTCAGATTCATCTGTTTTATCGAGTAGGGTTACACAGCAGTTCCAGCAGTTAGGGACAAAGCCTGTTTGCGTTGGCGCTGAAGTTTAACGACACTCTTTTCTTCAGAAAAGCTTCCTTTGAATTATGGGCCCACGGGGAAAAAAGGTTTGAACTTTGTTTTCTGTCTTTTACGAAAGAACTGTTTTTTACTGTGTTTGCAATTTCAACCGCAGTAAAGACTATGACCTGAGAGTGAATGCGTCGCATGTCACCCAAAGGGTGCCATACTAAACATCCAGACTGTTAAAAAGAAGCTCTCCAACAATCCTTTCTCAGATAGCTTAAGGCTCGTAACATACGAAAGAAATCATTCATGATTACTGTATCTTAAGCTGTTTTGAGATGAGAAGAGAACAAGCTCAACTATGGGGAGACTATCAAGTCCTACTGTTGTCATGCCAAGGATTCATCCTATAGTTGAAGTTTGAAACAGGGAACTCCTAGAAGTTATCATGCATAGGTTTCAACCTAAAGTTCTATCATCACTTCCTTATCAAAGGAAATGAGAGTCCTAAGGGATCATATCAATGATAAACAGACACAGATAAAGCATCAGCTTAAACAGTACACAGTAAACAGTAAACGACTATAAAATGCATGCAATGCAAGTGAGGGAGGAAATGTGTGTGGGGCAGCAGCCTCCACAAGCTCATCTCAACCTCAAGCCAGAATGAATAACTGTAATCATACAACAATAATAAAAGGCTATCAAGCAGAATATAAGATACTGTAATCATACAGAAGAAAATAAAATGCTGTCAAGCAAACACAAACCACATGGGCAAGGGAGCTGGGCTCTACCGAATACCCGCAAGCAAAGCCATACAGTAAAAATACAAGCAGAGGGAGCAACTCAACCTCTAGTGCAATCATGCTCCTAGATTAAAGTCAATCTAGATATGAACTTATTCTAATGCATCAAGCAAGTCAAACAAGTCACAGCAATACAGAAAAGGAAACAGACAGGAAGAAAGCAGATCAACAACTCCCTCCTTCAATTCCAAGCTTCAGCTCTTCTGACAGCAACCCAGTCTTCAGACCTCAACAGCTCTTCAGGGCTATCATCCTCCATGACAAGTATCAACTTGCTCCTCCAAGGTTTCAACCCTTTCAAACATAAGTTTCATCCTATCCTCTCTTCTCCAAGCTTCAGCTCTTCAGTCAATTCTACCTCCAGGCTTCACTCCTAACTACAAGTATCAAATGGATTCCTTCAGGCTCTCAAACCATCAATGTAAAGATCAACTCATCTTTTATTCCTCAAGCCTTAGCTCCACACTCAATCTCAATTGAATCCTCTTCATAAGTATCAACTTAGTCTTCAAGCCTCAGCTCTCCTTGCTTTACCAGTATCAACTTGGTCTTCTCCTCCTACAAGCTTCAGCTTCTCAGAGTAGTCTTCAATCACATGGAAGTGTCAACTTCATCCTTCAATCTTCTTCAAGCAAGGAACTCCTCACTCTTCATTCAATCTCCATTGGATCTTCAAGTATCAACATGTTCTTCTTGCTCTTCAAGCTTCAGCTGCAATGGCAGTACTCAAGGAATCATCCTCTCCCACACTCTTCAATGAGGTCCTCATCTTCAAACTCAAGTCTAACATCTTTCAAGATACTCAAACCAGAAGACAATTGATTTAACAGGATGAGGGGAAATGATAAACAGCTTACTGACAACCAAAGGAAGCCTGTAAGGGTTCATAATTATGAGAGACTGGTTCCCTCAAAGTTCTACTTCCCAGATAAAGCCACTCATCCTTCCAAAGGAGGGATGTGAATATCTGAGAAGGACTTTTAGTCATTGGGAGGAATGGAAGCACAAGATGCCTTCCATATTTGTGAAAGAAATCATTCTAATCATAAGGCTCTCCCTATGGCTCCTATTTCCTAAACCTTTATCAGACACCTTCAGGCACAAGCAACTCCTATCTCCAAGCAACTTCAAGCATCCTCACCTTGTCTTCAACTTGTCTTCAATCTCAACCAAAGGAAAACAAAGCACAAACCCTAATCTAAGGGGACTAAGGAAGTTAAACTAGTTGAATTAGTAAGTTAGGATCACCTAAAACCTAGTACTAAAGTTAGTCCTAACTAAAATACTAAAACCAATTGTAAAATCCTACAAAAATAACTATGGGAACCTAGGTCAATCATGACTCTACCACATTAATTTTCAGAGATCAAACCATCAAATTAGACCTAGAACTAAATCCTACATTACAAGGTATCAAACCTAAACCCTAAAAGGAAGCACCTAAATATCAATCTAGAAAGCACACCTATTTGCATCACAAAAATGTGAGAAAAATGCTATGGGAGCATACATGTCTAACCTAATCACACACAAAAAATTAGGATCAAAGTCATCACCACATGATCACACAAAATTCCACAAAATTAT
The DNA here is from genome assembly GCA_963859935.3 of Lathyrus sativus. NCBI lineage: Eukaryota > Viridiplantae > Streptophyta > Magnoliopsida > Fabales > Fabaceae > Lathyrus > Lathyrus sativus. Next base: position 113,005,854 of record OZ012736.1, on the reverse strand, counting down.
GTATCAAACAAAATCATTTTAATATCAATTAAAATGTAAAATTCCCATTAAATCAGAAAATGCATGAAATGAAAATATTTTTTCTCTAAAAAATACTAGACTCAATCATGAGTAAAATGCAAAAAGAATGGGATTAATTGGATAAATTTTCAATTTTATATGATTTTTCCAAGAACCATGTATAAAATGAAAATTAAAAGAAAATCAATGGAAATTAACCACACGCGCGGTGCAAATAGAAATCAAAATCAGTTCAAACCATGGGTTGGGCCATTAGGGGGGTGTGGATAGTGGTTAATTCATTAAGCCCAAAACCACTGATTAAATGAAACGCTGCGTTTCATTTCTTCAGATCCTTCACAAACTGAGTTTAAAACGTAGCCGTTGGATGAGCTTCTAGTCAAAGGTCCAACCAAGATCTGATGGTCCCAGAGTCATCTCCTACCTTTCAAACCTCTGCAACTTCGCGCCCAGCTCCGGCCACCACCGGTGGTGCTCCGGTCGTCTTCCTCAACCCTAATTCTCTCTAGGAGCCTCCATTGCAAATGGTCAATACATGAAACTTATCCCAAATTCCCTCACGAACTCATTCATGCCCTTAATTCAACCTAAATCCTCAAGATTCACCATATCCAATTCTCAACCGAAAATGGTAACACACCTATTTTGTCACTAATTCTCAAATTAACTATCTGAAATCATTCCTACACCATTCTACAATGAATCTAACACCTTAATTCACCTTGATTCTACCTAATTCATGCTAGAGGAAGAAAGTTACCAACCTGAAAATCTTGGATGAACAGATGCACTAAACCTCCAATTCAAGCTCTCCAATCTTGCAGACACGATCAATGAACCCTCTCCTTGCTTCTGTATGCAAAAGAACCAGTTGAAAGCTCCTGAATCTTGAAATCCGGTGGTGAGTTGCAGGTGGAAAAATTCACTTGCTCATACACGATTTAGCCACGAATTCTCTTGGATTATGATCTGGAATCACTCCTTAGCATCCATGGAAGAAGTTTCAATCAAGAAAATGGATGGAAAATGAAGAATTTGGTGAAACCGAATTCAATTGCAAGCTATGGAACTTGAATTTCAATCTATGTTCTCTCCTTCAATCATCACCAACCTCTGCATTGGATCACCTCTACTCAATATATAGATGATGTATGGATGATCTAGAACCCTCTAGATCCTTCTAATGAGAGTTTCAATCTCTCATGTCATGAGATTTTCAACCATATGCCATGGTATGCATAGTGCTGCAAACAGCTTGAAAACCATCCCATTCTCTTTCAATTTATCCCCTAGTGACATTTTGAAAGTGTTTAGCTTGCAAAGGACCTTGCTCATGCCTTGATTCTATGTTTTGCACATGTTACTTAATATGCAAGTAATCACTTTTCAAAGCAAGTCCACAAATTGAATCTCAACTAAAAAATGTGGCTAAACCAATGTTCTTAAAATGTTTTCTAGATTCAAAATGATATATTACATGCCATGGTTTGGATGTGTAGGTTGAAAATATCAATTTCCAACTTTGATTCATTTAACTTATACCCTTATTTTAGGTCATTTTTGCAACTTTGAGCTATAATCCTTTCCATCATCTAATAACCTCCTTAATAGCCTTAAAACATCATTTTGAACAAGTTTGATGTTGAACATTTTTCCATTTGAAGCTTGGAAATAGGAGTTATGGCCTTATACTTGAAATGACCTGTAATCTCCAAATGACCAAAATGCCCTTGACTTGTCAAAGCCATAACTTGAGTTCTACAAATCCTATCAAGGACTTATAGTACTCTCTAGAAATCCAATAAGATAAGGAACAACATTCATTTTGACCAAAAGTTCATAGGAATCATCCTTCTTGGGCAAACGTTTGATGCAAGTTGGGTAAGTTTCAAGGCCCCAGATTCACATACCTCAGATGACCTGTAACTTGTCAAATTCATAACTTGAGTTCTAGAAATCCTATTAAGGACTTCTAGTACTCATATTAAAGCTAAGAACAAGCTCTACAACATTCATGTTGGGGGTAAGATGAGATGACAATCACATCTTGAGCTAAACTTCCTTGAAGATAGGGATCAAACTAGGGGATTTTACACTGTCAAGCCTTAGAAACCCTAGCTTGAAACTTCTCAAACTCTTCAATCATGATGAGTTGACCTTGGAATCATCCTTATAGCATCTCAATGCATCAATCCATGATCACATGTCTCTTGAATTAGGTCTCAACCTTGTTCAAATCATCAGTTGACCTAGGGTTGACCCAGTCAAACCCTAATTACACCACTCATGGTTGAGGCTTCTTAATCTTGTACAATGACCTATCTAGGCTTCATGATGGCTTTCAAGACATCTCATAAGCTCTCTCAAGGCTTCCAGTCCATCTTCTTGGCTTCAGAATTGTAATACCCCAAATTTTACCCTTACATTTAGTCAGTCATGGCGCATGACATTTCATTTTTTGCATCCATTAATCACTAACCAATCATTGAGCGCGATTTGTTTTGCAGGAATTACCCCTAGGGGCGTTTTGGTCATTTTGAAGCATAATTCGTAATTTTGGGCCCAATGAGGTTTTATTCCTGAGTCATTTATTTACGTGGGTTGATTATGTTAAGATATCAATTTGGTTTGGTTCAAGGCGATGCGAGGATCTGATCTGTGGAACATGGTTTTAACAAGAATTCATTCTTCTATCTTCCAGTTCATTTTAAAGGGAAAACAGTGAAAACTTCGACTGATTAATGGAACTTATTCACGTTGAAGGTATTAAGCTTATTATGCAAGATTGGATCGAATTAATTTCAACCTTTATTCAGGGATATTTGACTGGTGAGGTTTAATCGGAGGTTGAGGTGTTTGCAGCAAATTAAATCATGGAAAAGAAATTGAAAAGTGATTTTAATAGAATATGTGAATTTTATTCATAATATTTTATTATTATTACAATTTGTAAAGAGAAAGTGAATTTGGATAGAACATTGGAAGTTAATTCATAATATCTTTATCATAATTTACAAAGAGGAAATAATTTGGATAAAAAATATTATTGAATTTATTCATAATACTTTTTATTACAAGTTACAGAAGAGAAATAAAAATTGCATTTCCTAAAAGTTCTAAGTCATGTGGGCTTCGTGTTGATGCTTCGCGTTCGTCACTCGCTATCCAATTACCTGCACAATGAAAACAAAGAAAAGCGGAAGAAAATGTCAGGAGAAATAATTTGACACTCTCAGAACATCGTCATCATCGAGTGCCGGGAGTGGCACAACCGAAGCTGCGTCCTACCCCCGTTACCGATCCGCGCCGTTGGCGTCAGATCAGGTAACATTTGTTCTTATCATACGGGACAGCCGAGAGATAAAAGAGATAAAAGAAGCGGGACTGATTCGCTTTTGCCGCGATTGGATTCATTTCAAAATCATGTAAATCCCAATTTACTTTCCAAACTGATACAAGGATAAAGCAGCACAATCAATTTGGTCATAAACCCGGATGCCGACGGGTATGAGCCACTTTGTGTTCAAAGTTTCCAACACCTGAAATTCACAAAACAGCACCAAGAATCAAGTTCGAACCAAACAAGAGAAACAGCTTAGGTTCATAAGAAGGAAAGAATTCAGCCAAGTTCAGAATGCATCAAAAGAAGCCATAACAGCAACCAGGCAAAAGAAAAAGCACGCTCAGTTCAATTCAAGAACAGAAAGAACAAGTTCATGTCCAGAAAAATAAGAGGCTAAGTGCATTTTACAAAACAACCCGACAGGAAATCCCGCACCAGTTCAATCATGAAAAGACACAAAGTAGCAAATCTGCCACAAAAGGCTCAGAATACAAACCAAATTGCATCATATGAAGCACACAAACAGCACAAAATCATAGCACAAATCATACCAGAAAGAGCAAGATAAGCTCGCGTAATCACATCAGCTCAGGGCAAGCCTCAATCAAAGGTGCAAGTCACCATGAAAAGCCAACAAAGCAGTTCGATCCTGCGACCAAATCACCTCAAACTGCTAGGGGCATCGTGGAATAAGGCACCGAATGCAAGGGCTCAGCTATCGCACATCTTGCCCAACATAATATCACAGAAACAATCAATCTGAAAACCAACAACCAGTCACTATCTTGCTCGCAACACAAATAGCAGCCCAACTCATGTTCTGAACCAAATTCAACAGAACATAGCAGAAAAATCAAAAGCAACTGTCGAAGGAAACCGCGGTATCATCGAATAGTATCCCTCAAAGGTTCAGACCCTAAAGTCATCATCACCACATACCCTCCTCGACAACTCTGACTCGACCAAAGCCTCAGCATTAGTTCACTGAAAAGAGAAGAGGAAAAGTTAATTCACAGTGGAAAAACCGAAAGTACAGGACATGGGCTCAGTTCAAACATCATCGCCCAACAAAAGCTGGATTCAGGCTTGAAAGGAAAGAAAGAATCAAGTTCGTGTGCAAGAGGACCAACTCCAGTTACAAGAGAGAAGCGGAGTCCTGTTCAGAGACATAAGATCTCATCAGAAAGATCAGAGAAATTCATCAGAGAAAAACAGGGCATCAACAATCCATATCCAGTCCATCAAAACCAAACCAGTTCAGATATCAAACAAACCAAATCGAAATCCAAAGCAATGTCCAAACGAAATCAAAACAAATCAATTCAGTTATCAAACAAATCAAATGAAAATCCAGAGAAATCCGAGCTAATCCATATCCGAAAATAGGGTCAAATAACATCCAATCAAGGAGTTCTGAAAAAGGAAAGTCCAAATCAGATTAGATCAAATATATCAGAAAAAACGAAATCCAATCTCACAAAAGTGAATCAAATCCAAAAGTGATCACAACAGCTAGGTAAAAATCAGAAAAGGAAAAGATTTGCTCCAATCAGAAATCAATCTCATCCAAGACCATTAGGGGCCCAAAAGAGATCGAAAAAGATATATATAGGAACAGATACAACCTGAAAACCCTAGAAAAAACGGCAAACAACAATCGCAAGCCAAACCCTAGCGGCCGCGATATCGGAGGAGGAAGAGCTTCGCTCCAAGCCGTCACAAACAGCCAGCAACGCCGCCGTTCGATGACGAGCAAACCACTCCTGAGGCTCAGTTCTTCACATCATCGCCTCGAAGAAGATCACCATCATCGCTTTGTTTCTTACCGGAAGCCACTCGTGAGATAAAATGTGAGCACGCGTATTTCTCACAGTTATTGTTTTTCTTTTTCAGGGAATGACGAGAGAGAGCCATCGAAAGGAAGGGGAAACACGAACGAAGAGAATCGCAGCGAGGAGAAAGAAGAGGAATTGAAGAACGGCTCCGTGAAGCAATTAGGGTTTGGGAACCCTAGTTGTGTGTTCTGATACCACTACACCTACTGGGTTGGGTCCGGAGGTGATTACCGGCCCAACCCCTTTTGTTTTTGTTTTTTAAAAAAACCTTTTCTTTTTTTTTTATATTTAGTTAATTTAAAGTTTATTAAAAGTTAAGTATTAAATTATTTTTTGCCATATGATAAAATTAAATAAAACTTTTTTTAATAAAATTAAAAACCTTTTAAATAAAATAACTAAAAATCCTTTTAAAAATATATAAGTTAAAACTTTTTTAAGATTAAGATTAAATTATTTTTTAAAAATTAACATTACCCTTTTTTATAAATCCAATTAACATCCTTTTTTCAAAAAAACAACAAAAATCTCCAATATTGCACTCTTGTCTCAGGACCCATCCAATTACCGTCTGACTTTGCCCATTAACACGTGTGTTCATTTTTGCAGCTCATTACATTGCGTTTTTATTAAGTTTCATTATTATTGTAACTGCTCCTCTCATGTAACCTCGCGAACCCTAACAATCGCGTTTTAATTTCTGCCTTTAAATTTCTGCATGTATGGTTTTAAATTTCTGTCATTATTCTCTGTTTGCATAATTCAATTATTTCACACATTTATCAATACTCCTGTCACATTACACACCTCCGAAGGAATTAGGTCTAGCTGTTTGATCGCCGTGTCAATAGTCCTCAACTTCAAACCCTTACAAACCCTAATTTTCACAAATGCCTCGCCGCAGGCTAAATTACAATTTTACCCCTAGCATTAGGTCAAAGAGCCGCCGCGCTCATTTTAGGGTTTCCCGCCGCGGAATCCCTAACCTAATTTAACCCTAATTAACTTAACAATTCAACGTAGAAATTTGGAGTTCCTACACTCCGCGTAAGTGTGTCCTTAAGACATGTTTATTCCCCTTGAGACCTTGACCACAGTCGAGAAATCTCCAACCTCCCTTTTGAGGGGAACTACGATTACTCTGATTCCACTCCCGTAAGGATACGTAGGCACAAGATGCGATGTCTTGCCGAGTAAACTTAGAATTAACCCCTTAGGTCTCTTTTCTCACTTTTAATCCCTTTGTACATATACCTTAAGAATAGATAAAGCAAATAGTAAACATCTGAACAAAAGGTTCCTGTAGAGTACTACAGAAGTTTAGGGTGCTAATATCTTCCCTAATCTTAACCAACCCCCGAACCCTAGATCTTTCCCCGCATTGTGTTTACGATGCAAAATAGGTTTTCCCTCTTTTGACCTTTTCCTTCGGATAAATCAAAGAGCGGTTGTGAATTGAATTGCGATTCAAACTCATTAATAGTTTGTGATCCTATTTCCACCGCAACAGAAAATGGCGACTTCACTGGGGAATCTAAACTTTTGAGGGTCATCCCTAACTTGTTCATATTTACTATCTGTTTTGCTATTCACTTGCATGTATATTGTGCTCTGATTTGGGACTGTTCCTTGTGCTGTGAGATAAGTCCTACGCCCGGACTAGTGACATTATTATAGGATGGGGATATATTCGATGAGGCTTATGGGGAGTTGAATCCCGATTAAGTTGATTCGAGAATCACCGCTCAGTTGAGACCTTTTCGAAAATGGTTCGGTTGAACGAGCAATCGTGAAAACTTTTTCCATGGTCGACTAGAGTCTGTGATATTGGGAACCGTAGTACCTTAACACCACCTTGGCCTTATTTAGGACGTAGTGCGGGAGCTATGTGGGAGTAATCCTACAACGGTTGCTACGCGATACTACACTCAAAAGAGGTTCTCTTGAGAATATTATTAACCCCCGAGTCAATCGGAAGGTCGATAATATCCGAAAGATGGGATGATGACTTTGGGCACTTTGTAGAACCTTGTTCTGCAGGTACAACTAACCCATAGTACACTCCTTTTGGGGATGGGTAGACCTTAACTCCACTCATGACTTTTAACCTAGGGTTTTGTGTATTCATCCATAAAGCATCCCACTGCATTGTATTTCATGGAATTCAAACATCATTTATATCGCGGGATACTATAAATAAAAAAATAAAAATGAAAAAACAAGAAAAAATTTTTTTTGGTACCCCACGACATTCGTGAATGTTTGAATTCCATGAAATCTTCATTTGCATTCGCATCATAGCATCATATACTTTCTTGCATTGCATGTGTCTTCCGTTTTCTCATGTTCGGTTCTCTCGCCTTCCAGTTTCGTCACCCTGAGTCCTCGGCACCAGTACAATACTAGGGCTCAAACTCGGAAAAGAATGGAGGATCAGACAAAAGGGATTGATCGCCTTAGCAACGAACTTGAAGACCTGCGGGGGGGTATGGGGCGTATGATGGAACTATTACATGTCATGAATGCTAAGATGGATACCCAGCCCACTGTTGTTTCCGAGATTACCGGCGTTACTGTGGACCCTCCACCAAATGTGACCGTAGCAAGGGACCCACCTTATGGTCTTGCTCCCGGTTTTGTGCCTCCTCAAGCCACTGTTCCGATTAATCAGCCTGTTCAGCAAGCCGTTCCTTTATTTTCTGAAGTTTCTAGGGGGGCTCCTATCTTTGCACCACCTGTTGTGCACACCCGTGTACAACCGTATTTCAATGAGACAGTCTTTGATAATCTTGATGAGAATGTTGAAGGTTATGAGAAACATGACAAGCTTCGTGAGGAAGTAGACACTATCGCCCAGAGATTGAAAAAGGTAGAGGGCGATCAAATTTTTGGGACTGCTGCAAGGGACGTCTGTTTGGTCTCAGGTTTGGTTATTCCCCCGAAGTTCAAAACTCTGAACTTCGATCGCTATGAAGGTGCCACTTGTCCTAAGAGCCATCTGATCATGTACTATCGCAAAATGGCTGCCCATGTTGAAAATGATAAATTGATGATTCATTGCTTCCAAGACAGTTTGAAGGGTGCTTCTTCCAAGTGGTACTTAACTTTGGACCAGTCTCGCATTAAAAACTTCCAGGATTTATCCGACGCATTCATCAAACACTACAAGTACAATATGGATTTGGCTCCTGACAGAAGACAGTTGTTGAGTATGTCACAAAAGAGTTCTGAGTCATTCAAAGAGTACGCTCAAAGGTGGAGAGAGATTGCTTCGCAAGTAGAACCTCCTTTGACCGAGAAAGAGTTAGCTGATTGGTTTGTCGACACGGTTCGTCCAGAATTTTACGAGAGGATGGTGGGTAGTGTGACTTCAAATTTCTCTGACATCGTGGCTGTGGGTGTCAAGATTGAATTGGGTATGAAAAGCGGTAAAATGACAAATGCTCATGGTGTTTCAAAGGATCAGCCGAAGAAACCTTCGTACAGCTCTCAGAAGAAGAAAGAAGGTGAGACTAATGCTATATCCTCTGGTAGACGAAGAGACCAATTCTATCAATATCCGCAAGGTTATGCTCAACCTCAAGGGTACCCGATCCAATATGCTCAACAACCCTATGTGGCAGCTGTTGCGCCTTCTTTCAATCAACAGGTTCCTATGTATCAACCTATGCAACAATCTCCTGCTTATCCACCTCCTAACTATCAACAAGCGCCCAACGCTCCTGCCCATCAACAGCCGAGGAATCCAGCTCCTCGCCAGAATGTTCCTAACAAGAGACAGTATAAACCTTGTCCGCCGATTCCGATGACTTTCACCGAGTTGTATCCCTCATTAGTCAAGCAAGGCCTAATCACTACTCGAGCTTTGGGTCCGCCTCCTAATCCGCTGCCCGCCAATTACAACGCCGCCGCTCATTGTTTATTTCATGAGGGTGCGCCTGGTCATGATCTGGAGAACTGTTATGCTCTCAAAAATCTTGTCAGGGATTTATTGGAAAAGAAGATTTTGACATTTGAAGATCCTCAACCGAATGTTAAGAAGAACCCTTTTCCTAACCATGAGAGTGTTAATGCCATTAGTGCCAATTCTGAGGAAGGTTATGTCCTTGATGTTGTGCAAATTAAGACTCCTCTTAAGATATTCCATTCGAAATCGTTTGAAGCCGGTCTGGTAGATACTTCCCACGTTGCATGCGCAAGTTGTGAAGCCAGTATTAAGGGTTGCGTGTTGGTTCAGAATGATGTACAGAGGTTGATTGATGAGGGTATTTTACAAGTGACAAGCCAAGCCAAGAAGGATGAAGTCGCTGTGGTTGAGCCTGTCTTCCATCAGCCTGAATCAAAGGGTAAGGTACCAGTGTTTAATCTGTCAGGGACAAGTTCTGCCAATCCCGTGTTCGATATACCAAAGTCGTCTATCCCTGAGACGAATCAGCCTAAGCCTATAATTATTCGAAAAACAAGCCCGTTTCCTTTCAGTGATCCTAAAGCTGTACCTTGGAAATATGACGTGACAATGATTGACAAGGAGTCTAGGAAGGTTATTCCAAGTGAAGAGGTTAAGGACACTGTGACTAATATCGCCGAGGCAAGCAGGATGACTCGCAGTGGCCGTGTGTATACTCCCCGTTTCAATGAGGTTCCACCTAAGGAAACAACTAGTATCCCAGTGCCTGCCAAAGACAAAGGTAAGGGAGCCGTTACGAATGATGAAGATGCTGAGTTTTTGAGGATCATCAAGAAAAGTGACTATAAAGTTATCGATCAACTTCATCAAACTCCTTCCAAGATTTCGATCTTATCTCTGTTGATGAGTTCACCCGCTCATAGGATGGCCTTGCAGAAAGTTTTGACTCAAGCACATGTGGATCAAGATATCAGCACCAGTCGGTTTGATAGTGTGATTGCCAATCTGACCGCATGTAACACCCTCAGTTTCAGCAACGAAGAGTTACCAAAGGAGGGCCCGAATCATAATCGTGCTTTACATATATCAGTGAAATGTCAGGAGGACAATTTAGCAAGAGTGCTAGTGGACACCAGTTCTTCTTTGAATGTTCTACCCAAGAGGGTTCTCGATAAGTTGGTTTTCAAAGAGACTGTGTTGAAACCTACTCCTTTGATCGTCAAGGCTTTCGATGGTTCTCGTCGGTCGGTAATGGGGGAGGTTGAGCTTCCTATCCTGATTGGGCCACAAGTTTTTAATATCACGTTTCAAGTCATGGACATTAATCCCAATTACAGCTGTTTACTTGGAAGGCCGTGGATTCATGCCGCTGGGGCAGTAACCTCAACGTTACATCAAAAGATGAAGTTTGTGATCGATGAAAAGTTAGTCATTATACACGGTGAGGAGGACCTGATGGTCAGTAACCTGTCTTCTTTCCGTTACATCGAGGCCGATGAGAATGCTTTGGAAATCTCCTTTCAAGCACTCGAGATCGCCAATGCTGTTCTATTAGAAGTCGAAGAGACAGTGGGCCAGGGTAATCCATCTTTTGCATCTCTGAAGAGTACCAAATCAACAATTGACAGGGGCATTCTGGAAGGTTGGGGAGAAGTAATTGACGTCAAGACCAAGACTGATCGCTTTGGGTTGGGTTACAAACCAACTCAGAATGGAGCTGCCACAACTGTCGAAGGGCGTCCGAAGGTTATCCAAGAGGTATTTGTCAGCGGAGGTTTCCAAGTCAATGCCGTCAGTGACTGTGAGGAAGATGAAGATCTGAGCAATCTGGTGTTTAAGGGTGATGCAGCTTTGAACAACTGGGAGGCCGTAGAGATCCCTGTTATTTTTCCATTGTCAAAGTAATTTTAGCATTTTTCATTTATGTTTTCAAATAAAAATCCGTAGCTCTGCCCAAGGCTATAGGGTCGTTTTTGTTGGGCCACCTTTCATTTTTAAAAAGGATATTAATAAAGAATTTTTGTTCAATTCCACTTTGGTTCATTTGCGTTTTTCGTTTCCACTTTTTAAAAATGAAGTTGGAAACCTTTTTCAAAAATAAAACAAAAAATAGCATTTCATTTCTTATCTTACATATCTTCGAGCATTTTAATTAAGTAAGCCTTCCATCATGCAGAGACATCGCAAACCTCGTTGGATCCAATGACTTTATTGACACTCCTAATTGGGATGCACCCATCAATCAAGCTGAAGACGAGGGTGAAGAAGATTTTGAAGTACCCGCTGAACTGACAAAATTGATTGAGTACGAGTACACAGAGCTTCAACCGCATAAAGAACAGGTGGACTTCATTAATCTTAGTACAGATGAAAACAAGAAAGAGGTCAAGATTGGTGCAAAGCTTGGGACAGAGGTTAAGCAGGGGCTGATTGAGTTGTTACAAGAATATATTGATGTGTTTGCATGGTCGTATCAAGATATGCCTGGTCTAGACACAGATATTGTTGTTCACAAGTTGCCACTTAAGCCGGATTGTCCACCTATCAAACAAAAGCTCCGAAGAACGAGACCCGACATGGCTTTGAAAATTCGAGATGAGGTTAAAAAACAGTTAGATGCAGGTTTCTTGGCAGTTGCAAAATATCCAGATTGGGTTGCCAACATTGTGCCAGTGCCCAAGAAAGACGGTAAAGTTAGGATGTGTGTGGATTACAGGGATCTGAACAAAGCAAGTCCGAAAGATGATTTCCCTTTGCCACATATTGATACACTTGTAGACAATACAACCAGTTTTGCGTTGTTCTCATTTATGGATGGTTTCTCTGGCTATAATCAGATCAAAATGAATCCCGATGATCGAGATAAGACTACTTTCATTACTCCTTGGGGGACCTTTTGCTACAAAGTCATGCCCTTCGGTTTGAAGAACGCAGGGGCAACTTACCAACGCGCTATGACAACTCTTTTTCATGATATGATGCACAAAGAGATCGAGGTGTATGTGGACGATATGATAGCCAAATCTCAGAGTGAAGAGGAACACCTAGACCATTTGGTAAAGTTGTTTGAACGACTCAGGAAATATCAGTTGAAATTGAATCCTGCTAAATGTACCTTCGGTGTCAGATCTGGAAAATTGCTTGGTTTTATTGTTAGTCAACGAGGGATTGAGGTAGATCCTGACAAAGTCCGAGCCATTCAAGATATGCTGGCTCCGCAAACCGAGACGCAAGTTAGAGGTTTTCTGGGGCGTTTGAACTATATTTCCAGGTTTATCTCTAACATGACCGCTACTTGTGAGCCGATATTCAAATTGCTTTGTAAGGGGCAGACGGTTGAGTGGAACCCTGATTGTCAGAAAGCGTTTGAGAAAATTAAGAATTATTTGCAAGACCCCCCTATTCTGATTCCTCCCGTACCCGGAAGACCGTTGTTTATGTACCTTACTGTTCTTGAGAAGTCTATGGGTTGTGTGCTCGGGCAACATGATGAGACTAGAAGAAAGGAACATGCGATTTATTATCTGAGCAAGAAGTTTACCGATTGTGAAAACAGATACTCACCATTGGAGAAAACTTGTTGTGCGTTGGCATGGGCCGCTAGGCGCCTCCGGCAATATATGGTCTGTCATACCACATTGTTGATTTCTAAAATGGATCCGATCAAGTATATTCTTGAAAAACCTGCTCAAACCGGGAGGCTAGCCCGTTGGCATATGTTGTTATCCGAATATGACATCCAGTATGTACCCCAGAAAGCAATTAAGGGTAGTATTTTATCTGATTATCTTGCAGATCAGCCAGTAGAAGATTATGAACCTCTTAAGTTTGACTTTCCTGATGAGGATATTTTGTTGATCAAGAGAGATTGTGAAGAGCCAGATCCGAGCGAAGGTCCAGAACCAGGTCTTTGGTGGAGGATGATGTTTGATGGTTCATCGAATTTCAATGGGCATGGTATAGGCGCCGTTTTGATGAACCCAAAAGGGGGGTTCACTCCGTTTACAGCGAGGTTAGACTTTGAGTGTACTAATAACGTCGCGGAGTATGAAGCATGTATTCTCGGCCTCGAAGCAGCCATTCACCTCCGAATCAAACTTCTCAAAGTAAGTGGTGACTCAGCCCTGGTTATTTACCAAGTACAAGGCAAATGGGAAACGAAGAATGAGAAGTTAATCCCTTATAAGGACTACATTGTCGAGCTGATTAAGTATTTCAACGAGATAGAGTTCGAGCATGTTCCTAGATCTGAGAATCACGTTGCTGATGCTTTAGCCATGTTAGCATCCATGTGGAAAGTTAAATTCGTTAATGAAGCACCTCTTATCCATATTGAACGCAAAGTTGAGCCCGCTTATTGTCAGGTAGTTGAAGAAGTTGAGGTGGATGAAAAGCCTTGGTTTCATGATATCAAGAACTATCTAGTCAAGCAAGAGTATCCCGATGGTGCTACCGGTCTGGACAAGAAAACATTGAGAAGACTGGCTTCCAAATTCTTTATCAGTAATGGTGTGTTATACAAAAGAAATTACGACATGGTTTTACTCAGATGTGTTGATAAACGGGAAGCGGACATATTACTGCAAGAGATCCACGAGGGAACCTTCGGAACTCATGCCAATGGTTATACTATGTCTAAGAAGATGTTAAGGGCTGGATATTATTGGTTAACTATGGAAGCTGATTGCATCCAATACGCTAGAAAATGCCATAAGTGCCAAATTTACGCTGATAAAATGCATGTGCCTCCATCACCGTTAAATGTTTTGTCTTCACCGTGGCCGTTCTCAATGTGGGGCATTGACATGATTGGGGCAATCGAGCCGAAGGCTTCTAATGGTCATCGTTTTATCCTTGTTGCTATTGATTATTTCACCAAGTGGGTAGAGGCTGCCTCCTACACCAACGTGACTAAGCAAGTGGTTGCCCGCTTCATCAGGAAAGAAATTATCTGCCGTTATGGAATTCCAAGTCGGATAATAACTGACAATGGCACCAATCTGAATAACAAGACCATGAAGGAGCTGTGTGACAGTTTCAAGATCACGCATCACAATTCTTCTCCGTACCGTCCTAAAATGAATGAGGCCGTGGAAGTTGCGAATAAGAATATCAAGAAAATCCTGCAAAAGATGGTCGTGACTTACAAAGATTGGCATGAGATGTTACCGTTTGCTTTGCATGGATACAGAACCTCAGTGCGAACTTCGACAGGGGCAACACCTTTCTCATTGGTGTATGGAATGGACGCCGTACTCCCCATTGAAGTAGAGATACCTTCTTTAAGGGTGTTGATGGAAGCTGAACTTGAAGAAGCTGAGTGGGTTCAAGACAGACTGGATCAGTTGAATCTCATTGACGAGAAACGCATGACAGCTATGTGCCATGGGCAATTATATCAGAAACGGATGAAAAGAGCATTTGATAAGAAGATTCGTATCCGTGAGTTCCGTCAAGGAGAGCTCGTACTCAAAAAGATTTTGCCAGTGCATAAAGATATGCGTGGAAAGTGGATGCCCAATTATGAAGGCCCATTTGTTGTAAAGACCGTTTTCTCCGGAGGGTCTCTGATACTTACAAAAATGGATGGAGAAGAGCTAGCACATCCCGTGAATTCTGATGCAGTCCGAAAATATTATGCCTAAAAACCCGCTAAGTCGAAAACCTGCAAAAGGCGACTTAGGCAAAAGTAAGGGTTAGAAAAAGTAACAATAATAAAAAGCTCGCTAAGTTGAAAACCCGAAAGGGCGACTTAGGCAAAAAAGAGCGTCCCGGTGGATTGAAAACCCGAAAGGGCGGTCCAGGCAAAAGTTAGGGACGAAGGCATTTCATTGCATCAGAAAACACCGATCATCGCAAACACACTTTCCGCATGAGAGCCATTTTCCAGTTCTTTCATCCTCGTCCAAAGCAAGATTCTGGATTAGTCTTAGTTATTAGTGTCAGTAGGTGTCGTTGGATTCAATGTAACCTTTTCCCATGTTGCCAATTTCAAAGCATAATCATCTGTGGAGCTATGCCCTCAGCAAGCTGCCATCCTTTAATAAAAGATACCATTTTGTTACTTAATTTCCTTGGTGCATTACTCTTGTTTCTATTGTTATGCAAAATGCCATTTATTCTTAAAATTTTGAAAATGAAAGGTGCTTTGAAAATTTTTAAGACTGTTCTTCGAAAACGCACTCGAAATATAAGAAATTACTTTGACTAGTGGAAATTTCGGAAGGATCTCTTCACTCCTCGAAAAATCTCATTGTGGCAGAAACACTTTTAAATCATTGCTCTGACACAGTCCCCAGTGAGACTATAAGCTGACAACTTTTTTTTGGGTAACTCGAAAGCGTCCCTCAGGTTTTCTTCTCCCCATGTGAAGACATGATACTGTGTACCCAAGCAGATTACCTTCTCCCCAGAGAATTCATAACTTTAAAACCAGACTTGGTCCTACCATTGATCTTTCTTACCCATGATTGACGTATTGGTTGCAGAGAACGCAGGGTATCTCCGTCGAGATGTTTATTTCATCTCTCGTTCTGTCTCTAGTCTGTTTTGTCAGCATACGCAAGGGCATAAGCATCACATGCCTACTTCATATACTCATTTCACATACTCATTCATTTCACATACTCATTGCATATTCATTCCATTACATCCTGCATATTTAACTACATACATAGACATTAACATACATTCACGTTAACATATGCGTTAGCATTCACAGGTTCATTATGTTTCGCCACCATTGGTTGTTACCGCCGAGTAAATGGGTTCGTCCATTCTCTCCAAATAGACTGTCAGCCTAAGCATAAAATACATATGTGTTTCCAGTTTCCCCACAGAGCTCGATCCTCGTGGATGACGGTTACTTCAGCCATTTTTCCTCGCCAGGATAAGATATTTACCCTTCGAGTTCATTCCCTCGATGGAGTCTTGATTACCAGTCTTCTTTCTAGCTCGATCCTAGATTGGACCTCAGTATTGTCGGTCGTCGAGCCCAACGGGACGTGCATTTATTTTGCACCACCTAAAGATTTTCACCATACCTTGACAGATACGCGACTGTTCTCGCCTGAGAAGCTTATCACTGTACCCGGATGTGCATTTATTTTGCACTATCTTTCAACCAATCCTTTACAGATACACGCCAGTTCACGCCTGGAAATCCATCAGTACATCTTATAGCATCGGTATGCAACTGTTCTCGCCTGAGAAGCCTATCGGTACAACACTTTACAATCCTACAGCATCGGTATGCAACTGTTCTCGCCTGAGAAGCCTATCGATATAACAACCTTACACAATAGATCAACAACTGTTCTCACCAGAGAAGCTTATCACAACCATACACAACGGGATATGTGTTGCACCCTAAAATTTGCTCAACCTTATTCCTTGGATTTATGTTTCATCATCATTAGCATTTGCATATAGAGTCATGTACATAGACTAACCATCTGCATAGCATAAGCATAGCAAGTCATTCAACAGGGGACCAATCATTATTTTCATCTCGAGAGGCTTATCAAGAGGTTATTATCCCAATTCAGTCATATTCAAGTCATCAGGAAAGAATTTGAAAGCAAAGAGTTCAGCAGATCAAGCCTTGGGTCTATCTCCTAGCTGAGGGTATCTGAGGATCAACAAGAGGGTTGTGAGCTGTGAAATGAAGGCATGGAGAGTATCTAGACATTATGAGAGACTTAGAAAGTCATTTGGAGAAGGAGACAAGTCATTGATGAGAGCACAAGAGCTACAGCTGAAGGCAGTCAACTAGGGTTTCATCTGGGTCAACCCTAGGTCAACCCTAGGTCAATTGACTGACTTAAGAGGGCATTCAAGTCTATTGGAGAGATGTGGGGATCATCATTTGATATATAAAGAAGGATATGGAGAT
The DNA here is from genome assembly GCA_963859935.3 of Lathyrus sativus. Classification (NCBI taxonomy): domain Eukaryota; kingdom Viridiplantae; phylum Streptophyta; class Magnoliopsida; order Fabales; family Fabaceae; genus Lathyrus; species Lathyrus sativus. The sequence goes on along the minus strand of OZ012736.1, from coordinate 112,988,854 downwards.
ATGACAAGGAGAATTCAAGAGAAATCAAGGAGAAGAGGAGTTACTAAATTAGGGTTTCTCTGTAAAATCCCCTAGTTTAGGTCAAATTTCCAAGCAAGATAAGTCAAAATGCTAGATTCAAAGGGCTTCTTGGCCAACATGAAACTTGTAGAGGATCTCAAGACCTTTAATTTGAGTGGTGGAAGACCTCAAGGAGATTTATAGAACTCAAGTTATGGTCCTTGCAAGTTACAGGTCATTTGAGGTGTCTGAATTTTTGTCTGTGAAAGTGACTTGACTTCCAAGCTAGTTTTGCCCCTCAAGGAGATTTCAAATGAATTCTTGGTCAACATAAGAATTGTTCCTCATTGTCTTAGCTTTCTAGAATGGTATAGTATGCCTTCATATGATGTGGAGAACTCAACTTATGGTCTTGACAAGCAAAGGGTATTTTGGGCATTTGTGAATTACAGGTCATTTTAACCTATACCCAAAACTCATACAAGGAGGCCTCAAATGGAAAAACTTACAACATCAAACTTGCTCAAAATGGGATTTTAAGTCTAGAAAGAAGGTCACAAGTTATTGGAGAAGCTCATAGCATGATGTTACATGATTGGTCAAAATATGAACTAAAAAAGGCTTATAAAGTGAATAATTTCAAAGTGAAAAATGGTTTGGGAGATTTACAAGTCCAAATGGAGACTTCCAATATATGATTTTGAATGGAAAAACAATTCTAAGAACAATGGTTCACACACTTTTTTGAGTTTAGAAGGAAAAAATGAAGTTATCCATGGTTACTTGTAATTGAAGAAACATAATCCAAAATGAGCCAAAGTTTGAAAACAAGGGAATGTGCAAGATGGATCTAGAATGTACCATTGGGGTCTATATATTCATGAAAGGAGAATTTGGCAAGGGTTGGCCTCATTTGCACCAAGAATTCCACAAATTTTTCTCATGCTTTCTCATTAAGTTTTCATTCCAATTCTCCAAAATCTTCATCAATCTTCCTCAAAATCAATCCAATCATATTCAATATTCATCATAGATCAGAATTGAAGCAAGGATCAAGTGATTATCATCCATTTTCGAGTGCTTTTCTCAAGATCATCAAAATCACAATCTCAAGTGGATAGCATAATTCTGGCCAAGTCTCATCCAAAGCTTGCATACAGAATCAAGTTCCTCAAGGATTGATCAAGATTCAACACTTAGAAGCTTCAGATCCACATCTTCCATAGCTGGTTTCAAAGTTTTACATCAGGTAAGTTTTCCTTCGATTTGCTTAATTCAGTTAGTTTCACATGATTTTATTGGTGTAGAATTGATCTAGGTGGTTAGGAGATTAAGTTAGATGATTTTGGAACGATTTGGTGATGGTTAGTGACAGGTGCCATAAACTGTTAGTGTTCATATCTCTTAGATTAGTGCATTATAATTGTGGCTTGATAGCATATGTTAATCTCCATTAGGTGTAGTTTAGTTTAGGTTAAGTCTGAGGAAGAATGGTGAAGGTTCGTATCAGTGCATTTCAATGGAGGCCGGATGTTGATCCAATCGTGTTTGTTGTTGTGGTGAATTTCAAGATAATCTAATGCCCTAGGCTTGTAGAGGAAGGAATTTGGAGTGGTTTTCATGTTCACATCGTGTGGATTGGTTGTGTGTAGAAGGAGAACAGAAGGGTGTAAACCTTGCTCGTGCATGGCTGCCATGGTGTTTGAAACCCTAGCTTGCAGAACCAAGGAGGAAGAGATAATCTGTACCCTTCGTTTGGAGTAGGACCTTTGACTATTGGCGTGATCCAAGGGCCATCATTCAATCTGAAATTTGGAGGGAAGGACTTTGGCTCTAAACGCACCGTTTCATTAAATGAAACGGGCGGGCCTTATTGGATTGTGTTATCCCCACCCCCCTAAACCAAGCCCAATGCAATTTCTAACGTGTTTTCGCTGCTTTTCTCACCCCCAGCGCTTTTCTATTTCTTTTCTTTAATGCTGAACGAAGCTGGGCCTTGTCCAAAACGCTACCAACACCCCCCTGTCTGAGGGCCCATCCAGATATCAACTGGGGCGAGTTACTCTTCATACCCCCTCTCCCTCATTTAATTCATTTTATTTTTCTTAATTCCATTTTATTTTACCAATTTTCATAAAATCATAAATAATTCATAAAAAATGCTTTTTAATTCATTCTTTTTACCATATTTTCATTAAAATGTCTAGAATATTATAGGAAAATAAAGTTTCATTTTTAGTTTTATTTCATATTTTTTACATATTTTCCAAATAAATGTCATATTAAAGAATTCATTTCATGCATCATTTTTATGATTTTTGTTCTCTCACATGCTTTGATATTTTTTGATCATTTTTTTCATATTGTTTAGATGAGATATTAGGCTTGTAGAAATATTTTAGTTCCCATTTTTAGAGGTTAATTTTAGGTGATTAATAAATGCTTGAATATCATGAACAAAACTAGGGTTTTAGGTGACAACTTAGGAGTTTGATTTCATTTCCCTTAGGACTTAGGGTTTGAATAGATTAGTTATGGGACTATAGGGGCTATGGGTAGCTATTAGATCCCTTAGCAAAGTCAGGATTCCCCTACTGCTATTATTACTGTCTGTATATCTGTTGTTTGGTGTGGTGTGCCCTCTGGGGTTTATTGATTGTTTGTATGGGTATTGGGTTTGTCTGGGGCCCTGGGGAAGCTGAAGATTTGTGGAGATGAAGCTATTGGAGATTCAAAGATTGAAGATCAACTGTCAGAGTTGAGGAGGAGTTTCTTGCTGGCAGATGCTGAGGAAACTAGGGTTTAGGAGCTAGGCAGAGCTCTAGGTTAGAAAGTTTGTTTCTCAAACATGGATTGCCTTGTCTGCATCCATTCTTCTCTGTGATTCAGAGTCTCTCTAAGACACTCACCCCCTTCCTTTGGAAGGCTTGGTGATAGTGTCTATGAGATAGAACTCTTGAGAGAAAATGTCTCTTGTGTTATAAGCAGTCTGTTCACCACCTTTGGTAGTCAACTGATTGCTTAACACCCATTCACTCTTGTGACTGATCCCTCATCCTGGAGGTTTGAATTTGAAGAAAAGCCATTGCAGATGGAAGACTGATGATCAAAGCCCTTGTCTGAAGGCCATGAAGATGGAGATTGATGCTTGTTGAAGCCTGTAGCTGATTGGAGATTACTTGAAGCCAGTTGTGGATTCAGAGCTGCTGTTGATGTTTTTGCTGTATTTCATTTGTTGATGTATTGATTGGTTTTCTGAACTGTATTGTTTGCTGTTTACCCTGCTGGGTTGAAAGTGAAGCCTGTTCACTTTTGCCTATTGTTTTCTAGGTTCGAGGTTGAGTGGGACTCCCTTGCCTCGCTTGTACTGTTGCATCCATGCATTTTACTGCTTTACTGTATATATCTGATATTGTTTCTGTTTCTGCCTATCCCGTAGGATCTCTGTTTCTCTCTGTGCAAGAGAGGAGCATGATAGACACTAGGTCTTAACCCATGCATGATAACATTAGGTTAGTTTGTTTCCCTTCGCAACCGTAGGTTAGAGTTCTGTCTCTTCTTTCTCAAAACAAACAGAAAAACACATAAAGATTTCAAACACAATAAAAGACACTTCTTCCGTAAAAGAATGTGAACTCATCAAAACGTCATTTTTGTCCTCTGGGACTGTTAATCAGAAAAACCTTTTTCAGAAGGAATAAAATCAATCAAGGACAGACTTGTGTCGTACGTGGCCCGAACTACGTTTGCTCTGATCTTTCATGCTGTATGAAAGTACGTAGGCATAGGATGCGATATCCTAGCGAGCAACCTTCCCCTCCTTTCCCGTAGGTAGGCGAACTACGTTGACTCTGATTTCTCGTTCCAGGCGAGAATACGTAGGCATAAAGTGCGATACTTTGCCGAGTCATTTTTATTTTCATTTTATTTTCTTTTTAACCCTTGACCTATAGTTTAGATAGAATAACAATCCATACCCGAAAACAAGCGTGGATCCCGTCGAGTACGACGGACGTGAGGGGTGCTAATACCTTCCCCTTGCGTAACCGACTCCCGAATCCAGGTTTTGGTTGCGACGACCATACCTTTCCCGTGTTGTGCGAGGTTTACTCTGAGCGTTTCCTTTCCCTCCCGTGGGATAAATAACGCACGGTGGCGACTCTTCTGTTCAGCCGGCGCCGATTTTCGCAGTAGCGACAATATGCAACAGTTCTCGCCAAGAGAAGCTTATCACAATCGATCAGCAACAGTTCTCGGTTAAGAAGCTTATCGTAACGTTCTTCAGCAACGGTATGCAACAGTTCTCCGCCGAGAAGCTTATCATCATCTGTTATCACCTCTACAAGCAGTTCTTACATGAGAAGCTTATTATTGCTACTCTTGCAAAAAAGCGACATTTCTCGCCTGAGAAGCCAATCCTATCTTCGTTATGACTCGCAGCAAATGGCCATCTCCATTGAGCAGTTGGGCTTCCATTTTACCCGTCGTCTTGAAGTATGGGAAGGTTTGAACCGAATCATATTCAGGAGAGCACGATCTTGAAGTATGGGGAGGTTTGAGCAGAATCATATTCAGGAGAGCACGATCTTGAAGTATGAAGAAGTTCATTTACCCTTTAGTAAAAGAAGGAGCGGAATCATATTCAGGAGAGCACGATCTTGAAGTATGAAGAAGTTCATTTACCCTTTAGTAAAAGAAGGAGCGGAATCATATTCAGGAGAGCACGATCTTGAAGTATGAAGAAGTTCATTTATCCTTTAGTAAAAGAAGAATCAGAATCGTATTCCAAGCGTCGACTTTAAATATGAGAAGATTTATATATCAGATAAGTAACAGCCTCTTTATTTGAGTGCTTATCCATGTTGGCATGTAAGTCCCTTCCAACGATAAGTGACAGTTCTCCCTCGAGAAGCTTATCGGGGCATTTCCTATCAAAGTCCATTTATACCCTGTATATTTGATAGGGATTTCCGAAAGGTCCGTCCGATCCCATCACGAAGGATAGTTTATAGAAGCTTGGATGTTATTCTTTGCTCAATGCTCCAGCATTCTGTAATCGATCTTGCAAGCCGTGTAGATCCAGTTATTATTAGACATTCCCAAGTGGAGGTCATCTCATAGGTGCCATCTCCATTTAAGGATCTTATTCTTAAAAGTCCATATATTTTGGCATACAGCCGGTTTTTTTATCCTGTATATTTGCTACGGATTCCCGAAACGTCCATTTTATCCTGTCACGAGGGATAGTTTACAGAAGCTTGGATGTTATTCTTTGCTCAATGCTCCAGCATTCTGTAATCGATCTTGCAGTCGTACATGATCCATGTTTTACTTTTAGATTCCCTAGTGGAGGCCGTCTCATAGGTGCCATCTCCATTTGAGAATCTCATCCCAGATCTAAAAATGACAATTGGTCGTGTTCACACCAGTTGACCATCATTTTAGAATTCCCCAGTGTTGTACTGTGTCCCAGCACGTCGTTTTCCCCAGTGTGTTCTTCTCGTAGCGTCTGTCCCTGTGTCGTCATATTCATAATTCCAGCATACGCATCACATCATATTCATGGCATTGCTTGCATCAGTCTGCTTTTGTTTTGTCCATAACATCGCATATCGCCACATATAAGGGTAAAATTTTCGGTTATCTATATTTAAATCCCTCCACCATGATCCCTCGAGTCTCCGCTACTCAAATCCTCCGGTGTAGCTATTTAAATAGGGGCAACTGTAATACCCCAAATTTTACCCTTACATTTAGTCAGTCATGGCGCATGACATTTCATTTTTTGCATCCATTAATCACTAACCAATCATTGAGCGCGATTTGTTTTGCAGGAATTACCCCTAGGGGCGTTTTGGTCATTTTGAAGCATAATTCGTAATTTTGGGCCCAATGAGGTTTTATTCCTGAGTCATTTATTTACGTGGGTTGATTATGTTAAGATATCAATTTGGTTTGGTTCAAGGCGATGCGAGGATCTGATCTGTGGAACATGGTTTTAACAAGAATTCATTCTTCTATCTTCCAGTTCATTTTAAAGGGAAAACAGTGAAAACTTCGACTGATTAATGGAACTTATTCACGTTGAAGGTATTAAGCTTATTATGCAAGATTGGATCGAATTAATTTCAACCTTTATTCAGGGATATTTGACTGGTGAGGTTTAATCGGAGGTTGAGGTGTTTGCAGCAAATTAAATCATGGAAAAGAAATTGAAAAGTGATTTTAATAGAATATGTGAATTTTATTCATAATATTTTATTATTATTACAATTTGTAAAGAGAAAGTGAATTTGGATAGAACATTGGAAGTTAATTCATAATATCTTTATCATAATTTACAAAGAGGAAATAATTTGGATAAAAAATATTATTGAATTTATTCATAATACTTTTTATTACAAGTTACAGAAGAGAAATAAAAATTGCATTTCCTAAAAGTTCTAAGTCATGTGGGCTTCGTGTTGATGCTTCGCGTTCGTCACTCGCTATCCAATTACCTGCACAATGAAAACAAAGAAAAGCGGAAGAAAATGTCAGGAGAAATAATTTGACACTCTCAGAACATCGTCATCATCGAGTGCCGGGAGTGGCACAACCGAAGCTGCGTCCTACCCCCGTTACCGATCCGCGCCGTTGGCGTCAGATCAGGTAACATTTGTTCTTATCATACGGGATAGCCGAGAGATAAAAGAGATAAAAGAAGCGGGACTGATTCGCTTTTGCCGCGATTGGATTCATTTCAAAATCATGTAAATCCCAATTTACTTTCCAAACTGATACAAGGATAAAGCAGCACAATCAATTTGGTCATAAACCCGGATGCCGACGGGTATGAGCCACTTTGTGTTCAAAGTTTCCAACACCTGAAATTCACAAAACAGCACCAAGAATCAAGTTCGAACCAAACAAGAGAAACAGCTTAGGTTCATAAGAAGGAAAGAATTCAGCCAAGTTCAGAATGCATCAAAAGAAGCCATAACAGCAACCAGGCAAAAGAAAAAGCACGCTCAGTTCAATTCAAGAACAGAAAGAACAAGTTCATGTCCAGAAAAATAAGAGGCTAAGTGCATTTTACAAAACAACCCGACAGGAAATCCCGCACCAGTTCAATCATGAAAAGACACAAAGTAGCAAATCTGCCACAAAAGGCTCAGAATACAAACCAAATTGCATCAGATGAAGCACACAAACAGCACAAAATCATAGCACAAATCATACCAGAAAGAGCAAGATAAGCTCGCGTAATCACATCAGCTCAGGGCAAGCCTCAATCAAAGGTGCAAGTCACCATGAAAAGCCAACAAAGCAGTTCGATCCTGCGACCAAATCACCTCAAACTGCTAGGGGCATCGTGGAATAAGGCACCGAATGCAGGGGCTCAGCTATCGCACATCATTGCCCAACATAATATCACAGAAACAATCAATCTGAAAACCAACAACCAGTCACTATCTTGCTCGCAACACAAATAGCAGCCCAACTCATGTTCTGAACCAAATTCAACAGAACATAGCAGAAAAATCAAAAGCAACTGTCGAAGGCAACCGCGGTATCATCGAATAGTATCCCTCAAAGGTTCAGACCCTAAAGTCATCATCACCACATACCCTCCTCGACAACTCTGACTCGACCAAAGCCTCAGCATTAGTTCACTGAAAAGAGAAGAGGAAAAGTTAATTCACAGTGGAAAAACCGAAAGTACAGGACATGGGCTCAGTTCAAACATCATCGCCCAACAAAAGCTGGATTCAGGCTTGAAAGGAAAGAAAGAATCAAGTTCGTGTGCAAGAGGACCAACTCCAGTTACAAGAGAGAAGCGGAGTCCTGTTCAGAGACATAAGATCTCATCAGAAAGATCAGAGAAATTCATCAGAGAAAAACAGGGCATCAACAATCCATATTCAGTCCATCAAAACCAAACCAGTTCAGATATCAAACAAACCAAATCGAAATCCAAAGCAATGTCCAAACGAAATCAAAACAAATCAATTCAGTTATCAAACAAATCAAATGAAAATCCAGAGAAATCCGAGCTAATCCATATCCGGAAATAGGGTCAAATAACATCCAATCAAGGAGTTCTGAAAAAGGAAAGTCCAAATCAGATGAGATCAAATATATCAGAAAAAACGAAATCCAATCTCACAAAAGTGAATCAAATCCAAAAGTGATCACAACAGCTAGGTAAAAATCAGAAAAGGAAAAGATTTGCTCCAATCAGAAATCAATCTCATCCAAGACCATTAGGGGCCCAAAAGAGATCGAAAAAGATATATATAGGAACAGATACAACCTGAAAACCCTAGAAAAAACGGCAAACAACAATCGCAAGCCAAACCCTAGCGGCCGCGATATCGGAGGAGGAAGAGCTTCGCTCCAAGCCGTCACAAACAGCCAGCAACGCCGCCGTTCGATGACGAGCAAACCACTCCTGAGGCTCAGTTCTTCACATCATCGCCTCGAAGAAGATCACCATCATCGCTTTGTTTCTTACCGGAAGCCACTCGTGAGATAAAATGTGAGCACGCGTATTTCTCACAGTTATTGTTTTTCTTTTTCAGGGAATGACGAGAGAGAGCCATCGAAAGGAAGGGGAAACACGAACGAAGAGAATCGCAGCGAGGAGAAAGAAGAGGAATTGAAGAACGGCGCCGTGAAGCAATTAGGGTTTGGGAACCCTAGTTGTGTGTTCTGATACCACTACACCTACTGGGTTGGGTCCGGAGGTGATTACCGGCCCAACCCCTTTTGTTTTTGTTTTTAAAAAAACCTTTTTTTTTTTTTATATTTAGTTAATTTAAAGTTTATTAAAAGTTAAGTATTAAATTATTTTTTGCCATATGATAAAATTAAAAAAAACTTTTTTTAATAAAATTAAAAACCTTTTAAATAAAATAACTAAAAATCCTTTTAAAAATATATAAGTTAAAACTTTTTTAAGATTAAGATTAAATTATTTTTTAAAAATTAACATTACCCTTTTTTATAAATCCAATTAACATCCTTTTTTCAAAAAAACAACAAAAATCTCCAATATTGCACTCTTGTCTCAGGACCCATCCAATTACCGTCTGACTTTGCCCATTAACACGTGTGTTCATTTTTGCAGCTCATTACATTGCGTTTTTATTAAGTTTCATTATTATTGTAACTGCTCCTCTCATGTAACCTCGCGAACCCTAACAATCGCGTTTTAATTTCTGCCTTTAAATTTCTGCATGTATGGTTTTAAATTTCTGTCATTATTCTCTGTTTGCATAATTCAATTATTTCACACATTTATCAATACTCCTGTCACATTACACACCTCCGAAGGAATTAGGTCTAGCTGTTTGATCGCCGTGTCAATAGTCCTCAACTTCAAACCCTTACAAACCCTAATTTTCACAAATGCCTCGCCGCAGGCTAAATTACAATTTTACCCCTAGCATTAGGTCAAAGAGCCGCCGCGCTCATTTTAGGGTTTCCCGCCGCGGAATCCCTAACCTAATTTAACCCTAATTAACTTAACAATTCAACGTAGAAATTTGGAGTTCCTACACTCCGCGTAAGTGTGTCCTTAAGACATGTTTATTCCCCTTGAGACCTTGACCACAGTCGAGAAATCTCCAACCTCCCTTTTGAGGGGAACTACGATTACTCTGATTCCACTCCCGTAAGGATACGTAGGCACAAGATGCGATGTCTTGCCGAGTAAACTTAGAATTAACCCCTTAGGTCTCTTTTCTCACTTTTAATCCCTTTGTACATATACCTTAAGAATAGATAAAGCAAATAGTAAACATCTGAACAAAAGGTTCCTGTAGAGTACTACAGAAGTTTAGGGTGCTAATACCTTCCCTAATCTTAACCAACCCCCGAACCCTAGATCTTTCCCCGCATTGTGTTTACGATGCAAAATAGGTTTTCCCTCTTTTGACCTTTTCCTTCGGATAAATCAAAGAGCGGTTGTGAATTGAATTGCGATTCAAACTCATTAATAGTTTGTGATCCTATTTCCACCGCAACAAGAATCATCTGAGGAGCTCCCACAACTCTCAAGTTAGGAGGCACACACTCTTGGTTTCAACCACTCTCTCTGAGGATTTTCTAACTTCTCTGACAAAGATATCTACCCTTGAACACTTGAATAACCTTCTTGGCTAGCTTCATAGTCTTGTATAGCTCTTGATTGGTAATCATACCTCTTGACCTCCTGCATACATGTCAATGAAATGCAAATGATAATGCTAATGTGAATGAAATGAAACACAAGCTAGGTAAAGAAATGTTGGTCAAATTTTAGGGTGCAACAGCTGCCCCTATTCAAACGGCTTGAACCTGACTGGGTGAGCAGCGAATGGATCTCAACCAATCAGGGTGCGAGACGGTTGAATACCAACAAACTATGAAATTTGCCAACTGCACAAGTACACGATACTCTAATGGGAACAAATCTTCGAAAACTGAAATATTAGTTGCACGGCAACTAGCTGGGGGATTGGTTACACGGTAACCGGTGATACATGGTCGATCATGCCGTCAGTCATCAGGATTCCTCGGGACTTATCAGGTCAACAATCATGTTAATCATTCCGTCGGGCGTTCAAAGAAATTTCTCGGGCATCCGCCGGACTTCATCAGTAAGTCGGGAATGGAATTCTCAGTCAATCATGAACCGATTGGGGATATCCACACTTCTTCCGTCAGGCGCTCCGCATCCGCTGGGAGAACTGCTTCGTCGATACGGTTGGACTTCAATCATCAAGTCTGCAGGGGAAAGTTTCAACTTCGCTGTTCGACAACCTGCTGGGGATGACACATCTCCGCTGGAGATTCTGGAGAACTATCAAGTAAGTCTGCTTCGGGGATCCAGAAATCATTCTGGATGAATCAAATCTGCTGAGGGCTTCAAGAATCATCTTGGACAAATAACTTCGTGGGGACTTCAAGAATCATCCTGAACCAATAGCTCTGCTGGAGATTTCAGGACTCATCCTGAGCAAACGCTCTGCCGGGGACTCTAAGCGTCAACTTGAGCAACCAACCCTGGAGACTTCACCGGGGATTTTAAGAATCATCTTAAGCAAATGACCTTGCTGGGGAGAATTCAAGAATCATCTTGAGCAAGCGACTCCACGGAGGAACACCTACAAAACAAGAACGGTAACGACCTAGCTCATGTTTAGTATGCATATGCTGTGACAACGACGCAATGCTCCACACGGTGGAAATGCTATGCGTTTATGATAAATGCTATGCAATCATGCAAAATGCTACGATCTCGTCAACGAAATAAATGCTGAAGGGAGAATCCTCTTGTCAAGGAGAAAGAAACACTCCGGTAGGGAGGAAGAAATCGTCCTGCCACGGAGAAAAGGTCACGCCGATCTCGACCGGACTCCGCATAGGGAAGCAAACTTCAGTCGAATGTCGCAGGGGAATAAAGCTCTACGAGAACCTGGACCTGCTGAGGAAAACGATGTCAATCGCCGAAATAAACTGCACGACATTCGCAGCTAAACCTTCCTGGAGACAACGACTCCGGTGGGGAAATACAGCATCAGCTATTCATCACTCTACTGGGGAAAACCAATCATGGCTTGAACGGCTTCCAAGGACCCGACTCTCTTGGGGATTCTCCAGCTCGGCTGGGGAAAAAGGAATCATCCTGCTTACTGGGGAGAGTACGACTCTGTGGGGAATTTCAATTCTGCTGGAGACTTCAGTCTGGAACTTCCACTTGCTGCACACTTCAGTGAATGACTCAGCTGGGGAGATGCCGTTCCTTCAGGATACATCTGATTGGGGAGAGAATCTTCTCTGCCTAGGGAAACACATGTCAATGCTTACGATCTCACGTTCAGACTCTGCGGGGAGAGACTGATGAACTTCGCTGGAGAAGGAGGAATCATCTTGCTTGGGGGTGCGCACGGCGCACTGTCTGGTATATGCTACACCTGTAACAACACAAACAAACAGACAAGATACCCTTCTCAAAGGGACCTATCAAGGTGATCATCTTGTGACAATGTTTAAGTAATTCATTGTTTCAACAATCAGTGGCCTAGGCCGGCAAGTTTATGTATGCGCATTTTGTCAAAAACATCGGCGTTCTTTTTCGCAAACAAAACAGATAATGCTAAACAGACAAACAGAATTGCTGAATAGTATACATTTTATTGATAACGAACCCCTGAATCGGTGAAAATGTTTTACAACAGATGTAAGCTCCTGGAATGAGGAAGCTGCGCGAATATAAACATAAATATACATCGGTATATACAAATGTCGGCAACGAGGCGTAGACGAACACCATAAGTTGATCCCTCTATGACCCACTTGACTTCGATACTTCTCCGACGCTTCAGCTTCAGAAGAGATTGATTCAGATAAACGGCCCTCAGGTCTTCCGAACCACTAAACAATGAAAGTCCACACGCGGAACGCAGTCATTTGCTTTTTCAAATCCCTAACTTTTGCCTGAATCGCCCTTCCGGGTTTTTGATTCACCGGGATACCCCTTTTTGCCAAAGTCGCCCTTCCAGGTTTTCGACTTTGCGGGTGTACATTTTTCAATTTATATCCCTAATTTTTGCCCGAACCTTTTTCCTTTTTATGGTTCGCCGGGATGCCCCATTTTTGCCTGGATACTCTTTTTCTTTCCAGCGGGTCATTTTTAAGCAAAGTATTTTTTTACTGCGTTCGCGTTCACCGGGGATGCAAAATCTTCGCCATCCATCGTGGATAACAACAAGGCTCCTCCCGAGAAGACCTTGCTGACGACGTACGGACCTTCGTAATTGGGAGTCCACTTGCCCCAGTGATCGGAGTATGGAGGAAGAATCTTCTTCAGGACGAGATCACCCGTCTGAAAGCTTCTAGGACGCACCTTCTTATCATAAGCTTTCTTCATTCGGCTTTGGTACAGACGACCATGTGCAATCGATGCTAACCTCTTCTCGTCCATCAGGCTGAGTTGGTTTAGTCGGTTCTAAATCCATTCTGCCTCGTCGAGTTTCACGTCAACCAAAACTCACAAAGAAGGGATCTCCACTTCCAACGGCAGGACCGCTTCCATACCGTACACTAAGGAGAAAGGAGTTGCCTCGGTTGACGTACGTACCGTTGTACGATAACCGTGCAATGCAAACGGAAGCATCTCGTGCCAATCTTTATAGGTCACAACCATCTTCTGAACAATCTTCTTGATGTTCTTATTGGCCGCTTCAACGGCGCCATTCATCTTCGGCCGGTAAGGAGATGAGTTGTGGTGTTCAATCTTGAAACTCTGGCACAACTCCTTCATCATCTTGTTATTCAGATTCGAACCATTATCAGTAATGATCCGCTCGGGAATTCCGTAACGACAGATGATATCCCTCTTTATGAATTTAGCCACCACCTGCTTGGTCACATTAGCATATGAGGCTGCCTCCACCCACTTGGTGAAGTAGTTGATAGCTACTAGAATGAAGCGATGACTGTTAGATGCAGTGGGCTCGATCTTGCCTATCATGTCGATGCCCCACATGGAGAACGGCCACGGGGAGGACATGACATTTAACGGGCACGGCGGCACATGAACTTTATCAGCATAGATCTGGCATTTATGACACCTCTTCGCGAATTTAAAGCAATCCGATTCCATCGTCAGCCAGTAATATCCTGCTCTCAGGATCTTTCTCGTCATAGCATGCCCGCCGACGTGCGTACCAAATGTGCCTTCCTGGACTTCTTCCATGAGCATACTCGCCTCTTTCTCATCTACACATCTGAGTAGCACGAGATCGTGGTTTCTTTTATACAAAACTCCATCAGGATTGAGATAAAAATTTCCAGACAGCCTCCTCAGAGTCTTCTTATCCTGGGTTGACGCTCCCGCAGGATACTCCTTAGTCATAAGGAAGGTCTGGATGTCATGGAACCATGGCTTGCCGTCAGAGGCTTCCTCGATCGCAAAGACGAATGCAGGTCTATCAAGACGAGAAAGGACAATCCTTGGAGCTTCATTCCAAAAATTGACTTTGTACATCGAAGCCAACGTGGCTAAGGCATCAGCCATCTGATTTTCAGCCCTGGGCACATGATGGAGTTCCACTCGATCAAAGAACGGAAGCAGCCTTCTGGCATAGTTCATGTACGGCACCAAATTCGATTGACGAGTCTCCCACTCCCCTTTAATCTGGTTGATCACAAGCGCCGAGTCACCATATACATCTAGGTTCTTGATTCTCAAATCGATCGCCTCTTCTAGACCCATGATGCATGCTTCGTACTCCGCTTCGTTATTGGTGACCGGAAACGTCAGTCTCGCAGTGAACGGGATGTGGGATCCGTGGGGAGTCGTGATGATCGCCCCGATACCACTTCCGTAAGAATTAACTGCCCCGTCAAGTAGTAAATGGCATGCTCCTTTCTGCCCGTCTCGTCGTGCTGACCGAGAACACACCCCATACTATTCTCAAGAACTGTCAAGTACATGATTAATGGTCGTCCGGCCACTGGGGGTATCAAGATTGGAGGTTCCTCCAGATACTGTTTTATCTTATCGAATGCCTTCTGGCAATCCTCATTCCAGATAATCGCCTGATCTTTCTTTAGTAGTTTGAACATCGGTTCACACGTGGCCGTGAGCTGAGAAATAAACCTTGAAATGTAGTTTATTCTGCCCAGGAAACCACGAACTTATTTTTCTGTTTTTGGCACTGGCATTTCTTGTATCGCTTTTATCTTCGCAGGATCAACCTCGATGCCTCTTTCCCTCACGATAAACCCCAGTAGTTTTCCGGACCGTACTCCGAAAGTGCACTTGTTAGGATTCAGCCTCAACCTGAACTTCCTAAGCCTCTCAAAAAGCTTCAGCAAATTGACTAGATGTCCCTCCTTCGTTTGGGACTTCGCAATCATGTCATCAACATAGACTTCAATCTCATGATGAATCATGTCATGAAACAAAGTAATCATTGCTCGTTGGTAAGTGGCCCCTGCGTTCTTCAGACCGAAAGGCATTACCTTGTAGCAGAATGTTCCCTAGGGAGTGATAAACGTAGTTTTCTCCATGTCCTCCGGCGCCATCTTGATCTGATTGTAGCCGGAGAAGCCATCCATGAACGAAAACACGGAGAACTGAGCTGTATTGTCGACCAACACATCAATATGAGGCAGTGGGAAATCATCTTTGGGGCTCGCCCTATTCAAATCCCGATAATCGACGCACATTCGTACCTTACCGTCCTTCTTCGGTACAGGCACTATGTTGGCGACCCACGGAGGGTAAGTAGTGACCGCTAAGAAGCCAGCATCAAGCTGTTTCTGCACTTCTTCTTTGATCTTAACGGCCATATCTGGTCGTGTCCTCCTAAGCTTCTGCTTAACGGGAGGACAATCTTCTCGCAGCGGCAAGTGGTGGACCACGATGTCGGTGTCAAGTCCGGGCATATCCTCGTATGACCAAGCGAAGACGTCACTATACTCTCTCAGCATCTCGACCTATCTCTGCTTGACATCGCTCTGCAATGCAGCCCCTATCCTGACGTTCCTGACAAGTTCTTCAGAACCCAGATTCACGATCTCGATCTCCTCTTCATGAGGCAGAATAACTTTCTCTTCTTGTTTCAACAAGCGGGCCAACTCTTCAGGAAGGTCTTCGTCTTCATCAATCTCTTCTTCGGCTTGATAGATCGGGCAATCGAAGTCGAAGTGAGCCGTAGAAGGTCCATAGTCGATGTCATCTGCTATGTGGATCCTGCAATAACAAGGGTTAAGCTTAAAACAAGGATATGCAGGTTAGCACAAACCTCATTGCCATTTTATTGTTTTTCAAAACAAATAAAACAGGAATAACAGAGATCACAACATTTGAATACGAAGAAAAACGCCTTTTGATTTATTGATAAAATGCATGTACATAATCAAACGAGGCCCTGACAATAAAACCACTATGCCCCGGGTAGGACATAGGGTTGTACAATTATTGGAAAAAGTAAATCATTACTCTTCGCTTGTCATCTGGATGATATCCTTGACGGACCAGTTGGTAAGGCCCTCGCCTGGCTTGCTTGGCTGGATCCAAGAGTCGAGGTCACAGTAGCTGTCTCCGCTGTCTTCAGACACCGCGTTGACGCTTTCAAAAATCACCCCGCCACTGGTAAACTGGATCGGCCCTTTAACTCGTGACGTACTGCTAGAAGAGGAGGCTTCAGCTCCAGGAGAATATCCCAACCCAAACTTGTCTTGCTTGTTAGGTATCTCTAAAATTCGCCCCCAGCCTGGGGCAGATCTGACTTGGATAACAACCCGGGCTCCCTTGAAGGAAGAGAGAGTCACCTCTGGCTTCTCAGTGACTACAGGAGCTACGTCCTTGACTTTAACAGCTTCAAACGCTTGGCATAGGGTTTCGTGGATTTCCCCATCCATCTCGACATACTTGAAGGATGACAAATGGCTCACCATTATGTCTTCCTCGCCACATACGGTCACGATGCTACCTCCGACGGCGTACTTGAGTTTCTGGTGCAACGTGGAGGTCACGGCACCCGCGGAATGGATCCACGGTCGACCTAAGAGACAACTGTAGGCAGGCATGATGTCCATAATGTAAAAGACCGCGTCGAAAGTTTCCGGCCCGACTTGGATTGGCAACGTCACCTCTCCGAAAAAATGACGTTTGGTTCCATCGAACGCTTTCACAACCAGATCACTAGGTGTGCAAATCACTCCGCGAGTATCTAACTTCATTAATGCCTTCTTCGGAAGAACATTGAGCGATGACCCTGTGTCTACCAGCACGTGAGACATAATCGTTCCCCTACATTTTATCTAGATGTGCAGGGCGCTATTGTGGTTCCTCCCCTTCGGCGTCAGCTCCAGGTCAGTGAACCCTAACCCATTTCCAGCATTCACGTGGGCTACGACCTCTTCCAACTGGTTTACCGATATTTCCTGTGGTACATATGCGGCGTTCAACACCTTCAGCAGCGCGTTGCGGTGGGCTTCAGAACACATCAACAGGTTCAGGATAGAAATCTTCGAGGGTGTCTGATGGAGATGATCCACGATCTTGTAGTCACTCTTTTTAATCAACCTCATAAATTCCTCGGCGTCTTTAACAAGTAAGTCTTTTTCTACCCCACGAGGGGTCTCTTCAATGACTTTACTTTTACCTTTATCAGTTGCATCAGCTCTGTCCGCCTTGTCCTCCACGACCTCAGGTGGTGCAAAACTCTCCCGCTGTGAGTGATGCCACTGATTCCCGCAAGGTTATCTACAGAAGACCCAAACGGTTCTAGCTCCAACTTCTGTCCGTTGCAGTAGACTTCAGCCTCATAATGCCATGGGACAACATTAGTGCTTTCGAACGGTATCGGCCCAGCTTTGGTGATGGTAATCATGGGCGGCCTGGGTGCAGCAATAGTTATCGTCTGGCGAGGGATGGTGATGGTGGCAACCTCATCATCTTGCTTCAGCACTACCTCTCCCGCTGCGCTTTCGGCCCTCCGGCTAAATTGTAAGATCCCTTCAGTCATCAGACTTTGAATCCCCTCTATCAGCTCTTCACATCCATCAGGACTAGTCGTACAACTCATACACAGCTCTCCGCAGCCTGGAAAGAAACCCCTTTTCATCAGCTTAGCCTTAACGAAGCTAAGCGGTGTCTTCAGATCTCTGACGTCAGTCAATAAATCCAAACTCTCGTCTTCAATAATGGCGTTTACTCCACCTCCCCTATGATTCGGCATCGGGTTCTTCGTGACGTTTGGCACATTATCCGAGAAGTTGATGATCTTAGCGTCCACCATGTCCTGCACCTTGTGCTTGAAGGCTTTGCAATTCTCTATGGTGTGGCCTGGTGCCCCTGAGTGAAATTCACAAGTTGCATTCGCGTCATAACCCGGCGGAGGTGCCCCTGTCAAGAGAGCCAAGGTTCTCTTCTGGATCAATTGTAGCTGAAGCAAAGTCTGCAATAGTTGCGCGTACGACATGGGCGGTGTCTCGAGGTGACGGCTCGACAGAGGTGCCCGGTTCTAATACTTTCTGTACCCTTGTTGATTCGGTTGCTGCTGCTGCTGTGGCTGTTGAACTGCCGGGATAGTTATGCTGGCCACCTGTTGGTGAGGACCTTCGTAATTGGGAATCCACTTGCCCCGGTGATCGGAGTGTGGAGGAAGAATCTTCTTCAGGACGAGATCACCCGTCTGAAAGCTTCTAGGACGCACCTTCTTATGATAAGCTTTCTTCATTCGGCTTTGGTACAGACGACCATGCGCAATCGATGCTAACCTCTTCTCGTCCATCAGGCTGAGTTGGTTTAGTCGGTTCTTAATCCATTCTGCCTCGTCGAGTTTCACGTCAACCAAAACTCACAAAGAAGGGATCTCCACTTCTAACGGCAGGACCGCTTCCATACCGTACACTAAGGAGAAAGGAGTTGCCCCGGTTGACGTACGTACCGTTGTACGATAACCGTGCAATGCAAACGGTAGCATCTCGTGCCAATCTTTATAGGTCACAACCATCTTCTGAACAATCTTCTTGATGTTCTTATTGGCCGCTTGAACGGTGCCATTCATCTTCGGCCGGTAAGGAGATGAGTTGTGGTGTTCAATCTTGAAACTCTGGCACAACTCCTTCATCATCTTGTTATTCAGATTCGAACCATTATCAGTAATGATCCGCTCGGGAATTCCGTAACGACAGATGATATCCCTCTTTATGAATTTAGCCACCACCTGCTTGGTCACATTAGCATATGAGGCTGCCTCCACCCACTTGGTGAAGTAGTCGATAGCTACTAGAATGAAGCGATGACTGTTAGATGCAGTGGGCTCGATCTTGCCTATCATGTCGATGCCCCACATGGAGAACGGCCACGGGGAGGACATGACATTTAACGGGCACGGCGGCACATGAACTTTATCAGCATAGATTTGGCATTTGTGACACCTCTTCGCGAATTTAAAGCAATCTGATTCCATCGTCAGCCAGTAATATCCTGCTCTCAGGATCTTTCTCGTCATAGCATGCCCGCCGGCGTGCGTACCAAATGTGCCTTCATAGACTTCTTCCATGAGCATACTCGCCTCTTTCTCATCTACACATCTGAGTAGCACGAGATCGTGGTTTCTTTTATACAAAACTCCATCAGGATTGAGATAAAAATTTCCAGACAGCCTCCTCAGAGTCTTCTTATCCTGGGTTGACGCTCCCGCAGGATACTCCTTAGTGATAAGGAAGGTCTGGATGTCATGGAACCATGGCTTGCCGTCGGAGGCTTCCTCGATCACAAAGACGAATGCAGGTCTATCAAGACGAGAAAGGACAATCCTTGGAGCTTCATTCCAAAAATTGACTTTGTACATCGAAGCCAACGTGGCTAAGGCATCAGCCATCTGATTTTCAGCCCTGAGCACATGATGGAGTTCCACTCGATCAAAGAACGGAAGCAGCCTTCTGGCATAGTTCATGTACGGCACCAAATTCGATTGACGAGTCTCCCACTCCCCTTTAATCTGGTTGATCACAAGCGTCGAGTCACCATATACATCTAGGTTCTTGATTCTCAAATCGATTGCCTCTTCTAGACCCATGATGCATGCTTCGTACTCCGCTTCGTTATTGGTGACCGGAAACGTCAGTCTCGCAGTGAACAAGATGTGGGATCCGTGGGGAGTCGTGATGGTCGCCCCGATACCACTTCCGTAAGAATTAACTGCCCCGTCAAATATCAATTTCCACTGGGATTTCCTATCTGGACCCTCGTCGGGTAACGGTTCATCGCAATATTTTGCTTTAAGAAACATGATATCCTCATCAGGGAATTCAAATTTCATCGGCTGGTAATCTTCAATCGGCTGTTCGGCCAGGTATTCAGACAGTACACTTCCCTTGATGGCCTTCTGCGAAACGTACTGAATGTCATATTCCGTCAACACCATTTGCCATTTGGCAATCCTGCCCGAAAGTGCTTTCTTCTCAAAGACGTACTTGATCGGATCCATCTTCGAAATTAACATGGTGGTGTGATTGAGCATGTACTGTCGTAAACGTTTGGCAGCCCAGGCTAGTGCACAACACGTTTTCTCCAGCATCGAGTAGCGAGATTCACAGTCGGTGAACTTTTTACTCAAGTAGTAAATGGCATGCTCCTTTCTGCCCGTCTCGTCGTGCTGACCGAGAACACACCCCATACTATTCTCAAGAACTGTCAAGTACATGATTAATGGTCGTCCGACCACTGGGGGTATCAAGATTGGAGGTTCCTCCAGATACTGTTTTATCTTATCGAATGCCTTCTGGCAATCCTCATTCCAGATAATCGCCTGATCTTTCTTTAGTAGTTTGAACATCGGTTCACACGTGGCCGTGAGCTGAGAAATAAACCTTGCAATGTAGTTTATTCTGCCCAGGAAACCACGAACTTATTTTTCTGTTTTTGGCACTGGCATTTCTTGTATCGCTTTTATCTTCGCAGGATCAACCTCGATGCCTCTTTCGCTCACGATAAACCCCAGTAGTTTTCCGGACCGTACTCCGAAAGTGCACTTGTTAGGATTCAGCCTCAACCTGAACTTCCTAAGCCTCTCAAAAAGCTTCAGCAAATTGACCAGATGTCCCTCCTTCGTTTGGGACTTCGCAATCATGTCATCAACATAGACTTCAATCTCATGATGAATCATGTCATGAAACAAAGTAACCATTGCTCGTAGGTAAGTGGCCCCTGCGTTCTTCAGACCGAAAGGCATTACCTTGTAGCAGAATGTTCCCCAGGGAGTGATAAACGTAGTTTTCTCCATGTCCTCCGGCGCCATCTTGATCTGATTGTAGCCGGAGAAGCCATCCATGAACGAAAACACGGAGAACTGAGCTGTATTGTCGACCAACACATCAATATGAGGCAGCGGGAAATCATCTTTGGGGCTCGCCCTATTCAAATCCCGATAATCGACGCACATTCGTACCTTACCGTCCTTCTTCGGTACAGGCACTATGTTGGCGACCCACGGAGGGTAAGTAGTGACCGCTAAGAAGCCAGCATCAAGCTGTTTCTGCACTTCTTCTTTGATCTTAACGGCCATATCTGGTCGCATCCTCCTAAGCTTCTGCTTAACGGGAGGACAATCTTCTCGCAGCGGCAAGTGGTGGACCACGATGTCGGTGTCAAGTCCGGGCATATCCTCGTATGACCAAGCGAAGACGTCACTATACTCTCTCAGCATCTCAACCTATCTCTGCTTGACATCGCTCTACAATGCAGCCCCTATCCTGACGTTCCTGACAAGTTCTTCAGAACCCAGATTCACGATCTCGATCTCCTCTTCATGAGGCAGAATAACTTTCTCTTCTTGTTTCAACAAGCGGGCCAACTCTTCAGGAAGGTCTTCGTCTTCATCAATCTCTTCTTCGGCTTGATAGATCGGGCAATCGAAGTCGAAGTGAGCCGTAGAAGGTCCATAGTCGATGTCATCTGCTATGTGGATCCTGCAATAACAAGGGTTAAGCTTAAAACAAGGATATGCAGGTTAGCACAAACCTCATTGCCATTTTATTGTTTTTCAAAACAAATATAAAACAGGAATAACAGAGATCACAACATTTGAATATGAAGAAAAACGCCTTTTGTTTTATTGATAAAATGCATGTACATAATCAAACGAGGCCCTGACAATAAAACCACTATGCCCCGGGTAGGACATAGGGTTGTACAATTATTGGAAAAATTAAATCATTACTCTTCGCTTGTCATCTGGATGATATCCTTGACGGACCAGTTGGTAAGGCCCTCGCCTGGCTTGCTTGGCTGGATCCAAGATTCGAGGTCACAGTCGTTGTCTCCGCTGTCTTCAGACACCGTGTTGACGCTTTCAAAAATCACCCCGCCACTGGTAAACTGGATCGGCCCTATACCTCGTGACGTACTGCTAGAAGAGGAGGCTTCAGCTCCAGGAGAATATCCCAACCCAAACTTGTCTTGCTTGTTAGGTATCTCTAAAATTCGCCCCCAGCCTGGGGCAGATCCGACTTGGACAACATCCCGGGCTCCCTTGAAGGAAGAGAGAGTCACCTCTGGCTTCTCAGTGACTACAGGAGCTACGTCCTTGACTTTAACAGCTTCGAACGCTTGGCATAGGGTTTCGTGGATTTCCCCATCCATCTCGACATACTTGAAGGATGACAAATGGCTCACCATTATGTCTTCCTCGCCACATACGGTCACGATGCTACCTCCGACGGCGTACTTGAGTTTCTGGTGCAACGTGGAGGTCACGGCACCCGCGGAATGGATCCACGGCCGACCTAAGAGACAGCTGTAGGCAGGCATGATGTCCATAATGTAAAAGACCGCGTCGAATGTTTCCGGCCCGACTTGGATTGGCAACGTCACCTCTCCGAAAACATGACGTTTGGTTCCATCGAACGCTTTCACAACCAGATCACTAGGTGTGCAAATCACTCCGCGAGTATCTAACTTCATTAATGCCTTCTTCGGAAGAACATTGAGCGATGACCCTGTGTCTACCAACACGTGAGACATAATCGTTCCCCTACACTCTATCTAGATGTGCAGGGCGTTATTGTGGTTCCTCCCCTTCGGCGTCAGCTCCAGGTCAGTGAACCCTAACCCATTTCCAGCATTCACGTGGGCTACGACCTCTTCCAACTGGTTTACCGATATTTCCTGCGGTACATATGCGGCGTTCAACACCTTCAGCAGCGCGTTGCGGTGTGCTTCAGAACACAGCAACAGGTTCAGGATAGAAATCTTCGAGGGTGTCTGATGGAGATGATCCACGATCTTGTAGTCACTCTTTTTAATCAACCTCATAAATTCCTCGGCGTCTTTAACAAGTAAGTCTTTTTCTACTCCACGAGGGGTCTCTTCAATGACTTTACTTTTACCTTTATCAGTTGCATCAGCTCTGTCCGCCTTGTCCGCCACGACCTCAGGTGGTGCAAACAATCTCCCGCTGCGAGTGATGCCACTGATTCCCGCAAGGTTATCTACAGAAGACCCAAACGGTTCTAGCTCCAACTTCTGTCCGTTGCAGTAGACTTCAGCCTCATAATGCCATGGGACAACATTAGTGCTTTCGAACGGTATCGACCCAACTTTGGTGATGGTAATTGTGGGCGGCCTGGGTGCAGCAATAGTTATCGTCTGGCGAGGGATGGTGATGGTGGCAACCTCATCATCTTGCTTTAGCACTACCTCTCCCGCTGCGCTTTCAGCCCTCCGGCTAAACTGTAAGATCCCTTCAGTCATCAGACTTTGAATCCCCTCTATCAGCTGTTCACATCCATCAGGACTAGTCGCACAGCCCATACACAACTCTCCGCAGCCTGGAAAGAAACCCCTTTTCATCAGCTTAGCCTTAACGAAGCTAAGCGGTGTCTTCAGATCTCTGACGTCATTCAATAAATCCAAACTCTCGTCTTCAATAATGGCGTTTACTCCACTTCCCCTATGATTCGGCATCGGGTTCTTCGTGACGTTTGGCACATTATCCGAGAAGTTGATGATCTTAGTGTCCACCATGTCCTGCACCTTGTGCTTGAAGGCTTTGCAATTCTCTATGGTGTGGCCTGGTGCCCCTGAGTGAAATTCACAAGTTGCATTCGCGTCATAACCCGGCGGAGGTGCCCCTGTAAAGAGAGCCAAGGTTCTCTTCTGGATCAACTGTAGCTGAAGCAAAGTCTGCAATAGTTGCGCGTACGACATGGGCGGTGTCTCGAGGTGACGGCTCGACAGAGGTGCCCGGTTCTAATACTTTTTGTACCCTTGTTGATTCGGTTGCTGCTGCTGCTGTGGTTGTTGAACTGTCGGGATAGTTATGCTGGCCACCTGTTGGTGAGGACCTTTACCCTTCCTTCGAGCGTTGGACACAGCGCTCGTTTCTCCTTCCCGTCTTTTGCCACCATAAGGTTTCTTTCCGCCTCCTCCAGCTGAGGATGACTCACCTTGAATTTTCTCGAGTTTGATCCCATTTTCGATGTGCTCACCCGTGATAATGAGATCTGAGAAGGTTCCGGACATACCGCTGACCAATTTCTCATAGTAAACCCCTGGGAGGGTGGCTACGAACATCTGCACAAGCTCACGTTCAACCATCGGCGGCTGAACCCTGGCTGCCAATTCACGCCACCGCTGGGCGTATTCCTTGAACCCTTCGTTGTTCCTTTGCGACAGATTCTGCAGTTGGACTCGGTTCGGGGCCAAGTCACTGTTGTATTGGTAGTGGTGCACGAATGCTTCAGCAAGGTCCTTCCACGTGCGCACACTGGTAGGCTCCAGACTCATGTACCATTCGAGGGAGGGTCCGGACAGACTGTCCTGAAAGAAGTGCATCAGCAACTTCTCGTCCTCGGAATGAGCTGACATTTTCCGGTAGTACGATCTCAGGTGGACGCGAGGGCAAGTGGTGCCCTTGTACTTTTCAAAGTCAGGTACCTTGAACTTGGGAGGCACCTTGAAATCAGCAATCAGTCCCAACTTGGACATATCAACACCCAGGGTGTTCTGGTTCTCGATATTTCTCATCTTATCCTCGAGTGCCTTGAACCTTAGACGTGCTTCAGCAGTCAGCTCCCTTTCAGCACCTCTCTGAGAGAACACATTGTCCTGGCGGTCTTCTAACCACGGCTGAGGCCCGAACAGATTCCTAACACCTGCATTGCCGTTGCCCATCCCAATATTGACATTAGCTTCAAGACTCCCATTACCGACGCCCGTCGTATTGCCATTGAGTCCCAGGTTAGCTATCACATTGCCGTTGGCACTGCCATTCCCCCCGGTCACGGGGACGCCATTCTGTGGAGTTTCAACTAGTGGAGGGGTTGGAACAGTCCCACCATGGAGTACGCCATTGCTATCGACCCTTGAAATCAGAGGCTGGACCAAGGTTCTGAGCTGATCCTGGCCATTGGCGACCGCTTACATGAGCTCCATGAAGCGATCCATTCTTTCGCGGAGTTCCTGAACATCAGTTTGCACTTGCTCCATGATCCTGGTTTGATTTGCTCTAGTCGGATAGCGGTGGATAGGTCTCTGATCAATCCTGGCACAACCTGAAACAACCTGAAAACACAAAAGGGTTAGGAAAAAACGACAAAGTGCTCGTTATGCAAATGCTTCATGCAAATGCAAACGTGTGTCTGTGCGTTAGGGAGATATCCCCCGATCCTAGTGCCTGAGTGCCAGTGCTGATAATAAGAAGTCCGAGCCCAGTCAATGGAAATAACAATCTCATATATATGAAGGAAGCCCCTCAAGGAAGTACACGACATCAGTGAATACAAGCAAAATCAATAGCGTGACCTCGACCAACAAGCCTGGCGATGGTCAGCATACAACAATGATCAAACAAAAGGAATACAAATAGTCAAGCAAGGCCACGGGCGCGAAACTCTTCTAACAACTCCTTCGTTTCTGGATGATCAGGCCGAGTGAGCAACCCTTCGACGAGTAACTCCCTCTGCATAATGGTATATTGAAGACCTTTGACCGAATCTTCCCATGCTCCTTCGCCGAAGCAATCTTCTAGCTTCCGTTTCCTGGATTCAAACGTCAGTTTGTGCTCCTTCAGGTTAGCGAGAGCTCTGTTGAGCTGGCCTTCAGCGGCGTATCTGCGAGCGGTTTCTTCATCAAACCTCTTCTCACTAGCCTTCACCTAGGCCTTCAGCTTGGAGATCTGTTGCATCAGCTTATCCTCCCGCTCTTTCCTGTTGGCTAGGGAGGCCTTCCAGTGCTAGTTGAACTTGGATATCCTCCGATACGCTTTGTCCAAGTGCTGCTTCTTCGTGGCCAGTACATCGTTGACAGCTTTGAAGTCTCGACCCATGCGCTCACACTCAGCTATCTGCTTAGTCAAATCTGTCCCTAGCTGATTCGCCAGCTCCGTTTGCCTCTTGAAGGAATGAACGACTTCGTTTCTCTCGCTTTCGAGCTGAGCCAATTCTTTCTCCAATTCTTCATTTGCCCTCTTCAATTCATCTCGCTCAGCTAACACCTGATTATGTTGCTGAATGGGCACAGTAGTAGGCTCTTCAATCATTGGAGGGCTTTCTGGCTTGGCAGGAAGAAACGGCATCCATATAGCATCGACTCTGGCTCTGATCCAAGTCACATACGGAGGGTAGGCTTGGCTATTGCTTCTCCCCAGCAATGGTTTTCCCCTCTTACTGATGCCATTCCAAGCGCGCTGAAGCTTAGATAACAGATCCCCCTCTAGAAGACCAGTGAGGTACATAGATTCCTGCACCTCTTCATCATTCGACGGAGCTCTCAAAGCATACGCGAACTGTCGGACCAGCAAAGACGGATTATAGTTTATACAGCCCTTCCTGCCTATCAAAGGAACATTCGGAAACCCGCTGAAGCTAATGATAATCTCGGTACCCAACCTAACTCTGTCAAACCAGTCAATATCCTCCGCTGATAGACTCATCAAACGCTCGGACCACTCAGCTGTGGCTGCAGACGAAGCAAAGGGACCCCTCTTGGGCAGATGACTATCAAACCATTTATAAAGCAAGGGCACACAACATGAGACATTCTTGCCCCTTCTGTTCTCGTTTTTGTAGTGGATAGAATGGTAGACATCTCCTATCAAGGTAGGGACTGGGTTCCCTGAAGCAAAGATGCGGAAGGCGTCGAAGTCTACAAAATCGGGCATATTGGGGAACAAAATGATGCCATATATGCACAGAGCGAGGATGGCGTTGAACACGACCCAACATCCATCTTTGGCGCACTGCTGAGCTTTTCCCACTAAGAACTGCAAGGAGAAACCAGGAACCCTGTTCCAACTAGACAATACCAACTCGGAGGCATCCAGATGAAGTGAGGGAGCTAGACTAGCCAGATCAGGCTCAACATCCATATGAACAAAAGGCATCTGCCTCTTGATAGGCACACCTAACAAATCAGCATATTCCTCCAGCGTGGGTGCGAGAACAAAATCCTGGAAAGTAAAGTATCTCAACGGAGGATCGTAGAACTGCAGCAGAGCGTGCAACCCATTCAACTCGAACGCAGAAGGTTTACGAACCAAACTGAGCAATTTGCCGTAAGATTTTCTGAACTCATCTCTCACAGAATCATCTGCTAACGCAATCAAACCAGTCAGCTGAACCACATCAGGGGCAGGGAGCTTGTAAGCCACGGTCTTCCTCAGAGAACCCATAACACTACAATAGGAGGCAAGAAATCCAGGATCGGGGGAAACGGTACCTGCAACACAGACACACGTTAATGAAATGCAAATGGGTATGCAAAGCAATGTAAAATGCAATCATGCAGCAGGAGATCAAGGCAACTGTGCTGTGGAGATTCTGTATCAACAAAACCATAATCCTGCTCTATCAAGAACAACCACTATCTCTGATAAGAAGAAAACCCTGGTATCAGACCACAAATCTGCTCTGTCAAGAACACACATACATAGGACCATAAACCTGCTCTGTCAAGAACAAACATCTGATAATAAGGACCTCTGATACAGGACCAAAAATCTGCTCTGTCAAGAACACACATTTGATGATAAGGACCTCTGATACAGGACCAAAACTCTGCTCTTTCAAGAACAACCATACATCTGCTGATGAGATCCTCAGACCCCAATCATAAATCTGCTCTGTCAAGAACACACATATCTGAAGACAAGGTCCTCTGATATAGGACCAAAACTCTGCTCTGTCAAGAACAAACATCTATCTGCTGATGAGACCCTCTGATCCCAGTCATAAACCTGCTCTGTCAAGAACAAATACACATCTGCTGATGATAAGATCCTCTGATCCCAATCAAAAACCTGCTCTGTCAAGAACAAATACATCTGATGATGAGAACCTCCGGTACCAATAAAACTGATTCACTATCAAGAAAACCAGGTAGTCTGAAGGTTAAAGTTTCCTGCAACAAACCCAACCCTGCTCACAAGTATGAACCTAAACTGACTCAAGTTCGGCATCCTATGCGGTCATCAGCGTAACAGACATTCAAGAGGGGTGATACGATACCCAGAAGGTGTGGCATCACCAGCTCATGAAGTGGCCTCACTCGTCTGAATCCCAAATGATTGGTCCCCAGAGTCGACAATCCTCCAAACCAACAACCCCCTCAACCCAAAGGGTTGAAAAAGAAGTCAACCGGGAGAACCTCGTCTGAGCGTGGATTTCATGAGACAATAGTGCCTGCCAAGCAAGCACGCGCCCACTAATTTCCACAACTAATGCTATGTTCACTCAAGCCTGGGTCTGGCTTCTCACTCATCAGAATGCCCCTCCCACAACAGCACAGATAATCATATCATACTGAAAATAAAGTGTGGGAAATAAAGATGCGATAAATAAACACAACCCAACAAGTAATCATACAAGCGCTAGGATTGACTCTCGCAGGGGATGTTGGATCCCCAAACTGACTCACATACGGGACGTTGGATCCCAGGAAACTATCAAGTCCCCAACAGAGTCGCCAGCTGTCGCTTCCGCGAAAATAAGGTGCCGGCAAAACAGAAGAGTCGCCACCTTTCGTTATTTATCCCTCAGAACGGGAAAGGAAACGATCGGAAAAACCTGACGAAAAGGTCTAAGACAAGGTCATCGCAACCATTGTCTGGGTTCAGGAGTCAATTACGCAAGGGGAAGGTATTAGCACCCCTCACGTCCGTCGTACTCGACGGGATCCACGCTTGTTGTGTTTACTGGACGAGTTGGTTTATCTATCTACCTACCAACGCTGGCTTAAACAGAAAAGAGAAAATGACTCGGCAAAGCGTCGCGCTTTATGCCTACGTATTCTCATCAGAGAATGAGAAATTAGAGTCAACGTAGTTCGACCTACTACGGGTTACGGGGAAGGTGGCTCGCCAATACATCAGTATTGTGCCTACGTACTCTCAACAGGTATGAGAGATCAGAGCTTACGTAGTTCGGGGTACTACGGATCACGGGGATTCAAATTCATCTGTTTTATCGAGTAGGGTTAAACAGCAGTTCCAACAGTTAGGGACAAAGCCTGTTTGCGTTGGCGCTGAAGTTTAACGACACTCTTTTCTTCAGAAAAGCTTCCTTTGAATTATGGGCCCACGGGGCAAAAAGGTTTGAACTTTGTTTTCTGTCTCTTACGAAAGAAATGTTTTTTATTGTGTTTGCAATTTCAATCGCACTAAAGACTATGACCTGAGAGTGAATGCGTCGCATGTCACCCAAAGGGTGCCATACTAAACATCCAGACTGTTGAAAAGAAGCTCTCCAACAATCCTTTCTCAGATAGCTTAAGGCTCGTAACGTACGAAAGAAATCATTCATGATTACTGTATCTTAAGCTGTTTTGAGATGAGAAGAGAACAGGCTCAACTATGGGGAGACTATCAAGTCCTACTGTTGTCATGCCAAGGATTCATCCTATAGTTGAAGTTTGAAACAGGGAACTCCTAGAAGTTATCATGCATAGGTTTCAACCTAAAGTTCTATCATCACTTCCTTATCAAAGGAAATGAGAGTCCTAAGGGATCATATCAATGATAAACAGACACAGATAAAGCATCATCTTAAACAGTACACAGTAAACAGTAAACGACTGTAAAATGCATGCAATGCAAGTGAGGGAGGAAATGTGTGTGGGGCAGCAGCCTCCACAAGCTCATCTCAACCTCAAGCCAGAATGAATAACTGTAATCATACATCAACAATAAAATGCTATCAAGCAGAATATAAGATACTGTAATCATACAGAAGAAAATAAAATGCTGTCAAGCAAACACAAACCACATGGGCAAGGGAGCTGGGCTCTACCGAATACCCGCAAGCAAAGCCATACAGTAAAAATACAAGTAGAGGGAGCAACTCAACCTCTAGTGCAATCATGCTCCTAGATTAAAGTCATTCTAGATATGAACTTATTCTAATGCATCAAGCAAGTCAAACAAGTCACAACAATATAAAAAAGGAAACAGACATGAAGAAAGCAGATCAACAACTCCCTCCTTCAATTCCAAGCTTCAGCTCTTCTGACAGCAACGCAGTCTTCAGACCTCAACAGCTCTTCAGGGCTATCATCCTCCATGACAAGTATCAACTTGCTCCTCCAAGGTTTCAACCCTTTCAAACATAAGTTTCATCCTATCCTCTCTTCTCCAAGCTTCAGCTCTTCAGTCAATTCTACCTCCAGGCTTCACTCCTAACTACAAGTATCAAATGGATTCCTTTTGGCTCTCAAAGCATCAATGTAAATATCAAATCATCTTTTATTCCTCAAGCCTCAGCTCCACACTAAATCTCAATTGAATCCTCTTCATAAGTATCAACTTAGTCTTCAAGCCTCAGCTCTCCTTGCTTTACCAGTATCAACTTGGTCTTCTCCTCCTACAAGCTTCAGCTTCTTAGAGTAGTCTTCAATCACATGGAAGTGTCAACTTCATCCTTCAATCTTCTTCAAGCAAGGAACTCCTCACTCTTCATTCAATCTCCATTGGATCTTCAAGTATCAACCTGTTCTTCTTGCTCTTCAAGCTTCAGTTGCAATGGCAGTACTCAAGGAATCATCCTCTCCCACACTCTTCAATGAGATCCTCATCTTCAAACTCAAGTCTAACATCTTTCAAGATACTCAAACCAGAAGACAATTGATTTAACAGGATGAGGGGAAATGATAAACAACTTACTGACAGCCAAAGGAAGCCTGTAAGGGTTCATCATTATGAGAGACTGGTTCCCTCAAAGTTCTACTTCCCAGATAAAGCCACTCATCCTTCCAAAGGAGGGATGTGAATATCTGAGAAGGACTTTTATTCATTGGGAGGAATGGAAGCACAAGATGCCTTCCATATTTGTGAAAGAAATCATTCTAATCATAAGGCTCTCCCTATGGCTCCTATTTCCTAAACCTTCATCAGACACCTTCAGGCACAAGCAACTCCTAGCTCCAAGCAACTTCAAGCATCCTCACCTTGTCTTCAACTTGTCTTCAATCTCAACCAAAGGAAAACAAAGCACAAACCCTAATCTAAGGGGACTAAGGAAGTTAAACTAGTTGAATTAGTAAGTTAGGATCACCTAAAACCTAGTACTAAAGTTAGTCCTAACTAAAATACTAAAACCAATTGTAAAATCCTACAAAAATAACTATGGGAACCTAGGTCAATCATGACTCTACCACATTAATTTTCAGAGATCAAACCATCAAATTAGACCTAGAACTAAATCCTACATTACAAGGTATCAAACCTAAACCCTAAAAGGAAGCACCAAAATATCAATCTAGAAAGCACACCTATTTTCGTCACAAAAATGTGAGAAAAATTCTATGGGAGCATACATGTCTAACCTAATCACACACAAAAAATTAGGATCAAATTCATCACCACATGATCACACAAAATTCCACAAAATTATGTATCAAACAAAATCATTTTAATATCAATTAAAATGTAAAATTACCATTAAATCAGAAAATGCATGAAATGAAAATATTTTTTCTCTAAAAGATACTAGACTCAATCATGAGTAAAATGCAAAAAGAATGGGATTAATTGGATAAATTTTCAATTTTATATGATTTTTCCAAGAACCATGTATAAAATGGAAATTAAAAGAAAATAAATGGAAATTAATCACTCGCGCGGTGCAAATAGAAATGAAAATCAGTTCAAACCATGGGTTGGGCCATCAGGGGGGTGTGGATAGTGGTTAATTCATTAAGCCCAAAACCACTGATTAAATGAAACGTTGCGTTTCATTTCTTCAGATCCTTCACAAACTGAGTTTAAAACGTGGTCGTTGGATGAGCTTCTAGTCAAAGGTCCAACCAAGATCTGATGGTCCCAGAGTCATCTCCTACCTTTCAAACCTCTGCAACTTCGCACCCAGCTCCGGCCACCACCGGTGGTGCTCCGGTCGTCTTCCTCAACCCTAATTCTCTCTAGGAGCCTCCATTGCAAATGGTCAATACATGAAACTTATCCCAAATTCCCTCACGAACTCATTCATGCCCTTAATTCAACCTAAATCCTCAAGATTCACCATATCCAATTCTCAACCGAAAATGGTAACACACCTATTTTGTCACTAGTTCTCAAATTAACTATCTGAAATCATTCCTACACCATTATACAATGAATCTAACACCTTAATTCACCTTGATTCTACCTAATTCATGCTAGAGGAAGAAAGTTACCAACCTGAAAATCTTGGATGAACAGATGCACTAAACCTCCAATTCAAGCTCTCCAATCTTGCAGACACGATCAATGAACCCTCTCCTTGCTTCTGTATGCAAAAGAACCGGTTGAAAGCTCCTGAATCTTGAAATTTGATGGTGAGTTGCAGGTGGAAAAATTCACTTGCTCATACACGATTTAGCCACGAATTCTCTTGGATTATGATCTGGAATCACTCCTTAGCATCCATGGAAGAAGTTTCAATCAAGAAAATGGATGGAAAATGAATAATTTGGTGAAACCGAATTCAATTGCAAGCTATGGAACTTCAATTTCAATCTATGCTCTCTCCTTCAATCATCACCAACCTCTGCATTGGATCACCTCTACTCAATATATAGATGATGTATGGATGATCTAGAACCCTCTAGATCCTTCTAATGAGAGTTTCAATCTCTCATGTCATGAGATTTTCAACCATATGCCATGGTATGCATAGTGCTGCAAACAACTTGAAAACCATCCCATTCTCTTTCAATTTCTCCCCTAGTGACATTTTGAAAGTGTTTAACTTGCAAAGGACCTTGCTCATGCCTTGATTCTATGTTTTGCACATGTTACTTAATATGCAAGTAATCACTTTTCAAAGCAAGTCCACAAATTGAATCTCAACTCAAAAATGTGGCTAAACCAATGTTCTTAAAATTTTTTCTAGAGTCAAAATGATATATTACATGCCATGGTTTGGATGTGTAGGTTGAAAATATCAATTTCCAACTTTGATTCATTTAACTTATACCCTTATTTTAGGTCATTTTTGCAACTTTGAGCTACAAGCCTTTACATCATCTCATGACCTTCTTACTAGCCTTAAAACATCATTTTGAACAAGTTTTATGTTGAACATTTTTCCATTTGAAGCTTGGAAATATGAGTTATGGCCTTATACTTGAAATGACCTGTAATCTCCAAATGACCAAAATGCCCTTGACTTGTCAAAGCCATAACTTGAGTTCTACAAATCCTATCAAGGACTTCTAGTACTATCTAGAAAGCCAAGAATATAAGGAACAACATTCATGTTGACCAAAAGTTCATAGGAATCATCCTTCTTGGGCAAACGTTTGATGCAAGTTGGGTAACTTTCAAGGCCCCAGATTCACATACCTCAGATGACCTGTAACTTGTCAAAGTCATAACTTGAGTTCTACAAATCCTATCAAGGACTTCTAGTACTCAAATTAAAGCTAAGTACAAGCTCTACAACATTCATGTTGTGGGTAAGATGAGATAACAATCACATCTTGAGCTAAACTGCCTTGAAGATAAGGATCAAACTAGGGGATTTTACACTGTCAAGCCTTAGAAACCCTAGCTTGAAACTTCTCAAACTCTTCAATCATGATGAGTTGACCTTGGAATCATCCTTATAGCATCTCAATGCATCAATCCATGATCACATGGCTCTTGAATTAGGTCTCAACCTTGTTCAAATCATCAGTTGACCTAGGGTTGACCCAGTCAAACCCTAATTACACCACTCATGGCTGAGGCTTCTAAATCTTGTACAATGACCTATCTAGGCTTCATGATGGCTTTCAAGACATCTCATAAGCTCTCTCAAGGATTCCAGTCCATCTTTTTGGCTTCATAATCATCTGAGGAGCTCCCACAACTCTCAAGTTAGGAGGCACACACTCTTGGTTTTAACCACTCTCTCTGAGGATCTTCTAACTTCTCTGACAAAGATATCTACCCTTGAACACTTGAATAACCTTCTTGGCTAGCTTCATAGTCTTGTATAGCTCTTGATTGGTAATCATACCTCTTGACCTCCTGCATACATGTCAACAAAATGCAAATGATAATGCTAATGTGAATGAAATGAAACACAAGCTAGGTAAAGAAATGTTGGTCAAATTTTGGGGTGCAACAGATACCACGCGGGAGCTGCCATGGTCTGGATACCATGTGAGTATAAAAAATACCATCTCGAACTGCCGGAGTCTGAATACTACGCGGACAAAATGAATCAATAGAATTCGCCAGAGCCTTGATACTCGAAGACACCGGAACACACTTCTGCAATCAGAGGTTTGCCGGAGTCTAGACACTCGACGACATCGACCAGAGTCTGCATACTCAACGGACAAAGAACACATGTCTGACATCACCATGGTCTGGATAATACAACTGTCTTTACTGGAGTCTGGGCACTCAACAGAGAGAGAAAAACATCACCAACTGGGTACTGACCGGAGTCTGAGTACTCGATAGACAGAGACATTCATCACACACACTCATCATGGTCTGACTACCAAATGAGTCCCAAAACAACATAACTAGTTGAAATCTGATGATACTGCTGCGGAATAACATGAGTTGGGGTCTGGATACCATGCGGGCTAACCAAAAGCTACCATGGTCTGGATACCAAGGGCAAAAATATTAATTCTCCGGGGAAAACACCGAAAACAAAGAGATAACAACCTGGATTATGCTTCACATGCGTATGTTTGAAAATGGCCTAATGCTCCATACAAAATGGAAATGCTACGCATTTAGGAGGATGCTAATGCAAAAATGCAAATGCAAAAGAACAACCCTAGAAAAAGAAATGCTAGGGAGAAGAAAAACCAACTTTGCCGGAGAGAGAAAACAATCCTACCGGGGAGAGTTGGCACACACCAGCAAACTGGACTTACGGGGAAAACAGGCCCTGAACGGCCTCCAGGAACAAAAATTCACACCGCTGAGGATCAAATCATATCCTGTCAAGGAAAACGCCCTGGATGGCCTTCAAGAATCCAACTCTTCTGGGGAATCGGGAAAAACTCGGCTGGAACACAAGCAATCCTCTGTTTAAATCAAACCCCTGCTATTGAGGAAACCGACCATACGGGAGAGATACGGCCACCCGCCGAGATGAACTTTACTCTGTCAGGAAATCAGCCCTGAATGGCATTCCAGAAAACTCCATCCTACATGGGGAGAAAATCCACTCTGTTTGGGATTATATCAAGTATCAACCTGTCTTGCTGAGGAATATCAGATACTCCTACTCTACGGGGAACTTGAATCTACTAGGGAAATCTCACACTCCTGTTCTACCACTTACTCTGTCGAGGGAATCAGCACTGCACTCTACTAGAGAAAATCCTGAATACTGACTCCGTTGGGACAGGGCGTCACTGACGTTGCCTCCGCTGGAGAAGTAAACTGGTTTACAAACCACTCTGCCGCTGAGGGAACCACTTCTATCTTGCTCTGCTGAGAACAAACTCCACTCTGTTGGGGACTCACTTTCTCACGAAGACAAAGCATTGTTTTGCTGGAGATACAACATTCCAAACTTGATAACCAGACTTTGCTGAGGAGAGGCAACAACTCTGCCGGAGAGAGGAAATGACCACCTCACCGGGGAGGCAAAATCTCTGCTATGGGGAAGCAAACCTCTTTATTGCCCATGCCTGACTGCATTTAACATTCCGCCAGAAGTATCACACTTAACCTGTTGAGAATGCCTGGCTGACAACAACTGCCATTTGCTGCGACTTTAAACTGACGAGGATAAGGAAATCTCCACTCGGCTGAGGATAACCCTGTTGACCTGCAACAAATAAAGACACTAGAAATGCTCTACATGTGAAATGGTTACCTCAGTTACCATCCATGATACTTTCCGCTCAAGCAAAGTCAGCGCCTTCGTTATGCTCTGTACAACCTCTTGCTTTTACTTGCAATGTTTACCAAAATAACAGACATTTCGCAAACAAAACAGTAAAATGGACAAGAAAAAGAAAGCTCTTTGACTGAAGTGAATACTTTATTGAGAAAAGGCCTGTAAATAGGCGAATTACAATTCAGATGCAATTCCTAAAAAGAGGTAATTGCTCAAAACAAGAAACAAATAAAATAAAAATGTCGACAATATGGAAACAGACAACAACCATGTGTCGATTCGGCTATGACCTGTATGTCTTCGATGTTCCCCATGTTTCGTCTTCTGACAAGACTGACTGAACTGATTCCTTTCCTTCGGGATAACTGCTCACAAGCGTACAGATCGAACGCAGACCGTGATCATTTACTTTTTAAATCCCTAACTTTTGCCTGGACCGCCCTTTCAGGTTTTCAATCCACCAGGATACCCATTTTTCCCAAAGTCGCCTTTTCAGGTTTTCAACATTGCGGGTTCCTTCTTTTTGTTTTATCCCTAATTTTTGCCCGAACCCATTCTTTTTATGGTTCGCCGGGATGCCCCATTTTTTCCTGGACTTTTCTTTTTGTGTCCAGCAGGTCTCTTTTAAGCAAAGTATTTTTTAACCATGTCTGCATTCATAGGAGACGAACAATCTTCACCATCCATGGTAGATAGTAATAAGGCTCCGCTAGAGAAAACCTTTCTTACCATATACGGACCTTCACACCCATTCAGCTTCGTCAAGCTTCACATCCGACAAAACCCTTAAAGAAAGAATCTCCACTTCTAATGGTAGGACCGCTTCCGTACCATACACCAATGAGAAAGGAGTTGCCCCGGTTGATGTACGCACCGAAGTACGATAACCATGAAGAGAAAAAGGCAACATCTCGTGCCAGTCCTTGTAGGTTACCACCTTCTTCTGCACAATCTTCTTGATATTCTTATTAGCTGCCTCAACAGCGCCATTCATCTTCGGACAATATGGAGAAGAATTGTGATGTTCAATCTTGAAACTCTGACACAGTTCATTCATCATTTTGTTATTCAAATTTGAACCATTATCAGTAATGATTCTCTCAGGAATACCATAACGACAAATGATGTCCTTCTTTATGAATCAAGCGACAACCTGCTTCATGACATTGGCGAAGGACGCTGCTTCTACCCACTTCGTAAAGTAATCAACCGCGACCAGATTGAAGCGATGTCCATTAGAAGCAGTCGACTCAATCTTTCCAATCATATCGATGCCCCACATGGCAAAAGGCCAAGGATATGTTAACACCTTCATAGGAGTTGGTGGAACATGCACCTTATCCGCATAAATCTGGCATTTATGGCACTTTCTGGCGTATTTGAAACAATCGGATTCCATAGTCATCCAATAATACCCAGCTCTCAACAATTTTCTAGCCATTGCATGTCCGTTGGCGTGGGTACCGAAAGAACCCTCGTGGACTTCCTCCATTAACAGGTTTGCTTCAAGTTCATCAACACAACGCAACACGACCATGTCAAAATTTCTCCTGTAGAGCACATCGTCCTTGTTCAGATAAAAATTTCCAGCTAGCCTCCTCAGAGTCTTTTTATCCTTTCTAGATGCCCCAGATGGGTACTCCTGAGTCTTGAGAAAATGCTTGATATCGAAATACCAAGGCTTTCCATCGGATGCTTTCTCAACGACAAACACAAAAGCAGGTCTATCAAAACGCATGATGGTGATAGCAGGAGTTTCATTCCAAAAATTCACTTTGTACATCGAAGATAGCGTGGCCAAGGCATCCACCATATGAATCTCAGCCCTCGACATATGATGGAAATCAAATCTATCGAAAAAAGACAGCAGTCTCCTTGCATAATCCCTATAAGGCACCAGGTTGGCCTGACGAGTTTCCCATTCTCCTTTGATTTGGTTAACGACCAACGCTGAGTCACCGTATACATCCAAATTCTTAATCCTCATATTAACAACCTCTTCTAAACCCATAATACCAGCTTCGTACTCGGCTTCATTATTGGTGCAGGAGAATGTCAATCGAGCAGTGAACAGTACATGAGAACCGTGAGGAGTAGTAATGATCGCACCGATTCCATTACCATATGAATTAACCGCTCTGCAAAAAACCAGTTTCCACTGTGATTCTCTCTCAGGACCCTAGCCAGGTAAAGGCTCATCACAGTCTTTCATCCTCAAAAACATGACGTCTTCATCAGGGAAGTCAAACTTCATCGGCTGATAATCCTCGGTTGTTTCGTGGGATATTCCGACATAACGCTTCCCTTAATGGCTTTTTGGGAAACGTACTGAATATCATACTCTGTTAACACCATTTGCCAACGGGAAATCCTTCCGGAGAGTGCTTGTTTTTCAAAGACATACTTGATCGGTTCCATCTTCGAAATCAACAAGGTTGTATGGTTTAACATGTATTGTCTCAAACGCTTAGCAGCCCAGGCGAGTGCACAACATGTTTTTTCCAGCATCGAGTATCTCGACTCACAATCAGTGAATTTCTTACTCAGATAGTAGATGG
Organism: Lathyrus sativus; assembly: GCA_963859935.3. NCBI lineage: Eukaryota > Viridiplantae > Streptophyta > Magnoliopsida > Fabales > Fabaceae > Lathyrus > Lathyrus sativus. The sequence goes on along the minus strand of OZ012736.1, from coordinate 112,950,473 downwards.
CATGCTCTTTTCTACCTGACTCATCTTGTTGACCGAGCACACATCCCATTGAACTCTCAAGAACTGTGAGATACATGATCAGTGGTCTCCGTGCAACTGGAGGCATGAGTATTGGAGGTTCCTGCAGATATTCTTTTATTCTTTCAAATGGTTTCTGGCAATTTTCATTCCACCTGTCCGTTTGATCTTTTCTTAGAAATTTGAATATTGGTTCACAAGTGGCCATAAGATGAGATATAAACCTTGCAATGTAGTTTAATCTCCCTAGGAAACAACGAACCTCTTTTTTCGTTCCCAGCTCAGGCATTTCTTGTATAGTTTTTATTTTGGCAGGATCTACCTCAATACCCTTTTCACTGACAATGCAACCCAATAACTTTCCAGATCTCACCCCGAAGGTGCACTTGTTAGTATTCAGCCTCAGCTTGAACTTTCTCACCCTTTCAAACAATTTTAGAAGATCGGCCAGATGTCCCTCCTCTGTCTGTGACTTTGCTATCATGATGACATGGATGGGATCCACGCATCCATGTCGCAATCACTGTCACCTTCATCATCTTCAACAATATTTATCCTGTCGAATATCACACCATTGCTGGTGAACTGCACAGGTCCCCTGTATCTCAGAATCTAAGAAGATTTAGAGGGTTTGTATCCCTGGCCGAACTTGTCCTGCTTGACAGGAACATCCAGAATATGGCCCCACTTCTGAGACGAGCCGGATTCTATGATAGCACGGGCTTCCTTGAGTGACGATATTGAAACCTCTAGGCCTTTGGCTTCTACAGGAGACTTCCCCTGAATTTGAACTGTTTCGAACACCTGGCAGAGTGTTTCGTGGATCCCACCATCCACTTTTACCTATTTAAAGGATGACAAATGGCTAACCATAATGTCCTCTTCACCGCACATGGTAACTATCTTCCCTTCCACCATATATTTTAGCTTTTGATGCAACGTTGAGGTGACTGCCCCAACAACATGTATCCAAGGTTGGCCGAGCAAACAGCTGTATGCTGGCTGGATATCCATAATATAGAAAGTTGCATCAAAGATCTCCGGCCATATTTGAATAGGCAATGTGATCTCTCTGAATACTGATCTCTTTGATCCATCAAATGCTCTCACCACTAGATCACTAGGCGTGCACATCAAACCTTGAATGTCCAACTTCATCAATTCCTTCTTCGGAAGCACATTGAGGGATGATCCTTTATCAACCAAGACATGTGACATCAGAGATCCTCTACACTCCAAAGATATGTGCAAAGCACGATTATGGTTCCTCCGAGCAGGAGTCAGATCCAAATCAGTAAAGTCGAGACCATTACCGGCATTCACATGAGCGAATACCCCCTCCAACTGATTAACAAAAATTTCCTGAGGTACGTACGCTGCATTCAAAACTTTTAGTAGAGCGTTGCGATACGCCTCCGAACTCATCAACAATGATAGGATATAAATTTTTGATGGAGTTTGATTCAAGTGATCCATAATTTTATAGTCACTCTTCCGAATTAATCTCATAAATTCCTCAGCGTCTTTTGAAAGATCATCAACACCAACTAGTGGTTGAACATTCTCCTCAGTCACAGCCTTACGCTTACCCTTGTCATTCTTATCGGCATTAACCTCCGGTGGAGCGAAGACCCTACCACTTCTGGTGATACCTCCAGCGCCAACTATGTTCTCAACCGACAAACTTCCACTTGCATACTCTGTCCATTCTTGCTTGTGCCCGTTATAGAACACCTCTCCCCCATAATTCCATGGGATAGCTCTAGTGCTCTCGTACGGCATGGGTCCCGGTACAGTAATGGTCACCCGAGCTGGCCTAGCAGGCGCTGAAATATTGATAGTCTGGTATGGAATGGAAATCGTGGAAACTTTGTTTCCCTCATTACTCACCTCTTTCACGGCATCTTCTTTCACGACTTTATCAAATTGCAGACAACCTTCATCAATCATTCTCTGAATACCCCTCTTTAAAAGATCATAACCCTCAGGCTACACTTCACATTCTGAGCAGTCAGCAGAACAACCAGGAAACTCCCCGTTCATCAACAACAAACCTTCACAAAACCTAGTGGAGTCTTCAAATCTTCAACCTCAGTTATCAGATTCAACTTCTCACCTTCCATAATGGCATTGACCCCGGCCACTCCATGATTCGGCATCGGGTTCTGAGTCACATTAGGCCCCTCATTGGTGAAATTGATAGCTTTGGAATCAAGCAAGTCCTGTACTTTATGCTTGAAAGATTTGCAATGTTCAATATCGTGCCCTGGCGCACCCGAATGAAACTCGCAATGAGCATTCGCATCGTACCCAGCAGGTGGCGGACCAGTGAGAGGAGCCAAGGTCCTCTTCTGAACTAGCTGTAAATGCAGCAACCGTTGTAACAAATGAGAATACGGCATAGGAGGATTCACAAACTACCAATTAGCCGTTCTTTGTCTGGTAGCATAAGGTCTTTGAACATTGGCTTGCTGATGAGCTGCAGCCGGGATATCTACTGTAGCGACTTGTTGAGGATAACGGGACGGAGCTCTACCCTTACCCTTGTAAGAAACAACATTTGCATCCCCCTCCCTTCTCTTGGGGTTTGCAGAATATTGCTTCTTCGTTCCTCCCGACGAGGATCCACCACCATTCGAAATCTTACCAGACTTGATTCCACTCTCCAATCTTTCGCCAAGGATTACTAGATCAGAAAACCCTGCAGACATGCAACCTATCAACTTTTCAAAATACACGCCAGGTAACGAAGCCATGAACAAGTCGATCAACTCCCTTTCAACCAAAGGAGGTTTCACTCTTGCAGCCAGGTCCCGCCACCTCTGGGTGTATTCTTTAAAACTCTCAGAATTTTTCTACGACAGACTCTGCAGTTGTACCCAATTCGGTGCCGATCACTATTATATTGATAATGACGCACAAAATCCTCGGCTAATTCTTTCCAGCTACGGATATGGGTTCTCTCAAGCCCCATATACCATTCCAAAGAAGCCACTTCCAGACTATCCAGGAAGAAATGCATTAGCAACTTTTCATCACTGGAATAAGTAGACATTTTCCTGAAGTACGCCCCGTCCCTTTGTACTTATCAAAATCGGGCACCTTAAATTTGGGGGAATCCTGACCCCAGGAACCAAACCAAGATCAGACATATCGAGGCCCAAAGAGTTCTGATTCTCAAACGATTTCATCTTCTCCTCAATCAGTTTGAACCTTCGGTCAGCTTCGGTCGGCAAACCACCCTCCAGATCTGTCACAGAAAATACATCATCCTGATTATCCTCCCAATGAGGCCCAGCAACCCCGTGCACAACGCACACACACTTCCATTACCAGCAATATAACCGTTCTCACCAACAACTCCTCCGCCCGGAGGTACAACAATAGTAGGAATGGCTTGAGGAATAGACCCACCAGTTGGTGGAGCAACAACACCAGCTTCTCCGTGCAGAACACCATCTTCATCAACCCGTGCTGTCAGTGGTTGGACCTAAGTTCTCAACTGTTCCTGTCCAGTGGAAACAATCTGCATCAGTTCCATGAATTGGGCCATGCGTGCCCTGACCTCCTGCAATTCTGCCTGAACCTGATCCATCACCTTCTGCCGATTCCCTCGAGTAGAATACCTGTGGAGACTGAATTCCTCAATCCTAAACTGAAGAAAACCAAACAGAGATAAGAACACAAGGCCACCAAGAACAACCTGCGATGCAAATGAGAATGCAAGATGCAAAATGCAAACATGTCTATGTATGCACAGGGAGATCTTCCTCTTAATTCCGGTTTCAATAAACAAGAGTAGCAGAGATGGATAAAAATACCAAAACAAAACTTCTCATATATCAAGTAAAGCTGAAATAATACAACCACATGCATAAAAAAGGTATTGATCTCATCCAACATCTTTGGTGATGATCAAGATACAAAAATGAACAAAACTACAAAAGATAAAACTCCTAGTAGCCATGATCTCTACGCCACTCCTGAGACTCCTCAAGCAGCTCCTTTGTATCTGGATGGTCTGGTCTCTCCATCAACTCTCGGATGAGGACATCCCTCTTGCGTATCACATCCCAGAGATAATGACAATGGTCCTCCCAAGCATCTTCGCCGAAGGCATCATCAAGCCTGGGTTTCTTCACTTCTGCCTGAATCTTGAACTCTTCAAGTGCTGACAAAGTCTCTTGGTATTTCTGCTCGATCGTACTTCTGCGGAACGTTTCTAGAAATACCTCCCTCTCCTTATCAACCTGAAAACGAAGCTGGTCTCCCTATTCTTGTTGGCGGTCACAGTAGCATTCCATTGCTCATTGAATTTGGATATCTTCAGATAGGCTCTATCTAAATCCTCCTTCTTACTTCTCAGAATGCTACAACTGCTTTTCAGATCAAGACAGACTTGCTTTCTTGCTTGTACCAGATCAACAAGTTCTTCCTTCAACTTAGCCAACAATTCTGCCTTTGTCTAGGCCAAATACACAGCTTTACCCTTATCATGCTTCAGCTGAACGATTTCCTTTGGACTCTTCATTCTCTTTGCGCAGCTCGTCCTTCTCTGCCCAAAGCTTGGTATATCTCAAGATATCGACGGTTGTAGGCGGCTCAATGACTAATGGATACAATGGTGCTTCAACCGAAAATGGAAATAGTACTTCTTCCACCCTCTTCTGAATCCAATCCGAGTAAGGATCGTAGGCTCTAAAATCTCCTTTGCCTAAAGAGAGCTTTCCCTTCTTGTGAATCTTACCCCAAGCGTCCACGGATCGGGCTGAGATACAAGGATCAGCTACACCCGTGAACTATAGAGATTCCTGCACTTCCTGTTCTTTCGGAGGTCCTTTCAAAGCATAACTGAATTGTCTGACAACAAGAGAAGGATTATAATTGATTCCGCCTTTCCTCCCTATCAAGGGCACATTAGGAAAGCTACCACAACTAAAGATAAGCTCACGACCCAGCAAGTCTCGATTGAACCAGACAATATTCTTCTCCGTTAAACCCATAAGCCTCTTCGACCATTCAGATGAGTTTGCGGAATCCATAAAAGCTCTAGAGCGAGGAAAGTGATCAACAAACTACTTATGCAACAACGGTGCGTAACAAGAAACCATCTTTCCTCTTGTTTTCTCGTTCTTGTAATGCACAGAATGATACAAGTCTCCCAAAAGAGTAGGTACGGGATTCTTGGAAGCTAAGATATGAAAAGCATCAAAATCCACAAAGTCTGGCACATTGGGGAACAACACAATGCCATAGACACACAAAGCCAAAATAGCACTGAAAACCACCCAACAACCCTTGTCAGCATACTCTCGAACTTTGTCGACTGGGAAGGGTAAAGTAAATCCAGAAACTCCATTTATATTGATAACATGATCTACCAAGTCAGAGGCGCTCAAATAAAGAGCGACAAATAACTTCTCGAGATTAGGTTCCTCTTCAGAGCTGAAGAAAGGCACTTTGTTCAGAATCGGAACACCTAAGATGTAAGCAAACTCCTCCAAAGTAGGAACCAACACATAGTCCAAAAACGTGAAGCATCTCAGCGGAGGATCATAGAACTACAACAGGGTATGAATAACTCCATGCTCATAAGTCGTAAGCTTACGGACAAACTTTAGAATTCCACCATACTGTTCTCTGAAAGCTGCAAGAACACCAGAATCAGCCATGGTAATCAGACCAAATAAAGGTCCCAGCTCAGGTGCCGGAAATTTATACACAACAATCCTCTTTCTGCTAACTTCCATCCTTGTAGAAGACTAGTACCAGAATCAAGGGAAAGCCGAGAACCTGAAACACACATAAACATGTAATGTCAAATGCAAAATGATTATGCAAATTCATACATGGGATCAAGGTATCCAATACTCAAGCTCGCTGCTGTGCCGTTGACTGAATTCAACCAGAGCTCCGCTCTAATCAGAACACTGAGATAACACACTGGATGGAACACTCAGGATTAAAATTCTGCATTGACAAGAAAACCAGGGTTGGTTGAAGGCCAGGTTTTCTGCAAAAACCAATCCCTCTCACATGTGGGTTCTAATCTTGAAAGGTACGACATCCTATGCGGGTTCTCAGCGTCATAGAATTTCAAGAAATGATGCTACTTTCACCATTTTTGGTTTGGCATCATAGTCTAACGAAGCGGCCTCACTTAGTTGACCCCCCAAATGAACGGTCTCCAGAGTCGACAGTCTCTCTAAGTAAATATTCCCTCAACTGCACCAGATGTGCATGATATAATATCTCCAAAGAAAAACTTCGTCTGAATGTGAATTTCACGCGAGCTATTGTGCAGCCAAACGCCACCCAAGCTCCCATTAATCTCCACTCTAATCCTATGTGTATACTCAAGCCTAGGTCCAGCTTATCTCTCAATGGAATAACCCAACCCTTAGCACAGCAGCAACAAGAATGCAATGCAATAATATACAACAAGTATGTACATAAAGAAAAAAATTTCACAAAATTAAACACCCAAAGACGCAACAGACAAGTGCTAGGAGTGACTCGCATAGGGAACCATCGCAGTCCCCAGCAGAGTCGCCAGCTGTCGTAACTGCGAAAAACACCAGGCGGAAAATAGAAGAGTTGCCACCTTTCGTTATTTATCCCAAAGATAGGGAAAGGAAACGATCGGAAAAACCTTACGAAAAAGGGAAAAGACGAGGTCATCGCAACCAAGTCCTGGATTCGGGAGTTGGTTACGCAAGGGGAAGGTATTAGCACCCCTCACGTCCGTCGTACTCGACGGGATCCACGCTTGTTATCTATCTAAGGGTGTGTTTAAACTATCTACGCTAAAGTCTTCAGGACAAAAAGAAAAGATAAGAGACTCGGCAAAGCATCGCTGCTTTGTGCCTACGTATTCCCTCGTGTAATGGGAAAGTCAGAGTCAACATAGTTCGGCTAACTACGGAAGAAAAGGGGGAAGGTTGCTCGCCAAGACATCGCGTCTTGTGCCTACTTACTTTCATCTGGTATGAAAGATCAGAGAAAATGTAGTTTGGGCGGACACGAAACCACAGGTTGATTACGTGTTTTAACCGAGTAGGGTTAAACATCCGTTCCAGCAGCTAGGGACAAAGCCTGTTTGCGGTAGAACTGAAGCTTAACAACACTCTTTTCTGAAAAAAGAAGTTTCCGATTAATCCCGAAGGAAAAAAGGTTTGAATTTTGTTGTGTTTTTTTAGTGAAGTGAATTAATTCGGTTTGTGATTCACGTTGCACTAAAGACTATGACATGGAGGCGAAGGCGTCGTGTATCGCCCCCAAACGGGACGTACACTAAACACTCTAGATAAGCGAGAGGAGACCCCTCACTCATCATTCCCCATGTAGCTTAAGGCTCGTAGCATGCAATGTTTATCGCCTTTATTAGATGAGTTAGAATTGTTTTGAGATGAGAAAGAGAGACGCTCGGAAGGTCTAAGGGAATCTCGGCCCTAACATTGTAATGCAAAGTGGTCCTAAAGTTTGGATTGAAAGGGGAAACATCTACCCTAATGTTAGCATGCTTGGATTGAACACCTAATGTCTCTCCTAATCCCATCCTAAACGCAGGAACTAGGAATCCTATGGGGATCATGGCAAAAAGCACAAGAAGAACAAAGGAAGGATCAATCATAAGTAGAAGATGCAAACATGAAGAAAACATGCAAAGAGGGAGGAACAAATTGTGGGGCAGCAGCCGCCACAAGCACATCTCAATCCCTTTGGAGCAAACCAAGATGAAAAACACAAGATGGAATGCACATGCAAAGATGCAAGCAAACATGAACTTGCAAATGAAAAAAGAAAATGAGTGGATGCAATGTAACAGGAGAAGACAATCCTCTACAATTGTCGACCATCAATCATCGAAGAAAATGGGAGGAAAAGAAGTGTGGGGTAGCAACCGCCACAAGTGCATCTCGATCATAGCTCTTCGCTCAAGCAAACAAGGATGAACATCACATTGAACAACATATACAAATATGCATTCAAGTGGAAATCGAACAAAACGAGTCGACAAAAATCATGATCAAACGATCAAGAACATCGACATATATACCAAACATCACACTCCTAATGCATCATACTGGTCTATGATGATTCGAAGTGGAACGGTATGCAAAAACACCTTGAAAAACAGCAAAACAGGCCCACTGTTATAGTGTTAATCAGTTAACCCCTGGGGTTAATCGGTTAACACCTTAAAAAGTTTGGAAAATATGGAATTTTGAACAGGTTAATCAGTTAACCATATGCGTTAACCGATTAACACTGTTAACGTTTGAAAATTTTGAAAGTTTGAAATGGTTAATCGGTTAACCATATTCGTTAACCGATTAACATTGTAACAGAGGCCAAAAGCAGCAAAAGAAAAGCACTTTCAACACAAAATCAACTAATCAAATGATCCAAAAGATTAGCTTATCAAATAAGCACGAAATTACACCTGCAAACAGAAAACCAATAGACATGCAAACATGTCTACACAGCACAATCACAATTCAAATCCACCAAAATTCAATCGAATATGAAAATCATCATGAAAATGCAAATAAGCTCAAAAATGCTATGGATCTAGAATTTCCAATCTTCGAAGTGGAGATTCGCTTCGGTTAGTGTTGATCTTGCTGTAATTGAGTAGATCAAATGCTAGAAATCCGGAAAACATCAAGATCCAAGCCAATTGTTGTTGTATGAATGAAGATCCACCAAATTTGAGTCAAAATGCTTCAAATAATCACTTATAGATCCAACTCCAGATTCAGATCCAAGCTTGCACGAAAATTGAAGAAGGAAATTGATTCAATGATGATGATGGAAAGAGGTTTTAGCTGAAGAATTCATTTATTCCAATGAAGAATCAAGAATTCAAATGAAAAAGAGCTTTGAGTGAGGGTTTTGGAATTAGAAAGTTGAGAGAATTCTGACCAATTCTGAAAAATGAATGTGAGAAATGAGAATTGGATCCCTTTGGTTTGAAGTTAATCACTTAAATACCATCTAGGTTTGGATCCCAAAGCAAGGTTTCGAAATTGGCTTGTGAATTGTGGTTTGGCACTAGGAATGGGATTTTGGAGGGAAATGAAATTATGAAATGATTCTAGATCCTTCCTAAGTGACAAATTTGAATTTAAGTGATCAAAATTGGACCCCAAATGGCTATGCATTCAAAAATCATGCAAAGAGGCAAAAATTGCACTGGTTAATCGGTTAACCATATGCCTTAACTGATTAAAACCTTTAAAATTTCAAATCTGGCCCGATTTCTCTTTGGTTAATCGATTAACCATATAGGTTAACCGATTAACACCTTCAAAAATTTGAATTTGGCGCCTTCTGGAGGGAAATCTGTCAATTTGCCCTGTTTCAACTGTTTTGAGCTCTGTTTAGCTTCTGAATCTCGTTCTTGAACGTTATCACTATAAAATTCTTGACATGAGCCTGAGTGCAGCTTTCTGAACTGCTGTTCTCCTGCACAATAAAAATAAAATCGGCCGCCTGACCGCTGGGCAAAATAAATGCCCGAGCCTCTGTTGCTCGCTGTTCGTTGTTCAGTCCTTTGCGCCGAAATGAAACTGAGCCACAGGAATACCTCCATCCCATGCCTCGAGAACAAATGCTATGATATGCAAAAAATGAAAAATTCAAAGAAACAAAAGCCAATCACGGTTAAAACGAAAGGGCAAATTTTGGAGTGCTACAGTGACAAATGTCAATATGTTGAAGAGTCCATTGTTATTTGTAAAAGATGGTCTGCTAAGAGGGGATGTATTCCCAGGTTGTTTGTCTGATTGTCAAAGATTGCAATACATCCCGAGGGCTATGATTTGTTGAAGAAGGGTATCCAGAATATGATAGATGAGAGACGCCTTCAGTTTGAGAGAACTTTCGTTGTTGATGATGTTGATAAGGATATTGGAACCATTTCAATTCCATACTCTACCATTCATATATCTGCACCAGTGCAACAATCACCTTTTGTTAATAATATTATTGGGGCTGGAGGCATAACTCGTAGCGGTCGGGTTTTCGCTCCACCAGTGTCTCAAAATGGTAATGTTGATTATTCTGCAAAGGGAAAAGGAAAGTAGGTTGTTGAAGATTCGGTGTAGAAACAACCTACGAAGATTCTGTTTTGAAGAATGTTGAGGAGTTCATGAAAATAATTAAGAAAAGTGATTACAAGATTGTAAATCAATTGCATCAGACCACAACTAAGATCTCCATATTGTCTTTGCCGTTGTGTTTGAAGGCCCATATAAATGTTCTGCTGAAAATTCTGAGTGATGCGTTTGTACTGCAGGAGATTTCTGTGAATCATCTAGAAGAGGTTGTGGCACATGTTAATGCAGGTAATAGTTTGGGGTTCACCGACTTCGACTTGACTCTAGTTGGGAGAAATCACAAAAGTTCCCTACATATCTCCATGGAATGTATGGGTTCTTTGTTATCTCATGTTCTGGTGGATATTGGTTCTTCTTTGAATGTATTTCCGAAGAAAACACTTATGAAGTTGGACACACAAGGGGTGATCTGTAGACCCAATGATATAGTAGTTTGAGCTTTTGATGGGTCAAAGAGATCAGTGTTTGAAGAGGTGTAATTGCCGATTAAATTTGATCCCGAGGTTTTTAATACAACATTCTTCATCATGGACATCTAGCCAGCTTGCGGTTGTCTTTTGGGTCATTCATGGATCCACGCTGCAAGGGCAGTAACCTCGACGTTGCACCAGAAACTCAAGTATTTTTTTGAAGGAGAAGTAGTCACATTCTGTGGAGAGAAGGATATTATGGTCAGTCATTTGTCTTTGTTCATGTATGTGGAAGTAGATGGTGAGATTCACGAAACTCTTTGTCAGGCGTTTGAAGCGGTTTAGATTCATAAAGAGCCTCCAATGGAGGAGAAAAAGCCTGAAGTTTCTATGATTTCGTTGAAGGAAGCATGTGCTATGATTGAAGTTGGAAGTTCCTAGGTTTGGGCCAAGTTATTGATGTGCCTGTAAAGTAAGACAAGTTTGGTCTAGGGTACAAACCTTCACAAGCTCCTCCAAAGTTCAAAGGTCCAATCTAATTTTCAAGTGCTGGAGTCATTTTTGATGAAGTTAATATCGTATGGAAAGACGAAGTCGATAACGACTATGATATGGACAACTGGATCCACCCCTGCATTCCAGGACAAGAGCTTTCCAACTGGTCTTCTGAGGAAGTCATTCATGTCACTCTCCAAGATGAGTAATTCTCTTTGTTTTTTTACATTTGTCAAGTCCTACGTTCTTCCCAAGACTTAGTGACTCATTGTAGGGCCGCATGTTTTTATTTTCAATGTTTATCATGAATTAAAGGACATTTTTTGTATTCAAATATTTTGTTCCCTGTTTTTCATTTTTGCTTTTACTTTTAAATGAAAATGTGTTTTTGTGCTTGTTTGTTTTCTCATTCTTAATAAAGCATAAAAACATCAATCATGCAGATTAATCACCTTAGATTCCATAAATAATGATTCAGCTATGGCTCAGTGTGATTTTGGCAATCCAATCTACCAAGCAGAAGAATAGACTGATGAAAACTGTGAACTACCGGAAGAATTAGCCAGACTATTGAAACAGGAGGAAAGGGTAATTCAGCCTCATCAGGAGGATATTGAGATTGTTATTCTGGGCACCGAGGAAGCCAAGAAAGAGATCAGAGTTAGGGACCCTTTAGAAGACAGTGTTAAGAGAAGAATCGTTGAAATGCTACAAGAGTATGTTGACATCTTCGCCTGGTCTTATCAGGATATTCCTGGACTTGATACAAACATTGTTGTGCATCATCTACCTCCCAAAGAGGGTTGTCCTCTGGTCAAACAAAAGCTGAGAAGAACAAGACAAGACATGGTTATAAAGATTAAAGAAGAGGTTCAGAAATAGTTAGATGTAGGGTTTCTTGTTGTCACTAGTTATCCTCCGTGGGTTGCTAATGTCGTTCTTGTACTTAAGAAGGATGGTAAGGTCAGGATGTGCATTGACTAAAGAGATATGAATAGAGCAAGCCCGAAAGGTGACTTCCTGCTCCCTCACATTGGCGCGTTAGTTAATAATATGAATCAATGTTCAGTGGTTTCCTTCGTGAATGGCTTCTCTGGGTATAACCAAACCAAAATGGCCCAAGAAGATATGGAGAAAACAATGTTCATAACACTGTGGGAAACTTTCTTTTACAAGGTAAGTCCCTTTGGATTGAAAAATGTTGGGGCAACATATCAGCAGGCAATGGTGACTCTCTTTCATGATATGATTCACAAAGAAATTGAAGTATATGTTGATGACATGATTGTGAATTCCCAAACGGAGGAAGAACATATGATCAATCTATAGAAATTGTTTGAGACATTGAGGAAATTTAACCCGAGGTTGATATCTGGTAAACTTCCAGGGTTTGTTGTCCGTGAACTTGGAATCAAGGTTGATCCTGCTAAAATAAGAGCTATACAAGAAATGCCTAAGCCGAGAACAAAAAAGAGGTTTGTGGTTTCTTAGGGAGGTTGAACTACATAGCTAGATTCATCTCTCATCTTATAGCCACGTGCGAACCGATTTTCAAATTGTTAAGAAAATATCAAGAGATCAGGTGGAATAAAAATTGTCAAAAATCATTTGAAAGAATAAAAGAGTATCTACAGGAACCTTTAATTCTGATGCCTTTTGTAGCAGGAAGACCATTAATAATGTATCTGACGGTTCTTGAGAATTCAATGGGGTGTGTGCTCGATCAACACAACGAGACAGGTAGGAAAGAGCATGCCATCTACTAACTGGGTGAGAAATTTACTAATTGTGAGTCAAGATACTCAATGTTGGAAAAAACATGTTGTGCACTCGCCTTGGCAGCCAAGCGTTTAAGGCAGCATATGTTAAACCACACAACCCTGTTGATATCAAAGATGGATTCGATCAAGTACTTGTTTGAGAAGCAGACACATACAGGAAGGATTGCCCGTTAGAAGATGGTTTTGACAGAGTACAATATTAAATATGTTTCCTAAAAAGCCATCAAGGGAAGTGTTATGTTAGAATATCTTTCCCAACAACCAATTGAAGATTATTGTCATACCCCAAATTTGTCCTACCCATATATATTTTTCATCTATACTTCCATCCACTCACAATATTCAAAATATAAATATATGTTCTTTCCGCTTTCATTTTATGTCCAAGCTTCATTCAAGGGCATCTAGGCCAGGGTGCATGATTCGAGTAAGGTGTGTCTGAAGCCTCAATCAGGGTTTTGTTTCATATTCAAGGCAATTGTGTTTAGGTCAGATTGCCAGGTCAAGTGTGTGCAGTAATGGTTGAGGTTCAATACAATTTGGCTTAATCTTGGTCAAAGTGGAATTGATTCAGTTACAAGTGTATGGATCGAGATATCAAGATGGGCTGAGTTAAGAGATTTAATGATGGAGAATCATATGGAATCTGTTCCTCTCAATTAGGGTTTTCTAAAGCAGTTTTAGTACAGTTTATTATCTCCTGATTTTAAGGCATTTTCCACTCATTTTGTTCATGGTGAAAGATTTTGGCTCATTTGTGATCCAAATGGTAATTAGTTCAAGAAGAGTTTAGTATGACTTTGCTTTCGTTCAATGTCAAGTTCAAAGTCGATTCTCTTTTGATTCAAGGGCTCAATTCATTCCAAGATTGTTCTTAATAAAGATTCAAAAGTGGGGGAATTCAAGGTTCAAAATTGTTTCACTTCTCAAATTCAACTGCTAATTTTAAGAAACAACTCTTAATGCTTTCATCATTTTAGAAGTTCAAGAATGGTATTACATTTTTGTGATTCCAATACAAAGGACTCCCATTATTTACTTCCATCCATGGAAAAGCACAACGTTGCTTAGAAATTTCAAGCATTAACTATAATCCAAGTGACATTCAAGATAAATCAATAAACAAAGGGTGGTAAGAGTACTGTTGCGGTGAGAATCAGATATCAAGTTATTAATTAACTAGAACCACAAATCTTCAAATATTCACCACCAATCTTTGATTTATCCAAAGGAAAGGGTAAAGATCGAAAAAATCCCTAAGTGCGCTACGTAACAAAGAAGTTAAGAGATCGGGGGTTGGTTATACTAAGGAAGGTATTAGCACCCTAAGTATCTGTAGTATTCTACAGGAGCCTCTTGTTTGATATTTGTGGTATTGTTAATGTTTTCTTTCTAATGATCATGTGCTAAGGTAAAGGTGCTAAAGGTAAAGACCTATGGATATATACACTAAGTATGCTCACCAAGACGTCGAATCTCGTGCCTACGTATCCTAACAAGGATGGAATCAGAGCAATCGTAGTTCTCCTAACTAGGGTGGAGGAAGTATTGATAATGATCTAGGTTCTAAGGAGAATAAGTATACATAACAATGATACTTATATAGAGTTAACAAAGTCTCCAAGTCTAAGATGAAAGACTAACTGGTGGTTTGACTTTAACAAAAGGAAAAAGGGGAAAAGTGAGTACCCATAACACTGGTACACACATAGAGTTAACAAACTCTAGTCCTAAGCTCTAAGTTACAGGATCCCTAACAAGGTATGCTAAAGGTCTTGACTTGACAAATTCAAAAGGTAGTGGGTTCTAACTTAAGGATAATTTGAAAGTTCTAATGACTCTAATAAGGTCAAAGGGAGGTTTGAGAATAAATGAGCTATCTATGACATTGAGTCAATAGAGAGACTTTCCTTTGGACTTAGGAAAACAAGGCAACTCTTTTTTAGGATGAGAGCTAGCAAGCTACATCACTTGGGGAAAATTTAGCAAAGCTTAAGCATACATATACATTCATTCAAACATGAGGAAGATATAAAATCATGGTAACATCCAAGAAAGTAAAGGCAAGCATGTGACAACTTCAAGCAGAGCAAATAACAAGGTTACAACCAAGTATTCATCCATAGAATGTTTATAATTAAACTAAATAGTTACAACCAAAGGTAAACATAGATGTTACAACATCTAAATGGCTATGAAATAAGGTTCTTACAAGACCAAACATTATAGATGATAAGTACAAGTGAATCATGAATAAGTTAAAACATCACTTATCATGGAAAAGTTCAAAACTCAAGGTCAACATGCATAAATCATAACAATATTTAAGGCATGGATATAAGTCAAGAGAACTAGAGGTAAAAACCAAACATATTTGAACAATAGTGTGACAACAACATGTGAATTATGGTGAATCATGTTTAAGCAAGAAGGTAACAACCAACATATAAAAGGAGTTAAATCATGGTTTTTTTAAGAAGGTGAGAAACATCTCAAAGGTGATTCATGCATACTAAACATATTTCAAAGAAAAAAAACAAGTTTTTAGGAACAATCAAGGCAAGGTATGAGAAACATGTAGCACATGCACATTCAAATCACTTGATCATGGAAGAGAATCACATGTCAATGGCAAGGTAACAACCAAGGTTTTATGATATTAATCATGCATTCATATATGAACATGAACTTGAAAAAAGCAATAACCATAATGTAAAAATAAGGGTATCCAAACTCACCACATCAAGTAAGGTTCATACTAGGTGTGTAAGGTTTATACAAGTCAAAATGTGCAAGGAGAATCAAAGGAATCAATCAAAAGATCAAAAGGAAACCTAAGAAAACCTAAAAAATGTCACATACTTTGAACATGAATAAAGATCAAGAGAGTTATGATCAAATCAATTTGTGAAAGAAAACATGAAAACAAGGCATTAAAAATAGAAGTAATGCACTTAATGGAGTTTGAATCCCACACATTACTACTCACAAGTCAAAACCCTAACCATCCATTTAACTCGTGTGTTATGAATCATATGGAAACATGATATTATATGTGAAACAAGCTTCAAGAATGAGAAAATGGGCAAAACTCATCAAAAGGATGGTCGTTGGGACTCGAACCCTAGTCAGGAAAGACAAAGTTGTACTTGAATGCGCATGGTAAACCACTGGGGTGGTGATACATCCATTGTATCACCTTCCTCAAAATAGAGATAAACCAAGGTTGGGCCTAGATTCTAGCCAAGGCGCCATGGCTGGCTGAAGCTCATCACCTTCATCAACTTAGGATATAAGAACTATCCTATCTCTTTGAATATGGCATGAAAGGCCACGAAGTAAAAATGAAAGCTGTGTATTTTTTGACAAGGATAACAGTGGCATAACTCATTATGTCCAATTTTAATCCTAATTCAAAAATCGAAGCAGAAACCACAAGAACCCTAAAATATGCAATTTCTAGCAAACAAATTGATATAAACATGATGACAAACAACTAAATGAGGGAAAATAATTTAACTAACATACCAAACAAGTTTCATGTTCAAGGTACATCAAAATGTAGTCTGGTTCAATGAGTTTAGGTTATGAACACTTACCTCTTGAAGCCAAACTCGAATCTTCAAACAAGCTACTGCAAAATTGCTTTAATGATCTGAATAGTTTTGTAGGATCCTCTAGAAAGTTTTTAAATGCTTGGACTCACTTGGAACTGCTCCTAACCAGCTGCAGCTTCCTTGTTACAAAGTGATAGCAATGTGATCTTGACTTTGAGGATTGATTTTGAAAGATCAAATGGTTTGGAAAAGGTCAAAATTAAAGTTTGGTATAGAAGATGCAAAAAGTCAATGATTTTTGGATTGAAGATTGACATTCTGTTTTGGCTGATTTTTGATGGATGTGAGAGTTTGAACACCATAAAAATGTGTTTCGCAGTGTGTTAGGGCAATTGGTTTGGTGATTTGAGGTGTGGAAATGAAATTGATTATGTTTGTGCAAGATTGAGATTCTTGGTACAAAATAGTGTTTGGTTTGCAAGATGCTCACTTTTTGAGGTTTAAAGGGTGCTTTCTATGGTTTTTTTCCTCCTTATTGAAACAGAAATCAAGCATGTATTTATAGGTAAAGGTTGGAATCAATGTCTTGCAAAAAAACAGAATTGAAGACTCACTTGGTTTGCTTATTTTTGTTGGATTCCAACTTGATGTTTGGTGGTTCTCCAAAGTTTCAAGGCGAAGTACAATGAGATCTTCAGTGGTTGGATACTCTAGATCTTTCTTCTACAGATGGAACAAGTTATGGTCTAAAGAAAAACCAGCTGTGGTTAAAGCTGCTTTTTGAAAATGGCATTGCAACCTTTATGTCTAAAACTTCCATCAATTGTATGAAACTTGAGTCATGTTTCAAAGTTTTGTGTAATGAATCCAAAAGTAGTACAACCTTCTTATTATAGATGGATTTGCAAGTCTCAAGGCTGTCAATCAATGAATTTTGCAAATTTGTTTGATCTTGCAACTTGTTCTTGTCATGTAAACAAACAAAACCTCAAGTGGGGAGGGATAACTTTCATCCTTCGAAACTCCTAGCTCAAAAATGGCATGAATATGTTCTTATACTTTTTGAAAAGCCCTAAACTTGCTTTGCAACTTTCATGTTTGGTGAAATTCTTGAATCCAAAGGGATCATGATGAAAACTGGTCTTAAAGTTGGCTTAAAATTGAAGTAACAAGGCTGTCTTGAAAAATTTCTAAGGGGCCAAAGATTTTTTCCAAAGTTTGAAGATTCATAACTCAAAGTCTAAGCATCTTTTTCTCATAGTTCACCAGGACACCTTTGTAGTACACGAGGAGATCTTTAAATTTATCTTTGGAACTCAAAAAATGGTTTTGTGGATTAAATGTTATGTCCTTTAAAAGTTGTGTTATACCCTAAATTTTTACCCCTAGATCACATCATCATTAAAGGAGCATCAACATTGATTATCTAACCATAACCTAATTCAAGATTGATCTTTGTCAAGATACATGTGAATTAGGGTTTCATACAGTCAGAAATCAGGGTTTCAAGGGTTTGATCAGTCAAAGTTTTGGATTCATCCTCCACATATAAAGTCTTCATGTCATCAAGGATATCACATTGGATCAAGAACGAATCCAATTTGAGGTTGTCACCCAGGAAAGAAAAACAATGTAGTACAAGGACCCTAATTAGGGTTTCTGATTGAGAAAGTCAACTGTAGTTTGAATTTTGATCTAAAGGGTGTTCCAAAGGTTGAGTCATGGTCCATGAGGCTCATATGACCCAAAGAATTCTACCAAGAAGTTTCAAGGCCTCAGAGAACCCAGGACACCAACAATCGATTAAGAGGTTTTGGATCATTCGGTTCGTCTGGCCGAAAAGTCAACCCATTGACCAATAGGGTTTTAACCCAAAATTGAATCCAACTATGTTACCAACATCATTTAATATATAATAATGAATTTTTGTGACCAATTGATCAAGAATCGAGGAGTAATAAAAAAGTCGGGAAATTAGGGTTTTAAAAAGGGCCAGGCTATAACTTCTTAACCACACATCCAAATGGAGTGGTTCAAAGCCTATTGGAAAGGTCTCAATGAGTCCTTAAAATATGGTACAATCATGAACATAAAATACATGAATTTTGAGTTATGAGTAAAAACAAGGCAAAAGGGGGAAAATACACTTAGAAATTTCAAGAATTCTTGACTTGTAAGTCAAGTTTTTAACATTTTCACAAGGGTTTTTGACCCAGTTTCAAGTATAGTGGGTTCCTACCTCAAACATAAATGTTGTAATATCTAATGGGGGAATTCTAAAAATTACAAGTAGGTTCTATAACTCTTCATGGTTAGAGAGAACCAAGATCCACAAGTTGGCAAAAACTCACTTTTGTAAACCAACTCAGCATGGACAAGTTGATTCCAAAGCTTCCCAAATCAACTCTAATAAAGGATTAAGTTTCATTTATGATCTTTAAATTGTTAACAGATGTTTTTAACACCATATCCCACGAGCTTGGCACAAGAAATAAAGAAATTCATTGTCTAATGCAAGTTGCAAAAGTGAATATTAAAGAAAGAGAAAAATGGTGGCTACCATCATCAAATCATCAACTTGGCTGCAACCAGTCACCTCCAACCCCCTCAATCATGATGAAAATTACCTATAGGATATGGATAAGCTCTTGTTAGGGTGGTTCAAGGTCATAAATGGAGATTGCATTGAGAAACTCCAAGATTTTCATGATGGAAGGCTAATATTGGCATTTAGTTCACTTCTGCCCATACTTCTTGCTCAAGACACTTGCCTATAAATTGAACCTAATTCTTACATTCAAAACACACCAGTTCCATATTTGAAACCAGCTGAAACTCTCTCCTTTCCTCAGTTGCAAAATCTCACCACATTCCAAACACCTTCAAAATCTGCCTTCAATTTTCTCTTCTAAAACCATTTCCAAACATTCTAAAACTCAAACCAAGCCTCAAACACTTAATAAATGATGTGTTAGATCTGTCCAAACCCTCACCTTGGCCAAAAACTCATCCAATAAAAAATTCGATGGTTGAAACCTCATTTGTTGACTTTTCTGCACTTTAGAGAGAAGCCACTGATCCATTGCATTTCATTGATCTTTAAGACCTCTAAAACTTCATAAATAATATATATAAACTATCCATGATGGTTCTACACTTCTGTAACAAGGATTGAGGGAGTTGGCTTTGGAAATCTTTGGATTTTGGAAGTTTTTCTTGACTTACAAGGCATTCTGCCCACAAACTGGCTTGAGGGTTACTTGGAGCACATATTCATCACCCTTGGAGCATTTATAGACCTTTGAAGAGCTTTCAAGATCTCTGGTTTTCTTATTGCTCAAGCTTGTTTCAAGAGGTAAGCCTAAAACTCATAAATGTGAACTTTTCACTTGCATTACACATGTTACCATGACTTCTAGCTATGATTTTTTGTTTTACATTGTTTGAAAATGTTTGATGTATGTTATGTGTCATGTATGAACCATTTCTTGCAGAAAAACATGTAGTTTTTGAACTGTCAAACTCAGGTCACAAACGAAATCACAAACTAGGCCCAACTTAGTCATTTTTGCATGATCCGTCCAATTTGTCAAACCATGTGTGAATTTCTTGATTTATTTTGTTCTAACCTCTATATATGATTTACATGTGATGTTTGTACACTTGTTTCGCAAAGCACACCACTACACGTGACTGTCCACATGCTCTTGCTTTTGGTTGTCACCAAACTTGCCCAAACCTTGATGTTATCGGGTTTTCTTGTGGTTTCATGGTATGAAAAAAAATGCTACCATTGAATTGCTTGTTCAAAAATAAATAATTTTAACTTTTGTTTCACCTCATTTGGTTAATATTTGACTGAGTTCCAACCTTTCATGCAAATGACCTAAAGTTGTCTTACCTTGTCATGACCTAGTGTTGCCCTCTTGGTGCACCAACTTGAAATGATCATAACATGCTCATTTTTTGTGATATTGATGCCATTATTTTTGAAATCTACTCCTTAAAATGTCTATTTTCATTGAGTGAATAAATAATTCAAGGATTGTTATCCTAGAAAGACTTTGATACACTTGAATAACATGTCTTTTTTAGGATTTTTACCTTGATGTTCTTGAACTTTTTCAACTTGTAACTTGATTTTTATTGTGAGATTGATCTTGTATGATCCATATGTGTTTTTTAACGTGTTTAAATGCTCAAATATGCTTGATTCATTGCCTTACCATGTTCATACTTGCTTTTAAGAATGTATATATGTAAAAATGGTCTGTTGAACTTCATTTGTGAACTTTCCCATGATTCTTGATGTTATAACTTCTTGATAATTCCCACTACACCTAATTTTACTTGTTTATGTGTCTTGTTAGAACCATAACATGTTTAGTGTTTGTTTCTTGCTTTTGTGAATGCTTGAATATGCATGGTATACTTTGAATTTGACCTGTGAACTTTGACATGATTCTTGATGTTGTAACCTCTCGAATATGCTTGTCATGATTCGTTCTACATGTTTATGTGTCTTGTTAGAACCATAACATGATAGGGTTTTATGGTTAACTTGGTTGTTATAATGAAACTTGTTTACTTCTCCCCATGAAATCCATGAATTCATACTTGAACTGTGGTAACATTTCTTGTGTTCTTGCTTGTTTGATTGTCATCAATACATGTTTGGTTTGTCTTATGTTGTTACATTTGATCTTATTTTATCATTATAACAAGCTTGCCTCAAGTTGCCACTTGTTTGCATTAATCTTGTTTGAATGTTATAGATGAACTTGTTGTTATTACACATGTTCTTTACCTGCATTGATGGTTGTTACCTCTTTGCCTTTTGATCTTTATTAAGGTGTCAAATGTTGATCTTGATTATTGTTACATTTTGTTACATGTTCTTGCTTTATTTCTTCAAATTTGTCAAGTTATTCCCCAGTGATGAAACTTTCTAGTTCACATCAAGTTGTATGTGTCCTTGTGTCCAAAGGAAAGTCTCTCTATTAACCCTTGGGTCATAGTTTGTAAGTCATTTTGAATGCTAACTTAGTTAAGTTAGAACCTACTAGCCATTAGACTTTATTTAAGTCTAAAAGACCCACCTTTACTAGGAGTGTTCTTCAACTATAACCCTAAGATAGAGTTTGTCAACTCTATGTAAGAATCATGGTAATGATTACTTACTCCCCTTGGCTTTTGTTAAAGTCAACATCTTGAGTGTAAAACTTAGAATAGAGAGTTTTGTTAAACTCTATAAAGCATTGTTATGTTTGTTCCCCTTTAAACCTTGATCATAATCAAGTGTTCATCTATCCCTAGTGAGGTGAACTACGATTGCTCTGATTCTATCCTAGTTATGATATGTAGGCAGAAGATGCGATATCTTTGTGAAAAAACTTAGAAACGTCAACCTTAGGTCTTTACCCTAACCTTAATCCCAAACCATAGTATAACTATTACAAAGTTTATCATACACACAGGCAAAAGGTTCCTGTAGAGTACTACAGATGTTTAGGATGTGAAATACCTATCCTAGGCATAATCAACCCCCGATCCCTGAATCTCTTAGCATTGTCGTTATATCGCGCAAAAAGTATTTGTTTCTTTAACCTTTCCTTTGGATAAATCAAAGTCTGGTTTTAAATTTAATGAATTAAGATTCAAGTTAATCAATAGCTTGTCGTCACAATTCTCACCGCAACAAGTTGGTACCAAAATTAAGGTTCCTGTAGAGTACTACAGATGTTTAGGATGTGAAATACCTATCATAGGCATAATCAACCCCCTATCCCCAAATCTCGTAGCATTGTCGTTATATCGCACAAAAAGTATTTGTTTCTTTAACCTTTCCTTTGGATAAATCAAATTTCGATTTTGAATTTAATGAATTAAGATTCAAATTAATCAATAGCTTGTCGTCACGATTCTCACCGCAACAAGTTGGTACCAAAATTAAGGTTTCTTCCCACACTTCGAAAAAATTAAAGTTATCCACGTTTCCTTCTTTTTCAAGAAACCTCTCAAATCTTGATTTCTTTATGAACAAACTCAATGACTAAACTTTTTTTTTTGAAATTGGGCTTGGAAGCTTCAATTTGAACCAAAAAGCCTAAAATTTAAAGAGTTGACTTTGTTATATGAATTTTGTATCAGGTGAATTCAATTGTGTGATCTTTAAAGAATTTACATCTTTGTTCTTCTCAAACAGTCTATATAGGCTCTAAGGATGTATATGAACATGTTGAACCATGTCCCAAGGCTTGGGATCATGCTTGGGTTAAAAGTCAAAGGAACATTTAACGTTTCCTGACAATACCCTAATTTGGGGATAAATGAAATTAGGCTTCAGTTGACTTGTAGTGATATCAATTAGCACTTGATTCTTGTTGAATATGAGCTCCTTTAATGTATGGTAATCTTGATTTGACGATGATAAATCCAAAACATTGATTGACCAAGCAATAATCTTATTGATACTAATGGTGCAAAACCCTTATTCAGGTGGATCTCAACAACAAAAACATGAAACAAAGTTAGGGTTAAGAAGCAATGCTTGATGCTACTAGAATGGTAATGGAATCTAGGGGTCAAAATTTTGGGTATGACAGCTGCCCCTATTTAAATGGCTTTACCAGATGGTATGAGAGATGATAATCTCCATAAAATCACGGTGAAGGGTATTTAAATATAGCAATTGGATCTTCAGGAAACGAACGAAGAAACAAACAAATCAACTGGATCTACCGGGGATATTGGTGATAGCCAAATATCTTAAAAAGCGCTGGGGATGTTGGTAACAACCAACCATCCTAGGATCAGGGGTTATGAACATTGGCAATCACCATTGGGCTTTAAATGAAGCTAGTAACGACTAGACTTTAGAGAAAAAGTATGGATTAGTAACAACCAAATATTCTACTACCAACAATCTTTGATCTTAAGTAATGCCAGTAACTACTGGGCTTTCTGGGGATTGGTGACGACCAAAACAGCAATGCCAATATCAATTGGATTTTAAGCAATGCCAGTAACTACTGGACTTTCAAGCAGATATGGTGACAACGAAATCGACAATACCAATAACAATTGGATTTAAAGCAATGCTAGTAACTACTGAACTTTCAAGCGGATATGGTAACGACCAAATCGGCAATACCAATAACAATTCGATTTAAAGCAATGCCAGAAACTACTGGACTTTCAAGCAGATATGGTACCGACTAAATAGGCAATACCAATAATAATTGGATTTAAAGGAATGCTACTACCTACTGGACTTCTAACGGATATGGTAACGACCAAATCGGCAATACCAATAACAATTATATTTAAAGCAATGCTAGTAAATACTGTACTTTCAAGCGGATACGATGACAACCAAATCGGCGATACCAATAACAATTAGATTAGTAACTACTGGACTTTCAAGTAGATATGGTGACAACCAAATCGACAATACCAATAACTATTGGATTTAAAGCAATGCCAGTAACTATTGGACTTTTAAGAGAGCCAAAAACGACTAAACTTCATGGGAAAAGGCTAGTAACCACAAGATAGAAAAAATAATTTGAGGAAATAGTAACAACTAGCCTGACAATGTAATACTAGTAATTACCAGACAAAACGTATCAATGATAACTTCAAGGGAAATTGGTAACAATCAAAAGGTAATAGATGTTAGTAATAACTGGTCTATAAAGGTTTAGTGACAACCAAAGATCTAAAAAGGAAGAGGGCTAGGCGATTCTGTGGGAGATAAGAGCATACAACAGTCACCATAGATGCAAAAGATTGCCAGTTACAACTGGACTTAGAAATGAAAGCAACACCCAAGCAAACGCAACCTGAAAAGATATGTTAAATGCACATGCTGTGATATGATGCAAATGCTCAAATATGCTCAAGAACCGACTCTAACAAGAGACATGAAAATTAAAGACCTAATGGGAAATTATATAACAATCTACACTAGGGGAAATTAAGTGTCACACTGAATCCAGGGAACCAATGTGTCCTCGACAACACACAGAGGCTAAACCCATTCACTTCATTGGGGACAATATGGGGCTTTGGCAAACCAACTAATAGCATAAAACTCTTCGGAGAGTCAAAGTGTCTATTCAAAGGATGGGTCTTCAAAACTTTTGTTAGGTGAGGGGTACCAGAGAAATTGTTTTTTAGTGGGGCCAATATTGCTTGAGGTGGCACTATTAAGATCTCAGCCGCTTTTAGACTTCATGGGAAACAAACTAATTTCCCCTGATATCTTCCATACCAAAGTAACTGCTTGTTCTATTTTAGTTTTCTTTTAAAATCGTTTTTGATTCAAAACTTGCTTTTAAAAACCATTATTAACAAATAAGTGATGTTTTGTATAACAAAGAAAAGTAAAGAACGTAATATATCACAAATATTTGAATGGTCCAAACTGATTTTATTTATGAATGATAGCTTGCGAATGGAAAAGCTCTATGAAAAATTTACAATTTGTAAATGGCAAAAAGGAAAAAGGGTACATCAAATCCAATGACTATCCTTCCCTTCCATCTAAGAGTTCCTCAGATCTTTTCCTTTGATAAAAGTGGTCGAAGTGGATTTCCTTAGTAATTTTCGATAGCGGTAACAACCTCTAATGTAGCGAAATGCTTTTGTCCCTAACTTTCTCCTGAACCTCCCTTTCAAGTTTTTGATTCACCTGGACGCTCATTTTTGACTAAGTCTCCCTTTCAGGTTTTCGACTTAGAGAGCTCTCTTTTTTGTTTCATCCTTAATTTTTGCCTGGACCTCCCTCGTAGGTTATGATCCACCGGGATACCCATTTTTTCCTAAGCCCCCCTTACGAGTTTTCAAATCATCGAGTTTTTAAGCATAATACTTTCTAACTGCATCAGAGTTCACAGGGTGAGCGAGTTTTTCTTCATCCATTGTTGTGAGGATAAGCGAGCCTCCAGACAAAGTTGTCTTCACAATAAAGGGGCCATCATAATTGGGCAACCACTTCCCACGTAAGTCTTTATGAGTTGGCAATATCCTCCTGAGTACGAGTTCTCCTTCTTGAAACTCTCGGATACGGACCTTCTTGTCAAATGCTCTTTTGATCCTTTTCTCATATAGCTGGGCGTGGCACATGGAATTCATTCATTTTTTGTTAATGAGGTTCAATTGATCGAACCTTTGCCTGACCCACTATGCTTCCTCCAACTTTTCTTCCATCAGGGATCTCAAAGATGGTATTTCTACTTCAATGGCAAGGACTGCGTCCATTCCATACACCAAGGAAAAGGGGTTTCCCTTGTTCAAGTGTGAACAGATGTTCTGTATCCATGTAAGGAAAACGGTAACATCTCATGCCAACCTTTGTATGTCACAACCAGTTTTTGCATGATCTTCTTAATGTTCTTGTTTGCTGCTTCAACAGCTTCATTCATCTTTGGGAGATAAGGAGAAGAGTTGTGATATCCATTCTTGAAGCTATCACACAGCTCTTTCATAATTTTGTTGTTCAGATTGGTTTCATTATCTGTAATGATACGGCTAGGGATTCCATATCAGTAGATAATCTCCTTCCTGATAAATCGGGCAACCACTTGTTTGGTCACATTGGCGTAGGATGCATATTCAACCCACTTTGTGAAATATTCGATAGGAACGAGGATAAAACGGTGTCCATTGGAAGCCTTTGGCTCAATTTCCCCAATCATGTCAATCTCCCACATAGAGAAAGGCCACAACGATGATAAAAAATTTAACAATGTTGGAGGCACGTGCACCTTGTCCGCAGAGATTTGGCATTTATAACATTTCCTGGCATATTGGGTGCAATCAGTTTCCATAGTTAACTAGTAGTATCCAACTCTTAGAATCTTCTTTGACATGGCATAATCGTTGGCGTGGGTGCCAAACGTTCCTTCATGCATGTCTTGCATCAACAAGTCTGCTTCTCGTCTGTCGACACACCTAAGCAAGACCATGTGTAATACCCCAAATTTTACCCTCAGATTAGTTGATTCATATAGCATAACATCTAATTTTTTGCATCAGCTAACCGCTAACGAGCTATGTAGTCTGTTTGTTTGCAGGAATCACGTCTGGTACACTTTAGCTGTTAAAAGAGAAAAATGGTCATTTGTGCATTGTTTGCTGACAGTCCTCGAAGTTAAGTCATCATCAAGGATTTATTGAATAATTAGAGCCTCCGCTTCCGAGTATTATTATGTCCTTTGAAAACAAACAGAAATTCATGGTAATCTTGGCATCAGGATCCTTGAGATACAATAATTAATTCAATGGGCCGAGACTCCGTCGTCAGTTGGATTTCAAAGACATTTATTTTTTCATGTGGGTTTGATTATGTTAAGATACTAATTTGGTTCGGCTCAAGTCAGTGGTATCAAATTTAGCCATCAGAGACATAAAGCGGATTTTTTGGCGCAGAGTATATTTTCGTCTGCACTGTTAATCGGATTTCTCTGTTTCTTTTCTATTTTATTTCATTCAAGGCTACCATCGGTTCTATCATCAGGCGCAATTTGGGATGAGAATTGAAGGATACATCAGTTATGTAGGGTAGCACGTGTGGGAATGACAGGGTTGATTCGATTGAGTTCTTTGGATTTATCCGTGCAAGTCTATTCGTTAAAATTAAGTTGTCTACTCGATTAATTTTTGATCACGTATTTTCATTCAGAGGTATTTAAATCACCCAGGTTTAGTCGGATGTCTTGCTTAAAGCGTTTCGTTCGAGTGTGGTAAAGTTAGTAAAAGGATATTTGAAAGGAGATTAATTGGATTAAAAATATATATTGAATTTTATTCATGAATATTTTTATTGCAATTTATAAAAAGGAAAATAAAAAATATACATTTATCCTAAGTTCTATTTTCCTAAGTGGTCTTCGTCTTCATGCCTATTCTTCATGCTCAACGTTTTCGATGAATTTCTCCGAGTACCCGATTTTTCTTCGTACCTGCACACGGCAAAAACAGAAACAAAGCAAACAAAGGGTTAATGTTAGAAAGTTGGTTTTGTTCGACACCCTCAGAAAAGCTTCATCACCAGGTGTCAGGAGGGTAACAGATCTCTCAGTCTCCAACTCCCTTTCCTAATCCCGACCTTGGCGTAAAACGGTATTATCTGTTCTTAGTTGTCGGGACAGCCGGAAGAAGAGAAAAAGAAGTTTTTAGCCGAAAAGTGATTTTGCCGAAAAATGGTTTTCGAAGCAGAACGGGTCTCTAACAGAATTCAGAAACTAAATCTGTTCTATCAAGCAAATATCGAGATTCAAAATGAATCCAAAATCCAAATCCTGATTTGTGAGAGATCGAGAATCAAGCAGCCAAATTAACACACCAATCCATGACAGAAACAGAAATCCATTTCATCAAGTAAATCCGGATTATGAGCAAAATCGAAATCCAACAAGTCAGAATCGTATCAGAAGCAGATATGGATTACCTGAAATATCCAAAATAATATTAGGAATCAAATCCAATCAGTATCATAAACAGACGAATCTGTATCAAAAACAAATCCGGATCTGTGAACAAAGCACCAAATGGAATCCATCTGAAATCTGAAACAAACCAAAATCATATCAGAATCACAAGAAAATAAAAAAAGTAAGTCAAATGGATCCAAGCCCACAGAAGAAGAAAAGAGCAAGTATAAAGAGAACCGAAACCGTAACACAAGAGGGGGCGGCCGTAATCACAAAAGGGGGCAACGAACGAGAACAACAAACCAGAAGGCGGCCGTCAAAGCACCCAGAGACTGTTAAACCCCAATTGCGAATCATAAACGAAATCCATAACCACCAAACATCGGCCGTAAAACAAAACAAGAGCGAACTGACCAGCTGCAGAAAACCGAGGACCATCCTCATCCCCATCATTTAATCAGTACCGCGAGCAATCACCCAAAACGCGGCCGCTAACCACATTGAAAGCCTCCGAAATCTGGAGATTCTCAGTTGAGAATCTTCAATGGATCCGGGAGCATTTAGCCTCAACAATAACATCATCGGCCATCGCACAACAAACAGATAAACCGACCTCATCGTTCGAGAAAAGGCATCATCGGACATAATGTAAAGTGCAAATAAGTCACTCGGAAGCCTAGCGACTGTAAGCTACCGTGATATCTCATTTCGTTTTGTGTTGTTTCGTTTTCAGGAAAGCAGACATGGAGAAGGAGGCGCGCGAGAACGATAGAGAGAAGAAAGGAATCTCATTTTGATATCAGTGCCGCCGTGGATGGAGATTAGGGTTCTGAACCCTAATTTTCAGTTTAACCTTTTATATGGTGATGGACTGGGCCGAGTCTGGGGTTAGTACCCAGCCCGACCCATCTTCAGTTTCCTTTATCATTTTTTTAATGTTTTTTCCTTTGTTTTTAAAAAAATATTAAAATCAAATCATTTTTTTTTAATCTGAAATTAAATTTTTTATATTAAAGTTAATAATTTTCTTTAATAATTAAAACCTTTTTTAAACTAAACCTTTTTTTTTTAAATTAAATTAAAGCCTTTTTAAAAAAAATTAAACTAAACCTTTTTTTTTAAATAAATTTAAAATCCTTTTTAAAATTTTAACTAAACCTTTTTTTTTAAAATTAATTTAAAGTCTTTTTTTTAAATTAAAATTAAAACATTTTTTAAACTAAAACCCAATCTTTTTTTTAAAAACTAATATCAATTCCTTTTTTTTTAAACTTAAATTAAGATCTTTTTTTTTTTAAAATTATTAAAACAATAAAGAAAATTCCAAATTGCATTTTGTCTTTCTTTCAATACTAACCGTTTCATTATTTGTCATATTTATGTCTAACCCTTTTCACTAATGTTCTTTGTTCTTCTCCTCAGATTATACTTAAATTCTGATTAATATTTATCCTGTTTGTATTTGTTTCTCGGTTGTAATTTTGCGAGGCAATCGTCGCATTATTTTTCCAGTACTTTATATTTTCATTACCGTATACTTTTTTTTTTCATTTGCATCTTTATTTACCGTAACTTCACACTCCGAAAGAATTAGGATTAACAGTTTGACCGCCTAGTCAATAATCCTAATTTCGACCATTTTCCAAAACCCTAATAGCCTAGGCGTCCCGCTGTGGACAAAAATACCCTTTACCCTAGCATTAGGTCAAAGAGTCTCCGCACTCTGTTTTAGGGTTTCCCGCAGTGGAATCCCTAATTTAACCCTAATTTTTAACTAACAATTTCAACGTAGAGATTGGAGTCTCCGCACTCCACGTAAGCGTGTCCTTAAGATACATTTACTCCCCATTGAAACCTTGGCCACCGTCAAGACGTTTCTAACCTCCCTCTGTTAGGGGAACTACAATTACTATGATTCCATTCCCATCAGGATATGTAGGAACAAGATGCGATGTCTTGCCGAGTAAACTTAGATTTAACCTCTTAGATCTTTTCTTTAACTTTTAATCCCTTTGTATATACTTTAAAGTATAACAAAGCAAAATAGTAAAACGAACAAAAGGTTCTTGTAGAGTACTACAGAAGTTTAGGATGCCAACACCTTCCCTAAGCTTAACCAACCCCCAAACCCTAGATCTTTCCCCGCGTCGTGTTTACGACGCAAAAATAGGTTTTCCCTCTTTTGACCTTTTCCTTCGGATAAATCAAAGAGCGGTTGTGAATTGAATTGTGATTCAAATTAATTAATAATTTGGTATTCTATTTCCACCGTAACACCATGTCATAATTTCTTTTGTAGAGCACATCATTTCTGAGAAAGAACTTAGATGTCAGCCTTCTCAAAGTTTTCTTGTCGAGCGAAGTTGCATCAACTGGATACTCTTGATTTTGTAAGTACTATTTAATATCGTGAAACCATGGTTTCCCATCAGACTCCTCTTCCACCATCTGGCAGTATGCAGGTTCAGTTTTCCTCTCAATTCATATGAGTGTTGCTTCATTAACAAAACAGACCTGCCACATAGCAGCCTTCATAGCTAAAGTATCAGCGATGTGATTTTCGGACCATTGCAGATGCTTGAAGGTTATTTCGTCGAAATACTCAATCATTTCCACAATATAAGCTCTATATGGGATTATTTTCTCATCTCTGGTTTCCCATTCACCTTTGACCTGATAGACAACTAGAGCTGAGTCACCACTCACTTTTAGAGTTTTGATGCGAAGATCAATGGCTGCTTCTAACCCTAAAATACAAGCTTCATACTCATAAATGTTGATAGTATATTCAAAACACAATCTTGCTGTGAAAGGAGTATACCCACCAGTGGGGTTTATTAAAATAGCACCTATACCATCCCCCTTTTGGTTGGAAGCACCGTCAAACATCATCTTCCATCGTGAACCAGGTTCTGGACCTTTATCTAGGCCTGGGTCTTCGTAGTCTTTCTTGATTAGCATAATGTCTTCATCTGGGAAGTCAAACTTGAGAGGCTCATAGTCTTCTATTGGCTAATCAACGAGGTAATCTGACAAGATGCTACTTTTGAGCGACGCACTGGATATCATAGTCTGACAAGAGCATATGCCAACGGGAGAGCCTTCCTATCTGAGCAGGTTTCTAAAAAATATACCTTATCGGATCCATTTTGGAAATAAAAAAAAGTGGTATGACATATCATATATTGTCTCAGCCGTTTGGCCGCCCAAGCTAAAGCACAACAAGTCTTATCTAAAAGTGAGTAACGACTTTCACAACCGGTGAACTTCTTGCTGAGGTAATAGATGGCGTGTTTCTTTTGTCCTAACATACCGTGCTGACCCAATACACAACCCATAGATCGGAGGCTCTTGGAGATAACCTTTGATCTTGTCGAAGGCTTATTGA
Organism: Lathyrus sativus; assembly: GCA_963859935.3. NCBI lineage: Eukaryota > Viridiplantae > Streptophyta > Magnoliopsida > Fabales > Fabaceae > Lathyrus > Lathyrus sativus. The sequence continues at coordinate 112,919,262 of OZ012736.1, read as the reverse complement.
CAATCTTCATTCCAAACAACTATTTGAACCTTTCGTAACAACTTGAAGATCAACTCACAGGTTGGAGTCATGTTGGAGATGAATCTAAAGATGTATTTTAGTCTCCTAAGGAAATCTCTAACTCGTTTTTATGTCTTTGGTGCAAGCATCTCTTGACTAGCTCGCACCTTCTCAGGGTCCACCTCAATTCACAATGACTGACGATGAAGTAAAGTAATTTTCCAGATCTTACTCCAAAAGTACACATTGCATAAATCAGTCTCAATTGGTATTTCCTGACCCTTACGAATAACTTCAACAGGTGATCTAGATGATCCTCTTCACTTTGATATTTGGCTATCATATCATCGACATATGACTCAATTTCTTTGTTCATCATGTCATGAAATAATGTGACCATAGCTCTATGGTAAGTGGCTCATGCATTCTTTAAACTAAAAGGCATAACTTTATAACAATAAGTGCCCATAGTGTAAAGAATGTGGTTTTCTCCATGTCCTCAGGATTTATCCTTATTTGATTATATCCTAAGAAACCTTCCATGAAAGAGAAGATAACAAATCTAGAAGTGTTATCCACTAAGGTATTAATATGTGGCAGAGGGAAGTCGTCCTTTGGACTAGCTTTGTTCAGATCCCTATAGTCTACGCACATTCTAACTTTCACATCCTTCTTTGGCACATGCAAAATGTTGGCTACCCAGTTTGGATATTTTGACACTGCCAATAACCTACATCTATCTGCTTTTTGACCTCATCTATGATCTTGAGAGCCATGTCAAGTCACGTTCTTCTGAGCTTCTGTTTGACAGGAAGACATTCAGGTCGAAGCGGTAGCTTGTGAACCACTATGTTAGTGTCTAAGCCAGGAATATCTTGGTATGACCAAGCGAACACATCAACATACTCTTCTAAAAGCTTCATTAGTCTCTTCTTGATCTCTGCCCCAAGCGTTTCCACAATCTTGAATTCTCTTCTATTTTGATCAGTGCCAAGATTAACGACATCTACCTGCTCTTGGTGAGGTTGAAGATCCGTGTACTCGTACTCAGACATTTTTGCCAACTCATCTGGAATCTCAAAATCTTCATCATCCTCATCTTCAGCTTGGTATATGGGTGAATCAAAGTCAAGAGGGAAAACATAGTCATTGGATTCAACAGGTATTGGAATTTCTCTATGTGTCTGGAATGACTTGATTTATTATAACACACAAAGATAACTGCACATAACAAAAGTGTAGATTCTTTTGATTGGCTGCATTTTATGGAAAAACATTGGAGTATGTATGAATGTCACAATTGATGCTATGACATACATGAAGAGTGTTCTGTAGGTAAGTGAAGTTGGATGTCATGACTGAATGTCATGACTTCAAGCGTATGACATCAGGGCGCACATGTTTAGTTTTTCTGTTATTAGCTCAGGCTTGTTGCACCCCAAAATTTGCCCAACCTTTTCTAACCTAGGTTTATGTTTCAATTGCATAGTCATTTGCATTGTCATCATGTACATAGTGTATTCATCTACTTTGCATAGCATAAGCAAGCTATCTTAATCAGGGGATCAAGTTCTATTCTTATCTCAAGAGGCATATCCAAGGGTTTCATTCATATTCAAAGACTACTCAGGTCATCAGGGAAGAATTTGAGCTTTGAAGAGCTGACAGGTTGATCAGTGAGTTCTCTCCTATCTTGAGGTTGTTTGGGAATTATCAGAGGAAGTATGAGCTATAAGCCAAGAGCATGAGGTGTTTATGGATGTTATGAAGAGCCTAGATGATCATTTTTGAGGAGTAACCAAGTCATTGGAATGATTGCAAGAGCCTCAGTTGAAGTCAGTCAACTAGGGTTTTGTCTGGGTCAACACTAGGTCAACCCTAGGTCAAAGACCTGCTTTGAAAGGCATCCAGGATCATTTGAAGAATTTGGGATTCATTATTTTCTCTATGAATATGGATATGGTGTTGTGCTAAAGAAAAATCAGAAGGAATCAAGGAGAAGAGGAGTTACCAAATTAGGGTTTCAGTGTAAAATCCCCTGATTTAGGTCCAACTTCAAAGCAGTGTAACTCAAGATGAAAGCTTCATATGAATTCCTGGTCCACATGAAACTTGTAGAGTATCTTCATAGCTTTAATTTGAGTGGTGGAAGTCATCAAGATGATTAATAGAACTCAAGTTATGGCTCTTGCAAGTTACAGGTCATCTGAGGGCACTGAAATTTGTCTATGAAAGTTGTATGTCTTCCAAGCAACTTTTTACCTTATAGGAGATTTCAAATGGATTTCTGGCCAACATGAGAGTTGTTCCTTATTGTCTTAGATTTCTAGAAAGGTATGGTATGCCTTCATATGATTTGTGGAACTCTACTTATGGTCTTGGCAAGCAAAGGGTATTTTGGTCATTTGAGAATTACAGGTCATTCTTAGCCTATGCCTAAAACTCATACAAGGAAGCTTCAAATGAAAAACTTCACAACATCAAAGTTGCTAAAAATGTCATTTTAAGTCTAGAAAAGAGGTCATGGGAGTTTGGAAATGCATAGAACAAGACTTGATAAAAGTTGGTGGGAAATGACTTAAAAAAGGCATATAACTTGAAAAAGTTCAAGTTGGAAAATGGTTTGAGAGATCTACAAATACAAAATGGGTCATCCAATATACCAAATTGAATCCAAACATCATTTTAAAGACATTGGTTCAGCCACTTTTTTGAGTTAGGGTTTAAATTTTGGACTTGCTTTGTAAAGTTCTTTCTTGCATAATAAGGCAACCTTGCAAAACTCAACATAATGAAGGGATCAGCTTGTTTTTTCACACATACACTCTCAATATCTCATTAAAGGAGATTTTAACACAAATTTGAAGGGATGCAAGCATGATATGAGATGGTTCAATATGTCATTACAGGAGAATTTCCACATTCTTCCACTTCATACTAGAAGGTTCTAGGGACTTCTAAATTGGTTTATATATTGATGGCAAAGTCCATGGGGTGAGGGTTGGTGATTGTTGGTGGTGATTGGTGAGTGTTAGTGAAAAAGAGAGAGTGAGATACCATTTCTTCCATTTTTGCAATTCAAGATCAAACTCCATTTTCTTCTTCATCTCCATTTAATTCTTCTCCACAAATCAATTCCCTAGATCCTACTGAACACGTGCATATAGATTGGAGTGGCCATTGATGAAGGTTTGAAGGTGTGGCTTCAAAATTGCAAGAGAAGCAAGTTGGATCCAAACTCACAATCCAAGCACTGTCCATCCAAGATCTTGCAAACAGAAAGGTTATCATCCATTAAAGATCATTTGTGTCAAGTTTCAAGCATTGGATTGAAGTGTAACTGCACTTGCCATCACCAATTTTCAGGTTTGCAAAAGCTTTAGAAACTCTTTATTTATGCAGCATTAGATGAAATGGTTAGGATAAATATGATTAGAGACCATAGGTGATTGATTTCTGAAAGTTAGAGAGAATTCCATGAGGTTCAATAGCAGGGTGCAGTTTCTTTGATGATCAAGATTAGGTTATGTAGTGAGTTTTAATGCACGAATTATAGCTTAATAAAGTCAGTGTAATACCATGAGCAAGATAGTACCATTAATACAAAGGATTACCATGATTGATCTCAGTGTAATTTGGTTGCACCCACGCATTCGTGCTTTCTGTTGATGAGATATAGGAGGATTTAGATGAAACTATGAGTGCAGTAATGTTCTTGGAAGAAAATGATACAATTTTGGTTTTGGAATTTTATGATTTCATGGAGAATCGAGATAGAACGATGAGCTTGAAATTTCGTGCATGGAAGCTGTGAAAAACTGAAACCCTAGGTCTTGTGAGGAAGACGACGCAATGGTCGTTAGATCGTTTCAATTGTTTGACTTTTTACACCAATCGCACGGTCCAGATTTGAAAAGAGAAACGGAGGGAAGAAAGAATAGTGAAACAATGCGTTTCACTAAATGAAACGTGTGGGCCTTGGATCAGAACGCTATCCCCACCCCCAAATCAAAGCCCAATGGAAAATGAACTGGAAATTGTTGCTTTTTGCACCGAGAGTTTGATCTTTTTCTTTTATTTTTTCAATTGATTTTCTGAATTTGACTGGGCCTGGCGCTTTTGTTATTCACGCCCCCCACTTCATGGCCCATCTGAGTAAATAACTGGGTGAAGTTGCTTCTGACACCCCCTCCCCAATTTAATTCATTTTGTGATTTTTATTTTCTTTTATATTTTTAGCACCTTTAAAAATTCATAAAAAATTGAAAAAGCTTAGTTTTAATTGGTTTGTTTTGTGGTAGATCAATAATTCTGTTAAGAAAAATATCCAATAATAAAAATAGCATTTTATTTTGTTTTAATATTTTTTGTGCATTTTTCTTGTAAATAGCTTTTTAATGAGTTTAGTTTAGTACATAAATTTGTTGATTTTAGTTCTAATAGTTCCCTTTAGATTTAGGACCCATTCTTTTTAGGGTGATTAGCTTAGGACTTTAACTTGTATATAGGATTTAATTCATAATTTTAGGATTAATTTTTAGGTAGTTTGATTAGGTGAGATTAGAGTGGTTAGAATTAGGGTTTTAAGTGAGCATAGGTGAGATAGATAATTTCTTTTAGGGATTTTGATTTGATTTTTGGGGTATGGGACTATAGGGGTTATGGGTAGATGATAGATCCCTTAGAAAATATTAGGATTCCCCTACTGCTACTAGTATATTGCTTGTATTTGAATGATTGTGTGGTGTGCCCTCGTTAGGGTTATTATTTGTCTGTGTGGGGTATTGGGTTTGTTTAGGGCTTGGGGTTTGAGCTGAAGACTGTGTGGATGAATCCCATTTGAAGATCAGAGAATGAAGACCAACTTCCAACTGATGAGGAGTATCTCTTGCTGGCAGTTGTTGAAGTTTGTAGGATCTAGGAGTTAGGCAGAGCTCTAGAGTAGTAAACTTGATTCTCAAACATGGAAGGTCTTGATTGCCTCCATCCCTCTCTGTGATGCAGAGTCTCTCTAAGACACTCACCCCCTTCCTTTGGAAGGCTTGGTGATAGTGTCTAAGAGATAGAACTCTTGAGAGAAATATTCTATGTGTTGTTAGCAGTTTGTTTGCCACCTTTGGTGGTCAACTAATTGTTTAACACCCAGTTCATTCTTGTGATTGATTCCTCAGCTTGGAGAGTGGGACTTGAAGAAAAGCCATTGGGAGATTGATGATAAAAGACTAATGCTTGCTTGAAGCTGGTAGATAGCTGATGCTGATGAAGATTGCTTTGCTGTTTAGTTTTAGCTATTTTGATTCTTGATGTATTGATTGAGTTTCCCTGACTGTATTGTTTGCTGTTTAACTTGCTGGGTTGAAAGTGAATTATAATTCACTTTTGCCTATTGTTTTCTAGGTTCGAGGTTGAGTGGGACTCCCTTGCCTCGCTTGTATTGTTGCATCCATGCATTTTACTGTTTTATTGTATATATCTGCTGTTTCTGTTTCCGTCTATTCCCTTAGGATCTCTGTTTCTCTCTGCGCAAGAGAGGAGCATGATAGACATTAGGTATTAACCCATGCATGATAACATTAGGGTAGATTTTATTCCCTTTTTCAACCCTAGGATTTGTAGAGTGTCATCTCTTCTTTCTTCAAAACAACAGAAAAACACTAATAAAGGTTATAACAGAGATTAATTCATTTCTTCCGTCAAAAGATTTGAACAAACATCAACCTTTTTGCAATAAGAAAACCCTTGTTTAAGGTGAGATTTTTCATAAAAGACACTTGAACAGTTTGTGTCGTGCGTAGCCCGAACTTTGTTTGCTATGATCTTCCATGCTGTGTGGAAGTACGTAGGCATAGGATGCGATATCCTAGCGAGCAACCTTCACCCATCCTTTCCCGTAGGTAGGCGAACTACGTTGACTCTGATTTCTCGTTCCAGACGGGAATACGTAGGCATAAAGTGCGATGCTTTGCCGAGTCATGATTTCTTTTCTTTTCAGACCTCATCCTTTAGTTTAGATAGAAGTGTAATCCGTACAAACCAAGCAAGCGTGGATCCCATCGAGTACGATGGACGTGAGGGGTGCTAATACCTTCCCCTTGCGTAACCGACTCCCGAATCTAGGTTTTGGTTGCGATGACCATACCTTTTCCCGTCTTTGCGGTAGGTTTACTTCGAGCGTTTCCTTTCCCTCCTGTGGGATAAATAACGCACGGTGGCGACTCTTCTGTTCAACCGGCGCCGATTTTCGCAGTAGCGACAGCTGGCGACTCTGCTGGGGATCCAACGTCCCCTGGCTGCTAAGGACTGCGATAGTTCCTTATGCATTTGGGATCCAACGTCCCTTAAGAGAGTCAATCCTAGCGCTTGTTTTCCCGTCGAGGATTTTGTATGGATTTACATTTCTGTATTTACATTTCAGCATTTTATTATTATTATTATTGCTGTATATTGGGGCGTGACGGGTGTTCCATGATTGAGAGATAAGCCGGACCTGGGCTTGAGTGCACCTAGATTTAGAGTGGAGATTAGTGGGCGCGCACGTGCTTTGCATGTCCTAGTGTCCCGCGAAATCCACACTCAGACGAGGTTCTTCTGGTTGGCCTCCTGTCCTACCCTTTGGGTGGCTCGGGTTGCTGGTTAGTTGGATTGTCGACTCTGGGGACCGATCATTTGGAAGTTGGCTAAGTGAGGCCTCTTCAGGACTTGATGATGCCACTCCTTCTGGGAATCGTATCATCAACCCTGAAAGTCTGTGACGCCGACGACCGCATAGGATGCCATACCTTTGTCAGTTACTAGGACATCCACCTGTGAGAGGGTTTGGGGTTATGCAGGTAACTAGACCTTCAGATACCGGTTATTTCTTGATCAGAGATCCTGGGTATTTATGGGCAGTCGTGAGGTCTATCAGAGACCAGTCAGAGTTATGGTATGAGGTCTATCAGAGACCAGTGTTGGAGCTTTGTATTGGGTCTATCTAAGACCGAGGTTTGAGGAATTCTGGAGGATCTATTTGAGACTTTTGATATGATTCAGGCTTCTCAGCTATGGCACTTGGTCCCTGTTGCATGTTGCTTGCATTGCATTGTTTGCATAATCATTATCATTGCATCCCATTAACGTGTGTCTGTGCTGCAGGTGCATTTGCGTATTCCCTGGTTCTAGTGTCTGGACTTCTGAGTATTGATCATGGCTAGTTTGAGGATGACAATTGCGTACAAGCTACCTGTCCCCGATATTACTCCCCTCCTGGGTCTGATTTCTCTTGCTGATGAGGATGTCCGTAGAAGCTTCAGGCAGAGTTACGGACGGTTGTTGAGTTTGGTTCGCAAATCCACTGATGATGAGTTGAATGGGCTGTATACGCTGATGCAATTCTATGACCCGGCTTTGAGATGCTTCACATTTGCTGACTTTATCTTGGGGCCTACCATGGAGGAGTATGTGGAGTTTACTGAGCTGCCGGTGCAGAATGCAGTTCCTTTTATTCACTCTGCCGCTGAGCCCAAGTTGGAGGATTTAGCTAAGGCCTTGCACATGAATGCTTCTGAGCTGTTGATGACTTCTTGGCGGGGGGTTCCAGGTTTCTCTCTCTAGTTTCTGGTTGGTAAGGCTCAAGAGTACGCTAAGAATGGGTGTTGGGTGGTCTTTAACGCTATTTTGTCCCTATGCATTTATGGGATAGTGCTGTTCCCCAATTTCCCAAACTTCGTGGACATGGATGCATTTCACCTGTTTGCTGCTGGCAACCCGGTACCCACACTGATCGGGGACTTCTACCATTCGATGCACTACAGAAATGAGAACAGGAGAGGCAAGAATGTCTCTTGTTGCGTGCCTTTGTTGTATATGTGGTTCAAGAGCCATCTTCCCCTGAAGGGACCTTTTGTGGATAGTGCAACTACAGTTGACTGGCCAGAGCGTATGATGATGCTGTCTTCTGAAGACATTGAGTGGTTTGACCGAGACTTGCTGGGGTCTGAGCTTATTTTCAGTTGTTCTGGGTATCCTAATGTTCCGTTGATAGGGAGAAAAGGGTGCATCAATTACAACCCATCTCTGTTCGTCCGCCAGTTTGGATATGCGTTGAAGAACCCACCTCAGGAGGAAGAAGTACAGGAATCTCTGTACTTCACCGGTGATTTGAATGGAGAGTTACTAGCCAAGCTTCGGCATGCCTAGATGCATATTAACAGAAAAGGGAAACCACTGTTGGGGAAGAATGATTGTCAGGCATATGCATCCTACAAAGTGTGGATCCAGGAGAGAGCAAGACAGTTATTGATGCCATTTCCAGCTGCGCCAGTCCCTGTTCATATTCCGGTGGAAGAGCCAACCACTGTCACTATGGAGGTCTACGAGCAAGTTGTGAAAGAAAAGGAAGCCTTGATGAAGATTAATGAAGAGCTAGAAAAGGAGCTAGATCAGATGCGGAGTGAGAAGAATAAGGTCGTACGTTCTTTCCAACAGCAGATCGAACTAGTAAACAGGCTAGGTGCTGAGTTGACTGAGGAGAAAAAGAAGCGCAAACGTCTGGGTCAAGAGTTCAGAAGCTCCCATGACATGCTGGAATCCAAAAAGAAAGCACTCGACGCCGCTCACCGAGAAATCTCTTCTTGTAACAAGACATGGAATGCTACGCTCACCAACAACAAAAAGAGGGAAGATAAATTGAAGCAGCAAATCTCTGACCTCGAAGAGCAGTTGAAGGCTAGCATTGAGAAGCATGAAGAAGAGGTGATGACCAGATATAGTCTTCAAAAGGCATTGAACAAGGCCATCGAAGGCAGGAACGAAGCTGTGTCTCAGAAGCGGAAGCTAGAGGATCGCTTCGGAGAAGGGGCATGGGAGGAAACCGCTGGTGACGTGCGACGTGTTCTCAAGAAAAGAAACCAGCTTGTCGAGGGTCTGCTCACCCGACCAAGTCATCCAGAGACCAAGAAGTTAATAGAAGAGTACCAGGCTTATGGGAGTACTTGATCATTTCATGTATTAACTTGTATGCTTTATTTGCATTTGTGCTGACCATCACCAGGATTGTTGGTTGAGGTCATGCCTTCCTATTGTACACTCAGTGATATTGTATTCTTGGATTTCTCTGCAATATACGAGGTTTTCTATGATTCGGCTTCGATCACTGTATTGCTAGCACTGTCACCGCACTGGCACATTCACACTAGAATCAGGGAATGATAGTCCCTAACGCACAGACACATATTGCATTTTGCATACATACTCATATTTGCATTATAGGTTCGTGATCCATGTATCTTATCTCCGGCATCCGTTTCAGGTATTTTCAGGATTACAGAAAAGCGGGTCCACCGTTACTCTACAAGGATTAACCAGAAGAAGATCATGGACAACGTGCAGAGTCAAATGCAAGAGATGCGTGACAGGATGGCCCTGCTCATGCAAACCATGGAGACCATCGCCAAAGGACAAGAGCAGCTGCAGAATCTGGTTCAACCGATAGTCGCACGGGCTGAGAACAACGGGACACCGCATGGTGAAAACATTGTTGCTTCTCCCCGAATTGAGAATCGTCAAAGTGCTGATGCTATTCCCACAACCGGTTTGAATGCTGGAGAAACTGGTCCTGTAGGTGGAGGTGGGAACACCGGTAATATGAATGTCAATGCAGATACTGCTGGGGTATTTGTGGGTAATGTCAACCAGGGTTTTAATGAGGGCGTTGGGAATGTCCGAATGAACGGTATTAATGGTAACCAGGGCTTCAATGGTGTGAATATGGGGTATGGCAGCATGGCTGGCGCCAAGGCTGGGTTTGGTGGCTATGGCAACCTTGGATATGGAACTGGCGCATACAACGCTCAAGAGATGGGTAATTTGAGGTATGACCCCAGGTACGTCCAAACGGGTTCGGGCTGTGATGCCGATTATGGTGGATACGATGCAGTACCTCGCTGGGAGGATCGCCAGGAGGATGTGTTCTCTGGTCAGAACGAGGGTTATGAAAGAGCCAGGGATGACAACCATCGGATGAGATTGCTAGAAGAGAAGGTGAACGGGTTGGCCAGCCAGAACGCTCTTGGGCTGGATATGTCAAATATGGGGTTAGTCCCAGGGCTGAGGGTCCCGCTGAAATTCAAAGCACCGTCATTTGATAAGTACAAAGGGGATACATGCCCTAGGGTGCATGTGCGCGCATTTTACAGACGTATGTCTGCGTATTCTGAGGATGAAAAGATGCTAATGCACTTCTTCCAAGATAGCCTGTCAGGGCCATCGCTGGAGTGGTACATGAGCTTGGAGCCTACTCAGATTAGGAGTTGAAAGGAGCTGGCAAAGGCTTTTGTTCGACATTATCAATATAATAGTGATCTCGCCCCTAACCGAGTCCAGCTGCAAAGCATGTCTCAAAATTCTAGCGAGAGCTTTAAAGAATACGCCCAGAGATGGCGAGATCTGGCTGCTAGGGTGCACCCTCCGATGGTGGAGCGCGAAATGATGGATATGTTCATAGGAACTTTTTCTGGAATGTACTATGACCGGTTGCTAAATTTTTCGATGAGTACTTTCTCTGAGTTAATCTTGATGGGGGAGCGCATTGAAAACGGAGTGAAGATTGGTAAAATTCAGGCGGGTGAGCCCAGTTCCGCGGGAGGTAATAAGAAGACGTTTGGTGGTAAGAGGCAGGGTGATACCAATGCTGTATACAATGCTCGACGAAGGAATAAAGGTCCGAACTGGCGTCAGCAGTCGCAAGTTGCAAGTGTAACTATTCCAGGACCTTCTCAGCAGCAGAGACAACAACCGCAGCAGGCTCAGCAGCAGCCTAATAATAATCAGCGCAGACTTCAGAACCCACGACCGAGGAGAGTATTCGAAGTGCCGCCGGTATCATATGCAGAACTCCTTCAAACTTTGTTGAAATTGCAGCTAGTCGAGAAGAGGACCTTAGCACCACCAACTGGCCAGCCACCAGTCGGATATGATGTTAATGAACACTGTGACTTCCATTCGGGTGCACCAGGGCACAATATTGAAAATTGCCTAGCTTTCAAGCATAAAGTACAGGATTTGCTTGATAGTACGGCTATTAACTTCGGAAAGGACGGTCCCAATATTACGCAGCAGCCAATGCCCAAGCATAGTGGGGCTGGGGCCAATGCAATCATGGTAGATGATGAGTTGAACTTAGTTTCAGAAGTGAGCGAGCTGAAAACCCCTTTGTGTTATGTAAAGCAGCGCTTGTTGAAAAGAGGTGTTTATCCCAGTTGCAGTGAAGAGTGTGTTGACTGTTTGGTTCAACCTGGGGGCTGTGAGAAGTTGAAGAGGGGAGTTCAAAGTTTGATTGATGAAGGAATTTTGCAGTTTGACAGGTCTGTAGGGCGAGAGAAGTCTGTTGAGACAAAATCTGAAGAAGAGCGTAGGGAGATTGCTACGATCACTATCCCGTTCAAATCACTGACAATTTCGGCATCATCAAAGAGGCCGACCATTACTATCACCAAGGCTAAGCCAGTCCCTTAAGAAAGCACAAAGGCAGTCCCGTGGAGTTATGGCGCTGAGGTGTATTGTAATGGGGAAAAGATTGACTTGAATGATCCGCCAGCAGGATTCGTAGATAACATAGTGGGAGCGGGTGGTATAACCCGGAGCGGGAGAATTTTCACTTCACCTGAGGTTGAAGCAGAGAGGCTTGCCAGGGGTAAGAACAAAGTTGTTGAGGGGGAATCTTCGGGGAGTAAAGAGAAAGAGCCGATAACCAAAGATGTGGAAGAATTCATGAGGTTGATCCGCAAAAGTGATTACAAGATTGTAGATCACCTGCAGCAGACCTCGTCAAAGATCTCCATATTATCGCTGTTGTTGTGTTCTGAAGCACATAGAAATGCCCTATTGAAGGTACTTGAGACATCCTTCGTGCCGCAAGAGATTTCAGTTAATCAGCTGGAGGGAGTTATGGCACATGTTAACACTGGGCATGGACTGGGATTCACGGATTTTGACCTAACACCTCGAGGGCGTGATCATAATAATGCCTTGCACATCTCTATCGAATGTCGGGGCACTGTTTTATCCCATGTGCTGGTAGACACTGGGTCCTCGTTGAATGTGTTACCAAAGAAAGCCCTGTTGAAATTAGATACCTGTGGGTTGTTGTGCACACCTAGTGATTTGGTAGTAAGGGCCTTTGACGGAACCAGGAGGTCAGTATTCGGGTCGATAACGTTACCCATCCAGGTAGGTCCGGAGGTGTTTGATACAGTGTTTTATATCATGGACATACAGCCTGCATATAGCTGTTTGATCGGGAGGCCTTGGATTCATGCCGCTGGGGCAGTAACCTCTACACTCCATTAGAAGCTGAAATATATGGTTGAGGGGAGTATTGTGACGGTGTGTGGCGAAGAGGATATCTTAGTCAGTCATTTGTCTTCTTTCAAATACGTGGAGGTAGATGGAGAGATTCATGAAACGCTGTGTCAAGCGTTCGAAGGGGTGAAGGTCAAAGAGGAGGCTCCGTTAAAGATTGAAGGGCCAGAGGTGGTCGTCGCCTCATATAAAGAAGCCAAGGCGTTGGTACAAGCAGGAGAGACTCAGAAGTGGGGGCATGTTCTGGACATCCCAGTGAAGCAAGATAGGTATGGCTTGGGGTACCGCCCAACTCCCTCGCAGAGTGCGCCTAAGTACAAGGGACCTGTCGTGTTCACGCCCGGAGGGGTTAGCTTCAAGAGGATTAATGCCGTGTCTGATATGGAGGAAGTGGATAGCGATTGCGACATGGACGCATGGATTCGACCCAGCACGCCGGGGCAAAGCCTATGCAACTGGTCCATCCAGGACGTCATCCAAGTCACCAAACAGTAATGCATTGTTTTTTCAATCATTGTATGATCACATGCCTTGCCCGGGGCATCGATGATCTTGTCTTAGGGCCTAACTGTTTACCTGTATGTTTGCATGATCAATAAATGACGGCGTTTTTTACATTCAAATGTTGCGATCCTTTTCTTTCTGTTTTATTTTTTCAATAAAATGGCAGCGTGGTTATGCATTTTGCTTGTACATCATTTTGAAGCAATTAACCGTTTCCCTCGCAGGATTCATGAATTTTCAGATGACACCGACCAAAAACTTCATATGACTCGTTTAGACTTCGAACATCCGATCTTCCAAGCTGAGGAGGAGATTGTGGAGGATAGTGACTTACCAGAAGAGCTTAGTCGGTTGTTGAAGCAAGAGGAGAGAGTCATTCTACCTCACCAGGAAGAGATTGATATTGTCAACTTGGGGTCTGAAGAAGGCGTCAGGAATATCCGTATAGGGGCCGCGTTGCAAGAGGACATCAAGCAAGAGCTTATTGAGATGCTGCGTGAATACAGTGATATATTCGCTTGGTCCTACGAGGACATGCCAGGTTTAGATACTGATATGGTTATTCATCGTCTGCCGTTGAAGGAAGATTGCCCGCCTGTGAAGCAGAAACTCAGGAGGACTCGTCCTGACATGGCCGTAAAGATAAAGGAAGAAGTGCATAAGCAATGGGATGCTGGGTTCCTGGCTGTTACCACTTATCCCACTTGGGTCGCTAATATCGTGCCTGTGCCAAAGAAAGATGGCAAGGTTCGAATGTGTGTCGATTATAGGGATCTAAACAAGGCGAGCCTGAAAGATGATTTCCCGCTACCGCATATTGACGTGTTAGTTGACAACACGGCTCAGTTTTCAGTGTTTTCTTTCATGGATGGCTTTTCGGGGTACAACCAGATCAAAATGGCTCCGGAGGATATGGAAAAAACGACCTTTATCACCCCGTGGGGAACCTTCTGTTATAAGGTGATGCCCTTTGGTTTGAAAAATGCTGGGGCAACATACCAGCGGGCTATGACGACGCTTTTTCACGACATGATGCACAAAGAGATTGAGGTGTATGTCGATGATATGATTGCCAAGTCTCAAACAAAGGAAGAACATCTGGTTAATCTGCTGAAGTTGTTCAAGAGGCTGAGGAAGTTCAGGCTGAGGCTGAATCCTAATAAATGTACCTTCGGAGTGAGATCCGGGAAGCTACTGGGGTTCATTGTGAGCAAGAAAGGAATCGAGGTCGATCCTGCAAAAATAAAAGCAATACAAGAGATGCCAGCACCGAGAACAGAAAAAGAAGTCCGTGGATTCTTAGGGAGGTTGAATTACATTGCTAGGTTCATCTCTCACCTAACGACCACGTGTGAACCATTATTCAAACTGTTAAAGAAAGATCAAGTGGTGGTCTAGAACGACAATTGCCAAAGGGCATTTGAAAAGATAAAAGAATACTTGCAGGAACCTCCGATGTTGATACCCCCAGTAGCGGGACGACCACTGATTATGTACCTGACGGTTCTGGAGAACAGTATGGGTTGTGTTCTCGGTCAACATGACGAGGCAGGGCGGAAAGAGCATGCAATTTACTACTTGAGTAAAAAGTTCACAGATTGTGAATCTCGATACTCTATGCTCGAAAAGACGTGTTGTGCATTGGCGTGGGCTGCCAAACGTCTAAGACAGTACATGCTGAATCATACAACCATGCTGATATCAAGGATGGATCCGATCAAATATGTGTTTGAGAAGCAAGCGCTCTCTGGAAGGATTGCTAGATGGCAGATGGTATTGACAGAATACGATATCCAGTATGTTTCCCAGAAGGCCATTAAGGGAAGTGTTCTGTCCGAATATCTCGCCGAACAGCCGATTGAGGATTATCAGCCTATGAAGTTTGAGTTTCCTGATGAGGACATAATGTACTTGAAAGCTAAAGATTGTGATGAGCCGTTGCCTGGTGAAGGTCCTGAGCGGAGTTCCCAGTGGCAATTGATTTTTGATGGGGCTGTCAATTCGTACGACAGCGGGATCGGGGCAATCATTACAACTCCCCACGGGTCGCACATCCCATTCACAGCCAGATTGACTTTTCCAGTGACGAATAATGAAGCCGAGTATGAAGCTTGTATTATGGGGTTAGAGGAGGCTATTGATCTGAGGATCAAGAATCTGGATGTATATGGGGATTCAGCATTGGTTGTGAATCAGATTAAGGGAGAGTGGGAGACGCGCCAACCTAATCTGGTGTCGTACATGAATTATGCGAGAAGGTTATTACCTTTCTTTGATAGGGTGGAGTTCCATCATGTACCTCGGGCGGAGAATCAAATGGCGGACGCCCTTGCAACGTTATCCTCGATGTATAAAGTCAACCGCTGGAATGAGGCTCCCAGCATTGTCATCTCTCGCCTTGATAGACCGGCCTTTGTGTTTTCACTTGGTGAAGCATCTGACGATAAACCTTGGTATTTCGACATACAGAATTTCCTGAAGAATAAGGAATATCCGGCTGGGGCATCCAGTCGTGATCAGAAGACTCTAAGGAGATTAGCAGGAAACTTCTATCTGAATCCCGACGGCGTTTTATACAGAAGGAACCACGATTCGGTACTCCTCCGGTGTGTAGACGAGAAGGAAGCCAATTTACTCATGGAAGAAGTCCATGAAGGAACTTTCGGTACACATGCTGGTGGGCATGCTATGACTCGAAAGTTGTTACGAGCAGGGTATTACTGGTTAACGATGGAAACTGATTGTTTCAAATTCGCCAAGCGGTGTCACAAGTGCCAGATCTATGCTGATAAGCTCCATGTGCCACCCAATCCACTGAATGTTATGGCGTCCCCCTGGCCTTTCTCCATGTGGGGAATCGATATGATTGGCAAGATTGAGCCTACTGCTTCTAATGGGCATCGCTTCATTCTGGTTGCGATCGATTACTTCACCAAGTGGGTGGAAGCAGCATCTTACGCCAATGTGACGAAGCAGGTGGTGGCCAGATTTATCAAGAGAGATATAATCTGCCGATACGGTATTCCTGAGCGAATCATTACTGATAATGGTTCGAATCTGAACAACAAGGTGATGAAAGATCTGTGTCGGGATTTCAAGATCGAGCACCATAATTCATCTCCTTACAGACCCAAGATGAATGGCGCTGTTGAAGCGGCCAACAAGAATATAAAGAAAATTGTTCAGAAGATGGTGGTAACGTATAAGGATTGGCATGAGATGCTGCCATTCGCTTTGCACGGTTATCGTACTACAGTGCGTACGTCAACCGGGGCAACACCGTTCTCACTAGTATATGGCATGGAGGTTGTCCTGCCATTGGAGGTTGAGATACCGTCTTTGAGGGTTTTGCTTGATGTTGAGCTGGACGAGGCAGAATGGGTGAGAAGTAGATTGAATCAGCTGAGCTTGATAGATGAGAAAAGACTGGCATCCATTGCACATGGTAGGCTGTATCAGAGCCGGATGAAGAAAGCATTCGACAAGAAGATTCGACCTCGAAGCTTTCAGACGGGCGATCTTGTGTTGAAGAAGATTCTCCCACCGCAATCGGATCACAGGGGAAAATGGACTCCCAACTACGAAGGTCCATACGTCGTGAGAAAGGTCTTCTCCGGAGGAGCCTTATTGTTATCCACCATGGATGGTGAAGACTTTTCGTCCCCTGTAAACTCGGACGCAGTTAAAAAATACTTTGCTTAAAAATTGACCCGCTGGACAGTAAAAAGAGAGTCCAGGCAAAAATGGGGCATCCTGGCGGACCAAAAAACAGAATAAAAAGGTTCGGGCAAAAGTTAGGGATATAAAGGAAAAAATGTACACCCGCGAAGTCGAAAACCTACACTGGGCGGCTTCGGCAAAAAAGGGTATCCCGGTGAGTCGAAAACCCGCAAAGGGCGATTCACGCAAAAGTTAGGGATTTAAGAAGCAAATGACTGCGGTCCAAGTTTGATTGTTAGTGGTTTGGGAGCATCTGGGGGTCAATTATCCAAAGCAATTTCTTCCGAAGACAAAGATCGGGAAAGTATCAGAGTCTGACGAGTCATAGGAGGATCGGTTCATGGTGTTCGTCTGTAACAAGTTGCCGACATGTGTACAAATTTTATTCTGTATATTTGTATACTTCTGCATTTTGTTTATGTGTGACTACCTCTTTTCAGGAGTTGCATCTGATGTATAAATCTTGCCTATTCTCAGGCCGTTATCAATAAAGTGTTTTATTCAGGGTAGTGTGTGACTTTGGTTTTAATTTTTTACAGTTTTGTTTGTAAAAAACGCCGATGTTTTTGATAAGCTTACATGCGTGTAAAGAGGCGGGTCTCGGCCGATGATTGTTAAAACCGAAAATTACCTGAATAGTTGTCGTGGGTGATTACCAAGATGTGTCCTTTTGCATAGATTGCCTTGTGTTTGCTTGTTGATTTTTGCAGGTATTCAAAAGCTTGCAAAGTTCCCCACCAGAGTCCATGGCGGGCTGGTACCCTCTCAAGAGGATGAATGTTGTGTCTTTCCCCGGTGAAGTCGCCCCAGGAAAAATTGAAGGATGTCTCCCCAGGAGAGCGGAGATGGCGTCGAAGGAAAAGACCAATGTATCTTCAGTAGTTCAAAATGGGCTTATCAAGCAGAGCAGAGTCCTCCCCAGTGAAGGTCAAGACAAATGTGATTAACTTCCCAGAGAGAGTTCTTGTGCAGTGCAAATCAGAATGTGTAGTTCAACCCCCAGCTCAGTGATAGCGGGATCATTTCCCCAGCTCAGTGATAGCGGGAGAGGTTCCCCACAGAGTGTGATCAAGTGTTTGGAGCTGCTGGAAGGAGTTTTCTCAAGCAGGATTGTCCTTTCTTTCCCCAGCAGGTCGCTCTTCCTCGTCAGGAGGATCGTCCTCAGCAGATTTTGGAGTTTTGTGTTTGTGAGCTACTTCTCCAGCAGGACGGTTATCCCCAGCGGAGTTAGTTCATCTTTCCAACATTTATTTTGTCGGAAGCGTATTGGTAGCATTCCGGTCATCCCCAGCGGATCCAGTGTGTCTTCAGCATTTATTTTGCTGAAGCAACTCTTCGCATAGGCATGCATCATAAGCATTTGCATTTTACACGAGCACGTAGCATTTCCACGCAGTATAGAAGCATTACGTCATTATCAAAACGTGCATTTTTGAAACATAAGCCGGGTGGTTACCTCTTCAGTTTCAGATATGTTGGTTCCCTGTCGATAACAGAAGTCGTGGTTCAGGAAGATGTTGATTCGTGGTCAAGGTATGCAGTGATCGTATTCGTACCATATATGGGGTTCATATTGTAAGGCACGCAGTGATCGTGTTGATTTTAAGATATGGATTTGTGGCCCAAGTACGCAGTGATCGTATTCGCACCATCTATGGGGTTCATGTTGTAGGACACGCAATGATCGTGTTGATCTTGGTACATGTATCAGTGGTCGGATGGCGCAGTGATCGTATTCGTCCCGATCTAAGAAGATTTTTTTGTAAGGCACGCAGTGATCGTGTTGGTATCAACTCGGGGGTTTTATTGAGCAGGACGCGCAGTGATCGTGTTTACTCTATTGGTGGTGCAGGACACGCAGTGATCGTGTTTACCATATCATGTGGTTTTGTTGGTCGGTGTACGCAGTGATCGTTTTCGTCCGTTATACAGTGGTTATAGATTGACTCGCAGTGATCGGGTTCATCCAGTTTTTGTTAGTCGAAGTACGCAGTGATCGTATTCGTCCCATGTTTGAAGTTGTGTTACAGCACGCAGTGATCGTGTTTCCTCCAGTCAAGAGGGCCGTGACACGAAACGCGCAGTGATCGCGTTTACCCTATGTATGGTTAGAATATGCAGTGATCGTATTCGTCCAGTTATGTGGGTTAGTTGAGACACACCGCACGCAGTGATCGTGTTTTCTCCAGTCAAGAGGATCGTGGCTCAGAACGCGCAGTGATCGTGTTCGAACGTGCAGTGATCGTGTTCAAGATACGCAGTGATCGTATTCGTATAGCATGCAGTAATCATGTTGATAATACCATGGGGACTTGTGATGCGGAGCACGCAGTGATCGTGACTATTGTATCAGTTGGTTTTGTTGGTCGGCATACGCAGTAACCGTATTCGTCCTATTACATGGGTTGGTTTTGTGACACACGCAGTGATCGTGCTGACATCATTTTGGGGGTTTGTCGGTCAATACACGCAGTGATCGTGTTTGTCCTATTGCAGCACGCGCAGTGATCGTGTTCATCATGTTGATGGTTGAAGTACGCAGTGAACGTGTTCGCCTCTTCTATGTGGATTTATTCCGTCTGGCACGCAGTGATCGTGTTCACCTCATCCGGTTGGATTTATGGTCGATGTGATTTTGGTTGTAATGCAACACGCAGTGATCGTGTTTGTCCCATTATGTGGTTTTGTTTGTGGTATCGAAACACGCAGTGATCGTGTTCGTAGCAGTTTTGTGGATTTATGGCATACGACATGTAGTGATCGTGTTCGTCATGTCAGATGTTCCCCTAGCAGAGTTGCTTTGTCAAGCATTTCTCTTTCTCCCCAGCCGAGTCCTTTCTCAGAGTGTTATGGAAATGGCATGTTGCAGATTTTGGGTGGTTACCCACAGTCACCCCAGTATAAAAATAATCCCCAGCGGGGTGGTCTTCAACGAGATACTTGGTTAAGTTCCTCGTAGTCCCCGTCAGGGTATTCGTTGACAAGTCGCTTGGTTAAGTTACTTGTATTCCCCCAACTGAGTCTTTCTCAGGATGCTGTGGTATCAGTACTATAAGGTGGTAATGCAGATTTTTGGGTTGTTACCCGCAGTTCCTCCAGCAGAGTTATGTGCTCCAGCAGGATATTATTTCATTGAGTTGCTTGGTTAAGTCCCTCATAGTCCCCAGCAGGGAGCTTGCTACAGGAGTTGTTTGGTTAAATTCCTCGTATTTTTCAACAAGGTTATTCTCGTCAGGGTACTTGGTTAAGTTCCCAATTTCCCCAGCAGGTGTGTGACGGCAGTCGTCAGAATTGTCCTCTCAGAGTTGCTTAGTTAAGTTTCTTGTTTCCCCGCAGAGTCGGTTGTTCATGTCTTCGAACATTTCCCCGCTTGGTTAAGCGTTTGCTCGTTTCTTCAGGATACGAAAGGTTGATCAGTGAAGTCAACATGACAAGTGAAGTCAATATGCTTCCGCTGGTTAGCGTGTGCTTGGTTGATAAGTGAGATCAACAGAGGTTGATAAGTGAGATCAACAGAGGTTGATAAGTGAGATCAACAGAGGTGGATAAGTGAGATCAACAGCGGTTGATAAGTGATGTCAACGATTCCTCGTTGTGTGGTGTTTGCTCATTTCTTCGGAATGGAGTGGTCTGCGGACAATATCAGATTATTTTACAAAAAAACAGATTGACAGATGGATGGCTAGTTGTTGCTGTGACAACATAAGTCATTTCCCTGAAGGGTTTTCCCAAGCAGTAGTTTTCGCAATTTATTTTTACGGTTGGCAAATTTCCGGGTTCTTTCGTATTCAACCGTCTCGTACCTCGAATGTCTGAAGGTTGTGCGCTCTTCATCCAGTCGGGTCCAAGTCGCTTGAATAGGGGCAGCTGTTGCACCCCAAAATTTGCCCAACCTTTTCTAACCTAGGTTTATGTTTCAATTGCATAGTCATTTACATTGTCATCATGTACATAGTGTATTCATCTGCATTGCATAGCATAAGCAAGCTATCTTAATCAGGGGATCAAGTGCTATTCTTATCTCAAGAGGCATATCCAAGGGTTTCATTCATATTCAAAGACTACTCAGGTCATCAGAGAAGAATTTGAGCTTTGAAGAGCTGACAGGTTGATCAGTGAGTTCTCTCCTATCTTGAGGTTGTTTGGGAATTATCAGAGGAAGTATGAGCTATAAGCCAAGAGCATGAGGTGTGTATGGATGTTATGAAGAGCCTAGATGATCATTTTTGAGGAGTAACCAAGTCATTGGAATGATTGCAAGAGCCTCAGTTGAAGTCAGTCAACTAGGGTTTTGTCTGGGTCAACACTAGGTCAACCCTAGGTCAAAGACCTGCTTTGAAAGGCATCCATGATCATTTGAAGAATGTGGGATTCATTATTTGCTATATGAATATGGATATGGTGTTGTGCTAAAGAAAAATCAGAAGGAATCAAGGAGAAGAGGAGTTACCAAATTAGGGTTTCAGTGTAAAATCCCCTGATTTAGGTCCAACTTCAAAGCAGTGTAACTCAAGATGCAAGCTTCATATGAATTCCTGGTCCACATAAAACTTGTATAGTATCTTCATAGCTTTAATTTGAGTGGTGGAAGTCATCAAGATGATTTATAGAACTCAAGTTATGGCTCTTGCAAGTTACAGGTCATCTGAGGGCACTGAAATTGTACGTGAAAGTTGTCTGTCTTCCAAGAAACTTTTGACCTTCAAGGAGATTTCAAATGGATTTATGGAAAACATGAGAGTTGTTCCTTATTGTCTTAGCTTTCTATAAAGGTATGGTATGCCTTCATATGATTTGTGGAACTCTACTTATGGTCTTGGCAAGCAAAGGGTATTTTGGTCATTTGAGAATTACAGGTCATTCTTAGCCTATGCCTAAAACTCATACAAGGAAGCTTCAAATGAAAAACTTCACAACATAAAAGTTGCTCAAAATGTCATTTTAAGTCTAGAAAATAGGTCATGGGAGTTTGGAAATGCATAGAACAAGACTTGATAAAAGTTGGTGGGAAATGACTTAAAAAAGGCATATAACTTGAAAAAGTTCAAGTTGGAAAATGGTTTGAGAGATATACAAATCCAAAATGGGTCATCCAATATACCAAATTGAATCCAAACATCATTTTAAAGACATTGGTTCAGCCACTTTTTTGAGTTAGGGTTTAAATTTTGGACTTGCTTTGTAAAGTTCTTTCTTGCATAATAAGGCAACCTTGCAAAACTCAACATAATGAAGGGATCAGCTTGTTTTTTCACACATACACTCTCAATATCTCATGAAAGGAGATTTTAACACAAATTTGAAGGGATGCAAGCATGATATGAGATGGTTCAATATGTCATTACATGAGAATTTCCACATTCTTCCACTTCATACTAGAAGGTTCTAGGGACTTCTAAATTGGTTTATATATTGATGGCAAAGTCCATGGGGTGAGGGTTGGTGATTGTTGGTGGTGATTGGTGAGTGTTAGTGCAAAAGAGAGAGTGAGATACCATTTCTTCCATTTTTGCAATTCAAGATCAAACTCCATTTTCTTCTTCATCTCCATTTAATTCTTCTCCACAAATCAATTCCCTGGATCCTACTGAACACGTGCATACAGATTGGAGTGGCCATTGATGAAGGTTTGAAGGTGTGGCTTCAAAATTGCAAGAGAAGCAAGTTGGATCCAAACTCACAATCCAAGCACTGTCCATCCAAGATCTTGCAAACAGAAAGGTTATCATCCATTAAAGATCATTTGTGTCAAGTTTCAAGCATTGGATTGAAGTGTAACTGCACTTGCCATCACCAATTTTTAGGTTTGCAAAAGCTTTCGAAACTCTTTATTTATGCAGCATTAGATGAAATGGTTAGGATAAATATGATTAGAGACCATAGGTGATTGATTTCTGAAAGTTAGAGAGAATTCCATGAGGTTCAATAGCAGGGTGCAGTTTCTTTGATGATCAAGATTAGGTTATGTAGTGAGTTTTAATGCACGAATTATAGCTTAATAAAGTCAGTGTAATACCATGAGCAAGATAGTACCATTAATACAAAGGATTACCATGATTGATCTCAGTGTAATTTGGTTGCACCCACGCATTCGTGCTTTCTGTTGATGAGATATAGGAGGATTTAGATGAAACTATGAGTGCAGTAATGTTCTTGGAAGAAAATGATACAATTTTGGTTTTGGAATTTTATGATTTCATGGAGAATCGAGATAGAACGATGAGCTTGAAATTTCGTGCATGGAAGCTGTGAAAAACTGAAACCCTAGGTCTTGTGAGGAAGACGACGCAATGGTCGTTAGATCGTTTCAATTGTTTGACTTTTTACACCAATCGCACGGTCCAGATTTGAAAAGAGAAACGGAGGGAAGGAAGAATAGTGAAACGATGCGTTTCACTAAATGAAACGTGTGGGCCTTGGATCAGAACGCTATCCCCACCCCCAAATCAAAGCCCAATGGAAAATGAACTGGAAATTGTTGCTTTTTGCACCGAGAGTTTGATCTTTTTCTTTTATTTTTTCAATTGATTTTATGAATTTGACTGGGCCTGGCGCTTTTGATATTCACGCCCCCCACTTCATGGCCCATCTGAGTAAATAACTGGGCGAAGTTGCTTCTGACACCCCCTCCCCAATTTAATTCATTTTGTGATTTTTATTTTCTTTTATATTTTTAGCACCTTTAAAAATTCATAAAAAATTGAAAAAGCTTAGTTTTAATTGGTTCTTTTTGTGGTAGATCAATAATTCTGTTAAGAAAAATATCCAATAATAAAAATAGCATTTTATTTTGTTTTAATGTTTTTTGTGCATTTTTCTTGTAAATAGCTTTTTAATGAGTTTAGTTTAGTACATAAATTTGTTGATTTTAGTTCTAATAGTTCCCTTTAGATTTAGGACCCATTCTTTTTAGGGTGATTAGCTTAGGACTTTAACTTGTATATAGGATTTAATTCATAATTTTAGGATTAATTTTTAGGTAGTTTGATTAGGTGAGATTAGAGTGGTTAGAATTAGGGTTTTAAGTGAGCATAGGTGAGATAGATCATTTCTTTTAGGGATTTTGATTTGATTTTTGGGGTATGGGACTATAGGGGTTATGGGTAGATGATAGATCCCTTAGAAAATATTAGGATTCCCCTACTGCTACTAGTATATTGCTTGTATTTGAATGATTGTGTGGTGTGCCCTCTTTAGGGTTATTATTTGTCTGTGTGGGGTATTGGGTTTGTTTAGGGCTTGGGGTTTGAGCTGAAGACTGTGTGGATGAAGCCCATTTGAAGATCAGAGAATGAAGACCAACTTCCAACTGATGAGGAGTATCTCTTGCTGGCAGCTGTTGAAGTTTGTAGGATCTAGGAGTTAGGCAGAGCTCTAGAGTAGTAAACTTGATTCTCAAACATGGAAGGTCTTGATTGCCTCCATCCCTCTCTGTGATGCAGAGTCTCTCTAAGACACTCACCCCCTTCCTTTGGAAGGCTTGGTGATAGTGTCTAAGAGATAGAACTCTTGAGAGAAATATTCTATATGTTGTTAGCAGTTTGTTTGCCACCTTTGGTGGTCAACTAATTGTTTAACACCCAGTTCATTCTTGTGATTGATTCCTCAGCTTGGAGAGTGGGACTTGAAGAAAAGCCATTGGGAGATTGATGATAAAAGACTAATGCTTGCTTGAAGCTGGTAGATAGCTGATGCTGATGAAGATTGCTTTGCTGTTTAGTTTTAGCTGTTTTGATTCTTGATGTATTGATTGAGTTTCCCTGACTGTATTGTTTGCTGTTTAACTTGCTGGGTTGAAAGTGAATTATGATTCACTTTTGCCTATTGTCTTCTAGGTTCGAGGTTGAGTGGGACTCCCTTGCCTCGCTTGTATTGTTGCATCCATGCATTTTACTATTTTATTGTATATATCTGCTGTTTCTGTTTCCGTCTATTCCCTTAGGATCTCTGTTTCTCTCTGCGCAAGAGAGGAGCATGATAGACATTAGGTATTAACCCATGCATGATAACATTAGGGTAGATTTTATTCCCTTTTTCAACCCTAGGATTTGTAGAGTGTCATCTCTTCTTTCTTCAAAACAATAGAAAAACACTAATAAAGGTTATAACAGAGATTAATTCATTTCTTCCGTCAAAAGATTTGAACAAACATCAACCTTTTTGCAATAAGAAAACCCTTGTTTAAGGTGAGATTTTTCATAAAAGACACTTGAACAGCTTGTGTCGTGCGTAGCCCGAACTACGTTTGCTCTGATCTTCCATGCTGTGTGGAAGTACGTAGGCATAAGATGCGATATCCTAGCGAGCAACCTTCACCCATCCTTTCCCGTAGGTAGGCGAACTACGTTGACTCTGATTTCTCGTTCCAGACGGGAATACGTAGGCATAAAGTGCGATGCTTTGCCGAGTCATGATTTCTTTTCTTTTCAGACCTCATCCTTTAGTTTAGATAGAAGTGTAATCCGTACAAACCAAGCAAGCGTGGATCCCATCGAGTACGATGGACGTGAGGGGTGCTAATACCTTCCCCTTGCGTAACCGACTCCCGAATCCAGGTTTTGGTTGCGATGACCATACCTTTTCCCGTCTTTGCGGTAGGTTTACTTCGAGCGTTTCCTTTCCCTCCTGTGGGATAAATAACGCACGGTGGCGACTCTTCTGTTCAGCCGGCGCCGATTTTCGCAGTAGCGACAAGGCTATACTTCAGGAAACATTTTAGGGAGCCTAGTTCTCTTAGGCGACATAACAGGCACTGATAAGGATAACCTAGAATTCCCCTGACTCAATTGGATATGCGCAGCTTCGTGAAGAGAGGGTTATCTTGGGTAAACCTAGTTTCCCCATCAAGGCCCAAAGCAAGTCTGTTGCTATAAATAACAGAAGGATCATTCCTAATAAAGTAGTGCTTCTGGAGAGAGATTGGAAAGGGTGTTTTGTGAGTGAAGAACTCTGTTCTTCACGTGTGTTTAGGAGTTTTAGGATTCCTTGTACGCCAAGCAATTGTCAGGTGTATGATTGCTCTGGTTTAGTGTCAGTGAACGGTTCTGTTCATTGTGCCACTCAAAGCTTTTAAGCAAGAGTGATGTGTCTCTTGATCAAAGCTATGAAGCAAGATCAAGGTGTGTGTGAAGTGTAACTTCATTGTCCAATTGTAATTGTTTATTGATATCATTGAGGTGATTGAGGGGGAGTTAGTGGGAAACTCTGGTCTAGTGTTAGGCTGAAGTGTCATTGGGTAGGTCTTAAGTGAAGTGTGCAAACTGGTTGTTTGACTCTGAATTAATTCTACTAATAGTGAATTTCCTCCCTGCCTTGGTAGCCCCCAGATATAGGTGTGGTTGACACTGAACTGGGTGAACAATTACTTGTGTTATTTACTGCTTTCTTTTACAGGTGTGTTTAAGTTCTGCAGTCATTGTTATAGTGGATGTCATAACATTCATGATAACATCCACTATTGTGTAGCCAGAATTTCAAAAAGGAATATATTTTTGCTGGTTTTCAAAAGAAATGCCATTTTCTTTAAAAAAAAAGAAAAATAACTATAAATGAAACAAATGAGGATTGTAACAAAACATCTTCATTAATCATAATAATTTGAAAGAATGTGGCCCATACAAAATAATCTGATAACCCCGGGCATGGCTATGGAAAACTTTTTAAAGGAAACTACAAAAAAAAAACAAGCAAGTTACTTCGTCACAGGAAATATAACATGAATTTCAACAGCCTCCCAATTGTTTAGAGCGGCCTCATCATGATATATCAACTGATCAACATAGTCGTCTTCAAAATCCTCCTCAACTGCGTTGATTTGGATACCTCCACTAATAAATACCTCATTGATGATCTTCAGTCGTCTTTTGGCAAACTCTTGAGTCTTGTCATGAGTTGGTTTATAACCCAACCCTTGGCGATTCATCTTCGCTCTTGCTTCCACTTTAATGAACTCCCCCATCCTGTAGGAGTGCCATTCTTCAATGCAGATTTTATGCTTTGAACAAATGCAAAGGATATACCTCTCTCAACCACAAATTCTTTGATCAACACGACATTAGCTAACCATTAGACCCTCTTCTCCATGGACGACCACCAATTTGTTATCCACTACAAATTTCATCTTTTGGTGAAGAGTAGAGGTCATTGCGCCAACAGTATGGATCCATGGTCTTCCCAATAAATAGTTGTATACTAGATTGATATCCATCACCTTGAAGGTAATGGCAAATATATGAGGTCCAACCATAACAGGTAAATCCACTTCGCCTATCACCTTTTTTCAGAAACCATCAAAAGCCTTGACAATCAAAGAAGTAGGTCTCATGTCAGTACCCTTATATGCCAATTTAGTGAGCCTCCTTTTGGGTAATACATTCAGAGAGGAACTAGTGTCCACCAAGACCCTTGCTAGAGAGTCCTCTTGGTATTTTACTGATACGTACAAAGCACGGTTGTGCTTACACCCTTCGGCATGTAATTTATTGTTGCTAAAACTTGGGGTATTACATGCAGTAATATTGGCAACAGTGAATAAATTGACCGACTGTTATGTCATTGGTTAGATGAGCCTGTGCCAACAATTTTTGTAATGCAGACCTGTGGGCAGGAGAACTCAAAAGGAGAGACATGATCGAAAATTTTGAAGGAGTCTAGTGTAGCAGGTCTATGATTTTGTAGTCATTTCTTTTGATGATCCTTAGAAACTCTTCATTTTCTTCATTTGGTAATTCTTTGCTTTTTGCAAGTTTTACATGGATGGTTTCTTTGAGAGGGACCACAGTTACCTTAGGTTGGTAGTTTCGGCCGCTTCGGGTCATCTTTCTCGTACCAACAATGTTAGAGCCATCTTCGTGTTTACTTTTCATCCCTTCACCTCACACCTCTTTCCCAGATATCTGATTTCTCCATGTGTCATCATATCTTCAAGGTACTACCTTGGTACTTTTGAAAAGAATGGCTTGGAATTTTGATTATTGACCGGCTCTGGCTGACTAGCCGCTAGTTTGACGAGTTTTTCAATATTGAACACTGGTTTGAGCGCTGAATCTGTTGAACTGACATTTGGAAGATTGAACACGGGCACTTTTTCAGTCCCCTCTGGAATGTTGAAAATAGGTTAAATCACTGATACCTCCTCTTTCTTCATTTTATTGCAAACTTGTAAAAGACCATCATTCGTCAACCTCTGGATGTCTTCTTGGACTAGAGTGCAACACTTGGAATTTTCAGCATATTCTTCGCATTCTGAGTGGGTACTCTTAATCATACCGACTTTGACTAATCTTTTGTGGAGAGGCTATAACGGAGTTTTGATTGGTGTTACATCAGAAATTACTGTTTCATGCACGTCTTCTCTTGCATTGAAGCACCCATGGTTAGGCAATGGGTTTTTTTTTATATTGGGTTGATGATCCCCAAAGGACATAATCTTTTTCTCCATCAGTTCTTGAACATCATGCTTTAAAGTAAAGCATCCTTCTAGATCATGTTCGACTGCCCCTTCATGAAACTTACATCGGGCATTGGGATCATAGAATGGTGGGAGAGGATCTGGTGGTGGTCCCATCTTTCGAGTGGTAATCAGACCTTGTTGTACCATGTATGGATACAATTCAGTGTAGCTCATTGGAATTGGTGGGATAGAAGGTATTTCCCTTGATCTTCTGTTTTGTAAACTTTGTTTAGGGATTGGAGCCCTAGGTTGTTGTTGTTGTTGGTAGGCTGAGGCGTTGGGAACCTTTTGATAGCCTTGCTGATATGCGGGTGGCGACTGATCAGGCCAAAGAACCGGAGTTTAATTGTGAAAGGTGAGTGTAATGGCCGCCACATAGGGTTGTTGAGTGTATTGCGCATGGTATGATGGTTGTTGTCAAAATTGTTGCTGACGCTAAGGTTTTCTGACCTGGCTTCTTCTTTCCGCAAAAATGGTATAAGTCTCGCCTTCCTTCTTCTTATGGACATTTCCAAAGGACTTCTTAGTGTACTTCCACTTGAACTGCTAGTGATGCTTATGATCTTTCCATTTTTCAATCCCAACTCCACTTTTACTCCCACAGCCACAATGTCAGAGAAGTTAGCGCTTACACTGCTAATCATCCTCTCGTAGAATTCCAGCCTTACTGTGTCAACGAACCAATTAGCTAGCTCTTTTTCACTCAGAAGGAGTTCCACTTGTGAGACGATTTCCCTCCAACATTGGGTGTATTCTTTGAAGGATTCAAAACTATTCTTGAAAATTATGAATTCTAGATTGGTCCAAACTCAAGTACCACTTAGCTGAAGCGCCCTTAAGACTGTCTTGAAAATAGTGGATCATTAACTTACCATTTTCCACATAGGCCACCATCTTCCTATAATACATGATCAAGTGGGTTCTAGGACAAGTAGCCCTCTCATATTTGATGAAAACCGGGATTTTGAATTTTGGAGGAATCACTAATCCAGAAACCAAGCACATGTCTCTCGCATCAGCCCCAAATATGCTATTACCTTCCATAGCCCTGATCTTTCTCGCCATAGTTTCAAAATCTTCCCTCATCTTCTCATGGCATTCATCTCCTTCTTCCAATGTGTCGGGGATATCGTAAACCTAGTGTTGGTTGTTGAAGTATGGATGTGCTTGTACTTGCACAACAACTGGAGTGTAAGTAGGGATAGTATGAGGAAAATCAACATTCAGAGGAATGGTTTGCTGAGGTATCTGCTGAGTAGTCTTCATAGTGACTGGCAGTGGTACAAAGTTAAATGGTAGTCCAAAGGATGGATCACTGGTGGCAACAATTACAACTGATGTCGGCTCCATTACTGTGGCATTAATCTCGGAAACCACGATCTATTAAGTGTCTATCTTTGCACGGATCACTTGCAACATTTCCATCATTTGGTCTATGTTGCATCGTATGTCATCCAACTCATTGTTAACTCTGTAAAATTCTTGATCTTTCTCAGCCATTCTTCTTCGGGCTTGAGCTCTTGTGTTGTAAGGATGTGGAGGACTCAGTGTGATAGACTGGAGGTAAAACAACACATATAAGCCACATAACAGGAAATGCATATGCAACGCTTATGAAATGCTAATGCAAATGTAAAGCTTACATTCAAATAACCCCAAATTATGTATAAAAACATTAATAATGAAGAAGAAGCAAATCAGAGTAACTTTTGATTGACAAATGAAAGTTTTACAGGAAAAGAGATTACACGTCAAAAGCGAAAGTGCAAACATAAATTACAAGAGGAAACTGAAACTGAAAGGCATAGTATTTCTGATAAGAAGATCCTTCCCCTTCTTGAAGCTTCATCATCCTTGCAATTTCTTCCTTATGGTTCTGACGGAGCAGCTTCCAGAGTTCTTTGTTCTCTTGAACAACTATGAAGTGTTTATCCTCCAACGTCTTCTTCACTTTTTCAGCTTTCGAAGTCGTCGTAGTAGGCTCGAAGCCAGTGTAGAACATCTTTAAAGCTATCTCTTTAGACCAAAGAAGATACAGCTCTGAGACGGTACAGTCTGGATGTCCTAGAGCAGTCATCCCTTGGGTATTGAGGTGATGCCAAGCGTATGTAATCCGTGCTTTGAGATATGGGTTTCTCCCTTCTTCAAGAAAACATCTTCCCAAAAGGACCGAATTAGGTTCTTCCTCTACAGGATATCCTAGTTGACGGCGAGCTAGTATGGGGTTGTAACTAATGCATCCTTTTGTGCCAAGAAGAGGCACATTAGGGAAGTCCCCACAACTGTGAACCATGGTAACTCCTCCATACATGTGATTATACCAACATAAGTCATAGTGTTTGAGCGATAGCAGTTTTTCTGTCCATGCCAGACTATCCTTCAGATTCCATAGAGAGGAGGTCCTTGGAAAGTGCAAAATAAACCACTTGTGGAGGAAAGTGGTATAACAACTAATTTGGCCCTCTCCATGAGAGTTCTTTAGATGAATAGAGAAGTATGCATCGGCTAGTAGGGTGGGAACACGGTTCCTGATCAAAAATAGGTTGATGGTGTTTAGGTCTATGAACTTGTCAACACTTGGGAACAGAAGGAGTCTATAAATCAATAAGGCCAATATAGCTTCAAAGATTTATGTGTCTTGCTTATTAGCATGAGCTTCAACTCTTTCCATCAAGGATGTTTTTTGCAAACTAGAAAATCCATATTTGACATCCAAATGAGTCTGAAGGTCAGATGGTTCTAGGTGTAAGGCTTCAACCAAGATTTTTCTATTTAGTCTTCTTTCTCTTCTAGAGAATGGTTGAGGAGTGACACACAACCCAGCAAAACAAAATATGCTTCCAATATTGGTAGCAGTTGATAGTATGGAAACGTGAAGCAATGGTAAATGGGTTCGTAGAACTATACGAGCACCATCAACGTCTCCTCATTTACTTGGAGCTCCGATAGAGGCCGAAGGTTTCCATACTTGTTGCAAAACGACAAAGGATCTTTCACTAAGCCTCCTAGTATCCTCAGACTTTCCAATCTCGGGCTTTTGAATGTGCATTTTGGAGTTGTTTTCTTTCTTGAGTCCATTACAATGTCTAATAAACAAGAGATTGGGCTCCTCGAATGTTAGCAAAAAACAATGAGATTCAATGCAATTAGTTTTAAGAAACTCATAAGATTGATTTGCAAAAGGAACACTTTTGGCACAAAAACCCTTAATTTATTAATATTGGAAAAAGTTACAACTTCAAAGTACAATACAAGAGACTGAAAATACAAGAGGAAAAAGCTAGGCCCTAGGGTCTCCATAGAGTCTAGCTATAAAAGTCTTATTCACGTGTCCTCTTATGTCTTTTCAACTATGGATTCTCTAATACTAGCTTGTTAATGATTCCTTTCTAAGCACCGGACGTATGTGGGATGTCAGAGTACTCATGGGTACTAAGAAATGGCTGAACACTAGATAAAAATAAATTCTCTTGTGCCACATATCTGTTGACAACCCTCCTTTCGAGCAACTTAATCAAATCATGCTTCTCTTTTTTATTGTCTTTTCATCTCCATCTGCTCGGAATGAATGGCGTGGTACTTTCCCTCCCAAGTATCTCGCTCAAGTTTCATCCTATCAAAAGTTCCTTGGTATTCCTCCATACGCTCAATAGGAATGATAGAGGAAGAAGCGACAACAGTTTACAAAGGTTTTTTTTGGGAGATAAGGCATCTTGAGATCACTAGTTCTAGAACGAACCCATTGTGTGAAAGTCTCAAATGCTACACAGTTCTTCTTCCCTAGATCAACCTTGGTCTTCTTGTGGATAGTCTTCTAAGCATCTGCATGCTATCTCTAAACCCCATACTAGATTTTACGTTGAGGTAGAAGAAACCTGACAATAGGATGTTATTAGGCTTTTCTTTCATAGGAAACTCAAACTGACGTCTTGAAAGGATCGGGTTATAATTGATTCCCCCTCATACACTGAGAAGAGGTACACTGGGAAATGAATCTTAACTATCGATGATCACTCCTTTATCGTAAGAGGGATCATACCAATGTACATCGGTCTGAGTCAGAGCCATGAGTCTTTGAGACCATCTTAGTCCATTTGGGTTTTCTTTGAAAAGATCTGTTCTCGACAAATGTGCAATAAAACATCTATACAGAAGAGGAACACAACATAGGATAGTCATATCTTCCTTTAGAGTCCTATAGTGAATAGAATGGTACGCATCTCCAAGCAGAGTAGGTACGGGATTACCAATGATGAAGATCTGGATAACGTTGATGTTAATAAAGATTTCTTCTTTAGGGAAGAGAACCAAACCATAGATGAGCAATGAAAGGACTACTTCAAAAGCATCTAAGCTATTTCCTTTGGCAAAAAATGCAGCTTTCCCTATAAAAAATTCAGCAGGTAGACCTTTGAGTCCATACTTGGTGGTGAGATTGGCTATAACTTTGGAAGCTTCTAGGTGGATGGCATCTGCAATATCCTTTGGTGAGGGGAACTTCTCCAAACCACTGAGCGACTTCTTATTTAATACTGACAGACCAATATGATATGAGTACTCTTCCAAGGTTAGGATGAGTTGATAATCGGGAAAGGTGAAACAGTGATATAGGGGGTCATAGAATTGCAGAAGAGTGTTGAGAACTCCTTCTTGCATATTATTCTTGATAAGCCCCAACAACCTTCCATATCTCTTTCTGATGTCTTCATAGCAAGTCACTAAAGCTACCAATTTCCTTAACTTTGTTAAATCTGGTTTCTTGTAGTTGTACTTTCGAGTGTTTCTTTTTCCAAAATCCATGACCTAAGGTTTTTTTGCAATAAAGAAAACAATTGAGTTTCTCAAAACCAACTGCATGAATGCTTATGATGGGATGATGAGATGATGCACAAGCAACACATACACAAGTATTCACACTTTCACATATATAATGCATATGTGCACAAACAAAGGTCATAGGTTTGGGTTACAAGCATGAATCCATGGTATACCCTTCCCAACTGACATGTACTATGGGTTGTTTGTATCTGCACAATGGGTTCTACAAAGTTCCCAGAGTCATCCATAATCTTTCGGATATTATCAACCTACATGACTACTCATGTGAGTCAAAAATATTCTCAAGATAAACTCCTCTGAGTGTAATATCACGTATTAACCATTCGGGACTACTCCCTCACAGTCATTGCACTACGTCTTATAAAAGGCCAAGTGGGGTAATTGGGTAACTAAAAGGTCCTCAGTTTCACGGACTCCCAGGTCGGAAAGAGTAATAAACGCACGACTACTCATACAC
Source organism: Lathyrus sativus (assembly GCA_963859935.3). Taxonomy (NCBI): domain Eukaryota; kingdom Viridiplantae; phylum Streptophyta; class Magnoliopsida; order Fabales; family Fabaceae; genus Lathyrus; species Lathyrus sativus. Next base: position 112,885,951 of record OZ012736.1, on the reverse strand, counting down.
CATCAATAATTCCAAAGGGGCCTCAACTGAGCGTGGTTACATCATATGTAAAACATGTTAGGACTACTCCCAACCGTCAAATATTGATCATACCACAATCCTATCATAGGTATACACTCAAGTTCGGGCTAGGACATATATCACCTCTCAAGGTAGCAACCCAATGCACATATGCAATATAGCAAGTATAATATACAAATATTTACAAATATACATGTATAAAGCAAACAGATGTGAACAAAACACAACTACAAACAAGGTGGGCTTAACCTTCAAGCGCATTCCCCAGTGAAGTCGCCACTTCTGTTTCAGTGAGAATCAGATATCAAGCTATTAATTAACTTTAACCATAAATCTTTAAATATTCATCACTGAGCTTTGATTTATCCAAAGGAAAGCGTAAAGATCGAAGAAAACCCTAAGTGCACTACGTAACAACTAAGCTAAGAGATCGGGGGATCGGGGGTTGGTTATACTAAGGAAAGGTATTAGCACCCTAAGTATCTGTAGTATTCTACATGAGCCTCTTGTTTGGTATTTGTGTTATTGTTAATGTTTGCTTGCTAATGATTATATGCTAAGGTAAAGATGCTAAAGGTAAATACTTATGGATATATACACTAAGTATGCTCGCCAAGACATCACATCTCGTGCCTACGTATCCTAACAAGGATGGAATCAAAGCAACCATAGTTCCCCTAACTAGGATGGAGGAACTCTTGATAACGATCAATGTTCCATGGGGAATAAGCATTCCTAACAATGATACTTATATAGAGTTAACAAAATCTCTAAGTCTTGGTTGAAAGACTAACTAGGGGTTTGAATTTAGCAAAAGCCAAAAGGGGGAAAGTGATTACCCGTAACAATGGTACACACATAGAGTTAACAAACTCTTGTCCTAAGCTCTAAGTTGCAGGACTCCTAACAAGGTATGCTAAAGGTCTTGACTTGAAAAATTCAAAAGGTAGTGGGTTCTAACTTAAGGCTAAGTTGAAATTCCTAATGACTCTAACAAGGTCAAAAGGAGGTTTGAGAATAAATTAGCTATCTATGACATTGAGTCAAGAGAGACTTTCCTTTGGACTTAGGAACACAAGGAAACTCTTTTGTAGGATGAGAGCTAACAAGCTACATCACTTAGGAAAAATTTAGCAAAGCTTAAGCATACGTATACATTTATTCAAACACGATGAAGATATAAAATCATGGTAACAACCAAGAAAGTAAAGAAAAGCATGTGACAACATCAAGCAAAGAAAATAACAAGGTTACAACCAAGTCTTCATCCATAAAATATTTAGAATTAAACCAAATGGTTACAACCAAAGGTAAACATAGATGTTACAACATCTAAATGGCTATGAAATAAGGTTCTTACAAGACCAAACATCATAGATGACAAGTACAAGTGAATCATGGATAAGTAAAAACATCACTTATCATGGAAAAGTTCAAATCTCATGGTCAACATGCATAAATCATAACAATATTTAAGGCATGGATATAAGTCAAGAGAAGTTAAGGTAACAACCAAAGATATTTGAACAATAGCGTGACATGTGTGACAGCAACATGTGAACTATGGTGAATCATGTTTAAACAAGAAGGTAACAACCAACATATAAAAGGAGTTCAATCATGGTTTATTTGATGAAGATGAGAAACATCTCAAAGGTGATTCATGCATACTAACAATATTTCAAAGAAAAACAATAAGTATTTAGGAACACTCAAGGAAAGTTATGAGAAACATGTATCACATGCACATTCAAATCACTTGATCATGGAAGAGAATCACATGTCAAGGGAAATGTAACAACCAAGGTCTTATGATATTAATCATGCATTCACATATGAACATGAACTTGAAAAAAGAAATAACCATCACGTAACAACAAGGGTATCCAAATTCACCACATCTAGTAAGGTTCATACCAGGTGTATGAGGTTTATACAAGTCAAAATGTGCAAGGAGAATCAAAGTAATCAATCAAAAGATAAAAAGGAAACCTAATAAAACCTAAATAAGGTCACATACTTTGAACATGAATAAGTACTAAATAAATAATTCTTTTAGGATTTTTCTTGACATAGAAAAAAAATAGACATTCATATGAGCATTTAGCCAGAAGAGTGGTGTCAAAATGATAGGAATCAAGAAAGTTATGATCAAATCAGTTTGTGAAAGAAAACATGTAAACAAGGCACTAAAAATAGAAGTAATGCACTCAATGGAGTTTGAACCCACACACTACTGCTCACAAATCAAAACCCTAACCATCCATTCAACTTGCATGTTATGAATCATATGGAAACATGATATTATATGTGAAACAAGCATCAAGAATGAGAAAATGGGCAAAAATCATCAAAAGGGTGGTCGCTGGGAAACAAACCTTGGTTAGGAAAGGCAAGAGAGTACTTGAATGCGCATGGTAAACCACTGGGGTGATGATACATCCATTGTATCACCTCCCTTAATGCTGGCCAAGACGCCATGCCTGGATGAAGCTCATTTCCTTCATCAACTCAAGATGCAAGAACCATCCTATCTCTTTGAATATGGTATGTAAGGCCTGCAGTAAAAATGAAAGTTGTGTATTTTTTACAAGGATCATAGTGGTATAACTCATTTTGTCCAATTTTAATCCTAATTAAAAAATTGAAGCAGAAACCTCAAGAACCCTAAAATATGCACTTTCCAGCAAATAAATTCATATAAACATGATGAGGAACAACTAAATGAGGGAAAACATTGTAAGTAACATACCAAACAAGTTTCATGTTCAAGGTACATCAAAATGTAGCATGGTTCAATGAGTTTAGGTTATGAACACTTACCTCTTGAAGCCAAACTCAAACCTCTAAACAAGTTGTTGCAGAATTTCTTTAATGATCTAGATAGCTTCTTAGGATCCTCCAGAAAGTTTTTGAATGCTTGGACTCACTTGAATCTGCTCCTAACCAGTTGCAGCTTCCTTGTTTCAAAGCGATAGCAATGTGATCTAGACTCTGAGGCAAATGTGTTTATAGTCATGAAATGAGGGTTTGAATACCTTGAGACATGTTTGAGGATTGATTTTGAAGATCAAATGGTTCGGAAAAGGTCAGAATCAAACTTTGGTATAAAAGATACAGAAATTCAATGATTTTTAGATTGAAGGTTAACTTTCTGTTTTGGCTGATTTTTGATGGATGTGAAAGTTTGAACACCTTTAAGATGTGTTTTCTAGTGTGTTAGGGCAATTGGTTTGGTGGTTTGAGGTGTGGAAATGAAACTGATTATGTTTGTGCAAGATTGAGATTCTTCGCACAAAGTAGTGTTTGGTTTGCAAGATGCTGACCTTTTAAGGTTTAAGGATGATTTCTATGTTTATTTCCTCCTTATTGAAACAAGAATCTAGCCTTTATTTATAGGGAAAGTTTGGAGTCAATGTCTTGCAGAAAAACAAAATTGAAGACTCGTTTGGTTTGCTTAGTTTGGTTGGATTCCAACTTGATATTTGGCGGTTCTCCTTGGTTTAAAGGCAAAGTACAATGAGATCTTGAGTGGTTGGATACTATAGATCTTGCTTCTACATATGGAACAAGATATGGTCTCAATAACAACCAGTTGTGATTAAAGTTTCTTTTTGAAAATGGCATTGTAACCTTTATGTCCAAATCTTCCATAAATGGTGTGAAACCTGAATCATGGTTCAAACCTTTGTGTAATGACTCCAAGAGTAGTAAACCTTTTTGTTTGATCTTGCAACTTTGAGATTCTGATATGCAGATCACATATGTCCCAAGAACATTGATCTCTGCTCAACAAGGACGAGGACAGATCATGACCAATTTAAATTTCTTTAAATTGTCCCAATGTCATGACCAACGTCATGACGTCTGTTTTGACATCTGCAGGCTGACAAACTTATTTATATAACCATTTAAATTATGCAGAATTGTAAATGCAAAAAGATAAATAACACCAGTAATTGTTTACCCAGTTCGGTGCAACATCACCTACATCTGGGGGCTACCAAGCCAGGGAGGAAATTCACTATTAGCAGAATCAATTCTAAGTCAAACAACCAGTTTGCCCTTCTCACCTAATCTCTACCCAATGCAATTTCATCCTAGAGACACTCTAGTACCTGAGTATACCCACTCACTCCCCCTCAGTCACACAATAGTGATTTCAATACACAATTACCTAGAATCTACCTATCCAATGCAATCATCCACCAGACAATTGCTTGGAGTACAAGTATTCCTAAACAGAATTCACATGTGAAGACTAGCCTTCTTCACTTACAAATATGTCTACAATAATGTATCAAAAAATAAAAAGGGTAACTTTCACACAAGGGACTCTCAAACCCTAGACCTCTATTTTACACTCAAGTTTTTCTTGATGTGAGTGCTTGATTTCTTCTGCTTCTGCTCCTCCTTTTATAGCAATGCAGACTAGGCTTGGGCTGGTCACAAGTAACAAACATTAGTTTTAACAAAGTAAAAATAATTTCCACAATTCAAGGTGCTGTCAAATTAGGTCATGGCTTTTCATGATATGGTCAGCACTGCCTAGAATCTCTCCTGAGATAACTCAGGAGTCATAACAGGTTTCCTGAAGTATAGCCTGAGCTTCCTCTTGCAATATAACAGAAAACCAACATGCCTGTTGTGCACGCCTGATGTCATACACTCAATGTCATATGACATCCAGTATGACATCCAATTCTCTTTGTGCTTAGCTGACCAACCTTGCCCTGTTGAACACTCCTGTAGAATCTTCTTCATACCAGTAGAAATAAGCATATTATAGTTTCCTAAAAAGTCTCAAAGATCCTTTTTATGAACCCCAACTAAATCTTCACTTTGTTCCTACTAATTCTCTTTGGCCTGCACATACTGATGAGGTATATCCAAAGCACTTATGTCAAGTTATATACACTAGCAACTCCTTCTGTTGTCATGCAGCGATGTCCTACTTAAAACACACGACAAAACACCTCACTCACGACCTGTGAGGAACTTCATCACAACTCAACTTATTGTGGCTATTACTAAGACATAGCAGCAGTGATCCTTAGTATGACATCCATGACAGCAGTTATGTCATCAGCTCCTACTAGCTCCATCTGCATCCATGACATCCATAACAACAGTTCTGCCATCAGCTCCTGCTAGCTCCTGTTGCACGCCTGTAGCTATGTCATGAGTCATCAGCTCCTACTACACCACTACTCCTGCTATTTCTCACACATGACAGTAGTTCTGTCATGACAGCCGATGGATGTCGTGATAGATGTTACGACATTCAGCATGACATTCACATTAAAACACTCCACAGTAGTTCTGTCACCACAGCAGATGGATATGTTATAACATTCTGCTTAACCATCAGTGCAGGATCATGTTTTACCAAAATTTAGCCAATCATTGAACCATGGACAATTCTATATCCTAGAACCATGGAACTAACAATCTCCCCCTTTGGCAAATTTTGGCTAAAACAACTTATCAGGGCAGCATCAGTAGTTTTTCCAGCCTCACACACTATCATGCCCTCCCTTGATAGTTGCAACAGATAATAGCCCTTAACTAACAACCCTTAACAACACTTAACTCCCCCTTGGTTTAGTCAAAAATTGACAAAAATTGGAGTAAGTGTACATACTGCACATGGTGTCCAAGTCTTCCATTTCTTGATCTCTAAAGGCTACACCAACAATCATGGACAATCAGTCTTGAATCTTAGGTTCTTGTCTTGTCTGAAGCTGCACCTTCAGGAATGACACTTTTGACATCACCAATTAAAGGATAATCAATTAACTATTTGCCACAAGTAACAATTGATCTTAAATCCCCAATTTGAGACACACAAATCTTCTGTAGAGAAAAATAAATTCTCCCAGACAGTAACCCATAAACATGTTGCCAAGGCACAACAATACACCAGTCAGCCTAATATCAAGACATCTTGTCTAACATTACAACCTCATTAGTGGTTCAAGAACATAAGCTTGCCTGAGAATCAACACCCTATGCATACAACTCCATATTAACACATGTACCCATCTCCCCCTGTCATGCATACTCAGTACTCCACCTGAAAGTGAGAATCCAAACATATGAAGACTTTCTTCAACATCTTCATACTGCAACTTTAAATTTCTACAAACCATACTGGCACAGATAGCAGAAGATTGCAGAATAACTATCTAGAAGATCTCCAAAAAGTCAGGGTAAATGCCACGTTTCCTTGACTTTTACAGAACCAGAGCTGATGATGTCTTGATCTTCACCTTTGTGCAATCTAATTTGGTCCATTGGCACCTAATGACAGACCCAAAAGGAATACCCTGTCATCTTCACCGTGAGCTTGGAGCAGTAACCCAATGTCACAACATCTTGTCTGACATTCTACCTTCATCAAGACCCATATTTGTTTGAAACCACAAACAATCTTGACACATAACTGCACTCTTGCAACAATCCATCCTAGATAGAAGTATAGCTCCCCATATCAAGGGTAACCATTGCACATGAATGGAAAATATAAGACGCATCTTCATGTCTTCAAGAACTCATTCTCTGTTCAACACACAAGTTGAACGCATTCACCATAAACAAATAGTACACCTATCAACCAAAAGCTCTCCCCCTGTCTTTGACAGAAGATGCTTCAAGATCACAACATTATTTCTCATGCCCAACTTTATGCTCATCCAGTGAGAGTGTATCAAATTGCTCCACTTCTTTATAGAGCCTAAGATATACTCCAAGGCATTCTTTACCTCATCTTTTTCCCGTATGATGGGTTAGAATACTTCTGAGTCGCCTAGTGACTTGATGACTTCCATATGCCACATCAGGATTCAATCAGCCAATGATCCACTCCAGTCTTGTATAATGTCTTCACATCATCCTCCAAGACAATCCTTTTACCTCATCATTCTCCCGTATGACAGGATAGAGTACTTCTTAGTCAAGAAGTGAATCACAAGTTCCACAAGAGATCTTCACAAATCAGATGGTTCATATCATAAACACACCATCCCATGGTTCTTTATATGCCCATACTAGACTTACTGCTGCCTAGTAATCCAACTGAAGATCTTCACAGCTCCACCAGCTTGATCAAGAACTTCTTCAAAAGAAGATAACCTTCCATACGTACTGTAGGGCTTCTACCACAAGCTCCAATGTATGAACAGAATCAGAACCTCCTTTGGTCTTCAACCAACTACCCTTCTGCCCAAGAGTAATTAGTCCCAAGCATGAACAGACCCAACACCTTCTTTGGTCTTCAAATACTACCCTTCTGCACAAGAGTAGTTTTCTGAGGCACACTTCTTACATAACCAAATGCCACTGTTTTGGTTACTCAACATTTTTCAGAGCTCTAGAAAATCTAAGCAAGCTTGATCTTCACATCCTACATGCTCCAAAGCAGCTTAGATACACCAAGACTTGGACCTATAACACCTTCTTCTTCACACAGCTCCTACAAACTGCTTGAGATATTATCAATTCTACTAATACCTGAGCATATCAACTTATCTTCAATTGATGTACCACAACATCCATTGAGGCCCTGAAGTTACTCCTGGGTGTCACAACATCTGATAAGACATTCTGCTGATGAATTCAGTCCTTCATTATGCCATTTAGAAGAGCCTCATCATTACTGATAACAAGTTTGAGTAGACAACCTGTATTCTGCAATAGCTACCTTTGAGATGCATTTTCTCCAGAAAACTCCTCTTTAGAGAAATCAAGTGTGCCAAGGCTTGATTCTTTTAGGGAGGAAGGATCATACAAATCTTTACGCAAGGATTCCCGCTTTCCTTATGTGTAGACTTCTTCATAAAATCAGAGGTAACTGTCAATTATCCTTGACATCTAAGCTGAGCAAGATATCAGGCACTTAGATCAGAAATAAACTGACCCAAGCAGAGCTACTAGCACCATCTTCTAGACCAGTTTCTTGCCAAGAAAATTTCTAAATAAAGATTATAACCTGATCCAAGAAGAATGTCTTCATCTTTATTTCCACCAACACTACATTCTAGTCTTAGTTTCTTGCCAGGAAACTTACTAGAATAGGGTCAGATCCTACCACACAAGTGTATACTACTAAGATCATCAACTATATCTCCTTTGATATAGTGATTCACTCATTGGATCAACAGAATTCTACACAATCTCTACTGATGGAATGTCTCAAAATTTGGTTGAACATCAGATTCTTGAAGTAGATCAACCAAATCAGATGCCTTATGCTTGTGCGACAAAATCAATCCTTCTCTGAACTTCAACAATCTTGAACTTCATGGATAACCAATTAAATACGTGTGTAGTACACAAATAGAAATTGATCTTAAATCCACACAACTTCAGGTATACGAAGTCTTAAACATCAAGGCTGCCACCCTTGATTCAACCTCTTTATAACTTCGTCTGCTGATAGAATCCTTTGCAGGTCATGAGTGGTGAAAATAAATCAACTCCCACACAACAGAACAACCCATGCACATAAGCAACATCTCAAGCACAAAAACATCCAGCAGGATCCACATTTTGTAAGGCCAATCAGAGTAGTAGAGACCACCATCTTGCAACCATATATCAACATATATATATAGGCCAGTCTTCTCCCAGGGCTACCAGAGTTCTTTCATCAGAAAAATATGCAGCGGAACCACCAAAAGAACATCTTCAACATGCCCTAAATAAGATGTCAGAACATCTTATGGGTCATCACACAGAAGTAGCCATTCCTCCTTTGGCAGAACATACAACAGGTCATAGAAGCTCCTATATCAGAGGGCACAGCGGCAGATACAAGCTTCTCCTTAGCTCCATAAGCAGTAGCTCAAACATCCAGCAAGATCAACAACTTCGCTACAGCTTCTCCTTGTTCCAAAACACCAGAAAGTATCTCCCAAGATCTCATCCAGAACAAACAGGATGCCTGCTCTGATACCAATTGAAATTCTGGTATGCAAATCACATATGTCCCAAGAATATTGATCACTGCTCAACAAGGATGAGGACAAATCATGACCAATTTAAATTTCTTTAAATTGTCCCAATGTCATGACCAACATCATGACGTCTGTTGTGACATCTGTAGGCTGATAGGCCTATTTATCTAACCATTTAAATTGTGCAGAATTGTAAATGCAGAAAGATAAATAACACCAGTAATTGTTTACCCAGTTCGGTGCAACATCACCTACATCTGGGGGCTACCAAGCCAGGGAGGAAATTCACTATTAGCATAATCAATTCAAAGTCAAACAACCAGTTTTCACTTCTCACTTAATCTCTACCCAATGCAATTTCAGCGTAGAGACACTCTAGTACCTGACTATACCATCTCACTCCCCCTAAATCACACAACAGTGATTACAATACACAATTACCAATTTCAATATGAAGAGACACTTCAAACACACCTTGATCTTGCTTCACAGCTTTGATCAAGGAACTCACACACTATTGCTTCACAACATTGAGTGAGACACAACCTAGAATCTACCTATCCAATGCAATCATCCACCAGACAATTGCTTGGAGTACAAGTATTCCTAAACAGAACTCACACGTGAAGACTAGCCTTCTTCATTTACAAATATGTCTACCATAATGTATCAAAAGATACAAAGGGTGACTTACACACAAGGGACTTTCAAACCCTAGACCTCTATTTTACACTCAAGTTTTTCTTGATGTGATTGCTTGATTTCTTCTGCTTCTACTCCTCCTTTTATAACAATGCAGACTGGGCTGGGCTAGTCACAAGTAACAAGCATTAGTTTTTAAAAAGTAAAACTAATTTTCTCAATGCAAGGTGATGTCAAATTAGGTCATGGCTTTTCATGATATGGTCAACACTGCCTAGAATCTCTCCTGAGATAACTCAGGAGTCATAACAGGTTTCCTGAAGTATAGCATGAGTTTCCTCTTGCAATATAACAGAAAACCAACATGCCTGTTATGCACGCATGATGCCATACGCTCAATGTCATATGGTATCCAGTATGACATCCAACTCTCTTTGTGCTTAGCTAACCAACCTTGCCCTGCTGAACACTCCTGTAGAATCTTCTTCATACCAGTAGAAACAAGCATATTATAGTTTCCTAAAAAGTCTCAAAGATCCTTTTTATAAACGCCAACTAAATCTGCACTTTGTTCCTACTAATTCTCTTTGGCTTGCACATACTGATGAGGTATATCCAAAGCACTTGACATATATCCAAAGCACTTCTGTCAAGTGATATGCACTAGCAGCTCCTTCCGTTGTCATGCAGCGATGTCCTGCTTAAAACACATGACAGCACACCTCACTCACCGCCTGTGAGGAACTTCATCACAACTCAACCTGTTGTGGCTACTGCTAACACATAGCAACAGTGATCCTCAATATGACATCCATGACAGCAGTTATGTCATCAGCTCCTACTAGCTCCTTCTGCATCCATGACATCCATAACAACAATTTTGTCATCAGCTCCTACCTGCACGCCTGTAGCTATGGCATGAGTCATCAGCTCCTGCTACACCACCACTCTTGCTATTTCTCACACATGACAGTAGTTCTGTCATGACAGCCAATGGATGTCGTGATAGATGTTATGACATTCAGCATGACATTCACATTAAAACACTCCACAACAGTTCTATCACCACAACAAATGGAGATGTTATAACATCCTTCTTAATCATCAGTGCAGGATCATGTTTTACCAAAATTTAGCTAAACATAGAACCATGGACAATTCTATATCCTAGAACCATGGAACTAACAAACTTGTTCTTGTCATGGAAATGAACAAAACTTCAAGTGGGGAGGGATAACTTTCCTATTTTGAAACTCCTAGCTCAAAAATGATATGGGTGAGTTCTAGTACTTCTTTAAAAGCCCTAAACTTGCTCTTAAACATTCACGTTTGGTGAAATTCTTGAATCCAAAGAGATCATGATGAAAACTGACCTTGAAGTTGGATGAAAATTAAAGTAACAAGGCTGTCTTGAAAATTTTCTAAGAGTTCAAAGATTTTTCCAAACTTTAAAGCTTCATAACTCAAAATCTAAGTATTGTTTGATCATAGGCTACTAGAACACTTTTGTATTAAATGAGTATATCTTTAAATTGATCATTGGAACTCAAAAATGGATGTGTGGAATGAAAGTTATGGCCTTTCAAAGTTGGTACCAAAATTAGGGTTTCTTCCCACACTTAGAAAAAATTCAAGTTATCCAAGTTTTCTTCTTTTGCAAGAAACCTCTCAAATCTAGATTTATTTATGATCAAACTAATTGACTAAACATATTTTGATGAGTTTTGGCTTGGAAGCTTCAATTTGAACCAAAAACCTTAAAAGTCAAAGAGTTGACTTTGTCAGATGAATTTTATATATGGTGAATTCAACTGTGATCTTCACTAAATTTGCATCTTTGGATTTCTCAAACATACTAGATAGGCTCCAAGTATGTATATGAACATGTTGAATCTTGTCCCAAGGCTTGGGGTCATGCTTGGATTAAAAGTCAAAAGCACATTTGACTTTTCCTAATAAAACCCTAATTTGGGGCCAGATGAAATTAGGCTTCAATTGACTTGTAGTGAGATCAATTAGCGCTTGATTCTTATTGAATAAGAGCTTCTTTAATGTATGGAAATATTGATTTGATGAGGATCAATCCAAAAGACTGACTGATCAAGCAATAGTCTTCTTGATTCTAATGGTGAAAAACCATAATTCATGTGGATCTCAACAACAAAAACTTGAAACAAAGTTAGGATTAGGAAACAATGCTTGATGCTCTTAGAATGGTAATGGAATCTAGGGGTCAAAATTTGGGGTATAATAGTTGCCCCTATTTAAATGGCTTTACCAGATGGTACGAGAGATGACATTCTCCATAAAATCATGGTGAAAGGTATTTAAATATAGCAAACCAAAAATTTTGCCCTTAGATGCAATAATAAGCTAAGGAAAAAAAAATATGCAAGTGCTGACATGGTATGAACTCTACAATAATGCTTTATAATGAGAAATGCACAAATGCAGCCGACCAAAGCAAATAAGAATAAAGCTGACACAATGAGTAACCACTCGTTGCGAAAAACAAACACAAGGAGGAATCTAGAATGATCAAGCATGTGGTCTAAACGTGACCATTATGATACTCTAGAGGAGATAACTCTTCTCAATGGGGGCAAAAAACAACTCCACTGAGGAAATCCAGAATGAAACAAGATCTCTACTGGAGACTAGTCTAAAACTAAAAGATGACCTCTAGCAAGAGGAAACGTCAGGACAAAACAAGGCTCCACGGGGGATCAAACCAAAACGGATAATTTCCTTACAGTGAAGAGTTCAAACAGGATCTTTAGGAAACTACCAGAGAAACAAAAAAATCAACTGGATCTACCGAGGATATTGGTGATAACCATATATCTTAAAAGGCCCTGGGGATGTTGGTAACAACCAACCATCCTAAGATCAGGGGTTATGAACATTGGCAATAACCATTGGGCTTTAAATGATGCTAGTAACGACTAGACTTTAGCAAAAACGAGTGGATTGGTAACAACCAAATATTCCACTACCAATAATCTTTGAGCTCAAGTAATGCTAGTAACAACTGGGCTTTCTGAGGATTGGCGATGACCAAAACATCAATGTCAATAATAATTGGATTTTAAGCAACGTCAATAACTACTGGAATTTAAAGCGAATATGGTGACAACCAAATTGGAAATACCAATAACAATTGGATTTTAAGTGATGCTAACAACTACTGGAATTTCAAGCGGATATGGTAACGACCAAACCGAAAATACCAATAACAATTGGATTTAAAGCAATGGCAGTAACTACTAGAGTTTCAAGCGGATATGGTAACAACCAAATCGGCAATACCATTTACAATTGGATTTAAAGCAATGCCAGTAACTACTAGACTTTCAAGCGGATATGGTAACGACCAAATCAGAAATACGAATAACAATTGGATTAAAAGCAATGCTAGTAACTATTGGACTTTCAAGCCGATATGGTAACGACCAAATCGGCAATACCAATAACAATTGGCTTTAAAGAAATGCCAGTAACTACTGGACTTTCAAGCAGATATGGTGACAACCAAATCGGTGATACCAATAACAATTAGATTTAAATCAATTCCAGTAACTACTGGACTTTCAAGCGGATATGGTGACAACCAAATCAACAATACAAATAACAATTAGATTTAAAGCAATGCTAGTAACTACTGGACTTTCAAGAGAGCTAGCAATGACTAAACTTCATGGGAAAAGGTTGGTAACCACTAGATAACAAAAATGATTTGAGGAAATAGTAACAAGTAGCTTGACAAGGTAATACTGTTAACTACCAGGCAAAAAGTATCAATGGTAATTGGATTATCTACTGGAGATTGCTAGGTACAACTAGACATCAGGGGAACTCGGTAACAACCAAAAGGTAATAGATGTTAGTAACAACTGGTCTAGAAAGGTTTGGTGATAACCACATATCTAAAAAAAGAGGGCAAGGCGACTCTGCGGGAGATAAGGGCAGACAACAGTCACTACAGATGCAAAAGATTGCCAGTTACAATTGGACTTAGAAACAAAACGAATAGCCAAGCAAATACAACCTGAAAAGATATGCTAAATGCACATGCTGTGATATGATGCAAATGCTCAAAGACGCGTAAGAACTGACTCTAACAAGTAACAGCCAAGCAAACACAACCTGAAAAGCAATGCTAAATGCACATGCTGTGATATGACGCAAATACTTGTATGTATTGATCCTTAACACTCATTCGTGTTTCTTTCATTTCTTGTTTAACACTCGTTCGTATTGGTTTTCAACACTCGTCGTATTTGCTCAAGATTTATCATTACCCGTCCTTATTAATCTCCAACACTCGACCTTGTTTATCCCCTAACTTAGTTGGAACTGGTTTGTGTTAACCTCTTTTGTTTTCAATACTCGTCTGTATTGACGTCAGCCCTCGTCATGTTTATTCCTTGACATTCGTCTATGTCAATCTTTGTTGAAGCCATCACTCATCCGTGTTGACTCCTTTTCCCCGTAGACTATGATCATACCTCTTTTGTTTATTCTCCAGCAGAGTCGTCTCTCCCTTTGTAGATTGAAAAAATTTTATGGTTCTTTTTGTATTCAATCCCCTTATGCCTTGAATGTCTGAGAGGAGTCGCTCTTCATACCTTCATATTTAAGTTGATTGAATAGGGGCAGCTGTAACAACCCAAAATTTTCCCTCTCGTTTTAACCTAAACTGACTTATGCTTCACTCATGTGCATGTTCAATTCATACCATGACATTCGTTCTTGAGAGATGGGATCAAGTTGTTTATATGGCTCGGGACTACTTTTTATTTCAAGGTTTTAAGCAACAAGCATCAAAGGCTCTGACACTTATTTTGCTCGGTGATTTGGTACCAGACCGTATTTTTTCAGCAGGATATTTTGAGTGCATGAGGGCATTCACAGCTTATTTAAGGTATTATTCAGGTGCAATATCAAATGACATGTTTCAGAGGAAAAACTATGCTCAAAACAAGTGGCAACGGTCAATTCTCCAAGTTTCCCTCCTTTTGGCACTAAATTTGAATTTTTGAATGGGTTAATCAATTAAGCATTTGCAAGGAAATATGGTTAATTGATTAACCTAAGTGAAATTTTCCCAAAAACATCAAATTTCAGGATTACAACTGTTGTAATCTCATTCCAGTCACTTGGTTTCACATTTACATCAGTAGAATGATCTAGAATGCTTTCAAATTTTGATTCATTTTCTAAATTAATTTCACTTCCCTCCAAAAATTCAAATAATTCCATTCCAAATCCCAAACCAAATATTCTAACCCACACTCCAAACTTCACTTTCATTCCAAACATAGAGATTATTTAAGCTAATTTTCTCCAAACCTCATATAACTTCACTCATTTTTCTGCTTTCACTACACTTCTCATTCCAATTCTCTCAATTTTTCTCTCATTTTTATCTCATTCCAAAATCATCACCAAAGCTCTATAACCAAAAGCTTCACAAATTGTGCATTGGATTTGTGAATCCTTGAACTAAACCTCCACTACATCATCATCCATTGTTCAATTCTGAAGTTACAACTTATTATATCTTGATCAAGTTTTGGAATCACTTCTTGACAAGCTTCTTGCTTATTTTTGGATTATTGCTCTGATCTTCGACTTTTCTTATTAAAGCTTCATGAATCTCTGTTTTTCTTGCTTTGATTCATCAATTTCTGTTTGACAATATTCACAAAAGCAAATCTCTGTTTTGTATGTTGGTAATTTTCAGGTCTAGCTTTGATTTGGCTTAATTTTGCATTTCAAAATGTTGATCCATTGATTTTTTGATGTGAATTGGTCCATTGATTGATTTAATTGTTGATCTTGTTGTTTGATGGATTCAATTGGTGTTTGATTACTGATATTTGATGTAATTTTTTGGTACAATTGCATGCCTATTCATGTGGATGATTAGATAATTGATTTGTTGCTGAAAGTGCTTTTGAAATGCTAATTTTCTACTTCAGGTGCAGTGTTAATCGATTAACCAAATGCAAGGAAAAACTGGTTAATCGATTAACCATTCTATTTTAGGTGGTTTTGGTTGATTTTCAAAGGGTTAATTGATTAACCACTTTTGTCTTGCAAATGATTAATCAATTAACACTGATGCAAAATGTGATTTTTGTGCATTTTTAAGCTTGTTTTGATTTCTTTCCACTTTAAAAATATATTGGTTGATATGATGCATATTTGTGGATTATTCTTGAGCAGTTTCACCTCACGCTACAGTATGAATGCGATTCTTCGATACAGGACACATTGATTTTTATGATGCATGTTCATGACTAATTGTGATGCATTCTTGATGCATTTTCATGTGGCTTGCTTGTTCATACTTGTTCGCGTGCTTTTGATTCTCATTTTGTTTGGTTCATAATACATGCTCATGTTTTCTTTCGATTCTGCAAATGCGTGTTCATTTAAGATGCTTGATTGTTGATGAATATTCATGTTGTTCTTGTTGAATACTTAAGTGTGCAATATGGTTGAAACTTTCTCATGCCTAGTTGTTGATACATGTTCATCAATTGATCTTACGTGATACTTGTTCATCATGATTGCTTACATGTTTATATGCATGTTCATGACCAATAGTGATGCATTCTTGATCTTTTTTTTATGTTTAATCAATAACATGTTGATACATGTTTGTTGTTCATGTTAAAAGTCCGATATGTTTGATGTTGATACATGTTCACACACATTGTTGGTTATTGCATTTTTGATGCGTGTTCATACTCATGTTTCATTGTTTCTTTATTGAATGCATACATGCTTCCTATATGGATTTCACTATTGTCTTGAGATATGCATGTTGTTAAATGTGCTCGTTATGCTTGCTGCATTTTACACCCATTCAGTTCTGAAAACATGAGCTGTTAAATGTTGTATCTTGTTGTTCCTGGATTTTACTGTTGTACTGAGCCAAAGCATTGTTCTAGCTGCTGTTTTTGGTTTACTTTCTTGGTTTTAGTTTTCCTTTACATGTTCCCTTAAGGCCTCCTACTCCAACTTAATTTTTGATTAAGCTTGGAGTATGATAGACATTAGGAGTTGATCCATGCATGATAACATTAGGTTAGTCCCTTTCAACCTCAACCTTAGGTCCACCTTTGCATTCTAACATTAGAATAGAGGTTCGTTTTGCAACCCAACCTTATGACCACTTTGCACGAAAACATGTAGGACCGAGTTCCCTTTAGACCTTTCATGCCTTTTTGTCTTCTCTTTCTTAAAACAAAATCAAAACATGTAATAAATACGACAAGTATTGTGCACCACGAGTCTTAAGTACTAGGGAAGTGATAAGCGAGAGTCTCTCCTTACCTTGCCTAGAGTGTTTTTTATACGTCCCGTATTTGGTTGATCTTACGAATAATTTGATACTATGTCATAGAATTTAGTGTAATACGCATCTCAAATAAACTCAATTCACTTCTTTTAAAACTCTCAAACAAACTGCAAACCATTTTATCCTTCGAGATTGTTTGTCAAACCGTTTTTCAGAAAGAGCATACCACTTTCGTTCTACTGCAAACAGGCATCGACCCTAACTGTTGGAACGCGAACTTAGCATCGCTCATAAAAAACACATAACAATTCATAGGCCGAACTACAAATGCTCTTATTTCTTCATTCCCGTCTGAATGAAGATATGTAGGCACAAGGCGATGAAGTCTTGGTGAGCACCCTTCCCCCCTTTCACCCCTAGTCCTCCGAACTACGTTGACTCTGAATTTCCCATTAGACTAGGGAATACATAGGCCTAGGACAACGAAGTACCGTCGAGTTTCCTTTTGTTTTTTCTAATTTCATTTTCGATTCTGTTAGTAAGTAGGCTTTAGATATACACACCCTTTAATTATAACAACAAGAGTGGATCCCTTTGATTGTTTTTCACAGTTGCGACACCGTCCTAAATATACAAGTACTTAATATCCTACTTTTGACATCATTAAAACATATTAAAAAGAATCCTTCCCCTAGCATACTCCCCTTTTTTGATGATGGAAAAACCTTGCAAAACCTTCTCAAAACATTGAGTACTTGAAGGATAGTCTCCCCCTGACTATATGCACTTCCATAGAATTATGAACTTTGTGAATTCACGTTTGCTTTCTTCCTCTTTGACAACAACAAAAAGAGTAAAGGGACTAGTCATTTAGGAACATAACATTCACATAACAACACAAACACATGCTATTGCAACAAATACAACATTAACAATCATCCACATATAATGTTTTCAATGCAAACAATAAAGATAAATAACTCAAGAAACATAGAGCAATAGTGAAGAAATGAATTACACATAACACATAGTTCAAAACAAGTATTGAGAAATACAAAAACAAAACAAAATGCGAAATGAGATGCAAGACAAGACAATAACATAACACAATTAACTATGGTCTTCGACCCCAATGAGGTTGACCTTTCCCTCGGAATGTTTGATCTTGATTTGCTCCTTGAGCGTCTAGACATTCACACATATAAAGGACACTTAGGTTGAGAGTTTAAAGGCTCAATGAGAGTGCAAGATGTTAATTTGCTAAGGTTTCAGCAATTTGATCGAATTGACCCAAGACCCTTGATCCAAAGATATCAAAGTTTTCATTATGAGCATGAATTTGACCCTGCATTGTTTCGTAGAGTGCATAATGATGAACCATTTGCGCTTTCTTTCAAGGCATAAAAGCGACTTGCAAAATAGTAAGGCCAATTTACCTTTATCTTGTTCATGAGGAGATAAACCAAATGAACTTAAGCTTGATCAGCCCTTGAGTAACCACCTTTCTTCAGACGTAAAATATGGGAGATAATACACTACAGAATGCGATCATCCCGTTTCAAAAAACCAGTTGTGACAGACATAGGGAAGCTATCACCCGCGACTACTTCTGAAGGAAAAGGATACTTAAGCATGGAGTTCAACCATGTCTTAAAATCATACTGAAGAGCCAACTTGTTATCATTTATATGAAGGTCATGAGAAAGGAAAGGACACATGTCAAAGAAATCTCGCCATATACAGCTACCAACATTATAGCTTTTGCCCCCCATCTTGAAAGCATACTGATACCCAGTAAGTTTACCAATCAAACCCGTATAAAACATTCTAACAATTTATTCATTATAGTTCGTACTACATTCTAAAAAAGCAATTATCTTTTGATGGTTTAGAACATCTACAATTTCGGGGATATTCATCTTGTCCGCTACCTTAGAGTAATACACATGTTTCTTAACAATATACCTTTTTCAAAAATATTTCTCATACACTTCAACAAGTTTAGGAGAAAGTAATGATAAAGTAGTTACCAAATTTTGAGAGAATGTTTCCCTACCAGACCTTTTTCCCGTTACTCTTGTTGATGATACTCAGTTGTAGCCGTTGAAGTGAATGTAGAAAAGGAAAGTTATTCACTAATTCGGATTTGAAATACTAATTAGGGGGGGAGGTTCTAGGGTTTGGAAGGGTTAAGAGAGTTGAGGAACATGCAACAGAAACACAAATGAAAAATGAAAGACAAAACACAAGCCTGAAAGATATTTATTGAAAAAATTCCGAAAACACGAGTGATGCTTCAACCTCTAGATGCGATGCATCGATGCATGAGTATAAATTTAAAAAAAAAAAATTAAAGTTACAGTATGAGTCGATGCAAAGGGGACCCTCAGGTCAGCACATGATAGGAAGTGGCTTTAAGACTTGAATTTTGATGATCATAGGTCGACCTATAGGATAGACAGGTCGATGCATGTTGCTAAATGCAATAAAACAGAAAAAAATTATATGTATAATCCATAGAAAGATAAATAACAAGCCTATACCATTTCAAACATCAAAATGCAAGAAAAGTGAAAGATACGACTATCATTTAAGTATCAAAACTCTACGCCACACATAATAGAGAACATCTACTTAGGCAAGATAAAGAATAAAAGTAATTAGATAGGAAATATATTTTCTCTAAAGGTGATGAAAGAAGAATTCATTCACATAGCTTAAACTTTCAAACATGGTTAAACAATATATAAACATGTATAGATAGAGAGCATGCAATAATTCATTAGGCATGATCCGAGATACCGTGAACACCAAGTTCCCTACAAATGTTAAAGAAAGGTTTCATCGTAAAAGGTTTTGTAAAAATATTGTCAAGTTGATTTTTACTATCAACATGCTCGAATACGACATCTCCTTAAGGAAGCGGTGACGAATCTCAATGTGTTTGGTGCAAGAATGTAACACTGGATTCTTGGCTAGATTTATGGCACTCTTGTTATCACAAAGAATATGAATACGATGAAGTTTAACATTAAAATCGAGTAGTTGTTGTTTAAGCCACAAAATTTGGGCACAACAACTACCCGCTGCGACGTATTTCGCCTCGACAGTTGACAAAGCAACAAAAAATTTCTTTTTTCTATGCCAACTTACTAAGTTTGAAAAGAAATGACAAATGCCACTAGTGCTCTTCCTAACCGATTTTCAACCGGCAAAATCAAAATCAAAATAACCAACCAACTTACAATCACTTCCCTTGGAAAACCAAATCCCAAACATGTATGTACCATAAAGGTATCTAAGTATATGCTTTACCTCTTCCAAATGTGATTTCTTAGGACATGATTAATATCTAGCACACATACAAACTCTAAACATAATATCTGGTCGAGATGCAGTAAGATATAGAAGAGAACCTATCATACCTCTATACTTTTTCATGTCAACGAACTTATCGTTTTCATTACGATCTAAATTCACATTTGTGGGCATTGGAGTGTCAACAGATTTTTCATTTGCCATATCAAAGTGCTTAAGTAGATCATAACAATACTTTGTTTGGCTCACAAAATTTCCTTCTTTGAGTTGTTTGATTTGAAGTCCAAGGAAGTAGGTCAACTCCCCCATCATACTCATCTTAAACTCACCCTGTATTAGCTTTAAAAATTCGTTGACCAAGTGATTTTCTTGACACTTAATAAAGAGTGTAGTATCAACCTTCTCTTTTGAGTATCCTTGATCAAGTAAAAATTTACTAAGTCGCTCATACCAAGCTCTAGGGGCTTGCTTGAGACCATACAAAGCATGTTTAAGTTTATAAGCGTAATTTGGATACTCATGACATTCAAAACCGGGAGGTTGAGATATATAAACTTCTTCATTAATATATCCTCTTAAAAAAGCACTATTTACATCCATTTGATATTGTTTGAAATCTTTTGAACAGGCATAGGCTAGCAAAAGGCGTATAGCCTAAAGGCGGGCAACCAGAGCATAAGTCTACTCATAGTCAATTCCCTCCTGTTGGTTATAACCTTAAACCACTATCTGGTCTTTATTACGTTATTACTATGTTTTCGTCTTGTTTGTTCCTAAATACCCATTTTGTACCATTTACTCGAGGGCCTCACAGAGGGGGGACAAGGTCCAATACCTCAGTTCTCTTAAATTGATTTAATTCCTCTTGCATTGCCAAAATCCAATGTTTATCAAGTAAGGCATATTTGGAGTTTTTAGGCTCAATTTGAGAGACGAAAGCTAAGGGATAACAAAAGTTACTTATCTTAGATCGTGTAGTTACTCCTTTTGTGATATCTCCTAGAATGTTGTCGATTGGATGATCCTTAGAGGATCTTCATGCAAAAGGAAGGTCACCTTTGCTAATTGGATGATCTTCCTCAATCTTTTCATAGTTGTGATCCTCCTCCTCCTCAACTTTCACGGATTCGGGTTGATCAATCTCTTTTTCTGAGTCTTTCAGTATGTCTTGCGAAGAAACACCTGCACCATGAAAAAAATACCTTTCCCGACAATTTTCGGACAAGATTCATCAAAAGTAACATGCACAGAATCATCCACAATAAGTAATCTTTTAGTGTAAACTCTATATGCTTTTCTAGATTGAAAGTATTCGAGAAAGATACCTTCATCGGCTTTTGAGTCAAATTCGCCAAGATTTTCTTTTCCATTATTTAAAACAAAACATTTACATCAGAAAACATGAAAATGTGATACATTTGGCTTCATATCGTTTAAGAGTTCATAAGGATTTTTGTTGAGAATATCATCAGCCTAAAAATATTTAGGAAGACCATTTTCATTGATCATAGTTCTTTCTAGCTTCTCTAAAATATGATTTTTACATTTCACCAATCCATTTTGTTGAGGAGTTCTTGGAGCGGAAAATTCATGATCATCGCCTTGTTTATCACAAAACTCCTCAAAGAGGTGGTTTACAAATTCACCTTCGTGATTGCTTTGGATAGTAGCGATGCTAGAATTTAGTTTGTTCTGAGAAACCTTGGCAAACATTTCAAAAGCTGAAAAAGTTTCTTTTTTACTAGCCAAGAAAATAGTCCAACAAAATATAGAGTAACTGTCTACAATAACAAAACTATAGTAATTTCCATCCAAGCTTTTGATTCTAGATGGCCCAAAAGAGTCTATATGATGAATCTCAAGAGGTCTCAATATAGAAACTACATTTTTAGATTTAAATGAGATCCTCGTTTGCTTCCCCATTTGGCATGCATCACATAATTGACCTTTTGAAAATTTAATCTTGGGTAGAACGACAACTAGATCTTTTGAAACTACTTTATTTAGCAAGTCAAAGTTGACGTGTTCTAAGAGCCTATGCCATAGCCAAGAGTTTTCACTCATGGTGACAAGACATTTAGTGCTAGTCAATGATACTTCATTCAAGTCAGTCATATATACACTATTTACCCTCAATCCCTTAAACACATCATCCTTCTTATCATTCTGTTCAACCATGCATCATTATTTTGAAAAGAAACTTTATATCCTTTTTCGCACAATTGACTAATGCTAATAAGTTTGTGCTTAAGACTTTCAACTAAAAGGACATATGAGATAGTAGTAGAAGAGGGATTACCTACACTACCTTTTCTGAGTATTGCTCCCTTGTTGTTATCACTATAGGTTACAAATACTTTCTTCTTTGCCACAAAGTTAATGAATAAGGAAATGTCACCCGTCATATGCCTTGAACATCCAATGTTGATAAACCATCCTCTATGTAGATTCAAGACATTTCACTTACAAAAATAAGCAAGGGAAATAGGTACCCAATTTTTATTGGGTCCTTGTGTGTGAGTGAAACATTGGTTGCATTTGGGAAGCCATTGGAAAATACCATTAGGAACCAAGAATCTCCTAGACCGGCATTTTGCAATGGTGTATCCCTTCTTGCAATAATATAGACAAGTTAAGTTTAAATTGGAGTTACTTTTGCTACTTTGATCTCTTATCACATATTTATATTTCCGATAAGGATTATTCATACTACTTCTTGTTGCACCCCAAAATTTACCCAACCTTTTCTTGGCTTGGCTTTTGTTTCATTTCATTCTGTTGCATTTATGCATTACATAGAATTTGTTCAGGAGGCAGGGGATCAAGGCTTTTCCGTGGTTCAGTTTTCACTTTTGGTGCAGGAGACACAACGGTGAGCATCAAAGGCTCTGGGATTTATTTTGCCCGGCGATCGGGTGGTCGATTTTATTTTGTTTTACAGGGCATTTTTCAAATCAGGAAGCAGCATTCGAGCATTCTCATGGTTATAATGTCAAAGAACACATTCTAGAAGCTTAACAGAGTTCAAAACCGCAAGAAACGGGCAAACATGCAGTTTTCCCTCCAAAAGGCGCCAGATTCAAAATTTTGAAGGTGTTAATTGGTTAACACATATGGTTAACCAATTAACCAATGAAAAATCAGCCCAGATTCAAAAATTCAGAGGTGTTAATCGGTTAACGCATATGGTTAACCGATTAACCAGTGCAATTTTTGCCTCTGTACGTGATTTTTCAGTGCAGAGCCATTTGGGGTCCAATTTTGATCACTTGGAAATTTGGATTAGTTTTCAAATTAATTCAATTACCTCCAAACTCCCACTCCTAAACCCATTCCAAATTTTCCGAACCATGCTTTGGATTCAAGCCTAAATGATACTTAAGTGATTCACTCCAAACCACACACATTCTAACCTTCATAATTCACTCTCATTTCAAAATTGCTCTCAATTCTCTCTCAATTCTCTAAATTTCCTCCATAACCAAAACCTTCACCAAAGCTCTTTTCTACTTGAAATCCTTGATTCTTCATTGGAATCATTGATATCTAAGAGCTAAATCTTCATCCATCATCTCCATTGGATCAATTTCTTCATTCAATTTTCGTGCAAATTCAGATCTGAAATTTGAAGTGAAGCTAGAAGTGATTATTTGAAGCAATTCGGCTTAATCTTGAAGGATCTCTATCTCTACTACAAGGATTAGCTTGGATCTTGAAGTATTCTGGGTTTCTTGCTTCGATCTACTCATTTCCAGCAAATCAATATTAACCGAAGCAAATCTCTGTTTCGTAGGTTGGAAATTCTTGATCCGATTTTGTTTTTAGCTTAATTGCATATTTACCATGATGATTTTTATTTTTGATTGATTTGTTGCATTTTGATTCATATGATCTGTGTTGGTGTTGTTTAGATCTGTATATATGCTATTGGACCCATGGTTTCCTGGTTAAATTTCGCGATTAAGTGATTATGTGATCATCTGGTTGATCGGATAAGTGCTTATTTGCTGCACATGCTATTCTGTTATTGATTTTCTGCTGTTGGCACAGTGTTAATCGGTTAACGCATATGGTTAACCGATTAACCATTACAAATTTCCAGATTTTTCAAAGTTTTCACAGTGTGAATTGGTTAACGCATATGGTTAACCGATTAACTAGTTCAAATTTTCAATTTTTTTAAATGTTAATAGTGTGTTAACCGATTAACCCTGGGGGTTAACCGATTAACATTGTGCCAGTGGGTCTGCTTTTCTGATTTTTCTTGCATGTTTGAATACCGTTTCACTTCGAATCATCGTAATTCGATATGATGCATTAAAAGTGAAATGTTTTGGGATATATGTCGTTGTTTTGATTGTTTAATCGAGATTTCACCGACATTCGTGTTCTTTTCCACTTGAATGCATGCTTATGGATGTGGATGAAGGTGATGATTTTTGCATGTTCGTTTGTTTTCATCTTTTGCGCTTTCCTTCATGTTTGTATCATTTTTGCGTCGCTGTTGAGGTCGAGATGCACTTGTGGCGGCTGCTGCCCCACACATTTTTCCTCCCCCCTTCATTCTAAGTGTGCATTTTCATGTGTGCATCTCTTACTTGTGATTGAATTTACTTGGTGTTTTCTTGTGCTTTTTGCCATGATCCCCATACGGTTCCTAGTACCTCCGTTTAGGACGGGAGTAGGAGAGACATTAGGTGTTCAATCCAAGCATGCTAACATTAGGATAGTCCCCCTTTTAATCCTAACCTTAGGACCATTTTGAATGACAATGATATGGCCGAGTTTTCCGTAGACCTTCCGTGCGTCTCTCTTTCTCATCTCAGAACAATTCTAATTCATCTAATAAATGCGATGAATGTTGTGCGCTGCGAGCCTTAAGCTACTTGGGAAATGACGATTGGGTGGTTACCTCTCAATCATCTAGAGTGTTAGCACATGTCGTTTGGACGATATGCAACGCATTCACTCCTAGGTCATAGTCTTTAGTGCAACGTGAATCACAAACCGAATTAATTCACTTCACTAAAAAACACAAAAACAAAGTTAAAACCTTTTTCCTTTGGGATTAATTGGAAAATCATTTTCTTAAACAAGAGTGTTGTTAACTCTTATTTCTACCGCAAACAGGCGTCGTCCCTAATTGTTGGAACTAATTGTTAACCTTACTTGGGTAAAAACAGACGAACCAACCTGTGGTTTCGTGTCAGCCCAAACTACGTTTGCTCTGATCTCTCATACCTGTTGAGAGTACGTAGGCACGAGACGACGATGTCTCGGCGAGCAACCTTCCCCCCTTTCACCCGTAGTTAGCCGAATTACGTTGACTCTGACTTTCCCATTACACGAGGGAATACGTAGGCACAGAGCGACGATGCTCTGCCGAGTCATTTCCCCTTTATTTTCTTTTTGTCCTATGAGCCTTTAGCTAGATAGATTAAACACACCCTTAGATAGATAACAAGCGTGGATCCCGTCGAGTACGACAGACGTGAGAGGTGCTAATACCTTCCCCTTGCGTAACCGACTCCCGAACCTGAGATTTGGTTGCGACGACCTCGTCTTTTCCCTTTTTCGTTAGGTTTTTTCGATCATTTACTTTCCCTCGCTTTGGGATAAATATCGAAAGGAGGAGACTCTTTTGTCATTGTAGGCCTCCTTTTTCGCAGTTGCGACAGCTGGCGACTCTACTGGGGACTCTAGTTCCTTATGTGAGTCAATCCTAGCGCTTGTTTGTTTATCTTTGGGTGTTGTATATAAGTGCTTTATCTTTATTTTCCCCGCATTTATTTTCAGCATTATATTATTATCGTTGTGCTGTGAGAAGGGAATGTTCCATTGAGAGAAAAGCCAGACCTGGGCTTGAGTACAAAACATAGCATTAGAAGGGGAAAGTCGTGGTGAATCTGTATGTTAGGCATGCACTAGTTGCCACAAAATTCGCGCTTAGATGAGATTCTCTTTGATGACTTTCTTTCTAGCCTAGTGGGCCGTTGAGAGGATTTTAGAACTGAGGGTTGTTGACTTTGGGGACCGATCATCTGTGATTCAGCTAAGTGAGGCCTCTTCGGGAGGTGATGATGCAAAAACCAGAAATGGTGAATGTATCATCATTTCTCGAAAGTCTGTGACGCTGATGAACGCATAGGATGCCGAACCTTATCAGTGAATAGGTCCATACCGATGAGAGGGATTGGGTTATGCAAGAAACCTTGACTTTCAAACTACTCGTTGTTCTTTGCAGTGTGAATCTGTGCTACTGATATCAAAGGGTCCTATTATCAGAACTATGTTTTGCTAAAGCGGAGCGCCGGTTCTTCTCGATCTACAACACAACAATCTTGATCCCATGTTTGCATTTGCATGTGCATTTTCATATTACATTTCATTAACATGTATTTATGTTGCAGGTGCATATTTCCCTCTAATTCTAGTGTTCTTTCATCTGACACGGAGCCCTTAAGGAGGACATTGGCCTACAAATTTCCAACACCTGATATTGGAGCTTTGCGGAGTTTGATTTCTTTAGCCGACAAGAAAGTTATGGAAGACATCAGACAGTCCTATGGGAGGCTTTTGAGCGTTGTATGTAAACCTTCTTTGAATGAGTTGAATGGTCTTTAGACTCTGTTGCAGTTCTATGATCCTCAGTTGAGAGGATTTACTTTTCAGAGTTATATGCTGGCGCCAACATTAGAGGAATTCTCCGCACTGCTAGGAGTGCCTATTCTTAACCAGATACCATTCTATCATCTTCAGGATGAGCCAAATCTGGCTAAGCTTGTTGCAGCTTTACATTTATACGCCTCTGAGTTGACATGGAAATTAGCTAAGAGAAATGGAATATCTGGGTTTCTGTTACCTTTTCTGGTGGATAAAGCTCGACAATTTGCCAAGGAGGGTTGTTGGGTGGTGTTCAGTGCTATCTTGGCCCTATATATCTATGGTATTCTGTTGTTCCCTAATATTCCAGACTTCGTAGATGTGGATGCATTCCGTATCTTTTCTTCGAGGAATCCTATACCTACGTTGTTAGGTGACGTTTATCATTCCGTACACTATAAGAATGAGAACAGAAGAGGGAAGAGTGTATCATGTTGCACACCTTTCCTCTATCTATGGTTTGTAAGCCAACTTCCCAAGACTGGTTCATCCCCTGATACTGCAGGTACATCGGAATGGTCTGAACGTTTTATGAGATTGTCTGCTGAAGATATCGTCTGGTTTTATAGGGACATACTAGGTTTCAAAATCATTTATAGGTTTGGAAGCTTTCCGAATGTCCCGCTGGTCGGAAGGAAGAGTTGCATAAACTATAACCCGTCCATTGCAATCAGGCAATTTGGGTATGCGTTGAGGAGTCCTCTGAAGGATGAAGAGATACAAGAATCTCTGTATCTCACCGGGTTATTGGATCGGGATACCTTAGCCAGAGTTGAGCATGCTTGGAGCAATGTCCACAAAAGAGGGAAGGTTTCCTTAGGGAAGAGCAATAGTCAAGCCTACGATCCCTATTTGGTTTGGATTCAGAGCAGAGCCGAGAAGTTGATGATGCCTTACCCATCTGCTAAGCCTGGTGTCCTCTTGTAATTGAAGAACCCACTACGGTTGACATTCAGCGGTATAATCAGGTGTGGGCTGAAAAAGAAGAGTTGAAGAAGGCTAACGAGAAGTTGGAAGAAGAAATCATTCAGCTTCGAAGTAAGAATATTGAGGTTGTTCATTCCTTCAAGAAACAAACTAAGCTTGTAAACAAATTGGGTACGGATCTGACCAAGGAGACTAATTCTCGGGAGCGTTTGGGTTTGAATTTCAAGACTGTTAGTAGTGTTCTTACTTCCAAGAAGGAAGATTTGGACATAGCTTACTTAGAGATTTCTAAATTTAACAACCAATGGAATGCTACGCTCACCAACAACAAAGAGCGCGAAGACAGGTTAAAGCTACAGATCAGTAAGTTAAAGACGCATCTCAGTGTCAAGGACGAGAAGATTTCAGCGGAGGCGTCACTCAGACGGGATAGTAAGTACAGACTGAACGAAGCTATTGCAAACTTGAAGGATTGTAGGTTGAAAGTTGATTCTAAGAGATGCAAGCTCGAGGCGTGCTTTGGGGAAGGAGCTTGGGAAGACCATGTTGAGAGTCTACAGCACACTCTTAGCTAGCAAGAGCTACTTATTCAGGGACTACTTGCTAGACCAGATCATCCTGAGATGCAAGAGTTGCTAGACGACTTCTGGTCTCGTCATCCAGCTTGACTATCTTGTTTATCTTTTTGTAGCTTGTTGCCTATTGCTTGTTGTACTGACCATCACCAGGCTTGTTGGTTGAGGTCCTTTCTATTATACTCAGCTATGGCTTGTATGTTTCCTGTTCGCATGTGATTGTATACGAGGAGGTTTTGTTATATGCTTGTCTGTAGGGCTCTTCATTGTGGTGTTTTTCTCCCGAAAACTAGAATCGAGGGGGAAATTTCCCAGTTGCATACATACATGTCTGCATTTTTTCATTTTTGCACTGCAGGTGCATCGGAACTGTTAATCTTATTTCCTGTGGTTTCTTAGTGTGTTTCAGGATTGTCGATCAAACAACTCACCGGTATGCTACCAGGGTGAATCAGAAGAGAGTAATGTAGCAAATGCAAGCAGAGATGCAAGAAATGAGGGACCGGATGGCCTAGTTCATGGAGGTAATGCAGGGAGTGGCTAACGGACAAGAGAAACTCCGTACTATGGTGCAGCCTTTGATTGCACATGTTGATGGCAACGGTGTGTTGCATGGTGGGAACGGTGCTAATCCTCCACATGTTGAGACTCCTCGAGCTGATAACTCCATGCCTACTTTGGTTATCCCTACTGCGGGAGGGAATGGTAATGCTACTGGCTTCGACAATACTGGTTTTGGTAATGCTGGAAATGGTAACGTTAATGGGAATGGTTATGGACCTGATACCACTTGTGCTATACATGGTAATATGGATCAACTCTGGAACAAAGACAGACAAGATGATGTGTTCTCGCCGAGGGTTGTGGTTGCTGAGTTTCCCTCCGAAGCTGATAAGAGGAACAAGATGATTGAAGAAAAAAATGAAGTCTCTCGAAAGTCAAAATTCCATGGGCCTTGATATGCCTAATCTGGGGCTTATCCCGGATCTGAGGGTGCCGCTGAAGTTCAAAGTCCCAGACTTTGACAAATATAAGGGTACCACCTTCCCGA
Organism: Lathyrus sativus; assembly: GCA_963859935.3. NCBI lineage: Eukaryota > Viridiplantae > Streptophyta > Magnoliopsida > Fabales > Fabaceae > Lathyrus > Lathyrus sativus. Next base: position 112,856,485 of record OZ012736.1, on the reverse strand, counting down.
GAGTTCATCTGAGATGTTACTATCGTAAAATGTCTGCCTACTCGAACGACGAGAAATTGCTCATGCATTTCTTTCAGGACAGTTTGTCTAGTCCTTCGTTGGAAATGTACATGGGACTGAAGCCCACTCATGTCCGAAGCTGGAGAGACTTGGCTGAGGCCTTTGTGAAACATTACCAATATAACAACGACCTTGCTCCTAACATGGTCTAGCTTCATAATCTTTAACAAAGGAACAATGAGTGTTTCAAGGAATATGCCCAAAGGTGGAACGTGAGCTCATTGATATGTTCGTCGCCACTTTGCCTGGCGTCTATTACGAGAAGCTCATTAGTAGCATGTCGGGTAGTTTCTCTGATTTAATCATCACCGGAGAGAGGGTGGAAAATGGTATCAAGTTAGGGAAGATAAATGCTGGTGAAATGCCCTAAGCTGGAGGACGAAGTAAGAAGGTATTCGGTAACAAGAAACGAGAAGGAGATACCATATCCGTGTCCAGTTCTCGTGGGAGAGGTAGAGGTTAGAATCGTCAACAACAACAGGTTGCTAGTATTACAATTCCCACAGTTCAGCAGCAACAACAACAACAACAACAACCACCGCAGTAGGGGTATAGAAGATATCAAGACCGAGGTCGGGCGGCAGTGAATAGACATTTTGACGCTCCTCCCATGTCATATTCCCAGTTATTGCAAGCTTTGCTGCAACTGCAGTTGATTCAAAAGAGGACTATGGCTCCCCTGACTGGGCCTCCTCCACCCGGGTATGACGCGAACGCTTGTTGTGAGTTTCATTCAGGTGCCCCGGAGCACAATATCGATAATTGTAAGGCCTTTAAGCATAAAGTGCAGGACATGATTGATAGTAAAGCAATTAACTTCTCCAATGACGTTCGCAATGTTGTACAAAATCCTATGCCAAATCATGGGCAAGCCGGGGTCAATGCAATTATTGAGGAGGATGGTTTAGATTTGGTAACAGATGTTAATGAGCTGAAGACACCATTGAGCTTCGTGAAGGCAAGACTATTGAGGGGGGTGTTTTCCCAGGTTGTGCGGAAGATTGTGCTGAATGTTTGAATAATCCTGAAGGATGTATGCAGTTGAAGGGCTATATTCAAAATGTGATGGATAATGGTGTTCTGCAGTTTGATCGGGTTGTTGAAAGTAAGCCTGAAGAGTTGATAACAGATGAAGAGGATGAGATTGCAACAATCTCCATTCCGTACAAAACCGTTACCATTTATGCGCCAAAACCACCAACAATAACCATAACTAAAGTAGGTCTCGTACCGTTTGAAAGCACCAAGGATATTTCATGGAACTACGGAGCTGAAGTGCATTGCAACGGATGGAAACTAGATTTGAATGGTCACCCTGTAGGTTCAGTGGATAATCTTGTAAGAGCAGGAGGAATTACCCGTAGTGGCCGGGTCTTTTCGTCACCTGGAGTGGTTGTTGATAGGGTTGACAAAGGAAAAACAAAATGCGTGGTAGAAGAAACTTCTCAGGATGGAGAGAAGGAATCTTTGTTAAAGGATGCAGAAGAGTTTATGAGGCTGATATGAAAGAATGACTACAAGATAGTCGACCATTTCCAGCATACTCATTCTAAGATATCAATCCTGTCTTTGTTACTATGTTCCGAAGCGCATCGGAACATGTTGTTAAGAATACTGAATACTGCTTATGTGCCACAAGAAATTTCACTTAATCAACTCAAAGGGGTTGTTGCACACATAAATGCAGGAAACAGCATGGGTTTCACAGACCTGGATTTGATGCCAAAGGGCAGGAACCATAATTGTGTGTTGCATATATCATTAGAATACCGAGGGGCTGTTATGTCTCATGTACTCGTCGATATAGGATCATCTTTAAATGTGCTTACGAAGAAAGCCCTAATGAAGTTGGACATGCAGGGATTGATTTGCACACCAAGTGATTTGGTGGTGCACGCTTTTGATGGTACCCGAAGATCTGTGTTCGAAGAAGTGACATTGCCTATTTCGGTGTGACCTGAAGTGTTTGATGCAGTATTCTACATTATGGACATCCAGCCTTTCTACAATTGTTTATTAGGCCGTCCATGGATTTATTCAGCAGGAGCTGTGACCTCCACGCTACATCAGAAGCTAAAGTATATGGTTGGAGGTAGTGTTGTCATAGTGTGTGGAGAAGAGGATATAATGATCAGTCACTTATCATCCTTCAAGTACGTCGAGGTGGGCGGAGAAATACACGAAACCCTTTGTCAGGATTTTGAAACAGCCCAGATTAAATCTCCCGTTGTGAGCAAAGTGTCGGAAGTGGCCATGTCTTCTTTTAAGGAGGCCCAAGCAGCAGCGCAGACTGGGGCAGCGCAAGGCTAGGGCCAGGTATTGGAGATTCCTAACAAGCAGGATAAGTTTGGTTTGGGGTACCTCCTGTCATTTTCATCCTCGTAGAGCATGCCGCATTACAAAGGACCTGTGCAGTTCACTAAAGGAGGAGTTATCTTCGAAAGGATCAACGTGGTTTCAGACGAATAGGGAGATAATGATTGTGACATGGACGCTTGGATCAAGCCTTGTACTCCAGGACAGAGTCTGCGCAATTGGTCTATTGAAGAATTCATTCAAGTGACAATAGAACAGTAATACTTTGTTCTCCCGATTATTGTACAACCCTATGCTCTACCCGGAGCATAGTGGTATTTTGTTTCAGGGCTTTATTGTTTATGTTTGAACGTTGCTTTATCAATTAATCAAAGGGCGTTTTTCTCATTCAAATTTTGTGATCCTTGTCTTCCTTATTTTTGTTTCTCACAATAAAATGGAAATGTGGTTTGTACTCGTTTGCATATCATTTGAAACATTTAACCACTTTTTATGACTCGCTTCGACTTTGATCCCGATATATCAAGTTGAAGAAGAGATTGATGAAGATGAAGACCTACCAGAAGAACTAGCTAGACTCTTGAAACAAGAAGAGAAGATTATTTTGCCTCATCAGGAGGAAATCGAGGTTGTTAATTTGGGTTCTGAAGAAGTTGTCAGAAATGTTCGGATAGGGGCTGCGCTGTAGAATGACATCAAGCAAAGACTGATTGAGATGCTTCGAGAGTATAGTGACATCTTTGCTTGGTCGTACGAAGACATGCCCGGGCTTGACACTGATATAGTGGTTCATCGTTTGCCATTGCACAAAGAATGTCCGCCGGTCAAGCAGAAGCTTAGAAGGACAAGACCGGATATGGCTGTGAAAATCAAAGAAGTCCAGAAGCAGTTGGACGCAAGATTTTTAGCCGTAACAACTTACCCTCCGTGGGTCGCCAACATCGTGCCTGTAACTAAGAAGGATGGTAAGGTACGGATGTGTGTAGATTACAGAGATTTGAATAAGGCGAGCCTAAAGGATGACTTCCCGCTCCCTCACATTGACGTATTGGTTGACAATACTGCTCAATACTCCGTATTTTCTTTCATGGATGGTTTTTCCGGTTATAATCAGATCAAGATGGCATCGAAAGATATGGAGAAAAAAACGTTCATCACGCCATGGGGAACTTTCTGTTACACAGTAGTGCCTTTTGGGTTGAAAAATGCAGGGGAAACTTACCAGCGGGCTATGGTCACTTTGTTTCATGATATGATTCATCATGAGATTGAGGTCTATGTTGATGACATGATAACAAAGTCGCAAATGGAGGAAGAACATCTAGTTAACTTGTTGAAGTTGTTTGAGAGGCTCAGAAAGTTCAGATTGAGGTTGAATCCAAATAAGTGCACTTTTAGAGTTCGGTCCGGAAAGTTATTGGGGTTCATTGTCAGTGAAAAAGGAATCGAGGTCGATCCTGCCAAAATAAAATCTATACAAGATATGCCAGGGCCGAAATCAGAAAAAGAAGTCTGTGGTTTCTTGGGAAGATTGAACTACATTGCTCGGTTCATATCTCATCTCACAGCCACGTGTGAACCAATGTTCAAATTGCTAAAGAAAAATTAGGCGGTCGTCTGGAATGAAAATTGTCAAAAAAGCATTTGATAAGATAAAAGAATATTTGCAGGAGCCTCTGATACTGATACCTCCAGTAGCTGGAAGACCTTTAATGATGTACTTAACGGTTCTTGAGAACAGTATAGGTTGTGTTCTTGGTCAACACGACGAGACTGTAAGAAAAGAGCATGCGATCTATTATTTGAGTAAAAAGTTCACAGACTGTGAGTCCCGTTACTCAATGCTCGAGAAAACATGTTGCGCACTCGCTTGGGCTGCCAAACGCTTGAGACAATATATGCTTAATCATATGATTTCGAAGATGGATCCGATCAAGTATGTCTTCGAGAAGCAAACGCTCTCAGGAAGAATTTCCAGGTGGCAGATGGTACAGACAGAGTACGATATAGAATATGTTTCCCAGAAAGCTATCATGGGAAGTGTTTTGTCAGAATACCTTGCGGAAAAGCCAATCGAATACTATCAGCCGATGAAGTTTGAGTTTCCTGACGAGGACATCATGTTCCTCAAGATGAAGGACTGTGAAGAGCCATTACCTGACGAAGGTCCAGAGAAGGGTTCTCAGTGGCAGATGATATTCGACGGTGTTATCAACTCCTATGGTAGTGTAATCGGGGCACTCATTATAACTCCTCATGGTACTCATATTCCCTTCACTGCCAGGATGACGTTCCCTTGCACTAATAATGAAGCCGAGTACGAAGCATGCATCATGGGCCTGGAAGAGGCTATTGATTTGAGAATCAAGAATTTGGATGTATATGGCGATTCGGCGCTAGTGGTTAATCAGATCATGGGAGATTGAGAAACTCGTCAGCCAAATCTAATTCCTTACAAGGATTATGCAAGGAGGTTGTTACCTTCCTTTGATAGGGTAAAGTTTCACCATGTGCTGCGAGCAGAGAATCAGATGGAAGACGCTTTGGCAATGCTATCTTCGATGTATAAAGTGAACTATTAGAATGACGCTCCAAGAATAGTTATCTCTCGCCTTGATAGGCCCGCTTTTGTATTCGCCATTGAGGAAGCTGCTGATGGCAAGCCATGGTTTTATGACATACATAATTTCCTTAAGAACCAAGAGTATCCGCCAGGGGCTTCGACCCAGGATAAGAAGACTCTAAGGAGATTGGCTAAGAACTTTTATCTGAACCCAGATGGTGTGCTTTACAGAAGGAACCATGACCTGGTGTTATTAAGATGCGTAGATGAAAAGGAAGCAACGTTGCTTATGGAAGAGGTCCACGAGGGTACTTTTGGTACACACGCCGGCGGACATGCCATGTCTCGGAAGTTGTTACGAGCAGTGTATTATTAGCTAACAATGGAGTCAGATTGTTTCAAATTTGCGAAGAGATGCCATAAATGCCAGATTTATGCAGACAAAATTCATGTACCGCCGAGCCCGTTGAATGTCTTGGCATCCCCGTGGCCTTTCTCTATGTGGGGCATTGACATGATTGGCAAGATTAAGCCAACCGCATACAATGGACATCGTTTCATCTTGGTCACCATTGATTACTTCACCAAATGGGTTGAAGCAGCCTCGTATGCCAATGTCACAAAGCAAGTCGTAGCCTGGTTCATAAAGAAGGACATCATCTGTAGGTATGAAGTGCCTGAGCGAAGCATTACTGACAATGGTTCGAATTTGAATAACAAGATGATGAAGGAATTGTGCCAGAATTTCAAAATCGAGCATCACAACTCATCTCCCTATCGTCCTAAAATGAATGGAGTTGTTGAAGTGGCCAACAAGAATATCAAGAGGATAATGCAAAAGATGGTTGTCATTTACAAGGATTGGCACAAGATGTTGCCCTTTACTCTTCACGGTTATCGTACGACGGTACGCACCTCAACCGGGGAACCTCCTTTCTCGCTGGTATATGGTATGGAGGCTATCCTACCATTGAAGGTCGAGATTTCTTCTTTAACAATGTTGGTCGACGTCAAGCTCGATGAGGCAGAATGGATAAAGAATAGATTGAATCAGCTTAGCCTGATGGATGATAAAAGGCTAGCATCTATTGCATACGGTCGGTTGTATTAGAGCCAGATGAAGAAAGCTTTTGACAAGAAGGTGGGTCCTCAGAGCTTTCAGACGGGCGATCTTGTGCTAAAAAAGATTCTCCCACCACAATAAGATCACAGGGGAAAATGGACTCCCAACTATGAAGGTCCATATGTCGTGCGAAAGGTCTTTTCCAGAGGAGCCTTGTTATTGTCCACTATGGATGGTGAGGATTTTACATCCCCTATAAACGCAAACGCAGTTAAAAAATACTTTGCTTAAAGAGACCCGCTAGAAAGAATAAAGAATATCCAGGAAAAAATGGGGAATCTTGGCAAACCATAAAAAAGTAATTGGGTTCGGGAAAAAATTAGGGATAAAAACGAAAAAGATGTAAACTCGCAAAGTCGAAAACCTGAAAAGCGACTTTGGCAAAAATGGGTATCCCGGTGAATCGAAAACCCGAAAGGACGGTTCAGGCAAAAGTTAGGGATTGAAAAGCAAATGACGGCGGTCTGTGTTGGAACTTCATTGCTTAGTGGATTGGAAGGACTTGAGGGCTGTTCATCCGAATCAATCTCTTTTCAAGACGAAGCATCGGGAAAGCATCAAGGTCAGGCGAGTCATAGAGGGATCAGCTCACGGTGTTTGTCTGTGCCAGATTGCCGACATTACTATACACTTTTGTATATTTCTGTGCATATTTGTATTGTTTTTTGCGCAACTTCCTCTTTTCAGGGGTTGCATCTGTTGTAAAAATTTGCCTATTTACAGGCCATTTGTCAATAAACATATACTATTCAGTATCTTGTTCGCTTTGTTTTAACTTTTATTATTTTGTTTGTGAAAAACGCCCAATGTTTTGATAAACTTGCACATACATAAACTTGCAGGCCTTGTCCAATAACTGTTAAAACTTTGAGTTAATTGAACAGCGTCATGAAATGATGACTAAGATAGTTCCGTTTGCGTAGGATATCTTGTCTGTTTGTTTAGTTTTTGCAGGATCGTTACCCTTGGGGCAAAGAGGTATGGATGAAATTCGTTTTATTTCCAGCCAAAGCCTATTTCCCCAGCAAGCGGAGTTTGCATCTCTATCCTCAGTAGAGTTGTATACAGTTAAGTGAGCAGGTAGTGTGTATGCTTACCCTCGGCAGTTGGTACACATTTAACCCCGCACGAAGTGCATGTTCATACGTACTCCCCAGTGAGTCATGTTTGGATTTTTTTCCCCGATAAGTAATCTACAACCAAGGTAGGTTCGTCCCCAGCTAAGTAACCCCCGTCATTTTCCTTGCAGGAAGCCAGCCAGGGCCCGTTTCTTCGGCATAAGTCCAATTGTTATTGGCATGGGTAGGTGGTTTCCCCAGCATGGTTGCTTTCCCAGCATGGTGGTTTCTGTATCTCTAGCATTTGTTTTGCTGATTCAGTTCCGGTTCATCTGCATGCGTGCATAACATCCACCCAAACGCGTAGCATTTCCGTTTCGTATGGAACATTACGCCATTCTCAAACACGTGCATGTGAAACATAAGCCAGGTTGTTACCTCTTTGTTCTCAGGTGTATCTCGCAGATGGTTGGTATCTTTACCCGCATGGTGTCTAGACCCTGATTTATGTTATTTCCCCAATAGAGTTTCCTTGTGATTATTATCATTGGATGATATTTAACTTCGCGCGGATCTTGATGCTCGCTTTTATTTAGCGAAGGCCTGGCGGCGATATCAGATGTTTCTACTTTTATTGACGGCGAGGTCAGAGGTTTCTTAGATTTATGGTTATCTGGCGTCGAGGTCAGGTTCTCTTATCAGATGTGTGGTTTTCTGACGGTGATGTCAGAACATTATCTACTTTATGTTTGTCTGACGGTGATGTCAAGTGTTCCAGCAGCTTTATTTTGTCTGACGGCGATGTCAGGTTTTCCAGCAGATTTATGTTTGCCTGACGGCGATGTCGGAGGTTTCTCAAATTTTTGGTTACTGGCGGCGATGTCAGGATCTATTACCAGATTTATGTTGGTCTGGCGGCGATGTCAGATGTTTATTAGATTTGGTTTTCCGGCGGTGATGTCGGATGTTTTGGTTTTCTGGCGGCAATGTAAGATGTTTATCAACTTTGAGGTTGTCTGGCGGCGATGTCAGGTGTTTCATCAGATTTATGTTTTTCTGGAAGCGATGTCAGATTTTTATCGATCTGTGGTTGTTTGGCGGCAATGTCAGGTGTTTCATCAGATTTATGTTTTTCTGGCATCGATGTCATATTTTTATCGATCTGTGGTTGTCTGGCGGTGATGTCAGAGTTCTTTTAACCCCACAGGTGCCTGGCGGTGATGTCAAATGTCTTTACCTTTTGGGATCGAAGTTCGCTTTTATTTAGCGAGTTACTGACGGCGATGTCAAATGTTTCTTAACTGCGTGGATACTTGACGGCGAGGTCAAGTTGTTTTATCCCCGAGAGGGTTTTTGACGGTGATGTCAGAGGTGTATCAGTTCAATAGATGCCTGGCGGCGATGTCAAATATTCTGTGTGGATGTGATCTTCGGAGTTGTTACTCGCTTTTATTTAGCGATGGCCTGGCGGCGATGGCTGAGGATCGTATCTTTGGATTCGATGTCTATTTTTATTCAACAGAAGACTAACGACGATGTTAGCTATTTTAAAAACTTGAGGTAGAGGACTGACGGCGATGTCAAATGCTTTACAGACATAATGTCTATGCCTGACGGTGATGTCAGAGGAACTTAATGCGGGTAACTGACGGCGAGGTCATATGTTTTCTGAACTGGCGGCGATGCCAACAATTTAGTGAATGGATGTTGACGCTTGACAGCCAGGTCAGACGCCTGACCGGGTCAGGGTTATTTTTCTTTCAAATTGGTGTTGATATCTGACGGCGAGGTCATATGTGTTTCTAACTTAGTGCAAATGCCTGACGGCAAGGTTAGTTAGTTTTCCAAAAGCATTGCAAAGGTCTTATAGTGAAGTTAGAGGATCATCATCTACTGTGTGATATTAGATGATCCTTTTGATTTAATGACGATGACTGCCGGTGATGCCAGGTGTTTACCAACTGGATGTTGATGCTTGACAGCAAGATCATGTGTTTCTTCAGACTATGTGTCAATATTGTTTATCGTATTAAGTTATCTATGGAGATTTCACCCCCAATCAGGGTCTACAGTTTTATTTTTGCGGTTGGCAAATTTCTGGGTTTGTTGGTATTCAACCGTCCTGTACCTTGATTATCTGAAAGTCGTTCGCTTTTCACCCAGTCATGTCCAAGCCGTTTGAATAGGGGCAGCTGTTGCACCCCAAAATTTGCCCAACCTTTTCTTGGCTTGGCTTTTGTTTCATTTCATTATGTTGCATATCTGCATTGCATAGCATTTGTTCGGGAGGCAGGGGATCAAGGCTTTCCCGTGGTTCAATTTTCACTTTTGGTGCAGGAGACACAATGGTGAGCATTAGAGGCTCTGGCATTTATTTTGCTCGGCGATCGGGCGGTCAATTTTATTTTATTTTGCAGGGCATTTTTCAAATCAAGAAGCATCGTTCGGGCATTCTCATGGTTATAATGTCAAAGAACACATTCCAGAAGCTTAAAAAAGTTCAAAACAGCAAGAAATAGGCAAACATGCAGTTTTCCCTCCAAAAGGCGCCAGATTCAAATTTTTGAAGGTCTTAATCAGTTAATGCATATGGTTAACCGACTAACCAATGAAAAATCAGCCCAGATTCAAAAGTTCAAAGGTGTTAATCGGTTAACGCATATAGTTAACCGATTAACCAGTGCAATTTTTGCCTCTGTACGTGATTTGTCAGTGCAGAGCCATTTGGGGTCCAATTTCGATCACTTGGAAATTCAATTTTACACTTGGGAAGGATCTAGAACCATTTTGAAATTTGGATTAGTTTTCAAATTAATTCAATTCCTTCCAAACTCCCACTCCTAATTCTATTCCAAAGTTTCCAAACCATATTCCAAACCATGCTCATTCTAACCTTCATAGTTCACTTTCATTTCAGAATTGCTCTCAATTCTCTCTCAATTCTCTCAATTTCCTCCATAACCAAAACCTTCACCAAAGCTCTTTTCTACTTGAAATACTTGATTCTTCATTGGAATCATTGATTCCTAAGAGCTAAACATTCATCCATCATCTCCATTGGATCAATTTCTTCATTCAATTTTCGTGCAAATTCAGATCTGAAACTTGAAGTGAAGCTAGAAGTGATTATTTGAAGCAATTTGGCTTAATCTTGAAGGATCTCCATCTCTACTATAAGGATTAGCTTGGATCTTGAAGTATTCCGGGTTTCTTGCTTCGATCTACTCATTTCCAGCAAATCAATATTAGACGAAGCAAATCTCCACTTCGTACGTTGGAAATTCTTGATCTGATTTTGTTTTTAGCTTAGTTGCATATTTACCATGATGATTTTCATTTTTGATTGATTTGCTGCATATTGATTCATATGATATGTGTTGGTGCTGTTTAGATCTGTATATATGCTATTAGAACCATGATTTGCTGTTTTAATTTCGTGATTAAGTGAATATGCAATCATCCAGTTGATCGGATAAGTGCTTATTTGCTGCACATGTTGTTCTGTTATTGATTTTCTGCTGTTGACACAGTGTTAATCGGTTAACGCATATGGTTAACCGATTAACCATTACAAATTTCCAGATTTTTCAAAGTTTTCACAGTGTTAATCGGTTAACGCATATGGTTAACCGATTAACCAGTTCAAATTTTCAAATTTTTAAATGTTAACAGTGTGTTAACCGATTAACCCTGGGGGTTAACCGATTAACATTGTGCCAGTGGGTCTGTTTTGCTGATTTTTCTTGCATATTTGACTACCGTTTCACATCGAAACATCGTAATCCGATATGATGCATTAAAAGTGAAATGTTTTGGGTTATATGTCGCTGTTTTGATTTTTTAATCGAGATTTTTCCGACATTCGTGTTCTTTTCCACTTGAATGCATGCTTATGGATGTGGTTCAAGGTGATGATTTTTGCATGTTCGTTTGTTTTCATCTTTTGTGCTTTCCTTCATGTTTGCATCATTTTTGCGTCGCTGTTAAGGTCGAGATGCACTTGTGGCGGCTGCTTCCCCATACATTTTTCCTCCCCGCCTCCATTCTAAGTGTGCATTTTCATGTGTGCATCTCTTACTTGTGATTGAATTTACTTGGTGCTTTCTTGTGCCTTTTGCCATGATCCCCATATAGTTTCTAGTCCCTCCATTTAGGATGGGAGTAGGAGAGACATTAGGTGTTCAATCCAAGGATGCTAACATTAGGATAGTCCCCCTTTTAATCCTAACCTTAGGACCATTTTGCATGACAATGTTAGGGCCGAGTTTTCCTTAGACCTTTCGTGCGTCTCTCTTTCTCATCTCAGAACAATTCTAACTCATCTAATAAATGCGATGAACATTGTGCGCTACGAGCCTTAACATACTTAGGAAATGACGATTAGGTGGTTGCCTCTCAATTGTCTAGAGTGTTAGCATATGTCCTTTAGACAATATGCAACGCATTCGCTCCAAGGTCATAATCTTTAGTGCATCGTGAATCATAAACCGAATTAATTCGCTCCTAGGTCATAGTCTTTGGGATTAATTGGAAAACCAATTTCTTAAACAAGAGTGTTGTTAACTCTTAGTTCTACCGCAAATAGGCGTCGTCCCTAAATGCTGGAACTACTTGTTAACCTTACTTGGGTAAAAACAGACGAACCAACCTGTGGTTTTGTGTCAGCCCGAAATACGTTTGCTCTGATCTCTCATACCTATTGAGAGTACGTAGGCACGAGACGACGATGTCTCGGCAAGCAAACTTCCCCCCTTTCACCCATAGTCAGCCGAACTACGTTGACTCTGACTTTCCCATTGTACGAGGGAATACGTAGGCATAGAGCGGCGATGCTCTGCCGAGTCATTTCTCCTTTCTTTTCTTTTTGTCCTGTGAGCCTTTAGCTAGATAGATTAAACACACCCTTAGATAGATAGAAATCATGGATCCCGTCGAGTACGACGAACGTGAGGGGTGCTAATACCTTCCCTTTGCGTAACCGACTCCCGAACCCGAGATTTGGTTGCGACGACCTCGTCTTTTCCCTTTTTTGTTAGGTTTTTCCGATCGTTTCCTTTCCCTCGCTTTGGGATAAATAACGAAAGGTGGCGACTCTTCTGTCATTGTCGGCCTCCTTTTCCGCAGTAGTGACACTTCTAAAGTGTGAGGGATCAACAGAAAATGTAACTTTAGGTTCTAAGGCTTTGTCTAGTTTGGCTTTAAGAGTTCTAACCTCATTTTTCCAAATGTAACAAGTTTCACAACTCGCCCAATCAAACCAAGAGAAATTTTCATCCTCAGTTTTAGATTTTATAGAATCTACCATTGATTTCTTAAAAGCTTCTAAGTTCCTTTCGGAATCGGAAATCTTTTTCTCTAAATGTAAGAAAATTTTCATACATGAGGCTAAGCGTTTGAAAGTATCTTTAGCCTCCTGGTGTAGAGCTTCAAAAGCATTTTGCAAATCGAAATAAGAGAATTTATCAATATGTTCATATTTAGAATAACTTACATTCTTTTTCTTCTTTTGATGAGCCATGAGACAAAGGTTGTCCATTTCGTCTTCGTCATTCGAGCCACCTTCTCTTGAGGACTCACTATCACTCCCATCGATGTATGCCCTTTTAGGCTTGCTCGATTTCTTTTGTTGATGATGTTTTTATTTTCTTTTGTCTTTCTTCATCAAGGGATAATCCAAATTGTAGTGACTGATATTTCCGCAATTAAAGCATGGACCCTTTGAGTTTGTATTCTTATTTCCTTCTTGCTTTGATGATTTTGACTGACGTCTAAAGTTAATGAAATTTTTGTCTAAATTTTGTATTCCATTCTTCATGATATATCTATTATACCTTCGTACAAACATCCCCATTTCATCATTCGAATCTCAATCATCATCACTTAACTCACTTTCACTAATCTCTTTTGTGGAGGACTTTGAGCTAAAAGCTTTTAGAGCAATAGACTTCTCCTTCGATCTCTTTTGATTTCTCTTTCTTTTCTTCCTTTTTCATGTTGCTCAAAACTTATGAGTTATTGCTCATGTTCTTCAAGCTTACCAAACAGTGTTGTGGTGCCCAATGTCATGAGATCGTTAACTTCCTCGATTGGCGTGACCTTAGGTTTCTACTCCCTATTAAGACATCTCAAAATTTTGTTAGTAGCAATATCATTGGAAACATGTCTACCAAGTGAATTTAAACGATTGATTAGGTGAGTGGATCTCTTTTGCATATCTGGAATGGTTTCACCATGCTTCATGTGAAAGAGATCAAACTCTTGAGTTAAAGTATTGATTCTAGCTAGTTTGACATCATTTGTTCCCTTACGGACAACTTGTAATACGTCCCACATAGCCTTAGTAGTCGTAAAATGAGAAACCCTATAGTATTCATCAACTCCCAAAGAAGATATAAGAATATTTTTGGCTTTCCAATCATAATTTTACTTTTTCTCATCATCATCATCATTCCATTGTGCTTCCAGTTTACGTACAACAACATTATCCTCATTGGTCATGGTTATTTCAACAAGACCATTTTGAATAACGTTCCATACCTTTCTATCAATATAATTGATATGCACCCGCATACAATCTTTTTAATAACCGTAATTCTCACCATTAAAAACCAACGCTCTATTATACGCCCCTTTAGGTTCGTTAGCCATTTTCTAATAAGCTTTATGTGAAGCACTAGACGAACTGGTACTCGTGATACCACTTGTTAGACAAGGGCACTGATCTATAAGGGGGGGGTGAATAGATCACTTATTTTTAATAATTTGCGCTTCAAAAAAAAATTCTAAAATATGCGAAAGCGACCTCGGATCAAAACTCATCTACCCGAACCTTTATTGGAAAGATCGGATATGCAAAATCGAATGGAATGATCTTGATGAGAGAGTAGAATCAATAAGTTTCTCAATCAATAGTTCAAATTAAATCCACTTAAGGTGAACCAGTTTCCAATGCTTAATTAAGGATAAAATTTGAATAGACAATTTATCAAACAGTTTGTATGTTATCAATATATCAAACACTTGGCGTGCGAAACACACCAAGTCAAATTTCCTTTGAATTTGTAGTGCAAGATTTTTCTCACTTGCAATCAAAGTGATTGCAATGGTTTTACGCAGTTGTTTGAAACACTACAAATCAATCAAAATATTGCTAACAATTGAATTCACACAAACTTCAATAGTATAAAAATAAAGAGATGGAGAGAGAGAGAGAGAGAGAGAGAGAGAGAGAGAGAGAGAGAGAGAGACATCCAATTTGTTTAGGCAGATCCCCTTTCCTCCTCGCTTATGGTACGTCAGCCCTCAATTCTAAAATAGAATTGAGATATGTATAAAATCTGTGTGCAATATTCAATTCAAGAGAAGTTCTAGGAAACCAATAATCTAACCCAATTGTTAAGGTTTAATCTAACCACTTTTCCCCTTGGATTCTAGATTAATCAAGTGCATCAAACACTACGAGCAAACCTTTGGTTATCGCTACTCACTTGACCTGACCTTATGTTCTTCAAGTCTTCCACTTGACTGATTTCCATCACTAGATGCTTGACCCTAAATCTTCCAAAATGATCTTTCGATTACCGTTACTCCCTTGACTGAACCCACTGTTCTTCAAGGATTTCACTCGGCTGATTATGTAATGTGAAGACTTATACAAAAACGCCTAAATTTATCAAGATCTTGGAGGAAAAAACCCCAATGGTTTTATCAAAGAATTTCCACTGAATCTCTACCCAAACTTGATTTACAAATCCTACGTTTGGCTGTTATCACTCTTAACTAAGCATAATCAATAATGATGATTATTGATGAATGCAATTGTTAGAGTGAAAATGAAGAGCAAGACAATGTTTCTTTCAATTTTCTTATTCTTTAACAACGTGGTGCATATGAGTATATATATGCATATGAGTGAGAAACAAATTGAGTTTAGGAACACAAAGACTCATAAAAATTGTTAACTACATGCGAGAGGTCGACCTCTAGCATCTATAAGTCGACCTGTACAAGACAGTGGCTAAAACTGCATAAATAATTGGCCCATCCGTCGACCTACAGGAACCCATGCATCGACGCATGCAAGGAAGAAAGTTTCAAAAGAATATCCCTACAATATGATTCGACCTGTAAGAGCCCATGTGTCGATCTAGGGTAAGCGCATGCAAGGCAGAGAGTTTCAAAATCTTTTCCCTTTAGTGTGAGTCGACCTATGGCTTTAAAAATGACCAAAAACCCATTTTTGACATTGTATATGATCTTATATGTCTAATACATGCATAAAGATCTTTATGTACATTTTCAAGAGATGAATGCATGACTTAGACAAGGTTATATCATACAAAATACACAAGTACTTAATATGCTAGTTTTGAAATCATTAAAACATAGTAAAAAGCAACCTTGCCCTCACATATAGTGATGTTAGTTGTGTATTGAATGTATGATATATTATTTGTTTCTCAACCTTTGCATTCTTTACACCGTCTATATAGAAGTTATTTCTCACCCCGTTTGCTTAATGTTGTCCAAAAGAATATTGGGTATCAAGTTCAAAAGTGTATTGCATCTCGAGATAAAGAAAGGCATTGGGTATCAGAAGATTCTCCAATTTGCTATGTTGTTGAATAAGTGTAGGATTTATGATGAGGATAGCAGAGTCTAATCTTATCACCATAAGAGTCTTAGTGAGATGAATGGGATGAATTAGTACTGTAGAAAGTCATATAGTGTTGCAACTAAGAAAAGGAAGTAGGAGGCGTCGTAACCTGAAATTTGAATTTCCCTTTTGCCTTTTGCATAAGCACAATATTCTTAGGTGGCATACACATTAGCATATTTCTCTATGGTTTTTGTTACAGGAATATTCAAGTTTTCAAAGATCGATTAATCACAAAATAAGCAAAATATAAGGGTTTATATGCCTATTCATAAAAGCAGAAGGTTGAAAATCGGAGCTGTAACACCCCAAATTCTTGGAATATTTATTTTATTTATTTAAATATGAATATTCACATTTTTGGTGATTTTCGGTGGTTGGTGTGAATATTGAGAATTATGGATTTTGGGTTATTTATTTAAATAATGGTATATAATATGAATATATTGGTATTATTATTAATTTAAATAAAAATAAGTAAATTAAAGGAAAAATGGACATTTGAGGAGGAGTTAGTGAGGGTGAAGTTGGAAAGCCCAATTTTAAGGCCGAAAAATAGGTTTAACAAAAAGGAATTTTGAGGGAATTAGGATTCATTCTTGTTAGACTGTAAAAAGGGAAGAAATAGAGGCCAGAGCTCTAAGGAAGAACATTGAGGCAAAAGTTTCGAAAGATTTCCAAGAATCAAGAAGAAAGGCTTAGAGTCGGCAATTAAGGTATGGGGAGTATTTCCTTCATTGTTTTCAATATGTGATTCAATATATTTAAAGCTGATTTAAGGGTTTAGGGATGTTTTAATATTGATTTAATATTGCCTTTCTGATGGTGAGTTCAATGAGTTTGAGGGATTTGAACTGATGGTCTGATAGGTTTGAGGTTGATTTGGGTTTGAGGGAATATAGGCCTTCGTGGCCAAAATCTGTTGTTGAGGTTTTAACCGTATAGGGATTTAAACTGATGGTTTGACAGGCTTGAGGATGATTTGGGAGTAAAGGAAATTAGGCCTTCGTGGCCAAAATATGTTGTTGAGATTGTTTAACCCTGTTGGGTAAGTGATTTGTGAAACCTTTACTGACTGTGAGGTATTTGTAAGAAATTATTAGAATTGGAGGCGTAAGTATGATATGGGATTGGCCTAATAAGTCGTAGACTTTGTGCCTTTATTGCCGTAATACCTTAGGAATGATTTAGGGATGTTTTTAAGGCATTGGGGAAGGAAATCGTAGAGGTTTTTGGTCTGGTTTTGGTACTGGTGCATAACAGCGATTTGCTGTAATCGTGAGTCCGCATAGCAAAGAATGCTTTGTACGACGAATATTCACCCCAGACTCGCACAGAAAACTTGCTAGCAAATGTAGCAGAGTTTCGCGTATTGTGTTCTGGTTTAATTTTGTTTTGATGTTTCGATGCTATAGTTTTCCTGATGAATTACCATGAGTATGATTGTGATTCTTATGAGATTAATACATGATTGTATGATGAATTCCCATGAGTAATTATGATGATTTATGATGTTGATTCCATGAGCTTTTGATGATTATAAGTTGACATGATTATTATGACGTCTTTGATGAATGATGATGCACCTAATGAGTTTATTATGAGGATTGATATTGACGTTTGCATCATGCATACATATGCATCCGGACTTCGGTTCAAGACTTTGATTCTTGTGGCTTCAGTCCCATTGTACGGACGTGACGTATTTTGTTGTGCTCCGGTTCTCGTGTAGAATCGATCCTACTGTTGTGGATCTATGGAGGGTTTGTGGCCTAGTTTCTATCGAATTTTTTTGATTGGTACCACATGCATGAGTCTTGTTGTATTTGCATTTATGTGACATTTTGGTGTAAATTATAATGTTGTGGAATTTGTTGTTCCTTAATGATTCTAATGATGTTAGATATGAAAATGATGCCATTTTATACATTGCTTCTTATATTGATTATTATGAATCATTTTACTCACCATTCCTGTTTGAATGTTTCCTCCACACAAGTAATGCGCAGATGACCAAGTTTAGCTGTGGATGCCGTCGAGGACATTTTGAAGTTGTTGGGTCGTTGGCTATTGTGGTTGTCTTAGAGGGTCTTGCTCTGATAGTGTAACATCGGGTTGGGGTCTTTGAGTCAAATTATATTTTATTGAGTTTTTGTTATGTTGGTTCCCTTGCGGTACAAGGAAATCTTTGGATTTTCCTTTTTGAGTTCTGCTTCCATTTGAGCAATTTTGAGTAATTTTGAGAAAACCCGTTGCTTATGGAGCATTGACCTATATTTGAATTTATTGAGAAATGTGCGCCCTTTTATGATGATTTTATTGCGTTCAATATTTTACTCTGATAAATTCGATTATTTTTCCATAATATTTGTGGGGTAGAAAAGGGTGTTACATTAGTGATATCAGAGTAGGTCGGTTCGTCCAACAAAGTTTTTATGTTGTTAATCCCCTGTCAGTCAATAGTGTGAGAACACTGTTGGATGAGTTGTTTTCTTCTGACCCTATTGATGGTTACCGATGGCTGGAAGAAACGATCGTGTTATTGCCGATGCGCTGGAATCACTTGCCCAAGTGATGGCCGAGAATGATGGACCTCCAGATGAGTTTCGTGCTTTGGGGAAGTTCTAGAGGAACAATCCGCCAATGCTAGTAGAGGAAGCTGAAGGGGCTGAAAGTGATTGAGAAGATTTTTTGGGTTGTGGTGTGCACTGATGCTCAATAGGTGCAGTTTGGTACGCATATGCTAGTAGAGGAAGTTGAAGACCGGTGGGATAACACTCGTCATAGATTGGGGGTATTGTCATCGCAATAACTTGGACTGTGTTTAAGGAAGAATTTTTAAGGATGTATTTTCCTGAAGATGTGCGGGGCAAGAAAGAGGTGGAATTCCTTGAGCTGAAGCAATGGAATATGATTGTGGCTGAGTATGCGGCAAAGTTTGAAGCTTTAATGAAGTTTTGTCCGTATTACAATCGTGCTGACGTAGAGATGTCAAAGTGTCTCAAGTTCAAGAATGGATTGAGACCAGAGATTAAGTAGGGAATTGGGTACAAGCAAATTCGTCGGTTTGCAGAACTGGTGGACAAGAGTAGAATTTATGATGAGGATAGCCGAGCTCGATCTACTCACTACAAGTAGCTGAGTGTGAAGAAAGAGAAAGGACAATATAGAGGGAAACCGTATGTGACTTCTGGTGATAAAGGGAAGCCGAAGTCTTCAGATGGGAAAAAGTCAAGTGGGGGAGTGGCTACTGCTCCAAGCAAGTGTCATAAGTGTGGTGAGCAAGGTCACCATGTTGACGTTTGTATCTGCTACGCATGTAGAAGAACTCTTAGAATATTAGGCTCAAATGTTTTCATTGTTTGCATCCCTTTAAGTCGATTGTGAAGTAGTGAGCATGGAGCTACCAGTTGTTCAGGAGTATCTATAACTGTTTCCAGATGACATTAGTGACTTACCTCCTGAGCGTGAGGTAGAGTTTACTGTTGATGTGATACCGGGCACTAGTCCTGTATCGATGGCTCCTTATCGAATGTTTGCATCTGAGTTAGGAGAATTAAAGAAACAGTTGGAAGAGCTACTTGAGAAGAAGTTTATTTGACCAAGTGTTTCCCCGTGGGGTGCTCATGTGTTGTTGGTGAGGAAGAAAGATGGTAGCATGAGATTGTGTGTGGATTATTGATAGTTGAATAAAGTGACGATCAAGAATAAGTATCCAATTCCGAGGATTGATGATCTGATGGATCAATTAGTGGGTGCTTGTGTGTTTAGTAAGATTGATTTGAGGTCTGTTTATCATCAGATTTGTGTTAAGCCTGATGATATTCCGAAGACAGCTTTCGGGATGAGGTATGGACACTACGAATATACGGTGATGTTGTTTGGTGTATCTAATGCACCTGGTGTATTCATGGAGTAATATGATTTTTCATTCTTATTTGGATCAATTTATGGTAGTATTCATCGATGATATCTTGATATATTCGAAGTCCGATGAAGAACATGTGCAACATCGAAGAGTTTTATTGCAGGTTTTGAGGCATAAGAAGCTTTATGCCAAGTTGTCCAAGTGTTAGTTTTGGTTGAAGGAAGTGAGTTTCCTTGACCATGTGATTTCTAGTGGAGGATATGTTGTTGATCTGTCCAAAGTTGATGCTATGTTGGAGTGGGACACTCCGAAGTCTGCTACTGAGATTTGAAGTTTCCTTGGCTTAGCCGGTTATTATCTTAGGTTTATATAAGGCTTTGCAAAGTTGGCACTGCCATTGACTCAGTTGACTCGGAAGGGTCAAGATTATGTGTGGGATGTTGCATTTGAAAAGAGTTTTGTAGAACTCAAGAAGAAGTTGACGACTGCCCTAGTGTTGATCTTGCCAAATACGAGTGAGTCTTTTATAGTGTGTTGTGATACATCAAAGATGGGTCTTGGTGGCATACTGATGCAGAATGTTCAGGTCGTTGCTTATGCTTCCAAACAACTAAAGGTTCATGAAAGGAATTATCCTACGTATGACTTAGAGTTTGCCACGGTGGTGTTTGTGTTCAGTGACCACAAGAGCCTGAAGTATTTGTTTGATCAGAATGAGTTGAATATGAGGCAGAGGAGATGGCTTAATTTTCTGAAGGATTATGATTTTGAATTGAGTTACCACCCTAGTAAGGCTAATGTTGTAGTTGATGTATTAAGTAGGAAGTCTTTGCATATGTCGATGCTTATGGTTCGAGAGTTAGAATTGATTGAACAATTCAGAGATATGAGTCTAGTGTGTGAAGAGACTCCTAACAGTGTGAAGTTGGGTATGCTAAATTTGACTAGTGGTATTCTCCTGGAAATCAGAGAAGGTAAAAAATATGATTTGAGTTTGGTGGATCGTCTCACGTTAATCAACCAAGGCAACAGAGGTGATTTTCGGGTTGATGAGAATGATGTGCTGAGGTTCGGAGATAGAGTGTGTATTCTAGCTGTGCCAGAAATTAAGAAGAACATTCTTGAGGAGGGTCACAGAAGTGGGTTAAGTATTCATCCGGGTGCCACAAAGATGTACCAAGACTTGAAGAAATTGTTTTGGTGGCCAGGGATGAAGAAAGAAATTGCTGAGTTTGTGTATGCTTGTTGGACTTGTCAATAGTCAAAGATTGAAGATCAAAGACCGTTGGATCTGATGCAACCATTGAATATTCCAGAGTGGAAATGGGATAGCATTTCTATGGATTTTATGACAGGTCTACCGAAGACTTTGAAGGGACATGATTCAATTTGGGTGATTGTTGATAGATTGACAAAATCGGCTCATTTTATACCGATGAGGATCAATTATTCATTGCAGAAGCTAGCCGAATTGTATATTGATGAGATTGTGAAACTGCATGGTATTCCTTCAAGTATTGTGTCTGATAGAGATCCGAGATTTACATCGAGGTTCTGGGAGAGCCTCCAGACAGCGCTAGGTACTAAGCTGAGGTTGAGTTCTGCATGGTATTCCTTCAAGTATCGGATTGATGAGCGGGAAGTGAAGCAACTTCGAGGTAAAGAGATTTCCTTGGTAAAGGTATTTTGGGGAGGACCAGCTAGAGGGTGTATGACGTGAGAGCGTGAGGATTAGATGAGAGAGTCGTACCCAACTCTGTTTCCTTGAGGTAATTTTTTCGGGCAAAATTTTTTTTAAGCGGGGGAGAGTTGTCACACCCCAAATTCTTAGAATATTTATTTAAATTATTAGATATGAATTTTCGCATTTTGGTGATTTTCGGTGGTTGGTGTGAATACTGGGAATTATGGATTTTTGGTTATTCATTTAAATAATAGTATATAATATGAATTTATTGGTATTGTTATTAATTCAAATAAAAATAAGTGAATTAAGGGCAAAGTGGACATTTGAGGAGGAGTTAGTGAGGTTGAATTTGGAAAGCCCAATTTTAAGGGCCAAAGTTAGGTTTAACAAAAAAGAATTTTGAGGGAATTAGGATTCATTCTTGTTAGACCGTGAAAAGGGAAGAAATAGAGGCCAGAGCTCTGAGAAAGAGGATTGAGGCAAAAACTTCGAAAGGTTTCCAAGAATCAAGGAGAGAGGCTTAGAGTCGATAATTGAGGTATGAGGAGTATTGCCTTCATTATTTTCAATATGTGATTCAATATGTTTAAAGCGTATTTAAGGGTTTAGGGATTTTTGAATATTAATTTGATGTTTCCTTTCTGATGGTGAGTTCAATGATTTTGAGGGATTTGAATTGATAGTCTAGTAGGTTTGAGGTTGATTTAGGTTTGAGGGAAAGTAGGCCTTCGTGGCCAAAATCTGTTGTTGAGGTTTTAACCGTATAAGAATTTGAACTGATGGTCTGATAGGTTTGAGGTTGATTTAGGAGTAAAGGAAATTAGGCTTTCGTGGCCAAAACTTGTTGTTGAGATTGTTTAACCCTGTAGGGTAGGTGATTTGTGAGACCTTTAATGATTGTGGGGTATTTGTAAGAAATTATGGGAATTGGAGGCGTAAATATGATACGGGATTGGCCTAATAAGTCGTAGACTTTGTGCCTTTATCGCCGTAATACATTAGCAATGATTTATGGTTGTTTTTAGGGCATTGGGGAAGGAAATCGTAGAAGTTGTTGTTCTGGTTTTGGTGCTAATGCGTAATAGCGATTTGTTGTAATCGTGAGTTCGCATAGCGAAGAATGCTTCGTATGACGAACATTCGCCCCAGAGTCGCACTACGAACTTGCTAGCGAATGTAGCAGAGTTTCGCGAATTATGTTATGTTTCAATGTTGTTTTGATGCTTCGATGCTGTGATTTTCCTGATGAAATATCATAAGTATGATTGTCATTCCTATGAGATTAATACATGATTGCATGATGAATTCCCATGAGTAATTGTGATGATTTATAATGTTTATTCCATGAGCTTTTGATGATTATATGATGACATGATTATTAAGATGATTTTGATGAATGATGATGCACCAAATGAGTTTATGATGAGGATTGATGATAACGTGTGTATCATGCATTCATATGCATCCGGACTTCGGTTTAGGACCTTGATTCTCGTGGCTTCAGTCCCTTTGTGCGTATGTGAGGTATTTTGTTATGCTCCAGTTCTCGTGTAGAATCGATCCTACGATTGTGGATCTATGGAGGGTTGATGGCCCAGTCTCCATCAAATTTTGTTGATTGGTACCACATGCATGAGTCTTGTTGCATTTGCATTTATGTGACATTTTGGTGTAAATTATAATAATGTGGCCTTTGATGTTCCTTAATGATTCTAATGATGTTAGATATGAAAATGACTGAATTTTATATATTGATTCTTATATTTATTATTATGAATCATTTTACTCACCCTGCCTGTTTGAATATTGCCTCCATGTGGGTAACACGCAGATGACCAGATTTAGCTGTGGATGCCATCGAGGACATTTTGAAGTTCTTGGGTCGTTGGCCATTGTGGTTGACTTAGAGGGTCTTGCTCTTATAGTGTAACATTGGATTGGGGTCTTTGAGTCAAACTGTATTTTATTGAGTTTTTGTTATATCGGTTTCCTTGTGGTACAAGGAAAACTTTGGATTTGGCTTTCTGAGTTCCGCTGCCATTTGAGCAATTTTGAGTAGTTTTGAGAAAACTCGTTGCTTATGGAGCATTCACCTATATTTGAATTTATTGAGAAATGTGCTCCCTTTTGTGATGATTTTACTCTGATTCTTTTGCCATAATATTCATGGGGTAGAAAGGGTGTTATAGGAGTCATGGCCATAACACCTTGTTTTTAAGCAAAATGGGCAAGTTTTGGTTATGTTAATCGATTAATCATTTTCTAGTGCAAAATGGTTTATCGATTAACCATCTAATTTTGGCAGATTTTGCTGCATTTTCATGACAGCAACTTTTTCTCTACTTTATGGAATATTCTAGACACTTCAAGAATCCACTTGTATTTACTACAATACATCATTTCCAATCAAGAACACCATGTAACTTCATTTGCAAGTATGTGAACCATTGGATTTGGACTTACATTGGGATTGCTCCATCGAGTTAACAAATAAATAACTGAGTCAACATCCGACTCAGTGACTTAGATGTAACTAACTCTAAAGCTAGTTCTAAAGCAAACTCCAAACCTAGAAACTCCAAACCTCCACTCTATATAAAGAAACCTTGGCATTTTTTCTTGAGACCTTCAACCATTTTTCACACCTTGAACCATTTTCACCATTCTCTCCCAATTTTCACTCTTCTCTCTCACATTCTCTGTAAAGTTTCTGCAACTTTTTCTCACATTCATCTTCTTCCCAAACCACACACAAAAGCTTAATTTCTACCCGTAGAGTGTAACAATCTTCACATCAAAATTTTTATTCTCTTGAGCTAAACCTCCATTTCTTTGCATTTCTACTTGGACTTCTAAATTTACAGTAGCTTCTTCTCCAATTCGAGTAGTCATCACAAGCTTCTCGGTGCAAATAAGAACTTTGAGCATATATAGTGTTTTTAATGTTTTCGACCACTTTCGCGCGTTTACGATGTAGATTTGATAATTTTGATTGGTCACTTAATTGTTTGATTCTTGATGTTGATGAGTTAATAAATTCAATTGATGCTTAATTGCTGATTTTGAATTAGATTTTTCGTGCACAAATGTTTGCTCTAACATGTGATTGATTGGATAATTGATAAGTTGCTGAACATGCTTTTGAAAAATCATTTTTCTGTCACTACTACAAGGTTAATTGATTAACCATTTGCTAGGAAAAATGTGTTAATCGATTAAAACTTCTGTTTTAGGAAAAAAACTGCCATTTTTAAAGGGTTGATCGATTAACCATTTTTTCCTAGTAAATGGTTAACCGATTAACACTAAACCAAATTGCCATTTTTTTGCTTTTTCAAGCTTGTTTGATCTTCTTTCCTCATCTAACTTCCATGGCTTGATATGCTTGATATTTGTTGATTTTTTTTAGTTGTTTAACCTATGTTTGAAGCATGTATGCAAATTTTGATGCTCGATTTATCGATTATGTAATTGTTTACCCACTTGTGTTTACATGATAACATGGTTAGTGATGCATGCTAATTGATTATTGTTGCTTCCTTGCAATTTCTTCTTGATTGCATTAAGTTTGTTCTTCATTGAATGATCTTAATTTTGCATAATCATTACTTCACACGCTTGTGTCGCAACTATGAAAAACACGTGGCAGAAAGACAGAACAGTCGCCACCGAACGTCATTTATCCCAGCAAGGGAAAGAAAACGATCGAAGAAAACCTCAAAGAAGGGAGAAGACATGGTCATTGTAACCAAATCCAAGATTCAGGAGTCGATTATGCGAAAGGTAGGTATTAGCACCCCCTCACGTCCGTTGTACTCAACAGAATCCATGCTTGTTGTCTAATGAAAGGATGTGTCATATAAAGCTCTACACAAACAAAAACGAGAACGAAAAGGAAAAAACCAAATGGAGAAAGAAAAAAGGTGACACAATATTTCTTTGTTATCCTAGGCCTACGCATTCCCTCGTGCAATGTGAAAGTCAGAGTCATCGTAGTTCGAAGGACTACAGGTGGATGGGGGGAAGTTTGCTCGCCAAGACTTCACTGTCTTGTCTTGTGCCTACGTATCCTCATTCAGACGAGAATGAGGAAATCAGAGTGTTCGTAGTTCGTGGGCACGACCACAAGTTGGTTAAAGTGTTTTTTAGGAGCGGTGCTAAGTTCATGTTCCAGCAGTTAGGGTCAATGCATGTTTGCAATAAAACAGAAATAACATGTTGTTTTTGAAAAAAAGTTTGAAAGGACAATCCCGAAGGACAAACTGATTTGGATTTGTTTGAAGAGTTTTAAAGAAGTGCATTGACTTTGTTAGAGATGTCCGATGCACTAAAGTTTATGACATAGGATTGAATACTTCGCGCTAACGATCCAAATGTGTCGAGCGCAAAGTACCCTAAGATGAGGTTAGAAATGCATCTGCTCATCTTTTTCCATGTGCTTAGGCTTGTGACGTACTATGCACATCGTTTTTATTATGCATTTTGAAATTAATTTAAGAGAGAGACAATAAAGACACAACGTACAATCTAAAGGAGACTTAACCCTAGATGTTATCATGCAATGTGCTCCTAAGGTTAGAATTAGAAGGGGGAACTACACCTAACATTGTCATGTAAATGATTCAAACCTAAAGTCTATCTATAATTCAATTTAACCAAATTAAACAATTCAACTAAATTGAATAAAAGGATTCCTAAGGGGACATGTTTCAAGAAATATTAACAATATTACAATATCACAAGAACTCAAGTAATTAACCAAAAATCAAGGCATCATCATCAAGTGTCATCCCACATAATTATATATTCATAAGGATGAATACAAAGTGTAAAATCAACTAAATAATGACAACTATATTAAATCTTCTTCTAAACAGAAAATAGATGCATTAAAATGAAAGGAAATTAAATTTCATGCAATTTGAAAAAAATAAAATCTAAAAAATCATTTAAGATGAAAGAGTTATGATTAAATGAAAATAAGGGTGGAAATAAAAACTAGGGAGTAATCATGATCGTCCGATCAGATTGCCAGCAGATTTGATGGTCATGATCATGTTGTGTGCTGCACATGCAGGACATGGGATTATGTTGTTTTGTCTTATCCTTATTTTTTCCTATTCGCTTGACACGTGTCAACAAACTATGCTGACTGAACTTTATTCACATATGTTCATTAATTAATGCATCTATTCATGAATTTTGATAAAAAATTAAATATGCAAATTATATATCACCGGACTCGATTCATCGAGAAGAATCCAAATATGCGATCGATTTTTGCAAATGAGTAACGAATTTTGAAGAAACGAGAGAAAATTTGAAAAATAAAGTACGTGAAGAATCGATCAATTCGCATTAGTTACAACGTTTTGTAAAAAGACAATCACATATTCAGAATCGTGACAAAAACCCAATTTTTATGATATATCCACATGCAATTAACGGTCAAGATTGAAAATCAACGTTTTTAAGATTACGTGTTTTAAGTAAAATTAAGTGATTATCCAAGAAGTAATTCCAAAACTTAAGTTAAATCAACCACCAAACCTGCAACAATTTATGATAACAATATAGAAGGGATAAATTATTACCGATAGAGCAGAGGTTTGCTCCGGTTAGTGTTGAGATTCGGCATGTCGAAGCATAATACGAAAAACTTCAAGAATAACCCCCAACTAGCTTCCAAGAATTGATTATTAGAAGATGAAAATTAGGAGTTGATAGAAAAGTGATCCATGCTTGAATCTTGATGAAATTGTTGAAAATTGATGAATACTTGAATTGTTGAGTGATGATGAACCTTGAATTGTTGAATGATGATTGTTGAATGTTTGGGGTTAAGTTCCACCAAATCTAGAATTTCAATGTAAAAATCTAAATGGTGATGATGATGAACTTTGGTGTAGATTATGGAAAATAGTGAAAAGGTTGAGAGAGAAGTTAGAGGTTAGAAGCAAAAATAGTGGAAAAATGGTTCAAAGTTGTTAACCCTAAACATTTAGAAAAATGAAAGTTTATATAGATTTATTTGGTTAATTGTGGTTCATTAGAATGTAATCCAAGTCATTACTTTATCAACGGTTAGGAATTGATCTAAATATTAGTTGTAGATCAAGAATCTTAACCATTACATTAATTTTTATCGATGGTTGGGGTATGATGAAAAAGTGATTTAATTTTGTGTTAGTTTATGAACATTAAGGAAGTTAAAGTTAGTTAGAAGGTTTAAGGGAAAATGGGTAAATGCATTAGTTTGTATAAAAATAGGTAGTTAACGGTAGTTAGATGTAAGACATGTTTGAGTTTAGTATAAATACCAAGTTTAGTGGTAAGGTGAATGGTCACTTGGTTAGAACTTGAAATTGGCTTAAATTTACTTTGATTTTACTTTGGATTTTTTTCCACTTTTTCCATGCTTTTTCTATGAATCAATCTATGGACTTAAGTTCTTTTGGAGACGGGTCTAGGAAAATTCGGGAATAAAAATCGAGTTGATGGTCAAAAGTTAACCAAAAGTCAATAGTTGACCCAGAAGTCAACAGTTGACCAAAAAGTCAACTTTACCATATTGATGTAATTTTTTATTCTCTTTCCTTGTAATCTGTTCTTTCAACTTGTATCTCATGTAATAAGCATTGCGCCATGAATTTTCAGTAAATGAATGAAATCTTTTTATTTCCACTTTTCCCTTTTTCTTTGAATTTAAGTAAACTTCAGAATTAAGTGACAATCAGTCGAATCTCCCAACTAACTGTGAATCTCAAATAAATAGATGATTCCCACCAATATGGGAAATAAGTTTGGATAATTACCAAATAAGATCCGCCTTGAAAATCCCTTTAAACTGATAAAGTCCACCATTATCGAACCTTGATCTAGTGATTGTGTTATGCTAAATGTAATGAATAGTATGTTAAATGCATGACCTAATAAAGGGTATGTACATGAGGAATATGAGATGTATAAGCCAATTAATAAAAAATAAGAGGGAAAATTTTAGGGTGCAACAACTGTCCCTATTTAATCATCCAGGACCTAAAGGGATGATAGCAACGACTTTCAGACATTTGAGGTGCAAGGTTATTGAATACAAAAAGAACTTGGAAATTTGAAAACTGTGGGGAGAGAAAAGATGGAGTGATTTCCAGCCGAAGGTGGATTTAAGATAAAGGTACCACTCGAAAAAGGACATAAAAACAATGTCGACCGAAGGTGAACTCACATCAACACAAGAAAGGGGATACCAACCACAAGCGGACTACAACTAAGGGAAAGTTTGTCGGCTGAAGGTGGACTTAAAAACAAAGGATAAAAGAAAGAATGTTGGCCGGAGGCGGACTCGCATATGTAGGACACAACCTGAACATTGATTTTAACAAGGAATGTCGGTCGAAGGCAGACTTACTTCTACATAAGAAAGGGGATACCGGCCATAGGTGGACTCACAACCATGGAAAATTTTGTCAACCGATGGCGGAATCACAAACGAAGGATAAAAGAAACAATGCAAACTCACAACCAAAGGATACCAGATGAATTCTGATCACATGCAGACTTATATCATCACAAGAAAAGGATTGTCGGCCACGGGCGGACTAACATCCAAACAAAGGTTTACCGACTGCAGGGAGATTCACAACCAAATGATTCAAAAGGAAAGCCAACAGCAAGCAGACTCACGACTTAAAGGTTCAAAATGAAAGCTGACCGAAGGCGGACTCACGACCCAACAAAGATTTACCGACCGCATGCGGATTCATAACCTAAAGATAATATATTAATGCCGACCACAGACAGACTCATATCATCATGAGAAGAGGAATGTCGACAATAGGCGGACTCACAACCAAACAAAGGTTTATCGGCTGCAGGTGGATTCATAACCAAAAGATAACAGATGAATGTTGACCACGAATGGACTCATATCATCACGAGAAGAGGAATGTCGATTGTAGGCGTACTGACAACCAAACAAAGGTTTACCGATCGCAGGCGGATTAACAAGTTAAAGATAACAGATGAATGTCGATCACAGGCAGACTCATATCATCACGAGAAGAGGAATGTCGATCACATGCGAACTTATATCATCACGAGAATAGGAATGTCGATCACAAGCGGACTTACAACCAAACAAAGGTTTACCAACTGCATGCAGATTCACAACCAAAAGATAATAGATGAATACTGACTACAGACGGACTCACATCACCATACGAAAGATTTTCCAGCCGAAGGCAGACTCACAACCAAAGGATTCCATTCAAAGATTGACTTCAACACAGGATACCAGCAAAAAGTTGAAATAACAACGAGAGATACCAACCAAGAGTTGAGATTCAATAAAGGATATACATGAAATAGAATCAATGGACTTACGACCCAAAGTAAAGAGAATGTGACTCCGGTGGGGAAAAAAGGTAGACCATGGGTACAACCAACGGATCTACGACCCTGGAAACTGATTAAAATATATGTTGGGGAATGAAGCTTCTTGTTCAAAGAACATTGTGATAGTTAAAAGGCTAGTCGTCAGCACTACGGCTGGGAAAGTACATTGTATGATATCAGGATGGTGACTAGAATGTCGGTTTGATTGACCAAATGTCTAAAAAAAGCAGTACGACATCAACTCTGAGGCTGAGGAAATCGACATACATAGATAAAGAAAAGGATAAACATCAACTCTAAGTTTGAAGAAAAATTGAGGGAACATCAACTCTGAGATGAGGAAACCTGATGACATTAAAAAATGAATAACGTCAACTCTAAAGTTGGAGACGATAGTATTAACATCAATTCTAAGATTGGAGATAAAAATAGACATCGATTTTGAGACTGGAGATAAAAACGTAGACTTCAACTCTGAGGTTGGGGTTAGATATTGGTCAACATCAACCATCAGGTTAAGAAAAACTTGGAACAAACACCGACTTTGATGTTGAGAAAAACTTGACATCAACTCTGGGGCTGGGAATAAGGGTAGACGAACATCAACCCTGAGGTCGAGGAAAAGTGATATACATCAACTCTGAGGTTGGAGACAAAAAAGGAAGACATCAACTCTAAGGTTGGAGACGAAACATCAACTCTGAGGTTGAGAAAAGACAGGCGTCAACTCTGAGCTTGAGGAAGATAAGGCGTCAACTCTGAGGTTGGGGAAGAAAGGCGTCAAATTTGAGGTTGGGGAAGGAAGGCCCCAACTCTGAGGTTGGGGATAAAAGGATTATTCATCAACTATGAGGTTGGATAAAAGGCTGACATCAACTCTGAGGTTGGAAATAAACAAGGCAGACATCAACTTTGAGGCTGGAAACAAAAGGTTATACGTCAACTCTGACGTTGGGAACGAAAGCTAGACATCAATTTTGAGGTTAAGAATAACAGAATTGGTCGCCAACTCTATGTTTGGGAGATCAAAAAGTAAATATCAACTCTAAGAATGGGTAATGTTCTCTTCGGAGGATTGGAGTCACTATTTTGATTGAGGGTTGATCCGGGCTTTCGCACAAGGTACCAAATCTGGCTTATGCTTTGATGCATGTTTGATTTTTTCTATGGCGTAATGCTCCATATCAAATGGAAATGCTATGCATTTTGAGGATGCAACGCAATGATAACTACTATATGCAAGAATGAGAGGACACTCCGTCAGGAGGAATGACGAGAACAAAATAAGCAATTTCATTGAGGAAGGGATCACCAATATCTGATCTCCTGTAGGGAAATAACCAACTGTATTATCAATAACCACTAGCGCTGCTAGCTCTATCGTGGAATCACAAACTGAATTGTGAACTCTTTTAGGGAGATGCCAATTTAGATTGGACTTCGAACTGCTGAGAATGCCAATAACCATTGGACTTTGACTTGCGGAGAATTATCAGATCTGGCCTTTGAGGAAGAGAACACTTTGACTTCTTACCGTCTTCAAACTGATTGTAAATATTCCATCATCTTACGTTGTTGGGAATGAAGAATCCTCCTACACTACTGGGGATAAGAAAATCCTCATAAAGAACCCTTCACTACTTGAGGATGATTCTCTGCTTAGGGAGAATAAAACTTCCAACACATTGTCGAGGAAAAGATACCTCATATCACTTTGCTAATGAAGAGAAACCCCATACAGGGAGCAACCTTGGCGCTTCGCGCTTATGTTTATCAACTGCACACTGATTATCATAAGCGAATAATGGTTCCTTTAACTCTCAAGTTGTCTCATACCACAAGGTCTACTGGACGAAATCGTCTCAAGAGGATTTTACAGAAAACCTGGCATTTAAAATGCCCGGTGTCTTCAAACTCTTAGAGAGATTTATCGCATCTCGACGTAACTGCCCCAAACTACATAATCTATGAAGGAATTTTCCTCGATAGGATTCATAAAGAACCTTGTATCATAACGAGATATTCTGCCCCAATATTCTGAACCTCGGAAGGATGTTTCTAGTTAACCGTCTTTTGGAGATGATAACTTCTCGTGCTCTTGAGGTGGGCAACCTTGATACGAGCCTTAAAGTAACTTTGCCCCTGACTGACTGATCTTTGAGAGAATGCCTCAGAATAATTGCTTTTGGAGATATTTCAGGATCTCGACTTGATTGCCCCTGTTTGGCTGAAATTTGGAGAGGTTTGTCAACGTGATTATCCTAAATTGGCTACATCCTAATATGACTTAATGGGAAAGCCCATGCTTTGCAGAGCCTTTTGGCAACATGTTTCTTGGCATGGTTGTCCTTCTAAAATTTCAGGCATTTCATTTTGGCAGAATCAAGCTTCTCGACTGATGTTTATTATGTAAGCCTCCTTGATGTTTAAGCACATGTATGCAAGTAGAAATTTTTTATTATGAGAATGATCATTCTAATAAAATACAAATGTTAATCTTGAATTTTTTTACTACAAAGATGTCGCTAAACCTTGTGAACGAGTCACTGGTTAAGATACGACACTAATTTTTTTAAATGGAAGATAGCATGCACATGAAATACTAACAAAGATCTTAATAGCATAATTCATGGGCGTCAGGAACACTATCTCGTTGAAGTACACCTTCAAAATAAACCCTGCTTCAATTAGGACTTTTGAAGGTGGTAACGTGGCATGGTTCTTGGTTTTAGAAAAAAGGATTTATGGCTCAAAATTTGTTTTGTACCCACTCATTCTCCTTGATGTTCTCTAGTCTTACATTCAGTTAAATTGGCACAAACACTCACCTTTCAAAAAGGTTATTGAGTGGCAAGAGTGTTGGTTAAGGGATCACACAATTTTCGAAGTGACAACCACCCTTTTTGTCTTTGGGGTTTTGTGGTCACACAAATTGTTCTTTGTCGAGGATTTTTCCTTTGTAATCCTTTGATATTTGCTTTCTATTTGTTTTTTGATTTCCCTGATTTTGCCTGAACTGGTTCTTTTGAATTTGATTTTGAAGTCCAGTGGGATGCCCTAACTTTTTCCTAAGTCATTTATTTTCAAGCTTTTGACTTAACGAGCTTTTTTCTTTTTTCTTTTTTTGTTGATTCTTTTTTTTTTGTTGAACAAATCGTGTGACACTAGTTTGCCTGAATTGTTTGAAAGAGTTGTGACTACCTCACTCCTTGGTTGGTGAGGTATAACCAATGTAGCTTCACATCTTCTGACCCCCTGATGATTGAGGAATACAAAACTGATTGATCCTCGAATGGGACACTCCGTTTGAAATTTGAACTCTTGGTCAAATTAACTAGCAACTACCTTGCCCCAAGTTAAGATTTAGAGTTTTTTCGTATCAAAATAAACTCCTTCTTCTAGGCTCAATGGGGATAACGAGGGTATATCTATCTTATATCTCAGGTGTTTAGGGAGTTGAATCAATTCCTGTACAACATTAGCAAGGTCTTATTTCAAAAGCATACAACTAGAAAGTTTGCGTTTTCACTTCATCATCCTCTCTCCAAGAGTTAAGCAAGAAAGTTGGTATTATAGTGCATAGAAACATTTATATAAGTGAACACAAATGGATTACTTCAAGAAAAACATACTCATTGCATTAAGATCATCATTCAAAAACAAACAAGTTTTTACATGAAAACAAAGCATTATTAAACAATGAAAAATACAAATAAAAATGCAGTAAAGAAGTTAGAGATTGCCATTGTTAAGGAGGTCTGACTCTGTCTAGACTTATTGCTTCTAACGACATCCTTGCAGTCTGAGTTCTCACTTTAGAAAGGAGGCTTTAATTTATGTGCATACCATCTGCAGTGAATGTGATGGCCTCTGAGTCGATCATGTCTTGCCCATTGTGCTTGAACACATTGTGAATGTATGGAATAGGAATTGGATTGAACCTTCTCTTAGGCCTTCTTGATCTCAATTGTCTCTGTTGCTGATAGTTTTTCTGTTGAGGAGCATAAGGTTGTTGATACTGAACAGGTTGTTAAGCAGTTATAATAGATACAACATTAGTTTCTCCATCCCTCCCAGCATAAGGTTTCTTTGCATCTTCAGAGGAACCAGTAGCAACTTGAATCTTTCCCATTTTGATACCATATTCGATCCTTTCTCCAGCCCTTACTAGACCTAAGAAACTGACTGAAGTACTACCAACCAACCTGTCGTAGTAGGGACCTTGCAAAATGCTCATGAACGTGTCTAGAAGCTCTCTTTCCAACATAGGAGGTTGAACTTGGGCAACTAATTCACGCCATCTTGGGGCATACTCTTTGAAGCTCTCGTTTCGTCCTTGTGCAAGACTCTGCATCTGAGTCCTGTTAGGATCCATGTCTGAGTTGTACTTGTAATGCTTGACAAAAGCTTTTTCCAAATACTTCTAGCTGCAGATATGAGTCCTCTCCAGTTGCATATACCACTCTAAAGATGCCCCGGCTAGGTTGTTCTGAAAGAAATGCATCAGCAGCTTCTCTTCATTCGAATATGCAGAAATGTTTCTAAAATATGCCATAATGTGAGTCTTAGGACAGGTGCTTCCTTTGTACTTTTCAAAAATAGGCACCCTAAACTTTCGAGGGATTTTTACACCTGGGACCAAACCTAAGTCAGCCATGTCCATACCTAAAGTACTCTGACTCTCAAAAGCCTTCATTCTCTCCTCGAGCATCTGAAACTTCTTGTCTTCCTCGATTGGGAAACTCATCTCAGCATCATAAAACTGTTTATCCTGATTGTACATCTCCTGACAAGGAATATGAATCTCATCAGCCCTTCTCCTTTATTGACTTGTAAGAGGGGGTGAAGGAAGATCAGTACGTGGTGGATTCACATCTCCGCCCGGAGAATTACCACAAACAACATTCCCATTTCCAGCCTCTAGGATAACAACATCAACCTTGTGGATAAGCGCCCTTAATTCCTCGTGACGATGACCCATACCTTACATCACTTCCATGAAATAAGCCATACGAGTCTGAACTTCTGAAAATTATGTTTGTACTTGATCCACGATCCTCCTCTGGTTGTTGTGAGTTACATAGTGGTAAGAAGTCAGGTTTTCAATTCTGAAGAGAAGACCAAGTCAGAATAAGAATCCACATCCTTGAATACCTGCTATGAATGCATCTATGCATGTGTGTATGCAAATTCCATATTCGATTATTTCCAAGGAATCTTTCTACTTCAATTCAAGTTTTTCACTGAAGAACCACTAAAAATAGATGGAATGCTCAACAGCAAGACCCAAAGCTAAGATCTTTAGAAATAAAAGAACATGTATGTCAGAATTCAAATATGTTATGATGATATGGATGTATAGACATGGTATCAAGGCTTCCACAAATTATGAATAACTGTTGTGCTAATACGAAACAGGCTCAAAATTCTGCTCTGACTGGAATACCAAAATACCAGGTTCATAAGTCTATTCCGATAAGAAAACTAGAAAATCAGTTAGGTTGAAGGTCAAGGTTTCCTGGAAAATTCATCCCCTCTCACATGTGGGTTCTAGTCTTGGACATGACATTCTAACAGGTCCTCAGTATCACAGAATCTCAGGTTGAGAAATGATTATACATTCACCATTTTTGGTTTGGCATCAGCATCAATCAAGGAGGCCTCAACTAATTTCCCATGAACGGTCTCCAGAGTCATAAGCTCCTATCAGACTACCCTGGTTACTACGTAAATATGCAGTTCAGAGTATTTAAAGAAAACCTTGTATGAATGTGAACTTAAGCCAACAATATGTGTTAAACATCATGCAAGTCAACAAGAGCCCACTCTAATCCTTTGTGTGTACTCGAGCCGGCGTACTGAGTTCATCTCTCATAAAACCATCCCACCCAACAACACAGCAGCAACAGAGCAACATGATAACAATAATCGAATGCAAATAAAATGCAATTAATATATAACAAATAGTATACATAAAAGTATAAAGTTAAACACCCAATGAACAGAAACAGGAAAGTGCTAGGATTGACTCGCATAGGGAACTAGTATCCCTAGCAGAGTCGCCAACTGTCGCAACTGCGAAAAACACCTAGCGAAAAGATAGAAGAGTTTCCACCAAACGTTATTTATCCCAACGGGGGAAAGGAAACGATTGAAGGAAGAAGACATGGTCATCGCAACCAAATCCAATGTTTGAGAGTCGATTACGGGAGAGGAAGGTATTAGCACCCCCTCGCGTCCGTTGTACTCAACGGGATCCACACTTGTTGTCTAATAAAAGGTGTGTTACCTAAAGCTCTATTGCTAACAAAAACGAGAACGAAAAGTGAAAAAAAAAGGAGAAAGACAAAAGGTGACTCAGTAGGACTTCGTCGTCCTAGGTCTACGTATTCCCTCGTGCAATGGGAAAGTCAGAGTCATCGTAGTTCGGAGGACTACTAGTGGATGGGGGAAAGATTGCTCGCCAAGACTTTGTCGTCTTGTGCCTACGCATCCTCATCAGAGCGTTCGTAGTTGATGGGCACGACCACAAGTTGGTTAAAGTGATCTTTGTGTGTGATGCTAAGTTCGCGTTCCAGCAGTTAGGGTCGATACCTGTTTGTGATAAAACATAAATAAGATTCTCTTTCTGGAAAAAAAATTGAAAGAACAATCATGAAGGACAAAATGATTTGAACTTGTTTGAAGAGTTTTAAAGGTGTGCATTGACTTTTTTTTAGATGTGTAGTGCACTAAAGTCTATGACCTAGGATTGAATACTTCGCACTAACGATCCAAACGTCTCGCGCGCAAAGTACCCTAAGATGAGGTTAGAAATGCATCTACTTATATTTACGCATGTCCTTAAGGCTTGTGACGCACTATGTACATTTTATTTATTACGCATTTTAAAATTTATTTAAGATAGAGAAGAGAAAGACGCAACGAACAATCTAAGGGAGGCTTGACCCTAGATGTTATCATGCAATGTGGTCCTAAGGTTAGGATTAAAAGGGGAAAATACACCTAAAAGTGTCATGCAAAGGATTCTAACCTAAAGTCGACCTTTAAATCAATTTAACTAAATTAAACAATTCAATTAGATTGAATCAAAGGACTCCTAAGGAGACATGCTTCAAGCAATGATAACAATATCACAAGATCACAAGAACTCAAGGCATCATCATCAAGTGTCATCCCACATAATTTTAAATTCATGAGGATGAAAATAAAGTGTAAAATCAACTAAATAATACCAACTGTATTAAATCAGATTACAAGCAAAAAATAGATGCAATAAAATGAAAGGAAATTAAATTTCATGCAATTTGAAGGAAAAAAATCTAAAACATCATTTAAGATGAAGAAGTTATAATTAAATGAAAATAAGGGTGGAAATAAAAACTAGGGAGTAATCATAGTCGTCCGATCAGATTGACAGCAGATTTGATGGTCATTATCATGCTGCGCACTGCACATGCAGCACATGGAATCATTATGTTTTGTCTTATCCTTATTTTGTCCTATTCGCTTGATACGTGTCAGCTAAATAAGCAGTCTGAACTTTATTCATATTTGTTCATTAATTTATGCATATATTCATGAATTTTGATCAAAAATTAAATATGCAACTTATATATCACCGGACTCGATTTTTTGCGAGGAATCCAATTATGCGACCGATTTTTGTAAATGTGCCATGAATTTTGAAGAATCGTGAGAAAACATGAAAAACAAAGTATATGAAGAATCAATTAATTTGCATTCGTTACAACATTTTATAAAAAGGCAATCACATACTCAGAATCATGACAAAACCAATCCTAATGATATATCCACATGCAATTAATGCTCAAGAATTAAAAAATCACTGTTTTTAAGATTATGTGTTTTAAGTAAAAATAAGTGACTATTCAACAAGCAATTTCAAAACACTAGTTTAAGTTAAATCAACCACCAAATCTACAACAATTCAGGGCAAGAATATAGAAAGGATAAAGAATTACCGACGGAGCGGAGGTTTGCTCTAGTTAGTGTTGAAATTCGGCATGTCGAAGCATAATACGAAAAACTTCAAGAATAATCTCCAACTAGCTTCCAAGAATTGATTATTAGATGATAAAAATTAGGATGTCATAGAAAAGTGATCATGCTTGAATCTTGATGAAATTGTTGAAAATTGATGAATACTTGAAGTATTGAGTGATGATGAACCTTGAATTGTTGAATGATGATTGTTGAATGTTTGTGGTTAATTTATACCAAATATATAATTTCAAAGTGAAATTCTAGATGGTGACGATGTTGAACTTTCATGTAGGTTATGGAAAATGGTGAAAAGGTTGAGAGAAAAGTTAGAGGTTAGAAGTAAAAATGGTGGGAAAATTGTTCAAAGTGGTTAACCATATAAATTGGGAAAAAAGAAAGTTTATATATATATTTTTGGTTAATTGTGGTTCATTGGGTTATGATCCAAGTTATTACTTTATCAACGGTTAGGAATTAATCTAAATGTTAGTTGCGGATCACAAATGTTAACCATTAGATTAATTGTTATCGATGGTTGAGTTTTGATGAAAAAGTGGTTTGATTTTGAGTGAACTTTAAGAAAGTTAAAGTTAGTTAGGAGGTTTAAGGGCAAATGGGTAAATGCATGAGTTTATGTTAAAATAGGTAGTTAAGGGTAGTTAGATGCAAGACATGTTTGAGTTTAGCATAAGTACCAAGTTTAGGGGTTATGTGAATGATTACTTGGTTAGAACTTGAAATCAATCTATGGACTTAAGTACTTTTGGGGATTGGTCTAGGAAAATTCGGGAATAAAAATCGAGTCGATGGTCAAATGTTGACCAAAAATCAGTAGTTGACCAAAAAGTCAAGTTTACCATATTGATATAATTTTTTATTCTCTTTCCTTGTAATCAATTCTTTCAACCTATATCTGAAGTAATAAGCATTGTGCCATGAATTTCCTGTAAATTAATGAAATCTTTTTATTTCCACTTGTTTAGTTTTCTTTGAATTTAAGCAAACTTCTGAAGTGACAATCAGTTGAATCTCCCAACTAACCATGAATCTCAACTAAATACAAGATCCATACAAATATGGGGAATAAATCGGGATAATTACCAAATAAGACCCGCCTTGAAAATCCCTTTAAACTGATAAAATCCACCATTGTCGAACTTTGATCTAATGATTGTGCTATGCAAAATGTAATGAATGATATGTTAAATGCATGACCTAATGAAGGGTATGTACATGAGGAACATGAGATACATATGCCAATTAATAAAAAATAAGAGGGCAAATTTTAGGGTGCAACGACTTGCTTTGACGATCCATCGTTTGGTATGAAAGATTGATGGCTTGTTCATTCCCTTGTGATCGATTGATTGAAACCTTGTTTCGATTAGTTGATCTTCCCTCTTTCTTTTCTATAGGATCTTTTAGAGACTTGTTCTCTCGATCCCCTGCTGAGCTAGTGGTCTGCACAACACGCTGGATCACTGTACATGTTTGCGGCGTTACTCTGTCGGTTTTGATTCCCGCACTATACTTTAATGCTAGAGAGGGAATGATAGTGGATAATTACTACACTCATTCTGATTATTTTGGGTAGGGGACCAATGACCCTGTGCCTAGGATAGTCGTCTCTCATTTCTTACTACAGTGTCTTCTGATTCCCTGTCGATTCGATCCTTTATCACTTGCACCCTAATCATTTGTCTCTTGGATTAACTTGCTCCTTTCAATTCAACACTCCTTTTTATTTTGGCCAATAACTATTCTTTAATGCCCTAGAATATTTGTAATCATCCCTTTCTTTGGTTAGTCAACCATTCTTTGGTTAAATCCAATTCTTTTCTTCCCCAGCGAAGTCGCACATCCTTCTTTGGATCTTTCTTTACCTCGAATCTTATCCTTTCTTCCTTTATTCTCATGGTTTCGACACCATTCTTTTGTTTTCTCCTTAGTGGAGTTATCACCGTTCTTTTGTGCTCCTCAGCAAAGTCTTCCTTTGTCATTCTTTCTTGGCTTTGACACCAAACTTTTGCATTCCCCGGTAGGGTCCTGCTACCTCCTTTCGCTCTTGGTTTTGACATCATCACTATTTTCTTTTTCATTCTTCGTCCTTGTTCCCCGAACTATGTAGGCTATGAATTTCTTATTGCACTATGTGGATACGTAGGCACGAGATTACGAAATCTTGGCGAGCCACCTTCTTCCACCTTCTCCTCTCTTTCCTGGTTCCATGAACTACAGAGCTATGAATTCCTCATCATACTATGAGGATACGTAGGCACGAGGGCCCCATTACTCCACGAGCACTTTCTTCCTCTCTCTTTTCTTTCCCTTTTTAGCTAGTAGCCTTTAGATAGATAACCCATCCAAGCCTAAAAGTAAGCAAAATGGTTCTCGTCAAGTACGACGGATGCATGGGGTGCTAGTATCTTCCTCTTGCATTTCTCTTCCTTTGGGTTTTATCGATATTTTCCCTGTCCTTTGGGACTAAATAAAGTTATGTGGTGACTCTATTGTATCTTTAAGTGTTTGATTCACTCAGATATAATCCCACTAGCTTCAGGGGGCTTCAGGTAAGAACATTCCAAGTGGGGGAGAGAATCTCGCTTCCATTAAGTTCTTTAAGTGTGGGGTTTCTAGTCATCATGCCAATGACTACAAGAGTTCTGATAAGAGATGCTTCAAGTGTGGGAATAATGGGCATCTTATCGCTGATTGTAAGAGTAGCTCAATGACTTGCTTCAATTATGGGGATCTAGGTCATTTTAATACTCATTTCCAAAAATAAAATAAGCTTTAGTATGGAGGAAAAGTTTTTGCTTTGACTAGGTCAGAGACTACTGTTGTACCCCAAAATTTGACCAACCTTTCTTTTCTAGTTTGGTTTACGTTTCATTTTCCTTTAGCATTTGCATTTTTTCATATCATTGGTTCTTAACAGGGGATAAAGAGTTGTTGGGGCATTAAAGAGGAGAGCTTCATGCTCAAGCTCAAGCAAGAGCTCATTGTTATCATCAGGATTGGGATTCAAAGCTCCTTGAGAGGAGAGGTTTGTGTATGGGTGTCACCTCCTATCTTGAGGACCATCAGAGGGTCATCAGAGGTTCATGAGGTCATATATTTGGATAAGGCTTGACTCAAAAGCTCAATTTGTATCATGAGGGCTCTTCATGGAGCTTATATGGCCATTCAATTCATCTGTAAGAGCCTCAGTCAAAGGATGTGGAGCTAGGGTTCTCACTTGGTCAACCACAAGTCAGATGTGGACTTTAGAGGGTTCAACACATGGTTCTAGGTCATTGAGACATGGGAATTCATCCCAAAGCAGTTAGGATTTCATCGTAAGATCAAATCAAGGAGAGTCAAGAGTTCAAGGAATTATTAAATCAGGGTTTCAGATGGTTTTAGTGTAAAATCCCCTTCTTTAGTGCCTAACTTCAAGGACAATTTTCCCTATGATGCAAGCTCAATCTCACTTTCATGAAAACATGGGACTTGTTCATCATCCTATAAGATTTATTTTTAGTACAATAACACATCTATTGAGTTTGTACATCTCAAGTTATAATGTCAACAAGTTGGTGTCCTCAAATGAAGTGAATTTTGGTCAACTCAAAGTCACTCACTTCCAAGGCATTTTGACATGGAACCAAGTTTCTCCTCACCTTCAAGTGAACATGAAAGTTATTCCTCATGATCTTAGCTTTCCAAAAAATCCTAGAAGTCCTAATTCATATGTATGGAGCTCAAGTTATGGTCTTCACAAGGCAAGGGTACTTTGGGAAAGTTTATTATAGGTCATTTTCATCAATGGTCAATTTCATGAACTTTGAGACCTCAAATGCAATTTTGTGCCACATGAATGTTGTGTCACATTGGTTCAACATCATCATGAACTTGATTTCCATGAGGTTTGATGGATTATAAGATCATGTGAACAATTTTTAAGGTGAAAATTGAAATTTTAGACATGGTTTGGCTTTCTTCATTTACAAGTCACCCAAATGACTTTGTTTTAAAAAATTTCACACTATAATGACATCAAATATTGGCCTTGTTAATATTTACTACTTTTGGACCAATAAAGATAATGTTATGTGCCACTTTTTCACATTTTACACCTTAAAAAGCCATGACATAAAACCTTACACAAAGCCATCCTACATGAACCAAGACAATCCAATTGTTTTCTACACACCTCAAATGCTTGATTGCTGACCTAATGAGAAATGTTTGGTGCTAAACCCGTGTTTACCATAGATGGATGTTTTTTGGCATTTTTTTGGAATCACTTGAAAGAACAAACATGGGCCTGCATGGATAATTTAAACCCATCATATAAGAGCTAAAACTTTTCCCTAACCATTAGAATGAGTGTTGTTGCGTGAGAGAGAAGAAAGAGCTTGAATTTTTCATAAAAACTTCCATTCTTCGAATCTTTTTTCTCATTGAGTTTTGCTTCAAACTGGTGCTCAACTCTCCTTCATAGAATCTCAGGGAAGAGGATGGAAAGCTTGAACTGAAGTTTGCTTGCAATTTGAAGAGTCAATGGAATTGCTCCATTTGGTAGGTTTCCCTCACCTTTTTCTCTCATTCTAGACCTGCATTAGGATCATTCTGGGTTGCATCTGAAGTCCTATGCATCAAAGGCAATTTGAATACTTTACTTGCATGTTCATTGAGTTTTAAGTTTGTGTGATTCAAAATCGTGGCTCGTTTTACAGCTTGTTTAGGAACCTTTTTGAAATTTGAATGATGGATTCATGATCCTTGTAGTGAGAGCTTTTGATTGGTGTAGGAGTTTAGAATTTTTATGGAGATTTTTTGACTGGTCTCTAGTGAGCTGGCCGGAGAAGACGACCGGAGCCCTAGCTCTGGCATCTAGTCACCTCTCTAGTTAATGTTGACCATGCGTGTTGGCTCGTTCCTATTCTCTTGACCAGGCCATGTTTGATGTTGACTCCACCTCACTTAAGTGAAACGTGCATTTCACATAGGTTTGAGTCCATTGTTAGATTCGACTTGGATTGCTATTGCTACCCCTGTGTATTTTGGCCCAGGCGCGCTTTGCCTTGTGTTCAGTTCATCTGGATTTACTGAGTATACCCCCTTTCGGCTTTTGTTCTTTTTAATTTCATTTTCATTCTAGTTTTCATTTTATTTGATTAAAAATATTTATGATTTCACAAATATTCAACAAAAATATTTTCTTTATAGTTTGACATGTTCTTTAATTTTCCAAAATTTTTATTTTCATTTTCCATTTATTTTCTTATTTTATTTGGAATTTATAATGTGATGTGTTTTATGGTTTCTACCTAGTTCGAACTTGAACATTTGAACCCTATTGTTAAATCCCCTATGACTAATTCTTCTCCATCACTTAGGTGATGGATTGAAGTATCCTTGAGGGTTAATTTGGTTCATTGTTGATCAATTTTCATTTGGTTTTTATTAGACTTTTGTTGAGCCTCGACACATGCTCAATAAGGTGGAACACTATACATTCTTGGAATTATTTGGTGGTGCCTTGAGTTGATTATTCTCATGATGTTTTACATGCTGTTTCTAGATTGATCAAACTTGGTTTTGGATTTTATTTGGGATTTATTGGGATTTCCTCCTATTTTTGGTGAATCTTGCAAGTCAAGTTACTTTTATAGTTGTTTACACATGCTAGTTCGATCTAGTTCTTTGGGATATGATCTCAAGTGATCCCATGTGCATCTTGTGAGCCTTGTTACATTATTATAACATGCTTAGGGTGTTGTTTTTATTGTCTTGGGTCATTTACATGTGTAACTTGCATTGCAAATCATCTTTGAATCATGTTTCTCCACTTGTCTTAAGTGTTGAGATTGTGTTAGGACTTTGTTCTTTCAGTTCATATGATCATACTTGAGCCTTGCCTCTTATTTTAAGTTTGATTTGAGCCTTTTCTATTGTTGATTCACCTCTTCCCCATGTTGGTTTGACCATTGTTCATCATAATTTGGTGTCTTTTTTTTACACTTTGAGTTTTCCATGAG
The DNA here is from genome assembly GCA_963859935.3 of Lathyrus sativus. Taxonomy (NCBI): domain Eukaryota; kingdom Viridiplantae; phylum Streptophyta; class Magnoliopsida; order Fabales; family Fabaceae; genus Lathyrus; species Lathyrus sativus. The sequence goes on along the minus strand of OZ012736.1, from coordinate 112,812,727 downwards.
CATTGTTGGTTGTCTTGCTTTGTTTCCTTGCTTCTCCTTGTATGATCAAAGATGAATGTTTGGTTGAGATAACCTTAATGTGGTTGCTTCCCTATCCTCTCTCTCCCATCATTTCTTTGATCATGGTTCTTTGCTTTTTTCTTATGATTAGCATTCTTCCTTGATGATTGATGTTTGGTGGTTGTAGGAGTTTCACTTCTCCCATTTCATCTCATCTCTTGTTGACTTGTTTAAGTCCCTTGTTTGTGTTTGAGTCTTATTTTGTTGTTGAGTCTTTGTTGCATATTTGCATACTTGCATTCCATGTTTGCATTTCATCTTGCGTTGACTTGTTTAAGTCACTTTCATCCTTCATCTCTTCTCATCTGTAATATGAATTGCTATGTGTTTACTTGTGTTCTTGTGCACTTTCATCCTTCATCTCTTCAATCATTTGCATGATAACATTAGGTAGTTCCCCTTTCAATCCTAACTTTAGGATCACATTGCATGGTAACATTAGGGTTAATCAGTTCTCCTTAGAGTGTTGTGTCTTCTCTTCTCTCCTCAAAACTTCATAAGACAATTAATAAAGGTTAACACTTGTTGTACACTACGAGCCTTAATTACTTGAGGAATGATGAGTGAGGGGCCTCCTCTTACCTTGTCTAGAGTGTTTAGTGTATTCCCTTTGGGCGATATGTTACGCATTCACTCTCAAGTCATAGTCTTTAGTGCAAAATGAGTTTCAAATCTAACTCAATTCACTTCTTTTCAAAAAAAAACATAAAACAAAATCAAACTTTTTTATCCTTTAGGATTGTTTAAAAATCATTTTCAAAAAGAGTGTGTTAAGTCTTGGTCTACCGCAAGCAAGCATCGTTCCTAACTTCTAGAACAAATATTTAAGCCTACTCGTTAAAACACTTGAACCAACCAGTGGTCATGTCAGCCCGAACTATGTTTGATCTGATTTCTCACACCAAATGAGGATAGTAGGCACAAGTCAGCAATGTCTTGGAAAGCAACCTTCCCCCCATCACCCGTAGTTTTCTGAACTACGTTGACTCTGACTTTCCCATTGCACGAGGGAATACATAGGCATAGGGCGACATTATCCTATCGATTATGTTCTTTCTCTTCACCCCCGTTTAGCAGTAGCATTAGATAGTTTTCAACCATAGATTTAGACAACAAGCGTGAATCCTATTGAGTACAACGAATGTGAGGGGTGCTCATACCTTCCCCTTGTGAAACTGACTCCCGAACCCAAGACTTAGTTGCGATGACCTTGTCTTTCCCTTTTCTTCAGGTTGATCGTTTCCTTTCCCTCCCTTTGGGATAAATAATGAACGATGGCGACTCTTCTATCAGTCATTCGACCCTTTTTTCGCAGCAATGCGACAACTACTACAACAAAAATTTGATTTGAGGTACATGTTTTATTATTGGTATTCCTCTGATTACTATTACTGACACGGGTGCAACACATTCATTTATTTCTCTTGAATGTGCTGAGGGGTTTGATTTAAAGTTGTCTTCTATGGATGGAAGTATGGTTATCGAGACCCTAACTAGTGGTTTGGCGACTACTTTATCTGTTTTTTTGTATTGTTTGTTGACTATTTATGGTAAGAGTTTTGAGATGGATTTAGTCTATCTATCATTGAATAAAATTGATGTTATCCTTTGAATAAACTGGTTAGAGTTTAACCATGTTCATATCAACTGTTTCGACAAGCCAATGTCATTTTTAGAATTCGATGCAAGTCACGAATTATATATATCCACTAAAAAAATGGGTGAATTCATGAAGAATGATCCTGAGGTATTAATGATGTTACCTTCTATAACGGCTGAAGGCAGAGTTGTGATTGGTGAATCACCATTAATGTGCAATTTTCCAGAAGTGTTTCCAGATGATATCATTGATTTGCCGTCGGAGCATGAGGTTAAGTTTTCCATAGACTTAGTATGCGATACTTGTCCTATGTTGATGGAGCCATATAGAATGTCTGTTTCAGAGTTGAGTGAGCTTAAGAAACAATTAGAGGAGTTACTTGAGGAAATTTTTTTTGACCGAGTTTTTCTCCATGGGGAGCTTCGTTGTTAGTCAAGAAGAAGGATAGTATCCGGACGTTGCGTCTTGATGATCAATAGCTTAATCAAGCTACAATCAAGAAAAAGTATCCTCTTCCGTTAATTGACAATTTGAAGTATCAGTTGGTTGGTGCTTGCATATTCAGCAAGATTGATTTGTGGTCGGGTTATCATTAAATTCGAGTTAAAGCATCTGAAGACTATGTGTCACATCGCAGTGAAGAGGGGCCGACAAAGACAGAAGAGTCACCACCGTTCGTTACTTATTCCAAAGAAAGGGAAAGGAAACGATCAGAGAAAACCTACAGAAAAGGGAAAGACAAGGTCATCGCAACCAAGTCTTGGGTTCGGGAGTCGGTTACGCAAGGGGAAGGTATGAGCACCCTTCACGTCCATTGTACTCAACGGGATCCAGTGCTTGTTGTCTAAATCTATGGGTGTAAAACAAACTATCTACGGCTGCTGCTAAATAGAGGAAGAACTGACTCGATAGGACATTGCTGCCCTATGCCTATGTATTCCCTCGTGCAACGGGAAGGTCAAAGTCAACGTAGTTCAGGAAACTACGGGGGGATTCCTCGCTAAGACATCGCGTCTTGTGCCTACATATTCTCATCTAGTATGAGAAATCAGAGCAAAACGTAGTTCAGGCTAACTACGGGTAAACGGGGTTTTCTCGATCGCACGGGGAGCGAGAGAAAAGGTAGACGATACTAACATACGCATTCTAGCAGTTAGGTGTATTGCTGCTCGACCATTGGAGACTTAGGAGTTACATGTTTGTGGTAGAACGGACGTAGCATGTCATGGGTTAAAAGGTACGGGGAACCTAACGGGTGAGAACGACAGGATGGTCTAGATTTCCCTAGAGCAAGAGAAAGGGGGAGTTAGTCGTCAGCGGGAAAGTCTCGATCACACTGGGCGAGAGAAAAGAGAAGTTAGTTGTTAGTATGCTCGCCAAGACATCGCGTCTTGTGCCTACATATTCTCATCTGGTATGAGAACTCAGAGCAGCTGTAGTTCAGCTAACTACGACAAAAAGGTCTCGATTGCACGGGGGCAAGAGAAGGGATCTCAATTTCCAGGATGTGAGAGAAAAGGTTAGGAGCGATTGCATCACATATTGTCGAAAGGACATATACTAAACACTCTAGACGAGTGAGATGAGACCACCCACTCATCATTTCCCACGTGCCTATCGCTTACAGCTCACAACACTCGACGGTTGAATAAAAGAGATGAAATAAAAACAAAGTTACCAAACAGAGTGGTTTCGTTGACTCTTGACTTTGCATGCTAGCTTCCTTTCCAAGCTCCTATCCTTTGACCCTTGATGGTGATGTTTCGAATCGGGACCAATGTGACGCTAAACTGTCATATTTCGACTTATAAGAAAAGTCAAAATCTTAGAGGTCACGTATTGATATCTGTGTCAAAGACAAGATAGAGAAATGATATTGAGAATCATTCTCCAATTGAATCGTGTCACATAGACCAAAATAGTGGGATCTCGTCTTACGGATACAAGACTTCATCGATCACCAAAAGTTAAAATAAAATGGGATAAAAAGAAGTGAGGAGAGAAAAAAAGGTGGTCACAGATCAAACATTATCCATCAACAATTTGATTAATAATGGTTTACGGAGGTCTCGTTATCGACCAAAACAGAATGAAAATGGGATAAAAAGTCCAATAACAAAAGAGAAAAAGAATTCAACTTCTAAAAGAAAATAAAATTATAAAAGAAAAGTTAAAAGCTCTAATAGAAATTGTAAAAGAAATTAAGTATAAAGAAAATAGTATATAAACTCTGTATAAAATATATAATATTCTAAAAGAAATATAATACCATAAATTTCTAAAAGAAAGTAATATAATATACAAATTGTTCTTAAAACAATATACAAAATTCCTACATAATTTGCTATATATTACAAAATCAATTACAAAGCAAGAATAAAAACAGGGGGTTCAACAGTTAAATGGGGGATGTAGTCCAAAAACCACACGGTTGGGCCTATGGGCTTGGAAGCCCAAGTCAATAATAAAACAAAATCAACAACCAAAGAAAAGGGGGGTATGAACGAATCTTGGGGGGTAAAGTTCAAAAAACAAATGGGCCATGAGGCCCACTAACCATATGAGAAGCCACAAGAGTCCTCTTCTTCTTTAATTCACTTTGCTTGGAGCAAAACCTAGCTCCGCCGTGCCCGACCTCGACCCTCTCATATGGTCCTCTTGTTCATCCTTCCAACTCTTTGCAACAATCATCTCTCCGACCGAAACCTCCTTCCCTCACACTCTCATTTTTGCTTTCTTCAAACCTCACCCTCACTGATGCATAACCTACAAAACCAGACGAAAGAACAAATCCACAAAATCAAAACAATCCAAATGATATTTCCAATTCCTGTTGAGTGTTATGGTTTTCGAAGAGAACGAGAAAGTTGTGAAAATGAGCTTCGAGGGTGGGTTTCGATTTGATGAATGCAGGCATTGAAGATGACGGATGGGTCAGCGTTCGGTTTGCTCATGGTTCCCGGACGAAGAGGGTTTAGGGATTTGGAATTTAGATGTTAAATATGAACATGATGAAGAAGTTTGGAGGTTCAATTCGATGTGAGCTTTAATTGGGTTTGCATGGTTGAAGCTGAAGAAAAACGAAGTTGAGTTGAAGAATTTTGTGGAAGATGGTTGGAGGATTTATGTTGAATATCTAATGGTTTCTTGTTGAACGAAGGCGTTCAAAGTTATGATTAAAGGATTGATGAAGTTGAAAATTGGTGACAAAGATCAGGGTTCAAATCTGATTGTTTCAAGGTTGGTTTTTTTTTTTGGAATGGTGATTAAAGGTTTGAAGGTTGGAAGAAGGTGAAGATTAGAGTGTGTTTGCTGAATTGATGATGATGAACATCTCATAGGAAATATGGATTCGAAGAGTGATGCGAAGATGATGAAAATTGTTCATGACGAAGATCTGAATTGATGGTGGATCAGAAGTGAGTGAGTTTCGAAGATGACGGAGATCTGGAAAATTGTTCATGACGATGAAGATGATGGTTGTATGAAGATCTGGAAAATTGTTCAATGCTTGAAGGTCTGTTCATGGCGGAAATTTGGGATGGTGATGGCCTGTTGTAGATCTGGGCGATCTGGAAGTTGAACGATAATGGAAGCTCTGAGGTGGTGATTGAAAGTGGGTGAAAAATATGGTGGTGGTGATTTTTCGGCGAGATTGGGATGGTGAGCGACGGCCGCTGGTTGTCTCAGGGAAGAAGATGAAGCAATTAGGGTTTTTGGGGAACTATGTCATTCTGACGAAAAAGGAAATGAACAGGACTTTATAGTCTTGATACACGACACTTGGCACCCAGATTAGGACCTAATGACAGACTAATCAATGCTAAACACAATTAAAGTGCATTAAACAGAAAATGACATGATTAAAAAAACCTATTTAAGCTGACTTAATTAATGCTAAAAATGATAAATAAAATAGCTTAATAAAAGAACTTGAAATAAATGTTGATTTAAAAACTAAAAGCTAATTCCATGTTAAAACCAATTAATTACCTAAAAATAAAAACTAATTAAACCCTAGTCAAATAATAACTAATATTCTAATTAAATCCTAGTCTAAACTTCTAATAAATTAATGAATTTTGATTAAAATCTAATGGAAAATATAAACTATTCTTAAAATAATATTCTAATAACCACATAATTCTAGAAAATAGCTAATTAAAATTCTATTAAACTAAACTAGAGAAAAATCTTTTTAAAATTCTAATTAAACTCTATTTCTATGCCAAGAAAATAACAAAATAAATTCTATAAAACTAATAATAGATCCATAAAAAAATCAATGAAAAGCAATTAAAGCAATGAATAAAAATGCGAGAATGAAGTGAAATAAACGGTAAAAAGGTGAACACCGAAATACTCCCAAAAGTAACAGCATAGACTGAATCACTGGGAAGAGCACAACTTCCAAAATAAATCTCCTTACTTTAACTGGCTTGAATTGCCTGAAACGCGATCAAAGGGGCTGTAATCCCAATAATTCAAACTGGCTGACAAAATGCACAGTATGCGGTATGCAAATGCAAATGCAAATGAAACGAAACATAAGCCAAAATACAAGAAACGGTTGGTTAAATTTTAGGGTACAACAGTTGTCCCTATTCAAGCGACTTGGACCTGAATGGGTGAAAAGTGAATGGCTTTCAAATAATCAAGGTAAAAGACGGTTGAATACCAAAGAACCCAGAAATTTTCCAACCGTAGAAATAGAACTGCAAACTGTTAACGGGAACAAAATCTCCAGAAATAACTGGATATGATAGTTGCAACGGCAACGAGCTAATTGATTACTGATTAGAAAACGTCGACACGCAGTTGGAAGAAACATCTGCTGAAAATGCAACTGGAAACAAAAGGTAACAACCTGGCTTATGTTTCAAATGCACATGTTTGAATATGGCGTAATGCTCCATACGAAATGGAAATGCTACACATTTGGGAGGATGCTATGCACAATGCAAATGCAAAGGAACCACTCTAGAAAAATAAATGCTGGAGAGAAAAAAGCCAACTTTGTTGGGGATGACTGGATGCCAAGTATGATTCGAGTTTTTTTGGGGAAAACGAGCCCTGAATGGCCTCCTGGAAAAGAACTCTCCTGTGTAGAACTATTCTGCAAGAACAAAATCTACTCCGTTGGGGATCAAATCAAACTCTGCTGGGGAAAATGCCTTGGATGGTTTACCAGAATACAACTGTTATGGGGAAACAAACAAATCAGCTGGAGACAACGACTCCACTCTACCGGGGAAATTAGCCCTGAATGGCAAGTCAGAATATGACATTCTGGGGAACAGACAACTCGGTTGGAGACAAGAACTCCACTCTACCGGGGAATTCAGCCCTGGATGGTCTGTCAGAATATACCATTCCGAGGAACAGACAACTCTACTGGGAAATCAAAGTAAACTGCGGAGGAATAGCTCCACTCAGCCGGAGATTCCGCTCTACTGAAGATTTAATCTTCTATCTGTTAGGGATAATGCACAAGATTTACTGGTGAGCTATCCCATACTCTCTCTCCTGAGGATGTAAAAAAAACAATCTCTAAGTTAGTCTCACTCTGCAGGGAAATAAACTACTCCGCCGACTTCACTGTGAGTTAGGAATCAACATCAGTCTCTGCTTGGGGAAATGAGAAATAAACTCAACAATATCAAAACTCCGCTTGGGGAATGAGTCAATGACCTAGACTCTAAGGGGAAAGGAGTCACATAATTATACTTTGTGGGGGCAACAACACTACACTCGTCCCACAGCTGGGGAAATAATCCCAAATATCTGCTGGGGATAACCACAATCTCAACCTGCTGAGGAGAAACTAGTCATAATCTGTTGGAGATAAACTAGTCTCGGCCTACTAGGGAGAGTTTCTGATATGAGATCAACAACTTGTGGGGATACAGAACCTCTATTATGGAGAAGTGAGATCAATCGAGCCTCGTGTCGGGGAATGTCATAACATGCAAGCCACTGGGAATGATCGTGCCAAGTACAATTGGGCATTTTGGTTTAGGGGTGGGAATTAGGTTTATGGTGACACGGATTTTAAAGGGGAAACACTAGACGAGAACTAGCATTCAAGGGTAGACTACCAGACGAGAACTGGCGGCAAAGGGTTAAGTTTTCAGACGAGAACTGACTTCTAGGTTTGGTATTAGACGAGAACTGATTTATGTGGTTTGTGTATCAGACGAGAACTAATTTCTGGTTTGCCAGACGAGAACTGGACTTTGGGATTGTGTTAGCCAGACGAGAACTGGTTAAATAGTAGGCTACAGAAAGGGTGACCAGACGGGAACTGGTTTAAAGATTGACATGTACCTGACGAGAACTGGTGTGTACTGACGGGTTGACAAGACGAGAACTGGTTTGAAGGTTTTCCAGACGAGAACCAGGCTTTGGAGGTTTGCTAGACGAGAACTAGGCTTTAGAAATGATTTCTAGGTTACAAGGTTCTGACAAGTAAAAGGTTTAGGTTATGGGATGACGATCCAATGACAGCAAGTCCTTTTCAGAAGGTTAGGATTATTTGATGAGGTAATGGCACGATTCCTCGACACTCAACTCTTGCTGACGAGGATGAACTCGCCTAGATAACTTGCCCCAGGGTAGTTCAACTTGCCCCTGTCTGATCTTTGGGAAAAAGCTCACCTTGAGAAGAAAGTAGCTTGCCATGAGACGACCTCGAGATGGCTTGCCCCAGAATTTATACCATGAAAGGATTCATCCTTAAACAACTCCCAGAATGATTGGCTTCAATGTACTCTTGAAATAACTTACCCCTGAATGAGCATTGAAGCGACTTAACCTGATCTGATTGGATAAAGGTGCATGTGTCTTTATTGTGCAACAATGAGCAAATGCGACATGATTAATTCAAAAAAATGCATAATCACTTCATTAATATTACCATTCATAAAAACAATGTTTAAAAGCAAGTAGAAACTAACAGGAAAGATACTACAAATTCAAATGATAAAAGGATCCAAGAACGGCCAATATTGAGGATGTCTTCCTGTATGGACCACTGGATTCTGGAGATAACCCTTAGAATCTTTAACTTTAGACAGCTGAGAGGTTGACATGGTCCACCAAACTTCCTTCTGGAAAAGAAATGTACCCTTTGTCAATGAAATGCTGCACTCTGGCTTTAAAGGCTTTGTAATCTTCGGTTGAATGCCCCATGGATCCGCCATGATATCCACACTGTACATAGGGATTGTACCCAGGAGGGTAAGGTTCTGGAACATGCTTAAGAGTCTTAGGCTCCACCAATGAGTTCTGAATCAGGTGTGGCAGAAGCTGGCTGTACAACATAGGGATTGGATGAAGAGGAGCAGTCCTACTTTCCAAGTTATTGTTAGGCCTATTCTGATTCTGGCGTTGATTCGGGTAACCGCGACCATGGGCTCGTTGATTTGCATAATGAGCTACCGAAGTTTTCTGATTTTGTGCCTTAGGCACAGTTGTCTGTCCAGAATGACGAGACACATAAGATAATGACCACTGAGAAGATGAAGAACCAAAAGATTTCACTGATTCACCCTGAGAATACTCAATATCTGCCATGACTGCATTCATCACATTCTCTTCTTCTTGGGAGTTACAGAGAGATTCAATTTCACTAGCCTGACTGCTCAAGTCATTCTAGATTTTTCCAGTCTTAATTCCATTCTCAATGCGTTCTTCTGCTATGGCCAATTCAGAGAAATTTTATGCAATCCCAAGCATCCTTACAAAATATGGGCTCTGCAACGAGTCTATGAACATGTCATCTAACTCTTGGTCTAGAAGCGGCGGTTGCACTCTAGAAGCAAACTCTCTCCATCTCTGAGCATACCTCTTGAAGGGTTCATTGTTCTCTTGAGACAAGCTTTGCAACTGCATGCGACCGGGAGCCATGTCCAGATTATACTCATACTGCTTCAGAAAAGCCTTGGCTAAGTCCCTCCATAATCGGATCTAATTACTCTCTAACGGCATATACCAACACATAGATGCCCCAATCAGACTATCCTAAAAACAGTGAATCATCAACTTGTCGTTATGCACAAATGAGGTCATTCTTCTGCAGAACATCACCAAGTGTTGCCTCGGGCAGCTATCCCCTTTGTATTTCTCAAACCTCGGTGCTTTGAAATTTGGAGGTAACACTAAGCTGGGAACCAGACACATGTCTGAAGCGCTGAGACCAATAGTATCCTTAACTCCCAAGGCTTTGAGTTTTTCGTCCAACACATGAAACCTTTTAGCATACTCAAGAGCTCTCGGGTCCTTAGTCTTCATTATAGGAACCTCTCTTCTGGAATTCGACACAGAGAAAACAACATCATGATAATTTGTGGTATCAGGAGAAGAAGAACGTTCACTTCGGACAACAAACAGTTCATGTAGATCTTGATCTTCAACAGAGGGCTGCACAGGCTGAGCTTTAGTAAGGTTGTTCACTTGCAGAAATTCTTCATCGGGAAGAGAATCATATAGGGGATTGGTCATCACAGTAAAACCTGGCAAGGCATCAACAATCTGCAGGTTGTTCCCTAACATAACTACCAACAACTTTCAAACCGACTTCACTACTTGACACTGCTTAATCGTGCTTCAACCTCTTGGTCGTCTTCCAACAATCACCACTTGTTCAGAACAAACACTAGGGAATCACCTTCTGAACAAAAACAAAGGAAGAATAAGAGCCCTGGCCAGCTGAAGAATGATATGCAAAATGATGCCAAGATGCTTATGCAAAAGGAATGCAAAATGCAACAAACACGGGATCACAGCCACCACAAAGCTCTGAAAAATTGTTGCACTGCTGATTGGATAAGTTTGATCTGAAGAGAAAACCAAAATACCGGGTTGGCTGGAAGTTAAATTTCCTGCAAAAACCCACCCACTCACAGGTATGGACCTATCTCTGATAAAGGTTCGGCATCCTATGCGGTCGTCAGTGTCACAGAATTTCTATAAACGATGATACGTTCACCATTTCTGGTTAGGCATCATAGTCTAACGAAGTGGCCTAACTTAACTGACTTCCAAGTGAACGGTCCCCAGAGTCGACAACCCTCAGATCCAACATCCTCTCAACTGTCCGAAACAGACTGGAAAGGTAGTTATCAAAGAGAATCTTGTCTGAGCGCAGATTTCGTGAGAACTAATGCATGCCAAACATATAGTTTCATCACTACTTTCCGCTTCTAATTCTATGGTTATTCTCAAGCCTGGGTTTTGGCTTATCTCTCAAAGGAACAACCATCCAATAGCACAACAGCAACAAATAATAATAAAGTGCAAAAAATGTAAATACAGAAATATACAAATACAACACACAAATATACACACCCAAAGACAAGCAAGCAAACGCTAGGATTGACTCGCATAGGGGATGAGAAGCGTCCCCAGTAGATTCGCCAGCTGTCGCATCACTACAAAGAGGGACAGGCGAAGATAGAAGAGTCGCCACCGTTCGTTATTTATCCCAAAGAGAGGGAAAGGAAACGATCAGAAAAAATCTACGGAAAAGGGAAAGACAAGGTCATCGCAACCAAATCTTAGGTTCGAGAGTCGGTTTCGCAATGGGAAGGTATGAGCACCCTGTTGCGGTGAGAATCATGATACCAAACTATTGATTAACTTGAATCTTAATTCTTAAAATTCACAACTGGACTTTAATTTATCCAAAGGAAAGGTCTAAAGAAAGAAAAACCCTTTTCGCGATGTAACAACAACGCTAAGAGATTCGGGGATCGGGGGTTGGTTATGCATAGGGTAGGTATTTCACATCCTAAACATCTGTAGTACTCTACAAGAACCCTTTGTTTGTTTGCATGCTAAGTTTGCTAAATGTTTGCTAAGGTTTGGAATTAGGTAAAAGGCGAAGGTTAAACCTAAAGATAGTTTCTAAGTTTGCTCGCAAAGACATCGCGTCCTCTGCCTACGTATCCTAACTAGGATAGAATCAGAGCAATCATAGTTCACCTCACTAGGGTTAAAGAACACTTGATTATGATCAAGGTTCAAAGAGGAACAAACATAACAATGTTTGTATAGAGTTTAACAAAACTCTCTAGATCTACATTATACACTTAAGAAAGGGGAGTAAGTAATCATTACTATGATTCTTACATAGAGATAACAAACTCTATCCGAAGTTCTAATTGAAAGAGCACTCCTAACAAAGGTGGGTCTTTTAGACTTAGAGCAAATTCTAATGGCTTATACTAAGGTTCAAGATGACTTCACAAAGTCAAGGGAGCGGGTAATGAACTATCCATGACACAAGCGTCAATGGAGATACTTTTCCTTTGGAAGAAGAGATAGAGGCAACTTGGATGAGAACTAAAGATTTCCATCACTTGGGGAAGAAATACTTAACAAAGCAACTAAAAAAATAAGCATAAGGAATATGGTTACAACCAAACAAGCATGCATATCACAATAAGCAAGGATTAAATTGATACAAATGGTTTCAACCAAGTATGACACATCTTTACAAAGATAAAGGTAACAACTCAAGGGGTACATATTAACAAATATGGAAAAAACAATCATGCAAATAAGTCACCACTTAAGATGATCATGTTAAGAGTTCAAATGTAACAACATTAGGCATTGATGACAATCAAATACGTAAAGAATGTAATACATGTCACAACAACTTAAGTTCAAAAGTTTAGGAGGAAGCACAAATTTATGGTAACCACCAATAACAAGCAAAGCCTTGACATGTTAACAAACACAAAGAAATCAATTATCAACAAATCTTACAAGATAAATCAAGCATGGTATAAAAGAAATTCATCAAGGCGCAAGGTAACGACCTAAAAACAAACCAACTATCAAATAGGAAAAAAGGCATTGTAAATACAAGCAATTTGAAATTTTATTCAATTAAATGAAATTAGACATTAAAATGAACAATTTGCAAAAAGAACGGATTAAAAATAACAAAGCATGCAAAAGTTGTGATTTATTGAATTTTATGAAGAAAATATAAGAAACAATGTAATAAAAAAGGAAATGTCATGGGAGGGGATTGAACCCAAGCCCTCTTGGTTCACAAACCCAGAAGTAACCACTCAGGCACATGGCGCGCGCGTGTACATGGAATGGGAAAAGAAGAGAATAAAATAAACATGACAATTGAAATAAAAATAACCAAAATGGGTCATCACTGAGGATCAAACCCTGGCGTGTCTGGTGAAAGGCGTGTGTTATAACCACTGGGGTGGCGATACATCTGTGTATTTAGCCACCCCAGAAAAAGATAAGGCTATCTTGAGATTGAAATTCTGGGCCAAAAACAAACCACTAAACCAAAGGCGCGAAGGATTCAAACTTGATCAAATCAACACCAAATTTAACAAAATTAAAGCCTAACATGATTGTTTTTAAACAAGCATGATGATGGTAACAACCATTTTGTGAAATGATGCCTCTAATAAAAAACACGAATGTAAATTCAAATTGGTCATTTGAGTTGCATAATGGAAATCAAAGCATGTTCTGAGCACAACCACATCAAACAGATATTGCACACAAGTCATAAACATGTTAACAGATGGATTGCACACTTAGGGCTCAACCACAAATCATCATAATTGAAAATGGTTCATTGGTTGCAAACATAGCATGAAAGTTGGTCAAGCTGTCAAGGTGCAGATGGAAAGTGTTCAATTCATACATACATGGCCTATAAGTTCTAAACATGTTCATTGATGCTCTTAAAGCTAACAAACCAAACAAGAGTGATTCAGGCAGAAGAAGGTAGTATGATCCAACAATGGCAACATATTGGCTAGTGAGTGAACTTTGTAAAATAGTGAACTTGTGCTTTCAAACAACAAGAACAAATCACCTCAAATCAAAAAACAAGTTGTTAAAATCTAAATAGACAACAGTTACAAACATATACATATGTGGCTGGTCTCAAATGGAATATTTGAAGGGATCCAGGCTGATCAAAATAGCCAAAAAGCAGCAGGCCAAGGCAAAGTGGCCCTGCTGTCCATAATTCAAACAAAAAGGCCAAACATGGATGAAACTCACACTTTGATCAAAACAGAACAATTAAAATCATGGAATCTCAACCTAAACTACTTGAAATGCAATGAAAAACATGATGATAACAATCAAAATGCCAAGATTACAAACCAAATAGAACAAGGCATCAACATGCCATGTGAAATTGAAAAAATGCAATTGGAAAGCTATGTCATGAAATAAGCACAATCAGGTTGAACAAACCTTACACACAAACCAGAAACATGTTAATAAGTGTTTCCATACTTCAAGAATAGCCACAAACCAAACAGAACTGAAAGTGGTATGCTAGTTGCTCATTTACACATGAAAATGCATAATTGAAGACATGACAAGAATGGGATAGTTTTAGATCAAGAAATCATCATACACAAGCTTCAAATGTATCCATGAATGAATCTACAACTTAAGATTGAACAACAAATGCACACAACAAAATTTGGCTTACAAGCTGCAAGTATGGCACATGGTAAGCAGGCTGTCATGACGGGAAGGCACAAATTGGCAAAGCATTCAAAATGAGGTCTAGTTCATGTACACACAAAACCTAATCATGTTATATAAAGGTCCTAAGCTCATTAAATAACCTAAAACAAACTCAAACAGAAAGAGCATGGTGTGCTGCAGCTATGATTACACAAAGCTGTTGACAACAAGGGATGAGGCATTGTGAAAATGAGTGGTCAAAACCAGGTAGCAAGGTCATTCGATCAATACATACACATTGCAAATATGATAGCATATGAATTCATGTTCATACACCAACCAAAAAGTGCTTCAAACACAAAAGGGCCTGTTGTGTGTGATTGTGATTTTTTAAAATAAACTGTTTTGACAGCAGGGTAAGGATGCAAACTGGTTTGGTCAACAGTGAGTGGTCTCATGTCATGAAAATAGCACATACACATCATAACCATGAAAATAAATGAGTTCAAACTCAAAGTTATGGCATATTGCAATCAAGGCGGAATTTGGTATGGTTCATGGCAACTTTGGCTTGAATAGAAGTTGAAAATACATTTTGAAAGTGGAATGATGAACCAAGTGGAAACAGATCATACAAACAACACACACACATTACAAACATGGAAATGAATGAGATCAAGCTTAAAGTTCAGGCACATTTCAAATAGAACAGAATTTGATGTATTGATACTTATGCAAAAAAAAAAACTGTCTTGAAACAACTTGATGTGCAGCAGGGTATTTGCCAAGTAATGAGATTCATGCTAAAATAATGACACATGCACACCACATATATGCTAAAGGATGATCTCAAGCCCAAAAATCAGTTCAAATCAACACCAAACAAAACAATGGCATATTGGTTGCAAATATAAACATGAAAGTGTAAGGCTGCCAAAGTTCAAGTGCAGTTGGATAGGTCATGGCAATTTGAGACAATTAGGCATCACAAACAAACTTAAAACATGTAGAATGATGATTATAGGCTCATGGATCAAACAGAAACAAGTTGAAACAGAAAAGGGCATGTTGTTGGCAAAAATGCAAAACTGTTGAGCAGCTAGTGATGCAGCAAGTTTGATCATACAAGATGCAAGTTATAAGGTGACAAACATCAATAACTTCATGACAGAAAATGAAACAGCATGCTATGGTATGAAATATGGTAAGCCTCAAGTTCAAAGTGTATTTTGCAGCAGTTACAAACATTTGACAACCTAATACCTCACAGCTGGTCCTATTAGCTAAATCTCATGTTTTTATCATTTCAACAAGTTTCAACTAGGACAAGCAATACCAAATCAGAATAAACCAACAGTTTAAACACATGAGGTGAAACATTGCAGGCACATATCATTTTGACACAAAACTCATGACAATGGTGTAGCAAATGAAACAAGCATCACAACAGTGAAACCAAAAGCCAATCTAGATTCATACATGACCTAATGGGCATGGGAACCTCATTAAATAGCTAACAAGTAATTCAAACATCACAAATAAACAAGGGCTGATAGACTTGTATTAAGCACAACAATATTTCATGTTTGGATCTCTAAAGCTACCCTTGTAGACAAATTCCTCAAAACAAGTTGTAAACCACATACAAAGTTTATCATTGACAGAAAAATATCAACACATCACTCATGAACAATATATTTTAACAAAAGCAATATCATAGCAATAAAACACAAGCTCTTGACAAAGAGCCAACTTGGGACAGAATGACTATGGTTTTCACAACAAGAACTTCAAATTTGCAAAACATGAAAATTTATGTATAATGAGAAGTTTGGGCATTAGATGCCTCTTGTAGACCTTCTTGAGCAAGCTAGAAAGCAAAGAAACCCAGAGATCTTCTTCTTTGGCACAGATTTGGAGTTTTCTTCCCCTTGAAGCAATAAGCAATCCTTTAAGACAGTTTGAGTAATGAACTTCCCAACTTGTTTTTGAGACTTTGGACAGTTGAAACAAGATATATATGAGGTGTTACGGGTGTTGAAGTGGTAGGAAAGGCCTTAAGTAGAGACTTGGCTTCCAAAGTGCATAAAAGTCAAAATATTAAGGTGTGAAGGTTGACGTTTAGATTGGTGAGTTTTTTTTATGAAAGTAATGGTGGGAACAGTTTCAAATGGCCATTTTAAGGGTGTGTAGATGGTCTTTGAAGTGTTTTGATGTTTGGAACAAGAAATAGCATGAAAAGTGGAAAATGGTGATTTTTGTGATTTTGAGAACTTAAGCACTTTCAAGCAAGGAGAGGAATGAGAGAGCTATGAGTTTCTATGTGTTCTTGATAGCTTTGGTGTGTCTAACAACATAGATAAATGCCTCTATTTATAGGGAGAGTGAGGGTGAGGGTAGCCTTGGTTTTTCCACATTTTGGAGGGAAATTTTGAATGAAATCTTGCCAAGATCAAGTGGCAGATTTTTTCATCAACTCTTAGGCAAATGCTGAACAAAATATCAAGTGATATGGGAGGGATGAGATGACTGAAGTGAAGCTATGAGAGTAGGGGACTGCAGCTGCACAACTCTTTGAAAAAGTTTCTCTTTGATAGTCCTTTAAATGATTATTATATTAGCCACTTGCTCCAAGTTGCAAAGCCCATCAATTCTTCATTTCTTCTGGTTTTTGCTTCATCTAAGCTTCATATTATCAGAATAAAACATTATCCAATGGCTGAGGGTGGCCCAAGTTGTTGAATTTTGAATTTTGGAAAGAGTTGAATTGGTGACTTCAAGTGTGGCAGCCCCAACTTCCATGATCCATAACTCTCAGCTCACATATGCTATTGAGAAGTTCTACCACATTTTAGAAATCCCTCAAGTATCTCTACAACTTTCATGTTTTTGAGATTTTCAAATTCTAGACGGAACTAGGTTGAAAAGCCCCTCCAGGTTGCTGAAAAAACATACTTAAGAGGCCAAATAACTTAAAATGTTTCTAAGTTATTTCCCTTCTTGAAATGAATTTGGTCATAACTCCAAATCTATGCATTTTTTGATGATGGACCACTTTGGGACTTTTGTATGACTTGTCAAGAGCTTTCTAATGAGCTTTGAAGAACCTCAATTGGATGTGTGGTTAAGGAGTTATGGTCTTGCCCCTTTCAAAACCCTAATTCCAGATTTTTGCAATTACTCCCTAACCCTTGATCCAATGATCATGAAATTTTATGGGAAAGTGTAATATGACATAAGGAACATTTTTGATTCACATCTTGAAGTCAAATTCCTTATGGGTGAAGAGTTGACTTTTCGGTCAACTGTACGATCAATCGGCGGCTACCGAGTCGACTGTTGATGCTCTGGACCTTTTGAGGCCTTGAAAATTCTTGAGTAGACTTTAATAAGCCATAGGAACTTCATGGACCCATGATCCCACCATTGGAACACTTTTTAAATCAAAAGTCAAACTACAGTTGACTTTTCCTGATCGAAAACCCTAATCGGGTATCCTGAACTGCATTGTTCTCAATTCTTGGGTGACAACCTCAAATTGGATTCATACTTGACCCAATATAGTATCCTTAATCTTGTTTATAGTTGAATCAATCCAAAACAATGATTGATCAAACCCTCGAAGCCTCGACTTTTGACGGTACGGAACCCTGATTCATCTGCAATCTTGACAAAGATAAACTTGAAATGGGTTAAGGTTAGTTAATCAAATGAATATGATCCTAAAATGATGATGAGGATCTAAGGGGTCAAAATTTGGGGTGCAACAGTTGCCCCTATTTAAATATCTTCACTAGATGGCAATGAGAGATGACAATCCTCATAGAATCGTAGTGAAAGGTATTTAAATATAGCAAACCGGGAATTTTATCCTTTAGATCCGATGGTATGCAAAAGGACAAATGCTGAAATGAAATGAGTTCTAAATGGTGTTTTATGATGCTTGAATGCAAGACCGATGCATACACATGAGCAAATATAAAAGAACGGTGATACGACGAGTAATCACTCACGAGGGTCTCAACACACTGGGGAAAGATTCAAGGCAAAATAAACAAGATAGTTCAAACATGACTAAAGATGTTGTTCAAGGGAATCTTTCACACAGGGGACACAAATTCCACCAGGGAAGACACATCTTCATTGGGGAAAGGAGACACAAACCTCACTGGGGATAACCAGATGAGGAAGCCCACTAGGGAAGAAGGCAATTCTTCACTAGGGAAACGAAAGAAAAGAAACGTAAACCTCACCGGGGAAGAAATCCACTGGGGAAAACTTCGCTGGGAAAAAATCCACTGGGGAAGCAAATCTTCACCGGGGAAAAGATGGAACGAAGACACGAACCTCACCGGGGATAACCAGACGAGAAATTTCCTATAACGAAGAGTTCAAATGGGATCTTCAGGAAAAGGTTAGAAACAAGACTGGACGCGCCGGGGAAGCTAGTATCAACTAGTTCTCCGAGACATGACTGGGAAAGCAAAAGCTTCAATGGAGATACCGGTAACGACCAGAACAACAAACAGCTTCAAGTGGTGTTAGTTTCTTCTAGACTTACCGGGGGTGATGGTGACGACCAAACCAACAACGGTTTCCAAAAAGTGCTAAATACCACCAGACTTCATGGGGGTATGGTGACGACCAGACCAAAGTTTCAATTACAATTGGGGAATTCCAAACAATATTCATAAAACACAGGACTTCAACTGGGGGAATTGGTAACAACCGACTAATAACGATTAGTTTTCAAGCAGTGCCAGTAACTACTGGACTTAGAGGGGACTGGTGATGACCAAATCGGGGTATACCAATAACAATTGATTCTGGATAATGCTAGTAACTACTAGATTTAACTGGGAGGATTGGTAACGACCGAGTCCAAGGAGACCAATAACCATTGGGTTTGGGTAATACCAATAAATACTGGATTTTTAACGGGTTTGGTAACAACCAGACCAAAGTGATGATAACAATCCGTTTTAAGCTATGCCAATAACTATTGGACTTAGACATCCAGCTGGTGACGACCCAATCAGAAGTACACTAATAACAACTGGTTCTGGATGATGCTAGTAAACACTAAACTTTCCAACGATGCTAGTGACCACTAGACTTAGAAAATTGGTAATAATCGGATCAAAAAGGTACCAATAACAACTGGTTTTTGACGGTACTACTAGTAACCACTAGATTCAGAAAGATTGGTAATAACCAAATCAAAAAGGTACCAATAACAACTGGTTCCAGGCGATGCCAATAATTATTGGACTTTTAGGAAGTTTTGGTAACCGCCAACTCAAGTACCAATGACCACTGGTTTTAAAAGGCAATACTAGTAACCACTAGATTTTGGCGAAGATTGGTAATAACCGAATCTAAAGGACTCCAATAACAATTGGTTGGCTTTATAGCAGAATTAGTGAAAACTGGGTTTGGAAGATTGTTGGTGACGACCAAATCGAGACACGAACCATAATTGGTTCTAAACAATGCTAGTGAATACTATAATTTCATAGATTATTAGTGACGAACAAATCAGAGACAAATATTGGTAACAACCCGCCCATCTGTGTAAATTGAATACTGCTAGTCACCACCAGCTTCCTAGAGAAGATAGTAATCCCGGGATGTCAACTTCGAAGCGAAATTGCAGCAACAGATCAAAGATAGAGGTAATGACCAAAGGATCTCAAAGGCAACAGCCAGACAAATAGAGACCAAAACCACATGCAAACAAATGCGTATGCTAATATGATGATGTATGCAGACCGACCCGCAAGAAAAAGGAAAGCAAAAACAAGGCAAACACAGAGGGAACTCATCACGTTGAGTCTCAATTGCTTCAAGTTAGGCGACACTTTCTTTTGGCGTAGATAACAATCTTCCTAAACAATATCCTTGTAACCCTGCAGAGGAGAAGTCTTGGCTTAAGAGCAAGAATGGCTGTCGAACGTATCTAGTTTGGTCAAAGGTGACAACAAAGTTTCACGGCTTGAGAACAGTATAATATTGTCGGATTACCTCTAGAGTTCTTCAATCGTTTTGTCAAATTGTGTTTTCTTTTTAGACAAAATTTAAGTTTTTCAAACACTTTGCTTTCGAAAAAATCCTTATTAACAAATAAGTGAAATTGCATAACAAAAATAGAAGATCATAACAATGATTGGCCAAAATCTGACTTCATTGATAGACAAGAACTTTACAAAAGGCAAAGCCTCGAGAAATTTATACATTTGAAAAACATGGCAAACAAAAAGGGTTACAGAATCCCATAATAATCCGGTCCTCCTAACTATCCGTTCACTTGCTTCGCTGCTTCTGATGAGAATGACAGACGTTGACATTTCTTCTAACACCTTGCACAAGACTTTGCCCCGGCATTTGTCATCTTTCGATCCCTGGACTTCCGTCTTACTGAAGCACTGGAATCTCCTTTCTAGGTTTTCTGCTTTAGGCATAGTACTTTCTCACTCCATCTGAGTTGATAGGGTACTTGAGTTGTTCGCCATCCATGGTCTCAAGAATTAGAGATCCTCCGGAGAAGACAGGTTTTACAACAAAGGGGCCATCGTAGTTGGGCATCCACTTGCCGCGCATATCCTTTTGAGTTGGTAGGATTTCTCTAAGCACAAGCTCTCCTTCCCTATACTCTTTGGTACGGGCCTTCTTGTTGAGCGCTCTTATCATTCTTTGTTGATAGATCTAACTATGAAATATGGTCGTCATTCTTTTCTCATCAATGAGGTTCAACGAGTCGAACCTTTCTTTTATCCATTCGTCTTCCTCAAGCTTGGCCTCCATCAAGATCTTTAGTGAAGGTATTTTGACTTTAATGAGCAGCACAACGTCCATCCCATATACTAAGGAAAATGGAGTTGCCCCTGTTTAAGTTCGCACTGATGGTCGGTATCCATGTAGAGCAAATGGTAACATCTTGTGTCAATCCTTGTAGGTTATGACCATCTTCTGTACTATTTTCTTGATATTTTTGTTTGCAGCTTTAACTGCGTCATTCATTTTGGGTCTGTAAGGAGACGAATTGTGATGCTTGATCTTGAAATCGTCACAGAGTTCCTTCATCGTCTTGTTGTTTAGATTCGACCCATTGTCAGTAATGATCTGGTTAGGAACACCGTATCGACAGATGATTTCCTTTTTGATGAAGCGGGCAACCACTTATTTTGTCACATTTGCATACGACGCTGCTTCCACCTATTTAGTGAAGTAATCAATTGCAACAAGGATGAAGCGATGGCCGTTGGAAGCTTTTGGCTCTATTGCCCCGATCATGTCTATGCCCCACATTGCAAAAGGCCATCGTGACGTCATCACATTGAGAGGATGTGGAGGGACATGCACTTTGTCAGCATAGACTTGACATTTATGGCATTTTCGAGTGAAGAGTATGCAGTCCGTCTCCAAAATTAACCAGAAGTAACATGCTCTTAAGATTTTCTTAACCATGGCATGGTCGTTGGCATGGGTACAGAATGTTCCTTCGTGCACTTCGGTCATTATGAGATTTGCCTCTTTTTCATCGACACATCGAAGTAAAACCATGTCATGGTTTCTTTTGTACAAGGTACCATTGTTGATGAAGAATTTAGCCGACAATCTTCGTATGGCTCTTTTGTCAATTCTGGATGTGTCAGCTGAATATTCTTGATTTTGAAGAAAGTTCTTGATGTCGTGGAACCACGGTTTCTCATCAGTTTCATCATCTATTGTCATAACATACGCGGGTACTGTCCTTCTTTCAATGCGAATCAGAGGCGCCTCGTTAACAAACTGGACCTTCCACATTGATGCCATCATGGCTAATGCATCAGCGATGTGATTTTCCGCTCTCGGTACATGCTTGAAGGTAATTTCATCAAAATATTCAGCCATCTCTAGGATATGAGTTTTGTAAGGTATCAACTTTTCATCCCTGGTTTCCCATTCTCCTTTGAGCTGGTAGATCACCAAAGCAGAATCACCGATCACTTCCAAGATTTTGATGCAAAGATCAATAGCTGCTTCTAATCCTAAGATGTAGGCTTTGTACTCGGCTATGTTATTCGTACACGAGAAACAAAGTCAGGCTGTGACAGCAGTATACCCTCCGGTTGGATTTTTCAAAACAGCTCCAACACCATGTCCGTTCTTGTTTGACGCTCCATCGAACATCATTTCCCAGCGGGATCCAGGCTCGGGACCTTCTTCAGGGCCAGGCTCTGATTTCGTGCGCTGAATGTACATCACATCTTCATCAGGAAACTCAAACTTGAGTGGTTGATAATCTTCCATGGGATGCTCTGCGAGGTGTTCTGACAAGACACTTCCCTTGATAGACTTTTGAGCAACATATTGAATATCGTACTCTGATAAGAGCATATGCCATCCGGCCAATCTTCCCGTTTGAGCTGGTTTTTCAAAGATGTACTTGATGGGGTCCATCTTAGAAATCAGCATTATGGTGTGGCAAATCATATACTGTCTCAGACGCTTGGCGGCCCATGCTAAGGCACAACAGGCTTTTTCCAGGGGGGAGTATCCACTCTCGCAATCGGCGAACTTCTTGCTCAAATAGTAGATTGCGTGTTCTTTCTTTCCCGACTCATCAGTCTGGCCCAAGACACAACCCATTGAATCTTCTAGTACTGTCATATACATGAACAAAGGCCTTCCCGGCACAGGAGGAATCAACACCGGAGGTTCTTGTAAATACTGCTTGATTTTCTCAAATGCGAACTGGCAGCTTTCGTTCCATACCACAGTCTGATCTTTTCGTAACAACTTGAAGATCGGTGTGCAAGTAGGAGTTAGATTGGAGATGAACCTGGAGATGTAATTCAACCGCCCGAGGAAACCTCTGACTTGTTTCTCTGTTTTAGGAGCAGGCATCTCTTGGATTGCTTTAACTTTGTCGGGGTCTACTTCAATTCCTCGTTGACTAATGATGAAGCCTAGTAACTTGCCTGAGCAAACCCCGAAGGTTCATTTTGCTAGGTTTAACCTTAGTTGATAATTTTAGAGTCTCTCAAATAGCTTCAACAGATGATCCAAATGGTCTTCTTCGCTTTGAGAATTTGCGATCATGTCATCCACATATACTTCAATTTCTTTGTGCATCATATCGTGGAAGAGTGTGACCATGGCCCTCTGATACGCTGCCCTTGCATTCTTCAAACCAAAAGGCATGACCTTATAATAATAGGTGCCCCAGGGTGTGATGAAGGTTGTCTTCTCCATGTCGGCTGGGTCCATTTTTATCTGATTATAACCAGAAAATCCATCCATAAATAGAATACTGTGAAACTAGCTGTATTATCCACCAAAGTGTCAATATGTGGCAGAGGGAAATCGTCCTTTGGACTTGCTTTGTTTAAATCCCTGTAATTGACGCACATTCTAACTTTGCCATCCTTTTTTGGGACTGGTACGATGTTTGCCACCCATTCCGGATATTTGGATACCGCTAAAAAGCCTGCATCAATCTGTTTCTTGACTTGGTCTCAGATTTTAAGAGCCATGTCTGGTCTTGATCTGCGAAGTTTTTGCTCGACCAGAGGACATTCTGGCTTCAGGGGGAGCTTGTGCATAACAATGTTGGTATCAAACCCTGGCATGTCTTGATAAGACGAAGCGAATATGTTGACATAATCTCTAAGGAGTGCTATCAGCCTGCTTTTGATCTCTGGCCCCAATGATGTCCCAATCTTGACTTCTATTTTTTCCTCTTTGGATCCCAAGTTGATGGCCTCAATCTGCTCTTTGTACGGCTGAAGATACACATCTTTGTATTCAGTCATCCTCTTCAACTCTTCTGGGACTTCTAATTCTTCATCATTCTCTTCAACTCTTCTGGGACTTCTAATTCTTCATCATTCTCTTCTTCAGCTTGGAAGACAGATGAACCACTAGTAGAAGGAACCGAAGGATCGTGGGATTCTGTGGGTAATAGAGGTATTCTGCATGTTTTATTTTTGGGAATAATTAGACATACACACACAGACATGCAATCCTCATCCTCAGCAATGATATCGTTGATTTGTATTTCGCCATTGGTAAATATTCCTTCAAAGACTTCTTCCTCATGGTGCTTTCTTCCGGCTCGTCTTCTAGAGTTGATTTGTAACCCAACCCTTGTTGATCGTTCTTTGCCCGAGCGTTGACTTCAATGATCTCCCCCCATCCCAACGGGATTCCAGCTTTTAGTGCCGCCTTGATACTCTGAACAGAGGTGAAGGATGGACCGCGAGTTATGTTTGATTCGTCGACTAGAACAACATGGGCTATCTCTAGCGCTTGAAAGGCTGTCTCGAGGGAATCCTTGTCAGCTTCGATGTATCGAAACGAGGATAAGTTGCTCAGGATTAGATCCTCTTCTCCGTGAACGGTGACCAATTGATCATTGACCACAAGCTTCATCTTCTGATGGAGAGTAGAGGTAACAGCGCCTGCTGCATGGATCCATGGCCTTCCCAGTAGACAATTGTAAACCAGATTGATGTCCATCACCTGAAAGGTGACTTCAAAGATTTGCGATTCTATCATGATAGGAAGATCAACCTCCCCTATCACAGCTCTTCTAGACCCGTCAAATGCCTTCACTACGAGAGATGTGGGCCTCATATTAGCACCTTGGTAAGCTAGCTTGGCTAGTGTCCTCTTCGGCATCACAATGAGCGCGGATCATGTGTCAACAAGCACCCTGGACAATGTATCTTCTTCGCATTTGATTGACACATGCAGAGCACGATTGTGCTTGCGTTTTTCAGCTGTCAGATCATTGTCGTCAAAGCTTAGAGTGTTGCAGGCCATGATGTATGCCACAATGGAGTCGAATTGCCCCACTGTAATATCTTTGGTAACATGGGCTTGTGTTAAGATTTTGAGCAAAGCCTGGCGATGCGCTGGAGAGCTTAAGAGTAATGCCATGAGTGATATCTTATATGATGTTTGATTCAGTTGGTCTACCACCCGGTAATCACTTCGCCTGATGATTCGCAGAAACTCTTCATCATTTTTTAGGCTTTCTTTTCCTTTGACCAAAGGCTCCTTAGTGACGACTACCTCTAGAATGGGTTTTTGAGGAACAGCAGCTTTTGGAACAGAAATTGCTGGCGGAGGAACCACATTATTTGTCCGCGTTTGGTATATGCGACCACTCCGGGTCATCTTACTCCCACCGACAATATTAGATACGTTTGCTGGCTTCCTTTCTTTGAAAATTCCTTCACACCATGAATGGTCCTGCTTTGGTGTTACAGCCCTTGGGTGAGGTTTAGATCCTCCCCTTGGTTCAAATCTGGCTTGCCCTCTCCCAAATTTCGGGGGTGCATCTTCGCGGAATAATGGTCGGACTTTTTTGTAGTTGTTGTTATTATTTCTGAACACAGCTCTTTTGTTAGGCTCTTTAGGCATATTGAACACATGTTCAATGACTGCCACATCTTCCCCCTTCTTCCTGCGAGCAATCTCTATCATTCCTTGTTCGATCATTGCTCGAATTTCTTTTTTCACAATGTCACAACCTTCTAGGTTCAGCATGCATTGTTCGCAGTCTTCATGAGATGTCTTAAGCGCCCATGCCTGAGCAAGACGTTTGTGTAGGTCCACCAATGGTACCTTGATCTCATCAATAGTAGTAACTGTCTTATCTTCAGACCATTCCCCTTCTTCAGTAATAGCATTTACTCCACCATGATTTAGTAGAGGGTTATTCTTTATGTTCAGGTGATTGTCTTCAAAGGACATAATTTTTTTTTCAATTAACTCTCGGATGAGATGCTAGAGCGCGAAGCATCCTTCAAGATCGTGGCCTAGAGCGTTCTCATGGAATAAACAGCGGGCATTGGCGTTGTAGTAGAATGGAAGCGGATTAGGTGGAACACCTAATTTCCTTGTCTTAACCAAGCCTCTTTCTATCAGCATTGGAAATAGATCGGTGTAACTCATTGGAATAGGCTGTATTTTTGGCCGATTCGCCTGGTAATTCGCCCTTGGAGCCCTATTTTGAGGCTGCTGACCCTGTTTTTGATGATACTATTATTGATTGTTAGAATGATATTGTTGGTGATTGTTGGATGCCCCATGCTGAGGGCCCTGCTGCGATGACTGTTGAAAAACTGGAGTCACAACTGTATGTATGATGGTGGATGATATTGCTGGCGATGGTTTCTGGAACTTTGAGCCTTCTTTCTGTATGTTACCACACTTACATCCCCCTCCTTCTTTTTGTGAAAGTTGTTGGTCGGCTTCTTTGCAACACTGGTGCTTGAATTAGTATTTGGAGTAGCCACTTTCCCACTCTTTAAACCGGCTTCAACTTTGACCCCTACTGCTACGATGTCAGAGAAGTTGGTCGTGACACTGCTGATTAGTCGCTCATAGAATTCTGGTCTGACTATATCTACGAACCAGTCTGCCAACTCCTTTTCAGTAAGGGGTGGCTCCACCTGGGCAGCAGTCCCGCGCCATCTTTGCGCGTATTCCTTCAAGGTTTCAGTGCTCTTTTGTGTCATGCTGAGGAGCTGACGGCGGTCTGGAGCCAGGTCCATGTTGTATTTATATTGTTGAATGAAGGCATCTGAAAGGTCTTGAAAGCCATGGATCTTTTCTTGATCCAGGCTGCGATACCATTTAGTTGATGCTCCTTTAAGACTGTCCTGAAAACAGTGCACCAACAGCTTGTCGTTTTCAATATGCGGAGCCATCCGCCTGCAGTACATGATCAGGTGTACCTTGGGACAATTAGTCCCCTCATATTTGTCAAACACTGGCATCTTGAATTTTTGGGGAAATACCAAACCGGACACCAGACACATGTCCTTGGCATCAAACCCGAAAACATTGCTTCCTTCGATGGCTCTCATCCTCTTAGCCATGATGTCCATCACTACCCTAAGTTTTTCATGCTTTTCATCCTCGACTTCAGAACCGTCGGGCACGTCAAAGATAGGTTGTTGATTGTGGAAGACAGGTCGCACCGTAGTCGGTCCACCCGCCTGAGTGAAAATGGGATTCCTGATTGTTAAATCAAACAGTGGATTAAGACTTGAAGATTGTATATTGTTGAATGGTGGCACGAAATCCCGAGACATGCCATAGAGAAATTTTGCAGTGGTAACTGGAGCTACTGTGATGTTGGTCGTTGTTGCGGCGACTTCGGAGATTACCGTAGACTGTGTGTCCATCTTTGCCTTGATTATATTGAGAACTTCCATAATCTGGCTGAGGTCACCCTGGATTCCTTCAATGTTGTTGTCCATTTGGTCGAACCTCTGTTCATTATCAGCCATCTTCTTCTGAGCTCTGGATCGAGTGTTGTATTTGTGAGAATTCAGCGTGACTCCCTTCTCTCTTTTTTGAACAAGAACAAAGGATGAGTTGCGGAACTCGGATGTAAGACCAATGCAGGATGAGATGCGAATGCAAATGTAAATGCAAATGTACAAACCATTCAAGGAAAAGCAAATTTTCATTTACAAACAAAAAAGTTGGAACAACATGTAACGACATGCTTAAAAAGCGTTTTTCATTGATAATTTGAAGTCTATTACAATAGATGGCTCTTGCAAAAAAGCAAGACCTTTCTTACAAAAAGAAGCGAAAGTAAATGCAACATAGGATTACAATCCTTTTTAGGGAAAACAGGAAAAAACAATGATCATTCTAACAAGATGATCCTTCTCCTTCTTGGTCTTCAACGTGAACTCGGTCTTGGCGGATGATTTCCCACAAGTCTTCATTCTCTCGTTGTGCTTTGATCAAAGCTTATTTCAGCTCTTCCCTAGTTATGGGGACCTTTGGTTCCATCGTTATCTCGTAATCACGAGTGTAGAACATGTTTAGAGTTATTTCCTTCGACCAAAGCAAGTACGCTCTGGTAGTCAAACAACTTATGTTCTCCATTGCAGTTATACCCTGGAGGTGAGGATCATTCTGAGCATAGTGAGCTCGGGCTTCCAGTTCAGGGTTGCGACCAGTTTCGCAGAAGCAAGGTCTCAGCAATTCCGGCTCGGGCTCCGACCCGGTTGAATACCCATACTAACGCTGAGCAAGAACAGGGTTGTAGGTGATGACCCCCTTCATTCCAATGAGAGGTACATTGGGGAATTCTCCATAACTGGGAATCGTAACTAGATTACCAAAGCTGGGGTCATACCAGGTGATGTCATAGTGCCTGAGGGTGATGAGCTTAGAAATCCATGCGCTTTTGCTGGGAAGCCTCCAAAGGACGTGAGTCATGGGTAAATGAGAGGTAAACCACCTGTCAAGCAATGCGAGGCAGCATGAAACTGCCCGAGGTCGTATAAGATGTAGCGGTGGATGACCACATATGTATCTGCCAATATCGCATTTACTGGATTCTTGATGATGAAGAGACGGATTGCCTCCTCACTGATGAAGTCATAACTGCTTGGGAAGAGATACAACCCATATATTAGGAATGCCAAAATTGCTTCAAAGATGCCCAGATTTCTATTCTCATAATGATATTCAGCCATCTCCATTAGTGGTCCCGCTTCCATTCTGTAATATCCTCCCTTTGCTCTCATAGGTGGTAAATCCTCTGGCTTGAGATGTAGGGCTTTGGCCAAATCTCTTCTCTTTGGTTTTCCATAAGGAGCTTTGAAAGTCCATGGAATCTTCAGGTAGTCAGTGTATTCCTCTATGGTTGGGAGCAACTAAAAGTCTGGGAATATGAAGCAGTGGTAGATTGGATCGTAGAATTCAACCAAAGCCTATAGCATGAACTCGTTGACTTGAGCACTTATCAATGGCAGGAGATCTCCATATTTGGTAAAGAAGGCAGCAGGGTTTCTAACAAGTCTTGCCAACATCCTAAGACGGCCTAACCTCAAATCCGGGAAAGGAAGCATGTCTCTTCTCACCATGTTGTCGTCTGCAAAAAGAAAAGTTTGAATTTCCTTGAATGGTTAGAAAAATGCAAATGCAAATGCGCATGGTGTCATGGAACTCAGATATTTACGAAGATCAAAAGTCGTTATTCATTGATCAACAAAATGGGAGTACAAAATATTGTTTTCTCTTACAAGAGTTTTAAACAAAAACAACAGCTAATGAATCCTAAGAAGGTTCCCCTAGCAGCCTCATGTTGAGCTTCTTGATTTCTTTTTCCATCTGAGCCTTCTCAAGAATGAGTTTGTCCACAATTAACTTCCACGGAGTAGACTGAGGACTAGAAGAAAAAAGTTCTTCTTGTGCTTTCCTCTTCTTACAAGAGAGTACTTCTTCGTCCTTCAACTGGAGTTGTTTTTGGAGTTCTATATTCTCTTCAACGACCACTTGATACTTGTGCTTCCAAGCGTCTTCTGTTTATCGGGCTTTGACTAAAGCGATTTTCATCTTTTCTTCTTCAGACATGAAAACCAAGGTGCGTTCTTCCTTCAAAGCCATAGTCTCTTGTTTAGGATAAGGCATCCTTAACGAGATGGCTCTCCTTCGAACCCATTGGAGGTATGGTTCCAAAGAGACACAGTTGAGTTTTCCAAGATCCCTTTTCCCTTTCTTGTGCAGGTGCTTCCAAGCCTTCAGAATCTTCTCTTTTAGCTCTTGGCTATCCTTTTCTTCTTTGAAGAAAATTTTTTCCACATGAACCCCATTGGGCTTGTCCTTCAAAGGGTATCCCAATTGCCGACGGGCGAGGACTGGATTGTAACTGATTCCTCCATTAGCACTGAGAAGAGGTACATTACCGAAATCCCCACAGTTGTTAATGATCATTGTTCCATCATAGTCATGACTATACCAATCAATCTCGGAGTGAGTGAGAGCCATGATCTTCTGTGACCACCATCCTTTCTTCGTATCCCAAAAAGCGTTAGCTTTGGGCAAATGTGAAGTGAACCATTTGTATAACAAAGGAGCGCAACAAGTAATCATCCCTCCATTATGAAAGTTCCTCAGATGAACAGAATGATACGCATCTTCTAGCAAGGTAGGCACAGGATTCTTCTTCAAGAAGATTTTATTGGCATTGAGGTCCACAAAATTCTCGAAGCTAGGGAACAAAAAGATGCCATAAATGAGCAAGGCAAGGATAGCCTCGAATGCATCCATGCTTAAATGATCTGCATAATATTGAGCTTTCTCAACCAAGAATTCTGCATTTTACCCAAAAACTCCTCCTTTTGTAATCAGGTTCTTTTGAATATCAACCAATCCCAAACGTGTAGCCTTGACAATGTCTTTCTCCTTAGGGTATTCCTCCATGATCGGAAAAGGAGACTCTTCAAGAATGGGCAATCCAACCAACTGAGAATATTCTTCTAGTGTGGGCACTATCTGATAATCGGGAAAGGTGAAACAATGGTAGAGATGGTCATAGAACTGGAGAAGTGTAGAAAGGAGTCCACTATCCATATTTATCTTTAATAGTAACAACAACTTCCTATACCTGCTTTGGAATCCCTCTGGATCTGTTACCAAGATGCTCAACCTTCTTAGGTCATCTAGGTTAAAACCCTTGTAAGTGTACTTCAAAGTTTTCTTTCTTTCACTATTCATAACAACCTTTAATGTTTACAAACAAAAAAGTCTGAGTTCCATGAAACTTTATGATATGATCATCATGAATACAAAATGCACAAACACAGATAATGCAAAGCTCACACATATTCACACAAGCCTCGGTTTAAAAGACGGGCGTGGATCCAAGGTCTACCCATCCCCAAGGATTTGGACTATGGATTAATTTGTACCTGCCGAACGGGTTCTACAGAGTTCCCAGAGTCAACAACCCATCTTTTGGATATTATCAACTTCCCAAATCACTTGGTAATCGATAATATTCTCAAGAGAGTCTCGTCCAAGTGTAGCATCGCGTATCAACTATTTCGGAAATACTTCCTTTATAGCCATCTGTTGCACCCCAAAATTTGCCCAACTTTTCTTTACTTAGCTTATGTTTCATTTCATTCACATTAGCATTATCATTTGCATTCCATTGACATGTATGCAGGAGATCAAGAGGTATGATTACCAATCAAGGGCTACACAAGGCTATGAAGCTAGCTAAGAAGGTTATTCAAGTGTTCAAGGGTTGATATCCTTGTCAGAGAAGTTAAAAGATCCTCAGAGATAGTGGTTGAAGCCAAGAGTGCAGGTCTCCTAACTTGAGAATTGTGGAAAGCCATCAGATGATTCTGAGGCCATGAAGATGGCCTTGAGGTCTTGAGAGAGCTCATGAGAATTTTTGAAGATCACTTTGAGGCCTAGATAGGTCATTGTGCAAGATTGAAAAGCCTCAGCCATGAGTGGTGCAATTAGGGTTTGACTGGGTCAACCTTAAGTCAACTGATGATTTGAAGAAGGTTGAGACTTAATTCAAGATCCATGTGATCATGGATTGATACATTGATATTTTCTAAGAAAGATTTCAAGGTTAACTCATCATGATTGAAGAGTTTGAGAAATTTCAAGCTAGGGTTTCTAAGACTTGACAGTGTAAAATCCCCTAGTTTGACCCCTATCTTCAAGATAATTTAACTCAAGATATGATTGTCATATCATCTTGACCCTAACATTATTGTTGTATAGCATGATCTTAGCTTTAATTTGAGTTCTAGAAGTCCTTGGTAGGATTTGTAGAACTCATGTTATGGCTTTGACAAGTTACAAGTCATTTGAGGAATGTGAATTTGGAGCTTGAAAGTTACCCAACTTTCATGAAACTTTTTCCCTAGAAGGATGATTCCTATGAACTTTTGGTCAACATGAATGTTGTTACTTATTATCTTAGCTTTCTAGAGAGTACTAGAAGTCCTCGATAGGATTTGTAGAACTCGAGTTATGGCTTTGACAAGCCAAGGGTATTTTGGACATTTGGTGATTATAGGTCATTTGTGAACATAGGCCATTTTCACCAACTTAGAGGCTTCAAATGAAATTTTGTTCAACTAGAAAGTTTCTCAAAATGGGGTTTTAACCTTGACCATGCATCAAGGAGGCATTGAAATGGCTCAAGGAGAGACTTGGTTCAAGAAATTTTGAAAAAAGGAAGAATTAAAAGGATTTAATGGTCAAAAATTCAAATAAGTCATGTTGTGACCAAATGATACAAACTTATAGGTCATTTTGATTGGAAAATACATTTTAAATACAATGGAAATGTTGGTTTTTTCATTTGAAGTCATTTGCTCATAATTGCATTTGGTAGCTTATGATGTAAGTTACATATGCCAAACTATGCACAAGTGCAAAACCAAGGTTCCAATCCATCCA
The DNA here is from genome assembly GCA_963859935.3 of Lathyrus sativus. Classification (NCBI taxonomy): domain Eukaryota; kingdom Viridiplantae; phylum Streptophyta; class Magnoliopsida; order Fabales; family Fabaceae; genus Lathyrus; species Lathyrus sativus. The sequence continues at coordinate 112,780,356 of OZ012736.1, read as the reverse complement.
AACACATTCAAAATGTCATTTGAGGAGAATTTGGATGAGAATGAGGTGATAAACAAGCTGAAAACTAAGCTGTCATGGATGAGCATGAGATGAAAAATTCAAGAGCAAGAGATATTGGATATCTCATATAGATGGTTCCAGAAACTTCTAGATCATTCCTACTGGTTCTATATATACATTAGAACTGAATCAAGGGCAGGGTTGGTGGAAATTGAGAGAGAATAGAGAGATTGCATTCTGAATTTTCTCTTTGCAAATCAAATCCGGTTACACACTTTTGATCCATTTCAATCCATTTCTTTGCTTTCAACATCTTCCTCTTGAGTGTATGAGTGATTCCAGATAGAATTCAAGCCAAGATCATTGCAAAATCGTGAGAGAGCACTTTGAGTTCATAGCTTGCAAGTAAAAATCGAATTCAAGGATTCATAGAGTTTCAATCCAATTGGTTGCATACAGAAGCTTCATTTGGTGTTAGTCAAGGTATCTGGAGATTCTTGAAGGTTGATTTGAAGGTTTCAGTGCTCTGTGCATTCAAAATTTGCAGGTATGTAATTCTCATCCTATGGCTCGATTCATGTAGTTTGGCTAGGTTTTGATAGGTTAGACTCATTGTAGATCATTGCTAGAAGCTTTCTGGATAATTAATTTGAAGATTAGAGGCAATTTAGGGTTGACACCATTTTCGGTTGGGATGGATATTTTTTTATCCTTGCGTTTTTAGCATGATTAAATAGTGTAGTTGAGTTCCTGGGGAAATTTAGAGCAAGATTCATGTAGAAATCGTGGCAATTAGTGGTCTGTAGAGGGAGTTAGGGTTGCGTGATGGTGGCCGAAAAAGCCACCGGCGGTGGCCTTCGCGCGCGCAGGTTGGAAAGTTGCAGAAATTTGAATTGAAGAAGACGTAATCTAGGGCGTCCATTTGTGAGGGAGACTTTGAATCAAGCCTCCATCCAATGGCAGTGATTGCGCCACATACCCCCTCCCCTATGCGCACCGTTTTGATAAATGAGAACCCCAGGCTTTGTTTCTTCGCTGCGTATACCAAGGGTGCATGGGTTCGAGTCTTCGTGTGTAAACTTTTTCTTTTTGATTAATTTGAACTGAATGAATTCAGGCGCGTGGGCCTGGGTTGCAGATGCTCTTCACACCCCCTTTCTGGCCCAAACATTGGAATGAACTGATTATTTTTGCTATTTGCCACGCATGCTTGTTAATTTCTTTTAATTTCCTTTATTTTTCATTGTTTCATGTGACTTAGAGATTAATTCATAAAAAATAGAAGACCAACTCAATTAATTCCAAATTTTTTTCCTTTGATTCATGATTGAATCTAGAATATTTTAGATAAAAAATATTAATAATTCATGCATTTTTTATTTTATTTGCATTTTTTGAATATTAATTGATATTAAAATAACCATGGTTGATACCTTGTTTTGATGAATTTGGTTTGAGCATTTGGTGATGACTCTTACCTTGATTTTTTGTGTGTAGCTAGCATAGATAGGCATGTTCCCCTTAGATTTTTCTCACATTTTTGTGATGAATGTAGGTGGTAGATTTAGGTTTAAACTTTAGGTGCTGTATTTTTAGGGTTTATGCTTGGTACCTTGTGATTTAGGTTTTATTTCTAGGACTTGGTGGATGATTCAACCCCTGAATTTTGTATGATAGATTCATGATTAAATTAGGGTCCCATAGTCATTTTTGTAGGATTTTACAATGGGTTTTAGTATTTTAGTTAGGACTAACTTTAGTACTAGGTTTTAGGTGATCCTAACTTGCTAATTCAACTAGAATGACTTCTTTAGTTCCCTTAGATTAGGGTTTTGCCTCTCTTGCTCTTGGATGGTGTTGAAGACTTGTGTGGGCTACCATGGAGTGCTTGAAGAAGCTTGGATGTGAAGATTTCTCTCCTTTTGGTTTGAGGGTTGTTTAAGTGTTAAGATTAGGGTTTGTAAGCAGAGCTTCTAGATAGATTCTCTTCTTTCATAAACATGGAAGGTGTTGATCACTTCCATTCCTTCCTATGATATAAGGTCCCCTTGTGAAGGCCTCATCCCTCCTTTGGTAGGATGTGTGGCTCTTTACAAGTTGGTAGAACCTTTGAGGGTTCCTTTCTCTGATGATGGGATGCTTAGTGGTGACCTGTGGTCTTCACTCTGCTGTCAATCATCCAAACCTTGATCTTGTTAGATGAATCTTTCTCCCTTGCCAGAGGATAGAGTTCCTTGTTAGAAGATTGAAGAGGCTAGAGGTTACTACTTCTCTGTGTTTGAAGACTGCCTTAGAGCTGAGGCTTGAAGATCCAGGAGAGCAAGTTGATACTTGTGAAGAAGAAAGAGATGAAAGCTTGAAGAAGAAGAAGAACAAGTAGATACTTGTGAGGGGAATCCATTGGAGATTGAATGAAGAAGATGAAGCTTGAGGTTGAAGAGCAAGTTGATACTTGTGTGTTTAGTGCATTGAGTGCCTGAAGGAACAAGTTGATACTTGCAATTAGGATTGAGGCCTGAAGGTGAAGTTTACTCTGGAGCTGAGGCCTGAAGAAGAAAGGATAAGTTGATACTTATGTTTGATGCCTTGAAAGCTTGAAGAAGCAAGTTGACACTTGCTATTGAAGATGAAAGACTTGAAGAGCAGTTGCAGACTGAGGACTGAGTTGCTGTCAGAGGATTGCTTTGTTGTGAAGCTGTGGAAGCTGTTGATTTGCTTTCTTTCCTGTCTGGTTGCTTTCTGTGCAAATGTATTGATGTGACTTGTTTGATTTGCTTGATGCATTAGAATAAGTCCATATCTATAATGATTTAATCTAGGAGCATGATTGCACTAGAGGTTGAGTTGATCCCTCTGCTTGTATTGTTACTTTATGGCTTTGCTTGCGGGTATTCGGTAGAGCCCAACTCCCTTGCTTATGTGGTTTGTGATTTGCTTGATGGCATTTTATTTCATTTCCTTTGTATGATTACAGTCACTTATATTTTGCTTGATAGCATGTTATTTCCTCTGTGTGATTGCAGTTGTTGTGTTTGCTTGATAGCATTTTATTTCCCTTTATGATTGCAGTTATTCATACTTGGCTTGAGGTTGAGATGAGCTTGTGGAGGCTGATGCCCCACACACATTTCCTCCCTCACTTGCATGGAATGCATTTTACAGTCGTTTACCGTTTACTGTTTAAGTTGATGCGTTATCTGTTTCTGTTTACCATTGACATGATCCCCTAGGAATCTCACTCCCTTTAATAAGGAAGTGATGATAGAACTTTAGGTTGAAACCTATGCATGATAACTTCTAGGAGTTCCCTTTTTCAAACTTCAACCATAGGATGAATCCATGGCATGACAACAGTGGGACTTGATAGTCTCCCCTTAGTTGAGCCTGTTCTCACTTCTCATCTCAAAACAAATTAAAATACAGTAATAAAGGTTAACTGACGTCGTACATTACGAGCCTTAAGCTATCTGAGAAAGGATAGTTGGAGAGTTTCTTTTCAACAGTCTGGATGTTTAGTATGGCATCCTTTGGGTGACATGCGACACCTTCACTCTCAGGTCATAGTCTCTAGTGCGATATTGGTTGCAAACATCCATAAAAAACAGTTCTTCCGTAAAAGACAGAAAACCAACTTCAAACATTTTTTGCCCTGTGGGCCCATAATTCAAAGGAAGCTTTTCTGAAGAAAAGAATGTCGTTAACTCCCAGTTCTACCGCAAACGGTAATGCCTAAGTCTCCAAGGGTCAAGCTGCGTACACCAAACTGTTGGAACTGTTTGTTAACCCTACTCGATAAAACAGATGAATCTGAATCCCTGTAATTCGTACTATCCCGAACTACATAAGCTCTGATCTCTCATGCCTGTTGAGAGTACGTAGGCACAATACTGACGTATTGGCGAGCCACCTTCCCCATAACCCGTAGTTAGCCGAACTACGTTGACTCTTATTTCTCATTCTCTGATGGGAATACGTAGGCATAAAGCGCGATGCTTTGCCGAGTCATTTTCTTTTCTTTTTAAGCCAGCCTTGATAGGTAGGTAGTAAAACCAACCCGTCAGATAAACACAACAAGCATGGATCCCATCAAGTATGATGGACGTGAGGGGTGCTAATACCTTCCCCTTGCGTAACCGACTCCCGAACCCAGACAATGGTTGCGATGACCTTGTCTTATACCAGTTTGTCAGGTTTTTTCCGATCGTTTCCTTTCCCGTTCTGAGGGATAAATAACGAAAGGTGGCGACTCTTCTGTTTTGCCGGCACCTTATTTTCACGGAAGCGACACCATCGCACTACATCCTAATAAGGCTAAAGTGGGGTAGAATGTAATCTAAAAGTCCACAATGTCACAGGCTCCTTTGTTGAAAGTAGCATTATTTTCACGAATACTCGATCAACAATACTAAAATTTCAAGAGGGCCTACACTAAGCGATGGTTTCTCAAAATTAGCTTGGTCGGGAATCAACTCCCTGTTGCACCCCAAAATTTGCCTAACATTTCTTTACCTAGCTTGTGTTTCATTACATTCATATTAGCATTATCATTTGCATTGCATTGACATGTATGCAGGAGATCAAGAGGTATGACTACTAATCAAGGGATACACAAGACTATGAAGCTATCTAAGAGGGCTATCCAAGTATTCAAGGGTTGATATCCTCACCAGGGAAGTCTAAGATCCTCAGAGAGACTGGTTGAAACCAAGTGTGTAGGTCTCCTAACTTGAGAGTTTTGGGAAGATCATAAGATGATTCTGAGGCCATGAAGTTGGACTTGAGGTCTTGAGAGAGCTCATGAGAAGTGTTGAAGATCATTTTTGAAGCCTAGACAGGTCATCATGGAAAGGATATGAAGATATACCCAAGATTGGTGCAACTAAGGTTTCATCTGGTCAATGCTAGGATAACTGATGATTTGAAGAGGGTTGAGACCTAATTCCAAGGCCATGTGATCATGGGTTGATGTCTTAGGATGTCTAAGGGATGATTCCAAGGTCAACTCATCATGAATCAAGAGTGTGAGGAGTTCCTAAGCTAGGGTTGTAATGCTTGACAGTGTAAAATCCCCTGGTTTAGTGCCTAACTTCAAGACCACTTAACTTAATATGAGGTTTTCATCTCACCTTGACCCTAACATGATTCTTGTAGAGCATGGGTTTAGCTTTAATTTGAGTACTATAAGTCCTTGATAGGCTTTATAGAACTCAAGTTATGAGCCAGACAAGTTACAGGTCATCTGAGGCATGTGAATTTGGAGCTTGAAAGTTACCCAACTTGCATGACACTTTTGCCCTAGAAGGATGATTACTATGAACTTTTTGTCAACATTAATGTTGTTCCTTATCCTCTTAGCTTTCTAGAAAGTACTAGAAGTCCATGATTGGATTTGTAGAACTCAAGATATGGCTTTGACAAGTCAAGGGTATTTTGGGTATTTGGAACTACAGGTCATTTTTGGTTATGGGTCAATTTCACTATCTTAGGCACCTCAAATGAACTTTTGATCAACTGGAACATTGTTCAAAATGGTGTTTTTAGTCCAACCATGACCCAAGCATCCATTGATATGGATTTAATGTGGAAGAGTATGAAGAAATTTTGGGAAAAAGATCATTAAAGGCATAAAGAATGAAATAATTCAAAATAAATCATAATGATTCAAAACTTCACAAATTGGTGCATTTTCTGATTGAAAATGGCATTTTAAGGACAATGGAAATTTCACATTTTTTATTTGAGGCTCATTTCATGGACATTGAGTGGATCACTTCATGATGAAGTAACATAACAAATCTTGGCCATTGGATCCATTCAAGCCCTCAATCTGGTCCATTCACATTCAAGGGATGTCAAGCAGGGAATTTGAGTGAATTTCAAGTTGAAACAGGTCCAATACACGCATATGCCATAGTTGAACTTTGGAGGAAAATGAAATTTTGGATTCATCAATTTGGGCCATGATTGGGCCATGTTAAGATCCAAACTGCTTCTATTTAAGTTCATGATGGTGTTCAGATAGTTTTTTTGGAAGAAATTGGTTGAAGATTCAGTTGTGGCAGTTAGAGATCAAAGCTTCCAACTCCAAATAGTGTTTGGCAATTCAGAGAGTTTCAAGAGGAATTGAAGATTCAGTTAGCACCAGGATCATTGATTGAAGGTTTCTGCACGTTTTGAAGCCAAGAATCACACTGCAACTGCTCCAATTTGAAGCTTTTTTCCAGATTTTTATTCTTCAAAACTGCTCTTGATTTAGGCACGTTTAGATTGAAATTGGCATGTGGTTAGGGTATAGTGATGACATAGATCGTTTTAGGATCATAATGGTGAAGTTTCGTGATGATTCATGATGAGTTGAGTTTTCTGTTGAGATTCGTATCTAGAGGATTCTTGAATGTTAGCATGAATTGATTGGTGATTCTTGATCTCTGGAGAGTGAGGATCATTTCTGTGTAAACAATTTTAAGTTTCGTGACAATTATGGAAGTGAGTAATTTTCTGTTCATCGTCATTTTTCAAGATTCTTGAGGAATGAACAAAGATGGAGTAGATATTAGTAATCCTGGTGAGGAGATGAGAAGAATTGTGTAACTTTCTTTAAGTTTCATGAGATTTAGTTGCAGAGCTTGATAGCTCTCGCCGGAGAAGACGGTGGCGCCCTTCTCCGGCCACCGTGGCTGTGTTTCTCTCCCCTTTCAATTTCAAATGAGGACGATGGCCAGGGATCGTTGGATCTGATGGACTTTGTTGACTTAGTCCTTGCATCTGATGGACCAAGATGAGTTGAATTAGGGTTTGGTGAGGTGGCTTAACAAGGAGCGTATGATCATAATACTTTTCCCATGAACGGTTGTGATTAGGGAGCACCATGGTCTTCAGTCAACCTAAACACACATTGCTTTGAATCAAAACACAGTAGTTTCATTAATGATGTGTCACACGCGCGTTCGTTAAATGAGCTGACTAGTAATCTAATCCTGTGGTCATGATATTTTCTGAGTTTCTTTAATTCTTTAATTGTTTTTTCTATTTTCTTTTAATTAATTTTTCATGTTTAATTCATTTTAATTAGTTTTAATGATCAAAAAAATATGAGAAACATATGCGGTTGATCCTTGTGGAATTTCTGATTTTTCCATGCCTTTAGATTTTATTTTGGTGTTATTTTCAATTTAATATCCATTTTCTATTTTTTGGTAAATGATTAAAAATGCATAATTATCTTGCTTGCTGATTTTATTCCCAATTCAAGCTTTTGATTTTCATGTTGATTTTTGGCTGGCTGGTTATAAACATGTTGATGATGTTATAGGATTTTTGTTGTGATTTTTAGACGATTCTAAATAGGAGTTAGAGATGGATGTTTAGGAGTATTCATTGATGGATCCCCTTTAGTACACTCTTTGGATGTAGATTTTATTTGAACCTTTAGGATTAGGTTTGACCCCTGGTTTTTGTACCATAGATTGTTAACACATGTAGGATAATGTAGCATTTTCTTTAGAATTTTTAGAAATGATTTTCTATTAGTTCCCCATTTTACAAATTGGTTATAGTTTAGGTGACCCTAACTAGGTTAAGTTCATAGATTAGTCTTGTAAATGACCATTAGATGATTTTAAGTCTCATATCCTTCCTTGATAGAATGGTAATTAGATAGATACCTCTTTAGAACCTTGAAACCTTAGTATAGGTGATCCTTAGAAGGAAATCATGGAGGTTCTTTAGAAGTCTAATTAGGTGGATGATTCTTCCTATAGGGTTAGTTTCCCTTTCAATTCTGCTTGCTTAATTGGAATCCTCCTTGTGAGCATGTTTCCTCCTGTGGAGGAATTCATTGCATTATCATAAAGGAGTTGAGTCTATGAAAGCTCTCTCTAAGGAAGTGGAGTTGGTTGAGTGCCTGTGGTAAGTTCTTGTGGACCTTACCTTGCTTCCCATCTTCATTCTCCTAATCCTCTCCAATCTTTTTTAGGAACCTTCTTGGGGTAGCATAGTCCCTCCTGTGGGGGGAATCTTGCACATCTCTTGAAGGAGCCAAACCTCTAGGATTCCCCCAAATCTCTTTTAGTTGGTTGAGTGCCTGGGATAAGTTCCTGTGGACCTTACCCTTGCCTCCCAACATTCAATTCCTTTCCTTATGATAAAAGCCTTGTATGATTACTTGTGGAATGAACTCCTTATTTGCCATAAATCCTTGCCTTCATTCATGATTGAGTGGTGTGTTGCATTAGGATAGTTCATGTTTAGGATAGTTTAAGTGTAGGTGCATGACTGCATTAAGAGGTTGAGTGAGTCTCCCTCTGCTTGTTTGCCTTAAGGGTTGAGGTGATACTCCCCTTGCTTGCGTGTTGTTTTTCTTTTTCTAATTGACGTATTTGCATAATAGAGGTTGAGTTGAGCTCCCTCTGCTTGTCTATTTTGACTGTTTTCTTTGCTTGATTTAAGAGGTTGAGTGAGTCTCCCTCTGCTTGTATTGTTGCATTGCATGTGCATCTTTACTATTTTTTCTGTTTATCCGTTTATCTGATGCTTTGTCTGTTTCTGTATCCCATTGACATGATCCCCTAGGACTCTCACTTCCTTTGATAAGGGAGTGACGATAGAACTTTAGGTTGAAACCTATGCATGATAACATCTAGGAGTTCCCTGCTTCAAAACTCAACCATAGGATGAATCCTTGGCATGACAACATTAGGACTTGACAGTTTCCCCGTAGAGTTCGTTCTCTTCTCATCTCTAAACAACAGTAAAAAACGTAATAAAGGCAAGTTAGTATAAGCGCGTTATGAGCCTTAAGCCACTTGGGAAATGATATTTGAGCGGTCTCCTCTCAATCATCTAGAGTGTTTAGTATATGTCCTTTGGACGATATGCGACACATTCGTTCCTAAGTCATAGTCTCTAGTGCTGTACAAACTACAGACAACCATAAAAAACACTTCTTCCGTAAAAAACAGAAAACAAACTTCAAACCTTTTTTGCCCCGTGGGCCCATAATTCAAAGGAAAGATTTTCTGAAGAAAAGAGTGTCGTTAACTCCCAGTTCTACCGTAAAAGGTAACGAACGAGTCTCTGACGGGAAAGCTGCATACACTAAATTGCTGGAACTGTTTGTTAACCCTACTCGGAAAAATAGACGAATCTGAACCCCCGTAATCCGTATTACCCCAAACTACGTAAGCTTTAATCTCTCATATCCGTTGAGAGTACATAGGCACAATACTGACGTATTGGCGAGCCACCTTCACCCATCCGTTTACCCGTAGTTAGCTAAACTACGTTGAATCTGATTTCTCATTCTCTGATAAGAATATGTAGGCATAAAGCGCGATGCTTTGCCGAGTCAATTTTCTTTTCTTTTCAGACCAGCCTTGATAGGTAGATAGTAAAACCAACCCATCAGATAAACACAACAAGCGTGGATCCCATCAAGTACGATGGACTTGAGGGGTGCTAATACCTTCCCCTTACGTAACCGACTCCCGAACCCAGACATTGTTGCGGTGACCTTGTCTTATACCTTTTCGTCAGGTTTTTCCGATCGTTTCCTTTCCCTTTCTGTGGGATAAATAACGAAAGGTGGCGACTCTTCTGTTTTTCCAGCACCTTATTTTCGCGGTAGCGACAGTTGGCGACTCTGCTGGGGATTGCGATGGTTCCCTATGTGAGTCTCACATTGGATTTTTTTTCCTGGCTGTCTAGGTCATCCCCAGCAACTGGAGACTCTGCTGGGGATCTGCGATGGTTCCCTATGCGAGTCTCGCCTTGGATTTTCTTCCTGGTTGTCTGGGTCATCCCCAGCAGCTGGCGACTCTGCTGGGGATCCAACGTCCCCTGTGCGAGTCAATCCTACCGCTTGCGTGTTTACCTTGTTGGGTTGTGTTTATTTATCGCATTTTTACCTTCCGCATTTTATTTTCAGTATGATATGATTATTTGTTCTATTGTGGGAGGGGGCTCTGATGAGTGATAAGCTAGACCCAGGCTTGAGTATGTACATAGCTTTAGAAGCAGATTAGTGGTGAACCTGTATGTTAGGCATGCACTAGTTCCCACGAAATCTACGCTCAGACGAGATTCTTTGAGATGATTTCCATTTCCAGCCCAGTGGGTCGTCGAAAGGATTTCAGATCTAAGGATTGTCGACTCTTGGGACCGATCATTTGTGATTTAGCTGAGTGAGGCCGCTTCAAGAGATAATGATGCCACACCTTCCTAGGTATCGTATCATCGTTTCTTGAAAGTCTGTGACGCCGATGAACGCATAGGATGTCGTGCCTTTGTTAGTGATTAGGTCCGTACCTGTGAGCGGGGTCGGGTTATTGCATGAAACTTTAACCTTCAGACAACCTGGTTTTCTTGACAGTGAATCAGTATTGTTGGTATTAGTAGGCCCTTATTATCAGAGTTGTGTTATATTCTCGCTGAAGCAGAATTGTGATTTGCGACTTCACAGCACAGCACAACACTCTTGATCTCCTGCTGCATTTTGCATTTGCATTTACATTTTCATATTGCATTACATTTAACACATATCTATGTTGCAGGTGTGCAGTTCCTTCTCGATTCTAGAAATCTTGTCCCCTCTGTGTCCATCATGGAGCCCAATTTGAGAAGATCTATGGCTTACAAGTTTCCTACTCCAAATATTACTACTCTGAGGGGTTTGATTTCTTTGGCTGGTATGGAAGCGATGAGGGATTTCGGGGGAACCTATGGGAAGTTGCTCAGTGTTATGTGCAAGCCATATGTGTATGAATTGAACGGACTTCAGACTCTGCTTCAGTTTTATGATCCTCAGTTGCGTTGCTTCACGTTTCCGAGCTATGTGTTGGCCCCTACTTTGGAAGAGTTTTCTGCCATACTAGAAGTACCCATTCTTGCTCAGGTACCCTTTTGTCCTAGTGATCAGGAGCCAGATTTGGCTAGTATTGCTACAGCTTTACATATTGAGGTTTCTGAATTGAAAGGAAACACAGTCAGGAGAAATGGAGCCTGGGGTTTCCCATTGCCTTTTCTGGATGAGAAAGCCTGACAGTTCGCCAAGAAGGAATGCTGGGTGGCATTCAAAGCTATTTTGGCATTGTGCATATATGGTATCATGTTATTCCCCAATATCCCAGATTTTGTGGATGTGGACGCTCTTCGTATTTTCGTCTCAAGGAATCCCATCCCTAACTTGCTCGGGGACGTGTATCATTCGGTGCACTACAAGAACGAGAATAGAAGAGGCAAAAGTGTGTCATGTTGTGCTTCACTGTTTTACAGATGGTTTGTCACTCATTTACCTAAGGTTGGTTCTTTTATAGAGACTGCAGAGACAAAGGAATGGTCTGAGCGCCTGATGAGTTTGTCTGCCGAAGACATTGATTGGTTTGATAGAGATCGCCTGGGGAGTGAAATCATTTACAGCTGTGGGAACTTTCATAATGTCCCTCTGGTGGGTAGGAAAGGCTGCATCAACTACAATCCATGTATCGCTATCAGACAGTTCGGGTATGCCTTGAGGGGCCCTCCTAAGGACGAAGAGGTACAAGAACCTCTATACCTCACTGGCGCGTTGGAAGGAGATGATCTGGTTAGATTTGAACATGCTTGGAACCACGTTCACCGAAAAGGAAGAACCTCATTGGGGAAGAGCAATAATCAGGCTTATCCTCCTTATATGGACTGGATTCATAACAGAGCAGAAAAAGTGTTGATGCCTTTTCCTCCTGTCAAGTAGGACTGCCATTCAGAGCCTACCATGATTGAAATCCAGAAGTATAATCAGCTTCAAGCTAAGAATGAAGAGCTGATAAAGCCAACGAAGAACTGGAAAACGAGATCGCTCAACTTCGAAGAGAAAAGAACGAAGCCGTACACACCTGCAAGAAGCAGACCGAATTGATTAACCACCTGAGCGCTAACTTGACCAAGGAGACTGACTCTAGAGAGCGTCTTGGGTTGGACCTGAAGGCAGTGCACGGGGTGTTGACCACCAAGAAGCAAGACCTAGACAGAGTGTACCTGAAGTTGTCCAAGTATGAGAAACTGTGGAACAACACTTTGACTATTCACAAAGAGCGGGAAGAAAAGCTAAAGCAATATATAACCCAGTTGGAAGCTCAGATTGAGGTCAAAGACAAGAAGATAGAGGCTGAAGTCTCGCTTCGATGGGACGTCCAGTATAGGTTGGTTGAGACCAAGGCGAACTTACTGGATTATCAACTCCGAGCTAATGCTAAGAGGAGTAGGGTGGGAAACTGTTATGAAGAAGGTGTTTATAGGGACGTTGCCGAGAACCTCCCAAATTCCGTCAGGCAGAGGGATCTGCTGATCCAGAGTCTGCTCACCCAGCCTGATCATCCGGCTACAAAGAAGTTACTAGAGGATTTCTGTGTCTGTAGCCGCACTTGATGTCTTTGTATTTCTTTGTACATTTTATGCATCGATATGCTGATCACCACTAGGCCTGTTGGTTGGGATCACGATTGTTGCTTCAGTTGTATTCAGTCACTGTTTTACACTGCCCCCGTGGGTTTTCTCTGATATATATATGAGGGCTTTCTTTCCATGATTGGAAGGTAGACTTTATTTGTCTTGGAGGCTAGAATCGAGGGGGACTTCCTCCTAATGCATGGATACGTGTTTGCATTTTGCATGAATCATTTTCATAACAGGTACCTTGCCGTTTTCCTAACCCCTTTGTTCTTCCAGGTTATTTCAGGATTGAACGAAGACAGATCCACCGATACTCGACCAGAGCAAATCAAGCTAGAGCAATGGAACAAGTTCAGACCGACATCCAAGAGCTCCGAGAGAGGATGGACCGCTTCATGGAACTCATGCAAGTGGTCGCCAACAGCCAGTACCAGCTCAGAACTCTGGTTCAACCTCTGATCTCACGGGTTGACAGCAACAGTGTGCTTCATGGTGGGAATACTCCTAATCCCCCACTTGTTGAGGCCCCTCAGGGTGGCATCCCTGTGACTAGAGGGAATGGAAGTGGTAATGGCAATGTTGTCACTAACATTGGACCTAATGGGAATACGACTGGCGTCGGTAATGGCAATTTTGAGGCCAATGGCAATGTTGGAGTAGGCCATGGCAATATTGGAGGAACTGGTAATACGGGGAACGTTGGTGCTGGTAATCTGTACGGTATTGATGCTGCTGGCAATAGCCATCAGCCATGGCAAGAGGATCGCCAAGAGGACTTGTTCTCATAGAGGGGAGCTGAGAGCGAATTGAATTCTGAAGCCCGTTTAAGGTTTAAGGCCCTCGAGGACAAAATGAAGAGTTTCGAGAACTTGAATACTATAGGTGTTGACATGACCAAACTGGGACTGATCTCAGACTTCAAGGTGCCTCCCAAGTTTAAGGTACCCGACTTTGAGAAGTACAAGGGAACCACTTGCCCCCGCGTCCATCTGAGGTCGTACTACCGAAAGATGTCTGCACACTCTGAAGATGAGAAGTTGCTGATGCACTTCTTCCAGGACAGCCTGTCCGGCCCCTCGTTGGAGTGGTATATGGGTTTGGAACCCACCAGTATACGTACATGGAAAGCTCCTCTGTCAAATCGCAACCTCAGCAGCAGCAACATAACCAATAAGGGTACCGGAGGTACCAGAACAAAGCTCCTCTGTCAAATCGTCATCTTGAAACCCCACCCATGTCATATGCTCAACTTTTACAAACATTGCTTCAGCTACAGCTAGTTCAGAAAAGAACTCTGGATCCCTTGACAGGTACGCCTCCGCCGGGGCTACGATGCGAACGCAAGGTGTGATTTTCATTCGGGGGCACCTGGTCACTCGATTGAAAACTGTAAGGCATTCAAGCACAAAGTCCAAGATATGGTCGACGCCAAGATCATCAACTTTTCTGATAATGTACCAAATGTTACAAAGAACCCTATGCCGAACCATGGGGAGATGGGGTTAATGCCATAATGGATGAAGAAGATTCGGAGTTATTGACTGATGTCAAGGACCTTAAAACACCGCTTGGTTTCGTTAAAGCCAAGTTAATGAAGAGAGGTATTTTCCCAGGCTGTGGGAAGTTGTGTATGAATTGTGCGAATCATTCAGACGACTGTGAATAGCTGGTAGCAGGGATCCAGAGTCTGATGACCGAAGGAATCCTACAGTTTAGTCAGAGGGCTGAGAACAGATCAGGGGAGGTAATGCTGGAGCAGAACGATGAAGTTGCCACTATCACCATCCCTCATAAAACAATCACTATTTCTGCGTCCAGACCACCTACGATCACCATCATGAAGGTTGGGCCTATACCATTTGAGAGCACTAATGTTGTTCCATGGCACTATGGGGCAGATGTCTACTGTAATGGACAGAAATTGGAGTTGGAGCCATCTGGACAGTCTATGGACAACTTAGTGGGAACTGGCGGAATAACATGTAGCAGAAGAGTATTCGCTCCACCTAAAGTTGTGGCTGACAGAGGTGACAAAGTTGAGAAGACTGATAAAGGAAAAAATAAGGTCGTTTAGGAAACCTCTCATGGGGTAGAGAAAGACCTACTTGTAAAATACGTTGAAGAGTTCATGAGATTGATCGAGAAAAGTGATTATAAGATCGTTGATCATCTTCATCAAACGCCGTCTAAGATCTTCATTCTGAATTTGTTGCTGTGTTCTGAGGCACATCGCAACACTCTGCTAAAGGTTCTGAATGCAGTATATGTCCCGCAAGAGATCTCGGTCAACCAGCTAAAGGGGGTGGTTGCTCACGTGAATGCTGGGAATGGATTAGGGTTTACCGACCTAAAGCTGACGCCGAAGGGAAGGAACCACAATAGCGCCCTGCATATCTCGATAGAATGTCGAGAACAGTTATGTCCCATGTGTTGGTCGACACGGGATCATCTCTCAATGTTCTCCCAAAGAAAGCTCTGATGAAGCTGGATACGAGAGGGTTGATTTGTACCCCCAGTGATCTGGTGGTCAAAGCTTTCGATGGAACTAAGCGTCACGTCTTTGGAGAGGTAACTCTACCCATTCAAGTTGGGCCTGAAACCTTCGACGCAATCTTCTATATGATGGATATCATGCCAGCATATAGTTGCCTGTTGGGCCGGCCATGGATCCATTCTGCGGGTGCAGTGACCTCCACATTGCACCAGAAGTTGAAGTATGTTGTGGGGGGCAGCATCATAACTGTCTGTGGTGAAGAGGACATAATGGTGATCCATTTGTCATCTTTCAAATATGTTGAGGTGGATGGCGAGATCCACGAAAGTTTATGCCAGACATTTGAAGTTGTTAAGGTCAAGGATGTGACTCCAGTGATGATTGAGAAACCTGAGATGACTCTATCTTCCTTCAAGGAAGCTCAAGCTGTTGTTCAAGCAGGCTCTGCCCCAGGCTGGGGGCAAGTTCTGGACATCCCTAAAAAGTAGGATACGTTTGGGTTAGGGTATTCTCCTTCTGCTTATGCTTCTTCCTCTCGCAGTGCGCCGTGCGTCAAAGGGCCAATTCAGTTCACAAGAGGTGGGGTGATATTTGAGAATGTCAACGCCGTGTCTAAAGACGACAAAGATAGTGATTGCGACCTGGTGTTGCACCCCAAATTTTGACCCCTTAGATCCTCATCATCATTGTAGGATTATATTCATTTGATTAACTAACCTTAACAAATTTCAAGTTTATCTTTGTTAAGATGCAGATGAATCAGGGTTCCGTACTGTCAAAATCGGGGCTTCAATAGTCTGATCTATCAATGTTTTGGATTAACTCAACTTCAAATAAGGCTCCACATCATCAAATATACTCCATTGGATCAAGTATGAATTCAATTTGAGGCGGTTACCCGGGAATTGAGAACAGTGCAGTTCGAGATACCCGATTATGGTTTTCGACTAGAAAAAGTCAACTGTAGTTTGACTTTTGATTTAAAAAGTGTTTCAATGATGGGATCTTGGTACATTAAGTTCCTATGGCTTAGTAAAGTCTATCCAAAGAGTTTCAAGGCCTCATAATACCCAGAACATGAACAGTCGACTCGGTAGTCACCGATTTATCGAACGGTTGACAAAAAAGTCAACTCTTCAACAATAAGGAATTTGACTTCACAATGTGAATAAAAAATGTTCCTTATGTCATATTAAACCTCCCCATAAAATTTCATGACCATTGGATCAAGGGTTAAGGAGTAATTGCAAAAATCGGGAATTAGGGTTTCAAAAGCGGCAAGACCATAACTCCTCAACCACACATCCAAATGAAGTGGTTCAAAGCTCATTGGAAAGCTCTTGACAAATCCTACAAAAGCCTCAAAGTGTTCCATACTCAAAAAATGCATATATTTGGAGTTATGACAAGATTCATTCTAAGAAGGGAAATAACTTAGAAAAATTCTAAGTTATTTAGCCATTTTAAGTGATATTTTCAGCGACTTGGGAGGGTTTCTCAACCTAGTTCCATCTAGAATTTGGAAATATACAAAACATGAAAGTTATAGAGTTACTTATGGGCTTTCCAAATTATGGTAGAACTCCTCAATAGCACTTATGAGCAGAAAGTTATGAACCATGGAAGTTAGGGCTGCCAACACTTGAAACCACTATGTCAAGACTTCTCAAAATTCAGATTTTTACAACTTGAGCTATCCTTGACCCTTTGGATCATGATTCAATCTGATGTTTAGATGTGTGGATGAAGGAAAATGCAGAAAATGAGAGGTTTGAAGAGAGAGACAAGTTGCAAGCAACTTGCATTAAAATATTCAAATGTGTAAGAAGGAAAGAGAAACTTTCCCTCCAAGGACTGTGCAGCTGCTCACTCTACACCCTAAGCTCATCTCAGTCACTTCATGTCCATCATTCCATTTAATTTTTTGATCTTCTTTAAGCTATGGAACTGATAGGAAGAGATCTTGGCAAGATTCATTTGAAAATCTTCATAAACTCCCTCCAAAAGTGGTAAAATACAAAGCTGCCCTCACTCTTATTTTCACTATAAATAGAGGCATCCTCATTGATGTTAGACACACCAGACCAATCTCCAAAACCAATAGAAACAATAGCTCTCAACTCTCTTTCGTTTCCTCAAGAATCTCAATTTTCAAAACTTCCATTTTTCACTAAAAAGCTGTCTTGAGCAAAACTCTGCTCAAGCTCAGTTCTACCATTTCCAAGCCACCCAAAACCATTCACACAATCCATAAACATTGTGTAGAAGGTGACCATACATTCAAACCACTCAAAAATCTCATTTTCACATAAGTCAACCTTTACACCTTAGTATATTGACTTTCTTGCACTTTGAGAGCCAAATCCTTACTTGAGGCGTCTCCTGCCATTTTAACACTCCCAACACCACATATACATCATATCTCAACTGTCCAAACTCTAAAAAACCAGATGTAAATCACACAACTCCAATTGTCTTGAAAAGTGGTTTATTGCTTCAAGAGGAAGCAAGCTTCAAATCTTTGCCAAGGAAGAAAGTCTCTGGGTTTCTCAGCTTCTTAGCTTGCTCAAGACTTGTCTACAAGAGGTATGTGACATTCAAACTCTTTATTGATCATACATAATAATATTTTATCATTTTGAAGTGATTTAGTGGAAATGTAGTCTTGTTGCCCCATTTTAGTTCTTTGTCAAGAACTCATGTCTCATGGTTATGATACTTGCTTTTGTAAAAGTGTTTCATTTTTGAATGACATGTTGATGATGTGTTACAAATATTACACTTTGATATCATGTATAACTTGTTTTTTGAAGATTTGGTCTATATGGTAGTTTTAGGGATTCAACTTTGAAATGTGATGTGTTTGCCCTAGATCTATTAGCCTTATTCATTGATGATATTTGGATTATTTGTAAACTGTTAATGAGATCCCCCTGCCCTAGATCATGTTTGAATCTATTGAGGCACTTGTTTTCACATTTATGATATTTCATTTTTTACCATTACCATAAGTTGTGTATTGGGCTGTTTGTGCTTGCTAGGATTGTATCTCAAATGTTCTAAATCATTGGTTAATGTTTATATAATCTTAATTGCCTGTTTGAATTGGTTGAATATGAGAAACATGAGACTTAGCCATTAGGGCCTGCTGTGATTTCTTTGTTGTTTTTGCTGTCAAAATTTGGTTTAACATACCAGTCCTTATTAGGAGCAGTTGGTGCTTGTTGTTGAGTAGTAGACTCATTTGGTATTATGTTTTGGGATTGTGTGTTGTGCTTGTAAGTTCAAAATCTCCCTACTTGTTCAAACTGCTTTATCATTCTTCCAACTGCATTTTCAAATTTCATGATGCCAAACACATATCATATTCTGATTCCAACTGATTTCTACTTTGTCTATGTGCATGGAATCATTGTTCTACTTATTTGAAACTTGTATGTGCTACAAATCTTCCCAACTATCATGAACTTGCTTGCTTCATATTTAAGTTGTTGTCTTTATATGTCATTAGTTTCAAAATGTGATATCCTGTTTGTTAATGTTTTCATCCACTTTTTAAGCATGTTCTCATCTGTTAGCATCATTATGGTATGTGTATAACTTTGGTTTCATCACAAACTCATTGATTGCAAAAATGCCCTGTTGTGCTAAGTTCTTGCCAAGACAGTTTTTCACACTTCCTACCACAACATGTTTTTTTTTATCCAACTTTTATATGCTCATTCTTTGAGTTGAAACTCATCCACCCTCATGATAATGATGTGTGCACATTGTTTGTTTGATATGTTCTTACGTTTTTCACCATTTCACTTCCAATTGCAATTTCATACTAGAATATGCCATGAACATACCAAAGTTGTTGTTCTGCTTGCATATGCCTAATTTGTGAGTTGTAACTCATCCATATTCATGATTCTAATGTGTGTAGATGGTTGTTTTGATCTATGTTTACCTGCTCTCTCATTTCACCCTCAAACTGCATTTTTAAGCTAAAACACACCATGACCATGCCAAATTCTTTCTTGCTTGCAGTATGCTTAGTTTCCTGAGTTGTTACTCATTCATTTATACATTTATGAGGTGTGTGTGCTGTGTTTGTCAACATGAGACCACTTGATCATAATTAGACCAGCTTGTACCTTATTGCTGCCAAACTGTTTTGAAAGCCACTGCCACACACTTATTTTTTTTGTGTTTGAATTGTCTTAAGTCATTTCATGAAACATTAGATCTCTAAAAGTATTTAGGACTTGTATGTGCATGAATCAAGAGCTTTGTGTATGCCTTATTTCTCTGTTATCACAGCCTGCCTCACATGTTTGGTACAAATTGCAACTTGATATCCATGTTCTTGTTATATGCATTTCATGATCACCTTAAGTGTTAGGCTCATTTACAATCATATTTGAAACTTGTGTGTGCCATTTTTCTGACCTCAAGCTGTTCCAATCTTGTTTGGTTTCAAATATTGCATCTTATGTGTTAAGTGAGCAGTTGATAGTTGAATTTCAATTCTAGGTTTTTTGTGGCTAATCTTAAGGCATAAACATACTTTGCGTCATAGTTTGAGTTTGTGTGAGAGGCCTTTTTCAATGGATTATGCTCTTTCCCTATTCTAGCCCCCAACTTGCAT
Organism: Lathyrus sativus; assembly: GCA_963859935.3. NCBI lineage: Eukaryota > Viridiplantae > Streptophyta > Magnoliopsida > Fabales > Fabaceae > Lathyrus > Lathyrus sativus. The sequence continues at coordinate 112,760,803 of OZ012736.1, read as the reverse complement.
TTTTTCCTAAAAACTCATTTTGATATGGCATGACTGTTGTGTGCCTATGTTTAAGTTTGACATTGTGATTGCCATATGCATTGTTTCTCATTGCATTGCAAGTATGTTGGTTGAGACCTCATGATGTTCTTGTTCTATTCAATCAAATTGTTATATACATCTATGTTGACCTGCTGTTCCAATTCATCCAAATTGCTGCCATATATGCATCTTACTTCTTTTTCTTTTGCCTGAATATTTTTGTTTGATTTGTTGGACTTAAGAACATCATCTTTAACATGATTAGGACTGTTAGGTTGTGTATTGATTTGGAAGTTTCCCATCTGTCTTGACAGTGGCAGTATTTTCATTGCTTTTACTTGTAATTCATGTGCCAATTCCATTTTTACTAGTTCATGTTTGAGCCTTAGGTGATCATTACTTCTATTATGGTATATATGACTGGTGTGCAATGCCCTCTGATGAATTTGAATTCAGATTTGATGTGTGGTTTTCAAAATGCAACTCATGTTATCATTATGCATTTTCTGTCGTGTTTCAATTTCAAGGCATTATTTCAAAATTGTGTTGGCACCATCTTAATCCTTGTTAAAAAACAGTCAAGTTTGACTAAGATTTCTTGAAAAATGATTAAGAATTGACAGAGTTTGAATCCTTCACGTTTTGGCTTGTTTGGCTTGTTTCATTTTGCCCAGATATCCACCATACTTACCTTATGTATTTATGGGGGTGGCTTTGTACTTGGATGTACAGCCACCGCAGTGGTAATCAACTTGCGCCTTATTCACCTTTCACTTGCCAGCCATGGGTTCAATCCTTGGGATCAACCCTTTTGGTATTTTATTTTCAATTATGTTTGAATTTTATTTTCTTCATTCTTTCCATTTCTTAATGCGCGCGTGCTTTGTGGCCTGTTGGTTTGTTTGTTGTGTTTGTAAACACAAGGGCATGGGTTCAATCCCCACCCATGCCATTTTTTTATGTGTTTGTGTGATTTTATTTTCATAAAAACTTCAAACTTCCAAAAATCATAACTTGTTCATCTTTCATCTTTTTTAACTCATTCTTTTTGCAACATGTTTAATTTAATGTCTAATTTCATGTGATGCAAAAATATTCCAATTTGTTCATAATTATGATACCTTTTGTCTATGTGAAATTTTGATTCTTTATTAAGATCGTTATCTCGCATATTGTCGAATTCCTTTAAACCACGCTTGAATTGTCTTGTAAGATTTTGCTTGTGATTATTTCCCATATGTTAGTTAACATGTTAGGGCTTGTTCTCCCTTGGTTGTCACCATGATCTCATATTATTTTCCTCCTAAATTTGAGTTTAAACTATTATGACATGTTTGCTTATATTTGATTGTCATCAATGCATATTGTAATTACCTTTGATGCACCTTGAGTTATGGCATGTTTACCTTCAAGTTGTAACTTGTCTTACATGGTTGTTACCTTCAGTCTTTGTTAAAATATACCTTTGTTAAGATATGCTTTCATCTTTGTCAAGATATACCTTCATCTTTGTCAAGATATGCCTAGGTCTTTACCTTTTCTTTAAATCTTGTAAGAACTCATCTTTGCTTGCCTATTGTAATATGCTTGCATGTCTTGGTTGTAACCAATTGTATATATTTGATCTTTGCTTATTATGATATGCATGCTTCTTGGTTGTAACCATCTATCTCCATTTATCTCCTTACATTGTTGTAACATTATTTGACATAGGCATGATGCCTGTAAGTATACACCCATCTTGTAAGCCCTAAGGAAACCTCATCTTTGTTAAGATGTGTTTTCGTTAAGATCCCCTGCCATCTTTGTTAAGATGTTTCCACATCTTTGTTAAGATTCGTTCTTGGTTGTGACCATCTGTCTTAATTGAAATCATTAATATTGTAATACTTGCTTTGGTCATAACCATTCATCATGATTGAAATCCTTACTTATTGTAATGTGCTTGTTTATTCTTGGTTGTAACCATATCTCTTTATATTCATCATGTTTGAATGGTTATGCTTTGTTAAGTTTACTTTCCCCTAAGTAATGGAACTCTTTAGTTCTCATCCCAGTTGCCTCCTCTTTTCCCTTCCAAAGGAAAGTCTCTCTATTGACCCTTGGGTCATAGATAGCTCATAAACTCATAGGCCTTGATATAACCTTCTCCCCTTTTGGTCTGGATAGAACCAATAGGACTTTTAACTCATAGGTCTGGATAGAACCTTTTCCCCTTTTGGTCTGGATAGAACCAATAGGATAACCCATAGGTCTGGATAGAACCTTCCTCCCCTTTTGGTCTGGATAGAACCAATTGGATTTAAAACTCATAGGTCTGGATAGAACCTTCCTCCCCTTTTGGTATGGATAGAACCAATTGGATTTAAAACTCATAGGTCTGGATAGAACCTTCCTCCCCTTTTGGTCTGGATAGAACCAATTAGATTTAAAACTCATAGGTCTGGATAGAACCTTCTTCCCCTTTTGATCTGGATAGAACCAATAGGACTTTTAACTCATAGGTCTGGATAGAACCTTTTCCCCTTTTGGTCTGGATAGAACCAATAGGATAACCCATAGGTCTGGATATAACCTTCCTCCCCTTTCGGTCTGGAAAGAACCAAATTGATCCTTATTATGTAGTTCGTGCCCGAACTACGACCGCTCTGATTTCTCATTGGATAATGAGAATACGTAGGCACAAGATGTGATATCTTGACGAGCAACCTTTCCCTTTATAGAACCAATTGGTCTCACAACATAGAACTTTAGGATAGAGTTTAGTTAACTCTATGTAAGAATCATGGAAATGATTACTTACTCCCCTTTCTTAAGTGTTTAACATAGATCTAGAGAGTTTTGTGAAACTCTACACAAGCATGGATATGTTTGTTCCCCTTTGAACCTTGATCATAATCAAGTGTTCTTCAACCCTTGTGAGGTGAACTACGATTGCTCTGATTCTATCCTAGTAAGGATACGTAGGCAGAGGACGCGATGTCTTTGCGAGCAAGCTTAGAAACTATCTTTAGGTTTTGACCTACACCTTTTACCCAATCCCAATCCCAATCCTTAGCAAACATTTACCAAACTTAGCATGCAAACAAACAAAAGGTTCCTATAGAGTACTACAGATGTTTAGGATGTGAAATACCTACCCTATGCATAACCAACCCCCGATCCCCAAATCTCTTAGTGTTGTTGTTACATCGCGCAAAAGGTTCTTTCTCTCTTTAGACCTTTCCTTTGGATAAATTAAAGTCCGGTTGTGAATTCAAAGAATTAAAGATTCAAGTTAATCAATAGCTTGGTAACACGATTCTCACTGCAACACCTGGACTCCTGGATTCAGCCAAGCAAACCAGGCCAAAGCCTCAACAACTGGTTCGTCCAGGATGTCATCCAAGTGACAGGCAAAGAGTAATGATTTACTTTCTCCAATTATTGTACAACCCTATGTCCTACCCGGGGCATAACGGTTTTATTGTCAGGGCCTTGTTTGGTTATGTACATACAATTTATCAATAAATCAAAGGGCGTTTTCTTTGCATTTGAATTTTGTGATCTCTATTATTCATGTTTTTATTTTTGTTTTGAAAAACAATAAAATGGCAATATGGTTTGTGCTAACCTGCATATCCTTATTTTAAGCTTAACCCTTGTTATTGCAGGATTCACATCACAGATGACATCAACTCTGAACCTTCTACGACTCACTTCGACTTTGATTGCCCGATATATCAAGCTGAATAAGAGATTTATGAAGACGAAGACCTTCCCGAAGAGTTGGCCCATTTATTGAAACAAGAAGAGAAGGTCATTCTGCCTCACGAGGAAGAGATTGAGATTGTGAATCTGGGTTCTGAGGAACTTTTCATGAATGTCAGGATAGGGGCTACATTACAAAGCGATGTCAAGCAGAGATTGGTCGAGATGCTTCGAGAGTATAGTGACATTTTTTCTTGGTCATGCGAAGATATGCCCGGACTCGACACTGACATAGTGGTCCATCATTTACCACTGCGAGAAGATTGTCCTCCCGTCAAGCAGAAGCTTAGAAGGACATGACCAGATATGGATGTTAAGATCAAAGAAGAAGTGAAAAAGCAGCTGGATGATGGCTTCTTAGCGGTCACTACTTACCCTCCGTAGGTCGCCAACATAGTACCTGTACCAAAGAAGGACGGTAAGGTGCGGATGTGCATTGATTATCTGGATCTGAATAGGGCGAGCCCTAAGGATGATTTCCCGCTCCCTCATATTGATGTGTTGGTCAACAATATAACTCAGTTTTCCGTATTTTCGTTCATGGATGGCTTCTCCGGCTATAATCAGATCAAGATGGCGCCAGAGGACATGGAGAAAACCACGTTTATTACACCTTGGGGGACGTTCTGCTACAAGGTAATGCCCTTCAGTCTGAAGAACGCAGGGGCCACTTACCAGCGAGCGATGGTCACTTTGTTTCATGACATGATTCACCATGAGATGGAAGTCTATGTTGATGACTGTTACACCCTAAAATTTGCTCAACCTTATTCACTTGGTTTATGTGTCAGTATCATTAGCATTTGCATATAGAGTCAAGTACATAGTCTAATCATCTGCATGGCATAGCATAGCAAACCATCCAGCAGGGACCAATCATTATTCTCATCTCTAGGAGCCTATCAAGAGGTTATTCTTCAAGTTCAATCTCATTCAAGTCATCAGAAAAATTTGAAAGCTGGAAAGTCAATGGATCAAGCAGTGCATCTATCTCCTATCTAAGGGCATCTAAGGACCATCAAAGAAATTGTGAGCTGTGGGATGAGCATGGAGAGTATGTGGACATCATGGAGGACTTAGAAAGTCATTTGGAGAAGGAGACAAGTCATTGGTGTGATCACAAGAATTGCAGTTGAAGACAGTCAACTAGGGTTTCATCTGGGGTCAACTCTAGGTCAACTCTAGGTCATTTGACTGATTGAAAGGCATTAAGGGCTATTGGAGAGATGTGGGGTTCATCATTTGACATGTAAAGAAGGATATGTTGTTGTGCTAAGAAGAAATCAAGAGAAATCAACGAGAAGAGGAGTTTCTAAATTAGGGTTTCTGTGTAAAATCCCCTAGTTTAGGTCAAATTTCCAAGCAATATAAGTCAAAATTCAAGCTTCAAATGGATCCTTGGCCAACATGAAACTTGTAGAGGATCTCAAGACCTTTAATTTGAGTGGTGGAAGACATCAAGAAGATTTATGGAACTCAAGTTATGGTCCTTGCAAGTTACAGGTCATTTGAGGTATCTGAAATTTTGTCTGTGAAAGTTACTTGACTTCTAAGCAATTTTTACCCCTCAAGGAGATTTCAAATGAATTTCTGGCCAACATAAGAATTGTTCCTCATTTTCTTATATTTCTAGAATGGTATGGTATGCCTTCATATGATTTGTGTAACTCTACTTATGGTCTTGGCAAGCAAAGGGTATTTTGGTCATCTGAGGATTACAGGTCATTCTTAGCCTATGCCTAAACCTCATACAAGGAAGCTTCAAATGAAAAACTTCACAACATCAAAGTTGCTCAAAATGCCATTTTAAGTCTAGAAAAGAAGTCATGGAAGTTTGGAAATGCATGGAATGAGACTTGACCAAAGTTGGTGAAAAATGACCTAAAAAAGGCATATAAGTTGAAAAAGTTGAAATGAAAAATTGGTTTGAGAGATCTACAAATCCAAAATGGGTCATCCAATATACCAAATTGATTCCAAACATCATTTTAGAGACATTGGTTCAGCCACTGTTTTGAGTTAAGAGTAAAAAATTGGACTTGCTTTGTATTTTTGTTGCTTGCATAATAAGGCAAGAAGAGAAAACTTGGCATAAGTGACTTTTCAAGGCAAGGAACTTGGTTTTTTCATACATACCATGACAATAACTCATAAGAGGAGATTTTGATACAAACATGAAAGGAAAGGCATGAGATATGAGATGGATCAAAGTATCATTAAGGGAGAACTTCCATAACTTTCCATCACTTTCTAGAACCATCTAAGATCATTCTACAACCTTCTAGATCAGGCCATCATCATCTATATAAACACAAGAGTGGCTCCAAAATGTGGTTGGTGATTCATTTGGCAAGAATACATAGTTTCCTTCCATCTTTCCAATTTTGCAAATTGTTCTCAATCTCTCACAAAATCCCATCAATTCACAAAGTTCTTGATCCTAATCTACTCTACAATCATTCTAGAACCAAAATTCATCAAGATCTGGCTGAGTTGAGTTCATTTTCGTGTGCTGTGACCTTCACCATCAAAAGTGCAAGAGGAGTTCAAATATCATATTCAGAGCATTGGATCAAAGGTTATTGCATACAGTAGCAAGAATCAAGAGTGTTGATCAAGATTAGAGCATTGGTGGCTGCTGATTCAAGAAGCCTATATCTGTTTTCAAGAATTTGCACCAGGTATGTTTTCCTTCGAATTGGCTAGCATACTGATCATGGCATAGGATTGTTAGTATATTAGAGACCTAGGTAGTTAGAGGATGAATCTTGGAAAGTTTGGCATTGGTTGGTGAAGATTTTCATGCATGCACAAAAAAGGTTTTGATCCGGAACTCGATGAATAGAGTGTGATATTTAGTGTGGATTAGTTTAGAGTGATCGTGGAAGTATAAAGTTGGTTCTGTTAGCAAGAATTTGAAGTTTGGTGAGGGTGAACTTTGAGTGTCCATGGAGGTTGTATACCATCGGGTCTGGCATATGATTAAGCTTCAGCAAAAACTAAGGGTGCCGTTGTCTTCTACGTGAACTTTGGGTTAATTTTGGTGTTTATATCATGGCCTATCATGGAGAGACGAGGGAGATATGATGGCTGGAAGATGGCTGTGTCGAGCTCGTGTGCAGGGTTTATTCTGCAAACCCTAGAGTTGATTGAGGAAGACGATCCAATGACCGTCCGATCATGCCAATTATTTGACTTTCTCATCTCATCCAATGGCTGGCATTTGAAGTTGAAACGGAGGGAAAAGACCAAGTGGAACGCAGCGTTTCACTTATTAAAACGCATGGGCCTCGGACCCAAATTAATATCCCCACCCCCTTTCATATAGGCCCAATGGAATATACATGGTTTTGTTACTTTCTGCACCGCAAGCTTATTTCTTTTCTTTCTATTTTTCAATTCGTTTTCTGATGCTCCCTGGGCCTAGCGCCAATTGCTAGGCGCACCTCCCATTTTATGGCCCAGCTGAGATTTGAACTAGGCGTGTATGCTATTCAGACCCCCTCCCCTTTTATTTCATATTTTGTGTTTTTATTTTCTTTTATATTTCTCTCATCTTTAAAAAATCATAAAAAATAGGAAATTTGATATTTTTAATTCCTTCTTTTTGTGGTAGGTCAATAATTCTGTCTAGAAAAATATGAAAAAAATAAAAATGGCATTTTATTTTGTTTAATATTTTTCATGCATTTTTCTTGTAAATAGCATTTTATTAAGTTTAGTTTGATACTTGAACTTGTTGATTTTTGTTCTAATAGATGCTTTAGCATTTTTAATCCATTCTTTTTAGGTTGATTAGAGTAGACATTTATCTTGTATATAAGATTTAGTTCACAATTTTAGAAATTAATTTTAGGAGATTTGTTTAGGTGTGAACAACATGACCAAAAATCAGGGCTTAGGTGATAATATAGGTAGATTAGTTCATTTCCCTTAGGACTTAGAGATTGAATTTGTGGGGTATGGGACTATACGGATTAGGGGTAGTTATTAGATCCCTTAGAAAATATTAGGATTCCCCTACTGCTATTAATATTATCTGTAGTTGCTTGACTGGTGTGGTGTGCCCTCTCTGGGGATTATACTTGTTTGTGTGGGTATTGGGCTTGCTTGGGGATTTGGGGAGAGCTGAAGACCTGAGATGATGAAGCCCATTTGAAGATCAGAGACTGAAGACCAACTTCCAGAGTTGATGACGAGATTCTGTGCTGGCAGCTGTTGAAGTCTATAGGATCTAGGAGTTAGGCAGAACCCTGGAGTAGCAAGCTTGATTCTCAAACATGGAAGGTCTTGACTGCCTCCATTCTTCTCTGTGATGCAGAGTCTCTCTAAGACACTCACCCCCTTCCTTTGGAAGGCTTGGTGATAGTGTCTAAGAGATAGAACTCTTGAGAGAAATACTCTATGTGTTAGTAGCAGTTTGTTTGCCACCCTTGGTAGTCAACTAATTGCTTAACACCCAATTCACTCTTGTGATTGATCCCTCATCCTGGAGGTTTGAGACCTGAAGAAAAGCCATTGTAGACTGAAGATTGATGACAAAGACCTTGCTTGAAGGCTGTGGAGATGGAGATTGAGGCTTGCTGAAGCTTATAGCTGATTGGAGATGACTTGAAGATAGGTGTTGATGCAGAGCTGCTGTGGCTGTTTATTTTAGTTGTCATTCATTTCTGGTGTATTGATTGGTTTTCTGGACTGTATTGTTTGCTGTTTAACCTGTTGGGTTGAAAGTGAATCCTATTCACTTTTGCCTATTGTTTTCTAGGTTCGAGGTTGAGTGGGACTCCCTTGCCTCGCTTATATTGCTGCATCCATGCATTTTCCTGCTTTACTGTATATTTGCTATTGTTTTTGTTTCCGTCTATTCCCTTAGGATCTCTGTTTCTCTCTGTGCAAGAGAGGAGCATGATAGACACTAGGTCTTAACCCATGCATGATAACATTAGGTTAGTTTGATTCCCTTCGCAGCCGTAGGTTAGAGTTCTGTCTCTTCTTCCTCAAAACAAACAGAAAAACACAATAAGATTTCAAACACAATAAAAGACACTTCTTCCGTAAAAGAATGTGAACTCATCAAGACGTCATTTTTGTCCGCTTGGACCAGTAATCAGAAAAACCCCTTTTTCAGAAGGAATAAAATCAATCAAGACAAGCTTGTGTCGTACGTGGCCCGAACTACGTTTGCGCTGATCTTTCATGCCGTATGAAAGTACGTAGGCATAGGATGCGATATCCTAGCGAGCAACCTTCCCCTCCTTTCCCGTAGGTAGGCGAACTACGTTGACTCTGATTTCTCGTTCCAGACGGGAATACGTAGGCATAAAGTGCGATACTTTGCCGAGTCATTCTATTTTCTTTTTTAACCCTTAACCCTTAGTTTAGATAGAATAACAATCCATACCCGAAAACAAGCGTGGATCCCGTCGAGTACGACGGACGTGAGGGATGCTAATACCTTCCCCTTGCATAACCGACTCCCGAATCCAGGTTTTGGTTGTGATGACCATACCTTTCCCGTGTTGTGCGAGGTTTACTCTGAGCGTTTCCTTTCCCTCCCGTGGGATAAATAACGCACGGTGGCGACTCTTCTGTTCAGCCGGCGCCGATTTTCGCATTAGCGACAGCTGGCGACTCTGCTGGGGACTTGCGATGGTTCCCTATTCGAGTCTCGCCTTAGGTTTTTCCTAGCTGTTTGGGGCAATCCCCAGCAGCTGGCGACTCTGCTGGGGAATCAACGTCCCCTGGCTGCTAAGAACTGCGATAGTTCTTATGCATTTGGGATCCAACGTCCCTTAAGAGAGTCAATCCTAACGCTTGTTTTCCCGTCGAGGATTTTGTATGGATTTATATTTCTGACCTTTATTTCCAGCATTATATATATATTGATTATTATTGCTGTATTGGGGTGTGACGGGTGTTCTGATATTGAGAGATAAGCCGGACCTGGGCTTGAGTGCACCTAGAATTTGAGTGGAAAGTAGTGGGCGCCCGCTTGCTTTGCTTGCCTTGGTGTCCCGCAAAATCCACACTCGGACGAGGTTCCTCTGGTTGGCCTCCTGCCCCTTCCTTTGGTTGGCGTGGGTTGCTGGTTAGTTGAATTGTCGACTCTGGGGACCGATCATTTGGAAGTTGGCTAAGTGAGGCCTCTTCAGGATTTGATGATGCCACTCCTTCTGGGAATCGTATCATCAACCCTGAAAGTCTGTGACGCCGACGACCGCATAGGATGCCATACCTTTGTCAGTTACTAGGACATCCACCTGTGAGAGGGTTTGGGGTTATGCAGGTAACTAGACCTTCAGATACCGGTTATTTCTTGATCAGAGATCTTGAGTATTTATGGAGAGTTCTGAGGTCTGTCAGAGACCAGTTGGAGAGTTCTGAGGTCTGTCAGAGACCAGTTGGAGAGTTCTGAGGTCTGTTAGAGACCATTTGGAGAGTTCTGAGGTCTGTCAGAGACCAGTTGGAGATATGATTTGAGGTTTACCAGAGACCAGTTGGAGTTATGGTTTGAGGTCCGTCAGAGACCATTGTTGGAGCTTTGTTTTAGGTCTATCTGAGACCAGGGTTCGACGACTTCTAAAGAGTCTATCTGAGACTTCTTGACATGGTTCAGGCTATTCAGCTATGGCAGTTGGTCCCTGTTGCATGTTACTTGCATTGCATTGTTTGCATACTCATTATCATGGCATCCCATTAACGTGTGTCTGTGTTGCAGGTGCATTTGCATATCCTTCGATTCTAGTGCCCAGATTTCTGAGTATTGGCTATGGCTGGATTGAGGAAGACAGTCGCGTATAAACTGCCTACACCTGATATTACTCCTTTGCTCGGTATGATATCCCTTGCTGATGAGGAGGTTAGGAGAAGCTTCAGAATGAGTCACGGGAGATTACTGAGATTAGTCTGCAAGCCCACTGCTGATGAGATGAACGGGCTGTACACCTTGATGCAATTCTATGATCCCGCATTGAGATGTTTTACGTTTGCTGACTTCATTCTAGGGCCTACCATTGAAGAGTATGTGGAGTTTACTGAGCAACCAGTGCAGAACAAGGTTCCATTCATTCATTCTGGCGCTAAGCCCAAGCTAGAGGACTTGGCAAAAGCTTTGCACATGGATGCTTCTGAACTGTTGACTACTGTTTCCCGTGGAGTTCCAGGCTTCTCACTCCAGTTCTTGATTGGTAAAGCCCAGGAGTACGCTAAGAGCGGGTGCTGGATTGCCTTCAACGCTGTGTTGGCTCTGTGCATTTATGGCATAGTATTATTTCCCAATGTACCGGATTTTGTGGACTTCGACGCCTTCTACTTGTTTGCCGCTGGTAATCCTGTACCTACCTTGCTCAGAGATTTCTACCACTCGCTGCATTACAAGAATGAGAAGGGAAGAGGGAAGAATGTCCATTTCTGTGTACCATTGCTGGGTATATGGTTTGAGAGCCACCTTCCTAAGAGAAGATCTGTCATAGAGACTGCAGTCCCAGTTGGCTGGCCGGAGCGCCTGATGAGACTATCTTCTGAAGACGTTGAATGGTTTGATAGAGATCTACTAGGATCTGAGCTTATCTTCAGTTGTTCTGGGTACCCTAATGTTCCGTTGATAGGAAGAAAAGGGTGTATCAATTACAACCCATCTCTGTTTGTCTGTCAGTTCGGATATGCGCTGAAGAACCCACCAAAGGAGGAAGAAGTACAGGAATCTCTGTACTTCACCAGCAATTTAAAGGGAGAATTGTTAGCCAAGCTGCAGCATGCCTAGACGCGCATTAACCGAAGAGGGAAGCCGTTGTTAGGGAAGAATGACTGTCAGGCTTATGCACCCTACAGAGTTTGGATCCAGGAGAGAGCAAGTCAGTTGCGGATGCCATTTCCAGATGCACCAGTCCTTGTTCCCATTCCGGTAGCAGAGCCAACTACTGTTTCTAGGGAGGCCAACGAGCAAGTTGTGAAAGAAAAAGAAGCCTTGATGAAGATCAATGAAGGGCTAGAGCAAGAGCTAGCTCAGATACGCAGTGAGAAAAACAAGGTTGTGCATGCTTTCCAACAGCAGATCGAGCTAGTGAACAGACTAGGGGCTAAATTGACTGAGGAGAGGAAGAAGCGCGAACGTCTGGGGCAAGAGTTCAGAAGCTCCCACGACATGCTGGAATCTAAAAAGGAAGCACTTGACATCGCTCACCGAGAAATCTCTTCTTGCAATAAGACTTGGAATGCTACGCTCACCAACAATAAGAAGAGGGAAGATAAGTTGAAGCAGCAAATTTCTGACCTCGAAGAGCAGTTGAAGTCTAGCATCAATAAGTATGAAGAAGAGGTGATGTCCAGGTATAGTCTCCAGAAGGCGTTGAACAAGGCTATCGAAGGCAGGAACGAAGCCGTGTCTCAGAAGCGGAAGTTAGAAGATCGCTTCGGAGAAGGGGCATGGGAGGAAACTGCCGGAGACGTACAACGTGTGCTCAAACGAAGAAACCAACTTGTTGAAGGGCTGCTTACCCGACCAGGTCATCCAGAGACCAAGAAGTTGCTAGAAGAGTATCAGGCTTATGAGTGTACTTGATCATTTCATGTATTGATGCTTTATTTGCACAGTGCTGACCATCACCAGGATTGTTGGTTGAGGTCATGCCTTTCTTTGTACTCAGTGACATTGTACTCTTGGCTTATTGGTTTTCTCTGCAACATATGAGGCTTTCTGTGATTCAGCTCCGATCTTTGTATTGCTAGCACTGTCACCGCACTGGCACCTTCACACTAGAATCGGGGAATGATCTGCCCTAATGCACAGACACATGTTGCATTGCATTCACCTTCGTATTGCATTACAGGTAATTATTAAACTGTATCTCATCTCCTGCATCTTCCAGGTCCTCCAAGATTAGCGACTGAAGAATTCCCTGGCATTCAGCCAGAAGCAGCAGTAAGGAAGTCATGAGTCAGGATCAGACTGAGATGCAAGAGGTGCACGACAACATAATGCGGCTCATACAGGTAATGGAAGCCATGGCCGAGAGTCAGAAACAGTTGCAGAATATGGTGCAGCCTCTGATTGCACGGGCTAATGATAGGGCTGCCGATTTTGCTCAGCAAGAGAACCAAGGTTTTCTCCCAGGCTGCAGACGCCGACTTGTGGGGATAGACATCAAGCAGGTTCAAGCAGAATTAATTGGTGTTCAAGCCTAGCTGGGGCAGTTCACGAAAGATATGCAAGAGTTGCGCTCGAATCAAGAGAAGCTAGAAGAAGAGAACTGCCGATTGAAGGCACAGATAGGGTTGATGGCGGAAATATTAAGGAACGTACTCAGGAGAGAAGGAGAGCAAATGTCTAAAGACGCGGCTGGCTTATCTGTTCCTCAGGGGTCTGAAGAACCATTACCCATGCAGGATAGGCTTAAGAGACCCTCTCCACGGTTCGAAGCTCAGGATTCTCCTCGTCAGCAGTCGCAATTGATTTTGCAGGATAACTCAAGGAGGTGTGGTAAGAGGATGAGGTTTTCTAACAGAGTATTTGATGAGATCCCAATGGATTATGATCAGCTGGTACAACTTTTGTTCCAACTTCAACTGGTTGAGCCCCGCATTTTGGTTCCACTGACAGGGCAGCCGCCACCAGACTATGACCTGAACGCCCATTGTGCCTTCCACTCCGGCGCACCGGGGCATGACATTGCAAACTGCAAAGCTTTCAAGCATAAGATTCAAGATTTGCTGGATAAGAGAACAATTGAGTTTGTACCGGGGGGTATAAAAGTTTCAGGGACTGATATTCCCATTTCTCCGTCAGAGGTTACAGACGAATCGAGGTATATCCCAGAGCCACTGAAAGCTAAGTCCCCATGTCCACAACAGTTGCCGATGCCAGGGTTGAATTTAAGGATGATAGCGCGGGAGCCTAAGGAATCCTCCGAGCAAAGCCAGCAGCATGCGAGATGCCAGTATCTAGCTCAACAAAGAATGCGGGGAAAGAAACCAAGGAGGGTGTTTGAAAAGCCTCCTTCAACGTATGCAGATTTGTTACAAACACTACTGGGTTTGAACTTGGTGGAGAAGAGAACTCTGGCGCCAATAACAGGCACTCCTCCGTATGGTTATGATGCAAGCAGACACTGTAAATTCCACTCCGGGGCTCCCGGACATGATATTGAGGGTTGCCACGCGTTCAAGCATAACGTCCAAGATTTACTCGAAAGCAGGGTTATTAACTTCTCTGATAGGGTCCCCAAGGTGGTGCAAGGCCATAGACAAGCAAAAGCCGGGGTGATGAAAAAGTTTCCCAGGTTTGATCGGGCCGTTGAAAGAAGATCGAGACAGCAGTAGACTACCCCTGATAATAGTTTCTGAGGATGGGTGATTCGCCAATAAGACAAAGTGCAGAAAGTCCAGTTCTGAGACACCGACATTTTTCATGTTATCTTGTTCATGTCTTCGCATTTGTAGCTTCTTTTCTGTGTAATTGCAAATTTCGCTTCTAAAACTTGTTGTTTTTCAATTGATATTGATAAACGAAATGAATATGCATGTTTTGAATTAATCCAGTCGTGTTCACTCTTTGTGTTTCTTTAATGCTTAATGCTTGTTTTAGCAGGAATCCGGGGAGGATGACGAAAACAGATGACGAATAATATTCCGATTGTATGCTTTTGGATAAAAAACTTGTTGATGAAATACAGGCACTGTTTCAATCCATAAACACCGGAGATATAAGGAAGATAATCCCTTGATAACCCCTTTTGAGCCCAGTAGTAGGAGTTTCTTTTTGAAAATGAAAAACCCTAAATCTTAACCCGGGGCAGGGTAGGTGTCAGTTAGTTTGACCAAGCGTTCAAATCGCGAAAGGAGTATCCGTTCGAGGGTAAATCACACCCATATGTGTCATGCCTAAAAAACCACAATGGTTAAGGTTCGCCAACCCAAGAGTGAAACAGTCACATTATTCCACAAAAAGTCAGACAAACCAGTGTCACACGACTTATGCGAGAAAAAAAAACGAAAAGCGAAAAGAACCAAAAGCCCGCTAAGTCAAAACTTGAAAACAAATGACTTAGGCAAAAATAGGGGCATCCCGCTGGACTGGAAAATCAAAAGAATCTCAAAAGATACTCAGTCCAGGCAAAATTTAGGGAATGAAAAAAAAAACGAAAGACGGAAAGGATTGTCAAAGAAAAGAAAAAAAATCCTCGAAAAGGACAAAGTCGTGTGAGTCTGGGCATCCAAAGACGAAAAGCAAATGACTGTCACTCAAAAGGAAAAAATATGTGGTATCCTGAACCATCACTCCTATAATTCCACCTTTAATAGGTGGACGCTGAAGTCAGATTAGCTGAACATAGGATTGGAGAACATCATGGAGAATGGGTGGGTGAAAATAAACTTTGAGCCTTTATCTTTCCTTGTTAACCGTGAACCTGACCACGTTACAACCCGAAAAAGTCCTAATTGAAACAGGTATTGGTCGAGGGCATACGTCAGTAAAGATCGCATCGAAACTGACTCCTAAAAGGTTTCCTCTTACCAGCTTTCATATTGACATTTTGATAATTGATTCATTACATGTCGCAAAATTTTTCCAGTGAACAGACTTGGATTTTGAAACTATCATATGCATTGCGTTTAATATATCTTTTATGCAGAACAACTTGTGTTACTTGCGAGTAAACGCATGCCGAAAGGAAAGATTCCTGCAGTGGAAGGTCTGATCGGGATAAAATGCGGAATGCCCAAATGTTTCGTGAACTGGGGCAAGCTATACTGATTAATTCAGGTAGAGTCAGTCATCCTAGAATCAGTAAATCCGGGGCAGTCAGGTCAAGATTTGGCAAATCTCTCATAGTTATGGGCATTGTTCCGCGAATCAATCAATCAGGGGCAAAGGCATTACCAGACTAAGGTCATCCTAAGAGCACGAGAGCTACTTTTGACAGAGCACCTCTTCGAGGGTCGAAATGTCGAAGCAGTCCATGTCTGGCCATCAGGATACAAAGACTGTAGGGTCTATTCCAAAATTGTTGCAGATTCAGGGGCAAGCTATTTCAAGATAGAGTCCTGACTAGGATTTCCTTTCGAGAAGAAGAATGCAAGAACACAGACTACGGCATGTTAGTGTCCCCGAAGCAGAGTTCCGAGAAGGTGGACGATCAAAAGATTGCAGTATGGACCAGGAGTTCGTAGCGAAAGATCCGATCCCCGCGCAGGTCGCGCTTCCAAGATAGCAGTGTTCCTCACTGAAGAAGGATCGAATTACCCAGCTGATTGCAGCTTATTCAAAGGATATTCTCTAGCCAAGTCATTTATCCTCAGCAGAGTTTGGCAGATTCCTCATCTCAAGCAGAGTGGTTCAGCCGCATAAGGTTAACATTTGTGAGCTGAATTCAGACAGTTCACCTTTCCCCACAGGGTCATTTACTCTCCCCCAGTGGATTCAGTTGATTGTCCCCAAGAGAATCATTCCGACCCCAGCGGAGTTCTCTCTTTTCCGCAAGAGTTCTTTCCTCCCAGTGGAACTCGAAGATCAAGACTCTCCCCAGCAGAGTTGGTCGTGTTCTGACATTTATTTTGTCAGGATACCGCGGGATACCTGTTCACTCTCCAGCAGAAGTCCAATCATATTTGGCACATCTGCTATTCCCCAGCAGAGTTATATTCCCCAGCAGGATGTTACTTCAATGAGGTGTTTGGGTTAAGTTCCCAATTTCCCAGCAGGGTTGACTTCACTCTTCCAGCATTTATTTTGCTGGAGTAATTCTGTAGCACCTGGCTATCCCCAGCGGAGTTGGCGTTGTCTTCAGCATTTATTTTGCTGAAGCAGTTCCTGTATTCTAGCAGTTCAGGTGGAGAGAGCTCTTGCTCAATCGAATTACCAAGCATTCAAGATCTCGGCATGAGACATTCAATGATAATGTCAGTTTCGGCAGTATTCCCCACAGAGTTATCAGGATAAGTTTCTCTTTATTCCCAAGCAGAGTTATTTGTTGTCAAAGGGTTTCGTGGATCAGGATTTCAGAAGTTGCCTCCGGTTATCAGAACAGGCATCTGGTGATTTGGTTTCCAGATATCCCCAGTAGATTCCGCCTCAAAGTCGTTGTCACGTCAGTGCTAAAGAAGTTTGTGGGTTGGGATCAATGGAGAACTAAGTCCTGACATGGACAATTTATTCCTATATTGACGGGATTTCTTTAGAAGTGGGCGTCCTAACGTGGACAGATTTATTTCCTCGGGTCGATGAGATGTGCTAGTCCTAACATGGACAGATTCGGGTTCTCGGTATTGGTGGAATGTAAAGTCATGACGTTGACAAAATTGATTACTCTTTGTGTCGGTGTCCTGACGTGGACCATTTATTCTCAGCAGTTATCTTTCTTCGTGAAGCGGGGGTCCTGACGTGGACAAATCAGATGAAGATGTGAGTCCTGACGTGGACAAGTTATTTCCCCAGCGGGTCGAAGGTGCATGAGTCCTGACGTGGACAAAGTTTATTTCCTCAGCAAGTCGACATGTGAGTCCTTACGTGGACAAATCAAAAGAAAATGTGTTTCCTTACGTGGAAAGAAGATGGTTTCCTTACGTGGAAAGAGATTGATTCCTTACGTGGAAAGTTTAGTCCTGACGCGGACAGACTGAGAAGAGAGTTATTCCTAACGTGGAAAGGGAGGTCCTAACGTGGACGATGCAGTCCTAACGTGGACAAGTTATTCCTTACGTGGAAAGAGTTGGAGATTCCTTACGTGGAAAGACGGCATTCCTCACGTGGAGAGATTGGAGTCCTTACGTGGGCAAATCAAGATGAATTGTATTCCTTACGTGGAAAAATGTGATTCCTTATGTGGAACGGGATTGTATTCCTTACGTGGAAAGATTGAGTCCTTACGTGGACATATCAAGTCGGAGTCCTTACGTGGACAGATTGAGTTTGTATTCCTTACGTGGAAGAACGATTTATTTCTTACGTGGAAAGTTTAGTCCTGACGTGGACAGATTCAGATCAAGTTGGTTTCCTTACGTGGAAAAGATGGTGATTCATAACGTGGAAAGGTGGGTCCTAACGTGGATGATGTATTCCTTACGTGGAAAAAAGAAATTATTCCTTACTTGGAAAAATGTGATTCCTTACGTGGAACGAGATTGTATTCCTTACGTGGAAAGATTGAGTCCTTACATGGACATATCAAGTCGGAGTCCTTACGTGGACAGATTGAGTTTGTATTCCTTACGTGGAAGAACGATTTATTCCTTACGTGGAAAGTTTAGTCCTGACGTGGACAGATTCAGATCAAGTTGGTTTCCTTACGTGGAAAAGATGGTGATTCCTAACGTGGAAAGGTGGGTCCTAACGTGGATGATGTATTCCTTACGTGGAAAAAAGAAATTATTCCTTACGTGGAAAGATTGTGATTCCTTACGTGGAACGAAAGTTTCCTTACGTGGAAAAGTTTAGTCCTGACGCGGACAGATCAAAGAAGTTATTCCCAACGTGGAAAAGAAGTTGATTCCTTACGTGGAAAGAGAAGTTGTTTCCTTACGTGGAAAAGTTTAGTCCTGACGCGGACAGATCAAAGAAGTTATTCCTAACGTGGAAAGAGAAGTTGTTTCCTTACGTGGAAACGTTTAGTCCTGACGTGGACAGATCAAAGTTTGATTCCTAACGTGGAAAGATTGAGTCCTTACGTGGACATATCAAGATGAGATTCCTTACGTGGAAAAAAGATGTAGTCCTTACGTGGACAGATCAAGAAAGATTTGATTCCTAACGTGGAAAAGATGGTGATTCCTTACGTGGAAGATTGTGTTCCTAACGTGGAAAGATGGAGATTCCTTACGTGGAAAGTTTGTATTCCTTACGTGGAAGAAGAGATGTTTCCTTACGTGGAAAGAGTTTTATTCCTTACGTGGACAAGTTTATTCCTGACGTGGAAAGAAAGGTTATTCCTTACGTGGAAAGGTGAGTCCTAACGTGGACAAGTTTATTCCTGACGTGGAAAGAAAGGTTATTCCTTATGTGGAAAGGTGAGTCCTAACGTGGACGGTGTTATTCCTAACGTGGAACGGTTATTCCTTACGTGGAAAGATGAGTCCTAACGTGGACGGTGTTATTCCTAACGTGGAACGGTTATTCCTTACGTGGAAGGGTGAGTCCTAACGTGGACAATGTTATTTCTAACATGGACAAGAGTTTATTCCTAACGTGGACGATTTATTCCTGATGAAATGCAGACGAGTCATCCCCACCACGGTCGCTAATGGATCAGTTGGTAGCCATAACAGCCAGATTCAGTTGATGAATGTCGTTCCCCAAGCAGTGGTGCAGTTTATTTCTGCGGTTGGCAAATTTCCGGGTTCTTAGTATTCAACCGTCTCGTACCACGAATGGTTGAAAGCCGTTCGCTCTTCACCCAATCGGGTCCAAGTCGCTTGAATAGGGGCAGCTGTTACACCCTAAAATTTGCTCAACCTTATTCACTTGGTTTATGTGTCAGTATCATTAGCATTTGCATATAGAGTCATGTACATAGTCTAATCATCTGCATGGCATAGCATAGCAAACCATCCAGCAGGGACCAATCATTATTCTCATCTCTAGGAGCCTATCAAGAGGTTATTCTTCAAGTTCAATCTCATTCAAGTCATTAGAAAAATTTGAAAGCTGGAAAGTCAATGGATCAAGCAGTGCATCTATCTCCTATCTGAGGGCATCTAAGGACCATCAAAGATATTGTGAGCTGTGGGATGAGCATGGAGAGTATGTGGACATCATGGAGGACTTAGAAAGTCATTTGGAGAAGGAGACAAGTCATTGGTGTGATCACAAGAATTGCAGTTGAAGACAGTCAATTAGGGTTTCATCTGGGGTCAACTCTAGGTCAACTCTAGGTCATTTGACTGATTGAAAGGCATTAAGGGCTATTGGAGAGATGTGGGGTTCATCATTTGACATGTAAAGAAGGATATGTTGTTGTGCTAAGAAGAAATCAAGAGAAATCAAAGAGAAGAGGAGTTTCTAAATTAGGGTTTCTGTGTAAAATCCCCTAGTTTAGGTCAAATTTCCAAGCAAGATAAGTCAAAATGCAAGCTTCAAATGGATCCTTGGCCAACATAAAACTTGTAGAGGATCTCAAGACCTTTAATTTTAGTGGTGGAAGACATCAAGGAGATTTATGGAACTCAAGTTATGGTCCTTGCAAGTTACAGGTCATCTGAGGTATCTGAAATTTTGTCTGTGAAAGTTACTTGACTTCCAAGCAATTTTTACCCATCAAGGAGATTTCAAATGAATTTCTGGACAACGTAAGAATTGTTCCTCATTTTCTTATATTTCTAGAATGGTATGGTATGCCTTCATATGATTTGTGTAACTCTACTTATGGTCTTGGCAAGCAAAGGGTATTTTGGTCATCTGAGGATTACAGGTCATTCTTAGCCTATGCCTAAACCTCATACAAGGAAGCTTCAAATGAAAAACTTCACAACATCAAAGTTGCTCAAAATGCCATTTTAAGTCTAGAAAAGAAGTCATGGAAGTTTGGAAATGCATGGAATGAGACTTGACCAAAGTTGGTGAAAAATGACCTAAAAAAGGCATATAAGTTAAAAAAGTTGAAATGAAAAATTGGTTTGAGAGATCTACAAATCCAAAATGGGTCATCCAATATACCAAATTGATTCCAAACATCATTTTAGAGACATTGGTTCAGCCACTGTTTTGAGTTAAGAGTAAAAAATTGGACTTGCTTTGTATTTTTGTTGCTTGCATAATAAGGCAAGAAGAGAAAACTTGGCATAAGTGACTTTTCAAGGCAAGGAACTCGGTTTTTTCATACATACCATGACAATAACTCATAAGAGGAGATTTTGATACAAACATGAAAGGAAAGGCATGAGATATGAGATGGATCAAAGTATCATTAAGGGAGAACTTCCATAACTTTCCATCACTTTCTAGAACCATCTAAGATCATTCTACAACCTTCTAGATCAGGCCATCATCATCTATATAAACACAAGAGTGGCTCCAAAATGTGGTTGGTGATTCATTTGGCAAGAATACATAATTTCCTTCCATCTTTCCAATTTTGCAAATTGTTCTCAATCTCTCACAAAATCCCATCAATTCACAAAGTTCTTGATCCTAATCTACTCTACAATCATTCTAGAACCAAAATTCATCAAGATCTGGCTGAGTTGAGTTCATTTTCGTGTGCTGTGACCTTCACCATCAAAAGTGCAAGAGGAGTTCAAATATCATATTCAGAGCATTGGATCAAAGGTTATTGCATACAGTAGCAAGAATCAAGAGTGTTGATTAAGATTAGAGCATTGGTGGCTGCTGATTCAAGAAGCCTATATCTGTTTTCAAGAATTTGCACCAGGTATGTTTTCCTTCGAAATGGCTAGCATAGTGATCATGGCATAGGATTGTTAGTATATTAGAGACCTAGGTAGTTAGAGGATGAATCCTGGAAAGTTTGGCATTGGTTGGTGAAGATTTTCATGCATGCACAAAAAAGGTTTTGATCCGGAACTCGATGAATAGAGTGTGATATTTAGTGTGGATTAGTTTAGAGTGATCGTGGAAGTATAGAGTTGGTTCTGTTAGCAAGAATTTGAAGTTTGGTGAGGGTGAACTTTGAGTGTCCATGGAGGTTGTATACCATCGGGTCTGGCATATGATTAAGCTTCAGCAAAAACTAAGGGTGTCGTTGTCTTCTACGTGAACTTTGGGTTAATTTTGGTGTTTATATCATGGCCTATCATGGAGAGACGAGGGAGATATGATGGCTGGAAGATGGCTGTGTCGAGCTCGTGTGCAGGGTTTATTCTGCAAACCCTAGAGTTGATTGAGGAAGACGATCCAATGACCGTCCGATCATGCCAATTATTTGACTTTCTCATCTCATCCAATGGCTGGCATTTGAAGTTGAAATGGAGGGAAAAGACCAAGTGGAACGCAGCGTTTCACTTATTAAAACGCATGGGCCTCGGACCCAAATTAATATCCCCACCCCCTTTCATATAGGCCCAATGGAATATACATGGTTTTGTTACTTTCTGCACCGCGAGCTTATTTCTTTTCTCTCTATTTTTCAATTCGTTTTCTGATGCTCCCTGGGCCTAGCGCCAATTGCTAGGCGCACCTCCCATTTTATGGCCCAGCTGAGATTTGAACTAGGCGTGTATGCTATTCAGACCCCCTCCCCTTTTATTTCATATTTTGTGTTTTTATTTTCTTTTATATTTCTCTCATCTTTAAAAAATCATAAAAAATAGGAAATTTGATATTTTTAATTCCTTCTTTTTGTGGTAGGTCAATAATTCTGTCTAGAAAAATATGAAAAAAAATAAAAATGGCATTTTATTTTTTTTAATATTTTTCATGCATTTTTCTTGTAAATAGCATTTTATTAAGTTTAGTTTGATACTTGAACTTGTTGGTTTTTGTTCTAATAGATGCTTTAGCATTTTTAATCCATTCTTTTTAGGTTGATTAGAGTAGACATTTATCTTGTATATAAGATTTAGTTCACAATTTTAGAAATTAATTTTAGGAGATTTGTTTAGGTGTGAACAACATGACCAAAAATCAGGGCTTAGGTGATAATATAGGTAGATTAGTTCATTTCCCTTAGGACTTAGAGATTGAATTTGTGGGGTATGAGACTATAGGGATTAGGGGTAGTTATTAGATCCCTTAGAAAATATTAGGATTCCCCTACTGCTATTAATACTATCTGTAGTTGCTTGACTGGTGTGGTGTGCCCTCTCTGGGGATTATACTTGTTTGTGTGGGTATTGGGCTTGCTTGGGGATTTGGGGAGAGCTGAAGACCTGAGATGATGAAGCCCATTTGAAGATCAGATACTGAAGACCAACTTCCAGAGTTGATGACGAGATTTTGTGCTGGCAGTTGTTGAAGTCTATAGGATCTAGGAGTTAGGCAGAACCCTAGAGTAGCAAGCTTGATTCTCAAACATGGAAGGTCTTGACTGCCTCCATTCTTCTTTGTGATGCAGAGTATCTCTAAGACACTCACCCCCTTCCTTTGGAAGGCTTGGTGATAGTGTCTAAGAGATAAAAATCTTGAGAGAAATACTTTATGTGTTAGTAGCAGTTTGTTTGCCACCCTTGGTAGTCAACTAATTGCTTAACACCCAATTCACTCTTGTGATTGATCCCTCATCCTGGAGGTTTGAGACCTGAAGAAAAGCCATTGTAGACTGAAGATTGATGACAAAGACCTTGCTTGAAGGCTGTGGAGATGGAGATTGAGGCTTGCTGAAGCTTATAGATGATTGGAGATGACTTGAAGATAGGTGTTGATGCAGAGCTGTTGTGGCTGTTTATTTTAGTTGTCATTCATTTCTGGTGTATTGATTGGTTTTCTGGACTGTATTGTTTGCTGTTTAACCTGTTGGGTTGAAAGTGAATCCTGTTCACTTTTGCCTATTGTTTTCTAGGTTCGAGGTTGAGTGGGACTCCCTTGCCTCGCTTGTATTGCTGCATCTATGCATTTTACTGCTTTACTGTATATTTGTTATTGTTTCTGTTTCCGTCTATTCCCTTAGGATCTCTGTTTCTCTCTGTGCAAGAGAGGAGCATGATAGACACTAGGTCTTAACCCATGCATGATAACATTAGGTTAGTTTGATTCCCTTCGCAGCCGTAGGTTAGAGTTATGTCTCTTCTTCCTCAAAACAAACAGAAAAACACAATAAGATTTCAAACACAATAAAAGACACTTCTTCCGTAAAAGAATGTGAACTCATCAAGACGTCATTTTTGTCCGCTTGGACCAGTAATCAGAAAAACCCCTTTTTCAGAAGGAATAAAATCAATCAAGACAAGCTTGTGTCGTACGTGGCCCGAACTACGTTTGCTCTGATCTTTCATGCCGTATGAAAGTACGTAGGCATATGATGCGATATCCTAGCGAGCAACCTTCCCCTCCTTTCCCGTAGGTAGGCGAACTACGTTGACTCTGATTTCTCGTTCCATACGGGAATACGTAGGCATAAAGTGCGATACTTTGCCGAGTCATTCTATTATCTTTTTTAACCCTTAACCCTTAGTTTAGATAGAATAACAATCCATACCCGAAAACAAGCGTGGATCCCGTCGAGTACGACGGACGTGAGGGGTGCTAATACCTTCCCCTTGCGTAACCGACTCCCGAATCCAGGTTTTGGTTGCGATGACCATACCTTTCCCATGTTGTGCGAGGTTTACTCTGAGCGTTTCCTTTCCCTCTCGTGGGATAAATAACGCACGGTGGCGACTCTTTTGTTCAGCCGGCGCCGATTTTCGCAGTAGCGACAATGACATGATTGCGAAGTCCCAAACAGAGGAGGGACATCTGGTCAATCTGCTGAAGCTCTTTGAGAGGCTTAGGAAGTTCAGGTTGAGGCTGAATCCTAACAAGTGTACTTTCAGAGTACGATCTAGAAAACTACTGGGGTTTATTGTGAGTGAAAAAGGCATCCAGGTTGATCCTGCTAAGAAAAAAGAGATACAAGATATGCCAGCGCCAAAGACTGAAAAAGAAGTTCGTGGTTTCCTGGGCAGAATAAACTACATTGCAAGGTTTATATCTCAGCTCACGGCCACGTGTGAACCGATGTTCAAACTATTGAAGAAATATCAGGCGATTATCTGGAACGAGGATTGCCAGAAGGCATTTGATAAGATAAAACAGTATCTGCAAAAACCTCCGATCTTGATACCCTCAGTGGCCGGAAGATCCTTAATCATGTACTTGACAGTTCTTGAGAATAGCATGGGTTGTGTTCTCGGTCAACACGACGAGACTGGAAGAAAAGAGCATGTGATCTATTACTTGAGTAAAAAGTTCACAGATTGTGAGTCCCGTTACTCAATGCTCGAAAAGACGTGTTGCGCACTTGCTTGGGCTGCCAAACGTTTGAGACAATACATGCTAAATCACACAACCATGCTAATTTCAAAGATGGATCCGATCAAGTACGTCTTTGAGAAGCAAGCGCTTTCAGGCAGGATTGCCAGATGGCAAATGGTGTTGACGGAGTATGACATTCAGTATGTTTCCCAGAAGGCCATCAAAGATTATCAGCCGATGAAATTTGATTTCCCTGATGAGGATATCATGTTTCTCAAAGTAAAAGATTGTGACGAACCGTTGCCCGACGAGGGTCCAGACAGGAAGTCCCAGTGGAAGTTGATATTTGACGGGGCTGTCAATTCGTATGGAAGTGGTATTGGGGCAATCATTGCGACTCCCCAGGGATCCCATATCCCGTTCACTGCCAGATTGACCTTTCCGGTCACCAACAATGAAGCGGAATACGAGACGTGCATCATGGGTTTAGAAGAAGCCATTGATTTGAGAATCAAGAACCTGGATGTATACGGTGACTCGACACTCGTAGTTAACCAAATTAAAGGGGAGTGGGAGACTCGTCAGTCGAATTTGGTCCCGTACATGAATTATGCCAGAAGGCTTCTTCCGTTCTTTGACCGAGTGGAACTCCATCATGTGCCCAGAGTTGAAAATCAGATGGCTGATGCCTTAGCCACGTTGGCTTCGATGTACAAAGTCAATTTTTGGAATGAAGCACCAAGAATTGTCATTTCCCGTCTTGATAGACCTGCATTCGTTTTTGCAATTGAGGAAGCCTTCGATGGCAAGCCATGGTTCCATGATATCCAGAATTTCCTTATGACTAAGGAGTATCCTGCGGGAGCGTCAACCCAGGATAAGAAGACTCTGAGGAGGCTGTCTGGAAATTTCTATCTCAATCCTGATGGAGTTCTGTATAAAAGAAATCACGATATCGTGCTACTCAGATGTGTGGACGAAAACGAAGCTAGTCTGCTTATGGAAGAGGTCCATGAAGGCACATTTGGTACGCACGCCGGCGGACATGCTATGACAAGAAAGGTCCTACGAGCAGGATATTACTGGCTGACGATGGAGTCGGATTGCTTCAAATTCGCGAAGAGATGTCATAAATGCCAGATTTATGCTGATAAAATTCATGTGCCGCCGTGCCCGTTAAATGTCATGTCATCCCCGTGGTCGTTCTCCATATGGGGCATTTATATGATAGGCAAGATCGAGCCCACTGCGTCTAACGGTCGTTGCTTCATTTTGGTAGCCATCGACTACTTCACCAAGTGGGTGGAGGCAGCCTCGTATGCTAACGTGACCAAGCAGGTGGTAGCCAAATTCATAAAGAAAGACATCATCTGTCGATACGGAGTTCCCGAGCGGATCATTACTGATAATGGTTCAAATATGAATAATAAGATGATGAAGGAGTTATGCCAGAGCTTCAAGATTGAACATCACAACTCATCACCCTACCGACCGAAGATGAATGGTGCGGTTGAAGCGGCCAACAAGAATATTAAGAAGATAGTCCAAAAGATGGTTGTGACCTACAAAGATTGGCATGAGATGTTGCCATTTGCATTGCACGGTTATCGTACAATGGTACACACATCAACCGGGGCAACTCCTTTCTCACTGGTGCACGGTATAGAAGTTGTCCTACCGTTGGAAGTTGAGATTCCTTCTTTGAGAGTTTTGTTTGACGTGAAAATCGATGAGGCAGAATGGATTAATAACCGATTAAACCAACTCAAACTTATGGATGAGAAGAGATTAGCATCGATTGCATATGGTCGTTTGTACCAGAGCCGAATGACGAAAGCTTACGATAAGAAGGTGCGTCCTAGAAGCTTTCAGACGGGTGATCTTGTCCTGAAGAAGATTCTTCCACCACACTCCGATCACAGGGGCAAGTGGACTCCCAACAACGAAGGTCCGTACGTCGTCAACAAGGTCTTCTCTGGAGGAGCCTTGTTGTTATCCACGATGGATGGCAAAGATTTTGCACCCCCTGTAAACGCGGACGCGGTTAAAAAATACTTTGCTTAAAAAAATGACCCGCTGGAAAGAAAAAAGATATCCACGAAAAAATGGGGTGTTGCGGTGAAAATTGGATATCAAGCTATTAAATTAACTTGAATCTTAATTCTTTTTACAACCGGACTTTATTTTATCCAAAGGAAAGGTCTAAAGAAAGAAAAACCTTTTTCGCGATGTAACGATAATGCTTAAGAGATTCGGGGATCGGGGGTTGGTTATACCTAGGGAAGGTGTTAGCACCCTAAGCATCTGTAGTATTCTACAGGAACCTTTTGTTTGATTGCTTTCTAAGTTTGTGAAAATGTATTATGGACTGGGAAAAGACATGAGTTGAAACCTAAAGTTATATACACTAAGTTTGCTCGCAAAGACATCGCGTCTTCTGCCTACGTATCCTAACTAGGATAGAATCAGAGCAATCGTAGTTCACCTCACAAGGGAAGAAGAACACTTGATTGTGATTAATGTTCAAGGGGGAAACAAACATGACAATGTTTGTGTGGAGTTTGAAACTCCCTAATTTAATTTGTCATATTCAAAAGCGGAAGCAAAAAATCATGATAATGATTCTTACACAGAGTTGACAAACTCTTTCCTAGGGTTCTAGTTGAAGAACACTCCTAGTACAGGTGGGTTTCTTAGACTTGAAGCAAATTCTAATGGCGTCTAATCTAGGATTAAAGTGACTTAACAAACTCAAGAGAGGGATGAGGGATGTATCCATGACATGAGGGTCAAATGGACAGACTTTTCCTTTGGAACTAGACAGGGGAGGCAACTAGATGAGAGCTAACAAGCTTCATTACTTAGGGAAAGAAGACAACTTAACAAGTAAAATAACAACATGATAAAGGCATATTCATGGTGACAACCATTAAATAAACATGTGGAATGATAAGGATGAAGGTGCATTGATGACAATCAAAGCAGATGAATTAACAGGAACTGTAACGACAGATCGAGTTTAATTAAGCTATCATATGAAGTAACATGAACATTGTATTAATCAAAGATGAAGTTTTAACATGTTGTCTAACAAGTATCACAAAAAATCACAAGTACATCAAGAGAAAATTCATCTGCATTTGTCAAAACGATCATAGAAAGTACACAACTTGCACATAGTCAAAAGAGATGAAAACTTATGCAAACATGAAAATAAAAAATATGACATGGAAGTAGACATCAAGATGAACACAATGCAAAAAGAATGGGTGAAAAATGATTAAAATTGAGAGAGATATGATTTTTTGAATTTTGGTTAAAAATGACAAAAATTAATAAAAGAGTTGCCCTCCTCAGGGGTTGAACTCAGGTTCAAGGCGTGCAAGGCGTGTTTTGGCATATGGTCTTACCACTGGGGTGGCTATACATCCGTTTGTAAATGCCACCCCATAAATATATATGGGATACTCAAAAACCAGGCTGGGCAAAAATAAAGCAAGAAACATGATTGCATTTTCACTTGTAACTTTCTTAATTCTCAACCTTTTGAGATGAAATTTATATGTAAATTGACCAGAAAAACATGAGGAACAAGATGGTGCACTTAGATTTTTGAAATTCCTTTCCTATTTTAAAACCCGATAGTAGGTATGTTTGGAAGCTTGAAAATGCATTCTGATGTGAGTCTCATGTATCAGTCAGTTTTCAATCAAAATAATCATGCTCACACAACATATAAATGATAATGAATGGATCTAAAACAATTTTATGGATGAAATCAAACTGTGGTAAAAGTGCCATGTGAATTGCAAAATTTCATAAATGATGTGCATGACCTATGGCAGTTCAGCCTCAAAGCACTTATTGATCAAAATGAACATTCACACACATCAAGTATATGTCATTGAGTGAATTAAAGCAAAGAGTGAGGTTCAATTCTAACTGGTATGAAATATGGTGATCCAAGTGATAGGTTTGTGAAGTAAGTGCAGTGTGAAGTCAAGTTTTAGTTCTAGACCTGTTCAGATCAAGCTAATCATGTATACACAACAAACTTATGATGTTGAGAGTAACCAAACACATTTTGAAGTCAAACTACAACTGTTATGAAAAGTGGTACTTGAATTGCAATTTTGGCACAGTATGATGCATGAAAGATGCAGTTCTTATTTGTATGCATATTCTGATCAATTTAAACATCTACACATCACACATACATATAAACAAATGAATTCAAACAGTGAAAGTGGTTTCAAATTGGTTGGTATGAGAATTGACATGCAAACTGCATTTTGGTGTTTTTTGAAAAAGTATGAGAATCTCAAATCATGTTACAGGCATATTTTGATCAAAACAATGACTCAAACAGTTCACATATATGTTGTTGGATGAATATCAAGCAAGAGAAGAGTTTAAAACATGCTGTCATGAAAAATTGCATGTCAAGTTGCAAGTTGATTTTAAAAAAGAAGTGTTGAGGTTCAGTTTTGGTTCTATGCCTTTTTAGGTCAAATCAAACATCTATACACCACATATTCATGATATTGAATGTGTATGAACACAATTTAAAACCAAAAACAAGCTGCCACAAAGAATGATAACAGAGTTGCAAAAATTGTCATTTTGAGGCATGAAGAATGTTCAGTTCAAGTTTATGCACATGTAGGCCAAATCAATCATACATACAAGTCACATATGTGAATATAAGTGATCTAAAAAACCCAAACTGGCTTGAAACAACCTGGTGTGAGAAATGACAAATGGCTGCAACATTGAAGTTCTTGTACATTCATGAAAATAAGCAAACCAGTTTCCAATCATTTTTAACCCAAATCAATTGTACACACAAGTCATACATGTATAAATGAATGATTCTAAACTCAAATCTAAACCAACTTTAACCCCTAACCAAAAATGACATGTCTATGGCATTAATATGCAAAGTGTGACATTTTATGAATGATGAAGCAAAACAGATGCAAACAGTTCCACACAAACATACACACATATCATGATCATGATTTCAAATATGATTCAAATCACCAAGGAGTTGTTCTTGAGTCATGACAGAATTTTGGCATGAAACATACACATGATATATCTTTCACATAATGAACTCAAAATAAAAAATCATGGAATTATGGTGCAAAGCAAGAATAGAGTGCTTACATACCTCTGGTAGGTTGTATTGAGCAAGTTTAAACACCAAGAAACCCAGAGGAACTTCAAGTGCTCCTAGCTTTGAGAGATTCCTTCCTTGTGAAGTAACAAAGCAAACTTCAAGACAGTTGGAGAAATAAACTCCACCAATGCCCCTCAATGATTTGGGCAGTTGAGAAATGATATATGAGAGGTGTTAGGATGATTAGAACACCAAGGAAGTGTATGGAACAAGGTATGGTTGATTTTGTGGCTTTTGGTCAAAGTAACTTGGTGATGAAGTTGACTTTTTGAATGGTGATGTTTTTGAGTGGTATAAGGTCTTGTACACCTTCTATATAATACTTAGGGATTGTGTGGATGATTGTTGGGGTGTTTGAATGGGGAGAAATGGATTTGGCAGCCTTGGTAGCAAGACAGATTTTTAAGGTTTTTTGTGAAAATGAGATTTTGAGATTTGGAGGCAAAGTGCACAAGGATGGAAGCTTGAGCTTTTTCTGGTTTTTTAGAATTGATATTGTCTAGGAAATGAAGTGGTGAGGGTCCTATTTATAGGCAAGGAAGTGGCTTGGGGCAGATTTGAAGATTTCTTCACTTTGAAGAAAGGTTTTTCACTTTTAGATCAAACCTCCACAAGAGGGTTTCCTTGGCTGATAGGTAAGCCTCATTAGTCAAGGAAAATGATGAATTAGTATGGCTAAATGCAGGCTATAGGTATAGGCTTGTGGCTGGTTCAGAATCACTTTTACACCTCATGCTTGTTTTACACTTTTGAATGCAAGTTGCTTTGGCTTTGGAGATTTCAAATTTCGGCATAATCCTTGCTTCTTTCTAGCTACAAACACCTCACATATCAGATACAACATGTTTCACCAGCTGAGTTTGGTCAATTTTGATGAAAGAATGAATTCTTGAATTTTTACAATGTGGGACTAAAGTGAAAAACCACCAACTTGCCATGACCATAAATTTCAGCTCACAAATCCTTTTGAGACGTGCTATTACTTTTTAGAAACCCTCAAATAGCTCTAAAACATTCATGTTTTCATGAGTTTCAATTTCCCAAAGTAACTTGGCCAAAAAGTCTCCCAAAGTTGCTAAAAAATGAACCTAAAAGTGAAATTTCTCTAAGTCTTTTTCCCTTCTAGAAGTGAATTTGATCATAACTCCAAATCTATGCATTTTCTGATCATGGACCACTTAGGGACTTTTGTAGGATTTGTCAAGAGCTTCCAAATGAGCTTTGAACCAACTCAATTGGATATGTGGTTAAGGAGTTATGGTTTAGCCCCTTTCAAAACCCTAATTTCCCGATTTTTCGATTACTCCTTCATCCTTGATCCAATGGTCATGAAAATTGATATGCAGGTCCAATATGACATAAGGAACAATTTTGTTTCACAACTTGAAGTCCAATTCCTAAAATTTTGGAGAGTTGACTTTTTGGTCAACCGTACGACCGATTGGTGACTACCGAGTCGCCTGTTGACATTCTGGACCTCCTGAGA
The DNA here is from genome assembly GCA_963859935.3 of Lathyrus sativus. NCBI lineage: Eukaryota > Viridiplantae > Streptophyta > Magnoliopsida > Fabales > Fabaceae > Lathyrus > Lathyrus sativus. The sequence goes on along the minus strand of OZ012736.1, from coordinate 112,729,525 downwards.
CTTTGAAACTTCTTGAATGAACCTTATTAAGCTATATGAACTTCATGGATCATAATCTCACCATTAAAACATCTTCCAACATCAAAGTCAAACTACAGTTGACTTTTACTAGTCAAAAACCCTAATCGGGTGCCCTGAAATACACTGCACTGGATCCTGCGGTAACAACCTCAAATTGGATTCTCAATTGTCATTATATGATACCCTTGATCTCATTTAATAATTGAATTAGCCCAAAACATTGACTACTCACACCCTTGAAGTTTTGATTTTGACTGCGCGAAACCCTGATTCATCTGTAACTTTGACAAAGACAAACTTGCACTGGGTTAGGGTTAGATAATTCATGAGCATGCTCCTGAAATGATAATGAGAATCTAAGGGGCCAAAATTTGGGGTGCAACATGGGGCATCCCAGCAAACCATAAAAAAGAAAAAGGTTCGGGCAAAAATTAGGGATATAAATGAAAAAATGTACACCCGCAAAGTCGAAAACCTGAAAGGGCGGCTTTGGCAAAAAAGGGTATCCCGGTGGATCAAAAACCCGAAAGGGCGATTCAGGCAAAAGTTAGGGATTAAAAAGAAAATGACTGCGTTCCGCGTGCAGACTTTCATTGTTTGATGGTTTGGGAAGACCTGAGGGGCGTTTATCAGAATCAATCACTTCTGAAGCTAAAGCGTCAGAGAAGTGTCGAAGTCGAGTGGGTCATAGAGGGATCAACTCATGGTGTTCGTCTATGCCACATTACCAACATTTGTATATACTGATGTATATTTATGTTCTTATTCTTGTGCAGCTTCCTCATTTCAGGAGCTTGCATCTGTTGTAAAACATTTTGCCCATTCAGGGACTCGTTATCAATAAAACATATATTATTCAATATTTTTGTTTGATTGTCTAGTTTTTATCTATTTTGTTTGCGAATAAGAACGCCCGATATTTTTGATAAAATGCACATACATAAACTTGCTTGCCTAGGCCGATAATTGTTGAAACATTGAATTACCTGGACATTATCACTGGATGATAACCTTGATAGGTCCCTTTGAGAAGGGTATCTCGTCTGTTTGTTCATGTTGTTGCAGGGACGTCCCCCTCCAAGAAGTACGCCAGATGTTTCCAAGCAGGATGATTCCTTCTTCCCTAGCGAGTTTAGCAGTGGCTCCCTATGGAGTCTGAGCATGGGACCGTGAGCATTGATATGTCTCCCCAGGCAGAGATGGATTCTCCCCGACTAGATGTATCCTAGGCAGGATCATCATCTCCCCGGCTGAGTCATACGCAGAAGTGTATACTCATTTCCAACAGTGGGTCAACAGGCAGTTTTCTCGCAGAAGACTATCCGCCAGTGTTTAGCTCCCGATAGTGCAGACTGAAGTCTCGAGCGTAATTGAAATTCCCCACAGAGTTGTCTCCCCGGAAGGTAGGATTTATTCCAGCGTCTGGTCACGTATCCACATCCGAGTTTGCAGTTCCCCAAGAGATTCGAATCATTGGAAACCTTTCAAGCCATTATTGGTTTTCCCCAGGAGAGTATTGAATAGCTGATGCTGTACTTCCCCATCGGAGTCTGTATCTCCAAGAAAGTTTTAGCCGCGAAGGCCGTGTAGTTTATTTCTGCGATTGACATCGTTACCTCAGCAGTTTGTGGTTCGTGTACCCAGTGGAGCGGGTACAGGTTCTCGTAGAACTTTACTCCCCTGCAGCAGTCGTCGGGAGTGCGTATCCCCAGGTTAAGTCCAATTGAGATTGGTGTGACTTCTTCTCCCTGACAGGATGATTCCTTCCTCCCTACCAGAGTGGTTCTTTCTCCTTAACTGGAGGATTTTCCCTTCAGCATTTATTTTGCTGATGGGATCGTAACATTTTGCATGATTACATATCATCTACCCTAAATGCATAGCATTTCCACCGTGTGGAGCATTACGCCATTGCCAAACATATGCATATGAAACATGAGCTAGGTCGTTACCGTTCTTATTTTGCAGGTGTTCCCCCGCAGAATGGTTTGTTCAAGATAACTCTTGAATTCCCCAGCGAGGTTGTGCGCTTAAGATGATTCTTAAAATCCCCAGTGAAGCTGCCGGATTTGTTTGTTTAAGATGATTCTTGATTTCCTCAGCAGAGTTTATTTATCCAGAATGATTTCTGAATCCCCGAAGCAGAGTTACTTGATAGTTCTCCAGAATCCCCAGCGGAGATGCGTCATCCCCAGCAGGTTTTGAATAGAGAAGTTGAAATTTCCCTTGAAGACTTACTGATGAAGTCTGACAACGATGCCAAAGCAGTTCTCCCAGCTAACGTGGAGTGCCTGATGGCAGAAGTTTAGATATCCCCATTGGTTCATGATTGACTAAGGATCCTATTTCCGATTTTCTGAAGAAGTCTAGCTGACGCCCTAGAATTTCTTTGAATGCCCGACGGCATGGTTATAGAGATTTTCAAAAGTTCCTGATGACCTGATGAGTCCCGAGGAATTCTTCTGCTGCCGTGCCGCAGAATGCCTGACGACAATATCAGCTATGTATCACCTGTTACCGTGTAACAAGTGATCCCTTGATGACTTAAGGAAGAAGCTACAGTGAAATTTGATGATCATCCTGATGGGGATTTGGGCCAGTTGCCGTGCAACTGCCGGTTCAGACTTCAAAGATTTCCCTACCCACCAGAGTATCGTTTACTTGTGCGGTTGGCAAATTTCCGGTTACCGTGTAACCAATTCCCCAGCAAAGTTTTCGTGCAACTATCATTTTCAGTTTTGCAGATATTCCTACCAATCAGGGTATCGATTACCTGTGCGGACGGCGAATCACCAGTTACTGTGTAACCAGCGATCCCTTGATGACTTGAGGGCATAGATGAGCATCCTGACAGAGATTTTGAGATTAAGCATTCACCAGTGAGTTGCCGTGCAACTATCAATGTCAGTTATCCTTCACCAGTTACCGTGTAACCGGTGATCCCTTGATGATTTGAGGACACAATGATATCAGATACATCAGATCAGTATTTCTCCAGCTAGTTGTCGTGCAACTATCATTTCGGTTTCCGAGAATTTGTCTACCCATCAGAGTATCGTTTACTTGTGCGGTTGGCAAATTTTCGAGTTTGTTGGTATTCAACCATCTTTTACCTTGATTGTTTGAGAGTCGTTCGCTTCTCACGCAGTCAGGTCCAAGCTATTTGAATAGGGGTAGCTGTTGCACCCCAAAATTTGCCTAACATTTATTTACCTAGCTTGTGTTTCATTGCATTCATATTAGCATTATCATTTGCATTGCATTGACATGTATGCAGGAGATCAAGAGGTATGACTACCAATCAAGGGCTACACAAGACAATGAATCTAGCTAAGAGGGTTATTCAAGTATTCAAGGGTTGATATCCTCACCAGGGAAGTCTAAGATCCTCAGAGAGAGTGGTTGAAACCAAGTGTGTAGGTCTCATAACTTGAGAGTTGTGGGAAGATCATCAGATGATTCTAAGGCCATGAAGTTGGACTTGAGGTCTTGAGAGAGCTCATGATAAGTGTTAAAGATCATTTTTGAAGCCTAGACAGGTCATCATGGAAAGGATATGAAGATATACCCAAGATTGGTGCAACTAGGGTTTCATCTGGTCAACCCTAGGATAACTGATGATTTGAAGAGGGTTGAGACCTAATTCCAAGGCCATGTGATCATGGGTTGATGTATTAAGATGTCCAAGGGATGATTCCAAGGTCAACGCATCATGAATCAAGAGTGTGAGGAGTTCCTAAGCTAGGGTTGCAATGATTGACAGTGTAAAATCCCCTGGTTTAGTGCTTAACTTCAAGACCACTTAACTCAAGATGAGGTTTTCATCTCACCTTGACCCTAACATAATTGTTGTAGAGCATGGTTTTAGCTTTAATTTGAATACTAGAACTCCTTGATAGGGTTTATAGAACTCAAGTTATAAGCCAGACAAGTTATAGGTCATCTGAGGCATGTGAATTTGGAGCTTGAAAGTTACCCAACTTGCATGACACTTTTGCCCTAGAAGGATCATTCCTATGAACTTTTGGTCAACATGAATGTTGTTCCTTATCCTCTTAGATTTCTATAAAGTACTAAAAGTCCATTATTGGATTTGTAGAACTCAAGATATGCGTTTGACAAGTCAAGGGTATTTTGAGTATTTGGAACTACATGTCATTTTTGGTTATGGGTCCACTTCACTATCTTAGGCACCTCAAATGAACTTTTGATCAACTGGAAAGTTGTTCAAAATGGTGTTTTTAGTCCAACCATGACCCAAACATCCATTTATATGGATTGAATGTGGAAGAGTATGAAGAAATTTTTGGAAAAAAGATCACTAAAGGCATAAAGAATGAAAAATTTCAAAATAAATCATAATGATCCAAAACTTCACAAATTGGTGCATTTTCTGATTGCAAATGTCATTTTAAGGACAATCGCAATTTCACATTTTTGATTTGAGGCTCATTTCATGGAGATTGAGTGGATTCATCAATTTGGGCCATGATTGGGCCATGTTAAGATCCAAACTGCTTCTATTTAAGTTCATGATGGTGTTCATATAGTTTTTTTTGAAAGAAATTGGTTGAAGATACAATTGTGGCAGTTAGAGATCAAAGCTTCCAACTCCAAATCATGTTTTGCAATTCAGAGAGTTTCAAGAGGAATTGAAGATTCAGTTAGCACCAGGATCATTGATTGAAGGTTTCTGCACGTTTTGAAGCCAAGAATCACACTGCAACTGCTCCAATTTGAAGCTTTTTTCCAGGTTTTTATTCTTCAAAACTGCTCTTGATTTAGGCATGTTTAAATTGAAATTGGCATGTGGTTAGGGTCTAGTGATGACATAGATCGTTTTAGGATCATAATGGTGAAGTTTCGTGATGATTCATGATGAGATGAGTTTTCTGTTGAGATTCGTATCTAGAGGATTCTTGAGTGTTAGCATGAATTGATTGGTGATTCTTGATCTCTGAAGAGTGAGGGTCATTTCTGTGTAAACAATTTTGAGTTTCGTGACAATTATGGAAGTGAGTAATTTTCTGTTCATCGTCGTTTTTCAAGATTCTTGAGGAATTAACAAAGATGGAGTGGATATTAGTAATCCTGGTGAGGAGATGAGAAGAATCGTGTAACTTTCTTTGAGTTTCGTGAGATTTAGTTGCAGAGCTTGATAGCTCTCGCCGGAGAAGACGGTGGCGCCCTTCTCCGTCCACCGTGGCTGTGTTTCCCTCCCCTTTAAGTTTCAAATGAGGATGATGGCCAGGGATAGTTGTATCTGGTGGACTTTGTTGACTTAGTCCTTGCATCTGATGGACCAGGATGAGTTGAGTTAGGGTTTGGTGAGGTGGCTTAACAAGGAGCGTATGATCAGAATACTTTTCCCATGAACGGTTGTGATTAGGGAGCACCATGGTCTTCAGTCAACCTAAACACACATTGCCTTGAACCAAAACGTAGTAGTCTCATTAATGAGGTGTTGTCGTACCTCGAAAAATACGATCCTCGCGATGGCCACGGAAAATATTGTTCGAAACAGAGTCGCCACCGAACTTTATTCATTCCAAGGATGGAATAGGAAAATATCGATAAAACCTTAAAGGAGATAAGAACATGGTCATCGCAACCAATATTCTAGGTTCGGGAGTCGATTACGCAGAGGGAAGGTATTAGCACCCTCTACGTCCGTTGTATTCAACGGGAACCTCTTGATCGATTCGAGAGTAAAGTTAACTATGCTTATTCGTTTTCTTCTAAGGTTTCTCCTATGGGGGGAATGGATGGTTATAGGATAGGGTGCTCGCCAAGGATTGGGGCCCTTGTGCCTACGTATCTTCACTTATAAGAAGTGGAAAATCAGAGCATTCGTAGTTCGTGGGACTACGGGAAAGAGAGGGGATTGTGCTCGCCAAGATCATCGCAATCTTGTGCCTACGTATCTTACATTCAAGAGGGAATGAAGAATCAGAGCAGCCGTAGTTCGGCTAACTACGGTAAAAGGTTTGGTATAGGAATGAACGAGAGTTTAGGTCGCATTCTAACTGCTAAACGTTGGCTTGTCTGCTCGCTAGGGGAGACTGAAGCACGAGTTTGTTATGCGCGAAAGAAGGGACTAAACAATGTTCTAGGCAAGGTGTATTTGGGTTGTAGTGTTTGAAATCGCGCGAGGGCGAGGAATTTAGTGTTTGAAAAGTTTCAATCGCACAGGGGCGAGAAAAGAGAGTTGGAATGGTTGAATATTTTAAAGGAGAATGACGACTACTCGATAAACGAGACGTCGGCCTCGCAATCAATCAATTGGGATATTATTGGAATGCTAGATCCCAATCAACACCTTTTTCATTCGAATAATTATGAAATTGTATTTGGATGGACAATGGCGATAATTGTCCAAATAGTTAGGGCGCGTGTTTTAAAAACGAAAGGTCGAGCAACTCACAACCTAAAGCGTACGCCCCAAGAGTAGTTACTCAAGAATTCAAGGAGTGCGAGACTCCAAGAACTCAGTTCTTTCGTAATTTAATTAAGAAAATAAATTGAATTTAACGTATGGTTTTATAAGAGTACGGGAGGTTTAGACTCGGTCGCACAAAGGTGAGGAACGAGGTTAGATGGGTTGAAAATTTTAGGAGGAATGACGACTATTCGATAAGCAAGACGTCAGCCTCGTAATCAATTAGTCGGGATATCGCTGGAATGCTAGATCCCAACGATACCTTTTTCATTCCATTAATTATGAAATTTATTTGTTGGACAGTGAATACTTGTCCAAATAATTATGGGAAGTGTTTTAGAAACGAAAGTTCGAATGATATACTGTTCAAGGTGTACACAGCGATAGTAACCATTCTCGAATTCAAGGAATGCACGACTCCAAGAACTCGATTCTTTCGTGATTTAATTTAGAAAAATAATTTGAATGGATTAGCGTACTCGGACTAGGTGCACTGGGTATTCTATAAATGTAAGATCAAAAGGAGGTTACAACCCAAAGTGTACACCTTGAGAGCAATCCTTCGAGAACTCAAGAAGTGTTAGACCTCAAGAGAATAGTTTGTTTTAAAGAAAAATACTCGAGGTAAGTCGAGGTTTGAATTTAATTTTAAACGTGTGTACTAGCAAAGTGGGCTAGTCTTCTAAGTGACCAACTAGAAATAATTGATCAAATAGGTGTCACTGTAAGGAAGCCTAGGATTAAGCTCTAAAATGTTGTGTATGGTGATCGAAGGTAGAAAGTAACTCGACTAATCGAGAATTTATTTTTAAAAAATTGTTTAAAAGTTTGAAAGTGACCACAACTTAAGGCGTGCATCTTAAGAGTGGTCCCTCGAGAATTCAAGGAAGGCGAGATCCAAGAACTCAACTGTTTTGAAAATTGTTTTAGGGAGATAGTTTAATTTGGTTAAGAAAAATGTTTTTAATTTTCATATATAAAATAAATCCATAAAAAAGTTTTAAGAAAAGCTAGTTATAATTAATTGTTTATGAGAAAAATTTAATATCTTAAAAAGATTTTGATTTTAATAAAGTATATTCTCTAATATTTAAAATATTTTTTAATAATAATTTTGAATATTATATTTTTTTAAAAGAATAGTTTGAAACACGAAAAGACGGAACAACCACAACTCAAGGCGTGCACCTCGAGAGCGGTTGTTCAAGGACCCAAGGGATGCTAGACCCCAAGAACCCACTACTTTCGTAACACGGCGAGATATTGTGTAAGAATATTTGGTGACATAACGACATAAATTTGTCGAAGCCATATATTTGAAAACCAATATTATTGCAACACAAACACAATTATCACATATTATTTACAATATCTAATAACTACATCCCACTAGGCCCTCACTAGAAACTACATCCCTCATTATCATTAAAAAAAATCCCAATTATCAAAGTAAAGTAAGATTAGAGAAAAATAAATATGTTAGAGGAAAAAACATATTAGAAAAAAAATAGTATTCATGCTCTTTTTAACTTATTAATCTCCACTAAATTTCTTAAATTTTTTAATTTTGTAATGTTTCTAGAATCAAATGAATAAAAAGTAGTAAGACAATAAAACTCATGCTAAAACAAATAGTGATATGCTACACACTAAATCGTAATTGAATTCCTCATGAGATCTGTTTCCTCTATGCTATATTGGCTTTTGACATGAATATTGCATGAATGACAATGATTAGCCAAGTTTGTCTCACAAAAAACAAATAATAAATATGCAGCAACAAATAGATATCATCTAAAAAATGTCAACCTATAATGAACTAGAAAGGCACAAAGTTTAAAGTATATAACGAAAAAACCAATTATTAAATCTAAATCCAAATAACAGTATGATTTTTTAACCAAGACTAAATCATTGATTCAAAACAGTGGTTAATTTACTGACTTACTAACAAAAAACTATAATTTATTAATCCAAAACAGTGGTTAAATGAGATCACAAATTAATAAAAAAAAACAACTCAAATATAACAGTAGCATGCAGTGAATGAGTAGCAAGTTTTATCTCAAATATACACAATGTAACAAGCATTTATCATTATATTCCAAACCAGAAATGCAAAAGACAAACTGAATCGAAACCCCACATATTAATCATAACTAACAGCAACAATGCAAGATACATTCTACATTAATATCGCGGCGGCAACCGTATTAACAACCACTTATCTCTCTACAATTCTCATCAAGCTATTATTAAAACAAATATCGAATTAAAATCAGACCAAATGGAAGAGTAGGATCAACAATACATGAATCGCCAAGTTATAACTAATGAGTGTCACGACAACAAAAACAAGAGGTTTTAACGTATCAGAACATAGGCGTGCCGCTTCATGAATCTAAACTGAGAAAGAAAAAAAAAACAGAAATAACAAACAATTCACATACTTCAAATCCTATTAACAATAACAGAGACCCAAGATTCATGTTTAAAACCTATCATGAGTTCGACAGAAAATACGAACAGATTATGAAATATTAATCTATTTGAATCTAACAACAAACTCCGACTACATGATATTCACTACAGCTGTATACACAAAAGTTCAAACATTTACCGCAACATCACACAAATAAAGCCATCAATCAACAACGTGAATCTTCAGTACTTTGCAAGCTTCCGCGAAACTTCAATCTCGCGACATTGAAGATTCAGAATCACGGCTTACGGAAACAAGTCGAAGCTGGAGCTGCAGAGTGTCGTTGAGGATGTCACGGCTGTATTGTGGCTGATGTGTGTGCCGCCATAAAAATTGTTGTTGCTCTATTTCCAACGTTATTGTCGCCGTTGTTGCCGCGAGTCATGAAGAACGTTGTTACCGAGCATAATCCAGCCCTCAACCTGCGTAAACAATGGACAACAAACCAAACAGAATGGAGAAGCAATAAATTCACAAAAACCAAGGTGTGACTACAAAGGTGGAACCACATGGACGGTGTTGTATCGATGCTGTAGAGTATTGCTCGAAGCATTGTTGCGAAGCTGAAGCTCATTACCGGTGTCAAATATATTGTGACTGCGTGAAACAGGAACTAGCAGATGACTCTAATATCATTAAGTTGCAGCAGCAGCCTGTCACAAGGGTGATACAACTCGCAGGCGACAGTGTAATATGCACAAAGAATTCAAACATTAAGTTTCAACATTAGTTCTAATAATGAAGTAATTGAAAACTATAGAAAACGTGCAGCTACAAAACTCGGATGGCAGCAGCAGCAATGTATTACATTCATCATATTCACATCATTATATCAAGAAACACAGGTCAAAGAATAGTATCAAAACATACATGCCATGAATCTCTGCAATACTACTTTCTCATCACAAAACCAACAAAGGTTTCATGACCAGAAAAAATGTAAACACATCCACAATCCCTGTAAATAATTTAAACTGACGACAATAGGGTAACAGGGTTAAAACAGAAAAGAAAATGTCCACAAATCTTGGCAGCGAGACATTCATGTAATGGAATAATAACCTACACAGAAATTCGTAGTATGCATAGCATCACCAAGGTTGATGTTCGTCACTGAGCTCAACGAAATTGCTGTAAAATTGTCGGCACTGAATCGTCATGTAGCTAGCGTCGAATCTGATATGAATTTGTTGCTATTGCAAAATCGTCATCGTCGCAGTGTTAGCATCAAAACAAACCATTATAATACTTTGTTCCATGTTTATCAGCAAGGAAATAATGGCATCTTATACTTGGTATTTTTAGATTTTGAACATCCATACAAAATGAATAACAATCAACAAAGTCAAAAAAATTATGAAATTAAATTTCGTGAAACCGAAACAGCAAGATCGAAATCATAAAGAATCAGAGTAACAGTGCAGCAGGATCGAAACAGCCAGCATAAACAAACGTAACCGACATCGACCATGTTTTATCAATGTATTGAAATAGAAAATGGCAGTGCGACAACATACTAGCGATTTAGAAATCTACAAATTAAAACAGAAATGGAAGCAGACGTACAAATGAAACAAACAGAAGTAACAACAATATTTATTCATAGAGCATTAAATGTAACAAAATAAGATGTTTCGAACCGTTACCGACGCCTGTAAGCTATGCCATTTCCGTTTGAAGATTGTCAATATTTTCACTAGCATTTAGTAGGTTCCATTCCTCTTTGCATCAAGTGAGCTGCATTCCAGCTTAATGAATCTTCAACCTCACGTGATGAGTTGAGGAATGCTGCTACACACCGTTCATGATGATTCACTATGGTGAGAACAACTGTTGAGTTGGTGCGAGACCGAATCGGAAATGATTCCAAAATGTTGTCGCTAATGTTGTGAGCTGCACTACATTCTTGTTGTCAAGGGACTACTGAGTTATATGAATGTGGTGCTGCTGCTGTGAGGAGATTAAATGATGGTGATGAGGTTATGGCGGCGGTCGATTGAGAGGAAAGGGAAGAGGAAATCGAATTTAGGGTTTCTTTTGGGGTTGAATTCGGGATAGTTAGGGTTGCCCTTCAGAATTAGGGGCGGCCCTTATTCTTTAGGGTTTTGGTGAACAGTGCCCTTAACTCTTAGGGTATAGTGAACAGTGATTCCTATTTATACTACTTCTCAACCCTAATCCAATTGACCGTGTCTTCCCATTCAAAATCTTTTTCTATTTTTTCTTTTAATTAATTTTTGAATAGTAAACTAAATTAATAAACCTATTTCCTTTTTATAAATTAATCCTAACCATTAATTATAATTTTAAGTCTAAGCTAATTAATTAAAATCTAATCTAATAATTTAAAATAAATCCTAATTAAATTCTAACTCTATTTTTTTAATCTATATTTTTTTAAAATTAAAAATTTCTAAATTATAATTAAACTCTAAATTAAATCTATTTAATTAAAAAAATTAAATTTAAATCCTAATTTCTAATTCAAAACTAATTAAAAAAAAGAAAACATTATATTAACCTATCACGAGAAAAATGAAATTATATATAAAAAAATAGGTATATATATAAAAAAAAACAAATGCCACGTGGCATAATTTATTGGGCTAAAAAAAGAAAATGCTTGCCTTTGCTGAAAAATACGCTACGCTGTATAAGCGAGGTAAATTGAAAACAAAGTCGGGCAAATGAGAAATTTTGAAAAAAAAAAAAGGTAGGACAAATTTGGGGTATGACAGATGCCCCTATCTAATTGCCTTGAACCCGAGAGAATGAACGGCTACAGAGCGTTCATTTTAAGGTGGAAGTCAATTAGATACAAGAAGATCCCAAAATTTGTCCGACAAGTAAGTAAAATGCAAAGAGATAGGATATACCTGAACGGGATGACAAGATGCAAAATAGATGAACGAGATAACCTAATATTCTCTGGATAGTCGAAGCAGTCCCTTATCTAATAAGGTTCTTCGCGGTACCAGAGTTTTATAAGTGATCCTCCTTGGGTGGTCGAAGCGGCCCCTCATTCGTTAAGGTCCTTCGATGATACCAAAGCGGTACAAACGATCCTCCTTGGGTGGTCGAAGCAGCCCCTCATTCGTTAAGGTCCTTCGATGATACCAAAGCGGTACAAACGATCCTCTTTGGGTAGTCGAAGAAGCCCCTCATTTGTTAAGGTCCTTCGATGATACCAAAGCGGTACAAACGATCCTCCTTGGGTGGTCGAAGCAGCCCCTCATTCGTTAAGGTCCTTCGATGATACCAAAGCAGTATCTCGAACAAAACTTGGGATTCTTCGGGTGGTCGAAGCAGTACCTTATCCATTAAGGCTCTTCGATGATACCAAAGCAGTATCTCAAGTGATAATTTTGCTGAGGAATAGTTGAGCTAAAAATTCTATTTAAAGGAACAACGTAGTCCAATCTCTGCAGGGGGAAAGCCTTCCATAAACTCTCTAAGATAACCTCTGCTTGGGGAGAAATAAGAGCAACGACTGTTGGGAATCGTCATTATCAACTGCATGGTTGAAGAATGACTTGCTGGGGATGGAATTCTCTGAACACGTGCAGGGTATCAACTCTGTTTAGAGAAATATTGCCGACTTTGATAGAGGACCGGTCAGGATACTTGTGAACTGATCCTGGATCCTGTTATGCTATGTCGCTGGGGATAAAATGCAATGCTTTGTATGATGCGCAAATATGCAATTTAAATGCAACTGCTATGGGATGCAAGATGTATATGCAAATGATTGAAATGCAATGCGCATGAGAATGCAACCGGGTAATCGGATTTGGTAAGGCTTTGTTTCTGGTTTCCCATGAGGGATCTTTTGGTATTAGGTGAAACAAGGTGAAAAGATTTACAGGGTATATTGGCACATCAACTCGGGGGCTGAGAAGAACAAATATACTATCGACTCAGGGGTCGAGGATAAATCAGAACAACAAGTCAGCTTGAGGGTTGAAGAAGAATAGCAAATATCGACTCGGGGGTCGAGAGAAAATAAAGGCCATATCGACTCGGGGTCGAGAGAAAAAGATAACAAAGATATCGACTCGGGGGTCGAGAAAATAAAGACATATCAACTCGGGGGTTGAAGAAAGGTAAATATCAACGCGGGGGTTGAAGAAAGGTAAATATCGACTCGGGGGTCGAAGAAAGGTAAATATCGACTCGGAGGTCGGAAAAAACAAAATATCAACGCGGGGGTTGAATGAGGAAAAGGCAAATATCGACTCGGGGGTCGAGAAAATAAAGACATATCAACTCGGGGTTGAAAGAGGAAATGATCGTGCTATGTATGCGTATGATACATGTCAATTGTATGATGCATATGTGAATGCAAGCAGGAGATTGGTTTTATTGAAAGTGCCAAGAAGGGTGGACTTTGGTAGTTGCCAATAAAGGATTGGACTTTAAGAGATGCCAAGCGGGGTTGGACTTTTGGGTGGTGCCAAGCAGGGTTGGACTTTAGTGGTTGCCAATACGAATTGGACTTTAGGAGATGCCAAGCGGGGTTGGACTTTATTTGGTAGTAGTATTTGACTCCCCGACACACGGTATTTGATAATGATATGCTCATAAGACAGATGTGGATGTTCTCGGTGCTCCAAGTTAGATCCTTGCAGAAGTTGGCTGCTTATTCCTGGGAGAACCTTAACTTCTAGCCAATGTGCCATGACGGCTTACAAATGTTGAGCGTAGCGACATAACCAAAGCATGTTGAATATGCGAGCGTAGCGACTTAACCAATGCATGTTGGTCGTGCTTTTACTCTGCCCCAAGGCTTTTGACGCTTGTTGTGAACAGTTACTGATGTCTGGCATGGTCAGCTTGACCAACTTTGAAAGTAAGGAGGGAAACTACCCCTGTTCAACTAGTCTGCCTCAGTCCGCCAGGTATTTGAAGACTTTTTCTTAAAGATTTATACCATGACATGGTCTGCGATGATTGCCCCAGTGTCTGGATTTTACAACAATATGCCCCTGTTTGAAACTCGGAAGAACTTGCCCTAGTCTGCAGGGTTATGAGAAAGTCTTGATTCAGGTCAACACCAATGAGTGATCAAGTTCTTCTTTGATTGCTATTTGTTGGTAGTTCTATTATGTCAAGTGCTAATTTGCAATTTAAAATTGTTCATTTTAAAAAAAATGGTAATTTTAATGCGACATTCATGCAAGTTTTGAAAAGATCATTTATTAGAATGATGTGACAGTGTGTGACGAGTGGACTATTAGCCCAAACGTAGTGCTAATTTATCTAGTGCGAAAGATATAGCAAGAATAATGACACCAATGCTGGTGATTAGCAATCATGTGAGGAGTCAGGTTACGCAACCTTGTTGTAAATATGCTTTCAGAATAAAACCCCGCCTCAATTAGGTCTTTTAAGGGTTGTAATGCGGTCTGGTTCATGGTTACGAAAACAAAGGATATTAGGCTCAAAGTATGATTTGGTACCCACCCCTTTTTCGTGATAATCTCCATACCTACGTTTAGTTAATTTTGCACCTACTTGACGGTGTAAACTTGATGGTTTAAAGTTTGCCTGAAATGGCAGCCACCTTATTTTGATGGATGTTAGTAGCCCCTTAATTCGGGTGGCCACTGAATCTTATTTTGTTTTTGTTGAGGATTTGAGGACCTCTTTTGTTTTTCTTTTGATCCCTAACTTTTGCCTGGACTGATTTTGCTCTTCGAGTCCATCGGGATTGCCTTGAGTTTTGCCTAAGTCCCCTTTTGAGATGCTCGACTTAGCAGGCTTTTGAATTTTTTTAAGGATTTGTGACTGCCAAGTCAATGGTCATTGATGAACCGTCATGACTTTTGGATTTTTCCTCGTGATTCGAGTGCGTAATCAGGTTAACTGAACACTACCCATGCCCCAGGTTAAGCGTAAGGGTTTAGCAATCCGAAGGAAACTCCTACTTCTAGGCTCGAAGTGGTTGACTAGGGAATAACTCCTTATCTCTCCAGTGTATGAGGGATTGAAACAATGCATGTACATCATCGGCGAGATTTTATCCAAAAGCATACTATCAGCAATTATGGGTATTTCGTTTTCGTCATCCTCCCTCAAATCTTTGCTAAACAGTAGTGCGATAAAGGAAGTGGAGTGAAAAAAAAATTTGTGATTTTTTTTGCAATAAGTGAGAAAATGTGAGTGAATACGAATGAACTTGATCAAAAACATGTATAATCATCACATTAACAATACCATTAATAAGAAACAATGTCTAAAAGCAAGTAGCATTATAACAGAAAAGAAACTACAAATGCGAAAAAACAATATGGAAATTGCCAGTATCGAGGAACTGGACTTTTCTCTTTTGCATCACAGTTGAGCTACCCTCCTTACTCATCGAGACCAGTATGATAACCTTCTTTATATCTACTCTCTGCAGCTTCTTCCATGTCATGGACTGATGAACTCACTTGACCAGATGAAGGTTTGATGTTGATATGAAGTCCTTGAGGTGTGAACAAGATTAGCTTGGACTCGATCAGATCTTGAACCTTATTCTTGAACTGTTTGCAATCTTTGGTCGAATGCACCATTGCGCCAGCATGGTAGCCACATCGTGCATTGGTGTCAAAGCCCGGAGGATATGGTGGGATCACACGATTCAAACCCTTTGGCACTATCAGTCCACTACTAATCAAACGTGGTAGCACGTGATTGTATGGTATTGGTAATGGATCAAAGTGTCTCTTTGGTCTTTGATTATAGTAACGCCGTTGTTGCGGACGTCTATTGACAGGAGGATATTAACCATGTGAAGAGATTGGAGTCACACAGGTAGACCCATAGGATTGCTGACTTTTAACAGTTGAGATGATTGGGTACTGAAGATAAGGCACCGAGGATGGAGCATGGGGAGTATCCCTGATCGTGGTTATCTCATCCTCTTGGAAGCTGACAACTGATTCATTTTCACTGGCTGGGATGTTCGAGGAGTCGTGAAACTTTCCACTCTTGAGATAGCTCTCGATACGTTCTCCTACTGAAACCAAGTCAGTGAAGTTTGATGTCCCATTGGCTATCATCTTTTCCAAGTATGGTTCTTTCAAAGACTCTATGAACATGTCAACCAATTCCTTGTCCAAGAGCGGTGGTTGGACGCGAGCAACTACCTCTCTCCATCTCTGAGCATACACTCTGAAAGACTCGTTTTCCCCTTGAGATAAGCTTTGCAACTGTATGCGGTTGGGAGCCACATCAAGATTGTATTGGTATTGTTTCAGAAAGGCGTTGGCTAAGTCCGACCACGACTGGATATGGCTACTTTCTAGCTGCATGTACCAACTTAAAGATGCCCCACTTAAACTGTCTTGGAAACAGTGAATCATAAGTTTGTCATTGCGAGCATAGAATGTCATCTTTCTGCAAAACATTACCAAATGCTGCTTTGGACAACTATCTCCTTTGTACTTTTCAAAATTTGGCATCTTGAACTTTGGAGGTATCACAAGTCCGGGTACTAAACACATATTCAAAGCATTCAAATTAGCAGTATCACGCTCCATCATGGCTTCAACTTTCTCTTCCAACATACGACATTTTTCAGCAAACTCAACATCCTGAGGTCGTTCAACATTCCCCACCAAGCTTGCCACTTGGGAATTTGGTGTAGTGAATGCGAAGCTATGGTATTCAACAGCATCATGAGACGAGGTATGTTCATCCTGAATAATGTGACGCTCTTGTATAACCTGGTCTTCAACAGGAATCCGCACAGGATGAGGTATGAAGTTCTTAGTGACTATAGGTTTTTGAGGTTTGTTCTCTCTCCTTGTCAAAGCTAGCATAGCTTCCACAAGCTGGTCCAACTGGTTCTTCATCAAGTCAACATCTGCTCTTGATGCAAACTGGTTCTGCTCTTCTGAACTCATGATTCCTCCAAAAGCTGCTTCAAGTCCGATACGGTTGTCGGGAAATCAACTGCGGATTATGGACAAAGGATGGATAAGTTTTCTGGCTGAGAGAATGATATGCAATGCAGATGAGATGCACATGAAATGATATGCAAATGCAATGCAGGCACAAATAGGATCCAGGATAACATAAGCAGGTCAAAGCACCCTAACCGGTAGGCTTATACTAGGAAAGTTCTAGATTCTTTACCCACAGACCCACTCACGGGATAGCTTCTATGCTGATGGATAAGGTTCCCAAGATCACGGACACCGATCGCATCAACATTACGCAACAGGCTAGCTGTATTATAACGAGAGTACGATAAGGTCTCTCCTGAGCGGAGTCCTCATGCTAGGCACACGAGGAGCGGGTCCTCGGAGACTAACATTACACGACTACCAATATAGAAACTGGTTCTAAGAGTGGTTCCCAGAGTCATGGACCCTTCATGAATCAAATCATGTAACAGGCTAGCTGCGTTACGATAGGATCCATGAAAAGGTCTATTCTGGAGAAGCTTTCATGCTAGGCACACAAGGAGCGAGTCCTTGGGGACTAACACTACTTGACTACCAATTCTAAACTATGTTTTCTCTCTTCTTTTTCCGAAGCTCGTGTGTAGAACTTTACTTGTGATATTTTCCCAAAATCCAACAAGCAAATATAATACAGAGCATATAATAGAAAGAGAAAACAATAAATAAACAATAGGAGAAAATAAATATAAAGAAAACAGTTAAGCAAAAGGTTAATACTCTCAAATCGAGTCAAGTTAGGCTTGACTCTCTCTTGCATAGGGCAATGCGTACTCTCAAATAATGTCATACCCCAAATTTGTCCTACCTTTTTTTTCTTCAAAATTTCTCATTTTCCCGACTTTGTTTTTAATTTACCTCGCTTATACAGCGTAGCGTATTTTTCAGCAAAGGCATGCATTTTCTTTTTTTAGCCCAATAAATTATGCCACATGGCATTTGTTTTTTTTATATATATACCTATTTTTTTATATATAATTTCATTTTTCTCGTGATAGGTTAATATAATGTTTTCTTTTTTTTAATTAGTTTTGAATTAGAAATTAGGATTTAAATTTAATTTTTTTAATTAAATAGATTTAATTTAGAGTTTAATTATAATTTATAAGTTTTTAATTTTAAAAAAATATAGATTAAAAAAATAGAGTTAGAATTTAATTAGGATTTATTTTAAATTATTAGATTAGATTTTAATTAATTAGCTTAGACTTAAAATTATAATTAATGGTTAGGATTAATTTATAAAAAGGAAATAGGTTTATTAATTTAGTTTACTATTCAAAAATTAATTAAAAGAAAAAATAGAAAAAGATTTTGAATGGGAAGACACGGTCAATTGGATTAGGGTTGAGAAGTAGTATAAATAGGAATCACTGTTCATTATACCCTAAGAGTTAAGGGCACGGTTCACCAAAACCCTAAAGAATAAGGGCCGCCCCTAATTCTGAAGGACAACCCTAACTATCCCCAATTCAACCCCAAAAGAAACCCTAAATTCGATTTCCTCTTCCCTTTACTCTCAATCGACCGCCGCCATAACCTCATCACCATCATTTAATCTCCTCTTAGCAGCAGCACCACATCCATATAACTCAGTAGTCCCTTGACAACAAGAACGTAGTGCAGCTCACAACATTAGCGACAACATTTTGGAATCATTTTCGATTCGGTCTCGCACCAACTCAACAGTTGTTCTCACCATAGTGAATCATCATGAACGGTGTGTAGCAGCATTCCTCAACTCATCACGTGAGGTTGAAGATTCATTAAGCTGGAATGCAGCTCACTTGATGCAAAGAGGAATGGAACCTACTAAATGCTAGTGAAAATATTGACAATCTTCAAACGGAAATGGCATAGCTTACAGGCGTCGGTAACGGTTCGAAACATCTTATTTTGTTACATTTAATGCTCTATGAATAAATATTGTTGTTACTTCTGTTTGTTTCATTTGTACGTCTGCTTCCATTTCTGTTTTAATTTGTAGATTTCTAAATCGCTAGTATGTTGTCGCACTGCCATTTTCTATTTCAATACATTGATAAAACATGGTCGATGTCGGTTACGTTTGTTTATGCTGGCTGTTTCGATCCTGCTGCACTGTTACTCTGATTCTTTATGATTTCGATCTTGCTGTTTCGGTTTCACGAAATTTAATTTCATAATTTTTTTTGACTTTGTTGATTGTTATTCATTTTGTATGGATGTTCAAAATCTGAAAATACCAAGTATAAGATGCCATTATTTCCTTGCTGATAAACATGGCACAAAGTATTATAATGGTTTGTTTTGATGCTATCACTGCGACGATGACGATTTTGCAATAGCAACAAATTCATATCAGATTCGACGCTAGCTACATGACGATTCAGTGCCGACAATTTTACAGCAATTTCGTTGAGCTCGGTGACGAACATCAACCTTGGTGATGCTCTGCATACTACGAATTTCTGTGTAGGTTATTATTCCATTACATGAATGTCTCGCTGCCAAGATTTGTGGACATTTTCTTTTCTGTTTTAACCCTGTTACCCTATTGTCGTCAGTTTAAATTATTTACAGGGATTGTGGATGTGTTTACATTTTTTCTGGTCATGAAACCTTTGTTGGTTTTGTGATGAGAAAGTAGTATTGCAGAGATTCATGGCATGTATGTTTTGATACTATTCTTTGACCTGTGTTTCTTGATATAATGATGTGAATATGATGAATGTAATACATTGCTGCTGCTGCCATCCGAGTTTTGTAGCTGCACGTTTTCTATAGTTTTCAATTACTTCATTATTGGAACTAATGTTGAAACTTAATGTTTGAATTCTTTGTGCATATTACACTGTCGCCTGCGAGTTGTATCACCCTTGTGACAGGCTGCTGCTGCAACTTAATGATATTAGAGTCATCTGCTAGTTCCTGTTTCACGCAGTCACAATATATTTGACACCGGTAATGAGCTTCAGCTTCGCAACAATGCTTCGAGCAATACTCTACAGCAGCGATACAACACCGTCCATGTGGTTCCACCTTTGTAGTCACACCTTGGTTTTTGTGAATTTATTGCTTCTCCATTCTGTTTGGTTTGTTGTCCATTGTTTACGCAGGTTGAGGGCTGGATTATGCTCGGTAACAACGTTCTTCATGACTCGCGGCAACAACGGCGACAATAACGTTGGAAATAGAGCAACATCAATTTTTATGGCGGCACACACATCAACCACAATACAGCCGTGACATCCTCAACGACACTCTGCAGCTCCAGCTTCGACTTGTTTCCGTAAGCCGTGATTCTGAATCTTCAATGTCGCGAGATTGAAGTTTCGCGGAAGCTTGCAAAGTACTGAAGATTCACGTTGTTGATTGATGGCTTTATTTGTGTGACATTGCGGTAAATGTTCGAACTTTTGTGTATACAGCTGTAGTAAATATCATGTAGTCGGAGTTTGTTGTTAGATTCAAATAGATTAATATTTCATAATCTGTTCGTATTTTCTGTCGAACTCATGATAGGTTTTAAACATGAATCTTGGGTCTCTGTTATTGTTAATAGGATTTGAAGTATGTGAATTGTTTGTTATTTCTGTTTTTTTTTTCTTTCTCAGTTTAGATTCATGAAGCGGCACACCTATGTTCTGATACGTTAAAACCTCTTGTTTTTGTTGTCGTGACACTCATTAGTTATAACTTGGCGATTCATGTATTGTTGATCCTATTCTTCCATTTGGTCTGATTTTAATTCGATATTTGTTTTAATAATAGCTTGATGAGAATTGTAGAGAGATAAGTGGTTGTTAATACGGTTGTCGTCGCGATATTAACGTAGAATGTATCTTGCATTGTTGCTGTTAGTTATGATTAATATGTGGGGTTTCGATTCATTTTGTCTTTTGCATTTCTGGTTTGGAATATAATGATAAATGCTTGTTACATTGTGTATATTTGAGATAAAACTTGCTACTCATTCACTGCATGCTACTGTTATATTTGAGTTGTTTTTTTTTATTAATTTGTGATCTCATTTAACCACTGTTTTGGATTAATAAATTATAGTTTTTTGTTAGTAAGTCAGTAAATTAACCACTGTTTTGAATCAATGATTTAGTCTTGGTTAGAAAATCATACTGTTATTTGGATTTAGATTTAATAATTGGTTTTTTCGTTATATACTTTAAACTTTGTGCCTTTCTAGTTCATTATAGGTTGACATTTTTTAGATGATATCTATTTGTTGCTGCATATTTATTATTTGTTTTTTGTGAGACAAACTTGGCTAATCATTGTCATTCATGCAATATTCATGTCAAAAGCCAATATAGCATAGAGGAAACAGATCTCATGAGGAATTCAATTACAATTTAGTGTGTAGCATATCACTATTTGTTTTACCATGAGTTTTATTGTCTTACTACTTTTTATTCATTTGATTCTAGAAACATTACAAAATTAAAAAATTTAAGAAATTTAGTGGAGATTAATAAGTTAAAAAGAGCATGAATACTATTTTTTTTCTAATATGTTTTTTCCTCTAACATATTTATTTTTCTCTAATCTTACTTTACTTTGATAATTGGGATTTTTTTTAATGATAATGAGGGATGTAGTTTCTAGTGAGGGCCTAGTGGGATGTAGTTATTAGATATTGTAAATAATATGTGATAATTGTGTTTGTGTTGCAATAATATTGGTTTTCAAATATATGGCTTCGACAAATTTATGTCGTTATGTCACCAAATATTCTTACACAATATCTCGTCGTGTTACGAAAGTAGTGGGTTCTTGGGGTCTAGCATCCCTTGGGTCCTTGAACAACCGCTCTCGAGGTGCACGCCTTGAGTTGTGGTTGTTCCGTCTTTTCGTATTTCAAACTATTCTTTTAAAAAAATATAATATTCAAAATTATTATTAAAAAATATTTTAAATATTAGAGAATATACTTTATTAAAATCAAAATCTTTTTAAGATATTAAACTTTTCTCATAAACAATTAATTATAACTAGCTTTTCTTAAAACTTTTTTATGGATTTATTTTATATATGAAAATTAAAAACATTTTTCTTAACCAAATTAAACTATCTCCCTAAAACAATTTTCAAAACAGTTGAGTTCTTGGATCTCGCCTTCCTTGAATTCTCGAGGGACCACTCTTAAGATGCACGCCTTAAGTTGTGGTCACTTTCAAACTTTTAAACAATTTTTTAAAAATAAATTCTCGATTAGTCGAGTTACTTTCTACCTTCGATCACCATACACAACATTTTAGAGCTTAATCCTGGGCTTCCTTACAGTGACACCTATTTGATCAATTATTTCTAGTTGGTCACTTAGAAGACTAGCCCACTTTGCTAGTACACACGTTTAAAATTAAATTCAAACCTCGACTTACCTCGAGTATTTTTATTTAAAACAAACTATTCTCTTGAGGTCTAACACTTCTTGAGTTCTCGAAGGATTGCTCTCAAGGTGTACACTTTGGGTTGTAACCTCCTTTTGATCTTACATTTATAGAATACCCAGTGCACCTAGTCCGAGTACGCTAATCCATTCAAATTATTTTTCTAAATTAAATCACGAAAGAATCAAGTTCTTGGAGTCGTGCATTCCTTGAATTCGAGAATGGTTACTATCGCTGTGTACGCCTTGAACAGTATATCATTCGAACTTTCGTTTCTAAAACACTTCCCATAATTATTTGGACAAGTATTCACTGTCCAACAAATAAATTTCATAATTAATGGAATGAAAAAGGTATCGTTGGGATCTAGCATTCCAGCGATATCCCGACTAATTGATTACGAGGCCGACGTCTTGCTTATCGAATAGTCGTCATTCCTCCTAAAATTTTCAACCCATCTAACCTCGTTCCTCACCTTTGTGCGACCGAGTCTAAACCTCCCGTACTCTTATAAAACCATACGTTAAATTCAATTTATTTTCTTAATTAAATTACGAAAGAACTGAGTTCTTGGAGTCTCGCACTCCTTGAATTCTTGAGTAACTACTCTTGGGGCGTACGCTTTAGGTTGTGAGTTGCTCGACCTTTCGTTTTTAAAACACGCGCCCTAACTATTTGGACAATTATCGCCATTGTCCATCCAAATACAATTTCATAATTATTCGAATGAAAAAGGTGTTGATTGGGATCTAGCATTCCAATAATATCCCAATTGATTGATTGTGAGGCCGACGTCTCGTTTATCGAGTAGTCGTCATTCTCCTTTAAAATATTCAACCATTCCAACTCTCTTTTCTCGCCCCTGTGCGATTGAAACTTTTCAAACACTAAATTCCTCGCCCTCGCGCGATTTCAAACACTACAACCCAAATACACCTTGCCTAGAACATTGTTTAGTCCCTTCTTTCGCGCATAACAAACTCGTGCTTCAGCCTCCCCTAGCGAGCAGACAAGCCAACGTTTAGCAGTTAGAATGCGACCTAAACTCTCGTTCATTCCTATACCAAACCTTTTACCGTAGTTAGCCGAACTACGGCTGCTCTGATTCTTCATTCCCTCTTGAATGTAAGATACGTAGGCACAAGATTGCGATGATCTTGGCGAGCACAATCCCCTCTCTTTCCCGTAGTCCCACGAACTACGAATGCTCTGATTTTCCACTTCTTATAAGTGAAGATACGTAGGCACAAGGGCCCCAATCCTTGGCGAGCACCCTATCCTATAACCATCCATTCCCCCCATAGGAGAAACCTTAGAAGAAAACGAATAAGCATAGTTAACTTTACTCTCGAATCAATCAAGAGGTTCCCGTTGAATACAACGGACGTAGAGGGTGCTAATACCTTCCCTCTGCGTAATCGACTCCCGAACCTAGAATATTGGTTGCGATGACCATGTTCTTATCTCCTTTAAGGTTTTATCGATATTTTCCTATTCCATCCTTGGAATGAATAAAGTTTGGTGGCGACTCTGTTTCGAACAGTATTTTCCGCGGCCATCGCGAGGATCGTATTTTTCGAGGTACGACAGGTGTCACGCACGCGTTCGTTAGATGAGCTGACTAGTAATCTAATCCTGTGGTCATGATATTTTCTGAGTTTCTTTAATTCTTTAATTGTTTTTTCTATTTTCTTTTAATTGATTTTTCATGTTTAATTAATTTTAATTAGTTTTAGTGATCATAAAAATATGAGAAAAATATGCGGTTGATCCTTGTGGAATTTCTGATTTTTCCATGCCTTTAGATTTTATTTTGGTGTTATTTTCAATTTAATATCCATTTTCTATTTTTTTATAAATGATTAAAAATGCATAATATGACTATCTTGCTTGCTAATTTTATTTCCAATTCATGCTTTTGATTTTGAAGTTGATTTTTGGCTTGCTGGTTATAGACATGTTGATGATGTTATAGGATTTTTGTTGTGATTTTTAGATGATTCTAAATAGGAGTTAGAGATGGAAGTTTAGGAGTATTCATTGATGGATCCCCTTTAGTACACTCTTTGGATGTAGATTTTATTTGAACCTTTAGGATTAGGTTTGACCCCTGGTTTTTGTACCATAGATTGTTAACACATGTAGGATAATGTAGTATTTTCTTTAGAATTTTTAGAAATGATTTTCTATAAGTTCCCCATTTTACAAATTGGTTATAGTTTATGTGACTCTAACTAGGTTAAGTTCATAGATTAGTCTTGTAAATGACAATTAGATGATTCTAAGTCTCATATCCTTCCTTGATAGAATGGTAATTAGATAGATACCTCTTTAGAGCCTTGAATCCTTAGTATAGGTGATCCTTAGAAGGAAATCATGGAGGTTCTTTAGAAGTCTAATTAGGTGGGTGATTCTTCCTATAGGGTTAGTTTCCCTTTCAATTCTCCTTGCTTAATTGGAATCCTCCTTGTGAGCATCTTTCCTCCTGTGGAGGAATTCATTGCATTATCATAAAGGAGTTGAGTCTATGAAAGCTCTCTCTAAGGAAGTGGAGTTGGTTTAGTGCCTGTGGTAAGTTCCTGTGGACCTTACCTTGCTTCCCATCTTCATTCTCCTAATCCTCTCCAATCTTTTTTAGGAACCTTCTTGGGGTAGCATAGTCCCTCCTGTAGGGGGAATCTTGCACATCTCTTGAAGGAGTCAAACCTCTAGGATTCCCCCAAATCTCTTTTAGTTGGTTGAGTGCCTGGGATAAGTTCCTGTGGACCTTACCCTTGCCTCCCAACTTTCAATTCCTTTCCTTAGGATAGAAGCCTTGTATGATTACTTGTGGAATGAATTCCTTATTTGCCATAAATCCTTGCCTTCATTCATGATTGAGTGGTGTGTTGCATTAGAATAGTTCATGTTTAGGATAGTTTAAGTGTAGGTGCATGACTACATTAAAAGGTTGAGTGAGTCTCCCTCTGCTTGTTTGCCTTAAGGGTTGAGGTGATCCTCCCCTTGCTTGCGTGTTGTTTTTCTTTTTCTAATTTACGTATTTGCATAATAGAGGTTGAGTTGAGCTCCCTCTGCTTGTCTGTTTTGACTGTTTTCTTTGCTTGATTGCTATGAGGTTGAGTGAGTCTCCCTCTACTTTTATTGCTGCATTGCATGTGCATCTTTACTGTTTTTTCTGTTTATCCGTTTATCTGATGCTTTGTCTGTTTCTGTATCCCATTGACATGATCCCATAGGACTCTCACTTCCTTTGATAAGGGAGTGACGATAGAACTTTAGGTTAAAACCTATGCATGATAACATCTAGAAGTTCCCTGCTTCAAAACTCAACCATAGGATGAATCCTTGGCATGACAACATTAGGACTTGACAGTTTCCCCGTAGAGTTCGTTCTCTTCTCATCTCTAAACAACAGTAAAAAACGTAATAAAGGCAAGTTAGTATAAGCGCGTTACGAGCCTTAAGCCACTTGGGAAATGATAATTGATCGGTCTCCTCTCCATCATCTAGAGTGTTTAGTATATGTCCTTTGGACGATATGCGACACATTCGTTCCTAAGTCATAGTCTCTAATGCTGTACAAACTACAGACAACCATAAAAAACACTTCTTCCGTAAAAAACAGAAAACAAACTTCAAACCTTTTTTGCCCCGTGGGCCCGTAATTCAAAGGAAAGCTTTTCTGAAGAAAAGAGTGTCGTTAACTCCCAGTTCTACTGTAAACGGTAAAG
Source organism: Lathyrus sativus (assembly GCA_963859935.3). Lineage (NCBI taxonomy): Eukaryota > Viridiplantae > Streptophyta > Magnoliopsida > Fabales > Fabaceae > Lathyrus > Lathyrus sativus. The sequence goes on along the minus strand of OZ012736.1, from coordinate 112,703,513 downwards.
CATGAGTCTCTGACGGGCAAGTTGCATACATTAAATTGCTGGAACTGTTTATTAACCCTACTCGGGAAAACAGATGAATCTGAACCCCCGTAATCCGTATTACCCCAAACTACGTAAGCTCTGATCTCTCATATCCGTTGAGAGTACGTAGGCACAATACTGACGTATTGGCGAGCCACCTTCCCCCATCCATTTACCCGTACTTAGCCGAACTACGTTGATTCTGATTTCTCTTTCTCTGATGAGAATACGTAGGCATAAAGCGTGATGCTTTGCCGAGTTAATTTTGTTTTCTTTTCAGACCAGCCTTGATAGGTATATAGTAAAACCAACCCGTCAGATAAACACAACAAGCGTGGATACCATCAAGTACGATGGACGTGAGGGGTGCTAATACCTTCCCCTTGTGTAACTGACTCCCGAACCTAGACATGGTTGCGATGACCTTGTCTTATACCTTTTCGTCAGGTTTTTTCGATCGTTTCCTTTCCCTTTCTGTGGGATAAATAACGAAAGGTGGTGACTCTTCTGTTTTGCCGACACCTTATTTTCGCGGGAGCGACACTCCCTATAAGCCTTCTTGAATATACCACCATCCTATCACAATTGCACTAAAGTTCGGGTATAGGACTGTCTCACCACTCAAAGCACCCAATATCCAACACACAAACAAATATATTGACAAATATACATGTTAAGCAAATATTCACAATTATAGCATGCAATTTAAACAAAACAGGCTAAACCCTCAAGTTAAGAAATCCTCCCTACTGAAGTCGCCATTTCTATTGCGGTGAGAATCGTGATACCAAGCTATTGATTAACTTGAATCTTAATTCTTAAAATTCACAACCGGACTTTAATTTATCCAAAGGAAAGGTCTAAAGAAAGAAAAACCCTTTTCGCGATGTAACAACAACGCTAAGAGATTCGAGGATCGGGGGTTGGTTTTGTATAGGGTAGGTATTTCACATCCTAAACATCTGTAGTACTCTACAGGAACCTTTTGTTTGTTTGCATGCTAAGTTTGCTAAATGTTTGCTAAGGTTTGGAATTGGGTAAAAGGCGAAGGTTAAAACTTAAAGATAGTTTCTATGTTTGCTCGCAAAGACATCGCGTCCTCTGCCTACGTATCCTAACTAGGATAAAATCAGAGCAATCGTAGTTCACCTCACTAGGGTTAAAGAACACTTGATTATGATCAAGGTTCAAAGAGGAACAAACATAACAATGTTTGTATAGATTTTAACAAAACTCTCTAGATCTACATTGTACACTCAAGAAAGGGGAGTAAGTAATCATTACTATGATTCTTACATAGAGTTAACAAACTCTATCCTAAGTTCTAATTGAAAGAGCACTCCTAACAAAGGTGGGTCTTTTAGACTTAGAGCAAAGTCTAATGGCTTATACTAAGGTTCAAGATGACTTCACAAAGTCAAGGGAGCGGGTAATGAACTATCCATGACACAAGGGTCAATGGAGAGACTTTTCCTTTGTAAGGAGAGAGAGAGGCAACTTGGATGAGAACTAAAAAGTTCCATCACTTGGGGAAGAAATACTTATCAAAGCAACTAAACAAATGAGCATAAGGAATATGGTTACAACCAAACAAGCATGCATATCACAATAAGCAAGGATTAAATTGATACAAATGGTTTCAACCAAGTATGGCACATCCTTACAAAGATACAGGTAACAACTCAAGGGATACATATTAACAAATATGGAAAAAAAACAATCATGCAAATAAGTTACCACTTAAGATGAACATGTTAAGAGTTCAAATGTAACAACATTAGGCATTGATGACAATCAAATACGTAAAGAATGTAAGACATGTCACAACAGCTTAAGTTCAAAATTTTAGGAGGAAGCACAAATTTATGGTAATCACCAATGAGAAGCAAAGCCTTGACATGTTAACAAACACAAAGAAATCAATTATCAACAAATCTCACAAGATAAATCAAGCATGGTATAAAAGAAATTCATCAAGGCGCAAGGTAACGACCTAAAAACAAACCAACTATCAAGTAGGCAAAAAGGCCTTGTAAATACAAGAAATTTGAAATTTTATTCCATTAAATGAAATTAGACATTAAAATGAACAATTTGCAAAAAGAACGGATTAAAAATAACAAAGCATGCAAAAGTTGTGATTTATTGAATTTTATGAAGAAAATATAAGAAACAATGTAATAAAAAAGGAAATGTCATGGGAGGGGATTGAACCCAGGCCCTTTTGGTTCACAAACCTAGAAGTAACCACTCAGGCACATGGCACGCGCGTGTACATGTAATGGGAAAAGAAGAGAATAAAATAAACATGACAATTGAAATAAACATAACCAAAATGGGTCATCACTGAGGATCGAACCCTGGCGTGTCTGGTGAAAGGCGTGTGTTATAACCACTGGGGTGGCGATACATCCGTGTATTTAGCCACCCCAGAAAAAGATAAGGCTATCTTGAGATTGAAATTCTGGGCCAAAAACAAACCACTAAACCAAAGGCGTGAAGGATTCAAACTTGATCAAATCAACACCAAATTTAACAAAATTAAAGCCTAACATGATTGTTTTTAAACAAGGATGATGATGGTAACAACCATTTTGTGAAATGATGCCTCTAATAAAAAACACGAATGTAAATGCAAATTGGTCATTTGAGTTGCATAATGGAAATCAAAGCATGTTCTGAGCACAACCACATCAAACATATATTGCACACAAGTCATAAACATGTTAACGGATGGATTGCACACTTTGGGCTCAGCCACAGATCATCATAATTGAAAATGGTTCATTAGTTGCAAACATACCATGAGAGTTGGTCAAGCTGTCAAGGTGCAGATGGAAAGTGTTCAATTCATACATACATGGCCTACAAGTTCTAAACATGTTCATTGATGCTCTTAAAGCTTACAAACCAAACAAGAGTGTCTCAGGAAGAAGAAGGTAGTATGATCCAGCAATGGCAACATATTGGCTAGTGAGTGAACTTTGTAAAATAGTGAACTTGTGCTTTCAAACAACAAGAACAAATGACCTCAAATCAAAAACCAAGTTGTTAAAATCTAAACAGGCAACAATTACAAACATACACATATGTGGCTGGTCTCAAATGGAATATTTGAAGGGATCCAGGCTGATCAAAACAGCCAAAAAGCAGCAGGCCATGGCAAAGTGGCCCTGCTGTCCAGAATTCAAACAAAAAGGCAAAACATCGATGAAACTCACACTTTGATCAAAACATAACAATTAAAATCATGGAATCTCAACCTAAACTACTTGAAATGCAATGAAAAACATGATGATAACAATCAAAATGCCAAGATTACAAACCAAACAGAACAAGGCATCAACATGCCATGTGAAATTGAAAAAATGAAATTGAAAAGCTATGTCATGAAATAAGCACAATCAGGTTGAACAAACCTTACACACAAACCAGAAACATGTTAATAAGTGTTTCCATACTTCAAGAATAGCCACAAACCAAACAGAACTGGAAGTGGTATGCTAGTTGCTCATTTACACATGAAAATGCATAATTGAAGACATGACAAGAATGGGATAGTTTTAGATCAAGAAATCATCATACACAAGCTTCAAATGTATCCATGAATTAATCTACAACTTAAGATTGAACAACAAATGCACACAACAAAATTTGGCTTACAAGCTGCAAGTATGGCACATGGTAAGCAGGTTGTCATGACAGGAAGGCACAAATTGGCAAAGCATTCAAAATGAGGTCTGGTTCATGTACACACAAAACCTAATAATGTTATCTAAAGGTCCTAAGCTCATGAAATAACCTAAAACAAACTCAAACAGAAAGAGCATGGTGTGTTGCAGCTATGATTACACAAAGCTGTTGACAGCAAGGGATGAGGCATTGTGAAAATGAGTGGTCAAAACCAGGTAGCAAGGTCATTCAATCAATACATACACATTGCAAATATGATAGCAAATGAATTCATGTTCATACACCAACCAAAAAGTGCTTCAAACACAAAAGGGCTTGTTGCGTGTGATTGTGATTTTTTAAAACAAACTGTTTTGACAGCAGGGTACAGATGCAAACTGGTTTGGTCAACAGTGAGTGGTCTCATGTCATGAAAATAGCACATACACTTCATAAACATGAAAATAAATGAGTTCAAACTCAAAGTTCTGGCATATTGCAATCAAGGCAGAATTTGGTAAGGTTCATGGCAACTTTGGCTTGAATAGAAGTTGAAAATACATTTTGAAAGTGAAATGATGAACCAAGTGGAAACAGATCATACAAACAACACACATACATTGCAAACATGGAAATGAATGAGATCAAGCTTAAAGTTCAGGCACATTTCAAACAGAACAGAATCTGATGTATTGATGCTTATGCAAATAAACTGTCTTGAAACAACTTGATGTGCAGCAGGGTATTTGCTAAGTAATGAGATTCATGCTAAAATAATGACACATACACACCACATATATGCTAAAGGATGATCTCATGCCCAAAAATCAGTTCAAATCAACACCAAAGAGAACAATGGCATATTGGTTGCAAATATAAACATGAAAGTGTAAGGCTGCCAAAGTTCAAGTGCAGTTGGATAGGTCATGGAAATTTGAGACAATTAGGCATCACACACAAACTTAAAACATGTAGAATGATGATTATAGGCTCATGGATCAAACAGAAACAAGTTGAAACAGAAAAGGGCATGCTGTTGGCAAAGATGCAAAACTGTTGAGTAGCTAGTGATGCAGCAAGTTTGATCATACAAGATGCAAGTTATAAGGTGACAAACATCAACAACTTCATGACAGAAAATGAAACAGCATGCTATGGTATGAATCATGGTAAGCCTCAAGTTCAAAGTGTATTTTGCAGCAGTTACAAACATTTGACAGCCTAATACCTCACAGTTGGTCCTATTAGCTAAATCTCATGTTTTTATCATGTCAACAAGTTTCAACTAGTACAAGCAATACCAAATCAGAACAAACCAACAGTTTAAAAACATGAGGTGAAACATTGGAGGCACATATCATTTTGACACAAAACTCATGACAATGGTGTAGCAAATGAAACAAGCATCACAACAGTGAAACCAAAAGCCAATATAGATTCATACATGACCCAATGGGCAGGGGAACCTCATGAAATAGCTAACAAGCAATTCAAACATCACAAATAAACAAGGGCTGATAGACTTGTATTAAGGTATGAAGGTTGATTTTTAGATTGGTGAGTTTTTTGATGAAATTAATGGTGGGAACAGTTTCAAATGGCCATTTTAAGGGTGTGTAGATGGTCTTTGAATTGTTTTGATGTTTGGAACAAGAAATAGCATGAAAAGTGGAAAATGGTGATTTTTGTGATTTTGAGAACTAAAGCACTTTCAAGCAAGGAGAGGAATGAGAGAGATATGAGTTTCTATGTGTTCTTGATAGCTCTGGTGTGTCTAACAACATAGAGAAAGGCCTCTATTTATAGGGAGAGTGAGGGTGAGGGCAGCCTTGGTTTTTCCACATTTTGGAGGGAGATTTTGAATGAAATCTTGCCAAGATCAAGTGGCAGATTTTCTCATCAATTCTTGGGAAAATGCTGAGCAAAATATCAAGTGAGATGGGAGGGATGAGATGACTGAAGTGAAGCTATGAGAGTAGGGGACTGTAGCTGCACAACTCTTTGAAAAAGTTTCTCTTTCATAGTCCTTTAAATGATTATTATATTAGCCACTAGCTCCAAGTTGCAAAGCCCATCAATTCTTTATTTCTTCTGTGTTTTGCTTCATCTAAGCTTCACATTATTAGAATCAAACATCATCTGCAATCTTGAGAAAGATAAACTTTAAATGGGTTAAGGTTAGTTAATCAAATGAATATGATCCTAAAATGATGATTAGGATCTAAGGGGTCAAAATTTGGGGTGCAACACACCTCACGTGTCCGTTGTACTCGACAGGATCCACACTTGTTGTCTAAATCTATGGGTGTAAAATAAACTATCTACGACTGCTGCTAAATGGAGGAAGATTTGACTCGATAGGACATTGCCGCCCTATGCCTACGTATTCTCTCATGCAATGGGAAAGTAAGAGTCAACGTAGTTTGAGAAACTACGACGGGAATTGCTCGCCAAGACATTACGTCTTGTGCCTACGTATTCTCATCTAGTATGACAAATCAGAGCAAAGCGTAGTTCAGGCTAACTACAGGTAAACAAGGTGTTCTCGGTTGCACGAGGAGCGGGAGAAAAGGTAGACGATACTAACGTATGCATTCTAGATGTTAGGTGTATTGTTGCTCGACCATGGGAGAGTTAGGTGTTACCTGTTTGCGGTAGAACGGAAGTAGCATGTCATGGGTTAAAAAGTACAAGGAACCTAACGGGTGAGAACGACAGGATGGTCTCGATTGCCCTAGGGCAAAAGAAAGGGGAATTTAGTCGTCAGCGGGAAAGTCTAGATCGCACTGGGGAGAGAGAAAAGGGAAGTTAGTTGTTAGTGTGCTCGCCAAGACATCGCGTCTTTTGCCTACATATTCTCATCTGGTATGAGAAATCAGAGTAGCTGTAGTTCAGCTAACTACAACAAAAAGGTCTCGATTGTATGGGGGCAAGAGAAGGGATCTCAATCGCCAGGATGCGAGAGAAAAGAGTCTCAATCACTAGGATGCGAGAGAAAAGGTTCGGATCGGGACACACACGCTAAGTCCTAAGACGTAGGAGCGAATGCGTCGCATATTGTCCAAAGGACATACGCTAAACACTCTAGACGAGTGAGAGGAGACCACCCACTCATCATTTCCCATGTGTCTATCGCTTACAGCTCACAACACTCGACGGTTGAATATAAGATATGAAATGAAAACAATGTTACCGAATGGAGTGGTTCCGTTGACCCTTGACTTTGCATGCTAGCTTCCTTTCCAAGCTCCTCTCCTTTGACCCTTGATGATGATGTTTCGAATCGGGACCAATGTGACGCTAAACCGTCGTAGTTTGACTTATTAGAGAAGTCAAACTTTAAGAGGTCGCGTATTAATATCCGTGTTAAAGACAAGATAGAGAAATGATATTGAAAATCATTCTCCAATTGAATCGTGTCACACAGACCAAAACAGTGGGGACTCGTCTCACGGATACAAGACTTCATCGATCACCAAAAGTCAAAATAAAATCGGAAAGATGAAAAGAAGTAAGGAGAGAAAAAAAGGCGGTCTCGGATCCAGCATTATCCATCAACAATTTGATTAATAACGGTTTACGGAGGTCTCGTAATCGACCAAAATAGAATGAAAATGGGATAAAAAGTCCAATAACAAAAGAGAAAAAGAATTCAACTTTTAAAAGAACATAAAATCCTAAAAGAAAAATTAAAAGCTCTAATAGAAATTGTAAAAGAAATTAAGTATAAAGAAAATAGTATATAAACTCTATATAAAATATATAATATTCTAAAACAAATATAATACCATAAATTTCTAAAAGAAAGTAATATTATATACAAACTGTTCTTAAAACAATATAAAAAATTCCTACATAATTTGCTATATATTACAAAAACAATTACAAAGAAAGAATAAGAACAGGGGGTTCTGCAGTTAAATGGGAGATATAGTCCAAAAGCCACACGGTTGGGCCTAAGGGCTTGGAAGCCCAAGTCAATAATAAAACAAAATCAGCAACCAAAGACAATGGGGGGTATGTCGCAACTGCAAAAAACACCCGGCAGAAAACAGAAGCGTCGCCACCTTTCGTTATTTATCCCAAAGAGAGGGAAAGGAAACGATCGGAAAAAACCTGACGAAAAAGGGAAAGACAAGGTCATCGCAACCAAGTCCTGGATTCGGGAGTCGGTTACGCAAGGGGAAGGTATTAGCACCCCTCACATCTGTCGTACTCGACGGGATCCACTCTTGTTGTCTATCTAATGGTGTGTTTAATCTATCTAGCTAAAGGCTCACAGGACAAAAAAAAAAGAAAAGAAACTCGGCAGAGCATCGCCGCTCTGTGCCTACGTATTCCCTCGTGCAATGGGAAAGTCAGAGTCAACGTAGTTCGGCAAACTACGGGCGACAGGGGGGAAAGTTGCTCGCCAAGACATCGCGTCTTGTGCCTACATATCCTCATCTTGTATGAGAAATCAGAGCAAACGTAGTTCGAGCTGACACGAAACCACAGGTTGATTAAGTGTTTTAATCGAGTAAGGTTAAACCTCAGTTCCAACAGTTAGGGACTAAGCATGTTTGTGGTAGAACCGAAGCTTAACAACACACTTTTCTGAAAAAAGGTTTCCGATTAATCCCGAAGGAAGAAGGTTTGAAATTTTGTTTGTGTTTCTTAGTGAAGTGAATTAATTCGGTTTGTGATTCACGTTGCACTAAAGACTATGACATAGAGGAGAACGCGTCGCGTATCGCCCCCAAACGGGACGTACACTAAACACTCTAGACAAGCGAGAGGAGACCCATCACTCATCATTCCCCATGTAGCTTAAGGCTTGTAGCGGGCAACATTCATCGCCTTTATTAGGTGAGTTAGAATTGTTTTTAGATGAGAAAGAGAGAGACGCACGAAAGGTCTAAGGGAAACTCGGCCCTAACGTTGTCATGCAAAGTGGTTATAAGGTTAGGATTAAGAGGGGAGACATCTACCCTAATGTTAGCATGCTTAGATTGAACACCTAATGTCTCTCCAACTCCCATCCTAAACGGAGGGACTAGGAACCTTATGGGGATCATGGCAAAAAGCACAAGAAAGCACCAAGTAAATTCAATCACAAGTAAAAGATGCAAGCCTGAAAATGCACACTTAGAATGGAGGGAGGGAGGAAGAATGTGTGGGGCAGCAGCCGCCACGAGTGCATCTCGACCTCAACAGCGATGCAAAAATGATGCAAACATGAAGGGAACGCAAAAGAGATGAAAACAAATGAACATGCAAGAGATCATCACGTTGAACCACATCCATAAGCATGCATTCAAGTGGAAAAGACATGAATGTCGGTGGAAATCTCGACTAAACAACCAAAACAGCGACATATATCCCAAAACATTTCACTTTTAATGCATCATATTGAATTACGATGATTCGAAGTGAAACGGTACTCAAATAGGCAAGCAAAATAGTAAAACTGACCTACTGACACAATGTTAATCGGTTAACCCCAAGGGTTAATCGGTTAACACACTGTTAACGTTTAAAAAATTTGAAAATTTGTATTGGTTAATCGGTTAACCATATGCGTTAACCGATTAACGCTCTGAAAACTTTAAAAAATCTGGAAATTTGTAATGGTTAATCAGTTAGCCATATGTGTTAACCGATTAACACTGTGCCAATAGCAAAAAAATCAGAAACAGAACAACATGTGCAGCATATAAGCACTTATCTGATCAACCGGATGTTCGCATAATCACTTAATCACAAAATTAAACCAGCAAATCATGATTCAAACAGCATGTAAACAGATCTAAACATCAACATCTATAATCATGTCAACCAAAATTCAATTGAATATGAAAATCAACATGAACATGCAAATAAGCTTAAAAATGCTATGGATCTAGGATTCCATCCTTCGAAGCGGAGATTTACTTCGGTTGATGTTGAATTAACTAGAATTGCACAGATCCGATGCAAGAAGTCCGGAATACTTCAAGATCCACACCAATTCTTGTTGTAGCAATGGAGATCCTTCAAGATTAATCCAAAATAAGCCAAATAATCACTTCCGAAATCACTTCCAGATCTGGATCCAATTGTGCACGAAAATTAGATGGAGAAATTACTCCAATGAAGAATCAAAGAATTCAATGGAAAAGAGCTTTGAGTGAGGGTTTTTAAATTGGAAATTTTAGAGAGAGTTTGAGAGAATTGAGATGAATTCTAAAAAATGAGAGTGAGAAATGAAATTTGGATAGCTTTGGTTTGGAGTGAATCACTTAAATATCACTTAGGTTTGGATCCAAATGACAGGCTTGGAAATTGGTTTGTGAATTGTGGTTTAGGATGAGGTATGGGATTTTGGAGGGAAATGAAATTATGAAATGATTATAGATCCTTCCCAAGTGACAAATTTGAATTCAAGTGATCAAAATTGGACCCCAAATGACTTTGCATTGAAAAATCACGTACAGAGGCAAAAATTGCACTGGTTAATCGGTTAACCATATGCGTTAACTGATTAACGCCTTCAGAATTTTAAATCTGGTCTGATTTTGCCTTGGTTAATTGGTCAACCATATGCGTTAACCGATTAACACCTTCAAAATTTTGAATTTGGCGCCTTTTGGAGGGAAATCTGTCCATTTGCCCTGTTTCAACTATTTTGGAGCTCTATTAAGCTTCTGAATCTCGTTCTTGAATGTTATCACTGTAAAAATGCTTGACATGAGCCTAAGTGCTGCTTTCTGAATTGCTGTTATCCTTCAAAATAAAATAAAATCGGCCGCCTGACCGCTGGGCAAAATAAATGCCTGAGCCTCTTATGCCCGCTGTTCGTTGTTCAGTCTTTTGCGCCGAAATGAACTTGAGCGACAGGAATACCTCGATCTCATGCCTCGAGAGCAAATGCTATGATATGCAAAAAAAAAAAGAAAAATGCAAAGAAACAAAATCCAGTTAAGGTTAAAAACGAAATGGCAAAATTTGGGGTGCTACAGCTGCCCCTATTCAATCGACTTGAACCTGAAGGGATGAGAGCATCCGCTTTCAAACAATCAAGGTAAAAGACGGTTGAATATGAAAGAACCCGAAAATTTGCCACCTGCAGAAATAAACTGCAAACTATGATTGGGGATAGAAATCTCTGGAAGTATCTGAACTGATAGACGCTTGTATACTTCGCTAAGGAAGAGAGAAACTTAACCAAGCAACTCTGGTGGAGAAACCAAGAGAAATTTAAACAAATAACTCTGCTCTGTGACAAAGAGAAACTTAACCAAGTAACTCTGTGGGGAAATTCATAACAAGATGAACACGTTCATCAAAAAGTGTGCCAAGGTTAGAATACCACATCGGTTGCAAGGGTAACACATCACATTGTCGGAATCTGGATATTCAATAATCAGAATGAACCAACGAAATTTGTCGGAGTCTGGATACTCGATGGACAAGGAGACCGGATCCTGAATGCTCGACCTAATGACCGGAGTTTGGATACTCGACGGACAAGATGAATCAATACACGAATTGCCGGAGTCTGGGTACTCTACGAGCGAACCGGAGCCTGAACGCTCAACAAACATGACTGGAGTCTGGGTACTCAACAGACAAAGGGAGTCACAAATTAGAATTTTTCTGAAGTCTGAACACTCGACGAACAAAAACCAGAGGCAAAATGCTCAACTTGACAACCGGAGCCTGGATACTCTACGGAATTGGCGACTGCACTAGGGATGTACCGGAGTCCGACTACTCAACGGAGATTGACCGAAGTCTGAATACTCGACTGAGAAACCAGAGCCTGAATGCTCGACGAAGATTGACCGGAGTCTGGATACTCGACGGACGAAGAAACATTCATTATAGCCTGAATGCCACCTGAGTTTGCAAAGATACCAACCACTGATGTCTGACGACACTGCTGGGGGGGGGGGGGGGGGGAACACCAGCCAGGGTCTGGATACCACGCGGGCTTACCGGGGCTGTCATGATATGGATACCATGTGAGTTTAAGAATACCATCTCAAACTACTGAAGTCTGAATACTGCATGGACAAAATGAATCAACGAAGTCTGCTAGAGCCTGGATACTTGATGACACAGGAACATAATTCTGCAATCGAAGGTTTTCCGGAGTCTGGATACTCGACGACATTGATCGGAGTCTGAATACTCAACGGACAAAGAAACTATGTCTGACATCAGCATGGTCTGAATACCACCATTGTCTTTACTGGAGTCTGGGTACTCGACGGAAAGAGAAAAACATCAACAATTTGGGGAATGAGCGGAGTCTGGGTACTCGACAGACAGAGACATTCATCACAAATACTCATCAAGGTCGAACTACCAGATGAGTCCCAAAACAACATAATCATCTAAAATCCGATGATATTGCTGGGGAATAACGTAAGTCGGGGTCTGGATACCACGCGGGCTAACAAAAGCTACCATGGTCTAGATACCAAGGGCAAAAAGATCAATTCTCCGGGGAATACACCTGAAACACAGAGATAACAACCTGGCTTATGTTCCACATGTGTATGTTTGACAATGGTGTAATGCTCCATACGAAATGGAAATGCTACACATTTGGGAGGATGCTAATGCAAAGATGCAAATGCAAAAGAACCACCCCAGCAAAATAAATGCTAGAGAGAAAAACCAACTCTGTCGGGGAGAGAAAACAAACCTACTGGGGATAACTGGCACATGCCAGCAAACTGGACTTACTGGGAAAACAAGCCCTGGACGGCCTCCTGGAACAAAACTTGGGTAATACTGCTCTTTCGAGAACAAAAATCCACTCCGCTGGGGATTAAATCGCATCCTGCTAAGAAAAACGCCCTGGAGGGCCTACAACTCTTCTGGGGAATAAAAAAACTCGGCTGGAAAACAAGAAACCCTCTGCTTAAATTAAACCCCTCCTATTGAGGAAACCGACTTTGCAGGAGAAATAAAACCGACTCTTCGAGATTGACTTCACTCTGCTCGGGAAATCAGCCCTGAACGACATCCAGAAAACTCCATCCTGCTTAGGAAGGCATCCATTCTGCTTGGGATTACATCACGTATCAACCTGTCTTGCTGAGGAATATCAGACCCTCTGTCGCTACTGCGAAAATCGGCGCCGGCTGAACAGAAGAGTCGCCACCGTGCGTTATTTATCCCAAAGAAGGGAAAGGAAACGCTCGAAGTAAACCTAACGCAAAGACGGGAAAGGAATGGTCATCGCAACCAAATCCTGGATTCGGGAGTCGGTTACGCAAGGGGAAGGTATTAGCACCCCTCACGTCCATCGTACTCGACGGGATCCACGCTTGTTTTCTAGTACGGATTGTTATTCTATCTACTCTAAAGGTCAAGGGTTAAAAGAAAATAAAATGACTCGGCAAAGTATCGCACTTTATGCCTACGTATTCCCGTCTAGAACGAGAAATCAGAGTCAACGTAGTTCGCCTACCTACGGGAAAGGAGGGAAGGTTGCTCGCTAGGATATCACATCATATGCCTACGTACTTTCATACAGCATGAAAGATCAGAGCAAACGTAGTTCGGGCTACGAAAGACTCAAGCCTGTCTGAGTGTTTTTTATCTCCTTATGAAAGGGTTTTTCCTGATTAAGAGTCCAAGCGGACAAAAATGACACCTTGATGTTTGTTATCAGTCTTTTATGCAAGAACTGTCTTTTATGATGTTTGCAATCTCTGACGCACTAGAGACTATGATTTGAGGGTGACTACGTCGTATGTCACCCTAAGGGTGACACACTAAGCAATCAGGTTACTGAAGAGTGACCCTCCAGCAACCTTTCTCAAATAGCTTAAGGCTCGTAGCGTACGACATCGATTATCCTTATTACTGTGTTTTGAATTGTTCTGAGATAGAAGAGAAAGAAGTCTAAAAAAATCCTAGGGTTTGAAAGGGAATCAAAACTACCCTAATGTTATCATGCATGGATTACAACCTAATGTCTGTCATAATTCCCTCCTGCACAGAGGAAATCAGAGATCCTAGGGGATAAACGGAAAAGAAACAACAAAAATACAATAAACAGTAAGTATGCATGAGATGCAGCAAAACAAGCAAGGCAAGGGAGTCCCCCTCCTCAACCTCGAACCTAAGAAAGCAACAGGCAAAGTGAATCAAATTCACTTCAATCCTAAAGGGCAAGCAGCACAAGCCAACAGACAATACAGAGAAAAACAAAAGATACAGAGGAGGCAGCCCAAGCAGCAGCAACAAACTCCTACAACAAACAGCAACAACACGCTCTGAACAGCAAAGTTGAAATGACAGCAAAGGTCTTATCTTTGAGCTAGATTCCATCTTCAAGCTTCTTCAATCTTCATCTCCAAGCTTTATCAAGCACACTCCAAGAAGAGATTTGTCATCAAGATCAAGTTGCAATGTTGGCATACTTGCTGAAAACCAAAGGAATTCAACAAGAACCAACATCGAAGTGGAAGTGTATCCTTAAAAGTTCTACTCTCTAGGGTATTCCCCACTTCCCTCCTAAGGAGAGATGGAACTTCCCTAAGAGGACTTTGCATCATAGGATAGAATAGAAGCAAACAATGCATTCTATGTTTGATGGAAGAAATGAACTAATTCTATAAAAGCTCTACTTAAAAGCCTAATTCTACCAACTCCTAAAACAAACTTAAAAGAGAAAGAAAGCTCCACTCCAAGCCCCACTCTTCAAGCCAAAGCATGTTCATCATGTCCAGAAGCTCCTCTAAAAAGGAATCCAAAGTTTTCAAGCTCCAAGTCCACCAAACGCTCCAAACAAGGCAAAGCACTCAAGAGAGAACACCGAAAGCAACAATCATTTGCAAAACCCCCAAAAAAATAGAAAACTAAATTGTAAAATTCTAATAAAATTCCTATATGAACATGCATGTTTGAACATTCTAAAATTCCAGAATCAGGACCTAAATCAATTTCTAGGTCATCTAAGCAATTACTAAATGAAATTTGGTCATGGGAAACCATTATTTGGGAAGGCTCTAAACTATACACCTAAAACAGAATCTAATCAATTTTACAAATTCTAATAAAATTCCTGGGGAAACCTATGGATGTCCTCTAAATCATATCAAAATAATCAGCTCAAAATCATAAAGCATCAAAGAGAACAAAATTAAACAAACATCAATATCAATTATGCATAACAATGGATATTAGCACAAAATAAAATTTGTAACTAATTCAAATAAAATCTTAAAAATGAAAACTCAACTACTAAAGTTTCTTAAGACAATAAAGATCTACAGAAAAAAATTTCATAATTTTTCGATCATTGTTACTATTTTTAACGCAGTTAATCCAAACAGCCATTAAAACAGAAAAAAAACGAAAATGAATTAAACTAAATTTCACATACCAGCTTCGGAGCGTCGAAACGGAGTAGTTGGAGCTCGTTTTTTCTTGTCAAAAAGTGCGGAAAACCTTTGTTGAAGTTTCTTGGAGAAGATTAAATTCTTGATATATCTTGAAAATACCTTGAATCCAACTTTGATCTCTCACTTTTTCTCTTCCAAACTCCAATGTCAATCTATGGTTTTTGCACAAATGAATCACCAACTCTTGCTTTGAGCCTCTTCACAAGTATATATAGAATGTATTTGAAGACCCTAGAAAGTTCTAGATTGATCCAATGAGAATCTATTTGAAGACCCTAGAAATTTCTAGATTGATCCAATGAGAATGTATTTGAAGACCCTAGAAAGTTCTAGATTGATCTAATGAGAAAATCAACTTCTCATGTCATGAGATCTCATATCATGCTATGTACTCATACCAACTCATAGTTTGGCTTGAAATTCACTTGGTTATGAGTTTGAAATTCTCTCCAAATGAGATATTGGAGGTGTATGGATGGAAAGGAGCCTTGCATTTGCTTGGAAGTGTGGTTTTGCAATTGTGCCTTATGGTTCAAGTAACCAATTTACAAAGCAAGTCCTTGAAATAACCCTCAATTCAAAATTGTGGCAATGCCATTATCTTTAAAATGTATTTTACAATCAAATTGGTATGTCATATGGCTTGTTTGTGACCTCTAACCCAAAATTTGATTTTTTCCATCAAACTTTATTTGACTTATTCCCTTTTTTTTAGGCCATTTTAAGTGACTTTTTTGAAATAAGCCGATCAATCCACATGATGACTTATTTGAACTAAAAACATCATTTTAAGCACATTCCATGTTGAACAATTTTTCATTTGAGAAGTGGAACATGGAGATTTTGACCTATGCTTAAAAATGACCTGTAATTCAACTTTCCCAAAATACCCCTGGATTGCCAAGACCATAACTTGAGTTATATAAATCCTCTTGAGGACTTCTAGTACTAAAATTAAATCTAAGATCAAGATCTACAACTATTATGTTGGCCAAGAATCCATTTGAAACCTCCTTGATGGGAAAAAGTTGCTTGGAAGTCAGGTGACTTTCACAGATAAATTTCAGTATCCTCTGGGGACCCATAAATCGCAAGAACCATAACTTGAGTTCTATAAATCTCCTTGAAGACTCCTAGTACTCAAATTAAAGCTATTGATAATTTCTACAAGTTTGATGTTGACTGAGAATTCATTTGAAGCTTGCATTTTGACTTATCTGGCTTGGAAGTTAGGCCTGAATTTGGGTTTTTTACACTGAAACCCTAATCTAGTAACTCCTCTTCTTCTTGATTCCTTTTGATTTCTCCTTGGCACAACACCACACATGCATCCACATACCAATTCATGAATTCCACATACTCCAAGTAGGCCTTGATGCCCTCCAATCAACCATTTGACCTAGGGTTGACCTAGATGAAACCCTACTTGACTGTACTTCAACTCTGGCTCTTGTACTTGTATCAATGACTTGTCTCATCTTCAAAATTACCCTCTATGTCTTCCATGATCTTTGTGCACATTCCATACTCTCAGTCATAGCTCATACTCCCATTGGTGATCTTCAACCTATCCCCAATATTGGGAGAGAAATCCACTGGTTGACCTTCAAACTTCTCAAAGCTTCAACTCATTTCTTGATTACTTGGATGATCTTGAACTTGAATAAAACCCCTTGATGGGCCTCTTTCTGATAAAACTGGCACTTGATCCCCTGTTAGATGACTTATTATGCTATGCTATACAAATGATTAGACTATGTACATGACTTATTATGCAAATGCCAATGCAATTGAAACATAAACCAAGTGAAATAGGTTGAGCAAATTTTAAGGTGCAACAGCTGCCCCTGTTCAAGCGGCTTGGACCCGACTGGGTGAAGAGAGAACGGCCTTCAAACATTCGGGGTACGAGACGGTTGAATACCAAGAACCCGGAAATTTGCCAACCGTAGAGATAAGCTGCACCGCTGCTTGGGGAACAACACTCGTCGATTGAACCTGATTGTTACGGTAACCACTGATCAAGCACCTGATACAGATCCGATTAACTGCCTGCGCAGCACCAAACTTGTCAATATAGGAATAACCTGGACGACTTCACTGGGGAAGTACTTTTGTCAACAAACATAACTCTGCCAACGGTACAGGAAAAGAGCTCCGCCATCACTACGGGAAATACCACCACCACCACTGCGGGAAATGCTCTGGGAAAATAACACCGCCATTACTACGAGAAATACTCTACCATCACTACGGGAAGATAACACCGCCATCACTACGGGTAATAACTCCGCCACCACTACGGGAAAATAACACCGCCATCACTACGGGAAATACTCCGCCATCACTACGGGAAAATAACACCGCCATCACTACGGGTAATAACTCCGCCACCACTACGGGAAAATAACACCGCCATCACTATGGGAAATACTCTGCCATCGCTACGGTAAATTAACACCGCCATCACTACGGGTAATAACTCCGCCACCACTACGGGAAAATAACACCACCATCACTACGGGAAATACTCCGCCATCACTACGGGAAAATAACACCGCCATCACCACGAGTAATAACTCCGCCACCACTACGGGAAAATAACACCGCCATCACTACGGGAAATACTCCGCCATCACTATAGGAAAATAACACCGCCATCACTACGGGTAATAACTCCGCCACCACTACGGGAAAATAACACCGCCATCACTACGGGAAATACTCCGCTATCACTATGGGAAGATAACACCACCATCACTACGGGAAATACCCTGCCATCACTGCAGGAAGATAACACCGCCATCACTACGGGTAATACTCTGCCACCACTACGGGAAAATAACACCGCCATCACTACGGGTAATAACTCCGCCACCACTACGGGAAAATAACACCGCCATCACTACGGGTAAATAACACCGCCATCACTACGGGAAATACTCCGCCATCACTACGGGAAGATAACACCGCCATCACTACGGGTAATAACACCGCCATCACTACGGGAAATACTCCGCCATCACTACGGGAAGATAACACCTCCATCACTACGGGTAATAACTCTGCCACCACTACAGGAAAATAACACCGCCATCACTACGGGAAATACTCCGCCATCACTACGGGAAAATAACACCGCCATCACTACGGGTAATAACTCCGCCACCACTACGGGAAAATAACACCGCCATCACTACGGGAAATACTCCGCTATCACTACGGGAAGATAACACCGCCATCACTACGGGAAATACTCCGCCATCACTGCGGGAACATAACACCGCCATCACTACGGGTAATACTCCGCGACCACTACGGGAAAATAACACCGCCATCACTACGGGTAATAACTCCGCCACCACTACGGGAAAATAACACCGCCATCACTACTGGTAATAACTCCGCCACCACTACGGGAAAATAACACCGCCATCACTACGGGTAAATAACACCGCCATCACTACGGGAAATACTCCTCCATCACTACGGGAAGATAACACCGCCATCACTACGGGTAATAACACCGCCATCACTACGGGAAATACTCCGCCATCACTACGGGAAGATAACACCGCCATCACTACGGGTAATAACTCTCTGATACAGCTCCTCTGCCTATCTTTGCAGTAGCTAACTCCATCAATCAAATGGGTAACACATAATGGTCCGATATTTCAATCTTTAATGCTGACATGGCAATAAATCTGAAAAGGACTCTACTGGGTATTTTCTGAACTCAAACTGCCAGACACCTACTTCGACATAGGCGGTAGCTTCTACAACTTGATTCGCGAAACCTTTTGATAACGTCATAACAACAATCTTGAAGAAATACTCCGCTGGAGGGGTAAGAGAAACTTAACCAAGCAACTCTGTGGGGAATAATGACAAGGCAAACATTATCGCCACATGTCTCATGCTGAGATATTTAATATTTGGTAATTGATCTGAGCAAGAGCTCTCTCCACCTACAGGGGAACAACACTTGGATACCAAAGGTTAACCAACCTGGCCTATGTTTCAAAATGTGCATGTTTGACAATGGCATAATGCTACGTACAACACGGATATGCTACGCGTTTTTGGGTAGATGCAAATATGACACTATATGCAAATGCAAATGCAGACTCAAGCTGCTGGGGAAACTTTGACAAGCTTGCTTCACCACGGCTGTTGAAAGAAAATACCCTCATGCTGGGGGATGAACAGGTATCATACAGTCCTCCGGCCAAAACAAATGTCGGGCATACAACCAACTCTGTCGAGGAGATTAAACCTTGATTTCCACTGGGCGGAAATAACACCTGCTGGGGAGAGTAACTCCACTGGGGAAGAATCGACTCTCTTGGGGAAAGTAAACTGACTGAGCAAGAAACGACTCAGCTGGGGAATGAGGAAATCCTTCTGGAGGAAACGATGCTGTCCGGGCACGGCTTACAAGCTTGGAGCCACCACTCCGCTGGGGATAATCATCCTGACGAAGGCATGACGACCTGCGGGAAGAAAAACCGTCTTCTATGGGAGTAATCTTTCTGAACCAACTATGACTTGGCTAAACACTGCGGGAATCCTCCAAGATGGGGATTGATCGTTCACATACTCGACTCTCTGGGGAGTGCAACCTCTGCAAGGGATACTGATCTTAACTGGTTGGGGATATCCTCTGGGGATAAGCTGCGACTAGCTGGGGAAATTGATCCCTCTGGGGATGAAATGCGACCTGCATGGGGATTAGCATCAACTGAAATCAGGCTCTTCATCAAAAGATTTTGGCTGGGGAACCACGAGTTCCATCCACCTTCTCGGAAATTTGCCCCAGAAATACCAACATGCCCCAGTCTGAACACTTCGTCTTGAAGGGAAAAGCTAGCCATGGTGCTACCTCACAATACCTTGCCCCTGAACCGACACCAATTTCCTGATAAAGACTCTTCGATTTCTGTACCCTGACGGTTAGATAGGAATTGCTTCTGCACGTCAAACCCAAAAGGATGTCCCAACAAAACCTTTTGTTCTTAGGGTGATCTACCCCGGTCTTGCAATAACCTTTTGCCCCTGATCGGTCGATTCGTGAAGCAATGCCCCCTAGTTGTGAGAGATCTGCCAAATCTCAACCTAATTGCCCCCAGATTAACTGATTCTTGGGTGGCTGACTCCCATGGGGGATTAACGGATATATCCTGCCCCGGCTCACGAAACATTCAGACATTCTGCATTCTATCCTGATCAGACTTCCCACTGTAGGAAACTTTCCTGCTGCATGTGCTTACTCGCAAGTAAAACAAGTTGTTCTGCATAAAAGATATATTAAACGCAATGCATATGACAGTTTCAAAATCCCAAGTCTGTTCACTGGAAAAAATTTTGTGACATATAATGAATCAATTATCAAAATGTCAATATTAATGCTGGTAAGAGGGACCCTTTTAGGAGTCAGTTTCGATGCGATTTTTTACCGGAGTATGCTCTTGAACTAAACCTGTTTCAATTAGGACTTTCTCGGGTTGTAACGTGGTCAGGTTCATGGTTAACAAGAAAAGATATAGGCTCAAAGTTTATTTTGACCCACCCATTCTTCGTGATGTTCTCCAATCCTATGTTCAGCTAATTTGACTTCAACTTTCACCTATTAAAGGTGGAGTGATAGTTCAAGAAATCATTCTTTTTCGAAGTGAAATTCACTCTCTTTTCGTCTTTGTTTGGGCACCGGTAGCCATACGATTTTGTTCTTTTCCGAGGATTTTCTTTCGTGATCCTTTTTCGCTTTTCATTTCTTCGCTTTTTCGTTTTCCCCTAACTTTTGCCTGGACTAACTCTTTTGAGTTTCTTCAGTTTTGGAGTCTAGCGGGGTACCCTAATTTTTTGCCTAAGTCGTTTGCTTTCAAGATTAGACTTAGCGGGCTTTTTCTTTTCGATTTTTCTTTTTTCCTTTTTTTCTGAACAAATCGTATGGCCTCGGCTCGTATGACTTGCTAAAGAGATTATGACTGTTTCACTCCTAATCGGCCAGGTTTAACCATCATGGTTTTTTAGGTACGACCTATAACGGCGTGATTGATCCTCGAACGAACACTCGTTTTGTTATTTGAACGCTTGGTCAAATTAACTGACACCTACCCTGCCCCGGGTTAAGATTGAGGGTTTTTCATTTTCAGAAAGAAACTCCTACTACTAGGCTTAAAGGGGTTAACAAGGGATTATCTTCCTTATATCTCTGGTGTTTATGGAATGAAACAATGCATGTACCTCATCAACAGGTTTTTATCCAAAAGCATACAATCGAAAGTTTTTTTCGTCATCTGTTTCGTCATCCTCCCCGGATTCCACTTAACAAACGTTTGAAATAAATGAAAACAACAAGAGTGGCCATGACTGGATTAATTCAAAACATGCATATTTATTTCATTTATCAATATTAGTTGAAAAAACAACAAGTTTTACAAACGAAATTTGCAATTGAACAGAAAGGCATCTACAAATGCAAAGACATGAACAAGATAACATGAAAAATGCCGGTGTGTCAGAACCAGACTTCTTGCATCCTGACTTATTGGCGAGTCAACCATCCTCAGAAACAATTGTTAGAGGTAGCCTGCTGTTGTCTTGACCTGTTTTCCACGGCCCGACCAAATTTAGGAACCTTTTTCATCGACCCGAACTTTGCTTGTCCGTGGCCCTGCACCACCTTGGGGACCCTATCAGAAAAGATGATAGCCTTGCTGTCGATCAAATCTTGGACTTTATGCTTGAAAGCGTGGCAACCCTCAATATCATGTCCGAGTGCCCCAGAATGAAACTCACAATGCTTACTGGCGTCAAAACCAAATGGAGGTGCGCCCGTTGGTGGGACCAACATTCTCTTTTCAACAAGGTGCAACCCTAACAAGGTCTGAAAGAGTTCAACATACTTTGATGGAGGTGCCTCAAATACCCTCTTTGACTTCCCTTCCTGAATTCTTCGCTGAGCCGGATGCTGGCGTTTCATGCGCTGCTGGTTTAGATCAACTCGTTCCTTAGGGTCATGCATTGTCATCCTCAAATTCAGCCCAGGCATTGGCAACTGTTGTGGACCTGGGGATTCAGTTTCCAATGATTCCAGGATATGCCTCGATTCTTTTGCAACTTCCGATGGGGAAATAAGAATATTGGTCCCTGAGACCTTTATACCGCCTGACACCAACTCAACTGCCTTCTCATCCAGCAAATCCTGAATCTTTTGCTTGAACGGCTTGCAGTCCGCGATGTTATGCCCTGGTGCACCGGCGTGGAAGACACAATGGGCGTTCACATCATAGCCTGGTGGTGGCTGCCCAGTCAATGGCGCCAAAGTGCGGGGTTTAATCAGTTGAAGTTGGAACAAGAGTTGCACCAACTGATCATAATCCACCGGAATCTCATCAAATACCCTGCCAGAGAGCTTCATCCTTTTACCATACCCCCTGAGTTATCCTGAGAAATCAGTCGCGACTGCCGACGAGGAGAATCCCGAGCTTCGAATTGTGTAGAGGGTATCTTAGGCCTATCATGCCTGGGCACTGGTTCATCCGACCCCTGTGGGGCAAGTAAACCGATCACAGCTTCGGACATAGGCTCACCTTCTCTTCTGAGTACATTCCTTAATATTTCAGCCATCAATCCTACCTGAGCCTTCAATCGGTAATTCTCCTCTTCGAGCGTCTCCTGATTCGAGCGCAACGCGTGCATGTCCTTCATGAATTGCCCCAGTTGGCCTCGAACTTCAATTAACTCAGCTTGAACATGCTCCACGTCTATCTCTGTAAGTCGACGTCCAAACCCCTGTAGGAAACCCTGACGGTCATGAAGAGTGATATCAGCAGTACCATCATTAGCCCGTGCAATCAGAGGTTGTACAATAGCCTGCAGCTGTTCCTGGCCCCTGGCCATGGTTTCCATAGCTTGTATGAACTGCGTCATGTTGCCACGCATCTCCTGCATCTCATTCTGAACTTGATCCATTATCTATCTTACAGCTGTTTCTGCTTGAATAACGATGAACTCTTTGTTCGTCAATCCTGGAAAACCTGAAGATGCAGGAAATAAGATACGAATTCAAGGATACCGGTCATGCAATATGAATGCAAATGCAATTTTGTAAATATGCTACAGGTTATATCCCCCCGACTTTAGTCTCGGAGAGAAGGCCATCACGACAATGGAGTCCCTATCCGGCAAGCAAGGAATCAGAAAACCCTCATATATAACAATGCCAAGAGGCTGAGTACAAGAGTACAACTGAATACAACTGAAGAGACCTCGGTCAACAAGCCTGGCAATGGTCAAAATTCAAGTACAAATAACAAAGACAAGGTAAATCAGGCCAAATGGCGTGCCCTGACGTCCTCCAATATACTCATCGTTTCCGCTCAAGCAAAGTCAGCACTTTCGTTATGCTCTGTACAACCTCTTGCTTTTACCTACAATGTTTACCAAAATAACAGACATTTTGCAAACAAAATAGTAAAACGGACAAGAAAAAGAAAGCTCTTTGACTGAAGTGAATACTTTATTGATGAAAGGCCTGTAAATAGGCGAATTACAATTCAGATGCAATTCCTGAAAAGAGGCAATTGCTCAAAAATGAGAAAACAAATAAAATCCAAATGTCGGCAATATGGAAACAGACAACCACCATGTGTCGATTCGGCTATGACCTGTATGTCTTCGATGTTCCCCATGTTTCGTCTTCTGACAAGACAGACTGAATTGATTCCTTTCCTTCGGAATAACTGCTCACAAGCTTACAGATCAAACGCATATCGTGATCGTTTACTTTTTAAATCCCTAACTTTTGCATGGACCTTCCTTTCGGGTTTTCAAACCACCGGGATACCCATTTTTGCCAAAGTCGCCTTTTTCAGGTTTTCAACTTCGCGGGTTCATTCTTTTTCTTTTATCCCTAATTTTTTTCTCGGACCTTTTTCTTTTTTTATGGTTCGCCGGGATGCCCCATTTTTTCCTGGACTTTTCTTTTTGTGTCCATCGGGTCTCTTTTAAGCAAAGTATTTTTTAACCACGTCCGCGTTCATAGGGGACAACAAATCTTCACCATCCATGGTAGATAGCAATAAGGCTCCGCCAGAGAAAACCTTCCTTACCACATACGGACCTTCATAGTTAGCAGTCCACTTTCCTCTGTGATCTGTCTAAGGAGGAAGGATCCTTTTCAACACCAAATTACCCGTCTGAAAGCACCGAGGACGCACTTTCTGATCAAAGGCTTTCTTCATCCTACTCTGGTACAACCGGCCATGCGCAAGGGCTGCCAATCTCTTCTCATCAATCAAACTCAGCTGATTCAACCTTGTTTGCACCCATTCAGCTTCGTCAAGCTTTACATCCGACAAAGCCCTCAAAGAAGGAATCTCAACTTCTAATGGAAGGGCCGCTTCCGTACCATACACCAATGAGAAGGGAGTTGCCTCGGTTGATGTACGTACCGAAGTACGATAACCATGAAGAACAAAAGGCAACATCTCGTGCCAGTGTTTGTAGGTCACAACCATTTTTTGCACAATCTTCTTGATATTCTTATTAGCTGCCTCAACAACGCCATTCATCTTCGGACGATATGGAGAAGAGTTGTGATGTTCAATCTTGAAACTCTGCCACAATTCCTTCATCATTTTTTTATTCAAATTTGAACCATTATCAGTAATGATTCTCTCAGGAATCCCATAACGACAAATGATGTCCTTCTTTATGAATCGGGCGACCACCTGCTTTGTGACATTGGCAAAGGACGCTGCTTCTACCCACTTCGTAAAGTAATTAATCGCGACCAGAATGAAGCGATGTCCATTAGAAGCAGTCGGCTCAATCTTTTCGATCATATCAATTCCCCACGTGGCAAAAGGCCAAGGAGATGTCAACACATTCAGAGGAGTTGGTGGCACATGCACCTTGTCTTCATAAATCTGGCATTTTTTGGCGTATTTGAAACAATCGAATTCCATAGTCATCCAATAATACCCAGCTCTCAACAGTTTTCTAGCCATAGCATGTCCACTGGTATGAGTTCCCACTCTCCTTTGATTTGGTTAACGACTAACGCTGAGTCACCATATACATCCAGATTCTTAATCCTCATATCAACGGCCTCTTCTAAACCCATAATACAAGCTTCATACTCGGCTTCATTATTGGTGCAGGCGAATGTCAATCGGGTGGTGAACGGCATATGAGAACCGTGAGGAGTAGTAATGATTGCACCGATTCCGTTACCATATGAATTAACGGCTCCATCGAAAACCAGTTTCCACTGAGATCCAATCTCAGGACCCTCATCAAGTAAAGGATCATCACAGTCTTTCATCCTCCAAAACATGACATCTTCATCTGGTAAGTCAAACTTCATCGGCTGATAATCCTCAATCGACTGTTTCGCGAGATATTCCGACAGAATGCTTCCCTTAATGGCTTTCTGGGAAACATACTGAATATCATACTCTATTAACACCATTTGCCATCAGGAAATCCTTCCGGAGAGTGCTTTCTTTTCAAAGACATACTTGATCGGATCCATCTTTGAAATCAATAGGGTTGTGTAGTTTAATATGTACTGTCTCAAACTCTTAGCGGCCCAGGCGAGTGCACCACATGTTTTTTCTAGCATTGAGTATCTTGACTCACAACCAGTGAATTTCTTACTCAGGTAGTAGATGGCATGCTCTTTTCTACCTGACTCGTCTTGTTGACCGAGCACACATCCCATTGAATTCTCAAGAACCGTGAGATACATGATGAGTGGTCTATCTGCAACTGGAGGCATGAGTATTGGAGGTTCCTACAGATACTCTTTTATTCTTTCGAATGCCTTCTGGAAATTTTCATTCCACCTGACCGTTTGATCTTTTCTTAACAATTTGAATATTGTTTCACAAGTGGCTATAAGATGAGATATAAACCTTGCAATGTAGTTTAATCTTCCCAAGAAACCACAAACCTCTTTTTCCATTCTCGGTTCAGGCATTTCTTGTATAGCTTTTATTTTGGAAGGATCTACCTCAATACCCTTTTCACTGACAATGAAGCCCAATAACTTTCCAGATCTCACCCCGAAGGTGCACTTGTTAGGATTCAGCCTTAGCTTGAACTTCCTCAACCTTTTGAATAATTTCAGAAGATCGACCAGATGTCCCTCCTCCGTCTGGGACTTTGCTATCATGTCATCAACATAAACTTCAACCTCATGATGAATCATATCATGAAACAAAGTGACCATTGCCCGCTGATAAGTTGCCCCTGCATTTTTCAATCCAAATGGCATCACCTTATAGCAAAAAGTCCCCCATGGTGTGATGAAAGTAGTTTTCTCCACGTCTTCTGGGGCCATATTGATTTGGTTATACCCAGAGAAGCCATCCATGAATGAAAATACAGAATATTGAGCGGTGGTATCAACCAACACATCGATATGGGGGAGCGGAAAATAGTCTTTCGGGCTCGCTTTATTCAGATCTCGATAATCAACGCACATCCTGACCTTTCCATCTTTGTTAGGCACAGGAACAATATTAGTGACCCACGAAGGGTAATTCGTGACAGCAAGAAACCCAGGATTCAAATGCTTTTGAATTTCTTCTTTGATCTTGACTGCCATGTCAGGCCTTGTCCGTCTCAACTTCTGCTTGACTGGAGAGCATTCTTCTCTGAGAGGTAACCGGTGTACCACAATATTTGTATCTAACCCAGTAATGTTTTGGCAAGACCAAGCGAAGATATCCTTATACTCATAGAGCATTTCAACCAATCTTCTCTTGACACTGTCTTCCAATGCAGCCCCCACTTTAACCTCTTTCTTGTCATCCTCGGTACCAAGATTGATAATCTCAATATCCTCCTGATGAGGCACAATGACCCTTTCCTCTTGCTTGAGAAGTCTGGCTAACCCTTCGGATAGTTCACAGTCTTCGTCAGTCTCATCTTCAGCTTGATAAATGGGATTATCAAAGTCATATGAAGTCATAGTTGAACCTGAATCGATGGCATCTGATAGAAAAGACCTGCATGAGGATGTTATGTTTATTATGAGATGCGACAAACAACACACGTTGCCATTTTTCTGTTTAATATAAATGCAAAACAAAAACAAGAAAAACAGGGATCGCAATATTTGAATGCGAAACGTCTTTTATTGGATGATAAATTGCAAATAACAAGAAGGTCCCACAAATGGGTCAGTACATCTTGGGTAGAACGTAGAACTGAACATAATCAAAACAATGAACATTACTCTACAGTAGTAACATGAATGACTTCTTCGGTAGTCCAGTTGTACAACTTCTGGCCGGGAGTATAATGATGAATCCAAGCATCCATATCGCAATCACTGTCACCTTCATCATCCCCAACGGCATTGATCCTGTCAAATACCACACCACTGCTGGTGAATTGCACAGGTCCCCTGTATCTCAGAATCTGAGAAGAACTGAAGGGTTTGTATCCCAGGTCGAACTTATCCTGCTTGATAGGAACATTAAGAACTTGGCCCCACTTCTGAGACGAGCCGGATTCTACGATAGCACGAGTTTCCCTGAGCGATGACATCGAAACCTCTTGGACCTTGGCTTCTACAGGAGACTTCCCCTGAATCTGAACTGTTTCAAACGCCTGGTTGAGTGTTTCGTGGATCTCACCATCCACTTCCACATACTTGAAGGATGGCAAATGGCTAACGATAATGTCCTCTTCACTGCATACCGTTATCATTGTAAAAATGCTTGACATGAGCCTGGGTGCTGCTTTATGAACTGTTGTTATCCTGCAAAATAAAATAAAATTGGCCGCCTGATCGCTGGGCAAAATAAATGCTCGAGCCTCTGATGCTCGTTGTTCGTTGTTTAGTCTTTTGCACCGAAATGAACTTGAGCCACTGGATCACCTCGATCCCATGCCTCGAGAACAAATGCTATGATATGCAAAAAATGCAAAATGCAAAGAAACAAAAGCCAGTTAAGGTTAAAAACGAAAGGGCACATTTTTGGGTGCTACAAGGTATGAACGAATCTTAGGGGGTAAAGTTCAGAAAATAAATAGGCCATGAGGCCCACTAACCATATGAGAAGCCACAAGGGTCCTCTTCTTCTTCAATTCACATTGCTTGGAGCAAAACTTAGCTCCTCCGTACCCGACCTCGACCCTCTCATCCGGTCCTCTTTTTAATCATTCCAACTCCTTGCAACAACCACTCTCTCCGACCGAAACCTCCTTCCCTCACACTCTTAGTTTCTCTTTCTTTAAACCTCACCCTCACCGATGCATAACCTACAAAACCAGACGAAATAACAAATCCACAAAATAAAAACAATCCAAATGATATTGTTGCGGTGAAATTTGGATGTCAAACTATTGATTAACTTGAATCTTAATTCATTTACAATCGGTCTTTGATTTATCCGAAGGAAAGGTTAAAGAAAGGAAAAACCTAAAGGGGAGAGATCTAAGGTTCGGGGGTTGGTTAAGATTAGGGAAGGTATTAGCACCCTAAACTTCCGTAGTACTCTACGAGAACCTTTTGTTTATTTTTTTTTTATTTCATTAATTATTTTGCTTTAGGGTATATACAAAGGATTGAAAATTAAAAAAGACCTAGGGGTTAATTCTAAGTTTACTCGGCAAGACGTCGCATCTTGTGCCTACATATCCTTACGGGAATGGAATCAGAGTAATTGTAGTTCCCCTTTTTCAACAAGGCAACACATGTATATATAGGGAACAAATTAGGGTTAACAGCAAATTATCAATAATGTCCCTAAAGCCCATTTTAAAGCCCAAACTAAATAATTAGTTAAGAAAAAATAAAATTTAAATAATTTAAAATAAACTTAAAATAAAAACTAATAATCCTATTGATTCCTAAAATCAAAAATATTATAAAAAGAACAAAATTTTTTCCAATATTTTTTATTTTATGATTTTTTGGATATTTTTATGAATAATTTAGAAAAAAGTGAAAAAAATAATATTTTAAAAAATGATTTAATTAAAATACGAAAATAATAATTAAATAATAATAAAAAACTATTTTTGTTATTTTTTAATGAAAGATAGAAAAATTTAGAGTAAAAATAATAAAAAACAAAAAAGTGACAAAGGTGAGATTCGAACTCTCAACCTCTCACACTCACAACTCCTTACACATGTCCTCTTGCCAATTGTGCCATTTTTACTTTTTAGAAAAAAAATGCATGCCATATGATATTTACCTGCAAAAAGTCAAACGACTACACAAATTTGTTAGTAATTGATTAAATGCAAGAAAAATGCAATGAAATGCGACGACAAATCTTAGGGCAAAATTTGGGGTATTACAGTTGCCTCTATTTAAATAACTTCACCGGGTGATTTGAGCAGCGGAGACTCGAGAAATCGTGGTGGAGGGATTTAAATACAGATAACCGAAAATTTTGCTTTTAGACGCAGTGCTATGCAATGATATGGACAAAACAAAACGAACTATAATGCTAAATACGATATGAATCTGATATGATGCGTATGATGAAAATGACAAATGCACGGATATAGACGAAACAACGTCACAGGGGACGACCCACCAAGGAATTGCACTAGGGAAGAAGACATGTCATATCTGGAAGAACGTCGGGTAGACACGACACATAATTGTTGATAGGTGCCAAGTAAATTAGAAATTGTCCGCAAGGTAAGACGCGAGTAAAACACGAGCTCAGGAGAAAAACGCAAATGGGGGTAAAACACCATGATGTTAGGTAAACCCAGGAATATCTGGTAAACGGGGAATAAAACACCCGGGATAAAGGTACATAGGGGATAAAACACCCAAGGATAGAAGGTAAGTGGGGAATAAAGCACCCAAGATAGACATGTAAATGGGGAGTAAAGCACCCAGGATAGAAATGTAAATGGGGAGTAAAGCACCCAAGATAAAAATGTAAATAGGGAGTAAAGCACCCAAGATAAAAATGTAAATGGGGAGTAAAGCACCCAAGATAAAAATGTAAATGGGGAGTAAAGCACCCAAGATAAAAAATGTAAATGGGGAGTAAAGCACCCAAGATAGAAATGTAAATGGGGAGTAAAGCACCCAAGATAGAAATGTAAATGGGGAATAAAACACCTAAGATGTGCACATGTATAGGAATTATGCTATGACATATGATCAAATGCAAATGCAGACGTCGACGACAAGACTCAACTCTTTCTGTGAGATGACAAAACTGGAGGACTGATTCCTCAACACGGAGATCACTGTCATTCTGTTAAACTGTATCAAGTTGATAGTCACTGTAGGAATGATGAATAACTGCTTAGGGATTATGCGAGTAAACTGCCCCAGGTCAAATGAACTGATAGTTTCTTCAGCTGTCTAATTCATGGAATCGACTATTTTGATGTATCCTCGGAGGGCTTGCCCCAGTCTGAGTCTTGAACAATTCTCTGGATAAACCAAATCTGAGAAGATATTTCCTTGAACAAATCTTGAACTAATTCTTTGACAGGATGTAAAAGGAACTTGCCCCTGATAAGATCACTTGACCAAGTTTCTCATTGTTTGAAAATTCCTTAGAGGAAAGCCAGTTTGCAAACAAAAATATTCATACAAACATGGTAATGCAAAGTTCATGCGATTTTTGAAAAATTATTATTGAAAGATGGAAAATACATGAGTCGTTAGTCAGAACAAGGCGGTTCAAGACACTCAAAGTTTAAAATAAAAGTGTATTGCCAAAATAAATGATTCGCAAGGATCTTTTGGAGTCAGGTTACGCAACCTTGTTGTAGTATACTTTCAAAATAACCTTGCTTCAATTAGGTCTTTTGAGGGTTGTAATGTGGCCTGGTTCACAGTTTATGAAACAAAAGATAAAGGCTCAAAATTTATTTGTACCCACCCAATCTACGTGATGATCTTCAGTCCTATGCTCAGTTAACTCATACTATGCATTCAGGTTCCCATAAGTTAGGGATTTCATTGATCGTAGCAATGATGACTCAGAAGTCAAAGGGACCTATGAAAAGGCAGCCACTACTCCCCTATAACATTTGATTGTTTTGACATTGAGGATTTTCAAGATAAGGATTTAAAAATCTCTTCGTATTATCCCTAAATTTTGCTTGAACTGTTTATTTTAGAGTTTACAGTCAGCGGGATGCCCCAGTTTTGCCTAAGTCTCCTTCATAGGTTTTGACTTAGCGGGCTTCTTTTGCTTTTTTTATATTATTTTTTTGTGTGAAGGAAAGTGACTGTTTGATTTTAATGATTACGGTGAACCATCATCGACCTTTTGATTAGAAAACATCTTCGACACTTATTTGACGTGTGCGAAGGAAAATTTGTTAATGAAAGGTGTATCGTATGAACACACAACCAAGTTAACTGAGAACTACCCATCCCAAGGTTAAAATTGTGGGTTTTTTGTAACGAAAGAAACTCCAACTTCTAGGCCCGAAGGGGGTGACGAGGGATTAACTTCCTTATTTCTCCAGTGTTTGGGAATTGAAACAATGCCTTACATCATCAAAAAGGTTTAATTGAAAGCATACTGACAGCAGTTATGGGTATAACATTTTCGTCATCCTCCCTTCGATCATAGCATATCAAAATTTTGGACAAGAAGTAAACATTTGAAAAATAAAGCATAAAGATGCAAATAAATGGACGGAAATGAATTGAATCAAAAGTCGCAATGCTTATTTCATTAATGAAAGTACAAACATAATTGAAAGCAAACAACTTAAACAAAATAAGGAAAATGCAAACAACGAGAAAAAAAAGGCCCAATGACAAAGCTTCAATTCTGATGTGTTGGCAAGGGATCTGTCTGGACGCTCGGACGACTATCCGTAAAATCAAGTATTCCGGCTCTAATCAGTTCACGCACCCTAGCTTTCAATGCAAAACAATGATCCAAGTCGTGGCCTAAGGCACCCTCATGAAAAGCACACTTTAGATCAGCCCTAAACCCAACTGGAGGATTAAGAGGAGGTGGTAAAGCCTTTGTAGTGATCAACCCTTGTCGAACTAAGTCAGGATACAGCTCTGTGTAAGTCATGGGAATAGGATCAAAGTGACTCCTGTTTCGTTTCTGGTCTGATATCTGTGTCGAGGAATCAGCTTGACGACTCAAAGGTACACTAGAAGACGATAGGACCAAGAAGGAGAAACTGGGGGATAAATGCAATGCAAAAATGTGATGCTAATGCCATGCAATGGTCTCAAGAATTTCAACGGTCGATTGCAAACATTCCCTTTTAGGAAAGCGAGAAAAGCTGTTAGACTTTAAAATGTAGGACTTCTTGAATTTGCAAAGGACTGTTGAATTCCTTGAAACTAGGAATGATATGATGCTTTATAGATGCAAAGCACAAACGTAAGTAAACAAAGGTCCTAGGTTAGAGGAACAGTGAATGGAGTTAAGGTCTACCCTTCCCAAAGAGGTATGTACTATAGGTTGATTGTACCTGCAGAACAAGGGTTCTAAATCAGTGCCCAAAGTCATCAGTCCATCTTTCGGATATTATCGACTTCCCGACTGACTCGAGGGTCGATAATATTCTCAAGAGAACCTCGTTCGAGCGTAGTATCGCGTAGCAACCATTGTAGGACTACTCCCACATAGTTCCCGCACTACGTCCTATATAAGGTCAAGATGGTGTAAAGGTACTACGGTTCCCAGTATCACAGACTCCAATCGATAATGGTAAAAGTTTTCACGACTACACTCGATCAACCGAACCATTTTCAAAAGGGTCTCAACTGAGCGGTGATTCTCGATTTAGCTTAGTCGGGACTCACTCCCTATAAGCCTCGTCGAATATATCAGTCATCCTATCATAAGGTCGCTCAAGTCCGGGTGTAGGACTTATCTCACAACACAGTAACTCCAAGTAAGGTACCCCAATATATACATACAAGTGAGCAAAATATATAATAAAACAAATATATAAAGAAAAATAAACAAAATAGGGATAACCCTCAATAGTTAGGACTCCCCAGTGAAGTCGCCATTTTCTGTTGCGGTGAAATTTGGATGTCAAACTATTGATTAACTTGAATCTTAATTCATTTACAACCGGTCTTTGATTTATCCGAAGGAAAGGTTAAAGAAAGGAAAAACCTAAAGGGGAGAGATCTAAGGTTCAGGGGTTGGTTAAGATTAGGGAAGGTATTAGCACCCTAAACTTCCGTAGTACTCTACGGGAACCTTTTGTTTATTTTTTTTTTATTTATTTCATTAATTATTTTGCTTTAGGGTATATACAAAGGATTGAAAATTAAAAAAGACCTAGGGGTTAATTCTAAGTTTACTCGGCAAGACGTCGCATCTTGTGCCTACATATCCTTACGGGAATGGAATCAGAGTAATTGTAGTTCCCCTTTTTCAACAAGGCAACACATGTATATATAGGGAACAAATTAGGGTTAACAGCAAATTGTCAATAATGTCCCTAAAGCCCATTTTAAAGCCCAAACTAAATAATTAGTTAAGAAAAAATAAAATTTAAATAATTTAAAATAAACTTAAAATAAAAACTAATAATCCTACTGATTCCTAAAATCAAAAATATTATAAAAAGAACAAAAGTTTTTCCAATATTTTTTATTTTATGATTTTTTGGATATTTTTATGAATAATTTAGAAAAAAGTGAAAAAAAATAATATTTTAAAAAATGATTTAATTAAAATACGAAAATAATAATTAAATAATAATAAAAAACTATTTTTGTTATTTTTTAATG
This sequence comes from Lathyrus sativus, assembly GCA_963859935.3. NCBI lineage: Eukaryota > Viridiplantae > Streptophyta > Magnoliopsida > Fabales > Fabaceae > Lathyrus > Lathyrus sativus. Next base: position 112,669,691 of record OZ012736.1, on the reverse strand, counting down.
AAAGATAGAAAAATTTAGAGTAAAAATAATAAAAAACAAAAAAGTGACAAAGGTGAGATTCGAACTCTCAACCTCTCACACTCACAACTCCTTACACATGTCCTCTTGCCAATTGTGCCATTTTTACTTTTTAGAAAAAAAATGCATGCCATATGATATTTACCTGCAAAAAGTCAAACGACTACACAAATTTGTTAGTAATTGATTAAATGCAAGAAAAATGCAATGAAATGCGACGACAAATCTTAGGGCAAAATTTGGGGTATTACAGATATTTCCAATTCCTGTTGAGTGTTATAGTTTTCGGAGAGAACGAGAAAGCTGCGAAAATGAGCTTCGAGTGTGGGTTTCGATTTGATGAATGCAGGCATTGAAGATGACAGATGGGTCGGCGTTCGGTTTGCGCATGGTTCGCGGGCGAAGAGGGTTGAGGGATTTGGAATTTTTGATGTTAAATTTGAACATGATGAAGAAGTTTGGAGGTTGAATTTGATGTGAGCTTTGATTGGGTTTCTATGGTTGAAGCTGAAGAAAAACAGAGTTGAGTTGAAGAATTTTGTGGAAGATGGTTGGAGGATTTATGTTGAATGAAGGCGTTCAAAGTTAAGATTAAAGGATTGATGCAGTTGAAAACTGGTGACGAAGATCTGGGTTCAGATCTGACTGTTTCAAGGTTGGTTTGAGTTTTTTTGGAATGGTGATTAAATGTTTGAAGGTTGGAAGAAGGTGAAGATTAGAGTGTGTTCGTTGAATTGATGATGATGAACATGTCATAGGAAATATGGATTCGAAGAGTCATGCGAAGGTTTTTGTTATGATGCAGAGTTGGTGGATTTGTTGGATCAGAAGTGAGTGAGTTTCAAAGATGACGAAGATCTGGAAAATTGTTCATGACGATGAAGATGGTGGTTTGTATGAAGATCTGGAAAATTGTTGAATGCTTGAAGGTCCGTTCATGGCGGAAATCTGGGATGGTGATGGCTTGTTGTAGATCTAGGCAATTTGGAAGTTGAACGATAACGGAAGCTCTGAGGTGGTGACTGAAAGTTGGTGAAAAATATGGTGGTGGTGATTTTCTGGCAAGATTGGGACGGTGAGCGGCGGCCGCTGGTTGTCTCAGGGAAGAAGATGAAGCAAATAGGGGTTTTGGTGAACTGTGTCATTCTGACGAAAAAGGAAATGAACGGGACTTTATAGTCTTGATACACGACACTTGGCACCCAAATTAGGACCTAATGACAGACTAATCAATGCTAAACACACTTAAAGCTGTATTAAATAGAAAATGACATGATTAAAAAAACCTATTAAAGCTGACTTAATTAATGCTGAAAATGATTAATAAACTAGCTTAATCAAAGAACTTGAATTAAATGCTGATTTAAAAACTAAAAGCTAATTCTACGTTAAAACCAATTAATTAACTAAAAATAAAAACTAATTAAACCCTAGTCAAATAATAACTAATATTCTAATTAAATCCTAGTCTAAACTTCTAATCAATTAATGAATTCTCATTAAAATCTAAGGGAAAATATAAACTATTCTTAAAATAATATTCTAATAACCACATAATTCTAGAAAATAGCTAATTAATATTCTATTAAACTAAAATTAATTCTAAACTAGAGAAAAATTTATTTGAAATTCTAATTAAACTCTATTTCTATGCCAAGAAAATAACAAAATAAATTCTAGAAAACTAATAATAGATCCATAAAAAAATCAATGAAAAGCAATTAAAGCAGTGAATACAAATGCGAGAATGCAGTGAAATAAACGGTAAAAAGGCAAACAATGAAATACCCCCAAAAATAACAACATAGGCTGAATCACCGAGAAGAGCACAACTTTCAAAATAAATCTCCTTATTTGAACTGGCTTGAATCGCCTGAAACGCGAGCAAAGGGGCTGTAATCTCAATAAATTCAAACTGGCTGACTAAATGCACAGTATGCGGTATGCAGATGCAAATGCAAATGAAACGAAATATAAGCCAAAATACAAGAAACGGTTGGTCAAATTTTGGGGTACAACACTACGTTCATAACAAGATATGGGCACTATGAGTATTCTGTGATGTTGTTTGGTATGTCTAAATTTCCTGGTGTGTATATGGAGTATATGAATAGGATTTTCCATCCTTATCAAGATCAGTTTATATTTGTATTCATTGACGATATTTTGATATATTCTAAGTATGATGAAGAGCATGCAGATCACCTAAAAGTTATGTTGCATTCCTTTAAAGAAAAAAATTGCACAAAGTTATCTAAGTGTATGTTCTGGTTGAAGGAAGTGAATTTCCATGGTCATGTGATACCTAGTGGTGGTATTGCAATAGATCCATCGAAGATAGACATAGTGTTGGAGTGGGAGACTTCGAAGTTTGTAACTAAGATCATAAGGTTTTTAGCATTACCTTTAACTAAATTGACTCGAAAGAGTTAGGGTTATATCTGAGATGCACAGTGTGAGGAGAGTTTCCAAGAACTCAAGAAGAAACTGACATCTGCACTAATTTTTATTTTTCTGAGTTCGAGTGAATCCTTTTTTGTGTATTGTGATGCTTCAAAGATGGTTCTAGGTATTTGTCGCTACTGCAAAAATCGGCGCCGGCTATGACAGAAGAGTCGCCACCGTGCGTTATTTATCCCAAGGGAGGGAAAGGAAACGCTCGAAGTAAACCTAACGCAAAACGGGAAAGGAATGGTCGTCGCAACCAAATCCTGGATTCGGGAGTCGATTACGCAAGGAGAAGGTATTAGCACCCCTCACGTCCGCCGTACTCGACGGGATCCACGCTTGTTTTCTAGTACGGATTGTTATTCTATCTACTCTACAGGTTTGGGGTTAAAAGAAAATAAAATGACTCGGCAAAGTATCGCACTTTATGCCTACGTATTCCCGTCTTGGGACGAGAAATCAGAGTCAACGTAGTTCGCCTACCTACGGGAAAGGTGGGAAGGTCGCTCGCTAGGATACGACATCCTATGCTTACGGAAGACACAGATTTGTCTGTTTATCTTTTATCCTTCTGAAAAAGGTTTTCTTCTGATTAAGAGTCCAAGCGGACAAAAATGACGTTTTGATTGGTTTTCAGTCTTTTATGCAAGAACTGTTTTTTATTGTGTTTGAAACATTATTGTGTTTTTGATTGTTTCAAGATGAGAAGAGAAACAACGCTCTAAAATCCTATGGTTGAAAATGGGAATCAAAACTACCCTAATGTTATCATGCATGGATTAATACCTAATGTCTGTCATATTTCTCTCTTGCACAGAGAAAAACAGAGATCCTAGGGGATAAACGGAAAAGAAACAACATATATACAGTAAGCAGTAAAATGCATGAGATGCAGCAAGACAAGCGAGACAAGGGAGTCTCACTCAACCTCGAACCTGGGGAAAACAACAGGCAAAGTGAAACAACTTCACTTCAAACCTAACGGGGCAAGCTAAACAAGCCAACAAACAATATAGAAAAATAAAACCCAACACCAGCTCTGACGGCAACACCAGCTCCTACAATAAGCAGCTCAAACAGCAACAACTCTGACAGCTACAGAAGGTTGACAACACCAACTTCGAGCAAGATCCCATCCTCATTATTCGATGATCCCCAAGCTTTAGATAAGCTCCTGTCTCCCCGAATCTCCAAGCTCTGGCAAGCACTGAACCCCAACAAATAAACAGCTTCAAACAGCAGCAAAACCCTGATTTTAGCAGATATCCAGCTTTGACAGGCACAAGCTTCATCTTCACCAATCTTCAATGTACTCCTTATCCTCAAAAAGCTTCCAATCTTCAATGCAAATACTCTAGAAGAGAATCACTTAACAGATTAAGTTGAAATGCTAAATAGCTTATTGACAACCAAAGGAAGCCTATAAGTGTTTAACATTATAAGGGAAAGGTTCTCTCAAAGTTCTACTTCCAGAATAAGCCACTTATCCCTCCAAAGGAGCGATGTGAATATCTTAGAAGGACTTTTTGTCATAGGGAGGAATAGAAGCACAAGATGCTTTCTATGTTTGTAAGAAGAAATCATTCTAATCTAAGGCTCTCCCTATTTCTCCTATCTCCTAAGTCTTCACAAACCATCCTCAAGGAGAGGAATCTCCATGCATCAAGCTCTATCCCTTGTCTTCAATCATCTCCAAAGTCTTCACAAGCCTCAAAAAGCAAAACTCAAGCCCCCAAGCCCAATTGAAATGCCCAAAACCCAACAAACAAAGTAACATCCCAAGTGGGAAACACACCAATATCAACCAAATTGCAAAAATCAGATAAAATAGTAATATTCGTCATAAAATCCTAGATTAATTTCTAAGGGAACCTAACTATATACCCTATACCCCATATAAACCCCAAGGCCTAAATCAATTTTAAAGCCCCAAAACTATGCCCTAAACTACACTTAAGTGTTGTGAAACCCTAATTATGATACCTCTCCTATCTACCTCTCAAATTAATCTAAATTTTAGTCACAAAAATATGACAAAATTCCTAAGGGTACATGTCTCCCTAATCTAATCAGCCTCATAAGAATCAATCAAAAATCATGCATCAATCTCTCATACTAAATTCAGAAAAATCAAGTTCCAACAAAATGCAAAATAAAAGCCATAATATTGTAAAATATACCAAAAAATATAAAATGCATGAAATTAATGTTTTTCTTATTTCACAATTGTCTAGAGGTCCTAAGGGAACTATGAAAAAAAATTCCCCTCCAAAAATGTTTATTTTTCAATTTATTGTGAATTATTTACTAAACTATATGCAAACATGAAAAATAAAGGAAAATCAACTAAAAATAAAAAAACAGGCGTGGTGAATAGCAAATTCATGCAATACAGAAATGATATTAGGCTCAGGAGGGGGTGCAATTATCACAACACGCACTAGGCCCATCCAGTCAGAAAATAATTGGAAAAAAAACTCAGGAAAAAATGGAAAAAGCCTATGGCGAATAGCAAACAATTTGCATGCTATTTTCCATTGGGCCTAAGGGAGGTGTGTGTTTAGCAATATCCTCTAAGCCCAAACCCACAATTCTCACATGGAGAGGGAGGTGTCATGGGGAAAACGGGTGAGATGCCTAGCAAAACACAATGGGCCTAAGGCCTGAGTCCATTACCATCCAAACTCAGCAACAAAAAAACCCTAATTCACTAAACTCTCCTCTACTGTTCATCCCTAACGCCGCTTCACCCTCACCAACTCTCTCTGTCTCACGAACCTCTTCGCAACCTTTCTCATCAACAACCACCACAACCTAAACCTGTTTCCAAATCTAACACTCAAACTAACCTAATTCCACGACTACGCAACAACAAAATAACGAGCTTAATCAGTTCATAGCAAACCTGGAGGTGCGCGGAAGGTGAGGGAGCTGTAGATGACTTGAAGAAACCGGTGAAAATCAACAACTGGATGAAGGTTCTTACAAATCAGACGAGGATCTGAAGAACTGGTGGAAGACTGAGGACGCTTGTTGACGATCGTTGTCGAGGACGCTTGAAGATTCGTGGAAGGCTTTAGAAAATCTGCACTCTGGACGAATCTGGATGAATTTCTGGGCGAACACTTAAAGATCTATGAATGTTCTAGGCGAATCTGGGAAAATGATGAACGAACGATGAATTTCCTTGAAGAAATCCGGATGAATGTTCTTGGAGAATTTCTGGAAGAACGAGTTATTGATGATCGTGGATTAATCTTTCTTGCTGATGAACGATCGATGACGATTATTGAAGATTGATGAAAAAATCTGATGATGAGCGGTTGAAGATCTGATGAAGATCTGGAGAACTTGATGAAAATAAATCATCAAGATCGCTTGAAGATTCTGACGAAGGTTCTTGGAGATTCTGGTGATTTTGCAGTTTCCGGCGTGTTTCTGGCCGTGAGGACCGCCGTGAGATTTCTCCGGTGATGATTCCGGCAAGTTTGCATGCGATCCGACGAGGGTGTTGGTAGTGGGACGCGTGGCAGTGGGTGGAGGAGAGGGGGAGACACGCTTGTGGCTGAGTGTGTGTCAGAGAGGGACACGTGGGAGAGAGAGAGGGAGAGAGGTGGCAGAGAATTGTGAGGTGGCAGAAGAGAGAGAAGGATGCGTGGGGTCCTCCTTTATATGACAAGTGGCAAGCTCTTGGACTTTGACTGGATTGGGCCCACGAAAATTGGACAGCTGACCCATTAAACTGAACTCTGATTAAGTGACTTAATTAAATGCTAATCATTGGATTAACTATGAATTAAAACTAAAGACTCTATTAATGAATTACCTAATTAAACCCTGATTAAAAAACAAAACGAAATTAATTAAAAAAAACCTAATCAAAGCTTCTAATTAATCCTAATTAACAAAACAAAATTAAACTCTAATTAACCTAATAAAAAACAGAAAAAGATTTATTAATCCTATTAAAACCTATTTAAAATTCCAATTAAAACCTAGAAAAAAAAAAGAAATCTATTAAAACTATTAAAGGGAAATATCTAATTAAAATTCTAGAAAAGCTATTTAATATCTAAAGCTATCTATTTAAATCCTAGATTAAAACCTAGAAAAATAATAAACCTATTAACATTCTATATCAAAAATCTTTTATCACTATTTATTAAAACTAAAATCTCACATTATTATACCCTCTCTTTTTTTTAACTATATCAAAAAACTATTTAAAAAAAACTAAAAAGACTATTTACAATTTATATTAAAAAACTATTCTATTTAATAATAAAAGAACTAATGTCTAATATGCTAAAAATCTATTAAAACTATTTAAAAAAGATAATATCTATTTAAAAAATATAGAAAAGTCTATTAAAATGCATTAACAATCTAGAAAATAAAAGAGAAAATTCTAAAAAACCCAGGAAGCCGATTAAATCGATTAGGGAACAATTACGCAACCATAACGAAAATAGACGGTAAAAGCCGAACACCAAAATGTCCTTAAAAACAACAGCGAGAGCTGAAAACACCGAGACGAGCACGAATTCTCAAAATAAATCCTCGTATTGGTCTGAAATGCCTGAAGCGCCAGGGGAGGCCGTAATCCCGAGAAAATCAATCTGACTGAGAAAATGCAATGCCTGCAGTATGCGAATGCGAATGCAAAATGCGTCGAAACATAAACCAAATATGGGAACCGGTTGGTCAAATTTTGGGGTGCAACAGCTGCCCCTATTCAAACGGCTTGGACCCGACTGGGTGAAGAGCGAACGGCCTTCAAACATTTGAGGTACGAGACGGTTGAATACCAAAGAAACCCTGAAATTTGCCAACAGTGGAGATAAACTGCAAAGCTGCTTGAGAAGCAACGTCTAATGACTGAATCTGATTGTCACGGCAACAACTGGTCAACTATCTGATACAATTTTGATTTCAACCTCAACCACCTGTGTGACGCCACAGGTATTGAACTATCTTCGCAAAAACACCTCCGTCCACCATTGGGCTAACCTCGTCAACACCAGAAGAGGAACCAATTCGTCAACACGAATAGCGATTCTGTCGTCACATGAGTAACCTTATCCACATCTGGACCCAAATTCCGTCAAATCACGAATAGATGCAAATCTGTCCACGTCTGGACTCACATTTCGTCAACCCGAAGGAAGACATATGCTGGGGATAACCGGTCCCTGAAGAGTAATCAATCTTGTCCACGTCAGGACTTCATATTATGGAAAACTCCCGGCGCTTTCGCTGGGGAAACAACTTTGTTTAATCACAGGGAACTCATCTGTTTACTTCATACGGGAAAAGTCATCTGCCTGATTACAGGAAAATTCATCCGCCTGCTTCATACGGGCAAAGTCATCTGCCTGAACACAGGAAAATCCATCCGCCTACTTCATACGGGAAAATTGTCTGAATACCGTTTCTCCGCCTACCTCTGCAGTAGCTAACTCCGTTGGTCCCAACCCAAAAACGGCTTTTAGGAGGACTCTACTGGGGATAGTAACACGAGGAAATCACGGCGACTTCCTTGGGGAAAATGCTTTTGTCAAATATCGGAACACACTTCACATACTTTGTTTATCAAGGGAGAATCATCTATCTGGATACCGGAAAGTTCATTCGCCTGCTTCATATGGGAAAACACAACACATCTGCCTGATACATACAGGAAACTTCATCCGCCTAATTCTTACGGGAAAACATAACACGTCTGCCTGATACATAGAGGAAAGTTCATCCGCCTGATTCTTAAGGGAAAACATAACACGTCTGCCTGATACATACAGGAAAGTTCATCCGCCTGATTCTTATAGGACAATATAACACATCTGCCTAATACTTACAGGAAAGTTCTTCCGCCTGTTTCTTACGGGAAAATCATAACACATCTGCCTGATACATACAGGAAAGTTCTTCCGCCTGTTTCTTACGGGAAAATCATAACACATCTGCCTGATACATATAGGAAAGTTCTTCCGCCTGATCCTTACGGGAAGATACATCTGTCTGATTCATACAGGAAAAGGTTCATCCGCCTGCTTCATACGGGAAAACACAACACGTTTGCCTGATACATACAGGAAAGTTCATCCGCCTGATTCTTAAGGGAAAACATAACACATCTGCCTGATACTTACAGGAAAGTTCTTCCGCCTATTTCTTACGGGAAAATCATAACACATCTGCCTGATACATACAGGAAAGTTCATCCGCCTGATTCTTACGGGAAAACATAACACGTCTGCCTGATACATACATGAAGGTTCATCCGCCTGATTCTTACGGGACAACATAACACATCTGCCTGATACTTACAGGAAAGTTCTTCAACCTGTTTCTTACGGGAAAATCATAACACATCTGCCTGATACATACAGGAAAGTTCTTCCGCCTGTTTCTTACAGGAAAATCATAACACATCTGCCTGATACATACAGGAAAGTTCTTCCGCCTGATCCTTACGGGAAGATACATCTGTCTGATTCATACAGGAAAATGTTCATCCGCCTGCTTCATACGGGAAAACACAACACGTCTGCCTGATACATACAGGAAAGTTCATCCGCCTGATTCTTACGGGAAAACATAACACATCTGCCTAATACTTACAGGAAAGTTCTTCCGCCTGTTTCTTACGGGAAAATCATAACACATCTGCCTGATACATACAGGAAAGTTCATCCTCCTGATTCTTACGGGAAAACATAACACGTCTGCCTGATACATACAGGAAAGTTCATCCGCCTGATTCTTACGGGACAACATAACACATCTGCCTGATACTTACAGGAAAGTTCTTCCGCCTGTTTCTTATGGGAAAATCATAACATGTCTGCCTGATACATACAGGAAAGTTCATCCGCCTGATTCATACGGGAAAGCACAACACGTCTTCCTGATACAGACATGAAAGTTCTTCCGCCTGATTCTTACGGGAAACGGTAACACGTCTGCCTGATACATACAGGAAAGTTCTTCCGCCTGATTCTTACGGGAAAATATAACACTGGATATAGCTTCCTAGCCTGTTCGCGGTAGTAGCTAACTCCACTAGGGATATTATGGAAATAATGGCCCGACATCCATTTCGACAACAAGTGACCACTTCTGAAATTTTGATTTATGAAACCCTGAAATGCTGCCGCAGCAGCAAACCTGAAGAAAAACACTCCGCTGGTCGGATAAGAGAAACTTCAGCCAGTAACTCTGTGGGGGATTAATAACAAGAACTGTATCATCGCATGTGTCACGGCGAGACCTCGATCGTCTGGTAATAAATCTGAGCTGTAACTTCATACTCCTGCTGAGAAACACACCTGAAAGCAAAAGGTTAACCAACCTGATTTATGTTTCAAAATGCGTATGTTTGGCAATGGCGTAATGCTCCATACGGCATGGAAATGCTACGCGTTTTTGGGTAGATGAAAACATGATAATGTATGCAAATGCAAATGCAGGTTCAGGCTGCTGGGGAAGGCTCTGACAAGCTTGCTTCAACACGGCTGTTGAGGATAAATACCACCCTGTTGGGGATGAACAGATATTGTGAAGTATTCTGGCAAAATAAATGCCGGAGATACAACCCACTCTGCCGGGGAGAGATTACCCATCGATTTCCACTGGAGGAAAGAATAACACCTGCTGGGAAGATTAACTCAGCTGGGGGAGAAGCGACCCTTCTGGGATACAACTATCTGGGAACCGTTTACAGACTCGGAACTACCACTCCGCTGGGGATAATCATCCTGACGAAAGCATGACGACCTGCGGGGAGAAAGAAAACCATCCTCGGTGGGGTTAATCCTTCTAAACTTACCATCTTGGTTATGCGCCATGGAAATCCTCCCGGCTGGGATTGAACGCGCAAATCTTCGACTCTCTGGGGAGTATAACCTCTGCATGGGACACTGATTCTGTCTTGTTGGGGATACCCTATGGACACTTCCATGGGGATACTCTTCTGGGGAAAATAATCCCTCCTTCGGTAAGGGATAACATCGTCTCAACCTCTTGGGGGTGAAGTGCGACCTGCATGGGGATTAGCGTCAAACGAAGTCAAGTCTTTCATCACGAGCCTCCGGCAGGGGCCACAATTTTCTGATCGTTCGCTTCAAAGGTGAGAACCCTGCAAAACACAAACGAGATAACACAAATCTATACAACCAAATCTATTCGGATTAGCATCCGCGACATTATTTCAGTCAATTCGAAGTTTTAGCAATTATTGGCAAGGGCCAGCAAAGTTGTGCACATGCCAGTTCATCAAAACATTGGCGTTTTCCACATACAAAACAGTAAAGCATAACATCAAATACTGAATAATATGTTTTATTAATAGCAGGCCTCTGAATAGGCAAGGTTTTGTACATCGGATGCAACTCCTGAAAAGAGGAAGTTACACACACACATACATATATGCACCAAAAGCATAAAAATACAAAATACAAAACGATATTTGCATACATGTCGGCAACGTGGTGCAGACAAACATCGTGAGCTGATCCTCCTATGACTCGCCTGACTCTGTCGCTTTCCCGGTATTTAATTTTCGGAAGAGATTGTGTCGGATAAACGAACCCTCAGGTACTCCCAAACCACTAAGCACTGCTGTATCAGATCCGCACCGCAGTCATTTGCTTTTTTCAATCCCTAACTTTTGCGTGAACCGCCCTTTGCGGGTTTTCAATTCACCGGGATGCCCTTTTTTGCCGAAGTCGCCCAATGCAGGTTTTCGACTTCGCGGGTGTACATCTTTTCAATTTTATCCCTAACTTTTACCCGAACCTTTTATTCATTTTTTTTCGGTTCGCCAAGATGCCCCATTTTTGCCTGGACTCTCTTTTTACTGTCCAGCGGGTCATTTCAAGTAAAGTATTTTTTAACTGCGTCCGAATTCACAGGCGACGTAAAGTCTTCACCATCCATGGTAGATAGTAGCAAGGCTCCTCCAGAGAAAACTTTTCTGACAACGTAGGGACCTTCGTAATTAGGGGTCCATTTGCCCCTGTGATCTGTTTGTGGCGGGAGAATCCTCTTCAGCACAAGGTCGCCCGTCTGAAAGCTTCGAGGGTGTATCTTCTTATCGTATGCTTTCTTCATCCGGCTATGATACAACCGACCGTATGCGAGAGAAGCTAGCCTCTTCTCATCCATTAAATTGAGCTGATTCAGCCTATCCTTAACCCATTCTGCCTCGTTAAGTTGGACGTCTCGTAAAACCCTCAAGGAAGGAATCTCAACCTCCAACGGTAACACTGCCTCCATTCCGTATACCAATGAAAAAGGGGTTGCCCCGGTTGATGTGCGTACCATCGTACGATAACCGTGCAAAGCGAAAGGTAGCATCTCATGCCAGTCCTTATATGTCACAACCATCTTCTGGACAATCTTCTTCATGTTCTTATTGGCCGCTTCAACAGCGCCATTCATCTTAGGTCGGTAAGGAGAAGAGTTGTGGTGCTCAATTTTAAAATTCTGGCACAACTCTTTCATCATCTTGTTATTCAAATTCGAACCGTTGTCGGTGATAATCCGCTCAGGGATTCCATATCTGCAGATAATATCTCGTTTGATAAATCTGGCGACCACTTATTTGGTGACATTGGCATATGATGCTGCTTCCACCCACTTGGTGAAGTAATCAATTGCCACCAAGATGAACCGGTGTCCGTTTGATGCCGTAGGCTCGATCTTTCCAATCATATCAATTCCCCACATCGAGAACGGCCACGGTGATGACATCACATTCAGAGGACTTGGGGGTACATGGACCTTGTCCGCATAAATTTGGCATTTATGACACCTCTTTGCAAACTTGAAACAGTCTATTTCCATAGTTAGCCAGTAATAACCTGCCCGCAGCAGCTTCCTCGTCATAGCATGCCCACCAGCATGTGTACCAAACGTACCCTCGTGTATCTCTTCCATGAGCAATTTCGCTTCTTTCTCATCTACACAGCGTAGCAACACCAAGTCGTGGTTTCTCTTGTATAGGACACCGTCAGGATTCAAATAGAAATTGCCAGCCAATCTCCTGAGAGTCTTCTGATCTCGACTGGATGCCCTAGCCGGATACTCCTTGTTCTTCAGGAAATTCTGGATGTCAAAGTGCCAGGGTTGACCATCGGGAGCCTCATCAATGGCAAATATGAATGCAGGCCTATCGAGCCGAGAGATAACAATCCGGGGAGCCTCGTTCCAGAAGTTAACTTTATACATTGAAGACAATGTCTCCAGGGCGTCAGCCATTTGATTTTCTGCTCGTGGCACATGATGCAATTCCACCTTGTCAAAGAAAGGTAACAATCTCCTTGCATAATTCATATATGGTATTAAATTGGGCTGACGTGTCTCCCATTCTCCTTTAATCTGATTCACCACTAGAGCTGAGTCTCCGTATACGTCCAGATGTTTGATTCGCAAATCAATAGCTTCTTCCAGACCCATGATGCAAGCCTCGTATTCAGCCTCATTATTGGTAACCGGAAAGGTCAATCGGGCAGTAAAGGGGATGTGCGACCCCTGAGGAGTAGTGATAATTGCCCCTATTCCGCTACCATAGGAATTTACAGCCCCGTTAAATATTAACTGCCATTTGGAACCCAATTCTGGTCCTTCGTCCGGCAACGGTTCTTCACAATCTTTCATTTTCAGGTACATGATATCCTCGTCAGGAAAATCAAACCTCATTGACTGGTAATCCTCAACAGGCTGCTCCGCAAGGTACTCTGACAAGACGCTACCTTTAATAGCCTTTTGCGAGACATACTGAATATCATATTCGGTTAACACCATCTGCCATCGGGCAATTATTCCGGAGAGTGCTTGCTTCTCAAACACGTATTTGATTGGATCCATCTTTGAAATTAGCAGGGTTGTATGATTTAGCATGTATTGCCTCAAATGTTTGGCGGCCCAGGCTAGCGCACAACACGTTTTTTCGAGCATTGAGTATCTGGACTCACAGTCAGTAAACTTCTTACTCAAATAGTAGATGGCATGCTCTTTACGTCCTGTCTCGTCGTGTTGACCGAGAACACAACCCATACTTTCCTCCAGAACCGTCAAATACATAATCAGAGGTCTCCCGGCCACTAGGGGTATCAAAACAGGAGGTTCCTGCAAGTATTCTTTTATCTTGTCGAACGCCTTTTGACAATTTTCATTCCAGGTCACAACCTGGTCTTTTTTCAACAACTTGAATAACGACTCGCATGTCGCAGTTAGGTGAGATATGAATCGAGCGATGTAGTTCAACCTCCCTAAAAATCCACGCACTTCTTTTTCTGTTTTAGGCATCGGCATTTCTTGTATTGCTTTTATTTTCGCAGGATCAACCTTTATTCCTTTTTCGCTCACGATGAACCCCAGCAGTTTACCCGATCTCACCCCGAAGGTGCACTTGTTAGGGTTCAGTCTCAACCTGAACTTCCTAAGCCTCTTGAACTATTTCAGCAGATTAACCAAATGCTCTTCCTCCGTCTGGGATTTGGCAATCATATCATCAACATAAACCTCGATCTCTTTGTGCATCATGTCATGAAAGAGAGTCGTCATAGCACGTTGATATGTTGCCCCAACGTTCTTTAGTCCGAAGGGCATCACTTTGTAGCAAAATGTTCCCCAGGGCGTAATGAAGGTAGTCTTCTCCATGTCTTCCGGAGCCATTTTGATCTGATTATAGCCTGAGAAGCCATCCATGAAGGAGAATACGAAGAATTGAGCAGTATTATCGACCAACACATCGATGTGAGGAAGTGGAAAGTCATCTTTCGGGCTCGCCTTATTCAAATCACGGTAGTCTACACACATTCGCACTTTACCGTCTTTCTTTGGCACTGGCACAATATTAGCGACCCATGAGGGATATTTTGTAACAGCTAGGAAACCAACATCCCACTGTTTTTGAACTTCCTCCTTGATCTTCACAGCCATGTCTGGCCTAGTTCTTCGGAGTTTCTGCTTAATAGGCGGACATTCCTCTCGCAGTGGCAGACGGTGAACGACCATATCCGTATCCAACCCAGGCATATCCTCGTACGACCAAGCAAATATATCACTGTACTCTTTGAGCATCTCAACCAACCTTTGCTTGATGTCGCTCTGCAGTGCAGCCCCTATACGGATGTTTCTCTCAACCCCTTCCGATCCCAAATTGATAGTCTCAATGACTTCCTCATGAGGCAGAATGATTCTTTCTTCTTGTTTCAATAACCAGGTCAACTCTTCTGGTACGTCGCCATCTTCAACAATCTCTTCCTCAGCCTGAAATACCGGGTGCTCGAAGTCGAAGTGTGTCATACGCGGTTCATAGATGTCATCTGAAATAGTAATCCTGCAAAGGAAATGGTTAAATGCTTCAAAACGTATACACAACAAATAACCACATTGCCATTTTATTATAAAAACAAAAACAGGAAAAACAGGGATCACAACATTTGTATATGAAAAACACCTTTATTTCATGATTAAACAATGTAATGTACATAACCAAATGGCCCTAAGCAAAATCACTATGCCCCGGGTAGGACACAAGATTATTCAATAATTAAGAAAACACATCATTACTGTTTAGTTGTCACAGGAACAGTTTCCCGGATAGACCAATTGCAGAGACTTTGTCCGGGCATGCTTGGCTTGATCCATGCGTCCATATCACAGTCGCTATCTCCTTCCTCAGAATCGGAAACAGCATTGATAGTCTCGAAGCTCACCCCATTTGGTGTAATGGTTATCGGTCCTCTGAACTTTGGCGCTCCCGAAGGGGATGTTGACAACGAAGGATGATATCCAAGCCCGAACCTGTCATTCTTCATGGGAATCTCCAATACCTGCCCCCAGCCCTTGGTTTTGCCTGCCTGCACTAGAGCTTGAGCCTCTTTGTAAGACAACACTGCCATGTCTGATACTTTACGTGGCACCAGAGCTTTGTCTTTAACTCGTAACCCCTCGAAGGCCTGACACGGTGTTTCATGTATTTCGCCGTCGACCTCGACATATTTAAATGAAGACAAATGGCTAACCAGAATATCTTCTTCCCCACAAACAGTGACAACACTATCCCCCACCATATACTTCAGCTTTTGGTGTAACGTGGATGTAACTGCCCCGGCAGCATGGATCCATGGGCGCCCAAGAAGACAACTATAAGCTGGCTGGATGTCCATTATATAGAATTCAGTTTCAAATATTTCAGGCCCCACCTGCAATGGTAATATTATTGATCCGAAAACCGACCTCCTCGTTCCATCGAACGCCCTCACCACTAAGTCACTGGGCGTGCAGATAATCCCCCTGGTATCCAACTTCATCATGGCTTTCTTCGGTAGCACATTCAGGGAAGATCCAGTGTCTACTAAAACGTGGGACATGACCATGCCCCGGCATTCTACTGACACATGCAATGCCATATTGTGCTCTCGCCCTCTCGGAGTCAAATCAAAGTCTGTGAAGCCCAAACTGTGCCCCGCGTTGACATGCGCCATCACCCCTTCTAATTGATTAACAGAAACCTCTTGAGGAACGAACGACGTGTCTAGAATCTTCAGCAAAGCGTTCCGATGGGCCTCATAACATAACAGCAATGATAGGATGGAAATTTTTGACGGCGTTTGCTGGAGGTGCTCAACGATTTTGTAATCACTTTTACGAATGAACCTCATAAACTCCTCCACATCCTTAAGTGACATTTCATTTTCATTCAACTGAGAAGGACCACTTTCAGTTACCTTGGCTTTGCCCTTGGCTAATCTTTCTGCCTCTACCTCGGGTGATGTGAAGATTCTTTCGCTTCTGGTCATACCCCCTGTTCCGACAACATTATCTACAACCCCAGCTGGTTGTCCATTGACTTCAATTTTCTTACCGTCGCAATATACCTCCAACCCGTAAGACCACGACACTGCTTTAGTACTCTCAAAAGGGACTGGTCCTGCTTTGGTAATTGTGATCGTCGGCCGCCTGGCAGGTGCCGTTATCGTTATTGTCGGAATTGTCACCGTTGCAACATCGTTCTGCTCATCACACAACGCCTCTACGGGCTTTTCAACCGCGGTTCTATCAAATTGCAGGGTGCCTTGATCCATCATAGCCTGAATACCTCGCTTCAGCTCATTACAACCCGCTGGCTGGGTCTAGTAATCCAAGCAAAACTCATCACAACCCGGGAATACACCCCCTTTTAACAGCGTGCTTTTAATCTCACCCAACGGTGTCTTTAACTCATTGACATCCATCACTAGATTCAAATTATCTTCTGTCAAGATGGTGTTTGCCCCGTGATTGGGCATAGGTTGTTGTACTATATTTGGACCCACCTGTCCAAAGTTAATAGCTTTGCTATCCAATAAATCCTGAACTTTGTGTTTAAATGCCTGACAAGCTTCTATATCATGCCCGTGTGCCCCGGAATGAAATTCGCAATGCTTGTTGGCATCATATCCATAGGGGAGTACTGCCCCTGTAGGCGGTGCCAAAGTCCTCTTTTCAACCAAGTTCAACCCTAGCAGGGTCTGGAGGAGTTCTGCATACGTGGAAGGAGGTGCATCGAACACTCTTTTAGGTCTCGCATTCTGTACCCTTCTCTGACCAGGATTCTGTCCTTGCTGTTGTTGTGGTTGTTGTTGTTGTGGCTGCCTCTGTTGAGGAAGCGGGATAGTGACACTAGCTATCTGTTGCGACTGAACATACTGATGTCTTCCTCTGCCCCTGCCACCAAACACGACACTAGAATCACCCTGTCGTCTACCACCAAATGCTTTTCTGGCACCTCCTGTTGAAGTAGACTCACCTGCTTGTAATCTTCCAACTTTAATCCCGTTCTCAATCATCTCCCCCATAAGAATCAAATCTGAGAAACTGTTCAATGACACACTGAACAATTTTTAGTAGAACACTCCCGTAAATGTCCCAATGAACATATCATTCATCTCCCTTTCAATTAAAGGAGGATGCACCCTCGCTGCCATATCGCGCCATCTTTGCGCATACTCTTTAAAGCTTTCACCGTTCTTCTGTGACAAACCCTGCAATTGGACCCGGTTTGGCGCCAGATCACTGTTGTATTTGTAATGCGTCACGAAAGCATCAGCCAACTGCTTCCAGGTTTTGATCTGCGTGGGTTCCAGCCCCATATACCATTCAAGTGAAGGTCCTGATAAACTATCCTGAAAGAAATGCATTAGCATCCTTTCATCATCTGAATACGCGGACATCCTTCTGTAGTAAGAGCGAACATGGACCTTAGGGCAGGTATCCCCCTTGTACTTGTCAAACGTGGGAGCCTTAAATTTCAACGGCACCCTCAGCCCTGGTACTAAGCCCATTGTAATCATATCCAAACCGGTGGAGTTCTGATTCACTACCCCCTTCATCTGTTCTTCAAGCATCTTGATCCTCTGCACAGGATCAACAGGTCCTTCAAATCCCATGCCCCTTCCAGAAAAGACGTCCTCCTGGCAGTCTTCGCCCCAATTAACATTTCCATTTCCATACCCGTCGTAACCAGTGTTGCGGCCAAACCCTTGCTGATTGATCATGGGACCTCGTCCCCCGTTGCCGAAACCCTGGTTGGCCCTAACAGGTCCAAACCCAGTGTTGGCAGGAATCACCCCAGCACCATTCATATTACCGAATCTACCATACCCCTGGTTAGCGTTACCAAAACCGTCATAACCAAAACCCTGAGTGTTGAAGTCGAATTTCCCGTCCTGATTGACGTAATCAGATCCCTGATCATTGTAACCAAAACCATTGTTGCCGAAACCATTGTTTCCGAAACCATTACCGCCATTGTTGTTACCACCACCTTGGTTGGTTTCCCCAAATCCAACATTGTTAACAACAGTCTCATTTCCATTCCCTGTGTTGTCGTTGCCAGCGCCAGCGTCATTGCTTACAAACACAACAGGTGGGGTCAGTACAGGTGGAACCACAGGCGTAGGGGGCCCATCCTCCGGAATAGTCTCAACGTACGCAGAATTATGGTCATTGTTGCCATTCCCATTAGCCCGCATCAGCAGCGGCTGCACCAAAGTCTGGAGGCTCTCCTGGCCCTTTGCGATGTTCTCCATCGCTTGAATGAACAGATTCAGCTTCTCGCGGATTTCCTGCATCTCCGCTTGGACTTGATCCATGATTCTTTTGCAGTTGTTTCGGGTTGAGTAGCGGTGGACTCTTTGTTCGTCAATCCTGGACAACCTGGAGATGCAGGAAATGAGATACAATTTCAACAAGTAACTGGCAATGCAAAATGGATATGCATATGCAATATGTGTCTGTGCGTTTAGGGAGATCAACCCCTGATTCTAGTGCCAAAGTGCCAGTGCAGTGACAGTGATAGCAATAAGAAGCTCGAAACCCAATCATAGAAAAACATCTCATATATTGCAGAAAAGCCCACCAAGTCAGGAATACAATATTACTGAGCGTACAATAGGAAGGCATGACCTCAACCAACAATCCTGGTGATGGCAAGCACAATGCAAATAAAGCATACACATCAATATATGAAATAATCAGGTGCGACCATATGCCTGGTACTCCTCTAATAATCTCTTAGTCTTGGGATGATTTGGCTGAGCAATCAACCCTTCGACGAGCGAGTCTCTTTGCCTGACAACACGCTGGAGATCACCAATGGATTCCTCCCAAACACCTTCCCCAAAGCAATCTTCTAGCTTCCATTTCTGAGATGCAGACTCTTTCTTGCGCTTGCTAACTTTGTTCAAGGAATTCTGGACATCATACCTCCGCGTAACCTCTTCTTCCAACGTCTTCTGGCTAGCTTTCAACTGGCCTTCCAGCTCAGTGATCTGCAGCTTCAGTTCGTCTTCTGTTTCCTTATTGTCGGTCAGCGTGGCGTTCCAGGTTTTGTTGAATGCAGAGATCTCCCGGTAGGCTATATCAAGTGCTTTCTTCTTAGACTCCAACGTATCATGAGAGCTCTTGAAATCTATCCCCAATCGCTCACGCTTCTTTCGTTGCTCAGTCAGTTCCGTGCCTAGTTCATTCACCAGCTTCGTTTGCTGCTCGAAGGAATATACGGCCTCATTCCTTTCGCTCCTGAGTTGCATTAGCTCTTCCTCCAGCTTCTCGTTGGCTTTCATCAGCTCTTCTTTCTCCTTCACAACCTGTTCATACCTCTCAATAGGCACAGTAGTGGGCTCTTCAACCACGAGGGGAGCAGGAGGTAACACTGCCGGAAACGGCATC
This sequence comes from Lathyrus sativus, assembly GCA_963859935.3. Lineage (NCBI taxonomy): Eukaryota > Viridiplantae > Streptophyta > Magnoliopsida > Fabales > Fabaceae > Lathyrus > Lathyrus sativus. The sequence continues at coordinate 112,650,002 of OZ012736.1, read as the reverse complement.
CACACCTGCTTTGCTCTATCTTGGATCCAGGCTCTGTACGGGGGATAGGCTTGACAATCATTTTTACCCAACAATGGTTTACCCCTCCTGTTGATGTTTCTCCAAGCATGCTGAAGATTGGACAGTAGTTCTCCCTTCAAATCACCTGTGAAGTACAGAGATTTCTGCACTTCCTCCTCTTTTGGCGGGCTTTTTAAAGCATACCCGAATTGCCTGATCAACAATGAAGGATTGTAGTTAATACACCCTTTCCTCCCAATCAGGGGAACGTTAGGATATCCGGCGCAGCTATAGATGATCACAGATCCCAGCAAATGTTTATTAAACCAGACAATATCTTCTGAAGAAAGTCCCATCAAATGCTCAGACCAATCCATCGTATCTACAGACTCAGCGAAGATACCCCTCTTGGGCAGATGACTCTCAAACCACATATACAGTAAAGGCCCATAACAAGAGACGTGCTTGCCCCTCCTGTTCTCATGCTTATAATGCAGCGAATGATAGAAATCTCCAATCAAAGTAGGCACAGGATTGCCTGAAGCAAATATATAGAACGCATCCAGATCAACGAAGTCAGGCAGGTTCGGGAATAGTACAATGCCATAGATACACAGAGTAAGAATAGCATTAAACACAGTCCAACATCCACTCTTGGAATACTCTTGTGCTTTCCCAACCAAGAACTTGAGAGAAAAACCAGACACTCCATTCCACAAGGTCAGCAGCAGCTCTGAAGAGTCTAAATGCAAGGCAGGAGCCAAATCCTCCAGTTTGGGCTCAGCGTCCATTTGAATGAAAGGTACCTGGTTCTGAATGGTCAACTCTAAGATCTCAGCATACTCCTCCATAGTCGGAGCCAGAATGAAGTCAGGGAAAGTAAAACACCTCAGCGGGGGATCATAGAACTGCATCAGCGCGTACAATCCGTTACGCTCATACATGGATGGTTTATAAACCAATCTAAGCAACTTCCCATAGCTCTTCCTGAGGCTTCTCCTCACATCATCATCAGCTAGAGATATCAAACCAAGCAAAGAAGAAACATCTAGAGTAGGCAACTTGTACGCCACAGTCTTCTTCAGAGTATCCATAATATCAGTAGACAGAAATCCGGGCAACTAGAATCAGAAGTATGAAAATGCACCTACAGCACAGACACACGTTAATGATATGCAGAATGAGTATGCAACAATGAAGTATGCAACAGGGATCAAGTGCGCATGGCTGAGAAGCCCAATCCACCATGCTGGTCTCAAACAGACCTACCAACTGCTCAAAACCTGGTCTCAAAAGGCCCAATAACACTGTCCTCAAACACCACTGAACCTCAATCAAGAAAACCGTTAAACTGGAGGTCAAGTTACCTGCATGCCCCAACCCCTCTCACAGGTAGGTGTCCTAATAACTGACACAAGGTACGGCATCCTATGCGGTCGTCGGTGTCACAGACTTTCAAGACTGATGATACGATACCCAGAAGGTGTGGCATCATCATGTCCTGAAGAGGCCTCACTTAGCCAACTTCCAAATGATCGGTCCCCGGTATCGACAATCCAACTAACCAATAACCCCCTCAACCCAAAGGGTTGAAAAAGAGGTCAACCAGAAGAACCTCGTCCGAGCGTGGATTTTGCGGGACACTAGTACATGCAAAGCACGCACGCGCCCACTACTTTCCACAACTAATTCTAGGTGCACTCAAGCCCAGGTCCGACTTATCTCTCAATAGGTCACCCCGTCCCCACAACAACAATAACAATATAAAGCTGACAATAAAATACGGAAAAGTAAAGGCAGAAATGTAAATCCATACAAAACCCACGAAGGGAAAACAAGCGCTAGGATTGACTCGCGTAGGGAACCGTTGGAGTCTCCAGCAGAGTCGCCAGCTGTCGCTACTGTGAAAATCGGCGCCGGCTATGACAGAAGAGTCGCCACCGTGCGTTATTTATCCCAACGGAGGGAAAGGAAACGCTCGAAGTAAACCTAACGCAAAACGGGAAAGGAATGGTCGTCGCAACCAAATCCTGGATTCGGGAGTCGATTACGCAAGGGGAAGGTATTAGCACCCCTCACGTCCGCCGTACTCGACGGGATCCACGCTTGTTTTCTAGTATGGATTGTTATTCTATCTACTCTACAGGTCTGGGGTTAAAAGAAAATAAAATGACTCGGCAAAGTATCGCACTTTATGCCTACGTATTCCTGTCTTGGGACAAGAAATCAGAGTCAACGTAGTTCGCCTACCTACGGGAAAGGTGGGAAGGTTGCTCGCTAGGAGACGACATCATATGCTTACGTACTTTCATACAGCATGAAAGATCAGAGCAAACGTAGTTCGGGCTACGGAAGACACAGATTTGTCTGTTTATCTTTTATCCTTCTGAAAAAGGTTTTCTTCTGATTAAGAGTCCAAGCGGACAAAAATGACGTTTTGATTGGTTTTCAGTCTTTTACGCAAGAATTGTTTTTTATTGTGTTTGAAACATTATTGTGTTTTTGATTGTTTCGAGATGAGAAGAGAAACGACGCTCTAATATCCTATGGTTGAAAATGGGAATCAAAACTACCCTAATGTTATCATGCATGGGTTAACACCTAATGTCTGTCATATTTCTCTCTTGCACAGAGAAAAAGAGATCCTAAGGGATAAACGGAAATGAAACAGCATATATACAGTAAGCAGTAAAATGCATGAGATGCAGCAATACAAGCGAGACAAGGGAGTCCCACTCAACCTCGAACCTGGGGAAAACAACAGGCAAAGTGAAACAGCTTCACTTCAAACCTAAGGGGGCAAGCTGAACAAGCCAACAAACAATACAGAAAAATAAAACCCAACACCAGCTCTGACAGCAACACCAGCTCCTACAATAAGTAGCTCAAACAGCAACAACTCTGACAGCTACAGAAGGTTGACAACACCAACTTCGAGCAAGATCTCATCCTCATTATTTGATGATCCCCAAGCTTTAGATAAGCTCCTGTCTCCCCAAATCTCCAAGCTCTGGCAAGCATTGAACCCCAACAAATAAACAGCTTCAAACAGCAGCAAAACCCTGATTTCAGCAGATATCCAGCTTTGACAGGCACAAGCTTCATCTTCACCAATCTTCAATGTACTTCTTATCCTCAAAAAGCTTCCAATCTTCAATGCAAACACTCCAGAAGAGAATCACTTAACAGATTAAGTTGAAATGCTAAATAGCTTATTGACAACCAAAGGAAGCCTATAAGTGTTTAACATTATAAGGGAAAGGTTCTCTCAAAGTTCTACTTCCAGAATAAGCCACTTATCCCTCCAAAGGAGGGATGTGAATATCTTAGAAGGACTTTTTGTCATAGGGAGGAATAGAAGCACAAGATGCTTTCTATGTTTGTAAGAAGAAATCATTCTAATCTAAGGCTCTCCCTATTTCTCCTATCTCCTAAGTCTTCACAAACCATCCTCAAGGAGAGGAATCTCCATGCATCAAGCTCTATCCCTTGTCTTCAATCATCTCCAAAGTCTTCACAAGCCACAACAAGAAAACTCAATCCCCCAAGCCCAATTGAAATGCCCAAAACCCAACAAACAAAGTAACATCCCAAGTGGGAAACACACCAATATCAACCAAATTGCAAAAATCAGATAAAATAGTAATATTCGTTATAAAATCCTAGATTAATTTCTAAGAGAACCTAACTATATACCCTATACCCCACATAAACCCCAAGGCCTAAATCAATTTTAAAGCCCCAAAACTATGCCCTAAACTACACTTAAGTGTTGTGAAACCCTAATTCTGATACCTCTCCTATCTACTTCTCAAATTAATCTAAATTTTAGTCACAAAAATATGAAAAAATTCCTAAGGGTACATGCCTCCCTAATATAATCAGCCTCACAAGAATTAATCAAAAATCATGCATCAATCTCTCATACTAAATTCAGAAAAATCAAGTACCAACAAAATGCAAAATAAAAGCCATAATATTGTCAAATATACCAAAAAATATAAAATGCATGAAATTAATGTTTTTATTATTTCACAATTTTCTAGAGGTCCTAAGGGAACTATGGAAAAAAATTCCCATCCAAAAATGTTTATTTTTCAATTTATTGTGAATTATTTACTAAACTATATGCAAACATGAAAAATAAAGGAAAATCAACTAAAAATAAAAAAACAGGCGTGGTGAATAGCAAATTCATGCAATGCAGAAATGATATTGGGCTCAGGAGGGGGTGCAATTATCACAACACGCACTAGGCCCATCCAGTCAAAAAATAATTGGAAAAAAACTCAGGAAAAAATGGAAAAAGCCTGTGGCGAATAACAAACAATTTGCATGCTATTTTCCATTGGGCCTAAGGGAGGTGTGTGTTTAGCAATATCCTCTAAGCCCAAACCCACAATTCTCACACGAAGAGGGAGGTGTCATGGGGAAAACGGGTGAGATGCCTAGCAAAACACAATGGGCCTAAGGCCCGAGTCCATTACCATCCAAACTCAGCAACAAAAAAACCCTAATTCACTAAACTCTCCTCTACTGTTCATCCCTAACGCCGCTTCACCCTCACCAACTCTCTCTGTCTCATGAACCTCTTCGCAACCTTGCTCATCAACAACCACCACAACCTAAACTCGTTTCCAAATCTAACACTCAAACTAACCTAATTCCACGACTATGCAACAACAAAATAACGAGCTTAATCAGTTCATAGCAAACCTGGAGGTGCGCGGAAGGTGAGGGAGCTGTAGATGACTTGAAGAAACCGGTGAAAATCAACAACTGGATGAAGGTTCTTACAAATCAGACGAGGATCTGAAGAACTAGTGGAAGACTGAGGACGCTTGTTGACGATCGTTGTCGAGGATACTTGAAGATTCGTGGAAGGCTTTAGAAAATCTGCACTCTGGACGAATCTGGATGAATTTCTGGGCGAACACTTGAAGATCTATGAATGTTCTAGGCGAATCTGGGAAAATGATGAACGAACGATGAATGTCCTTGAAGAAATCCGGATGAATGTTCTTGGAGAATTTCTGGAAGAACGAGTTATTGATGATCGTGGATTAATCTTTCTTGCTGATGAACGATCGACGACGATTATTGAAGATTGATGAAAAAATCTGATGATGAGCGGTTGAAGATCTGATGAAGATCTGGAGAACGTGATGAAAAAAATCATCAAGATCGCTTGAAGATTCCGACGAAGGTTCTTGGAGATTCTGGTGATTTTGCAGTTTCCGGCGTGTTTCCGGCCGTGAGGACCGCCGTGAGATTTCTCCGGTGATGATTCCGGCAAGTTTGCATGCGATCCGGCGAGGGTGTTGGTAGTGGGACGCGTGGCAGTGGGTGGAGGAGAGGGGGAGACACGCGTGTGGCTGAGTGTGTGTCAGAGAGGGACACGTGGGAGAGAGAGGGAGAGAGGTGGCAGAGAATTGTGAGGTGGCAGAAGAGAGAGAAGGACGCGTGGGGTCCTCCTTTATATGACAAGTGGCAAGCTCTTGGACTTTGACTGGATTGGGCCCACGAAAATTGGACAGATGGCCCATTAAACTGAACTCTGATTAAGTGACTTAATTAAATGCTAATGATTGGATTAACTATGAATTAAAACTAAAGACTCTATTAATGAACTACCTAATTAAATCCTGATTAAAAAACAAAACGGAATTAATTAAAAAAAACCCTAATCAAAGCTTCTAATTAACCCTAATTAACAAAACAAAATTAAACTCTAATTAACCTATTAAAAAACAGAAAAAGATTTATTAATCCTATTAAAACCTATTTAAAATTCCAATTAAAACCTAGAAAAAAAAAAAGAAATCTATTAAAACTATTAAAGGGAAATATCTAATTAAAATTCTAGAAAAGCTATTTAATATCTAAAGCTATCTATTTAAATCCTAGATTAAAATCTATAAAATCAATAATATTCCATTAAAATCTATTTAAAATTCCATTTAAAACCTAGAAAAATAATAAACATATTAACATTCTATATAAAAAATCTTTTATCACTATTTATTAAAACTAAAATCTCACATTATTATACCCTTTTTTTTTTAACTATATCAAAAAACTATTTAAAAAAACTAAAAAGACTATTTAAAATTTATATTAAAAAACTATTCTATTTAATAATAAAAGAACTAATGTCTAATATGCTAAAAATCTATTAAAACTATTTAAAAAAGAGAATATCTATTTAAAAAATCTAGAAAAGTCTATTAAAATGCATTAAAAATCTAGAAAATAAAAGAGAAAATTCTAAAAAACCCAGGAAGCCGATTAAATCGATTAGAGAACAATTACTCAACCATAACGAAAATAGACGGTAAAAGTCGGACACCGAAATGTCCTTAAAAACAACAGCGAGAGCTGAAAACACCGAGACGAGCACGAATTCTCAAAATAAATCCTCGTATTGGTCTGAAATGCCTGAAGCGCCAGGGGAGGCCGTAATCCCGAGAAAATCAATCTGACTGAGAAAATGCAATGCCTGCAGTATGCGAATGCGAATGCAAAATGCGTCGAAACATAAACCAGATATGGGAACCGGTTGGTCAAATTTTGGGGTGCAACAGTAGTGTATTGATGCATAATAGTCAAGTTATGGCTTATGCTTTTAAACATTTGAAAGTTCACGAGAAGAATTATACAATGCATGATCTAGAGTTGGAAACCTTGGTGTTTGTGCTAAACATTTGGAGGCATTATTGTTTATTTATAAAATTAAAGTGTTCAGTGACCACAAGAGTTTGAAGTACTTGTTCAATCAAAAGGCGTTGAATATGATGAAATGGCTTGAATTTCTGAAGGATTATAATTTTAGCTTGAGTTACTATCTGAGTAAAGCTAATTTTGTAGTTGATTCTTTGAGTATGAAGTCATTGCATATGTCGATGTTGATGGTTCAAAAATTAGAACTAATTGAGAAATTCGGAGACATGAGTTTAGTGTTTGAAAGTCGATATTCACTTTTAGAGAAAACTTGTTGTGCTTTGGCATGGGCTGCCAGGCGTTTGAAGCAATACATGATCTATCATACTACTTTGTTGATTTCAAAAATGGACCCGATAAAGTATATGTTTAAGAATCCCGGTCAGACAGGGAGACTCGCCTGTTGGCATATGTTATTATCATAATACGACATCCAGTACGTTGCTCAGAAGTCTATCAAGGGTAGCATCTTGTCAGATTACCTTGCATATCAGCCGATAGAAGATTATGAACCCCTGAAGTTTGACTCTTTGTATGAGGATATTATGTTGATAAAGAAGGATTATGACGAGCTCGGTCCAAATGAGGGTCCCAAGCCGGGTTCCCGGTTGAAGATGATGTTAGATGGTTCCTCAAAATACAATGGGCATGGCATAGGCGCCATATTGATGAACCCAGATGGTGGTTACACTCCGTTCATAATCAGGTTATACTTTGAGTGTACCAACAATATTGTCGAGTATGAAGCTTGCATCTTAGGCCTCGAAGTAGCAATTGACCTTCGAATCAAAATTCTTAAAGTATGTGGTGACTCATCCTTGGTGATTTATCAAGTCAAAGGTGAATGGGAGAACAGAGATGAGAAACTGATCCCATATAGAGCATACATTGTTGAGATGATCAAATACTTTGATGACATCACCTTCAAACATGTCTCGAGGACTGAAAATCACATCGATGATGCATTGGCTACGCTAGCCTCAATATGGAAGATCAGATTTGTTAATGAAGCTACACTCATCCGAATCAAGAGGAAGACCCAGCCTGCTTATTATCATATGGTGGAAGAAGAAATAGATGGGAAAGCTTGGTTTCATGATATTAAGAAGTATCTTTAAACTCAGGAGTACCCAGTTGATGCTACATCTCTTGACAAAAAAACTTTAAGAAGACTAGCATCCAAATTATTCCTCAATAACGATGTGCTTTACAAAAGAAATTATGAAATTGTCCTGCTTAGGTGTACCGACAAGTGAGAAGCGGACTTGTTAATGCAAGCTATTCATAAAGGAACATTTGTCACTCACGCCAATGGATATGCCATATCCAAAAAGATTCTAAGAGTTGGGTACTACTGGTTGACTTTAGAAACTAATTTCGTGGGAAATGGATGTCTAATTATGATGGCCCATTTGTCGTAAAAATAGTCTTTTCATGAGGCTCGCCAATTCTCACAATGATGGATGGAGAACAGCTTACCCACCCAGTGAATTCTGATGCAGTACGAAAATATTATGCCTAAAGAGAGCTCGCTAGGTTGAAAACGCGAAAGGGAGGCTTAGGAAAGAATGAGCGTCCCAAAAGGACGATTCAGGAAAAAGTTAGGGGAAAAGGTTCATTACATCAGATGGTTGTCACCTTTGCAGAAGATTACACTAGAATTTCATTGCAATCGCTCTTGTCAAAAGCGAGGTTTTGGAACACTATTAGTTATTAGGGATAGACTGTCATTGGATTCAATGTAACCTTTTCCTTGTTGCTATTTAAGATTGTAAATGTTCCATGGAGCTTTCTCATTTGCAAGCTACCTGTTGCACCCCAAAATTTGCTCAACCTTTTTCTTAACTTGATTTACGTTTCATTTCATTTCATTTTGTTCTAGAATTTGCATTGCATAGCATATTACAGGGGATCAAGAGGTTGTGCATAACAAGAGAGGTATTCTCAGAATGTTGAGCCTAAGCAATGGGTGTTACTCAAGCTTGAATGGTCATCAAGTCATCTTGAAGTGGTCAATAGCCTTATGAAAGAGTAGATGGATTTGTGTGGGTCAGCTCCTAACATGGAGGCCAACTGAAGAGCATCAGAAGATTGTGAATGCATGATTATGGGTATGAGATGTTGAGATAGCTTATTGAGTGTTTTGAGAGCCATTTGGATCTTATTCAAGTTATTGTGTGAAGTGTTACAACCCCAAGTCAAAAGTGTGTCATCTAGGTTTTTCATCTGGTAAATACTCAGTTAACTGTGAGATTGAAGGAGGTTACAACTCAATTCCAAGTCTCAATGGTCAAGGGATGTTGTGTTGAGAGGTCTAATATATCATTTCAAGATCAATTCATCAAGGATCAAGAGTGTGAGAAGTTACTATATTAGGGTTCTCAGGGTAAAATCCTCTATTTAGTGTCTGACTTCAAGACCACCTACCTCAAGATGCAAGTCTCATCTCAACTTTTTGCCAACATGGAACCTGTATAGCATGTTCGTAGATTTCTTTTGAATACTAGAAGTCCTTGATTGGATTTATAGAACTCAAGTTATGATCCAGACAAGTTACAGGTCATCAGAGGGATGTGATTTTGGTCAACAAATGTCAACCAACTTCCAAGCCATTTTTGACCTAGAAGGATGTTTCGCCTCAACTTTTGGCCAACATGAAAGTTGTAAGGAATGGTCTTAGCTTTCCAAAGAGTACTAGAAGTCTTTCATCTTATTTGTAGAACTCAAGTTATGAGGGTTACAAGTCAGGGGTATTTTGGGAAAGTAAGATTATAGGTCATAAAAGTATAGGTCCATTTCACCAACTGGGACACTTCAAATGGAAATCTTTTCAACATGAAACTTGCTCCAAATAGGGCCATTTGCATGACCAAATCAACTCTTGTCATGGTGGGAGCTTGGATTGAAGATTTGGGATTTGAATTTTTCATAAAGAAGGCTTAAAATGAGAAATTGAGATTTAAATGATTTTAAACTTTCTCAAGGCAAATTTGTACTTTTTTTGAGTGAAAATGATGTTTCAAAGACAATGCCAATTTCATATTTGCAATTTGAGGTCTGTAGATTGGTCATTTTCATGGTTTCTTCATCTTGAAGTAACAAATTGGAAATCCATCATGGAATCAAAACAAGGTTCAATTCTTGGCCCTTTAATCAATTCAGGCCATGTGCATTTGATTTGGATCAAAATTAAGGCAGGTGCAGTGCATAATTCGTGAGATATGGCAAGCAAAAAGTGAAGGAAAAATGAATTTTCATTTTCACAAATTGGCCACTTTTGGGCCTCAATAAGTTGCCAAACCCATCACATATAAGCATTAGGTCATTTCTGGATGCAGAGAGGATCATTTTTGTGCAAGAGGAGCAAGATCAAAGTGTGAAAAAGTGAGAGCAACTTGAAATTCATTTTTGGAGCTACACACCATTGCAAGCAAAATTGAGTATTCAAACATCTTTAATGAAGTTCATGGATTGATTCTGGGCGTTTTTCTTTAAGCTTCAGCAACATTTCAAGGCCCAGTGGAGGCTCTCCACTAGGTAAACTATTTTTCAACTTTTCTCTCAATTCATAATGCCATTTCTTGCCATTTTTATGTATTTGTGAACTATGAACATGGTAGATTATTTCTGGTATCATTTGGTTGTTGTTTATGATGGTTGATGTTATGAGCTCAAAACTTTTTTGACTTAATGTGATCTATTCTTGAGGTTTTATGCTTGTTTGTTGCTTGATTCGTGATCTACACAACATGTAGATAATTTCTGGGCAAGTTTGATTGATTTTCGTGAACTTTGATGTTTTAAGTGTTAAGCTTGTTGTTTGCAATTTGTGGTTATCTTGAGGTTTTAGGCTAAACCAATGATAGATTTGGATTCCCCTTGATCCGTAGATGAGTTTACGTATAAATTTCATTGGATTTGGTTAGGTATAACTTTCTGTGTTGTTTTGTTCACTAGGCGGCCGGAGACTTGGGGAAGATGACCGGATTGTTGCTCCGGTGGGACTGTTTTGTCATCATATTTTGTTGACTTCTCAATGGAGAAGAAAACCTTCCCACTGTCTGATCCGTTAGCTTCCATTTTGATCCACATGATTAAGAAACACGGTGTGTTCGTGTTGACTGCATAACCCCAAATCATATTTGAAATTCATTAATGTGTTGGCATGTTTTAGTCCACTTAATCTTCATACTTTTTGATCAACGCTTCACAGCGCAATCCTATCGTACACGCTTGTTGAACAACACACACCACATTTGTTTGGCTTTTTTCTGAGTTTTTGCACGCTGGGCTGGGCCTGCTATATGCGCCCCCCTTTTGGCCCAACTCAGTTTCTGAACTGAGTTTATTTACTTAGTGCACCGCTGTCTTTTTTTTTTTATTTTCTTTTCTTTCTTTTTTCTATTTTGTTCTTGTTTCAATTTAATTCTTTATAAATAATTCTCCAATTATTAAAATTCACCAAAAATATGTTTTAGTCTCTTTGACTTGTCTTTTATTTTATGATATTTTTATTTTATTTTTCTAGTTTATTTTTCATTTAAAAATGAATTAATTAGTCAGAGAGGTTTTATTTGAATTAAATTGTGACATTGTGGTTTCTTTTAATTGTTTCTCCCTTTCCCCTTTGGTCTAATGAATGAAATTTGATCCTCATACCCATGATGAGTTGATCAAAATTTGAGGACCATTTTTCCCCTGGTTGGTTGACTTTAGGGTTGAGTTTTGGTGCTTTCCTTTTGACCCTCGATTTTCCCATTTCAAAGTGGTACATCTTGAATTTTATTTTCTTCTGATGGTGCTTTGAGGGGATATTGGCCTTGTGCCTTTGGCTTCTGTTTGCCAACTTGTGTGGCTGTCTTGTACATTTTATTTGGTATTTGTTGAGCCTTTTTCCTAATTTTGAGATGACTTGCAAGTCAAGTCATCTCCAAGGGAGGTTCCTACACACATCTTGACCTAATTTGACTTGCATATCATATTTTTGATCCCTTGAGCTTTCTATGCCTTGTAATTCATGTTGTCAACATGTTAAGGATGTTTTTGGTTCAATTTTAGGTCATGACAATTCTTTTTGCTTGCTCATTTGTGCTCATCTTTTGAGTCTTTCAATTAGGGTTTCTATGTGGAGCTTTCTTGCTTTTCCTTTGTGCATATGCTTGCTCTCTCTTGTGTTATGTTTGCTTTTGCATTTGTGCACTCTCTCCTCATCCTCTATTATGTACCATGACTTTGGAATGTTATATAAGGTAGCTTAGTCCCTCCTGAGGAGGAGATTGAAGCTTTCCTAAAGTAATGAATCCATGAGGACTTTTTTTTAGTGACTTTGTCACACTTGGTTGCTTGCTTTGATGCATCTCTCTCTCTTTTCTCTTTGCATCCTCATGTTCATGCTTGGTTGAGATGGGCTTGTGGTGGCTACTTCCCCACACATGTTGTCCTCCCACTTTCATTCTATGTGTTCTTACTTGTGCATTCCATGTATGCATTTCTCTTATTTGCATGTCTTATCTTGTTCTTTCTTCTTCTTTTGTCTTCCTTCCCTTAGGACTTCTAACCTCTCTTGTTTAAGAGAGGTTATGATAGACATTAGGGTTATAACCATGCATGATAACATTAGGTAGTTCCATTTTGAATCCCAACTTTAGGTCCACGTTGCATGATAACTTTTAGGATTAATTAGTCTCCCATTAGTGTTCCTTTTTCTTTTCTCATCTTCAAACATTCATTAAATACTTAATAAAGAATGACAAGTGCTGTACGCTACGAGCCTTAAGCCATTTGGGAAATGATGATTGGGTGGTTGCCTCTCAATTATCTAGAATGTTAGTGTATGTCCTTCGGACGATATACGACGCGTTCGCTCCTAGATCATTGTCTTTAGTGCAACATGAGTTACAAACCAAGTTCAAAAATTTTCTTCTTTAAAAAACACAAAACCAATTCAAACCTTTTTATCCTTCGAGATCTTAATCAGGAAAACCTTTTCACAAGCAAGAGTATTGTTAACTTTCAGTCCTATCGTAAACGGTAACGCCTAAGTCTCAAATGGTCGAGCTGCATACACCAAACTGCTAGAACTGTCTGTTAACCCTACTCGGGTAAAACTCTTGAACAACCTGTGTTCTCGTTAGCCTGAACTATGTTTGCTCTGATCTTTCATACTAGATGAAAGTACGTTGGCACAAGACGCGACGTCTTAGCGAGCAACATTCCCCCTTCTTTAGCCGTAGTTGGTCGAACTACGTTGACTCTGGCTTTCCCATTGCACGAGGGAGTACCTAGGCACAGAGCGGCGATGCTCTGCCAAGTCAGTCCTTTTTCTTTTTCTTTTGTCCATAAGCCTTTAGCGTAGATAGTTTACACACCCTTTTAGATAGAAAACATATGCGTGGATCCCGTCGAGTACGACGGACGTGAGGGGTGCTTATACCTTCCCCTCGCGTAACCGACTCCCGAACCTAGGACTTGGTTGCGATGACCTCGTCTTTTCCCATTTTCTTCAGATTTTTTCCGATCGTTTCCTTTCCCCTCTTTTGGGATAAATAACGATAGGTGGCGACTCTGTTATTCATTGCCGGCCTCTTTTTTCGCAGTAGCGACAACTGGCGACTCTGCTGGGGACAGGAATATCCCCTATGCGAGTCAATCCTAGCGCTTGTGTGTTTATTTTTGGGTGTTGTATATATGTGCTTTATTTATTTTTCTTGCATTTATTTTTAGCATCATATATCATTATTGTTGTGCTGTGGGGGGAGAAGTTCCATTGAGTGATAAGCCGGACCTGGGCTTGAGTACAAACTTAGTATTAGAAGCGAAAAGTAGTGGTGAACCTATATGGTAGGCATGCACTAGTTCCCATGAAATTTGCACTCAAACGAGATTCTCTTTGATGACTTTCTTTCCATCCTAGTGGGTTGTTGAGAGGATTTTCGATTTGAGGGTTATCGACTCTGGGGACCGATCATCTGTGATTCAGCTAAGTGAGGCCTCTTTGCGAGATGATGATGCCAAACTAGAAATGGTAAACGTATCATCATTTTTCGAAAGTCTGTGACGCTGATGAACGTATAGGATGCCGAACTTGTGTATGTGGATAGGTCCATACCTGTGAGAGGGATTGGTTTATGCAGTAAACCTTGGATTTCAGAATACCCGGTTCTTTTTTGTATGAGTTTGTTTATCAGTGGATCCTATTATCGGTACTTTGTTTTTGCTAAGGCGAAGCGCTGGTTCTTCTCGACCAACAACACAACAGTCTTGATCCCCTGTTTGCATTTGCATTTTGCATTCTCATTTGCATTTCATTAACATGTATTTATGTTGTAGGTGTACATTTCCTCTTCGATTCTGGTGATCTTGTTCTTGTTACTGACATGCAGCCCTTGAGGAAGACCCTGGCCTACAAGTTTCCTACGCCTGATATTAGAACTCTGCGAAGTTTGATTTCTCTGGCTGATAAGAAGGTTATGGAGGATTTCAGAGAGTCTTATGGGAGGCTTTTGAATGTTGTTTGCAAACCTTCTTTGGATGAATTGAATGGCCTTCAGACGTTGCTGCAATTTTATGATCCTTAGTTGCGAGGCTTCACCTTTCAGAGTTTTGTTTTGGCGCCTACATTGGAAGAGTATTCTGATATGTTGGGAGTACCTATTCTGAACCAGGTACCATTCTATCATGTTGAGGGAAAGCCAGATTTGACTGAACTGGCCAAGGCTTTACATTTGGATGTCTCTGAATTGAAAGGAAAGTTAGCTAGTAGGAATGGAATGTTTGGGTTTCCGTTGCCTTTTCTTGCGGACAAGGCTCAAGAGTTTGTTAAGAAAGGTTGTTGGGTGATATTCAGCACTATATTGGCTCTATGTATCTATGGCATTCTTTTATTCCAGAATATCCCAGATTTTGTAGATGCGGATGCATTCTGTATCTTTGCTTCGAAGGATCCCATACTTACGCTGTTGGGTGATGTTTACCACTCCGTACATTACAAGAACGAGAATAGAAGAGGGAAAAGTGTATCTTGTTGCACACCTTTATTCTATACGTGGTCAGGAGCCACCTTCCCAAGACTGATCCATTCTCTGCTACTGTTGGTACTTTGGAATGGTTTGAGCGCTTGATGAGATTGTTTAACAAAGACATTGTTTGGTTTGATAGAGATGTATTGGGCATTTAGATTATCTATATTTATGGAAGCTTTCCTAACGTCCCGCTGGTCGGAAGGAAAGGTTGCATAAACTATAACCCGGCCATTGCTATCAGACAGTTTGGGTATGCACAGAGAGGTCCTCCGAAGGATGAAGAGATACATGAATCTCTGTATCTCACTGGTTTGTTGAAGGGGGATACTTTAGCTAGGGTTGAGCATGCCTGGAGAAATGTCCATAGGAGAGGAAAGGTTTCCTGGGGAAAGAGTAGTAGCCAAGCATACGCTCCCTATTTGGTATGGATTCAGAGTAGAGCCAAAGAGTTGATGATGCCATATCCATCTGCTAAGCATGTGCACCCTCTTGAGATTGCAGAGCCTACTATAGTAGATATTCAGAAGTATAATCAGGTTCTGTCTGAGAAAGAAGAATTGAAAAAAGCTAATGAAGAATTGGAAAAAGAGATTATCCAACTTCGATGTGAGAAGATAGATGCAGTTCATTCTTTCAGAAGACAAACTGAGCTTGTGAACAAACTGGGTACGGACCTGACCAAAGAGACTAAGGACAGAGAGCGTACAGGCCGAGATTTGAATGCCTCTTACCGTGTTCTTGCCACGAAGAAGGAAGAGTTGGATAAGGCTTACATGAGGATCTCCAAGTTTGAGTCGATATGGAATGCCACGCTCACTAACAATAAGGAGCGTGAAGACAAGTTAAAACTTCAAATCAGCAAGCTTAAGGCTCAGCTTAATGCCAAAGATGGGGAAATTGCAGCAGAAGCATCACTTAGACGAGACGGCGAATACAGGTTGAATGAAGCAATCGCGAAGTTGAAGGATCTCAGGTTGAGGGCAGACTCCAAGAGACGCAGGCTTGAAGCATGTTCCAAGGAAGAAGCTTCGGAGGATCACGGTGATAGCCTACGACATACTGTTAGCCAGCATGATTTGCTTATTCAGGGGCTGCTTGCTAGACTGGATCATCCTGAGACATTGAGGTTATTAGAAGATTTCCGATCACGTGTGCTGTACAGGGTAGCATGGACCATAGGTACTTTATAGGGTAGCATGGACCAAACATGGAATGAGGATAGGCAGGAGTGTTGCACCCCAAAATTTGACCAACACTTCTTTACCTAACTTGTGTTTCATTTCATTCACATTAGCATTATCATTTGCATTTCATT
The DNA here is from genome assembly GCA_963859935.3 of Lathyrus sativus. Lineage (NCBI taxonomy): Eukaryota > Viridiplantae > Streptophyta > Magnoliopsida > Fabales > Fabaceae > Lathyrus > Lathyrus sativus. The sequence goes on along the minus strand of OZ012736.1, from coordinate 112,633,946 downwards.
GACATGTATGCAGGAGATCAAGAGGTATGAGTACCAATCAAGAGCTACACAAGACTATGAAGCTAGACAAGAAGGTTATTCAAGTGTTCAAGGGTAGATATCTTTGTCAGAGAAGTCAAAAGATCCTCAGAGAGAGTGGTTGAAACCAAGAGGGTGTACCTCCTAACTTGAGAGTTGTGGAAAGACCTCAGATGATTCTGAAGCCAAGAATGTGGACTTGAAGCCTTGAGAGAGCTTATGAGATGTCTTGAAAGCCATCATGAAGCCTAGAGAGGTCATTGTGCAAGATTAAGAAGGCTAAACCATGAGTGGTGTAATTAGGGTTTGACTGGGTCAACCCTAGGTCAACTGATGATTTGGAGAGGGTTGAGACCTAATTCAAGAGCCATGCGATCATGGATTCATGCATTGAGATGCTATAAGGATGATTCCAAGGTCAACTCATCATGATTGAAGAGTTTGAGAAGTTTCAAGCTAGGGTTTCTAAGGCTTGACAGTATAAAATCCCCTAGTTTGACCCCTATCTTCAAGGCAGTTTAGCTCAAGATGTGATTGTCATATCATCTTACCCCCAACATGAATGTTGTAGATCTTGTTCTTAGCTTTAATTTGAGTACTAGAAGTCCTTGATAGGATTTGTAGAGCTCAAGTTATGACTTTGACAAGTTACAGGTCATCTGAGGTATGTGAATCTAGGGCCTTGAAAGTTACCCAACTTGCATCAAACTTTTGCCCAAGAAGGATGATTCCTATGAACTTTTGGTCAACATTAATGTTGTTCCTTATCTTCTTAGATTTCTAGAGAGTACTAGAAGTCCTTGATAGGATTTGTAGAACTCAAGTTATGGCTTTGACAAGTCAAGGGCATTTTGGTCATTTGGAGATTACAGGTCATTTCAACCATAAAGCCATAACTCCTATTTCCAAGCTTCAAATGGAAAAATCTTCAACATCAAACTTATTCAAATTGATGTTTTAAGCCTAGTAAGGAGGTCATGAGATGTTGGAAAGGCTTTTAGCTCAAAGTTGCAAAAATGACCTAAAATAAGGGCATAAGTTAAATAAACCAAAGATGGAAATTGATATTTTCAACCTACACATCCAAACCATGTCATGTAATATATCATTTTGACTCTAGAAAACATTTTAAGAACATTGGTTTAGCCACATTTTTGAGTTGAGATTCAATTTGTGGACTTGCTTTGAAAAGTGATTACTTGCATATTAAGTAACATTTGCAAAACTCAAAATCAAGGCATGAGCAAGGCCCTTTGCAAGCTAATCACTTTCAAAATGTCACTAGGGGAGAAATTGGAAGAGAAAGGGATTGATTCCAAGCTGTTTGCAAGGTTATGCATATCATGATACATGGTTGAAAATCTCATGACATGAGAAGTGGAAACTCTCATTAGAAGGATCTAGAGGGTTCTAGATCATCAAAACATCATCTATATATTGAATAGAGTTGATCCAATGCAAAGGTTGGCGATGATTGAAGAAGAGAGCATAGATTGAGATTGAAATTCCATAGCTTGCAATTGAATTCTGTTTCACCAAATTCTTCATTTTCCATCCATTTTCTTGATTGAAACTTCTTCCATGGATGCTAACGATTGAGTCCAGATCATAATCAAGAAGAATTTGTGGCTAATTGGTGCTCTTGAAGTCAGAATTTTCCACCTGCAACTCACCATCGGGTTTCAAGATTCAAGCACTTTCAACTGGTTCTTTTGCATACAGAAGCAAGGAGGGGGTTCATTGATCGTGTCTGCAAGATTGGAGAGCTTGAATTGGAGGTTTAGTGCATCTGTTCATCCAAGATTTTCAGGTTGGTAACTTTCTTCCTCCAGCATGATTTAGGTAGAATCAAGGTGAATTAAGGTGTTAGACTCATTGTAGAATGGTGTAGGATTGATTTCAGATAGTTAATTTGAGAATTAGTGACAAAATAGGTGCATTACCATTTTCGGTTGAGAATTAGATATGGTGAATCTTGAGGTTTCAGAGGAAATTAGGGGTATGGTTGAACTCGTGACAAGATTTGAGACAAGTTTCATGTGTTGACCATTTGCAATGGAGGCCTGTAGAGAGAACTAGGGTTGGGGAAGACGACCGGAGCACCACCGGTGGTGGCTGGAGCTGGGCGCGAGTTGCAGAGGTTTGAAATGGTTGAAGATGACTCTGGGACCATTGGATCATGGTTGGACTTTGACTAGAAGCTTGATCCAATGGCCACGTTTTAATTTCAAGTTGTGAAGGATCTGAATAAATGAAACGCTGCGTTTCATTTAGTAGTTGATGCTGGGCTTAATGAATTAAGTGATATCCACACCCCCTGAAGGCCCAACCCATGATTTGAACTGTGTTTTGTTGTATCCACACCGTGCATTTAGTATTTTAATTTGATTTTCTTAATTTTCTCATTTTATTCATGGTTCTTGAAAAATTCATAATCAATTGAAAATTAATCCAATTAACCCCATTCTTTTTGCATTTCACTCATGATTGAGTCTAGTATTTTTTAGAGAAAAAATATTTTCATTTCATGTATTTTATGATTTAATGGGAATTTTACATTTTAATTGATATTAAAATAGTTATGTTTGATGCATAAATTTGTGGAATTTAGTGTGATCACTTGGTGATGATTTTGAGCCTAATTTTTTGTGTGTGATTAGGTTAGACATGTATGCTCCCATAGTATTTTTATCACATTTTTGTGATGAAAATAGGTATACCTTATAGATTTATATTTAGATGCTTCCTTTTAGGGTTTAGGTTTGATACCTTGTAATGTAGGATTTAGTTCTAGGTCTAATTTGATGGTTTGATCTCTGAAATTAAAATGGTAGAGTCATGATTGACCTAGGTTCCCATAGATATTTTTGTAGGATTTTACAATTGGTTTTAGTATTTTAGTTAGGACTAACTTTAGTACTAGGTTTTAGGTGATCCTAACTTACTAATTCAACTACTTTAACTTCCTTAGTCCCCTTAGATTAGGGTTTGTGCTTGGTTTACCTTTGGTTGAGATTGAAGACAAGTTGAAGACAAGGTGAGGATGCTTGAAGTTGCTTGAAGTTGCTTGGAGATTTGGATTTGTTGGTGCCTGAAGGTGTCTGATGAAGAATTAAGAGATAGGAAACATAGGGAGAGGCTTATAGTTAGAATGATTTCTTTCACAAATATGGAAAGCATCTTGTGCTTCCATTCCTCCCAGTGACTAAAAGTCCTTCTCAGATATTCACATCCCTCCTTTGGAGGGATGAGTGGCTTTATCTGGGAAGTAGAACTTTGAGGGAACCAGTCTCTCATAATGATGAACCCTTACAAGCTTCCTTTGGTTGTCAGTAAGTTGTTTATCCTTTCCCCTCATCCTGTTAAATCCATTGTCTTCTGGTTTGAGTATCTTGAAAGATGTTGGACTTGAGTTTGAAGATGAGGACTTCATTGAAGAGTGTGGAAGAGGATGATTCCTTGAGCATTGCCATTGCAGCTGAAGCTTGAAGAGCAAGAAGAACAGGTTGATACTTGAAGACCCAATGGATATTGAGTGAAGAGATGAGGCTTAGAGAATTGAAGGATGAAGTTGACACTTCCATGTGATTAAAGACTACTCTAAGAAGCTGAAGCTTATAGGAAGAGAAGACCCAGTTGATACTGGTAAAGCAAAGAGAGCTGAAGCTTGAAGACTAAGTTGATACTTATGAAGAGGTCAATTGAGATTGAGTGAAGAGTTGAGGCTTGAGGAATAAAATATGAGTTGATACTTACCTTGATGCTTGGAGAGCCTGAAGGAATCAATTTGATACTTGCAGTTAAGAGTGAAGCCTGAAGGTGGAATTGACTGAAAAGCTGAAGCTTGGAGAAGTGAAGTTAAGTTGAAACTTATGTTGATGAGAAGCAAGTTGATACTTGGCATGAAGGGTGGTTGAAGTCTGAAGACTGGGTTGCTGTTAGAAGAGCTGAAGCTTGGAGCTGGAAGAGGGAGTTGTTGATCTGCTTTCTTGTCTGTTTTTCTTTTCTGTGTCGATGTGCCTTGTTTGACTTGCTTGATGCATTAGAATAAGTCCATGTCTAGACTGACTTTAAGCTAGGAGCATGATTGCATTAGAGGTTGAGTTGCTCCCTCTGCTTGTATTGTTATTGTATGGCTTTGCTTGCGGGTATTCGGTAGAGCCCAGCTCCCTTGCCCATGTGGTTTATTTTGCTTGATAGCACTTTATTTTATTCCTCTGTATGATTACAGTCTCTTATATTCTGCTTGATAGCATGTTGTTACTTTTCTGTATGATTACTGTTATTCATATCTGGCTTGAGGTTGAGATGAGCTTGTGGAGGCTGCTGCCCCACACACATTTCCTCCCTCACTTGCATTGCATGCATTTTACAGTCGTTTATCTGTTTACTGTTTAAGCTGATGCTTTACCTGGTTCTGTTTATCATTGACATGATCCCTTAGGAATCTCACTTCCTTTGATAAGGAAGTCATGATAGAACTTTAGGTTGAAACCTATGCATGATAACTTCTAGGAGTTCCCTATTTCAAACTTCAACTATAGGATGAATCCTTGGCATGACAACAGTAGGACTTTATAGTCTCCCCGTAGTTGAGCCTGTTCTCTCTTCTCATCTCAAAACAGCTTAAGATACAGTAATCATGAATGATTTCTTTCGTACGTTACGAGCCTTAAGCTATCTGAGAAAGGATTGTTGGTGAGCTTATTTTCAACAGTCCGGATGTTTAGTATGGCACCCGTTGGGTGACATGCGACGCATTCACTCTCAGTTCATAGTCTTTAGTGAGATTGAAATTGCAAACACAATAAAAAACACTTCTTGTGTAAAAGACAGAAAACAAACTTCAAACCTTTTTGCCCCGTGGGCCTGTAATTCCAAGGAAGCTTTTCTGAAGAAAAGAGTGTCGTTAAACTTCATGGCCAACGCAAACAGGCTTTGTCCCTAACTGCTGGAACTGTTGTTTAACCCTACTCGATAAAACAGATGAATCTGAATTCCCGTAATCCTTATTATCCCGAACTACGTAAGCTCTGATCTCTCAAGCCTGTTGAGAGTACGTAGGCACAATACTGATGTATTGGCGAGCCACCTTCCCCGTAACCCGTAGTAGGTCGAACTACGTGGACTCTGATTTCTCATTCTCTGATGAGAATACGTAGGCATAAAGCGCGACGCTTTGCCGAGTCATTTTTCTTTTCTTTTTAAGTCAGCCTTGATAGGTAGATAGATAAACCAACTCGTCCAGTAAACACAAACAAGCGTGGATCCCATCGAGTACGATGGACGTGAGGGGTGCTAATACCTTCCCCTTGCGTAACCTACTCCCGAACCCAGACAACGGTTGCGATGACCTTGTCTTACCCTTTTTTCGTCAGGTTTTTCCGATCGTTTCCTTTCCCGTTCTGAGGGATAAATAACGAAAGGTGGCAACTCTTCTGTTTTGTCGGCACCTTATTTTCGCAGAAGCGATAGCTGGCGACTCTGCTGGGGACTTGATAGTTTCCTGGGATCCAACGTCCCGAATGCGAGTCAGTTTGGGGATCCGACGTCCCCTGCGAGAGTCAATCCTAGCGCTTGTATGATTACTTGTTAGGTTGTGTTTATTCATCGCATTTTATTTCCCGCATTTTATTTTCAGTATGATATGATTATCTGTGCTGTTGTGGGAGGGGCATTCTGATGAGTGAGAAGCCAGACCCAGGCTTGAGTGAACATAACATTAGTTGTGGAAATTAGTGGGTGCGTGCTTGCTTGGCAGACACTAGTGTCTCATGAAATCCACGCTCAGACGAGGTTCTCCCGGTTGACTTCTTTTTCAACCCTTTGGGTTGAGGGGGTTGTTGGTTTGGAGGATTGTCGACTCTGGGGACCGATCATTTGTGATTCAGCCGAGTGAGGCCGCTTCATGAGCTGGTGATGCCACACCTTCTGGGTATCATATCACCCCTCTTGAATGTCTGTGATGCTAATGACCGCATAGGATGCCGAACTTGAGTAAGTTTAGGTCCATACCTGTGAGCAGGGTTGGGTTTATTGCAGGAAACATTGACCTTCAGACTACCTGGTTTCTTGATAGTGAATCAGTTTTATTGGTACCGGAGGTTCTCATCATCAGATATGTGATTGTTCTTGACAGAGCAGAGTTTTGGTCCTGTATCAGAGGTCCTCATCATCAGATATGTGATTGTTCCTGACAGAGCAGAGTTTTGGTCCTGTATCAGAGGTCCTTATCATCAAATGTTTGTTCTTGACAGAGCAGAGTTTTGGTCCTGTATCAGAGGTCCTTATCATCAGATGGTTGTTTTTGACAGAGCAGAGTTTTGGTCCTGTATCAGAGGTCCTTATCATCAGATGCTTGTTCTTGACAGAGCAAAGTTTTGGTCCTGTATCAGGGGTCCTTATTATCAGATGTCTGTTCTTGACAGAGCAGATTTATGGTCCTATATGTGTGTATTCTTGACCGAGCAGATTTGTGGTCCGATACCAGGGTTTTCTTCTTATCAGAGAAAGTGGTTATTCTTGATAGAGCAGGATTATGGTTTTGTTGATGCAGAATCTCCACAGCACAGTTGCCTTGATCTCCTGCTGCATGATTGCATTTTACATTGCTTTGCATACTCATTTCCATTTCATTAACGTGTGTCTGTGTTGCAGGTACCGTTTTCCCCGATCCAGGATTTCTTGCCTCCTATTGTATTGCTATGGGTTCTCTGAGGAAGACCGTGGCTTACAAGCTCCCTGCCCCTGATGTGGTTCAGCTGACTGGTTTGATTGCCTTAGCTGGTCATTCTGTGAGAGATGAGTTCAGAAAATCTTACAGAAAATTGCTCAGTTTGGTTCGTAAACCTTCTGCGTTCGAGTTGAATGGGTTGCACGCTCTGCTGCAGTTCTACGATCCTCCGTTGAGAGGCTTTACTTTCCAGGATTTTTTTCTCGCACCCACACTGGAAGAATACGCTGATTTGTTAGGTGTGCCTATCAAGAGGCAGATGCCCTTTGTTCATATGGATGTTGAGCCTGATCTGGCTAGTCTAGCTCCGTCACTTCATCTGGATGCCTCCGAGTTGGTATTGTCTAGTTGGAACAAGGTTCCCGGTTTCTCCTTGCAGTTCTTAGTGGGTAAGGCTCAGCAATGCGCCAAAGACGAATGTTCGGCCGTGTTCAACGCCATTCTCGCTCTGTGCATATATGGCATCATTCTGTTCCCCAATATGCCCGATTTTGTAGACTTCGACGCCTTCCGCATCTTTGCTTCAGGGAATCCAGTCCCTACCTTGATAGGAGATGTCTACCATTCTATTCACTACAAAAACAAGAACAGAAGGGGCAAGAATGTCTCTTTTATGTGCCCTTGCTTTATAAATGGCTTGATAGTCATCTGCCCAAGAGGGGTCCCTTTGTTTCGTCTGCAGCCACAGCTGAGTGGTCCGAGCGTTTGATGAGTCTATCAGCGGAAGATATTGACTGGTTTGACAGAGAAAGGTTGGGTACCGAGATTATCTTCAGCTGCAGCGGGTTTCCGAACGTGCCTTTGATAGGCAGGAAAGGCTGTATAAACTACAATCCGTCTTTGCTGGTCCGACAGTTCGCGTATGCTTTGAGAGCTCCGCCGAAGGATGAAGAGGTGCAGGAATCTCTGTACCTCACTAGTCTTCTAGAGGGGGATCTGTTATCTAAGCTTCAGCGCGCCTGGAATGGCATCAGTAAGAGGGGAAAACCATTGCTGGGGAAAAGCAATAGCCAAGCCTACCCTCCGTATGTGACGTGGATCAGAGCCAGAGCAGATGCTATAGGGATGCCATTTCTTCCTGCCAAGCCAGAAAGCCCTCCAGTGATTGAAGAGCCTACTACCGTGCCCATTCAGCAGCATAATCAGGTGTTAGCTGAGCGAGATGAATTGAAGAGGGCAAATGAAGAACTGGAGAAGGAATTGGCGCAGCTCAGAAGTGAGAGAAACGAAGTCGTTCATTCCTTCAAGAGACAGACAGAGCTGGTGAACCAGCTGGGGACAGATCTGACTAAGCAGATAGCTGAGCGTGAGCACATGGGTCGAGACTTCAAAGCTGTCAACGATGTACTGGCCACGAAGAAGCAGCACTTGGACGAAGCGTATCGGAGGATATCCAAGTTCAACCAGCACTGAAAGGCCTCCCTAGCCAAAAGGAAAGAGCGGGAGGATAAGCTGATGCAACAGATTTCCAGCTGAAAGCCCAGGTGAAGGCTAGTGAGAAGAGGTTTGATGAAGAAACCGCTCGCAGATATGCCGCTGAAGGCCAGCTCAACAGAGCTCTCGCTAACCTGAAGGAGCGCAAAATGATGTTTGAGTCCAAGAAGCGGAAGTTAGAAGATTGTTTCGGCGAAGGAGCATGGGAAGATTCGGTCGAAGGTCTTCAATATACCATTATGCAGAGGGAGCTACTCGTCAAAGGGTTGCTCGCTCGGCCTGATCATCCAGAAACGAAGGGGTTGTTAGAAGAGTTTCGCGCCCGTGGTCGTACTTGACTATATTTGTATTCCTTTTGTTTGATCATCGTTGTATGCTGACCATCACCAGGCTTGTTGGTCGAGGTCATGCTATTGATTCTGCTTGTACTCACTGATGTCGTGTACTGCCTTGATGGGCTTTCCTTGTATATATGAGATTGTTATTTCCATGAATGGACTCGGACTTCTTATTATCAGCACTGGCACTCAGGCACTAGCATCGAGGGATACCTCCCTAACACACAGACACACGTTTGCATACTGCATGAAGCATTTGCATAACAAGCACTTTGTCGTTTTTTCCTAACCCTTTTGTGTTTTCAGGTTGTTTCAGGTTGTTCCAGGATTGACCAGAGACCTATTCACCGCTATCCGACCAGAGCAAATCAAACCAGAATCATGGAGCAAGTGCAAACTGATGTTCAAGAACTCCGCGAAAGAATGGATCGCTTCATGGAGCTCATGCAAGCGGTCGCCAATGGCCAGGATCAGCTCAGAACCTTGGTTCAGCCTCTAATTTCAAGGGTCGATAGTAATGGCGTACTCCATGGTGGGACTGTGCCTACCCCTCCACCAGTGGAAACTCCTCAGAATGGCGTCCCTGTGACCGGGGGGAATGGCAGTGCCAACGGCAATGTCATAGCTAACATGGGACTCAACGGCAATACGACGGGCGTCGGTAATGGGAGTCTGGAAGCTAATGTCAATGTTGGGCTGGGCAACGGCAATGCAGGTGTTGGGAATCTGTTCGGGCCTTAGCCATGGTTAGAAGACCGCCAAGACGATGTGTTCTCTCAGAGAGGTGATGAAGGGGAGCTGACTGCTGAAGCACGACTAAGGTTCAAGGCTCTCGAGGATAAGATGAGGAACATCGAGAACCAGAACACCCTGGGCGTTGATATGTCCAAGTTGGGACTGATTGCTGATTTTAAGGTGCCTCCCAAGTTCAAGGTACCTGACTTTGAAAAGTATAAGGGCACCACTTGCCCTCGTGTCCACCTGAGATCCTATTACAGAAAAATGTCCGCTCATTCTGATGACGAGAAGTTGCTGATGCACTTCTTTCAGGACAGTCTGTCCGGACCCTCCCTCGAATGGTACATGAGTCTGGAGCCTACCAGTGCGCGCACGTGGAAGGACCTTGCTGAAGCATTTGTGCACCACTACCAATACAATAGCGACTTGGCCCCGAACCGAGTCCAACTGCAGAATCTGTCGCAAAGGAACAACGAAGGGTTTAAGGAATACGCCCAGCGGTGGCGTGAGTTGGCAGCCAGGGTTCAGCCGCCGATGGTTGAACGTGAGCTTGTGCAGATGTTCGTAGCCACCCTCCCAGGGGTTTACTATGAGAAATTGGTCAGCGGTATGTCTGGAACCTTCTCTGATCTCATTATCACGGGTGAGCACATCGAAAATGGGATCAAACTCGGGAAAATTCAAGGTGATTCGTCCTCAGCTGGAGGAGGAAAGAAACCTTATAGTGGCAAAAGACGAGAAGGAGAAACGAGCGCCGTGACCAACACTCGAAGGAAGGGTAAAGGCCCTCACCAACAGGTGGCCAGCATAACTATCCCGGCAGTTCAACAGCCACAGCAGCAGCAACAACCGAATCAACAAGGGTACAGAAAGTATCAGAACCGGACACCTCTGTCGAGCCGTCACCTCGAGACACCGCCCATGTCGTACGCGCAACTATTGCAGACTTTGCTTCAGCTACAGTTGATCCAAAAGAGAACCTTGGCTCCCTTGACAGGGGCACCTCTGCCAGGTTATGACGCGAATGCAACTTGTGAGTTTCACTCAGGGGCACCAGGCCACACAATAGAAAACTGCAAAGCCTTCAAGCATAAGGTGCAGGACATGGTGGATGCTAAGATCATCAACTTCTTCGATAATGTGCCAAATCTCATGAAGAACCCCATGCCAAATCACAGGGGAGGTGGAGTAAACGCCATTATTGAAGACGAGAATTTGGATTTGTTGACTAACGTCAGAGATCTGAAGACACCGCTTAGCTTCGTTAAAGCTAAGCTGATGAAAAGAGGTTTCTTTCCAGGTTGCGGAGAGATGTGTATGGGCTGTGCTACTAGTCCTGATGGATGTGAACAACTGATAGAGGGAATTCAAAGTCTGTGACTGAAGGGGTTTTACAGTTCAGCAGTAGGGCCGAAAGCGGATCGGGAGAGGTAATGCTGAAGCAAGATGATGAGGTCGCCACCATCACCATCCCTCGCCAGACGATAACTATTTCTGCACCCAGGCCGCCTACGATTACCATCACCAAAGCTGGTCCGATACCCTTCGAAAGTACTAATGCTGTCCCATGGCATTATGGGGCTGAAGTCTACTGCAACGGACATAAGTTGGAGCTAGAACCGTTTGGGTCGTCTGTGGAGAACCTAGCGGGCATTAGCGGAATCACTCGCAGCGGGAGAGTGTTTGCACCACCTGATGTCGTGGCGGACAAAGCGGACAGAGCTGATGCAACTGATAAAGGGAAAAGTAAAGTCGTTGAAGAGATCCCTCGTGGGGTAGAAAAAGACTTACTCGTTAAAGACGCCGTGGAATTTATGAGGTTGATTAAAAAGAGCGACTACAAGATTGTGGATCACCTCCATCAAACGCCCTCGAAAATTTCCATCCTGAATCTGTTGTTGTGTTCTGAAGCACACCGCAACGCGCTGCTGAAGGTGTTGAACGCCGCATATGTACCGCAGGAAATATCGGTAAACCAGCTAGAAGAGGTTGTAGCCCACGTGAATGCTGGAAATGGGTTAGGGTTCACTGACCTAGAACTGACGCCAAAAGGGAGGAATCACAATAGCGCCTTGCACATCTCGATAGAGTGTAGGGGAACGATTATGTCTCACGTGTTGGTGGACACGGGGTCGTCACTCAATGTTCTTCCGAAGAAGGCATTAATGAAGTTAGATACTCGCGGAGTGATTTGCACACCCAATGATCTGGTGGTGAAGGCGTTCGATGGAACCAAACGCCATGTTTTCGGGGAGGTGACCCTGCCAATCCAAGTCGGGCCGGAAACATTCGACGCGATCTTTTATATTATGGACATCATGCCTGCCTACAGCTGTCTCTTGGGCCGGCCGTGGATCCATGCTGCTGGAGCCGTGACCTCCACGTTGCACCAGAAACTCAAGTATGCTATCGGAGGTAGCGTCGTGACTGTTTGTGGCGAGGAAGACATAATGGTGAGCCATTTGTCGTCCTTCAAGTATGTTGAGATGGATGGGGAAATCCATGAAACTCTATGCCAAGCGTTCGAAGCTGTTAAAGTCAAGGACGTAGCTCCTGTAATCACTGAAAAGCCATAGATGACTCTCTCTTCCTTCAAGGAAGCCCGGGCCGTTGTTCAAGCCGGATCTACCCCAGGCTGGGGGCGAATTTTGGAGATACCTAACAAGCAAGACAAGTTTGGGTTGGGATACTCTCCTGGAGCTGAAGCCTCCTCTTCTAGCAGTGCGTCGCGAGGTAAAGGGCCGATCCAGTTTACTAGTGGCGGGGTGATATTTGAAGGCGTCAACGCGGTGTCTGAAGACAGCGGAGATAGCGACTGTGACCTCGACTCTTGGATCCAGCCAAGCAAGCCAGGCGAGGGCCTTACCAACTGGTCCGTCAGGGATATCACCCAGATGACAAGCGAAGAGTAATGATTTACTTTTTCCAATCATTGTACAACCCTATGTCCTACCCGGGGCATAGTGGTTTTATTGTCAGGGCCTTGTTGGATTATGTACATGCATTTTATCAATAAATCAAAAGGTGTTTTTCTTCGTATTCAAATATTGTGATCTCTGTTATTCCTGTTTTATATTTGTTTTGAAAAACAATAAAATGGCAATGGGGTTTGTGCTAACCTACATATCCTTGTTTTAAGCTTAACCCTTGTTATTGCAGGATCCACACGACAGATGACATCGACTCTGGACCTTCTACGACTCACTTCGACTTCGATTGCCCGATCTATCAAGGCGAAGAAGAGATTGATGAAGACGAAGCCCTTCCTGAAGAGTTGGCCCGCTTGTTGAAACAAGAAGAGAAAGTTATTCTGCCTCATGAAGAGGAGATCGAGATTGTGAATCTGGGTTCTGAAGAACTCGTCAGGAACGTCAGGATAGGGGCTGCATTGCAGAATGATGTCAAGCAGAGATTGGTCGAGATGCTGAGAGAGTATAGTGACGTCTTTGCTTGGTCATACGAGGATATGCCCGGACTTGACACTGACATCGTGGTCCACCACTTGCCGCTGCGAGAAGATTGTCCACCCGTTAAGCAGAAGCTTAGAAGGACGAGACCAGATATGGCCGTTAAGATCAAAGAAGAAGTGCAAAAGCAGCTTGATGTTGGCTTCTTAGCGGTCACCACTTACCCTCCGTGGGTCGCCAACATAGTGCCTGTACCGAAGAAGGACGGTAAGGTACGAATGTGCGTCGATTATCGGGATTTGAATAGGGCGAGCCCTAAAGATGATTTCCCGCTGCCTCATATTGATGTGTTGGTCGACAATACAACTCAGTTCTCCGTGTTTTCGTTCATGGATGGCTTCTCCGGCTACAACCAGATCAAGATGGCGCCGAAGGACATGGAGAAAACTACGTTTATCACTCCCTGGGGAACATTTTGCTACAAGGTAATGCCTTTCGGTCTGAAGAACGCGGGGGCCACTTACCAACAAGCAATGGTTACTTTATTTCATGACATGATTCATCATGAGGTTGAAGTCTATGTTGATGACATGATTGCGAAGTCCCAAACGGAGGAGGGACATCTGGTCAATTTGCTGAAGCGTTTTGAGAGGCTTAGGAAGTTCAGGTTGAGGCTGAATCCTAACAAGTGTACTTTTAGAGTACGGTCCAGAAAGTTACTGGGGTTTATCGTGAGTGAAAGAGGCATCGAGGTTGATCCTGCGAAGATTAAAGCGATACAAGAAATGCCAGTGCCAAAAACAGAAAAAGAAGTTCATGGTTTCCTGGGCAGAATAAACTACATTGCAAGGTTTATTTCTCAGCTCACGGCCACGTGTGAACCGATGTTCAAGCTATTAAAGAAAGATCAGGCGATTATCTGGAACGAGGATTGCCAGAAGGCATTCGAAAAGATAAAACAGTATCTGGATGAACCTCCAATCTTGATACCCCCAGTGGCCGGACGACCCTTAATCATGTACTTGACAGTTCTTGAGAATAGTATGGGGTGTGTTCTCGGTCAGCACGACGAGACGGGTAGAAAGGAGCATGCCATTTACTACTTGAGTAAAAAGTTCACAGACTGTGAATCTCGTTACTCGATGCTGGAGAAGACGTGTTGTGCACTAGCCTGGGCTGCCAAACGTTTATGACAGTACATGCTCAATCACACCACTATGCTAATTTCGAAGATGGATCCGATCAAGTACGTCTTCGAGAAGCAAGCGCTTTTGGGCAGGATTTCCAGATGGCAAATGGTGTTGACGGAATATGATATTCAGTACGTTTCCCAGAAGGCCATTAAAGGCAGCGTATTGTCTGATTACCTTACCGAACAGCCGATCGAAGATTACCAGCCGATGAAATTTGAATTCCCTGATGAGGATATCATGTTTCTTAAAGCGAAAGATTGCGATGAGCCGTTGCCCGACGAGGGGCCAGATAGGAAATCCCAATGGAAATTGATATTTGACGGGGCGGTTAATTCTTACGGAAGTGGCATTGGGGCAATCATCACGACTCCCCACAGATCCCACATCCCGTTCACTGCGAGACTGACGTTTCCAGTCACCAATAACGAAGCGGAGTACGAAGCATGCATCATGGGTCTAGAAGAGGCGATTGATTTGAGAATCAAGAACCTATACGTATATGGTGACTCGGCGCTTGTGATCAACCAGATTAAAAGGGAGTGGGAGACTTGTCAATCGAATTTGGTGCCGTACATGAATTATGCCAGAAGGATGCTTCCGTTCTTTGATCGAGTGGAACTCCATCATGTACCGAGAGCAGAAAATCAGATGGCTGATGCCCTAGCCACGTTGGCTTCGATGTATAAAGTCAATTTTTGGGATGAATCTCCAAGAATTGTCCTTTCTCGTCTTGATAGACCTGCATTTGTCTTTGCGATCGAGGAAACCGCCGACGGCAAGCCATGGTTCCATGATATCCAGACTTTCCTTATGAATAAGGAGTATCCTGCGGGAGCGTCAACCCAGGATAAGAAGACTCTAAGGAGGCTGGCTGGAAATTTTTATCTCAATCCTGATGGAGTTTTGTATAAAAGAAACCACGATCTCGTGCTACTCAGATGTGTAGATGAGAAAGAGGCGAGTATGCTCATGGAAGAAGTCCATGAGGGCACATTTGGTACGCACGCCGGCGGGCATGCTATGACGAGAAAGATCCTGAGAGCAGGATACTACTGGCTGACGATGGAATCAGATTGCTTTAAATTCGCGAAGAGATGTCATAAATGCCAGATTTATGCTGATAAAGTTCATGTGCCGCCGTGCCCGTTAAATGCCATGTCCTCCCCGTGGCCGTTCTCCATGTGGGGCATCGACATGATAGGCAAGATCAAGCCTACTGCATCTAACGGTCATCGCTTCATTCTAGTAGCCATCGACTACTTCACCAAGTGGGTGGAGGCAGCCTCGTATGCTAATGTGACCAAGCAGGTGGTGGCTAAATTCATAAAGAGGGATATCATCTGTCGTTACGGAATTCCCGAGCGGATCATTACCGATAATGGTTCGAATTTGAATAACAAGATGATGAAGGAGTTGTGCCAGAGTTTCAAGATTGAACACCACAACTCATCTCCTTACCGTCCGAAGATGAATGGCGCCGTTGAAGCGGCCAATAAGAACATAAAGAAGATTGTTCAGAAGATGGTTGTGACCTACAAGGATTGGCATGAGATGCTGCCATTTGCATTGCACGGTTATCGTACAACGGTACGTACATCAACCGGGGCAACTCCTTTCTCCTTGGTGTACGGTATGGAGGATGTCTTACCGTTAGAAGTGGAGATCCCTTCTTTGCGAGTTTTGGTTGACGTGAAACTCGATGAGGCATAATGGATTAAGAACCGACTAAACCAACTCAGCCTGATGGACGAGAAGAGGCTGGCATCGATTGCGCATGGTCGTCTGTACCAAAGCCGAATGAAGAAAGCTTATGATAAGAAGGTGCGTCCTAGAAGCTTTCAGACGGGTGATCTCGTCCTGAAGAAGATTCTTCCTCCACACTCCGATCACCGGGGAAAGTGGACTCCCAATTACGAAGGTCCGTACGTCGTCAGCAAGGTCTTCTCGGGAGGAGCTTTGTTGTTATCCACGATGGATGGTGAAGATTTTGCATCCCCGGTGAACGCGGACGCAGTTAAAAAATACTTTGCTTAAAAAAATGACCCGCTGGAAAGAAAAAGAATATCCAGGGGAAAATGGGGCATCCTGGCGAACCATAAAAAAGGAAAAAGGTTCGGGCAAAAATTAGGGATATAAATTGAAAAAATGTACACCCGCAAAGTCGAAAACCCGGATGGGCGACTTTGGCAAAAAAGGGTATCCCGGTGAATTGAAAACCCGGAAGGGCGATTAAGGAAAAAGTTAGGGATTTGAAAAAGCAAATGACTGCGTTCCGCGTGTGCACTTTCATTGTTTAGTGGTTTGGAAGACCTGAGGGCTGTTTATCTGAATCAATCTCTTCGAAAGCTGAAGCGTCGGAGAAGTATCGAAGTCGAGTGGGTCATAGAGGGATCAACTCATGGTGTTCGTCTACGCCTCGTTGCCGACATGTGTATATACTGATGTATATTTCTGTTTTTATTTTTGCGCAGCTTCCTCATTCCAGGAGCTTGCGTCTGTTGTAAAACATTTTTACCCATTCAGGGGTTCGTTATCAATAAAATGTATACTATTCAGTAATTCTGTTTATTTGTTTAGCATTTACCTGCTTTGTTTGCGAAAAAGAACGCCGATGTTTTTGACAAAATGTGCATACATAAACCTACTGGCCTGGGCCACTGATTATTGAAACAATGAATTACTTAAACATTGTCACAAGATGATAACCTTGATAGGTCCCTTTGAGAAGGGTATCTTGTCTGTTTGTTTGTGTTGGTGCAGGTGTAGCATGTACCAGGTGGTGCGTCGTACGCGTCCCAAGCAGGATGATTCCTCCTTCTCCAACAAAGTTCAACAGCCTCTCCCCGCGGAGTTTGAACGTGAGATCATAAGCATTGATATGTCTCCCCAGGCAGAGAAGATTCTCTCCCCAATCAGATGCATCCTGAAGGAACGTCATCTCCCCAGCTGAGTCATACGCTGAAGTATGCAGCAATTGATAGTTCCAGACTGAAGTCCCCAACGGAACTGAGATTCCCCACAGAGTCGTACTCTCCCCTGGGAGCAGGATGATTCCTTCTTCCCTAGCCGAGCTCGCAGATCCCCAAGAGAGTCGAGTCCTTGGAAGCAGTTGGGGCCATGATTGGTTTTCCCTAGTAGAATGTTGAATAGCTGATGTTGTATTTCCCCACCAGAGTCGTTATCTCCAGGAGGGCTGGGCGTGAAGGCCGTGCAGTTTATTTCTGCGATTGACATCGTTTTCCTCAGCAGGTCCAGGTTCTCGTATAGCTTTATTCCCCTGCGGCAGTCAACCGAAGTTTGCTTCCCCATGCGGAGTCCAATTGAGATTGGTGTGGTTCCTTCTCCTCGGCAGGATGATTCCTTCCTCCACCAGAGTGGTTCTTTCTCCTTGACAGGAGGATTCTCCCTTCGGCATTTATTTTGCTGACGGGGTCACAACATTTTCCATGATTGCATAGCATCTATCATAAACGCGTAGCATTTCCACTGTGTGGAGCATTGCGCCATTGTCAAAGCATATGCATATGAAACATGAGCTAGGTCGTTACCGTTCTTGTTTTGCAGGTGTTCCTCCGCAGAGTCGTTTGCCCAAGATGATTCTTGAATTTTTCCCCAGCAAAGTCGTTGCTCAAGATGATTCTTAAAATCCCCAGTGCATTCGCCAAAGTTGGTTGCTCAAGTTGATGCTTAGAGTCCCCGGCAGAATGTTTGCTCAGGATGATTCCTGAAATCTCCAGTATAGTTATTGATTTAGGATGATTCTTGAAGTCTCCACGGAGTTATTTGTCCAAGATGATTCTTGATTTCCTCAGCAGAGATGATTCATCTAGAATGATTTCTGAATCCCCGAAGCAGAGTTACTTGATAATTCTCCAGAATCCCCAGCGGAGATGCGTCATCCCCAGCAGGTTTCCGAACAGCGAAGTTGAAACTTCCCTCGAAGACTTGATGATTGAAGTCCAAGCGTATTGACGAAGCAGTTCCCTCAGCTGAAGCAGAGTGCCTGATGGCAGAATTTGGATATCCCCAACTGGTTCATGATTGACCGAGAATTCTATTCCCGACTTACTGAAGAAGTCCGGGTGATGCCCGAAAGTTTTATTTGAATGCCCGATGGAATGATTAACTTGATTGTTGACCTGATGAGTCCCGAGGAATCTTGATGCCTGACGGCATGATCGACCATGTATTACCGGTTACCGTGTGACCAATTCTCCAGCTAGTTGTCGTGCAACTAATATTTCAGTCTCCGAAGATTTGTTCCCATCAGAGTACCGCGTACTTGAGCAGTTGGCAAATTTCCAGGTTTGTTGGTATTCAACCGTCTTTTACCTTGATTGGTTGAGAGTCGTTCGCTTCTCACCCAGTCAGGTTCAAGCCGTTTGAATAGGGGGAGCTGTTGCACCCCAAAATTTGACCAACACTTCTTTACCTAGCTTGTGTTTCATTTCATTCACATTAGCATTATCATTTGCATTTCATTGACATGTATGCAGGAGATCAAGAGGTATGAGTACCAATCAAGAGCTACACAAGACTATGAAGCTAGCCAAGAAGGTTATTCAAGTGTTCAAGGGTATATATCTTTGTCAGAGAAGTCAAAAGATCCTCAGAGAGAGTGGTTGATACCAAGAGGTTGTGCCTCCTAACTTGAGAGTTGTGGAAAGATCTCAGATGATTCTGAAGCCAAGAATGTGGACTTGAAGCCTTGAGAGAGCTTATGAGATGTCTTGAAAGCCATCATGAAGCCTAGAGAGGTCATTGTGCAAGATTAAGAAGGCTCAACCATGAGTGGTGTAATTAGGGTTTAACTGGGTCAACCCTAGGTCAACTGATGACTTGGAGAGGGTTGAGACCTAATTCAAGAGCCATGTGATCATGGATTGATGCATTGAGATTCTATAAGGATGATTCCAAGTTCAACTCATCATGATTGAAGAGTTTGAGAAGTTTCAAGCTAGGGTTTCTAAGGCTTGACAGTATAAAATCCCCTAGTTGGACCCCTATCTTCAAGGCAGTTTAGCTCAAGATGTGATTGTCATCTCATATTACCCCCAACATGAATGTTGTAGAGCTTGTTCTTAGCTTTAATTTGAGTACTAGAAGTCCTTGATAGGATTTGTAGAGCTCAAGTTATGACTTTGACAAGTTACAGGTCATCTGAGGTATGTGAATCTGGGGCCTTGAAAGTTACCCAACTTGCATCAAACTTTTGCCCAAGAAGGATGATTCCTATGAACTTTTGGTCAACATGAATGTTGTTCCTTATCTTCTTAGATTTCTATAGAGTACTAGAAGTCCTTGATAGGATTTGTAGAACTCAAGTTATGGCTTTGACAAGTCAAGGGCATTTTGGTCATTTGGAGATTACAGGTCATTTCAACCATAAAGCCATAACTCCTATTTCCAAGCTTCAAATGGAAAAATCTTCAACATAAAACTTGTTCAAAATGATGTTTTAAGGCTAGTAAGGAGGTCATGAGATGTTGGAAAGGCTTTGTCGCTTGCGCGAAAATAAGGTGCCGGCACAACAAAAGAGTCGCCACCTTTCGTTATTCATCCCTCAGAGCGGTGAAGGAAACGATGGAAAAACCTGATGAAAAAAGGGTAAGACAAGGTCGTCGCAACCATTGTCTGGGTTCGGGAGTAGGTTACGCAAGGGGAAGGTATTAGCACCCCTCACGTCCGTCGTACTCGACGGGATCCACGCTTGTTGTGTTTACTTGGACGGGTTGGTTTTATTCTATCTACCTATCAAGGCTGGCTTAAAAAGAAAATAAAAATGACTCGGCAAAGCGTCGCGCTTTATGCCTACGTATTCTCATCAGAGAACGAGAAATCAGAGTCAACGTAGTTCGACCTACGACGGATTATGGGGGAAGGTAGCTCGCCAAGACATCGCCATCTTGTGCCTACGTACTCTCAACAGGTATGAGAGATCAGAGCTCACGTAGTTCGGGAAACTACGGTTTATTTCCTGTCTTTTACGAAAGAAGTGTTTTTTATTGTGTTTGCGATTTCAATCGCACTAGAGACTATGACCTGAGAGTGAATGCGTCGCATGTCACCCAAAGGGTACCATACTAAACATCCAGACTGTGGAAAAGAAACTCTCCCACAATCCTTTCTCAGATAGCTTAAGGCTCGTAACGTACGAAAGAAATCATTCATGATTACTGTATCTTAAACTGTTTTGAGATGAGAAGAGAACGGGCCCAACTAGGAGGGAGACTATCAAGTCCTACTGTTGTCATGCTATGGATTCATCCTATGGTTGAGGTTTGAACAGGGAACTCCTAGAAGCTGTCATGCATAGGTTTCAACCTCAAGTTCTATCATCAATTCCTTATCAAAGGAAATGAGAGTCCTAAGGGATCATGTCAATGATACACCAAAACAGACAAAGCATCAGCTTAACAGTAAAATGCATGCAATGCAAGTGAGGGAGGAAATGTGTGTGGGGCTTCAGCCTCCACAAGCTCATCTCAACCTCAAGCCAGAATGAATAACAGTAAACGGTAATCATACAGATAAAATGAAATGAAATGCCATCAGGCAAACAAACCACATGGGCAAGGGAGCTGGGCTCTACCGAATACCCGCAAGCAAAGCCACACAGTAACAGTACAAGCAGAGGGAGCAACTCAACCTCTAGTGCAATCATGCTCCTAGATTCTACCTATTCTAGATATGAACTCATTCTAATGCATCAAACAAGTCAAACAAAACACATCAATACAGAAAAGAAAAAGATGAGACCAACTCCTCTCTCAGCTTCAAGCTTCAGCTTTTTCAACAGCAACTCAGTCTTCAGACTTCAATCACTCTTGACAAATATCAATTTGCTTTTCCATTTTTTAACCCTTCAACATAAGTTTCAACTTATCTTCTCCTTTAAGCTTCAGCTTCTTGATCAGCTCCACCTTCAGGCTTCACCTAATCTTCAGGGGTCTCCAAGTATCAACTTGCTCTTGTTGCTCTTCAAGCTTCAGCTGGAATGGAAATTCTCAAGGATTCATCCTCTTCTATACTCTTCATTGAAGTCTTCATCTTCACACTCAAGCTCTGCATCTCTCAAGATAATCAAACCAGAGGAAATCACTTACTGGATAAGCTGGGGATGTTGAACTGCTTATTGACCACCAAAGGTGACCTATAAGGGTTCAACATCAAAGGAATGGTTCCCTCAAAAGTTCTACTCCCTAGGTACAATCACTTATCCCTCCAAAGGAGAGAGGTGTATACCATGGAAGGACTTTGAATCATAGGGAGGAATGGAGGTGAAAGATACCATCCATGTTTAAGAAAGAAGTTAACTAGGTCTAAACTCTTCCTAATCCCTAACCCTAAAACAATAACAAAACAAATAAGATCAAGCTCCCAAGCTCCTCAATCCATCTTTAAGTCTTCTACTATGCTCCTCAATGCTCCTCAGAACAATACCAAGCTCTCCAAGCCCACAAAGCAAAGCAAACAAAAATACAAGCCCACAAGGGTAACACAAACAATCATCAACTACAAAAATCATCTAAAAATAGTATACCACTATATTAAGACCTAATATAATTTCTAAGTGATCCTACATACCTACCCTTAATACCCTTATATGCCCCAATACCTATCTTGACCTATAAACCCAAAATTCTAATGTTATTATGGACCTATGTTAAGGATTAACCTAATTCTACACAACCTAATGTCATCTAATCAAAACTATCCGAAAATTCATCACAAAATTATGGAACAAATCCAGGGGGAAGCTAAAGCTTGTATCTAACTATCCTAAAAAGAATGGCCTAAAAATGTTAAGGGAACTACCTAAACAAAATTCTACAAATTCATGGATCAACATAAAAGAAATAAAAAGCAATTAAAGTAGAAAATATACAAAAAATATCAAAAATGCATGAAATGAGAATATTTTTATTTGATAATTTTATAGACATCAGTATGTAATGGGATAAAAAATTCCCATTTAAAAATCATTATTTTTCCATTTATTATGATTTTTCAAAGTTTGAAAGAAAATGGAGAAAATAAAATGAAATATGAAGAGATGGGGTGCAGCTAGCAAACAGATGCAGTATAATTCACGTATGGGCTCAAAATGGGGGGTTCAGAAAGCATAAGCGCCAGGCCCATCATTTAAACAGAAAATAAATGACAAAGATGAAAATAAAATGGAAAATCTACGGTGCAAATAGAAATGGAATTCAGTGTAAATCAAGCATGGGCCACAAGTGGGGGTGTTGGTATCAAAAGATCACTTAAGCCCAAGCCAGGACTTAAGTGATACGCTGCGTTTTGCCTTGTTCAAACCTCTTCACAAACTGAAACGCGTGGATGGCCGTTAGATCAAGATTCCAGTCAAAAGTCTCCTCCGATCCTAGGGTCACAACATCGTCTTCTCCAATTTCAAATTTCTGGAGGGAGACCTCCATTAAAACAGAGCTCAAGAACACCAATTCTCCCCAATCGTGAATCCTCATATCCCTATAAAAACTCAAAGTTTAAAACCCTAACATGCTCCATTTTTCATGCTGAACACAATCATAATCTCAAATTCCATTGAATCTCACTCAAACTTAAAACACGAATCAAACCTCAAATTATTCTTGAACATCAAAACTCAAGATTCTTGAAATTGTTTACACTAAAATGTTCACCTCCTATCACTAATCAACCTCCACTAAAGAACTAAGATTATTACTCAAGATTCAAGGAGTTTTTGGTCCAAACAGAAATCTTATCAACAACAAAACCATCACCAATTCTCTTAGAACTTTCCAGAAATGATCTCCTAGTTATCCTTAACCATTCTAAGCTATCAAATCTAATCAATTCTACTTAAATTAGAGTGTAGAGAGAAAGTTACAAACCTGGTAAAATCGAGTGAACAGATGAAGAAATCCCTCAATTCAGACCTTCAATCTTTCTCAATTCCTTCACTGAGTAGTATTCTAGCTTCTGTGTGCAAAAAGAAGGGTGGAAACTGCTTGATTCTTGGAAACCGATCTTGAATTGCAGAGGTGAAAATCCAAAAGCTCATGCATGATTCATCAATGGAATTGCCCTCAATTTGATCTGCGCAGCTTCACTATGATGTATGGAATGTGTTTGTGTAGAAAAAAGGAATGGAAATGAAGAAGAATGAAGAAATGAAACTTGACTTGCAATGGAAGATTTTTGATCTCACTCTCTCTTCTCTGCACCAACTCTCACCAACCCTTGCTTTGAGCAAGTTCTAATCATCTTATAGAACTTGTAGGAACTGTCCAGAACCTTCTGGAACACTCCAATGATAATTTGAACTTCTCATCTCATGATACTTGATTTCATTTCTCACCATATGCTATCTCATGCCATGGTCCTTGTACCCTTCAATTCTGGCTTGAAATTCTCCCCATATGAGATTTATGATGTGTTACAATGCATAACCAACTTGTTTATTGAGTTTTCTTGAGTTTTTCTTTGGTGCCTTAAGATGCAAGTAAGCCATTTCCAAAGCAGCCCTATGATCCAGGCCTCAAATCAAAATTGTGGCTGAACCATTGTTCTTAGAATATCCTTTGGAGTCAAAATGACCTATTATATGACATGGTTTGGATGTATAACTTGTGATTTCCAATTTTCAATTTCAACTTATTTAACTTATGCCTCCATTTTAGGCCATTTTTATGACTTTTTGATACAAGCATTTTCAACATCTCATAACCTCCTTACTAGCCTTAAAACATCATTCTAAGCAAGTTTGATGTTTAAGATTGTTCCATTTGAAGCTTGGAAATAGGAGATATGGCCTTATGCTTGAAATGACCTATAACCTCCAAATGACCAAAATGCCCTTGACTTGTCAAAGCCATAAGTTGAGTTCTACAAATCCTATCAAGGACTTCTAGTACTCTCTAGAAAGCTAAGAAGATGATATACAACATTCATGTTGACCAAGAGTTCATAGGAATCATCCTACTAGGGAAAACGTTGGATGCAAGTTGGGTGACTTTCAAGGACCCAGATTCACATACCTCAGATGACCTGTAATTTGTCAAAATCATAACTTGAGCTCTACAAATCATATCAAGGACTTCTAGTACTAAAATTAAAGCTAAGAACAAGCTCTACAACATTCATGTTGTGGGGAAGATGATATGACAATCACATCTTGAGCTAAACTGCCTTGAAGATAGGGATCAAACTAGGGGATTTTACACTGTCATTCCTTAGAAACCCTAGCTTGAAACTTCTCAAACTCCTCAATCATGATGAGTTGGTCTAGGAATCATCCTTATAGCATCTCAATGCATCATTACATGATCACATGGCTCTTGGATTAGGTCTCAACCCTCTCCAAATCATCAGTTGACCTAGGGTTGACCCAGTCAAACCCTAATTCCACCACTCATGGCTGAATCTTCTGAATTCTTGTACAATGACCTCTCTAGGCTTCATGATGGCTTTCAAGACATCTCACAAGCTTTCTCAAAGTTTCAAGTCTATCCTCATAGTCTCAGAATCATCTGAGGAGCACCCACAACTCTCAAGTTATGAGACACACAACCTTGGTTTCAACCAATCTCTCTGAGGATCTCTTGAGTCTTCTGACAAAGATATCAACCTTTGAACATTTGAATAACCTTCTTGGCTAGCTTCAAAGTCTCATACAACTCTTTATGGGTAAATAAATGTTGGTCAAATTTTGGGGTGCAACAGCTGCCCCTATTCAAACGGCTTGAACCTGTCTGGGTGAGGAGCGAACGGCTCTCAGCCAATCAAGGTGCGAGACGGTTGAATACCGATAGACCCGGAAATTTGCCAACTGCACAAGT
Organism: Lathyrus sativus; assembly: GCA_963859935.3. NCBI lineage: Eukaryota > Viridiplantae > Streptophyta > Magnoliopsida > Fabales > Fabaceae > Lathyrus > Lathyrus sativus. The sequence goes on along the minus strand of OZ012736.1, from coordinate 112,609,259 downwards.
ACACGGTACTCTGACGGGAACAAATCTTCGAAAACTGAAATAATAGCTGCACGGCAACTAGCTGGAGACATATTGATCTGAACCTTGTCGTCAGTTATCCACATTAAATTCCTCTATCATTGTCATCAGACACCTGACCTCACCGTCAGGCATTCATGAAAATAAAGCGCCTGACATCGCCGTCGGATAGCCAAAACACCCAACATCGCCGTTGGAAAACTAAATCACCTGACATCGCCGCCAGAAACAAACGTCCAACATTGCCGCCGGGACAACAAAGAATCTGACATCACGGCCAGACAAACATCTAACCTCGCCGCTGGGACAACAGAGAATCTGACATCGTCGCCAGACAAACATCCAACCTCACCGCTGGAAAACTAAATCACCTGACATCGCCGCTAGAAACAAACATCCAACATCGCCGTTGGAGAGCTAAAGAATCTGACATCGCCGCCAGAAACAAACATCCAACATCGCCGCTGGAGAACCAAATCACCTGACATCGCCGCTGGAGAGCTAAAGAATCTGACATCTCCGCCAAGAAACAAACATCCAACATCGCCGCTGGAGAACCAAATCACCTGACATCGCCGCCAGAAACAAACATCCAACATCGCCGCTGGAGAGCTAAAGAATCTGACATCGCCGCAAGAAACAAACATCCAACATTGCCGCTGGAAAAATAGAGAATCTTACCTCGCCGTCAAGTTCTCAAATATAGATTCGATAAAAGCATCTGACCTCGCCGTCAGGGTGAAGAAATCCATTGGGAAAATATGAACTTGAAGAATAGACTCTGTTTGAGAGAATGATAAGGTGAACACGCGTCAATGATCTTGCGGGAGGTCTGGATACCACACACAGGTGAACGATACTCTGGTCGGTAGGAACATCTTCGATACTGAGCATAACAGTTGCACGACAACCCTACTGGGGAATTGGTCACACGGTAACCGGTAATACATAGTCGATCATGCCATCAGGCATTCAAAGAACACTGTCGGGCATCAGCCGGACTTCAACCATCAGGTTGATCATGCCATCAGGCATTCGAAGAAACTGTCGGGCATCAGCCGAACTTCATTCATCAGGTTGATCATGCCATCAGGTATTCCGCATTACTGTCGGGCATCAGCCGGACTTTGTCAGCAAGTCGGGAATAGAATTCTTGGTCAATCATGAGCCAACTAGGAATATCTAAACCTCTGCCATCAGGCACTCCGCATCAGCTGAGAGAACTGCTTCATTAACACAGGCAGACTTCAATCATGAAGTCTTCAAGGGAGGTTTCAACTTCGCCGTTAGAAAACCTGCTGGGGATGACGCTTCGCCGCTGGGGATTCTGGAGAACTACCAAGTAACTCCGCTTCGAGGGTCCAGAAATCATTCTGGATAAATCAACTCTGCTGAGGACTTCAAGAATCATCTTGGACAAATAACTTCACCGGGGACTTCAAGAATCATCTTGAACCGATAACCAACCTGGAGATTTCAGGAATCATCCTGAGCGAACACTCCGTTGGGGATTTCAGGAATCATCCTGGGCAACCCTTGCTGGGGACACTAAGTATCAACTTGAGCAACCAACTCTGGTGACTGCACTGGGGATCTTAAGAATCATCTTAAGCAAACGGCCCTGCTGGGGAATTCAAGAATCATCTTGAACCGAAGACTTCGCTGGGGATCTCAAGAATCATCTTGAGCAAGCGACTTCGTTGGGGAGAATGTCAGGAATCATCCTGAGCAATCAATTCTGCGGTGGAACACCTGCAAAACGAGAACGGTAACAACCTAGATCATGTTTATTATGCATATGCTTTGGCAATGGCGCAATGTTCCACACGGTGGAAATGTTATGCGTTTATGATAAATGCTATGCAATCATGCACAATGATGCGATCCCGTCAGCAAAATAAATGCCGAAGGGAGAATCCTCCTGTCAAGGAGAACGAACTACTCAGATAGGGGAATCATCCTGCTGAGGAGAACATGGTCACGCCAATCTCAATTGGACTCCGCAGGGGACACAACTTCAGTTGACTGCTGCGGGGGAAACAACTTCCGTTGATTGCTGCAGGGGAACGAAGCTCCTGGAAGACGATGTCAATCGCGGGAATAAACTGCGTGGCCTTCATGGCTACTTCTCTGGAGATGACGACTCTGTGGGGAAACAACATCAGCTGTTCAACAACTTTCCATTGGGGAAACACCAATCATGGCCTGAGCGGCTTCCAAGGATTCGACTCTCTTGGGGATCTGCAAACTCGGCTGAGGAAGGAGAAATCATTCGGCTTCGCTGGGGGGAGTACGACTCTGCGGGGGAATCTCAATTCCGCTGGGGAAGAAGGAATCATCCGACTTCGGGGGAGAGTACGACTCTGGAGGGGAATTTCAATTCCGCTGGAGACCTCAGTCTGAACTATCAGTTGCGACATACTTCGGCGCACGAATAGTTTCCTACGAAACCTGCACTTGTGACCCGGTGCTGGGGGATGGACGTACGCTTCGGCGCCAGATTCAGCTGAGGAGATGACGTTCCTTCAGGATACATTTGATCGGGGAGAGAATCATCTCTGCCTGGGGAGACATATCAATGCTCACGATCTCGCGTTCAGACTCTGCAGGGAGAGGCTACTGAACTCTGCTGGAGAAGGAGGAATCATCCTGCTTCAGGGATGCGCACGACGCACTGTCTTGGATATGATACACCTGTAACAACACAAACAAACAGATAAGATACCCTTCTCAAAGGGACCTATCAAGGTTATTATCTCGTGACAATATTCAAGTAATTAATTGCTTCAACAATCAGTGGCCTAGGCCAGTAAGTTTATGTATGCGCATTTTATCAAAAACATCGACGTTATTTTTCGCAAACAAAACAGATAAATGCTAAACAGACCAACAGAATCGCTGAATATTATGCATTTTATTGATAACGAACCCCTGAATGGGTAAAAATGTTTTACAACAGATGCAAGCTCCTGGAATGAGGAAGCCGCGCAAAAATAAAACATAAATATACATCAGTATATACAAATGTCGGCAACGAGGCGTAGACGAACACCATGGGTTGATCCCTCTATGGCCCACTCGACTTCGATACTTCTCCGACGCTTCAGCTTCGGAAGAGATTGATTCAGATAAACGGCCCTCAGGTCCTCCAAACCACTAAATAATGAAAGTCCACACGCGGAACGCAGTCATTTGCTTTTTCAAATCCCTAACTTTTGTGTGAACCGCCCTTTGCGGGTTTTCAGTTCACCGGGATACCCTTTTTTGCCGAAGCCGCCCAGTGTAGGTTTTCGACTTCGCGGGTGTACATTTTTCAATTTATATCCCTAATTTTTGCCCGAACCTTTTTATTCTGTTTTTGGTTCGCCGGGATGCCCCTTTTTTGCCTGGACTCTCTTTTTTTTGTCCAGCGGGTCACTTTCAAGCAAAGTATTTTTTAACTGCGTCCGCGTCCACCGGGGATGCAAAATCTTCACCATCCATCGTGGATAACAACAAAGCTCCTCCCGAGAAGACCTTGCTAACGACGTACGGACCTTCGTAATTCGGAGTCCACTTGCCCTGGTGATCGGAGTGTGGATGAAGAATCTTCTTCAGGACGAGATCACCCGTCTGAAAGCTTCTAGGACACACTTTCTTATCATAAGCTTTCTTCATTCGGATTTGGTACAGACGACCAAACGCAATCGACGCTAACCTCTTCTCGTCCATCAGGCTGAGTTGGTTCAGTCGGTTCGTAATCCATTATGCCTCGTTAAGTTTCACATCAACCAAAACTCGCAAAGAAGGGATCTCCACTTCTAACGGTAGGACAACTTCCATACCGTACACCAAGGAGAAAGGAGTTGCCCCGGTTGACGAACGTACCGTCGTACGATAACCGTGCAATGCAAATGGCAGCATCTCGTGCCAGTCTTTGTAGGTCACAACCATCTTCCGAACAATCTTCTTTATGTTCTTGTTGGCTGCTTCAACGACGCCATTCATCTTCGGCCGGTAAGGAGATGAGTTGTGGTGTTCAATCTTGAAACTCTGGCACATCTCCTTCATCATCTTGTTATTCAGATTCGAACCATTATCAGTAATGATCCGCTCGGGAATTCCGTAACGACAGATGATGTCCCTCTTTATGAATTTAGCCACCACCTGCTTGGTCACATTAGCATACGAGGCTGCCTCCACCCACTTGGTGAAGTAGTCGATAGCTACCAGAATGAAGCAATGACCGTTAGATGCAGTGGGCTCGATCTTGCCTATCATGTCGATACCCCACATGGGGAACGGCCACGGGGAGGACATGACATTTAACGGGCACGGCGGCACATGAACTTTATCAGCATAAATCTGGCACTTATGACATCTCTTCCCGAACCTGAAGCAATCAGACTCCATCGTCAGCCAGTAGTATCCTGCTCTCAGGATTTTTCTCGTCATAACATGCCCGCCAGCGTGCGTACCAAATTTGCCTTCATGGACTTCTTCCATGAGCATACTTGCCTCTTTCTCATCTACACATCTGAGTAGCACGAGATCGTGGTTTCTCTTGTACAACACTCCATCGGGATTGAGATAAAAGTTTCCAGACAGCCTCCTCAGAGTCTTCTTATCCTGGGTTGACGCACCCGCAGGATACTCCTTAGTCATAAGGAAAGTCTGGATGTCATGGAACCATGGCTTGCCGTCGGCGGCTTCCTCGATAGCAAAGACAAATGCAGGTCTATCAAGACGAGATAGTACAATTCTTGGAGCCTCATTCCAAAAATTTACTTTATACATTGAAGCCAACGTGGCTAAGGCATCAGCCATCTGATTTTCAGCCCTGGGCACATGATGGAGTTCCACTCGATCAAAGAACGGAAGTAGCCTTCTTGCATAATTCATGTACGGCACCAAATTCGATTGACGAGTCTCCCACTCCCCTTTAATTTGGTTGATCACAAGCGCTGAGTCACCATATACGTCTAGGTTCTTGATTCTCAAATCAATTGCCTCTTCTAGACCCATGATGCATGCTTCGTACTCCGCCTCATTATTGGTGACTGGAAACGTCAGTCTCGTAGTAAATGGGATGTGGGATCCGTGGGGAGTCGTGATGATCGCCCCGATGCCACTTCCATAGGAATTAACCGCTCCATCGAATATCAATTTCCACTGGGATTTCCTATCTGGCCCCTCGTCGGGCAACGGCTCATCGCAATCCTTCGCTTTGAGAAACATAATGTCCTCATCAGGGAATTCAAATTTCATCGGCTGGTAATCCTCGATCGGCTGCTCGGCAAGGTAATCAGACAATACGCTTCCCTTGATGGCCTTCTGGGACACATACTGAATATCATATTCCGTTAACACCATCTGCCATCTGGCAATCCTTCCCGACAGAGCCTGCTTCTCGAAGACGTACTTAATCGGATCCATCTTCGAAATTAGCATGGTGGTGTGATTGAGCATGTACTGTCGTAGACGTTTGGCAGCCCAGGCTAGTGCACAACACGTCTTCTCCAGCGTCGAGTATCGAGATTCACAGTCCGTGAACTTCTTACTCAAGTAGTAAATGGCATGCTCCTTTCTGCCCGTCTCGTCGTGCTGACCGAGAACACACCCCATACTATTCTCAAGAACTGTCAAGTACATGATTAATGGCCGTCCAGCCACTGGGGGTATCAAGATTGGAGGTTCTTGGAGATACTGCTTTATCTTGTCGAATGCCTTCTGGCAATCCTCATTCCAAGTAATCGTCTGATCTTTCTTTAAAAGCTTGAACATCGGTTCACACGTGGCTGTGAGCTGAGAGATAAACCTTGCAATGTAGTTTATTCTGCCCAAGAAACCACGAACTTCTTTTTCTGTTTTCGGCGCTGGCATTTCTTGAATGGCTTTAATCTTTGCAGGATCAACCTCGATGCCTCGTTCACTCACAATAAACCCCAGTAGCTTTCCGGACCGTACTCCGAAAGTACATTTGTTAGGATTCAGCCTCAACCTGAACTTCCTAAGCCTCTCGAAAAGCTTCAATAAGTTGACCAGATGCTCTTCCTCCGTTTGGGACTTCGCAATCATGTCATCAACATAGACTCAATCTCATGATGAATCATGTCATGAAAGAAAGTCACCATTGCTCGTTGGTAAGTGGCCCCTGCGTTCTTCAGACCGAAGGGCATTACCTTATAGCAAAATGTTCCCCATGGAGTGATAAACGTTGTTTTCTCCATGTCCTCCGGCGCCATCTTGATCTGATTGTAACCGGAGAAGCCATCCATGAACGAAAACACAGAGAACTGGGCTGTGTTGTCGACCAACACATCGATATGAGGCAACGGGAAATCATCTTTAGGGCTCGCCCTACTTAAATCCCGATAATCGACGCACATGCGCACCTTACCGTCCTTCTTCGGTACAGGCACTATGTTGGCGACCCACGGAGGGTAAGTGGTGACCGCTAAGAAGCCAACATCAAGCTGTTTCTGCACTTCTTCTTTGATCTTAACGGCCATATCTGGTCTCGTCCTCCTAAGCTTCTGCTTGACGGGAGGGAAATCTTCTCGTAGCGGAAAGTGGTGGACCACGATGTCTGTGTCAAGTCCGGCCATATCTTCGTATGACCAAGCAAAGATGTCACTATACTCTCTTAGCATCTAGACTAATCTCTGCTTGACATCCTTCTGCAACGCAGCCCCTATCCTGACATTTCTGACGAGCTCTTCAGAACCCAGGTTCACGATTTCGATCTCCTCCTCATGAGGCAGAATAACTTTTTCCTCTTGTTTCAACAAGCGGGCCAACTCTTCAGGAAGGTCTTCGTCTTCATCAATCTCTTCTTCGGCTTGATAGATCGGGCAATCGAAGTCGAAGTGAGCCGTAGAAGGTCCAGAGTCGATGTCATCTGTTATGTGGATCCTGCAATAACAAGGGTTAAGTTTAAAACAAGAATATGCAGGTTAGCACAAACCACATTGCCATTTTGCTGTTTTTCAAAACAAACATAAAACAGGAATAACAGAGATCACAATATTTGAATACGAAGAAAACGCCTTTGATTTATTAACAAAATGCATGTACATAATCCACCAAGGCCCTGACAATAAAACCGCTATGCCCCGGGTAGGACATAGGGTTGTACAATGATTGGAAAAAGTAAATCATTACTCTTCACTTGTCATCTGGATGATATCCTTGATGGTCCAATTGTTGAGGCTCTCGCCCGGCTTGCTTGGCTGAATCCAAGAGTCGAGGTCACAATCGCTATCCCCGCTGTCTTCAGACGTCGCGTTGATGCTTTCGAAAATCACTCCGCCACTGGTAAATTGGATCGACCCTTTACCTCCAGACGCACTGCTAGACGAAGAAGAAGAAGCTTCAGATCCAGGAGAATACCCCAACCCAAATTTATCCTGCTTGTTGGGTATCTCCAAAATATGCCCCCAGCCTGGGGTAGATCCAGCTTGGATAACGGCCCGAGCTTCTTTGAAAGAGGAGAGATTTATCTCTGGCTTTCCAACGACCACCGGAGCCACGTCTTTCACCTTGACGACTTTGAACGCTTGGCAAAGAGTTTCATGGATTTCGCCATCCATTTCAACATACTTAAAGGATGACAAATGGCTCACCATTATGTCCTCCTCGCCACACACGGTTATGATGCTTCTCCCGACAGCATATTTGAGCTTTTGGTGCAACGTGGAGGTCACGGCACCAGCAGCATGGATCCATGGCCAGCCCAAGAGGCAACTGTAGGCAGGCATGATGTCCATAATATAAAAGACCGCGTCGAACGTTTCCGGACCGACTTGGATTGGCAGGGTCACCTCCCCGAAAACGTGGCGTTTAGTTCCGTCGAATGCCTTCACAACCAGATCACTGGGTGTGCAGACCACTCTGCGGGTATCCAACTTCATTAATACCTTCTTCAGAAGAACATTAAGCGACGAACCCGTGTCCACTAGCACATGCGACATGATTGTGCCCCTGCACTCTATCGAGATGTGCAGGGCGCTATTGTGATTCCTCCCTTTTGGTGTCAGATCTAAATCTGTGAAACCTAGCCCATTGCCAGCATTTACATGGGCTACCACCTCTTCTAGCTGATTCACCGATATCTCTTGCGGTACGTAGGCGGCGTTCAACACCTTCAGCAGCGCGTTGCGGTGCGCTTCGGAACACAGCAACAGGTTGAGGATGGAAATCTTCGAGGGCGTTTGATTGATATGATCTACAATCTTGTAGTCTCTCTTTTTAATCAACCGCATGAACTCCTCGGCATCTTTGACAAGAAAATCTTTCTCTACCCCACACGGGACTTCTTCGACGGCTTTGCTCTTCCCTTTATCGGCCGCATCAGCTCTGACCGCTTTATCCGCTACGACCTCTGGCGGTGCAAACACTCTTCCGCTACGAGTAATACCACTGATTCCTGCGAGATTCTCCATGGTCGACCCATACGATTCCAGCTCCAACCTCTGTCCGTTGCAATAGACTTCAGCCCCATAATGCCACGGAACGGCATTAGTGCTCTCGAAGGGTATCGGCCCGGCTTTGGTAATAGTGATTGTAGGCGGTCTGGGCGCAGAAATGGTTATTGGTTGGAGAGGGATGGTGATGGTGGCGACTTCATCGGCCTGCTTCAGCACTACCTCTCCTGGTCCACCTTCAGCCCTCCGGCTAAACTGCAGAATCCCCTCAGTCATCAGACTTTGAATTCCTTCTACCAGCTGCTCACATCCATCAGAATGTGTAGCACAGTCCATGCATATTTCTCCGCACCCTGGAAAGAACCCTCTTTTCAACAACTTAGCTTTGACGAAGCTAAGCGGCGTCTTTAGGTCTCTGACATCAGTCAACAGATCTGCACTCTCTTCTTTGATAATGGCGTTCACTCCGCCTCCCCTATGATTTGGCATAGGTTTCTTCGTGACATTGGGCACATTATCAGAGAAGTTGATGATCTTGGCATCTACCAGGTCCTGCACCTTGTTCTTAAAGGCTTTGCAGTCCTCGATTGTGTGTCCTGGTGCCCCTGAGTGGAAATCGCAAGTGGCATTTGCGTCGTACCCTGGTGGAGGTGCCCCTGTCAAGGGAGCCATCGTCCTCTTCTGGACCAACTGAAGCTGAAGCAAGGTCTGCAAGAGCTGCGCATACGACATGGGCGGTGCTTCGAAGTGACGGTTTTCCAAAGATGCTCGATTCTGGTACTTTCTATATCCCTGTTGATTCGGTTGCTACTGTTGCTGCTGCGGGGCTGCTGGGATATTTATACTGGCTATCTGCTGCTGAGGGCCCTTGCCATTTCTTCGAGCGTTGGTCACAGCGCTCGCTTCTCCTTCTCGCCGTTTGCCAGCATAAGGTTTCTTTCCACCTCCTCCAGCTGAGGATGACTCACCTTGAATTTTCCCGATCTTGATTCCATTCTCGACGTGCTCGCCCATGATAATGAGAGCTGAGAACGTCCCAGACATACCGCTGACTAACTTTTCATAGTAAACCCCTGGGAGGGTAGCTACAAACATCTGTACGAGCTCGCGTTCAGCCATCGGCGGCTGAACCCGGGCTGCCAGCTCACGCCACCGCTGGGCGTACTCCTTAAATCCTTCATTATTCCTCTGCGACAGGTTCTGCAGCTGAACTCGGTTCAGGGCCAAGTCGCTATTGTACTGGTAGCGGTGCACAAACGCTTCAGCAAGATCCTTCCATGTGCGCACACTAGTGGGCTCCAGACCCATGTACCACTCGAGGGATGGCCCAGAGAGACTATCTTGGAAGAAGTGCATCAACAACTTCTCGTCTTCGGAATAGGCAGACATCTTCCTGTAGTACGATCTCAGGTGGACACGAGGGCAAGTGGTGCCCTTATATTTCTCAAAGTCAGGCACCCTGAACTTAGGAGGTACCTTGAAATCAGCAATTAATCCCAGCTTGGACATATCAACGCCCAAAGTATTCTGATTCTCAATATCTCTCATTTTATCTTCAAGTGCTTTGAATCTGAGCCGCGCTTCAGCATTCAGCTCCCCTTCAGCACCTCTTTGAGAGAACACATCATCCTGATGATCCTCAAGCCATGGTTGAGGCACCAACAGATTCCCGATGCCTGCATTGCCGTTGCCCGGCCCGATGTTGACATTAGCTCCCAGACTCCCATTACCGACGCCCGTCGTATTGAGTCCGATGTTGGCCATCACATTGCCATTAGCACTGCCGTTGCCCCGGCCACGGGGACACCATTCTGCGGAGTATCAACTGGTGGAGGAGTAGGAACAGCCCCGCCATGGAGTATGCCGTTGCTATCAATCCTAGAGATCAAAGGCTGAACCAAAGTCCTGAGCTGGTCCTGGCCATTGGCGACCACTTGCATGAGCTCCATGAAGCGGTCCATCCTTTCGCGGAGCTCCTGAACATCAGTTTGCACTTGATCCATGATCCTGGTCTGATTAGCTCTAGTCGGATAACGGTGAATTAGTCTCTGATCAATCCTGGAACCACCGGAAACAGCTTGGGACACCCTGTAAACCTGAAAAACCTGTAAACACTAAAAGGTTAGGAAAAACAACAAAATGCTCGCCATGCAAATGCTTCATGCAAATGCATGCGTGTGTCTGTGTGTTTGGGGAGATTTCCCCCGATCCTAGTGCCTGAGTGCCAGTGTTGATAATAATAAGAAGAAGAAGTCCGAGTCCAATCAGGGAAACAACAATTTCATATATGAAGAAAGCCTATCAAGGCAGTACATAGCATCAACGAGTACAAGATGAATCAGCAGCGTAACCTCAGCCAACAAGCCTGGTGATGGTCAGCATACAACAATGATCAAAGCAAAAGGAATACAAATAGTCAAGTACGGCCGCGGGCGCGATACTCTTCTAACAACTCCTTCGTCTCTGGATGATCTGGCAGCATGAGTAACCCCTCGACGAGTAATTCCCTCTGCACAATGGTATACTGAAGTCCTTCGACCGAACTTTCCCATGCTCCTTCGCCGAAGCAATCTTCTAATTTCCGCTTTTTGGACTCAAACGTCAGCTTGCGCTCCTTCAGGTTAGCGAGAGCTTTGTTGAGCTGGCCTTCGGCGGCGTATCTGCGGGCGGTTTCTTCATCAAACCTCTGCTCACTGTCCCTCACCTGGGCTTCTAGCTTGGAGATCTGCAGCATCAGCTTATCCTCCCGCTCTTTCCTGGTGGCCAGGGAAGCCTTCCAGTGCTGGTTGAACTTGGATATCCTCCGATATGCCTCGTCCAAGTGCTGCTTCTTCGTAGCCAGTACGTCGTTGACAGCTTTGAAGTCTCGACCCATGCGTTCACGCTCGGCTATCTGCTTAGTCAGGTTTGTACCCAGCTGGTTCACCAACTCTGTTTTCCTTTTGAAAGAGTGCACGGCTTCGTTCCTCTCGCTTCGGAGCTGAGCTAATTCCTTCTCCAGTTCTTCGTTCGCCCGCTTCAATTCATCCCGCTCAGCCAACACCTGATTATGCTGATGAATGGGCACAGTAGTAGGTTCTTCGATCATTGGAGGGCTTTCTGGCTTGGCATGAGGAAACGGCATCCCTATAGCATCGGCTCTGGCTCTGATCCACGTCAAATACGGAGGGTAGGCTTGATTGTTGCTTTTTCCCAGCAATGGCTTTCCTCGCTTACTGATACCATTCCACGCACGCTGAAGCTTGGACAACAAATCCCCTTCTAGAAGACCAGTGAGGTACAGAGATTCCTGCACCTCTTCATCCTTCGGCGGAGTTCTCAAAGCATACGCGAATTGTCGAACCAGCAACGACGGATTGTAGTTTATGCAGCCCTTCTTACCTATCAAAGGCACATTTGGAAATCTGCTGCAACTGAAGATCACCTCAGTATCCAACCTATCTCTGTCGAACCAGTCAACATCCTCTGCAGATAAACTCATCAGACGCTCGGGCCACTCAGCTGTGGCTGCAGACAAGACAAAAGGACCCCTCTTGGGCAGATGACTATCAAGCCATTTGTACAGCAAGGGTACACAGCATGAGATGTTCTTCCCCCTCCTATTCTCGTTTTTGTAGTGAACTGAGTGATAGACATCTCCTATCAAGATAGGGACTGGATTCCCTGAAGCAAAGATGTGAAACGTATCAAAGTCTACAAAATCGGGCATATTGGGAAACAGAATGATGCCGTATATGCACAAAGCGAGGATGGCATTGAACGCGACCCAACATCCGTCCTTGGCACACTGCTGAGCCTTACCCACTAGAAACTGCAAGGAGAACCCAGGAACCTTGTTCCAACTAGTCAATACTAACTCGGAAGCGTCCAGGTGAAGTGAAGGAGCTAAACCAGCCAGATCAGGCTCAGCATCCATGTGAACAAAAGGCATCTGCCTCTTGATAGGCACACCTAGCAAATCAGCATACTCTTCCAGCATAGGTGCGAGAACAAAGTCCTGAAAAGTAAAACATCTCATCGGAGGGTCGTAGAACTGCAGCAGAGCGTGCAACCCATTCAACTCGAACACAGAAGGCTTATGAACCAAACTGAGCAACCTGCCGTAAGATTTTCTGAACTCATCCTTCACAGAATCATCTGCTAGAGCTATCAAACCAGTCATCTTAACCACATCAGGGGCAGGGAACTTGTAAGCCACGGTCTTCCTCAGAGAGCCCATAACAATACAATAGGAGGCAAGAAATCCTGGATCGGGGAAAACGGTACCTGCAACACAGACACACGTTAATGAAATGCAAATGAATATGCAAACTAATGCAAAATGCAATCATGCAATAGGAGGCCAAAGCAACTGCTACTGTGGAGATTCTGTATCAACAACCACTGATAAGAAGAAAACCCCGGTGTAGGACCACAAATCTGCTCTGTCAAGAACAACCATCTGATAGGGCCATATACATAGGATCATAATTCTGCTCTGCCAAGAACAAATGTCTGATGATAAGGACCTCTGATGTAGGATCAAGAAATATCTGCTGATGAGGTCTTCAGACCCCAAATCAAAAATCTGCTCTATCAAGAACAAACATACAGCTGCTGATGAGATCTTCAGACCCCACTCAAAAATCTGCTCTATCGAGAACAAACAACATCTGCTGATGAGATCTTCAGACCCTAATCAAAAATCTGCTCTATCAAGAACAAACAACATCTGCTGATGAGATCTTCAGACCCCAATCAAAAATCTGCTCTATCAAGAACAAACAACATCTGCTGACGAGATCTTCAGACCCCGCTCAAAAATCTGCTCCATCAAGAACAAACAGCTGATGACAAAAACCCTGCTCTATCAAGAACAGACATACACCTGATGATAAGATCCTCTGATCAAAACCTGCTCTATCGAGAACAGACAAATCTGCAACTGAGAAACCCTGGTATCAACAAAACTGATTCACTGTCAAGAAAACCAGGTAATCTGAAGGTCACAGTTTCCTGCAATAAACCCAACCCTTCTCACAGGTATGGACCTAAACTGACTCAAGTTCGGCATCCTATGCGTTCATCAGCGTCACAGACATTCAAGAGGGGTGATACGATACCCAGAAGGTGTGGCATCACCAGCTCATGAAGCAGCCTCACTCGGCTGAATCATAAATGATCGGTCCCCAGAGTCGACAATCCACCAAACCAGCAACCGTCTCAACCCAAAGGGTTGAAAGAGAAGCCAACCGGATGAACCTCGTCTGAGTGTGGATTTCATGAGACACTAGTGCCTGCAAAGCAAGCACGCGCCCACTAATTTCCACAACTAATTCTATGGTGCACTCAAGCCTGGGTCTGGCTTCTCACTCATCAGAACTCCCATCCCACAACAGCACAGATAATCATATTATACTGAATATAAAATGCGGGAAATAAAGTGCGAGAAGTAAAATGTGATAAATAAACGCAACCCAACAAGTAAACATACAAGCGTTAGGATTGACTCTCGCAGGGAACCGTTGGAGTCCCCAGCAGAGTCGCCAGCTGTCGCTTGCGCGAAAATAAGGTGCCAGCATAACAGAAGAGTCGCCACCTTTCGTTATTCATCCCTCAGAGCGGGAAAGGAAACGATCGGAAAAACCTGACGAAAAAAGGGTAAGACAAGGTCGTCGCAACCATTGTCTGGGTTCGGGAGTCGGTTACGCAAGGGGAAGGTATTAGCACCCCTCACGTCCGTCGTACTCGACGGGATCCACGCTTGTTGTGTTTACTTGGACGGGCTGGTTTTATTCTATCTACCTATCAAGGCTGGCTTAAAAAGAAAAGAAAAATGACTCGGCAAAGCGTCGCGCTTTATGCCTACGTATTCTCATCAGAGAACGAGAAATCAAAGTCAACGTAGTTCAACCTACGATGGATTATGGGGGAAGTTAGCTCACCAAGACATCGCCATCTTGTGCCTACGTACTCTCAACAGGTATGAGAGATCAGAGCTCACGTAGTTCGGGAAACTACGGTTTATTTCCTGTCTTTTACGAAAGAAGTGTTTTTTATTGTGTTTGCGATTTCAATCGCACTAGAGACTATGACCTGAGAGTGAATGCGTCGCATGTCACCCAAAGGGTACCATACTAAACATCCAGACTGTGGAAAAGAAAATCTCCCACAGTCCTTTCTCAGATAGCTTAAGGCTCGTAACGTACGAAAGAAATCATTCATGATTACTGTATCTTAAACTGTTTTGAGATGAGAAGAGAACGGGCCCAACTAGGAGGTGTTGCACCCCAAAATTTGCCCTCACAATACAAGACTTTGTGTTCCAAGAAGGTTCACAAGGTTCACAAAGTTCACAATTGGTCAGAAGAGTTGACAATTCCCTCAGACAATGCACCTCCTAAGCAGTGCATCCAAAACTAGGGTTTTGACTTTAATCAGGCTAAATGGACTTCCAAGACTTCAGATTTGGTCCCAGGGGTATTTTGGTCATTTTACACAAATTCTACCAATTCCTTGAAGATGGGCTGTTATTAAAATTCTGAGGCATTTGATACGTATTGGTTTGATACATTTATCTATCATCAGGTCTGATCATATCAAGATCTTGGCATTTGGAATTTCCCCCAGGGGCGTTTTGGTCATTTCAAGCAAATGTCATAATTTTGGGACAAATGAGACATTATTCCTGAGACATTTATTTGCATGTATTGATTATGTCAAGGATATTTGACAAGTAGCTTAGGCCCTCATAACAAGTTAAGATTGAATTGAAAATGAGAGGAAGGTTGTTAGACATGGTTTGAGAAATCACGTGACCAAAAGGATTTTAGTTTGGATTTGTTACGGGATATCGTTTAGGCAAAGGAGAAGTGAGTTTTAGATATTTTGGAATTTTTTATCCACAAGTACTCATGAGTTACGACTTAAAAGTGAATCTAAATAACTTGTGATTTATTATTCATGGAGATTTCAATCTACAGTTGAGAAAGTAAATATGAGTATTTATTGGAATTTTATTTCATAAATATTAAAACACAATGGAATCGGAATAACATTTTTATTCATGGATAATCATTCATTTACAAAAGGACTACATGTTACAATGAATATCTATTCTAGGCCCCAAAGTCCTAAAAAGAAAAACTCTAAGTGTTCTTCATTGGCCTTCCTTTGAATCATGTCGCGAAGCTCCCGGTTACCTGAAAAAGAACAGATAAACAATCCACAACCTACATCACAATATGCACTGAGTTATCACGCAATCTAGAGTACAAACCTAGAGTATGAAGAAGGGAATCTAAGCTGAGCTACTTCTAAGAGCTTACAAGAGCCTCTCAGTAATCCCACCTGCAGCAAATATATTCTAGCACTCCCAAGATGAACGCTTGGACTTCTTGCCACGACGTCCCTCTTTCTATCGACACTGTAGAATCAAACGAATTTAAATAAGGACAATGACAATGGTGTTACAAAATAATTAAGGAAGAGACTCATAAAACATGTGGATACTAGTCATAATCTGATAATACTATTCAAGCTCCAAGAGATTTTAAACCACCAAGTTTGCTATCTCCACCTACAAACAATAGGCTCATATCAGTCAAAGAAAGGTGATTATCAAAACAGGGGCCCATCCAACTGCGGCCAAAACAGGCGGGGAAGGACTTGCGAGCAGGCTTTCCCGAATTTTCACCTCCAACTGCGGAAGGATTAGGTTGCAGGTCCCTCCATGCTTAGGCTTTGTTGTATGCACTCCTACCCAATCTTCCCAGCAAGCATTACCAACATCTATACGTGTTAGGAATGCTCATTTGACTGTCAAATCTACGACTCCATCGGCTACCCAGTCTTCACAGTAAGTATTTATGACATCTTTAAATGCTTATGAAACTAATCAGTTGACTCATAGTGACCATGGCGACGTTCTCCACTTCAACCAATTGATGGTTACTTGAAAAGTAACGGTCCTGAAACATCAGCTACAAGCCTGAACGAGGTGCTGCCATCTGCCGGCATTAGCGACGATACCTTCCTGCAGGATATGTGAACAAAGCACCTTTGCGTTGGCTTTAAAAGATGTCCATATGACCACTTCATACGACCTACCAACGAACGGAAGACCAAAGGCAGAAGACCGAGTCGTGTCTTGAAGCAGATGCAAAGCCTAACACCTTCATCCAAACTCAATTTACGGTAACCTCGCAACAACAATAACCTGCATAGAAGAGAAAGGAACACTTCACTTTCAAGTGTTAATCAGGAGCAACTACCATCACATACCTATCAAAATTTACCGAGATTGCATCACGAGCCATAGCAAGTAATGCCAAGGACCATCAAAGCTTTTTTCACTCGTCACTTCTTTCCAACGATGCGCAGAGCAGTGGATCAGAATCGGGCGGAACTTCATGTACCATCTTTGGAAGTATCAGCACGTCTGATGTCGTTTCTGAATGTTTCACGGCAGGTCCTGCATCGCAAAGGAAACAAGCATTGTCAAGAGTCAAGCAATTTCAGCTCAGGACAATGATAACGGTGATAAATCATTTAAGGAGGGACTCACCAAAGCATTGATCCGATACTGATGATCAGGCTGAGGCGAGAGTCCTCCAAACCACCAAATATTGACCACTTTCATCTAATGGTTGGAGACTTGCGAAGATCATCACAGGTAAAAGACTTGAAGGATCCAGTACTTCCCCCAAGTTTTCAGCCAAGGTATCAGCAACAACTGAAGCGACAGAGAGATGCATTGAAGTTGTTGACAGAACAAATTGTGACGGTGATGATGAAACTACGACCACCATAGAAATTACTAGTGAAATAAAGAATATTGTTTGTCGTACGAGATACCGCAACTGATTATAGTCTTGAAGATCATATTAGTGATGGTGCTACCGGTGTTGTTGTGTTGGCTGAATCCCTTATTGAGCAAGCCAAGAGGCTTTTGGAACGTGGAGTTCACCTCATTAGGATTGCTGAGGGATATGAAACGGCTTCCAGGAGTGTTGTAGAACATCTAGAACAAATTGCTAGTAACTTTGAATTTGGAGAAACTGTTCTGGAGCCTCTGATTCAGACTTGTATGACCACGCTGTTGTCCCAAATTGTGAACCACTACAAGCTAAAGCAATAGGAAATCAAGAGAAACATAACCTGAAACCTGCACAAGATTGAAGATTAACATTATTTCTTAAACAGGATAATCATTTGAAACTGCCAGTGTTTATAAACAGGTATTGAAGGCTGTTGATAGGATATAACGGATACTCAAAATGGGCACGAGTTCGTAAACCCTGTGTTGACAAAGTAATTCCAAGGCTGGACTTCTGAGGTATCCCATAGCATTAATTACCGTCATACACTTCGACACCAGCTTGGGCAACGGTATCATAAACTGCAAACGATTGAACAAGCAGAATGATTAGATTACAACGTAATTGGTTCGAGAGTGATCAAACGAATACGAAGAACAAAAAACTCATCAAACCCATCATCCATTTGTATGACAATCCCGGGGTGCTGCTGGTGTTTCGTATACAAGCTCCAAAGCCAGAGGTTTATGACAAGATATTATTCATAACTAATAACATATCTTCTACTACTTTCGAAGCCAAAACAAAACGTAAGGTTAGGTTTCAGGGGTTAACTACAGAAAAGTCAGGAAAAGCTTACCAAGTCTCTATGCAGCCTAGCCCAACTTCAATGATGGATTTACCTAATACTAATCGACAATGGGTCTCTACTAGTGATAGAAATATTGTTATAACAAGCTGCTGGCAAGTTCCAATTGAGGTAACTGAGTTAAAAAGCAGGAGCCAACATATTCAGATCTTCTATCAGGATTTGGTAGTGACAGAGAAGATCATTCTTCCCAACAGTCGTTCGTTGATCCAACTGGGCACATGATCAATCACGCTAGGAAAAGTTTGTTGGATCGAGATGGCAAACATAACATGCTTGGTCAGTGGCCTGTAATGCAACCTGGTCTGTCGCTCAAATCCTTGCACTCTAAACACGAAAGGTCCTCCAACAGACACGTCAAATCCAAGTTTCCCTCCCCTGGGCTTCTGACTCATCCTTTGGCCCAGAACAATTACTAGCTACACCTGCCAAATCATCAATCCAAATCAATGAATCAATTGAGGAATATGCCTTTTAAAAAAAATTCAATCTAAGGCAACTAACGAATCCGGACAGGCAAAGGCATTAAACGCGTTTAAATCAAGATGTCACAAATGGAAAGTTTCATCAATCGATATTATTGCAATCAAATGAAAAGGGGAAGATCCCAGATCCGGCCCATCCCAAGTCAGAAAATTCAATCAGCATTCAAGTTTGGTTTAATCAAATTCTCATAAAACCCCATTTGAAACCTATATAAAGAGGAGATTGAGATCGAAAAAGGGAGAGGATAGATAACACAGAGAAATTCACAAAAAAACCCTAGTACGACAAAGAGACTACAAACGTAAAACCTACGAAAAAACCTAAGAAGAGAAGAGCTTATCTTCTCCGTTGAAGGAACCACTAGCCATCGACGAGGCCTCCCTCTCGTCGCATCGAGCGTCGCCGCCAAAACCACCAGAAACCGCGGAGAAGGATCTATTCGCGTTAAAGCTTCATCACCCGCCGCCGCTATTATCCAAACTTTTGGTAATCCCTAACCCTTTATCCATGCTATTGCACAATTGATGTTCTGTTCGTGGTTTCAGGTCCAAACTAGCGAGGAACAAAGAAGAGAACTGGGTCGCGATCGTGAAGGAAGAGAGTGAACGAGAGTGACGGCGCGGGGAGGGGAACCGATGGGGAATTAGGGTTTTCCTTTTTTTTTTCTTCTTTTATTATTATTATTAGTGTATAATTAATCACTAATCACTACACACATACCACATGCACACCTTAATCCCACGCTTAACTCTCCTAACCAGTTTTTTTTTTAATTATCTAATCAACATTTTTTTAAAAAAAAAAAGGCTAAGTCACCCTTTAATTATTTTTAAAATTAAAAATTAAATAAATTTGTTCTTTAATCATCTTTTAAAAAAAATTAATAAATCATTTTCTTTACAAAAATAATAATGTGTTTTAAAATCTATT
Organism: Lathyrus sativus; assembly: GCA_963859935.3. NCBI lineage: Eukaryota > Viridiplantae > Streptophyta > Magnoliopsida > Fabales > Fabaceae > Lathyrus > Lathyrus sativus. The sequence continues at coordinate 112,589,754 of OZ012736.1, read as the reverse complement.
TCATAACAACCAAAATAATAATAATAATTATTATAACAAACTTTTATCTAATTTAATTCAAATCTTTTAGTTGATTATATTAAAAAATTGTTAATTTCTTATTATTATAATATTTGGATTAATTTTGTTTATTCTTATTTACTAACCCATTTATATTCTAATCATGCTTATTATTTTGTTAAATATTGCTTGCTAACCCCCTTTATTATTTATTATTGCTTATTTATATTTTATTTATCTTTGCTATTTAATTATTTTGCTTATTATTTTGTAATTGTTTCTTGGATGTAAAGTTGTTTAATTATTTAATTATTATTATGGTTAGTAATTAGGGAGTGTAACAACATGTATGTAATATTAAAATAAATTTAGATCACTTTTAAATAAAGATAATTAAAATAAACACGTCACACACGTAAGTCGATTTTAATCGCCATCTCACTTCCTAAGGATATCCCTCAAGTTGCCTACGAATAATGGTTAAGTGGGGTGTATAAAGCAAGTCCCTCAAATAGAAAAATCATCAAAGTCCCTTATGGTTGCCTTTACGAATCGAGTCCCTTTCGAAAAATGATGATAGTCCCTCCAGTTTGCTTATTACACCCCACAATGGCCTTCAAAAATCCAATTGTCCCTCATATGTCCCTTAACATCCAAAGTAAGGATTACCTACTCCATTATAGTAGGGATAGTCTTACTAAGGAAAGGATAAAGAATAAGAAAGACCTTTAAACATTAGGGTAGGCTACTCCTAGATACTTGCTCACTTCAAAACTGTTTCACACTTAAACAAATTTTCAACAAGTTTTCAAACAAGTTCTTAACACATCCTTACATGGATTATTTATTAACTATTCTGAAAATTTTCTATTCACACACTACACTTTCAAAACAATTCAAAAGTGAGCTTAAGTACCTAAGAGCCCATGGATAACCATGGATGAAAAGGGTGCTAACACCTTCCCTTTTCATAACCTACCCCCCGGACCCAAAATATTCTCTAAGGTCTTTCCTGTTCTTTTATAACCTTTCCTTATGGATAAAATAAAAGTCGGTGGCGACTCTTGCTATCCGCAACATTGTTTAAAGTCAGTTCTCCCACCGTGTTACAGAACTGGCGACTCTGCTGGGGATCTATTTAAGAGGGGTACCCTTAGGAATTAAGATCACTTTAAATTGTTTGCCTTGTTTGCTTTATTATTATATTGTTGGGGTGCTCTTATGTGTGAAAGGTCCTAACCCGGATCTAGTGTACCTTAGGTAAATGGCAATAGACCAAGGAAACTGTACGACGTATATCGATACGGTTGATCTGGTGGCCATAGTTAGTGCGACTTCTTGGTTGGTGCTTATATTCCTTAAGTCAAGTTGAGGATAATATTGAGGCTGCCATATGTTGTCAATGCACTAACTGACTTTTAGAACCCTAGTTAACTCATCTTGGCCTTTAGAAAGTAGTGAGGTAACCGGCTTTGGTGCAGACTGAAGTTGGTTGACACTCGATACTACGCTCATTGAGATCTTAAACTTGGAGGGTTTTGGTTGGCAAGTAAGTTGCCTTCTGAACAACCACCCTTGTGAAGGATCAATGATATTGAGATCCCTTAGAACCTGGTTACTTTTGTAGGACAGGATGAACCATCTAACTTCAGGGGAGGGTACTTGCCTTTGAACCTCATGCAAGCCTTTAAACCTAGGGCTATGGTGTGACTTGTTTGTGTGTGCCACATGTTTGTGATTGAGCATAACATCATGACATCATCATGCATCATAAGCATATCATTTTCCCTAACCATTTCAAGGACCAAAGGATTTATCTTTGTTCTTTGTTGCAGGTCATGGCTTCTGCTCGTAGAAACACCATCAGGATCAACTTTGTAGGGATACCTGCTAAGCTCAAGGAGTTGGTTTCCCTAGTGCCTGATCATTCCCAGTTCAACAAGAGACATGGTCACTTATTGGATCTAGTTACTTCAGGGTTCAGTGAAGACATGATGAGTGTGCTGTTTCAGTTCTTTGACCCTAAGCACCATTGCTTTACATTTCCTGATTATCAGCTGGTTCCAACCATGGAGGAGTTCTCTAAACTTCTGGGTATACCTGTTCTTGATCAGAAGCCATTCACAGGCTTAGAGAAGGAGCTTAAACCAGAAGTTATTGCTGCAGCTCTACATCTGAAGAAGTCTGACATTGTTCTAGAGACGAGAAGTGGAGTTAAAGGTATTCTTGCCAAGGTATTAGTGGATAAAGCTCAAATGTTCTTGAAGGCTATGAGCTACGATGCTTTTGAGGAGATCTTAGCCTTATTGATTTATGGCTTAGTGTTGTTCCCCAATCCTGATCAGTTCATAGACGTTCATGCCATCAACATATTCCTGAGTCACAATCCAGTGCCTACCTTACTTGGAGACATCCTACATTCTCTTCACACCCGTACTACAAGGGCGAGAGGAACTTTGATGTGCTGCATACCTTTACTTTCTAGGTGGTTTATTTCTCACCTTCCTCGCTCAGTAATGAAGAATGAGCAAGGGTTCAGATGGTCCAAGAGGATCATGTCACTTTCTCACTCAGACATCCATTGGTGCTCCAGATCTATGGAGAATGTCACCATCATTGACCGTTGTGGGGAGTTTCCTAATGTGCCACTTCTAGGCATAAGAGGAGGCATCACCTACAACCCATCTCTAGCTTTACGACAGTTTGGTTACGCCCGGAGCGATGGTCCACATGACATGTTGATTCAGGGCATTGTGTTTGATTACGACAACGATCTTCAGGGTTACCGTCAGAGATTCATACGAGCTTGGGGAAAGGTAAACAGGATTGACAGCAAGACACTGGAGCCTAAGTACACTATTCCTATGGAGGCTTATCTCAGATGAGTACGATCTCGTGCTCAGACACTCATGATGCCATATCCTGCCGTCCTACCAGTTACCATGGAACCTGTTGCTGAAGGAGACACAGCTTATACCATCCTTCACCCAGACATGCCTACTGATATGGAAGACTTGCAGAGATCATGGATCCAACTGAAAGAGCAAAGGGATACTTTCGAGGCTCATTACAAAGCAAGCCAAGCAAGGATCCTAGAGCTAACAAAGCTACTTCATGAGGAACGAAACCTCAACTCATACCTCAACACAAAGAGGAAACGTCCATGGGAGACTTAAAACCCCATCTTTTGTACTTATTTCGTTTTCATTTTTTGTAAGCCTAAAAGGCAAAACAAGTTATTACTAATAAAAAGTTACTTTCTTGTTTGTTTAAGCAAATTTAAATCCTGCGGTCCTTGAAAACATTGCATATGCATTCCCATATCATTGCATCACAGGTATAATTGTGCACAGGTTTCTCATCTCCTCGCTGTTTATTTCGGCAATGGCTCTTGAACAATCAGTTAAGGATCTCCAGGCACAGAATGCACAGTTCCAAGAGCTGATCCTGAACCTATCCAAGGGGCAGGATGAATTGAAGACACTGCTGGCCAAGAAGACTAAGAAGGCTAGAAGGTCTGCTGGTTTGCTCAACATGGGAAGAAGGTTCAAAGGTCCTGTCAGGACCAAGGAACAGGTTGAAGACTATGAATCTGAAGAATCTGAGCAGGAGAGAGGCAGTCTCCACAACACTATGGGGGACTCTGATTCTGAGGCTAACTACTACCATGAGCCTAACGAAGACAAATTCAAGATGCTGGTGGATAGAATAGATGCTATGGAATTACAGAAATCATCTGGGCTGGATTTTGAGGATTTGAGCTTGATATCTGGGGTGGTCATACCCATTGGGTTCAAAGTTCCTACATTTGTTGTCTATGATGGGGTCTCTTGTCCCAAATTGCATCTGAGGTCTTATGTCAGAAGAATTCAACCCCACACTGCTGATAAAAAGTTGTGGGTCCATTTCTTTCAAGAGAGTTTATCTGGAGCTCAGCTAGAGTGGTATTATCAGTTGGAGAGTGTCAACATCAGAGATTGGAATGACCTTGCTGAAGCTTTCTACAAGCAGTATCAATACAATGCTGACTTAGCCCCCACTCGCATGCAGCTTCAAAGCATGTCTATGGGTGCCAAAGAAAGCTTTAAGGAGTATGCTCAGAAGTGGAGAGACTTAGCTGGAAGAGTTCAACCCCCTTTGACTGATAGGGAGTTGGTTGATATGTTCATGTGTACGCTGAATGGTCCGTTTTACAGTCATCTCATTGGAAGCTCATCATCTGGCTTCACTGAGTTGATCATGACAGGAGAGCGAGTAGAGAATGGTATCAAGAGTGGTAAGATCCAAGTGGGCACTTCTTCATCAGGTGCTGCAAAGAAGCCTCCCACTGGGAAGAAAGAATCTAATGCTGTGTATGGTCAGCCTGATCGTAACAGAAGGCATCAGTCTGTTAGTGCAGTTCATATTTCAAATCCAACTCCTGCAACAACAGAGCAGCCTCAAGGCAACCAACAGAGGGCTAGAAGACAGTTCACGAAGATCAACATGTCAATGGCTCAGGCATTGCAACACTTGTTGAAAGCTGAACTTATTACCCTGAGGGAGGCCCCTCAGAATCCCAATGTTACCTCTCCCAAGTACAATCCCAATGCACGATGTGCATATCATTCAAACTGTCCAGGACATGATACTAATAACTGCTGGGTCTTGAAGAACAAAATTCAGGATATGATTGATGCTGGAGAAATTGAGTTTGATCCACCAGGTACTCCAAATGTGATTACAGCTCCAATGCCAAATCACGAGAAGACTGTCAACGCCATTGATGAAGATATTGATGAAGATCTGCATGTCTATTCAGTTATGGAGTTGAGCACACCATTGTCTGTTATCAAAAAGAGGTTAGTACAAGCTGGGATCGTTCCAGGTTGTCATGAAGATTGTCTATATTGTACCTATAAGCCGGATAGTTGCTTCATTTTGAGAGATGGGATTCAACGTCTCATGGATAAATATACTATAGTGTTTGAAAGAAGACCAGCATCTGTAGAAAGTATGGTGGATCATCTGACTCAGGGTAAGAAGATTGAAGAGGTTGACATGGTTGACAAAGTACCACTAAGAATCACTTCAAAGGGTCCCATTAAAATCACTCATCAGGGCCCAATCAAGATTACTGCTGAAGGTCCTGTGAAAGTGGTTGCTGAAGCCAGAGTAGCTCCTCTGATCATTACCACTCCTGGTCCTATTCCTTATACATCTGACAAAGCTGTGCCTTGGCACTATGGGTCTGATGTTTACATCCATGGTGTCAAGCAGGAGCCTTTACCTGATATGCCTGTTGACATTGATAATATTGCTGGATCTAGCAAGATCACTCGTAGTGGAAGAGTCTTCTCTCCTCCAGTTGCTTCTAAGAGTGCAGTTACTCCTGCTGTTACTTCCACCACTGATGCTCGGGGCAGGGGTCCTATTATTGAGCCTGTATCTACTGATGTGCCAGCTGCTGATGACCTCTCTAAGCAGATGGAAGAAGTATTGAAGATCATTCGCAAGAGTGATTATGATATTGTTGATCAGCTGGGGCATACTCCCTCAAAGATTTCTATGCTCTCCCTGTTATTATGTTCTGAGGCTCATGCCAAGTCATTGATCAAGTTTCTAAAGATGGCTCATGTACCCAGTGCAATTTCTGTGGACCAGTTTGAGAATTGTGTTGCTCACCTGACCTATGACAACGGGTTAGGATTTTCTGATGCTGACTTGACCCCTGCCAAGAGGGATCATAACAGGGCCTTGCATATTTCAATTGAATGCAGGGGCACTACCCTGTCTCATGTGCTGATAGACAATGGTTCCTCTCTGAATGTGTTGCCTAAGGAAGTCCTGAACAAGTTGAGTCCTGAAGATACGGTATTGAAGCCCAGTAATATTGTGGTAAAGGCTTTTGATGGTTCTAGAAGAGTAGTGCATGGGGAAATTGATCTTCCAATCAAGGTTGGCTCTCAGGTGTTCACTGCTACATTCTATGTGATGGATATTCGTCCTTCGTACTCATGTCTGCTTGGTCGTCCCTGGATCCATGGGGCAGGTGCTGTGACCTCCACATTACATCAAAAGTTGAGATATCCGGTGAATGGAAAAGTTGTTACTGTCTTTGGAGAGGAAGAATACTTTGTCAGCCATGTAAACACTTTCAAGTATCTGGAAGTAGAAGGTGAATACATTGAAACTCCATGTCAGTCATTTGAAGTGGTTCCCTGGGCTGTTAAGGATTGTGTGACTCCTCCTGCTGTGAAGAAGGTTCCTGTGGTCATCAGAAACCCTCCAACAATGGCAATGGCCTCCCTCAATGATGCAAAAGCTGTGGTGGAAGAAGGTGGTTGTACTATTTGGGGTCAGCTTCCTGATATTCCATACAAGTCTGACAAGTTTGGTTTGGGTTTCACTGCAGAGTCCCAGAAGGCTGTCCGTCGTGCCCGTGCTGTTCGTATCACCAATCAAGGGGTTATCAATGCTGTGGGAGACCAAGATGAAGACTACAACTTGGAGGCATGGATTTTTTCTACTGTGGGTGCTGGACTCAATAATTGGGAAGCTGAAGATGTTGTCCCTATCTCCTTTAGTCAGGAGTAAATACTATTACTGTGTTATGTTTTTAAATTTAAACGTTCAAGCCATGTGCCTTACCCGGGGCACAATGGTGTGCTTGTTACGGGTTGTCATTTCATTTGCATACTTCATTCCGTAAAATCAATGGACGTTTCGTTTTCGTAAATATTGTGTTCCTTGTCTTTCTTTTTCTTTTATTTTTGCTTTATCAGCTATGTGTTCTTACACACACCCACGTCACTAAAATGCCGATCCTCATCCACTCTGGATCCAGTTGATAACAGTTCTACTATTGCCAATTACAATTTCGAGAATCCGATCTATCAAACTGAAGACGGAGACGAGGACGATTGTGAAATACCTGTAGAGCTTGCTAGGTTGTTACAACAAGAAGAGAAAGCTATACAGCCACATGAAGAGCCAGTCGAAGTTGTGAATCTGGGAACTGAAGAAAACAGAAAAGAGGTCAAGATAGGGGCAACATATCAGCGTGCTATGGTGGCTTTGTTTCATGATATGATTCATCATGAGATAGAGGTATATGTGGATGATATGATATCCAGATCTCAGAATGAAGAGCAACATCTTGATCATCTGCACAAGTTGTTTGAGAGGTTGAAGAAATACAAGTTGAGATTGAACCCAAACAAGTGTGCTTTTGGAGTTAGATCTGGAAAACTCTTGGGTTTCATTGTCAGTGGAAAAGGTATTGAAGTGGATCCTGCAAAAGTGAAAGCTATACGAGAGATGCCAGCTCCCCGTACTGAGAAGGAGGTTAGAGGTTTCTTGGGACGATTGAACTACATTGCAAGATTTATTTCCCAATTAACTACCATCTGTGAGCCAATCTTCAAGTTGTTGAAGAAAGATCAGGTGATGGAATGGAATGATGAGTGCCAGACTACCTTTGATGAAATCAAGAGATATTTGCTAGAACCCCCAATTTTAATGCCACCAGTTGATGGAAGACCCTTGATTATGTATTTAACAGTATTAGACAACTCAATGGGGTGTGTATTGGGGCAACATGACGAGTCTGGTCGAAAAGAGCAGGCAATATACTACCTTAGCAAAAGTTTACCGACTGTGAAACAAGATACTCACTGCTCGAGAAAACTTGCTGCGCTTTGGCATGGGCTGCTCGCCGACTAAGACAGTATATGTTGACCCATACTACCTTGTTGACTTCGAAAATGGCGCCAATCTGAACAACACTATGATTACTGATCTCTGTACGCAGTTCAAGATTAAGCATCACAACTCTTCTCCGTATCGTCCAAAGATGAATGGGGCAGTTGAAGCTGCTAATAAGAACATTAAGAAGATTGTACAGAAGATGACTGTTACTTCCAAGGATTGGCACGAGATGTTACCATTTGCTCTGCATGGTTATCGCACTACAATACGTACTTCAACAGGGGCAACCCCATTCTCCTTAGTCTATGGTATGGAAACAGTTCTGCCTATTGAAGTTCAGATCCCCTCCTTAAGAATTATGAAGGATGCAGGCTTGGATGAAGATGAGTGGATTCAGACTCGACTTGACCAGATAAATTTGATTGATGAGAAAAGGTTAGCAGCAGTTTGTCATGGCCAGATGTACCAGAAACGGATGATCAAAGCTTTTGACAAGAAGGTTAAGCCAAAGGTATATCAGGCTGGTGACTTGGTAATCAAGCGTATCATATTACCACAGGGTGATCCTAGGGGAAAGTGGACTCCAACATATGAGGGACCATTTGTAGTCAAGACAGTGTTCTCAGGAGGTGCCATGATACTGGCTACCATGGATGGTGAAGACTTCCCACAACCTGTAAACGTAGACATAGTTAAAAAATACTACGCATAAAAAGAGACCCGCTAGGTTGACAGGCCTAGGCAAAAATAAGGGCATCCCGGCAAACCAAAAGGGTTTGGGCAAAAATTAGGGATATATATATAAAAAGATGTACACCCGGCAAGTCGAAAACCTGAAAAGGCGGCTTAGGCAAAAAAGGGTATCCCGGTGGATTGAAAACCTGAAAGGGCAATCCAGGCAAAAGTTAGGGATTAAAGCGTATGACTATATCTCGTTTGGATCACTCATGAAACTGCAACCAGTTGTACTACTTACTCAAGCTCAAACAGATAAAGCTCAATCCAATCGTTTCCGTCTCAACAGCAAGAAGATGAGATACTTGAGTGGCAATAGTAGAATTGAAACTCAATAGGATTATTTCCCACATAGCTGATTCTTTTTGTAAAACTTCATGACAAAATTCTCTTACTAGGGTTTATGTCTCCCTGTACAAACTTACCCGTGTATGGGTCACTTTTGATATAAATAAACCCCATCTTTTGAATCCAGATTTACTTTTACCCTATTTACATAAGCGAAACGTCCATTGGTTGTGTTTGAATGTATGTATGCCTTTGAATATGATTGATGTTTACCAGAAACGCATGTATGCTTTTAATATGATTGATGTTTACCAGAAATGCATGAAAATGCAGTAATAGTATTTACTAAGGACGAACGAGGGAAGGGTTTCAACGAAGCTTCGCCGGTTCATCTTTACAAGGCAGTTACAAACCATCAGTAGGACTAATCCATTTTCACAAAGTCTAATCTCCCCTGGAATTTATATCCATTTCTTTTATCCTCATACGGATATACGGGAAATTACTTTCCAATAAGGGCACGATGAACGAAGACGGGATGTTATACTTACCCTACTATCAAACGAAAACGAAGGTTATCTATACCTTGTTATCCCCAACAACGGGAGGTTATCTATACCTTGTTATCCCCAGCAGACGGAGGGTTATATATTCTTCAACAACGAATCGGGATTTATTTTTTCTTGGCCAGCAGTTGTTATACAAGGATATCCAGACACTTCCAGCAGTGTCATAGCATACATACATCATCTACATCATACCATAACATATGTGTCTATAGTACATTACCTAAGTGCATCATGTCATACATGCATACATAAAGCATAAACTAATGTTGTTATACAGAATGCTACCTTATTTTCAGGTTAATTATCCAACAAACAATCTTATGATCTTTGGGACTGCTTTATTGTAACCTCAGGGTTACTTTATCCTCCTGATGAGCTTCTTATTACTTTGGGACTGCTTTATTGTAACCTCAGGGTTATTTTATCCTCCTGATAGCCTCTCATGACTTCAAGACTGCTTTAGAGCTACTGATTGCTCTATCCTCCTGAAATCATCCTATTACTTCAAGACTGCTTTAGAGCTACTTATTGCTCTATCCTCATGAGGTCATATTACTACTTCAAGACTGCTTTAGAGCTATTCATTGCTCTATCCTCCTGAAGCCATCTAATTATTCCAAGACTGCTTTAGAGCTATTGATTGCTCTATCCTCCTGAAATTACATTATTATTTCAAGACTGCTTTAGAGCTAGCCATTGCTCTATCCTCCTGAAATCATTACTTCAAGACTGCTTTAGAGCTATTGATTGCTCTATCCTCCTGAAGACATATCACATTATTATTTCAAGACTGCTTTAGAGCTATCCATTGCTCTATCCTCCTGAAATCGTTACTTCAGGACTGCTTTAGAGCTATTGATTGCTCTATCCTCCTGAAGACATATCACATTATTACTTCAAGACTGCTTTAGAGCTATCCATTGCTCTATCCTCCTGAAATTACATTATTATTTCAAGACTGCTTTAGAGCTATCCGTTGCTCTATCCTCCTGAAATCATTACTTCAAGACTGCTTTAGAGCCATTGATTGCTCTATCCTCCTGAAGACATATCACATTATTATTTCAAGACTGCTTTAGAGCTATCCATTGCTCTATCCTCCTGAAATCGTTACTTCAAGACTGCTTTAGAGCTATTGATTGCTCTATCCTCCTGAAGACATATCACATTATTACTTCAAGACTGCTTTAGAGCTACTGATTGCTCTATCCTCCTGAAATCATCCTATTACTTCAAGACTGCTTTAGAGCTATTTATTGCTCTATCCTCATGAGGTCATATTACTACTTCAAGACTGCTTTAGAGCTATTCATTGCTCTATCCTCCTGAAGCCATCTAATTATTTCAAGACTGCTTTAGAGTTCTCCATTGCTCTATCCTCCTGAAATTACATTATTATTTCAAGACTGCTTTAGAACCATTCATTGTTCTATCCTCCTGAAATCATATCATTGCTTCAAGACTGCTTTAGGGTTATCGCTATTGATTGCTCTATCCTCATGAAGACGTGCTGTTACATCGGTATTACTCCAGACTCCTGACAGTTCTCATTATACTATTGAAGAACTTTCCCCTAGTGGCATCTTTAAGCCCACTCAATCATGTTCAACCAACCATCAATATCACTCCATGCACTGGTGAGTGCAAATTTTTGGGCTTTTGTGTTCAATCCCCTTCAACCTTCCAGGTTACGACTGGCAAATATACCAATCTAACCCCTCAGGTTTCAGAAAATTGAACAGGGGCAGCTGTTGCACCCCAAAATTTGCCCTCACAATACAAGACTTTGTGTTCCAAGAAGGTTCACAAGGTTCACAAAGTTCACAATTGGTCAGAAGAGTTGACAATTCCCTCAGACAATGCACCTCCTAAGCAGTGCATCCAAAACTAGGGTTTTGACTTTAATCAGGCTAAATGGACTTCCAAGACTTCAGATTTGGTCCCAGGGGTATTTTGGTCATTTTACACAAATTCTACCAATTCCTTGAAGATGGGCTGTTATTAAAATTCTGAGGCATTTGATACGTATTGGTTTGATACATTTATCTATCATCAGGTCTGATCATATCAAGATCTTGGCATTTGGAATTTCCCCCAGGGGCGTTTTGGTCATTTCAAGCAAATGTCATAATTTTGGGACAAATGAGACATTATTCCTGAGACATTTATTTGCATGTATTGATTATGTCAAGGATATTTGACAAGTAGCTTAGGCCCTCATAACAAGTTAAGATTGAATTGAAAATGAGAGGAAGGTTGTTAGACATGGTTTGAGAAATCACGTGACCAAAAGGATTTTAGTTTGGATTTGTTACGGGATATCGTTTAGGCAAAGGAGAAGTGAGTTTTAGATATTTTGGAATTTTTTATCCACAAGTACTCATGAGTTACGACTTAAAAGTGAATCTAAATAACTTGTGATTTATTATTCATGGAGATTTCAATCTACAGTTGAGAAAGTAAATATGAGTATTTATTGGAATTTTATTTCATAAATATTAAAACACAATGGAATCGGAAGAACATTTTTATTCATGGATAATCATTCATTTACAAAAGGACTACATGTTACAATGAATATCTATTCTAGGCCCCAAAGTCCTAAAAAGAAAAACTCTAAGTGTTCTTCATTGGCCTTCCTTTGAATCATGTCGCGAAGCTCCCGGTTACCTGAAAAAGAACAGATAAACAATCCACAACCTACATCACAATATGCACTGAGTTATCACGCAATCTAGAGTACAAACCTAGAGTATGAAGAAGGGAATCTAAGCTGAGCTACTTCTAAGAGCTTACAAGAGCCTCTCAGTAATCCCACCTGCAGCAAATATATTCTAGCACTCCCAAGATGAACGCTTGGACTTCTTGCCACAACGTCCCTCTTTCTATCGACACTGTAGAATCAAACGAATTTAAATAAGGACAATGACAATGGTGTTACAAAATAATTAAGGAAGAGACTCATAAAACATGTGGATACTGGTCATAATCTGATAATACTATTCAAGCTCCAAGAGATTTTAAACCACCAAGTTTGCTATCTCCACCTACAAACAATAGGCTCATATCAGTCAAAGAAAGGTGATTATCAAAACAGGGGCCCATCCAACTGCGGCCAAAACAGGCGGGGAAGGACTTGCGAGCAGGCTTTCCCGAATTTTCACCTCCAACTGCGGAAGGATTAGGTTGCAGGTCCCTCCATGCTTAGGCTTTGTTGTATGCACTCCTACCCAATCTTCCCAGCAAGCATTACCAACATCTATACGTGTTAGGAATGCTCATTTGACTGTCAAATCTACGACTCCATCGGCTACCCAGTCTTCACAGTAAGTATTTATGACATCTTTAAATGCTTATGAAACTAATCAGTTGACTTATAGTGACCATGGCGACGTTCTCCACTTCAACCAATTGATGGTTACTTGAAAAGTAACGGTCCTGAAACATCAGCTACAAGCCTGAACGAGGTGCTGCCATCTGCCGGCATTAGCGACGATACCTTCCTGCAGGATATGTGAACAAAGCACCTTTGCGTTGGCTTTAAAAGATGTCCATATGACCACTTCATACGACCTACCAACGAACGGAAGACCAAAGGCAGAAGACCGAGCCGTGTCTTGAAGCAGATGCAAAGCCTAACACCTTCATCCAAACTCAATTTACGGTAACCTCGCAACAACAATAACCTGCATAGAAGAGAAAGGAACACTTCACTTTCAAGTGTTAATCAGGAGCAACTACCATCACATACCTATCAAAATTTACCGAGATTGCATCACGAGCCATAGCAAGTAATGCCAAGGACCATCAAAGCTTTTTTCACTCGTCACTTCTTTCCAACGATGCGCAGAGCAGTGGATCAGAATCAGGCGGAACTTCATGTACCATCTTTGGAAGTATCAGCACGTCTGATGTCGTTTCTGAATGTTTCACGGCAGGTCCTGCATCGCAAAGGAAACAAGCATTGTCAAGAGTCAAGCAATTTCAGCTCAGGACAATGATAACGGTGATAAATCATTTAAGGAGGGACTCACCAAAGCATTGATCCGATACTGATGATCAGGCTGAGGCGAGAGTCCTCCAAACCACCAAATATTGACCACTTTCATCTAATGGTTGGAGACTTGCGAAGATCATCACAGGTAAAAGACTTGAAGGATCCAGTACTTCCCCCAAGTTTTCAGCCAAGGTATCAGCAATAACTGAAGCGACAGAGAGATGCATTGAAGTTGTTGACAGAACAAATTGTGACGGTGATGATGAGACTACGACCACCATAGAAATTACTAGTGAAATAAAGAATATTGTTTGTCGTACGAGATACCGCAACTGATTATAGTCTTGAAGATCATATTAGTGATGGTGCTACCGGTGTTGTTGTGTTGGCTGAATCCCTTATTGAGCAAGCCAAGAGGCTTTTGGAACGTGGAGTTCACCTCATTAGGATTGCTGAGGGATATGAAACGGCTTCCAGGAGTGTTGTAGAACATCTAGAACAAATTGCTAGTAACTTTGAATTTGGAGAAACTGTTCTGGAGCCTCTGATTCAGACTTGTATGACCACGCTGTTGTCCCAAATTGTGAACCACTACAAGCTAAAGCAATAGGAAATCAAGAGAAACATAACCTGAAACCTGCACAAGATTGAAGATTAACATTATTTCTTAAACAGGATAATCATTTGAAACTGCCAGTGTTTATAAACAGGTATTGAAGGCTGTTGATAGGATATAACGGATACTCAAAATGGGCACGAGTTCGTAAACCCTGTGTTGACAAAGTAATTCCAAGGCTGGACTTCTGAGGTATCCCATAGAATTAATTACCGTCATACACTTCGACACCAGCTTGGGCAACGGTATCATAAACTGCAAACGATTGAACAAGCAGAATGATTAGATTACAACGTAATTGGTTCGAGAGTGATCAAACGAATACGAAGAACAAAAAACTCATCAAACCCATCATCCATTTGTATGACAATCCCGGGGTGCTGCTGGTGTTTCGTATACAAGCTCCAAAGCCAGAGGTTTATGACAAGATATTATTCATAACTAATAACATATCTTCTACTACTTTCGAAGCCAAAACAAAACGTAAGGTTAGGTTTCAGGGGTTAACTACAGAAAAGTCAGGAAAAGCTTACCAAGTCTCTATGCAGCCTAGCCCAACTTCAATGATGGATTTACCTAATACTAATCGACAATGGGTCTCTACTAGTGATAGAAATATTGTTATAACAAGCTGCTGGCAAGTTCCAATTGAGGTAACTGAGTTAAAAAGCAGGAGCCAACATATTCAGATCTTCTATCAGGATTTGGTAGTGACAGAGAAGATCATTCTTCCCAACAGTCGTTCGTTGATCCAACTGGGCACATGATCAATCACGCTAGGAAAAGTTTGTTGGATCGAGATGGCAAACATAACATGCTTGGTCAGTGGCCTGTAATGCAACCTGGTCTGTCGCTCAAATCCTTGCACTCTAAACACGAAAGGTCCTCCAACAGACACGTCAAATCCAAGTTTCCCTCCCCTGGGCTTCTGACTCATCCTTTGGCCCAGAACAATTACTAGCTACACCTGCCAAATCATCAATCCAAATCAATGAATCAATTGAGGAATATGCCTTTTAAAAAAAATTCAATCTAAGGCAACTAACGAATCCGGACAGGCAAAGGCATTAAACGCGTTTAAATCAAGATGTCACAAATGGAAAGTTTCATCAATCGATATTATTGCAATCAAATGAAAAGGGGAAGATCCCAGATCCGGCCCATCCCAAGTCAGAAAATTCAATCAGCATTCAAGTTTGGTTTAATCAAATTCTCATAAAACCCCATTTGAAACCTATATAAAGAGGAGATTGAGATCGAAAAAGGGAGAGGATAGATAACACAGAGAAATTCACAAAAAAACCCTAGTACGACAAAGAGACTACAAACGTAAAACCTACGAAAAAACCTAAGAAGAGAAGAGCTTATCTTCTCCGTTGAAGGAACCACTAGCCATCGACGAGGCCTCCCTCTCGTCGCATCGAGCGTCGCCGCCAAAACCACCAGAAACCGCGGAGAAGGATCTATTCGCGTTAAAGCTTCATCACCCGCCGCCGCTATTATCCAAACTTTTGGTAATCCCTAACCCTTTATCCATGCTATTGCACAATTGATGTTCTGTTCGTGGTTTCAGGTCCAAACTAGCGAGGAACAAAGAAGAGAACTGGGTCGCGATCGTGAAGGAAGAGAGTGAACGAGAGTGACGGCGCGGGGAGGGGAACCGATGGGGAATTAGGGTTTTCCTTTTTTTTTTCTTCTTTTATTATTATTATTAGTGTATAATTAATCACTAATCACTACACACATACCACATGCACACCTTAATCCCACGCTTAACTCTCCTAACCAGTTTTTTTTTTAATTATCTAATCAACATTTTTAAAAAAAAAAAAAGGCTAAGTCACCCTTTAATTATTTTTAAAATTAAAAATTAAATAAATTTGTTCTTTAATCATCTTTTAAAAAAAATTAATAAATCATTTTCTTTACAAAAATAATAATGTGTTTTAAAATCTATTTCATAACAACCAAAATAATAATAATAATTATTATAACAAACTTTTATCTAATTTAATTCAAATCTTTTAGTTGATTATATTAAAAAATTGTTAATTTATTATTATTATAATATTTGGATTAATTTTGTTTATTCTTATTTACTAACCCATTTATATTCTAATCATGCTTATTATTTTGTTAAATATTGCTTGCTAACCCCCTTTATTATTTATTATTGCTTATTTATATTTTATTTATCTTTGCTATTTAATTATTTTGCTTATTATTTTGTAATTGTTTCTTGGATGTAAAGTTGTTTAATTATTTAATTATTATTATGGTTAGTAATTAGGGAGTGTAACAACATGTATGTAATATTAAAATAAATTTAGATCACTTTTAAATAAAGATAATTAAAATAAACACGTCACACACGTAAGTCGATTTTAATCGCCATCTCACTTCCTAAGGATATCCCTCAAGTTGCCTACGAATAATGGTTAAGTGGGGTGTATAAAGCAAGTCCCTCAAATAGAAAAATCATCAAAGTCCCTTATGGTTGCCTTTACGAATCGAGTCCCTTTCGAAAAATGATGATAGTCCCTCCAGTTTGCTTATTACACCCCACAATGGCCTTCAAAAATCCAATTGTCCCTCATATGTCCCTTAACATCCAAAGTAAGGATTACCTACTCCATTATAGTAGGGATAGTCTTACTAAGGAAAGGATAAAGAATAAGAAAGACCTTTAAACATTAGGGTAGGCTACTCCTAGATACTTGCTCACTTCAAAACTGTTTCACACTTAAACAAATTTTCAACAAGTTTTCAAACAAGTTCTTAACACATCCTTACATGGATTATTTATTAACTATTCTGAAAATTTTCTATTCACACACTACACTTTCAAAACAATTCAAAAGTGAGCTTAAGTACCTAAGAGCCCATGGATAACCATGGATGAAAAGGGTGCTAACACCTTCCCTTTTCATAACCTACCCCCCGGACCCAAAATATTCTCTAAGGTCTTTCCTGTTCTTTTATAACCTTTCCTTATGGATAAAATAAAAGTCGGTGGCGACTCTTGCTATCCGCAACATTGTTTAAAGTCAGTTCTCCCACCGTGTTACAGGAGGGAGACTATCAAGTCCTACTGTTGTTATGCCATGGATTCATCCTATGGTTGAGGTTTGAACAGGGAACTCCTAGAAGCTGTCATGCATAGGTTTCAACCTAAAGTTCTATCATCAATTCCTTATCAAAGGAAATGAGAGTCCTAAGGGATCATGTCAATGATACACCAAAACAGACAAAGCATCAGCTTAACAGTAAAATGCATGTAATGCAAGTGAGGGAGGAAATGTGTGTGGGGCTTCAGTCTCCACAAGCTCATCTCAACCTCAAGCCAGAATGAATAACAGTAATCATACTGAAATATAAAACATGCTATCAAGCAAAAATAGTAAACTGCAATCATACAGATAAAATGAAATGAAATGCCATCAGGCAAACAAACCACATGGGCAAGGGAGCTGGGCTCTACCGAATACCCGCAAGCAAAGCCACACAGTAACAGTACAAACAACTCCTCTCTCAGCTTCAAGCAAGTCAAACAAAATACATCAATACAGAAAAGAAAAAGATGAGACCAACTCCTCTCTCAGCTTCAAGCTTCAGCTTTTCCAACAGCAACTCAGTCTTCAGACTTCAATCACTCTTGACAAATATCAATTTGCTTTTCCAGGTTTCAACCCTTCAACATAAGTTTCAACTTATCTTCTCCTTTAAGCTTCAGCTTCTTGATCAGCTCCACCATCAGGCTTCACCTAATCTTCAGGGGTCTCCAAGTATCAACTTGCTCTTGTTGCTCTTCAAGCTTCAGCTGGAATGGCAATGCTCAAGGATTCATCCTCTTCTATACTCTTCATTGAAGTCTTCATCTTCACACTCAAGCTCTGCATCTCTCAAGATAATCAAACCAGAGGAAATCACTTATTGGATAAGCTGGGGATGTTAAACTGCTTATTGACCACCAAAGGTGACCTATAAGGGTTCAACATCAAAGGAATGGTTCCCTCAAAAGTTCTACTCCCTAGGTACAATCACTTATCCCTCCAAAGGAGAGAGGTGTATACCATGGAAGGACTTTGAATCATAGGGAGGAATGGAGGTGAAAGATACCATCCATGTTTAAGAAAGAAGTTAACTATGTCTAAACTCTTCCTAATCCCTAACCCTAAAACAATAACAAAACAAATAATATCAAGCTCCCAAGCTCCTCAATCCATCTTCAAGTCTTCTACTATGCTCCTCGATGCTCCTCAGAACAATACCAAGCTCTCCAAGCCCACAAAGCAAAGCAAACAAAAATACAAGCCCACAAGGGCAACACAAACAATCATCAACTACAAAAATCATCTAAAAATAGTATACCACTATATTAAGACCTAATATAATTTCTAAGTGATCCTACATACCTACCCTTAATACCCTTATATGCCCCAATACCTATCTTGACCTATAAACCCAAAATTCTAATGTTATTATGGACCTATGTTAAGGATTAACCTAATTCTACACAACCTAATGTCATCTAATCAAAACTATCCTAAAATTCATCACAAAATTATGGAACAAATCCAGGGGGAAGCTAAAGCTTGTATCTAACTATCCTAAAAAGAATGGCCTAAAAATGTTAAGGGAACTACCTAAACAAAATTCTACAAATTCATGGATCAACATAAAAGAAATAAAAAGCAATTAAAGTAGAAAATATACAACAAATATCAAAAATGCATGAAATTAGAATATTTTTATTTGATAATTTTCTAGACATCAGTATGAAATGGGAGAAAAAAATCCCATTTAAAAATCATTATTTTTCCATTTATTATGATTTTTCAAAGTTTGAAAGAAAATGGAGAAAATAAAATGAAATATGAAGAGATGGGGTGCAGCTAGCAAACAGATGCAGTATAATTCACGTATGGGCTCAAAATGGGGGGTTTAGAAAGCATAAGCGCCAGGCCCATCATTTAAACAGAAAATAAATGACAAAAATGAAAATAAAATGGAAAATCTACGGTGCAAATAGAAATGGAATTCAGTGTAAATCAAGCATGGGCCACAAGTGGGGGTGTTGGTATCAAAAGATCACTTAAGCCCAAGCCATGACTTAAGTGATACGCTTCGTTTTGCCTTGTTCAAACCTCTTCACAAACTGAAACGCGTGGATGGCCGTTAGATCAAGATTCCAGTCAAAAGTCTCCTCCGATCCTAGGGTCACAACATCGTCTTCTCCAATTTCAAATTTCTGGAGGGAGACCTCCATTAAAATAGAGCTCAAGAACACTAATTCTCCCCAATCGTGAATCCTCATATCCCCATCAAAACTCAAAGTTTAAAACCCTAACATGCTCCATTTTTCATGCTGAATACAATCATAATCTCAAATTCCATTGAATCTCACTCAAACTTAAAACACGAATCAAACCTCAAATTATGCTTGAACATCAAAACTCAAGATTCTTGAAATTGTTTACACTAAAATGTTCACCTCCTATCACTGATCAACCTCCACTAAAGAACTAAGATTATTACTCAAGATTCAAGGAGTTTTTGGTCCAAACAGAAATCTTGTCAACAACAAAACCATCACCAATTCTCTTCAAACTTTCCAGAAATGATGTCCTAGTTATCCTTAACCATTCTAAGCTATCAAATCTAATCAATTCTACTTAAATTAGAGTGTAGAGAGAAATTTATAAACCTGGTAAAATCGAGTGAACATATGAAGAAATCCCTCAATTCAGACCTTCAATCTTTCCCAATTCCTTCACTGAGTAGTATTCTAGCTTCTGTATGCAAAAAGAAGGGTGGAAACTGCTTGATTCTTGGAAACCGATCTTGAATTGTAGAGGTGAAAATCCAAAAGCTCATGCACGATTCATCAATGGAATTGCCCTCAATTTGATCTGCGCAGCTTCACTATGATGTATGGAATGTGTTTGTGTAGAAAAAAGGAATGGAAATGAAGAAGAATGAAGAAATGAAACTTGACTTGCAATGGAAGATTTTTGATCTCACTCTCTCTTCTCTGCACCAACTCTCACCAACCCTTGCTTTGAGCAAGTTCTAATCATCTTATAGAACTTGTAGGAACTGTCCAGAACCTTCTGGAACACTCCAATGATAATTTGAACTTCTCATCTCGTGATACTTGATTTCATTTCTCACCATATGCTATCTCATGCCATGGTCCTTGTACCCTTCAATTCTGGCTTGAAATTCTCCCTATCTGAGATTTATGATGTGTTACAATGCATAACCAACTTGCTTATTGAGTTTTCTTGAGTTTTGTTTTGGTGCCTTAAGATGCAAGTAAGCGATTTCCAAAGCAACCCTATGATCTAGGCCTCAAATCAAAATTGTGGATGAACCATTGTTCTTAGAATGTCCTTTGGAGTCAAAATGACCTATTATATGACATGGTTTGGATGTATAACTTGTGATTTCCAATTTTCAATTTCAACTTATTTAACTTATGCCTCCATTTTAGGCCATTTTTATAACTTTTTGATACAAGCCTTTTCAACATCTCATGACCTCCCTAATAGCCTTAAAACATCATTCTAAGCAAGTTTGATGTTGAAGATTTTTCCATTTGAAGCTTGGAAATAGGAGATACGGCCTTATGCTTGAAATGACCTATAACCTCCAAATGACCAAAATGCCCTTGACTTGTCAAAGCCATAAGTTGAGTTCTACAAATCCTATCAAGGACTTCTAGTACTCTATAGAAAGCTAAGAAGATGATATACAACATTCATGTTAACCAAGAGTTCATAGGAATCATCCTACTAGGGCAAAAGTTAGATGCAAGTTGGGTGACTTTCAAGGTCCCAGATTCACATACCTCAGATGACCTGTAATTTGTCAAAGTCATAACTTGAGCTCTACAAATCCTATCAAGGACTTCTAGTACTCAAATTAAAGCTAAGAACAAGCTCTACAACATTCATGTTATGGGGAAGATGATATGACAATCACATCTTGAGCTAAACTGCCTTGAAGATAGGGATCAAACTAGGGGATTTTACACTGTCAATCCTTAGAAACCCTAGCTTGAAACTTCTAAAACTCCTCAATCATGATGAGTTGGTCTAGGAATCATCCTTATAGCATCTCAATGCATCATTACATGAACACATGGCTCTTGGATTAGGTCTCAACCCTCTCCAAATCATCAGTTGACCTAGGGTTGACCCAGTCAAACCCTAATTCCACCACTCATGGCTGAATCTTCTGAATTCTTGTACAATGACCTCTCTAGGATTCATGATGGCTTTCAAGACATCTCACAAGCTTTCTCAAAGTTTCAAGTCTATCCTCATAGTCTCAGAATCATCCGAGGAGCACCCACAACTCTCAAGTTATGAGACACACAACCTTGGTTTCAACCAATCTCTCTGAGGATCTCTTGAGTCTTCTGACAAAGATATCAACCTTTGAAAATTTTAATAACCTTCTTGGCTAGCTTCAAAGTCTCATACAACTCTTGATGGGTAAATAAATGTTGGTCAAATTTTGGGGTGCAACAGGCTTGTAGCTCAAAGTTGCAAAAATGACCTAAAATAAGGGCATAAGTTAAATAAACCAAAGTTGGAAATTGATATTTTCAACCTACACATCCAAACCATGGCATGTAATATATCATTTTGACTCTAGAAAACATTTTAAGAACATTGGTTTAGCCACATTTTTGAGTTGAGATTCAATTTGTGGACTTGCTTTGAAAAGTGATTACTTGCATATTAAGTAACATTTGCAAAACTCAAAATCAAGGCATGAGCAAGGCCCTTTGCAAGCTAATCACTTTCAAAATGTCACTAGGGGAGAAATTGGAAGAGAAAGGGATTGATTCCAAGCTGTTTGCAAGGTTATGCATATCATGATACATGGTTGAAAATCTCATGACATGAGAAGTGGAAACTCTCATTAGAAGGATCTAGAGGGTTCTAGATCATCAAAACATCATCTATATATTGAATAGAGTTGATCCAATGCAAAGGTTGGTGATGATTGAAGAAGAGAGCATAGATTGAGATTGAAATTCCATAGCTTGCAATTGAATTCTATTTCACCAAATTCTTCATTTTCCATCCATTTTCTTGATTGAAACTTCTTCCATGGATGCTAAGGATTGAGTCCAGATCATAATCAAGAAGAATTTGTGGCTAATTGGTGCTCTTGAAGTCAGAATTTTCCACCTGCAACTCACCATCGGGTTTCAAGATTCAAGCACTTTCAACTTTTTCTTTTGCATACAAAAGCAAGGAGGGGGTTCATTGATCGTGTCTGCAAGATTGGAGAGCTTGAATTGGAGGTTTAGTGCATCTGTTCATCCAAGATTTTCAGGTTGGTAACTTTCTTCCTCCAGCATGATTTAGGTAGAATCAAGGTGAATTAAGGTGTTAGACTCATTGTAGAATGGTGTAGGATTGATTTCAGATAGTTAATTTGAGAATTAGTGACAAAATAGGTGCATTACCATTTTCGGTTGAGAATTAGATATGGTGAATCTTGAGGTTTCAGAGGAAATTAGGGGTATGGTTGAACTCGTGACAAGATTTGGGACAAGTTTCATGTGTTGACCATTTGCAATGGAGGCCTGTAGAGAGAACTAGGGTCGGGGAAGACGACCGGAGCACCACCGGTGGTGGCCGGAGCTGGGCGCGAGTTGCAGAGGTTTGAAAAGGTTGAAGATGACTCTAGGACCATTGGATCATGGTTGGACTTTGACTAGAGGCTTGATCCAATGACCACGTTTTAATTTCAAGTTGTGAAGGATCTGAATAAATGAAACGCTGCGTTTCATTTAGTAGCTGATGCTGGGCTTAATGAATTAAGTGATATCCACACACCCCTGAAGGCCCAACCTATGATTTGAACTGTGTTTTGTTGCTATCCACACCGTGCGTTTATTATTTTAATTTTATTTTCTTAATTTTCTCATTTTATTCATGGTTCTTGAAAAATTCATAATAAATTGAAAATTAATCCAATTAACCCCATTCTTTTTGAATTTCACTCATGATTGAGTCTAGTATTTTTTAGAGAAAAAATATTTTCATTTCATGTATTTTCTGATTTAATTGGATTTTTACATTTTAATTGATATTAAAATGGTTATGTTTGATGCATAAA
Source organism: Lathyrus sativus (assembly GCA_963859935.3). Classification (NCBI taxonomy): domain Eukaryota; kingdom Viridiplantae; phylum Streptophyta; class Magnoliopsida; order Fabales; family Fabaceae; genus Lathyrus; species Lathyrus sativus. The sequence continues at coordinate 112,566,716 of OZ012736.1, read as the reverse complement.
TTTGTGGAATTTAGTGTGATCACTTGATGATGATTTTAAGCCTAATTTTTTGTGTGTGATTAGGTTAGACATGTATGCTCCCATAGTATTTTTCTCACATTTTTGTGATGAAAATAGGTGTACCTTCTAGATTGATATTTAGATGCTTCCTTTTAGGGTTTAGGTTTGATACCTTGTAATGTAGGATTTAGTTCTAGGTCTAATTTGATGGTTTGATCTCTGAAATTAAAATGGTAGAGTCATGATTGACCTAGGTTCCCATAGATATTTTTGTAGGATTTTACAATTGGTTTTAGTATTTTAGTTAGGACTAACTTTAGTACTAGGTTTTAGGTGATCCTAACTTACTAATTCAACTAGTTTAACTTCCTTAGTCCCCTTAGATTAGGGTTTGTGCTTGGTTTGCCTTTGGTTGAGATTGAAGACAAGTTGAAGACAAGGTGAGGATGCTTGAAGTTGCTTGGAGCTTTGGCTTTGTTGGTGCCTGAAGGTGTTTGATGAAGATTTAAGAGATAGGAAACATAGGGAGAGCCTTATAGTTAGAAAGATTTCTTTCACAAATATGGAAAACATCTTGTGCTTCCATTCCTCCCAGTGACTAAAAGTCCTTCTCAGATATTCACATCCCTCCTTTAGAGGGATGAGTGGCTTTATCTGGGAAGTAGAACTTTGAGGGAACCAGTCTCTCATAATGATGAACCCTTACAGGCTTCCTTTGGTTGTCAGTAAGCTGTTTATCATTTCCCCTCATCCTGTTAAATCAATTGTCTTCTGGTTTGAGTATCTTGAAAGATGTTGGACTTGAGTTTGAAGATGAGGACTTCATTGAAGAGTGTGGAAGTGGATGATTCCTTGAGCATTGCCATTGCAGCTGAAGCTTGAAGAGCAAGAAGAACAGGTTGATACTTGAAGACCCAATGGATATTGAGTGAAGAGCTAAGGCTTAGAGAATTGAAGGATGAAGTTGACACTTCCATGTGATTAAAGACTACTCTGAGAAGCTGAAGCTTATAGGAGGAGAAGACCCAGTTGATACTGGTAAAGCAAAGAAAGCTGAAGCTTGAAGACTAAGTTGATACTTATGAAGAGGTCAATTGAGATTGAGTGAAGAGCTGAGGCTTGAGGAATAAAAGATGAGTTGATACTTACATTGATGCTTGGAGAGCCTAAAGGAATCAATTTGATACTTGCAGTTAAGAGTGCAGCCTGAAGGTGGAATTGACTGAAAAGTTGAAGCTTGGAGAAGTGAAGTTAAGTTTAAACTTATGTTGATGAGAAGCAAGTTGATACTTGGCATGAAGGGTGGTTGAAGTCTGAAGACTGGGTTGCTGTTAGAAGAGCTGAAGCTTGGAGCTGGAAGAGGGAGTTGTTGATCTGCTTTCTTGTCTGTTTTTCTTTTCTGTGTTGATGTGCCTTGTTTGACTTGCTTGATGCATTAGAATAAGTCCATGTCTATACTGAATTTAAGCTAGGAGCATGATTGCACTAGAGGTTGAGTTGCTCCCTCTGCTTGTATTGTTACTTTATGGCTTTGCTTGCGGGTATTCAGTAGAGCCCAGCTCCCTTGCCCATGTGGTTTATTTTGCTTGATAGCACTTTATTTTATTCCTCTGTATGATTACAGTCTCTTATATTCTGCTTGATAGCATGTTGTTACTTTTCTGTATGATTACTGTTATTCATATCTGGCTTGAGGTTGAGATGAGCTTGTGGAGGCTGCTGCCCCACACACATTTCCTCCCTCACTTGCATTGCATGCATTTTACAGTCGTTTATCTGTTTACTGTTTAAGCTGATGCTTTACTTGGTTCTGTTTATCATTGACATGATCGCTTAGGAACCTCACTTCCTTTAATAAGGAAGTGATGATAGAACTTTAGGTTGAAACCTATGCATGATAACTTCTAGGAGTTCCCTGTTTCAAACTCCAACTATTGGATGAATCCTTGGCATGACAACAATAGGACTTGATAGTCTCCCCGTAGTTGAGCCTGTTCTCTCTTCTCATCTCAAAACAGATTAAGATACAGTAATCATGAATGATTTCTTGCGTACGTTACGAGCCTTAAGCTATCTGAGAAAGGATTGTTGGAGAGCTTCTTTTCAACAGTCTGGATGTTTAGTATGGAACCCTTTGGGTGACATGCGACGCATTCACTCTCAGGTCATAGTCTTTAGTGCGATTGAAATTGCAAACACAATAAAAAACACTTCTTGCGTAAAAGACAGAAAACAAACTTCAAACCTTTTTGCCCCGTGGGTCCATAATTCCAATGAAGCTTTTCTAAAGAAAAGAGTGTCGTTAAACTTCAGCGCCAACGCAAACAGGCTTTGTCCCTAACTGCTGGAACTGCTGTTTAACCCTACTCGATAAAACAGATGAATCTGAATTCCCGTAATCCGTATTATCCCGAACTACGTAAGCTCTGATCTCTCAAGCCTGTTGAGAGTACGTAGGCACAATACTGATGTATTGGCGAGCCACCTTCCCCGTAACCCGTAGTAGGTCGAACTACGTGGACTCTGATTTCTCATTCTCTGATGAGAATACGTAGGCATAAAGCGCGACGCTTTGCCGAGTCATTTTTCTTTTCTTTTTAAGCCAGCCTTGATAGGTAGATAGATAAACCAACTCGTCCAGTAAACACAAACAAGCGTGGATCCCATCGAGTATGATGGACGTGAGGGGTGCTAATACCGTCCCCTTGCGTAACCGACTCCCGAACCCAGACAACGGTTGCGATGACCTTGTCTTACCCTTTTTTCGTCAGGTTTTTCTGATTGTTTCCTTTCCCGTTCTGAGGGATAAATAATGAAAGGTGGCGACTCTTCTGTTTTGCCGACACCTTATTTTCACGGAAGCGACAAGGAGGATTCGTTCTCGCCAAGATTCATAAATGCTGAAATACCTTCTGAGGCTGATAGAAGGATTAAAATGATTGAAGAGAAGATGAGGTCTCTTGAATGCCAAAATTATATGGGGCCAGATATGTCTAACCTAGGGCTGATCCCAGGCTTGAGAGTGCCTCACAAATTCAAAGTGCCTGACTTCGATAAGTACAAAGGCACTACTTGCCTGAGGGTTCACCTGCGCTCGTACTATAGAAAGATGTCTGCGTACTCGGACGATGAAAAACTCTTGATGCACTTTTTCCAGGATAGCCTGTTTGGCCCCTCTTTGGAGTGGTACATGGGGCTGGATCCCACTAACATCCGCAACTGGAAAGACTTAGCCGAAGATTTTGTAAGGCACTATCAGTACAACAGTGACCTTGCACCAAATAGAGTCCAGTTGCAGAATCTTTCCCAAAAGAATAACGAATGCTTTAAAGAATACGCCCAGAGGTGGCGAGAGCTTGCTGCTAGGGTACAACCACCAATGGTAGAAAGGGAGCTTGTGGACATGTTTGTTGCTACTTTACCAGGAGTGTATTATGAAAAACTAATAAGCAGTATGTCGGGAAGTTTTTCAGACTTGATAATCACCGGTGAAAGGGTCGAAAACAGCATCAAGCTCGGAAATATTCAGGCGGGAGAGGTACCCTCATCTGGAGGAGGAGGAAAGAAAGTATTTGGGAACAAGAAGCGTGAAGGTGACGTTAACTTAGTGGCAAGTTCTAGAGGAACAGGAAGGGGTCAGTCACAGAACCAATATCGCCAACAGCAAGTTGTCAGTGTCACTATTCCTGTGCAACCACAATAGCAACAACAACAACAACAAAGACAACATCAGCCACAACAACAAAACCAACAAGGTTATAGGAGGTATCCTGACAGGGCCAGGTCGAATAGCGTATTTGACACTCCTCCGATGCCCTACTCTCAAGGCTTCAGACTTTATTACAGTTGCAATTAATTTAGAAAAGGACTCTGGCTCCTTTGACAGGTACTCCCCCACCCGGCTATGACGCAAATGCCCGTTGCGAGTTTTACTCTGGGGCGCCTGGTCACTCTATTGTTGATTGCAAGGATTTTAAACACAAGCTACAAGATCTCATTGACAGCAAAGCAAAAAAAATTTCTCATGATACACCTAACGTTGTGCAGAACCCTATGCCAAACCATGGGAAGGCTAGGGTTGGTGCTATTCTGGTGGAGGAGGATTTAGACTTGATAATGGATGTGAATGAGTTGAAAACTCCATTGACGTTTGTGAAAGACAAATTGCTGGGAGGAGGTGTATTCCCAGGCTGCAATGAGGATTGTGTTGGTTGTTTAAGTCATCCTGAGGGATGCGTTGATTTGAGAAGGTGTATCTAAGGAATGATAGATAAGGGGACGTTGCAGTTTGAACGGACCGCAGAAACGAAACCTGTTGAGGAAGTAAGTGAGCAGAGGGACGAGGTCGCTACGATCTCGATCCCATATAAGACTATAACTATTTCAGCGCCTCCTAGGCCACCAACAATCACCTATTACCAAAGCAGGACCTGTGCCTTATGAGAGCACCAAGGCGATTCTGTGGAACTACGGAGCTGAGGTGTATTGTAATGGTCAGAAGATAGATTTCAAAAGTTTTCCTGTGGAGTCAGCAAAGAATGTTGCGGGAGCAGGGGCGATCAACCGAAGCGGCAGGGTCTTTCCCTCGCCTGATGTTGTGGCTGAAAAATAGATAGAGGGAAGGGTAAGATGGTAATAGAAGAAACTTCCCAGTCTGGTGAAAGGGAATCCTTGGAGAATGATGTGGAGGAAGTCATGAGGCTGATACGCAAAAGCGACTATAAGATAGTCGAGCACTTACAGCAGACACCTTCCAAAATCAATATTATCACTGTTGTTGAGTTTCGAAGCTCACAGGAATGCATTGATGAAAGTGTTGAGTACCACTTTTGTGCCTCAGGAAATATCAGTGAATCAGCTTGAAGGGGTTGTTGGGCATGTAAACACGGGAAATGGCCTTGGATTTATAGATATATACTTAACGCCAACGGGTAGAAACCACAATTATGCGTTGCACATTTCTGTTGAATGTAGAGGAGTTGTTATGTCTCATGTCCTAGTTGACACAGGGTCATCTTTGAATGTGCTACCGAAGAAGGCACTTATGAAGCTAGATACTCGGGGAATTACCTGTATACCAAGTGACTTGGTTGTACGTGCTTTCGACGGTACCCGGAGGTATGTCTTTGGTGAGATGACTTTGCCTATCCAAGTGGGCCCAGAAGTTTTTGACGATGTGTTTTATATCATGGACATTCAGCCTGCTTATAGTTGTTTGTTGGGGAGACCATGGATCCACTCAACTGGGGTTGTTACATCGACTCTGCATCAGAAGCTGAAATACATGGTTGGTGGCAGTGTTGTGACAGTGTGTGGAGAAGAGGACATCATGGTTAGTCACCTGTCTTCTTTCAAGTATGTAGAAGTAGATGGGGAAATTCATGAGACCCTGTGTCAAGCTTTTGAAACCGTTCAGTTGAAGGATAAGTCTCCGGCGGTGAGAAAAGAGCCTGAAATGGCTATGTCTTCTTTTAATGAAGCACAAACTATGATGCAAGCTGGTTCAGCCCAAGGATGGGGGCAGGTGATTGATATCCCTCAGAAGCAAGACAAATTCGGTCTGGGGTACCGCCCATCGTCTTCACAGAGCACGCCGAAGTTCAAGGGGCCGATCAGGTTTACTAGTGGGGGTGTCTTCTTCGAGTAGCTTAATGCCATTTCTGATGACGTAGCTGGAGACAGTGACTGTGACATGGATGCCTGGATCAAGCCATGCATTCCGGGACAGCGTCTATGCAACTGGTCCATTGAAGAATTTGCCCAAGTGACCAATGAACAATAATGCTTTTGTTTTTCAATTATTGTACGACCCTATGTTCTACCCGAAGCATAGTGGTTTGTTATTTCAGGGTTTGTTTGTTTGTTTATGTTTGAATACGATTTCATCTATTAATCAAAGGGCATTTTTCCATTCAAACTTTGAGATCTCTGTTTTTCTTGTTTTACTTTTAACAATAAAATGGCAATGTGTTTATTTGCATATCATTTGAAGCACTTAACCATTTTCATTGCAGGTCTCATATCATTGCAGATAACACCGATCAAGAATCTTCTATGACTCGCTTCGACTTTCATAACCCGGTATTTCAAGCTGAAGAAGAGATTGATGAGGAAGAGGACTTGCCCAAAGAGCTAGCTAGACTCTTAAGATAAGAAGAGAAGATCATTTTGCCTCATGAATAAGAGATTGTGGTCGTTAACTTGGGTTCTGAAGAGGTTGCCAGAAATGTCAGAATAGGGGCTGCATTGCAAAAGGACATCAAGCAAAGGTTGATAGAGATGCTTCGAGAGTACAGTGACATCTTTGCTTGGTCTTACGAAGATATGCCCGGACTTGACACTGACATCGTGGTTCATCGATTGCCACTTCGGGAAGAATGTCCACCCGTAAAGCAGAAGCTTAGAAGGATGAGACCAGACATGGCTGTAAAAATCAAAGAAGAAGTTCAAAAGCAGTTGGACGCTGGATTTTTAGTTGTGGCAACTTACCCTCCGTGGGTCGCCAACATTGTACCTGTACCTAAGAGGGATGGTAAGGTACGAATGTGCGTTGATTATAGAGACTTGAACAAGGCGAGCCCAAAGGATGATTTCCCGCTCCTGCACATTGACGTATTGGTCGACAGTACGACTCAATTCTCGATGTTTTCCTTCATGGATGGCTTCTCCTGTTATAATCAGATAAAAATGGCACCGGAACACATGGAGAAAACAACATTCATTACACCGTGGGGAACATTTTGCTATAAGGTGATTCAGTTTGGGTTGAAAACGCAGGGGCAACTTATCAGCGGGCAATGGTGACTTTGTGTCATGATATGATTCATCATGAGATCGAGGTCTATATTGATGACATGATTGCGAAGTCCCAGACGGAGGAAGAGAATCTGGTCAACTTATAGAAGCTGTTCGAGAGGTTGAGGAAGTTCAAATTGAGGTTGAATCCAAATAAGTGCACTTTTGGAGTTCGGTCCGGAAAGTTACTAGGGTTTATTGTCAGCAGAAAAGGAATCGAGGTAGATCCTACAAAAATAAGAGCTATTCAAGAAATGCCAGAGCCGAAGACTGAAAAAGTTGTTCGTGGCTTCTTAGGGAGGTTGAACTACATCGCTCGGTTCATATCTCATCTAACAACCACGTGTGAACCAATGTTTAAACTGTTAAAGAAAGATCAAGCGGTTGTCTGGAACGAAAATTGTCAAAGAGCATTCAACAAAATAAAACAGTATTTGCAGGAGCCTCCAATACTGATACCCTCAGTTGCTGGAAGACCATTAATCATGTATTTAATGGTTCTTGAGAATAGTATGGGTTATGTTCTTGATCAACAGACAAGACAGGGAGAAAAGAGCATACGATTCATTACCTGAGTAAAAAGTTCACAGATTGTGAGTCCCGTTACTCAATGCTTGAAAAAACATGTTGCGCACTCGCTTAGGCGGCCAAACATTTAAGACAGTACATGCTCAATCATAAAACCATGCTAATTTTGAAGATGGATCCAATCAAATATATATTTGAAAAGCAGGCACTTTCCAGATGGCAAATGGTACTGATGGAGTACGACATCCAGTATGTTTCTTAGAAAGCCATTAAAGGGAGTGTTTTGTCAGAATACCTTGCTGAACGGCCAATTGATGATTACCAACCAATGAGATTTGAATTTCCTGATTAGGACATTATGTAATTGAAAACAAAAGATTGTAATGATCCATTACCCACTGAAGGTCCGGAGAAAGGTTCTCAATGGCAGATGATTTTCGATGGCGCAATTAATTCATATGGTAGTGGAATTGGGGCAATTATCACAACTCCTCATGGAATTCATATCCCTTTCACTACCAGATTAACTTTTCTTTGTACCAACAATGAAGCCGAGTACAAAGCATGTATCATGGGTTTGGAAGAAGCTATTGATATAAGGATCAAGAATCTCGATGTATATGGAGATTCAGCGCTAGTTGTGAACCAAGTCGAAGGAGAATGGGAAACTCGTCAGCCTAACCTGATCCCTTACGAGGATTATGCAAGAAGACTGTTACCATTTTTCGATCGTATAGACTTCCACCATGTGCCAAGAGTGGAGAATCAAATGGCAGACGCTTTGGCTACATTGTCTTCAATGTACAAGGTCAATTTTTGGAATGAAGCGCCATGTATTGTTATCTCACGCCTCGATAGGCCCGCTTTCATATTTGCTATTGAGGGAGCTTCCGATGGTAAGCCGTGGTTCCACGACATCCAGAATTTCCTTAAAAACGAAGAGTATCCTCCAGGGGCATCGACCCAGGATAAAAAAACTCTTAAGAGATTGTCTGGAAACTTCTACCTCAACCCAGATGGTGCGCTATATAGAAGGAATCATGATCTGGTACTACTCAGGTGTGTGGACGAAAAAGAAGCAAATTTTCTTATGGAAGAAGTCCACGAGGGTACTTTTGGTACGCCTTCTGGCGAACATGCCATGACTCGAAAGATACTACGAGCTGGTTATTTTTGGCTAACAATGGAGTCGGATTGTTTCAAATTTGCCAAGAGATGCCATAAATACCAGATTTATGCTGATAAGATTCATGTGCCACCGTGCCCGTTGAATGTAATGTCATCCCCTTGGTCGTTCTCCATGTGGGGCATCGATATGATTGGAAAGATCGAGCCCACTGCTTCCAATGGACACCATTTTATCCTGATAGCTATCGATTATTTCACCAAATGGGTGGAGGCAGCATCATACGCTAATGTAACCAAACAAGTGGTAGCAAGATTCATAAAGAAGGACATCATCTGCAGATATGGAATTCCCGAGCGAATCATTATTAACAATGGTTTGAATCTGAACAATAAGATGATGAAGGAGTTATGCTAGAACTTCAAGATTGAACATCACAACTCATCTCCCTATCGGCCGAAGATGAATAGTGCTGTTGAAGCGGCCAATAAGAACATCAAAAAGATAGTGCACAAGATGGTTGTCTTCTGCAGGGTGTCACCCTTGGGACAAGGTTTTATGAATACAGACGGATTCATAGGTTCCCTAAACAGTGTTGTTCTCCAGCAGTTGAGATTGCATCTCTATCCCATTAGAGTTGTGTGTAGTGTTTAGTATGTCCCTCGAAGTTCGCCAATGCGCTTTTAATCCCCTGAAGAGCACGACTATGCGCTTATTCCCCAGCGAGTCGAGATTCGGGCGTGTCCCCACAGAGTAGGTGCCAAGTTTTCCCCAGCCGTGGCTTGGTACTTTTCCCTCTCATTCAGTTTGATTGTAGGAACTTAGCTTCCAGCAGCGCAGACTGAGGCTTCCGGCAGTTAGGTCTTTGTTCCCCAAGAGAGTTGTTTCTTGGAAGGCCGCTCAGGGCATTGTTGTTCTCTATCAAGTAAGTTAGGCTGTTTAGCCTGGATGTTTTAAGTACTCGGTGAGTTATCTGTTCCTCGGAAAGTTTGTATTCCGGAGAGTCAGCCCGGGCATTTTCCTCAGCAAGTAGTGATCTGCATCCTAAGTTGATTTTGGATTTCCTGTTCTTGTATGAACTTTGTCCCCGGTAGGTGGGCCTTTCAACACCTTTTTCGTTTCGGTGTAAGTCCAATTGTTATTGGCATGGGTAAGCTTTTCCCTGCAGGGTTGTTTGTTGTTCCTGAGTAGATGGTTTCTGTTTCTCTAGCATTTACTTTGCTGTTTCAGTTCCGTTGCATCTGCATGCGTGCATAGCATCTACCCAAATGCGTAGCATTTCCATCTCGTATGGAGCATTATGCCATTTTCAAACATCTTCATTTTAAACATAGACCAGGTTGTTATCTCTTTGTTTCAGGTGTATCTTCAGAGGTTTGATCTTCTCCTTTGGTATCCAGACCATGTGATTTCTCTTAGCCCGCACGGTATCCAGACCTCGACTCATGTTACTCCCCAGCGGTATCTTCGGATCTGAGTGGATCATGATAAGTGGTGATGATCTCCTTTCCCCATTGAGTATCTAGACTCCGATCCATTCCTAGTTGACGAGGTGTTCCTTTTTCTGTCGAGTATCCAGACTCCGGTGAAGACGGTTGTGGTATCCAGACCACAGTGGTTGATATTATTTTGCTTTCTCCGTTGAGTATCCAGACTCCGGTAAAGTCAGTTGGGTATCCAGACCTCGATCAGTTTTGTGGTTGTACTCTTTGTCCGTTGAGTATCCAGACTCCGGTATTTTCCAACAAGTATTTTCTTGATCCGTTGAGTATCCAGACTCTGGTCAAATTCCATTGTGATGTCCAGATCACATCAAGTGTATTTGTGTTCTTTTTGCCTTATAGTATCCAGACCATGGCTTATGCTCGTTTTATTATGCTTTCTCCGTTGAGTATCTAGACTCCGGTAAAGTCAGTTGGGTGTCCAGACCCTGGTTAATCTTGTTTGTACTTTCTCCGTTGAGTATCCAGACTCCGGTAAAGGAAGTTTTGGTATCCAAACCATATTAGTTTATTTGATGCTCCGTGATATCCAGGTCACAGTAATTGTTGTTATTTCCTATCGTCGTATGGTATCCAAACCTTGACACCTATTGTTTTTCTTAGCCCATGTGGTATCCAGACCACAGCTCATATTGATTCCCAGCAACGTCGTTTGACTTGAACTCGTAGGATATACATATCCTAATGAATATATTTTATTTGCATAGAGTATCCAGGCTCCGATTGCATTGAGCATCCAGGCTCAGGTTATTGAGTATCCAGACTTAGATTTATTAACCGAGCGTCCAGACTCAGGTTATTGAGTATCAAGACTCAGATTTATTAACCGAGTGTCCAGACTCAGGTTTATTGCATTGAGCATCCAGGCTCAGATTATTGAGTATCCAGACTCAGATTTATTAACCGGGTATCCAGACTCAGGTTTATTGCAATGTGCATCCAGGCTCAGGTTAGTTTCTTTGAGCATCCAGGCTCAGGTTATTGAGTATCCATACTCAGATTTGTTTCTTTGACCATCCAGGCTCCAGTTTTCGAGTATCCAGGCTCCGATCATTTTTGAGCATCCAGGCTCTAGTTTGTTTCTTTGAGCATTCAGGCTCTAGTCCGTATCTTTGAGCATCCAGGCTCCAATTTGTGTTTTTGAGCATTCAGGCTCCGATTACCTCGAGCATTTAGGCCTCGGTTTCTATGGAGTACCCAGACTCCGGTAATTTGGATTGTTACTTTTTGCCAAGATGGTATTCAGACCATGGCGCCATTTTTGATGTTTGTATTCTTTTTCCCCAACAGAGTGGCTTTGAGATCAGTATTGCTGTATTCGGATTTTCTGCAATTAACAAATTTCCAAGCTCTTTGGTATTCAATCGTCTTTTACCTTGAGTGCGTGAAAGTCGTTCGCTTTTCACTCATTCAGGTCCAAGTCGTTTGAATAGGGGCAGCTGTTGCACCCCAAAATTTGCTCAACCTTTTTCTTAACTTGGTTTATGTTTCATTTCATTTCATTTTGTTCTAGCATTTGCATTGTATAGCATATTACAGGGGATCAAGAGGTTTTGCATAGCAAGAGAGGTATTCTCATAACGTTGAGCCTAAGCAAGGGGTGTTACTCAATCTTGAATGGTCATCAAGTCATCTTAAAGTGGTCAATAGCCTTGTGAAAGAGTAGATGGATTTGTGTGGGTCAGCTCCTAACTTGGAGGCCAACTGAAGAGCATCAGAAGATTGTGAATGCATGATTATAGGTATGAGATGTTGAGATAGCTTATTGAGTGTTTTGAGAGCCATTTGGATCTTATTCAAGTTATTGTGTGAAGTGGAACAACCCCAAGTCAAAAGTGTGTCATCTAGGTTTTTCATCTGGTAAATACTCAGTTAACTGTGAGATTGAAGGAGGTTACAACTCAATTCCAAGTCTCAATGGTCAAGGGATGTTGTGTTGAGAGCTCTAATATATCATTTCAAGATCAATTCATCAAGGATCAAGAGTGTGAGAAGTTACTATATTAGGGTTCTCAGGGTAAAATCCCCTATTTAGTGTCTAACTTCAAGACCACCTACCTCAAGATGCAAGTCTCATCTCAACTTTTGGCCAACATGGAACCTGTATAGCATGTTCGTAGCTTTCTTTTGAATACTAAAAGTCCTTGATTGGATTTATAGAACTCAAGTTATGATCCAGACAAGTTACAGGTCATCAGAGGGATGTGATTTTGGTCAACAAATGTCAACCAACTTCCAAGCCATTTTTGACCTAGAAGGATGTTTCGCCTCAACTTTTGGCCAACATGAAACTTGTAGGGAATGGTCTTAGCTTTCCAACGAGTACTAGAAGTCTTTCATCTTATTTTTAGAACTCAAGTTACGAGGGTTACAAGTCAGGGGTATTTTGGGAAAGTAAGATTATAGGTCATAAAATTATAGGTCCATTTCACCAACTGGGACACTTCAAATGGAAATCTTTTCAACATGAAACTTGCTCCAAATAGGGCCATTTGCATTACCAAATAATCTCTTGTCATGGTGGGAGCTTGGATTGAAGATTTGGGATTTGAATTTTTCATAAAGGCTTAAAATGAGGAATTAAGATTTAAATGATTTTAAACTTTCTCAAGGCAAATTTGTACTTTTTTTGAGGGAAAATGATGTTTCAAAGACAATGCCAATTTCATATTTGCAATTTGAGGTCTTTAGATTGGTCATTTTCATGGTTTCTTCATCTTGAAGTAACAAATTGGAAATCCATCATGGAATCAAAACAAGGTTCAATTCTTGGCCCTTTGATCAATTCAGGCCATGTTCATTTGATTTGGACCAAAATTAAGGCAGATGCAGTGCATAATTCGTGAGATATGGCAAGAAAAAGTGAAGGAAAATTGAATTTTCATTTTCACAAATTGGCCACTTTTGGGCCTCAATAAGTTGTCAAACCCATCACATATAAGCATTAGGTCATTTCTGGATGCAGAGAGGATTATTTTCGTGCAAGAGGAGCAAGAGCAAAGTGTGAAAAAGTGAGAGCAACTTGAAATTCGTTTTTGGAGCTACACAACATTGCAAGCAAAATTGAGTATTCAAACATCTTTAATGAAGTTCATGGATTGATTCTGGGCGTTTTTCTTTAAGCTTCAGCAAAATTTCAAGGCCCAGTGGAGGCTCTCCACTAGGTAAATTATTTTTCAATTTTTCTCTCAATTCATAATGCCATTTCTTGCCATTTTTGTGTATTTGTGAAATATGAACATGGTAGATCATTTCTGGTATCATTTGGTTGCTGTTTATGATGGTTGATGTTATGAGCTCAAAACTTTTTTGACTTAATGTGATCTATTCTTGAGGTTTTATGCTTGTTTGTTGCTTGATTCGTGATCTACACAACATGTAGATAATTTCTGGCCAAGTTTGATTGATTTTCGTGAACTTTGATGTTTTAAGTGTTAAGCTTGTTGTTTGCAATTTGTGGTTATCTTGAGGTTTTAGGCTAAACCAATGATAGATTTGGATTCCCCTTGATCCGTAGATGAGTTTACGTATAAATTTCATTGGATTTGGTTGGGTATAGCTTTCTGTGTTGTTCTGTTTTGTTTCAATTTAATTCTTTATAAATAATTCTCCAATTATTAATATTCACCAAAAATATATTTTAGTCTCTTTAACTTGTCTTTTATTTTATGATATTTTTATTTTATTTTTTTAGCTTATTTTTCATTTCAAAATGAATTAATTAGTTGGAGAGGTTTTATTTGAATTAAATTGTGACATTGTGGTTTCTTTTAATTGTTTCTCCCTTTCCCCTTTGGTCCAATTAATGAAATTTGATCCTCATACCCATGATGAGTTGATCAAATTTTGAGGACCATTTTGCCCTTGGTTGGTTGACTTTAGGGTTGACTTTTGGTGCTTTTCTTTTGACCCTCGATTTTCCCATTTCAATGTGGTACATCTTGAATTTAATTTTCTTTTGATGGTGCTTTGAGGAGATATTGGCCTTGTGCCTTTGGCTTATATTTGCCAACTTGTGTGGCTGTCATGTGTATTTTATTTGGTATTTGTTGAGCCTTTTTCCTAATTTTGAGATGACTTGCAAGTCAAGTCATCTCCAAGGGAGGTTCCTACACACATCTTGACCTAATTTGACTTGGATATGATATTTTTGATCCCTTGAGCTTTCAATGCCTTGTAATTCATGTTGTCAACATGTTAAGGATGTTTTTGGTTCAATTTTAGGTCATGACAATTCTTTTTACTTGCTCATTTCTGCTCATCTTATGAGTCTTTCAATTAGGGTTTCTATGTGGAGCTTTCTTGCTTTTCCTTTGTGCATATGTTTGCTCTCTCTTGTGTTATGTTTGATTTTGCATTTGTGCACTCTCTCCTCATCCCCCATTCTGTCCCATGACTTTGGAATGTTATTTAAGGTAGCTTAGTCCCTCCTGAGGAGAAACTTAAAGCTTTCCTAAAGTAATGAATCCATGAGGACTTTTTCTTAGTGACTTTGTCACACTTATTTGCTTGCTTTGATGCATCTCTCTCTTTTCTCTTTGCATCCTCATGTTCATGCTTGGTTGAGATGGGCTTGTGGTGGCTACTGCCCCACATATGTTTTCCTCCCACTTTCATTCTATGTGTTCTTACTTGTGCATTCAATGTATGCATTTCTCTTATTTGCATGTCTTATCTTGTTCTTTCTTCTTCATTTGTCTTCCTTCCCTTAGGACTTCTAACCTCTCTTAAAGAGAGGTTATGATAGACATTATGGTTCTAACCATGCATGATAAAATTAGGTAGTTCCCTTTTGAATCTCAACTTTAGGTCCACGTTGCAAGATAACTTTTAGGATTGATTAGTCTCCCATTAGTGTTCCTTCTTCTCTTCTCATCTTCAAACATTCATAAAATACTTAATAAAGAATGACAAGTGTTGTACGCTACGAGCCTTAAGCCATTTGGGAAATGATGATTGGGTGGTTGCCTCTCAGTTATCTAGAATGTTAGTGTATGTCCTTCGGACGATATACGATGCATTCGCTCCTAGATCATAGTCTTTAGTGCAACATGAGTTACAAACCAAGTTCAAAACTATTCTTCTTTAAAAAACACAAAAAAAATTCAAACCTTTTTATCCTTCGGGATCTTAATCAGGAAAACCTTTTCATAAGCAAAAGTGTTGTTAACTTTCAGTCCTATCGCAAACGGTAACACCTAAGTCTCCAATGGTCCAGCTGCAAACACCAATCTGCTAGAACTGTCTGTTAACCCTACTCGGGTAAAACTCTTGAACATCCTGTGTTCTCGTTAGCCCGAACTATGTTTGCTCTGATATTTCATACCAGATGAAAGTACGTAGGCATAAGACGCGACGTCATAGCGAGCAACATTCCCCCTTCTTTAGTCGTAGTTGGTCAAACTACATTGACTCTAACTTTCCCATTGCACCAGGGAGTACGTAGGTACAGAGCGGTGATGCTCTGCCGAGTCACTCCTTTTTCTTTTTCTTTTGTCCATAAGCCTTTAGCGTAGATAGTTTACACACCCTTTTAGATAGACAACATATGCATGGATCCTGTCGAGTACGACGGACGTGAGGGGTGCTCATACCTTCCCCTCGCGTAACCGACTCCCCTCGCGTAACGATAGGTGGCGACTCTGTTATTCATTGTCGGCCTCTTTTTTCACAGTAGCAACACTATCATTCTTGAATAAAATCAGATTTTGGGTCATTCAATTGTTTGCAATTTACTATTTTCACTACTTTTCATTGTTCTGCAAAACATAATTTATTTGTCAATAATGATTTTGAAAGCAAAAGGTTTTGAATTTAAAGCTAGTTTTTGAAATCCTAACAAGACAAAAATTTGCTTTGGCCTTTAGAAAGATTTAGTGGAAATGATACATTCCCTAGGAAGTTTTAAGATGGAAGATGCCTTGATATGCTATCTCAACATGATTCCCCATTAAAGGATAAGTTGGCTTTAGCTATTGGTTTGTTCCTCTGGTCGGATGGATACTAAGATTGAGGATAGTCTCCCGAGTATTCTCTATGAGATACAATTTTTGATAGTGTGAAGACATATCCCCTGTAGAGTCGTCCAATGTCTCTACTAAAGTTACACTGTGATTTCCAGTAAGTTTGCTTAAGTTTTTATATTCTCCAAGTGGATTAGGTTTATTCGCCAGCGAACTTTTGGACACTTTTATTCCTTGATTTCAGTGTGATTCCTTGTTTTCTCAGCAAAGTAGATATACTTATCTATCTTCTCCTTTGAGTCTCTGGATTCTTTGTCTCTTGTCAGAGTCAACTTTTGCATATCATTAATCATTCGCATCATGACATATCATGTGCATTTAGCATGCCTTTAGACCATTGGTTGTTACCTTTTGTCTTTTTTGTTAATCCCAGGTGGTACCAGCGTCTTATTGTTAAGTCCAGTTGTCGCGGGCTTCCTCCGTCTTTTCAGGTCCTAGGTTGTCACCAATGCCTCTACCTCAGTTGCTATCGGCTCTCTTTTGTGGATCATGGGTCGTCACCTGTATTCCCTCAAAGTTTGGTTGTTACTATCACCTTCAGTCGACTATACCTGCTATTGATACCGTCTGTCTGGTCATTACCAATCATTTTCCTTGAATTCTAATCATTGCTAGCAATCTCCATTAAAGTCCAATAGTAATTGGAATTCTTTTAAATTCCAGTGGTGACTGGCATTATTTAAAGTCCAATAGTAATTGGCATTCTTTTAAAGTCTAATGGTGACTGACATTGTTTAAAGTCCAATAGTAATTGGAATTCTTTTAAAGTATAGTGGTGACTAGCATTGTTTAAAGTCCAATGGTAATAGGCATTCTTTGAAAGTCCAATGGTGACTGGCTTGCTTAAAGCCCATTGGTAATTGGCATTATTTTAAAAGCCAATGGTTATTGATGTTATTTTGAAGTCTAGTTGTCACTATCATTATTTAAAGCCCAATTTTTATTGGTGGTGGAGCGTTGGTTTGTTACCAATCCTCTCTTTGAAAGTCCAGTGTTGACTGGCACATTGTTTAAAGTCCAATGTGTCGTAACCCAAATTTGACCTCATTCTTGCCTTTTGCATAAGCACGTGCATTCGCATCATTGCCATATGCATTCGCATTTTTTCTCTGTGATTTTTATTACAGTAATATTCAGGTTTTGCAAGCCCGATTAATCACATCCTTTCAAAGATATCACTTCATCAAAACAAGCTTAAAATGAAGATTTCTATGCATATTCATCAAAAAATAGGTCGAAAATCAGAGTCGTGGCCACAACACTATTTTTCAAGAAAATATGCAAGTTTTTCCTGTGGTGACCGGTTACCACTTTTCTAGGCAAAATAAGGTAACTGGTTACCCTGTGTAAAAATGCAGTTTTTGCTGCATTTCTTGTGGCAGCCACTGTCACTATACATTTTGAGGGTTTACTTGGTTCTAAAATTGTGTGGAATATTCTAGACATCTCTAGACAATTAAATATCTTTCTAAACACTTCAAGGCATTTGTTCCAATACATCAGTTTGGATTGCGACCGCCATGTTGCTTCATTCTCAAGCATGTGAGCCCTTAGATTCAAGTTTGCATTGGGATAGTTACCAAGTCAACTACCTAACTAACTGAGTTAACCTCCAACTTAGTGAGTTGAGGCTAACTAACTCCAAGGCTAGTTCCGAGGTTGTATCCAAAGCTCACTTCGAACCTAGCGACTCCGAAGCAAAACTCTATATAAGCAAATCACCACCATTACACAAGGGGGTTCAATCATTTTCTCAATTTCTACATTCTTCACTCTTAATTCTATCACATTCCCTCTGAATTTTCTAGAACATTTTCACATTCATCTTCATCCTCTCTCAAAAACCCTCACAAAAGCTCAATTTCCACCATTGGAGTGTAACAGTCTTCACATCAAAAGTGTTATTCTCTTGAGTTAAACCTCATCCCACATATTTTTACTTGGATTTCTGGACTTACAGTAGATTCTTCTCTAAATCAAGTAATCATCTCAAGCTTCTTCGGTGCAAATCGGTATTCTAGAGCATTTATCGCATTTTTGTCGATTTCGCTATGATTGGATCTCAAGCTTGGATTTCTCTAGTTTTATTTGCTAAATTCTCATCACATATCAATAGCAACAACATCCAAGGTGTTGCACCCAAAATTTTGACCCCTTAGATCTTTATCATCATTCTAGGACCATCTTTATTTGTTTATCTAACTATAACCTATTTCAAGATTGTCCTTGTCAAGATACAGATGAATTAAGATTCCATACAATCGAGAATCGAGGTTTCGATGGTTTGATCAGTCAATGTCTTGGGTTTGTTCTTCATGAAACAAGTCCTTACATCATCAAAGATACTATATTGAGTGAAGTATGGATCCAATTTGAGGTTGTCACCCAAAGATAAAGAAAAGTGCAGTTCAGGACACCCGATTAGGGTTTCTAATTAGGAAAAGTCAACTGTAGTTTGACTTTTGAAAAGGTGTTCCAATGATGGAATCATGGTCCATGAAGCTCAAATGGATTAGTGAAGTCTACTCAAGAAGTTTCAAGATCTCAAAAGACCCAGAACATCAACAGTCGATCCAATAGTTATCGATCGATCGTTTCGTTTGACTGAAAAGTAAACTCTTTGACCATAAGGAATTTGACCTCAAAGATTGAAGCAAATATGTTCCTAATGGAATATTACACCTATCCATGATGTTTCATGACCATTGGATCAAATATTGAGGAGTAATTAAAAAAGTCGAGAATTAGGATTTTGAAAGGGGCAAGACCATAACTTCCTAACCACACATCCAAATGAGGTGGTTCAAAGCTTGTTGAAAAGGTATTGGCAAGCCCTACAAAAGTGTAAAGGTGACCCATGGTAAACAAATGCATAGATTTAGAGTTACAGTCAAAATCATTACAAGAAGGAGAAAACACTTAGAAAAATCCTAAGTTTTTGGCATTTTTAGACATGTTTTTGGCCAACTTTGAGGGGGTTTTTGACCTAGTTCAACTTGGAATTTGAAAATTATGTAAACATAAAAGTTGTTGAGCTCCATGAGGGCTTTCCCAAAAGTAAAAGAAATCCTCCATAGCCCTTGTGAGCTGAGAGTTTTAAATTGGGCATGTTGGGCCTAAACACTTGATTGTCATCATGTCAAAACTCAACATAAACTTGATATGATGTGTTAGGGGGAGAAATGAATTAGATCAGAAGAGCATCAAAGTAAAATCAAAGTTCCATCCATAATCCATTAGTTTAATGAAGAAAAGTACAAAAAGTACACAATGAGAGAGTATTGATGGCTACAGCATGGAGGGTGTCCTTGTGCACTTTAAGATCACTTCTCACAACTCATTTCTAGCTGGTTTTAGAGGTCTATGCACCTTGGGAGTAAGCAAAACCAGCAAAGCAAACCATCACCTAGATTCATGAGATGTTTTCAACAAAAACACCATTGAATACCACTTACACAAATCTGCCCCAACCTTTCACTTGGCCTATAAATAGAGGATTCATATCATGATATCAAACACCCCAGATCTCTCCAAAACACAAGATAAACACAGCTCTCATTCCATCCCTCTTTTCTTGAAAGTGAAGAAAACACCAAAAACACCAAAATATCCTCTTTGCAATTTTCACACCAGCACCATTTCTAAACCTTCCACCACCTCAAAAATCATACACACACCCTTAAAATGATCATTTGAAGCTATTCCCACCATTATTTTCATCAAAAGAACTTTGAATAAAAAAGTCAACTTTCATACTACCATACTTTGACCTTTGTGCAAGTTTCATACCAAATCACTACATATACCATTTTCCATCATCATAACACTTGGAACACCTCATATTCGTGTTATATTAGCTGTCTAGAGTCTCAAAAAACAGCTGGAAGTGCATTCACTCAAAATTTCATAAGATTGTATTGTTTCTTCAAGAAGAAGTAATATTCTCAAGCTTTTTAAAAAGGAAGGAATTCTTGTTCTTGCTTAGCATAGTGTGGGAAGAATACAAGAGGTATGCCATTTTAAGCTTATTCATGAATATGCATCATTATGTATGGTTCGGTTTTGTTAAATAGTTTACACATTGTCATGTTGAGTTGGTTTGTTAACTATGTTGTCAAACTTTGTGTGAGCCTAATACCACGTGTAGTTGATGTTGGAATGACATTTGGGTGGTATGTGTGTTTGTTACTTTTGTAAAGGTATGTTGTTGAACACTTGATGAGTTTATGCTTTTGACATTGTTATGTTGAAAAACCACCAAAACTGTTTTGAAATTTTTTAACATTAGGGGTCTAGGTTAGTTGCTTAAATCTTAAACATTGTCATGTTTGATGTCTCTCATTAGTAAGGTTTAACTTTGTGAATATTTGGATCTGTCTAGCATAGTTGGTTTGCATTGTGACTGGCATTAGAGTTCTTTGTTTAAGCATTGTTGTTGGAGTTTGTGTTGGGTTTGGATATATCAATTCATGTTGAGATGCTTAGAGTTGTTGACTCTTTGTGTTGGTTTCCTTGGCATTGTAATGTCAGGTTCTTGGTACTACTTAGTTCTAGGTTGTTTTCTTTGAGTATTGGTTTCTGGCTATAGGTTTATTTTGGTTTAGATTGGACTTTAACCATGTTTAGGTTGGGATCATGTTGTCTATAACTATTCTTAAGGGATGAGTTTGTCAACTCATGTTTAGTTACTGCTAAGGTTGGTTTCACATACCAAGAGTTGGTTTATGTTGTGATTTTCATCTGAGGTGTTTTATTTGGATTTAAAGTGGATAACCAAGTTGGTGTAGTCATTAGGGTTTTTGAATGTTGGATCCTTGAGAGTAGGTTTCTTTGATTGACTTTTTAGTTGAGCTTATTTGGATTCTATTGAGGCCCATGTTGCTGTTAACTATTAGTGAATAGGTTAGTGTTTTAGGTAGGATATTTGAAGCTTGGATTTTAGGATTCAGAAGGGTTTTCTGCCTGTGTGCTCTGATGAGGGGGGGGGGGGGTTGTTACCTTAGTTTTGCTTGATTTCATGACAGGTTGGATTGTCAAACTTTGTTGACATAGTGTGATATTGATTTGATGTTGTGCTTGCTATCCAGTTTTGTTGGAAGGTGTATAAACTTGGGTCCTTATCATATTTGCATTTAGTCCTTTAGAATTTATCTAGATTCAGCTCAATGCTTTATGTCTAGTTAGGGTAGCTTGGTTATTAAGGGTTTCGTATAGGTTTTGATATTTTTAAGCCATTGGTAAGTGTACTGATATGTTGAAATGCTATCAGTACCTAGGGCTTGGTAACCTTAGTTTTCATGTCATTTTCCTATGCAATTTGTGTGTGTGAGGTTTGCAGATTATGCTAGTTGGATTGATGGCAGTTTGTTGTCATGGATCTTTTGTTTAACATTGTTGAAACACAAATTCCATATTAATACCAATTTCACCAACTTGCATTTCACATGCCTTTATCTTGTGCTGAGGTCTTTTGATTAAAGTTCTTCTGTTGAACTCATTCCATATAAAACTTGAAGTTTGAGCATACCTCCACTTGTACGAAGTGGCAGCTGTGTGGTCTTTGCATCCACAAATGTGTTTCAAACCTTTACTCACTTGATCAATCGTGTTTTTTTCCATTATGTATGTTATTTTGAAAATAAATGATACCTTTGTAATCCTCATGACAATTCAGGAATATTTGACTTTTATTTCATTGAAAATGGTTAAGTTTTGAGGATTTGAGAATCAAAACGATTTTTCAGTTTTCAATTTGAGTTGCATTGCATTGTGACCCAGAAAACACGCCTATTTAGGTATATGTTTAACTTTGGAGGCTTGATACATTGGATGTTTCACCACCCAGTGGTTGTTACCTTGCACTCAAGTATCTTTCCATGCCATTTATACCGAGTTCGACCTTCAGCGAAGGCGCTTTTTTGGCATTTTCATGATTTTCAATGTTTTCATTATTTTTCTTTCCTTTCTCATTCTATGACCATACACTTGAATTTTTAGAATTGGCTAGGTTTTGGGTCCATGATATCAAGGTCTTGAGTTCAAACCTTGAAGGAGACATTTCCTTATTTTTAACCAACAATTT
The DNA here is from genome assembly GCA_963859935.3 of Lathyrus sativus. Taxonomy (NCBI): domain Eukaryota; kingdom Viridiplantae; phylum Streptophyta; class Magnoliopsida; order Fabales; family Fabaceae; genus Lathyrus; species Lathyrus sativus. The sequence goes on along the minus strand of OZ012736.1, from coordinate 112,544,660 downwards.
ATTTGATTTTTATTTAAATTTCAATTTAACATAACTTCTTCATTCTTAATCATTTTTAAATGATTCGTTTTTCTAACTTATGATATTTGTGCATATTTTCGTATAATGTTTAAAGAATTCTAAAATTCCCATTTTAGAAACACTTTATATTGTGAGAAAATTGTAATTCATTTTAGGGTTTTCACCCTCCTATCTTTCAATCTTCATTTCAAAAGCTTTGATTTCATTAAGTTGATATGAACATGGCTTGTTAGCTCTCTTGTATGCTTGAGTTTGAATTTCAACTTTTACTTGTAAGCATCTAAGTGGTTCATCTATAAACTTATGATTATCCCCATCGAAATAATAAATTTCTTACTTACATTGTTGTGACATTGTTTGATTATCTATGCTTGATTGTTATCAAATGCAGGATCCTTGCTTGTGTGTGGTTACATATGACATCTTTAAACCTATAACATGCTTACCCCAAGTTGTAACTTGTTTGCATTTCTTGGTTGTTACCTTCATCTTTGTTAAGATACCTTCATTGTTGTTACCTTCATCTTTGTTGAGATATCTCTTCATGGTTGTTACCTCACCTTTATTAAGATTTGTTATTTGGTTTTCATCTCTTGTGTGGAGTCTTGTAAGAACCTCTCTTTAGATATTGTAATGTCTTTGTGTATGCATTGGTGGTAACCATTTCCTATGATTGTAGTCTTTTCTTGATGTTGTCACATGTTTGCATATATCTTCTTGGTTGTAACCATACCTCTTATATTCATCATGTTTGAATGATTAGGCTTTGTTAAGTTATTTCCCCAAGTGATGGAACTCTTTAGTTCTCATCCAGGTTGCCTCTCTTTTCCCTTCCAAAGGAAAGTCTCTCCATTGACCCTTGGGTCATAGGTAGCTCATTACACTCTCTCTGACTTTGTTAGGTCACCTTGACCCCTAGCTTAGTTAAGTTAGAACCTACTAGCCCTTAGACTTTGTTCAAGTATAAAAGACCTACCCCTTGTTAGGAATATCTTTCAACTAGAACCTTAAGATAGAGTTTGATAACTCTATGTAAGAATCATGGTGATGATTGCTTACTCCCCTTGGATTTTGTCAAAGTCAAATCTCTTTTAGTGAATAACTTAGATCTAGAGAGTTTGGTTAAACTCTATACAAGTATTGTTATGTTTGTCCCCCTTTGAACCTTGATCATAATCAAGTGTTCTTTCAAACCCTAGTTAGGTTAGTTTTCAACTTAGACTTAGAGAGTTGATTAACTCTGTGTAAGTATCATGATTATGGATGCTTACTTCCCCTCTGGAACCTTGATCGTTATCAATATTTCCTCATCCTTAGTCATGTATGAACTACGGACGCTCTGATTTCTCATTGGTTAATGGGAATACGTAGGCACAAGGTACAATATCTTGACGAGCACACCTCTAACACGGTCAGAGTCAATCCTTGTAAGCCTTGATAGAGTCCCCTCCCTCATTTTGGTCTGGATAGAACCAATTGGTCTTACAACGTAGAATTAGGTAGAGTTGGTTACCTTTATGTAAGAATCATGGTGATGATTACTTATTCCCTATTTTTGAGTGTTCAGTATAGATCTAGAGAGTTTGGTTAAACTCTACACAAGCATTGTTATGTTTGTTCCCATAGAGTCTTGACCATAGGTAAGTACTTTGTAATCCCTAGTGAGGTGAGCTACGATTGCTCTGATTCTGTCCTAGTCATAATACGTAGGCAGAGGATGCAATATCTTTGCAAGCAAACTTGAAACTATCCTTAGGTCTTAACCTTTACCTTATACCCAATCCTAAGCCATAACAAATATCTAGCAAGTATAGCTTACAAACAAACAAAAGGTTCTTGTAGAGTACTACAGATGTCTAGGATGTGAAATACCTACCCTGGGCATAACCAACCCCGATCCCCGATCTCTTAACGTTGTTGTTACATCGCGCAAAAGGTCTTTGTTTCTTCAACCTTTCCTTTGGATGAATCAAAGTCTGCCTGTTTGAACCAATCACCCTTTTTCTCAGTTAACCATATCTTGTCTCTGAAGATGCTGAGTTTCTTTTGAGTTAATCACCTTTCTTTGGTTAATTACTCATTCTTTTAGGTTAATCACAGTCCGTCTGTTAAGCACCGAACCCCCTGCAGTTAGCAACCTTTCTTTGGTTCAAACACAGCCAGCTTTGGGTTAGTAACCTTTGTTCGGTTCGAATACCCGTTTCCTTTGGCCATGTGCTGTTTGTTCAGTCAATGTGTCGTTCTTTGGGTCACAACCTTTGCTTGGTTCCACACCTGTCTTTGGTTGATCACCGTTTATTGGTTAAAACCTGTTCCTTTCTCCTTCTGGTTAACCACAGTTTATCAGTTAATATACCAATTTCCCCTTAGAGTCAAACACCTCTCTTTGGTGTAATACTCTCTTTCGCTTTACTCGTCATAGTCCGTCTGTTGACACCAACCTTTTTGCTCTCCCCATAATGTTTTACTCTTATCTTTCTTCAATTAATCACTGCTTACAATTAATGCACCAAGTCCCCAGTGGATCTTACCTTTATTTTTATTCTTTTCCTTTACCGCTTTCTTCCCCGGCCATGTCGCAATTATTTTGTTTTCTCCCCAGTGGAGTCATCGCTTTTCTTCTGCATTTCCCAACAGATTTCTTTCTTCCCTTCTCTGTTCCTCAGTAGTGTTTTCTTTCATCTTCTTTCTTGGTGTTGACACCATTCCTTTTGCATTCTTCAGTTGGATCTTGCTGTCTATTTTGGTTCTTGGCTTTGACGCCGTCTCTTTCCCTTTTCTTTCTTAGTGTTAGTTCCCCAAACTACATAGGCTCTGACTTCATCATTGCACTATGAGGGTACGTAGGCACAAGATTGAGAAATCTTGGCGAGCCGACTTCGTCCATCTTCTTCCATTCTTCTATCTCTCCGGTCCGTCCAGATCCTCTTCTTTTTCTTGGTTCCTTGAACTACGGAGCTCTGACTTTCTCATTGCACTATGAGGGTACGTAGGCCCGATGGCCCCAATCCTCCACGAGCACTTTCCTTTCTTTCTTTTTCTTTATTTTCTTTCCTTCCTTTTTTAGCTAGAAGCCTTCAGATAGATAATCCATCCAAGCCTAGAAGCAAGCGAATTGGTTCCTGTCGGGTACGACATATGCTTATGGTGCTAGTACCTTCCTTTCGCATAATCGACCTCCTTTTCCGTTTCTCTTCCCTTGGGTTTTATAGATATTTTCCCTGTCCTTTAGGACTAAATAAAGTCCGGTGGTGAATCTGTTGTATCTTTAAGTGTGCGATTCACTCAGGTATAATCTTGCTAGCTTCACAATGGTAATTGGTATATCTCTTGAAGGTCCATTAGTGACTGGCACATTGTTTAAAGTCCAATGGTAATTGGCATTCCTTTTAAAAGTTCAATGGTAATTGGAATTTCTTTGAACGTCCAATAGTCATTGGCAATTTCACCTGACTCTGTTATAGTTTAATTGTTAGTTGTCACCAACATCCCTGTGAAGTCCAGATCTTATGGGTATTTTCTAAGTCCAACTCACTTGGCATATTTGAGATTTAGACTTATCTTTTTCTTTTCCTGTCGTTTCCTGAAGATCCCGTTTGAACTCTTCGCTTTAAGGAAATCTTTGGTTTCTCCTGATCCCTTGTTATGAAATCATTTTTGCTTTGTTTGTTGCTCTTGTCAAAAGTTAACTCTTTGTTCAACTTTGCCCCAGTGAAGACCGCTTATTTGGTTCTATCTCTAGTGGAGAATCTTCCGCTAGGATATCATCCTGGCCATGTCTGAGCCTGTGTTTGATCACTTTGGATTTCCCCAGCCTATTTCAACTTCCCCAGTGAGTGGTTACTCATTGTGTTGGCTCTACCCCTGTTTTGTTTTTGCATTTATCATCTCATCATGCTAGAGTTCATGACATGTCAGCATTTGCATAGTTCCCTTTGTCCCTAGCATATCATTGCATCTAAGGGAACATTTTTTGCTTTTCTATATTTAAACACCTTTCACCCTGATTTTATAAAGAACGTCATCTCTCATATCATCCGGTAAAAGCTATTTAAATAAGGAAAACTGTCATACCCCAAATGTTTCCCCTTATATGTCATTAACATTTGCATGAGCATCATAGGTCAATCATTCTTGCATCACTAACCAATCCATCTAGTTTTGTGTTTTGTTTGTTTTGTTGAAATTAGGGTTTTTGTGGAGAAGAGGAGGACACCCTGATTAATCATGAGTGGAGTTGGAAATCAACCAAGAAGGTCCTCATACATTTAAAAGCTTCCTACGTGGATAGGAGAGGTAATGACTTCATCTAATTCAAAAGTCAACTGAGCCATCACAAAAGTCAACCATTGGGTTTTGAACTCAACCAAAAGCTTTACAAGTCTTATTCCATGGTCTCATATGAATGAATCAAGGAAAATCAAGTTAGAATTACAAAATCAAGTGTTTGGTGAAATTAGGGTTTTGGTTGAAATATTATAAGTGTGGAAATCAAGAATTATAGTCATCTTCCAAGAGTCATATCTCACTCATCCATGAGCCAATTGGAGCAAACCAATGATCTTTGTAAAGAGGGTGTCCTAAACTACAAGTTTGTAGAAGAAATCATGTCCAAAAGATGAATGGATTTGGAGTATATTGGTTCAAATTTAGGAAAAATTTGATTTGGAAATTCCATACTTAACAACTTTTTCGAGTTATACATTTCAGCTTGTTGAAGTGATTTTCATGGCCAATTCAAGAGGGTTCCAAGTATAAATTGACTTTTCCATCAACATGAAAGTTGTAGGTAATCTTCTCAGTTACTTTTGATATCATGAACTCCTCAAAAGCATATCTAGAACTCAAGTTATGGTGCTTTAAAGTTAGGGTTGCAAAGTTATAAATTTGACAATATAATTTTCAACATTTTGAAGGCAACTTCATGTAGATTTTTCTTATTGTTCCAAGCCTGAATTCAACATTCCTCAGACATAAGAGTTGTTCCTTGTTCTTCAAGCTTTCCAAGCATACAATGAAATCTCCATTTGGATCAATAAATCACAAGTTATGATGTTCTAAAGTGAGGAAGTTTCAAAGTTGGATTTGGCAACTTAGAATATTTGCTAAGTCTTTTGAGGTACCTAGTTTTACTAAATTTCCATGCCATATTTCACGTGTTTCCATATCTAAATTCAAAATCCCTATAACATGAAAATTGTAGAGTTACATCTCAACTTTGCAAAGAATATGAGATCACATCATTTGAGACAAAACTCGTGGAGTTATGATGTCTTGAAGTGAGCTTCATGCACGTGATCATACCATATCATTTTTTCATGTTTCATGAACTTTTTTTGAGCCAAACTCATGCATCATCCTTGTTCCTCGAATCCTGCGCTATCCCTCTCTTATTTGTCATACCAAGTTTACTATTTCAAGCTCAGTATATATGTCATACCTTATGCCACGATCAAAGAAAAAGGCAACATGACCTTTACACAAAAATACCAAATGAACTGCATCACTCCTCTCAGTTTTTTTCTTCCATTTGTCTCCAAGACAAAACTTTTTGAAAAAAGCTACTTACCACCTTTATGAGCTAGCAACTTCAATATAACCCATACAACTCTACCATAGCCACAACAACACACTTGATATTTTGGCTTCATGTTCATGTAATAGATATCTCCATTTTCAAACACACATAAACTAAAATAGAGCTCTCCATTTTATAAAAAAAACTACCACCACATTTCATGTATTATCTCCACACACAAAAACTCATATGAACAACCACTTGACTCATAAAGACAACTTCCCGAGAACATCACAGGTGTTTCCCTCTTTGATAACTCACTTTGACACTTACAACATTCCAACTTAACAGCAGAATCTATGTGCCACAAGTAGAGGTATTCATATCGTTTCTTATCCTCTCATATTTGTTACTACTATGCTTTTGTTGGAAAATAAGTGTTGTATACAGTTTGGTCTTGGTGTGTAAGTTGTGGTGATCATTGATAGCTTGTAATGTATATCGTTACAAGAATGCAATATTGTCGCTGTCCATGTTGCATTTAGTTTTTGTTTATCATGCGCTACTGGTTTTCATCGTCGATCATGGTTCGTGTGTAGTATTCCATTTTGTTATATGTGTGTTCTATATTAATGGTTGTTTATGTCTTTGGGTTGATGGTTATTGGATCGAGCTTTATGGCCCATTTCTCATATCACGCTATTTTTGTTTCACTAGGTTGTTATTTTTAGAGTCTTTCTAATTTAATGCATTTTAATGAATTATCTTTATTTATTTACTTTATTTCTTTTTAAAAAATGAAAGTCTCTTTAAAATTTTAATGAAAAATTTCTTTTAGTTTTGTTGGTTTTAATTATGACTTACCTTTTTAATTTATTCTCATTTTAGTTTATTTACTTATTTATTTAGTTATTTAATCTTGATAATTCTTGAGGTTAGATAACTTCCTAATGTAAATTTTTTTTTGAACTTAATTCTCATTGTTTTGTGGCATCATTGTCTTGTTCAAATATTGATAAAATTATTTGTCTAGTCTTGTTTCTTGTTAGTTAAAAATCTTTTGATAATTTTGATATCTGAATAGCCTTTGATTAAATCTTGATGATCATTTTTCATGAATTTCTCAATGCCTTGATTGATGCTTGGTAATTTCTTGCCCCAGTTCCAAAGGAAAGGAATCATCTATTGACTTCCATGTCATTTCCCTTTTAGGATAGCCTAGCCTTCCTACCTTAACTTATGGCCTTGTTGAAGCCTCCCCATGGCCTGGTTAGAGCCATTGTCCTCTTAACCTAGCTTTAGATTATGAACACTTATCTCCCTCCTTTTGGTCTAGTTAGAACCAATTGGTCTTACACAAAATTAGGTTTAGAGTTGGTAAAATCTATGTGAGTATAATGGTTATGAGTACTCACTTTCCCCTTTGACTTTGGTTAAAGTCAACCCTAGTTAGGATTTTCAACTTATACTTAAAGAGTCGGTTAAGTTTGTGTAAGTATCATGGTTATGAATACTTACTTCCCCATAGAACCTTGACCATAGTCAAGAGTTCCTCATATCTAGTTAGGTGAACTATGAATGCTCTGATTCCATTCTAGTCAGGATACGTAGGCACGAGATGTGATGTCTTGGCGAGCATATTTAGTGTATATACCTTAGGTCTTTACCTTAGCATGTTTCTCTTAGCAAGCAAACTTTAGCATAAAAAAAATACTAATAAGAGGTTCCTGTAGAGTACTACATATACTTAGGATGCTAACACCTTCCATAAATATAACCACCCCCAAGCTTTAGATCTCTAGCTTTGAGGTTACATAGCGCACTTAGGGTTTTCTTCAATTTTTACCCTTTCCTTTGGATAAATCAAAGCTCGGTCGTAAACTTCATGTTTTGTGATTCAATTTAATTAATAGCTTGATATCTGATTCTCACTGCAACAGTACCATATATACCTGAACTTAAGAAGAGTATTCTTGATGAAGGTCATATAAGTGATCTGAGTATTCATCCTCGTGCCACAAAGATGTACCAAGATTTGATGAGAATGTTTTGGTGGCCAGGAATAAAGAAGGAAGTAATTGAGTTTTTTTATGCATTTTTGACTTTCCAGAAGTAAAAGATTAAACATTAGAAGTCGTTGGGTCTGATGCAACTGTTGAACATTCCTGAATTGAAATGGGACAACATTTCCATTGATTTTGTGACAAGTTTGGCAAATACGACTAATGGATCTGATTCCTTCAAGTCTATCATTAGAAGATTGACTAAATTTTCTCATTTCCTTTTGATTAAGATCAATTATCCTTTGCAGAAATTAGTCGAGTTGTATATTGAGAAAGTTGTTAGCTTGCATGGTATTCCTTTGAGTATTATTTCAGATATGGATCTGAGATAAACCACAAGGTTTTGGCATAGTTTGCAGGAATTGTTGGGTACTAAGCTGAAATTGAGTTATGCTTATAATCCATAAATGGACAGTAACACAAAGAGGACTAACAACCTTTGGAGAATTTGCTGAGAAATTGTGTTTTAGTGCAGGAAGGTAACAGGGACAATTACTTACTATTGGTGGAGTTCACTTACAAAAATAGTTTCCATTCTAGTATTGGAATGGAATTGTTCAAAGCAGGGATTAGTAAGAGGTGTAGGAATCCTTTTTGTTGGTATGAATCAGGTGAGAGTGTGGTGCTTAGACCTGAGATTGTACCGTAAACATATGATAAGATCATGATGATCCAAGAGAAGATGAAAGCTTCGCAGAGTCAAAAGAAAAGTAACCATGATTAGAGGAGGAAACCACTTGAGTTCCTAGAGGGGGATCACACGGTTTTGCAAGTTACTCTGGTAACTGGTGTTGGTCAAGCTTTCAAATCTAAAAAGCTCATGCCATATTTTATTGGTCCTTACCAGATTATGAAGAAAGTAGGAGAAAGGTCCTACTGAGTTGCCTTACCACAATTTCTTTCGAATCTTCATGATGTCTTTCATGTGTCTCAGTTGAGGAAGTATATTCCTAATTCGTCTCATGTGATTCAAGTGGACGAGGTGCAAGTTAGAGAGAACTTGATCGTTGAGACATCTCCCTTGATAGTAGAGGATCGTGTAATGAACTTAAATGGAAGACCTATTTTGAACCTAAAAACCAGAAAATTTGTCAATATCCACTACCTTCTTTACCAAACATGCAAGACCTTCAGTGACCAAAACAAACAGAAAAGGTGACAAAGGGTTACCCTGACGTAATCCTCTTTCGACCTCAAAATACATTGTAGGACTACCATTAACCATAATTGACATGTGACTATAGGAGACACTAGCTTCCATCCATTGCATACAAAGACTTCTGAATCCCATTTTCTTCATGATGAATCTTAAGAAATCCCAGGTGACTCTGTCATATTCCTTCTAAAAATCAATTTTAAACATCAAGCAACTCTTCTTAGTTCTAGTATCAAGATCCAAAATCTCGTTAGCAACTAAGACCTCATTCGACATATGTCTTCCAAGAAAGAAATTTGTTTGGCAAGGAGAGATAAGAAAACCAAGAACCCTTGTATTTTAGCTGCAAAGATCTTATAGATTATGTTTCTGAGATATCCCATAAGGCAGATGGGTCTAAACTCCTTAAGACCTTGAGGATTATGATTTTTAGGAATAAGTGTAAGAATTGAGGACATTTTTTATGTAGTTGAAGAGTTATACATGGTGAACATATTTCACCATTTCTCTTTTATTTAGTAGAAGGAGATATTAGTCGACGATTAATAAAATTAGTTGAATCAAAATTTTTGAATTTGATTAAAGGCACTATAAACTCCATTGTTCTTTTAGACATCCTCTACACAGAAGATATAATGGTATTGTGAAAATGACCAAATGAAAAATCCTAAAAAATAATATATTTTTATGGTATCATCTCTCATTAAAAATTAGCTCATCTACCTTATGTGTTTAGTTTTAAAATTGAGACTCTTTCTTTTGTATAGCTCAGCGTCCCAATCTTAAAAGGCATACCAAAATTAAATCATTTTTAGCTTTTGTCAGACAAGATAAATGCAAGTCTTTCCACTTGAAAATCAAATTTTCTATTTATTGTTGGTATAGTTTAGTTGGTTAAAAGTTTCATTTAAGGTATTTTATCTATAAAGTTTTGTAAACTTATTTAATCCAACTTGTAATGTGCAAGATTATTTAAAAATAAGAAGTTCATTAATTACCATATTTTCCTTCTATCTAGAAGGGTATCAAGGATTAAGTTCATGTTAATCAATAAAAATAGATGGAATAATTGTTTGATATTGACTAATAACATTTATGGATGGTTAGTTATAATTTTTAAAGAAGAAAACCATTGTGAGGAAAATATTTTAAACCTATGACTTTCCATTCAATCCAACACTTGGTGGGATAAATCCCATTTGTCGTAGAAGAATATTATTCTAAAAATAGCAAGGTTTTCATTCTTTTTTTTCTCCATTTTTATTGTTAATGAGACAATCTTGGTTCTTGTATCCTTTACTTAACTTTTCTTTTTTATATCTATTTATAGGGCTATGCACCATATACACCCTTTTGATTAATAATGAGTGGGCTAATCAATTGGAGTTTTGTGCCAATAGTTTGGCTCATTAATTAAGTCTATGGATCATTTGTTTTTTTTTCTTTTTATAACACCTATATAAAGGTGGCTCACCCCCTTTTCATTTCACATTACTTTTAAAAGCGTTACATTTTATTGTAAAGTTTTCTGTTTATTTTCTGTCTTTCTCTCTCTAGAAATATTTTTATTTCACTTAAAGTTGTCATAGTGCTTTTGAGTGAAACCTTACTTGTGAGGAAGATTTTTTTAGTAGTCATGTTGTTTTAGTTAATTCATGAGAGTGCACTTCTCTTTAGAAGATTAAGTTTGGTTCTTGATATAAAGTAGTCGTAAAACCTCTATTCTTGGTTTATTGAGCTTTATTGAAAAAGTTTTATTTTGGTTATTGAGATAAGTCTGAAAATCTCTAAGAAAGTCCGTTAGCTTATCCTATGGTAAAAACTCTTTTGATGGGGATAAGTCATGTAAAAATCTCAAGATCAGCTTGTACTAAGGTTCATTGGCATAATCTATAAAAGCTCAAAAATTTATAGCATAAATCTCAAAAAGACCTCTTGAGGTTAGGACTAGACCAACATTCGGCTAAACCTAGATAGCTCTCTAGTGCAATCTCTCTAACCCTTACTCTATTTATTTTTCTGCTATTTATTTTATTTCCGTTTCCATTTACTCTTAAAAAATTATTAACACTATCTTAATCGAGAAAAGTATAAAAGTAATCATGAATTTTAAATATCACAATTCAACCCGCCCCTCTTGTGCTTGAAGTCCTTTTTCCAATATTACTAGCTTTTAGGCTTGCAGGGGTGATGGGTAGTTAGTCTTCCTGGAACAATTGGTGTTTATTTAGAGGGAGAAATTGGTGTAAGAGGTGGCATATTTGAATGAGGTCATTGACTTCATTAGGAATTCTAAGAGAGATTATTTCATGTTCAAAGTGGATTCTACGAAAGCCTACGACTCATTGAGTTGGTCATTGTTAGAGTATATGTTGAAGAGGTTACAGTTTGATGTTAGATGGAGGACATGGATTTAAGCTTGTGTTTTTTGAGGTAGTCTTTCAATGATGGTTAATAAGTCTTATACATAGAAGATTCGTATCCATCTAGGTCTTAAGAAAGGTGACCGCTTGACTCCTTTCATTTTTCTATTAGTGGTGGATGGGCTAAGTGTAGTGTTAAAAACTGCAGTCTCCTCCAATCTCTTTTCGGGGGTTATAATTTGGTTTGTGAGAGTTTATTGCTTCTTAAATATAATATGGGGATGATATTGTACTGGTGGGGAAACCATCTAAAGCGAATCTTTTATCTATTAAGGAAATTTTAAAGAGTTTTAAGCTCACTTCAGGCTTAAAGGTGAGATTATCTAAGAGTTGTATTTTTGGTGTTAATGTGAGTCGGGATTTTATTTAAAAAGTGTAGGTTGTTTTTACATTATAGAGTGAATTATCTTCCTTTTAAAGTATTTAGGGTTACCCGTGGTTGCATACCTAAGGAGGTAAGGACCCTATGAGCCTCCATTTAATCTAGTTAAGAATAGGTTGACCTCTTGGAGGCACGTGTTTGTTAGTCTTAGTGGGAGAATGACTCTTCTAAATTTTTTGCTTAGTGTTATCCTAGTGTTATTTATCTCTTTTATGATGATGTTAGTTACGGTCTAGAAAAGGTTGGTGGGGATGTAAATGTGCTTTCTTTGGGGTGGGTCCAAAGAAGAGTTAAAGGTGACATAGGTGAAATGAAAGGAAGTGTCTAAAGTTAAAAGGCTAGGGGGGTTTGGGGTTAAGGACCTAAGGTTTTTTAATATGGATCTTTTTAGAAAGTGGGAATCGAAGGTCATTAAGGAGAAACCCTCTTTCTAAAAGACATAATTTTTCCCAAGAATGGGATTTGGGGTTTAGGGACTCATTTGAGAGAGAGAGAGAGAGAGAGAGAGAGAGAGAGAGTGAGAGAGAGAGAGAGAGAGAGACTTAAAAGGGTTTGGCATGAGTGGAGAGATGATTCTCTTCTTGTATCTAAGTTAGACAATTCATAAAAAAAATTCACATATTCTTTTGGCAAAGTGGTAGAGGATGATATGTTCACTAGGTTTTTTATATGTTTCTTGGTTAGGATCATTTGCGTTGTGTATCCACTACGAGATGCTTTTATGTGACTTAAATCATTAAAATGGGTTCTCATATGGTTTTTAATTCTTGATTCAAATTACTTAGTTGTTTTTACTTGAATCATACCTCTTGCTTATGATTCAAATCATACACCATTTTCACTCATTATTTTGTGCAAGATCTCCAACACTTATAAAAGCGTTTTCTCTCAAAACTGGTCATAATGTTGGGAAACATACATTCTCACAATTGATTTGTTCTCTCATTTTCAAAAAGGGTTTTGAATCTTTCTTGAGTGTTGCAGAGATTTTATTATTGTGTTTAATATTGTTTTGAAGATTTTCTTGAGATTTTAGAGGTTTGCAAGGGTTGTGATGTTGTGGCTAGTTTTGACAAGTCCAGCGAAAAAGAAGGATGGTCTTCTTTCCATATTCACTTTGGATGTCGTATGTGAAATCCTATAGACAAAATGAGAGTACTTCTCAACCTTCAGATAGGCTGACACTTAAGATACAAGTAGGATAGAGGAAATAATGCTCTAGAATAGAGACTTTGGAGCATACTTGTTAGATTTGGAAGATTCAAGATGATTTCGAGCAAATATTTTGCAACGATTTTGTTTGGATACTGTGTACAAGTCAAGGGATACATATATACTATTTTAATAATTTAAGCATTATTTAAATATTGTGATTGTTCAAAACATCGTGTAATTTAAAGCTAACTATGTTGGATGACCAAAATTTTCAATGGGAAACCATTGCAAAGTGGCATAAGCTTAGCAAGGATGATAGTCAAAACCTTATAAGTTTGGTGTAAACATCCATCTCTCTATCTCATATGTGTGTGTGTGTGTGTGTGTGTGTGTGTGTGTGTGTGTGTGTGTGTGTGTGTGTGTGTATATATATATATATATATATATATATATATATATATATATATATATATATATATATATATATATATATATATATATATATATATATATATATATATATATATATATATATATATATATATATATATATATATATATATATATATATATATATATATATATATATATATATATATATATATATATTGTATGAATTTAATGTTAGGTGTCTTTTATCACTTTCCTAGAAGTGTATGATTTTAGGCCTTGGTACCAGTTTATTGGTTAAGTGTAACACTACTAAAACATTTGCTTTTAGTGACCGAATTAGTGACTGGAAAATTTTGGTTACTCTAGTGACTGAATTAATTACCAAAATTAGACATCATATTAGTAAATTTTTAAAGTCACTAAATCAGCCACAAAATAAATTTAGCCACCGAATTAGTGACTGATATTTTGTGACCATAATTTTAAGTCTCAAATAACGATTTTTATATAAATTAATTCATAAAAAAAATTCAGTGACCGAAATTTTGGTCACTAATATTTTTTTTCATTATTAAGTTGCTTACCTCCCAATTTTCTTCTTTTGTTTATTTTAAAAGTTTTTTAGTCTAAATTTTACATTTTTATTGTTTTAACAAATAAAACATATATTTATATAAATAATTAACTCATACAAATTTATTAATATAGATAAAATATAATTTAATGTCAAAAAGTGTAAGAATTTTTTTATATAATATTTAATAGTTCTATTTCATTAATAATATATACATTTCAAATGTAAATTATACAACAAAAACCAAATGGCTTAGTGGACACACAAAAGCGTCACAATACTAAGTACATTAGTCCGATTCCTCCTAAAGACTACATTTTGTTTTTTTTTAAAGTTTTTTAAACAATTAAAATTGGTCACTAAAATCGGTAACTAATTATAGTCACTAATTCGGTCACTAAATTCGTCTCTAAAGGTTAGCAACTAGCACTTTTCCAACCTAAAATTGGTAGTCGCGTTATTGGTTGCTAAACGTTATAGTGACTGATTTTTGGGTTTTTTCGGTCTCTAATTCAGTCGCTAAACGCGATTTTTTTAGTAGTGTAAGTTTTTTGAAAATCGACATTATTAATTTGTCTTATTGTTAATTAAGGATAAAAATTGTGGTGTTAATATCCATATCATATTGACCTTATAGAAATACACGTCTTGTGTAAATTTGATATCAATTGAATGCTCTGCTTGTTTGTTCATCTTTTGGTTAATTATTTGATACGATCTTTATCAAATTGTGTTCCAATTAAGGTGTCTTGTTTATATACTACTTGGTAAGTGGTTATGTTAAACTCCTAAAATATTGGTCAGATGATGAAACCAAAAAGACATCACATGATTTTAAGGGGAGAAATATACTTATTATCGCATCAAGTGCTAAAATATATTACATTATCTCACATCATAATAGCTCACAAGAAGTGTGAAACACTCTTCAAAGCCTTTACGAGGGAACTAGAGAAGTTAATGGTTCTAAGAGAAATACATTGACAAAGGAGTATGAACTTATTCGTATGGAACCCAGTGAAACCGTGGAATCCATGCAGACTCATTTTCTCCATTTAATCCACAAGTTAGAAAATTAGGGACAATATTTTTTTAAAAAAAATATTGTGATAAAAAAGTTTTAAGATCTATATGAAGGGAATGGAAATCGAAGGTTAGATCCATTAAAGAGTAAAATGATCTTAATAATTTGGATATCACAAAACTATTTGGAAAGTTAGCCAAACATGAGAATATACTGAAACAACTCGTTGCAAGTGAAGTAATCTCTAAATAGAAAGAGAAGGTCAAAGAAAATACCCATGATATATCCTTGAAAGCTTCATCTTCAAATACAAATAAATTAGAGAATGATAGTGATAGTTCTGACGAAAACTCTTTTGAATAAGAAGATATGGGGTTATTCCTCAAGCACTAGAATCAATATATAAATTAGCATAATCTCAAACATTCGACAAAGATTTGATCAACTTTAAGAAGTCACGTCTGCACAAGAAATAAAATAAGAGAAAGGAAGATATCACATGCTTTGTGTCGCAAATGCACACAAAAAAACCGGTGGAAACAAACAGAAGAGTCACCACCGAACATTATTTATCCCAAAATAGGGAAAGGAAAAGATCGAAGAAAACCTAAAAGAAGGGAGAAGACAAGGTCATCTGAACCAAATCTTGGGTTCGGGAGCCGGTTACACAAGGGGAAGCTATTAGCACCCCCTCACGCCTGTTGTACTCAATGGGATCCACACTTGTTGTCTAATCAAATGGTGAGTTATCTAAAAGCTACTACTAAGCGGAGACAGGAAAAAAAAAGAGAGTCGATAAGACATCTCCGCCCTATGCCTATGCATTCTCTCGTGCAATGGGAAAGTAAGAGTCAACGTAGTTTAGAAAGCTACGAGTGAAGGGGGAAGGTTGCTCGCCAAGACATCGACGTCTTATTCCTACGTATCTCATCTGGTATGAGAAATCAGAGAAAACGTAGTTCGGTATAACTAAACCATAGGTTGGTTAAGTTCTTTTTATGAGCGACGATAAGTTCTCATTCCAGCAATTAGGGTCGACGTCTGTTTGCGGTAGAACAGAAAAGTAGCGTACTCTTTTTTGAAAATTATTGTGAAAAGCCAATCCCGAAGGATAAAAAGGTTTGAATTTTGTTTGTGAGTTTTAATGAAGTGAATTGAATTTGTTTGAGATTCTCGTTGCACTAAAGACTATGATATAGGAACGAATGTGTCGCATATCTCCCCCAGACGGGACGTACACTAAAAATTCTAGACAAGTAAGGAGAAACTCCTCATCATCATTCCCCATACGCCTAAGGCTCATGGCGCACAATGTTCATCGTCTTTATTAAGTGTCTTAGAATTGTTTTGAGATGAGAAGAGAAGACTCAAAGGGTGAAAAGAGAACAACTAAGGGAAACTAAAACCATAATGTTATCATACTAAATGATCCTAAAGTTAGGATAAAAGAGAAGCCTACCTAATTTTATCATACAAATGATGGACCTAACGTTGAGGTCAAAGAGGGACTATCCTAATTGTTGTCATGCAAAGGATTGAAAGCCTAATGTCTCTCCTACTCCCACCTTAATACGAAATTAAGTGGGACTAGGAATTATAACGGATCATGTGAACAAGCACGAGTAAGAACTATTCAATTTAATCACAAAGAAAAACAATATTGAAACTTAAACAAGTCTCAAGAAGAGAAAAGAAATGAAGAAGAAAGAAGAAGAATGAAGGAGATGCAAACAAGATGAACAATCATGGAAGTTCAAAGGCAAAAGGCATCAAGAAAACACACATCTCAATCATACAAGGTGAACACCAACATCACGTCAAAACAAACAAGAACGCGTTCACATGTCAAACCATATCCAAAGAATTGAAATCAAAATCCAATGGCAAAACAGAGTGCCCACACACATTTAAATGACTTAAAAATCTTACAAGCAGCACTATCAATCACAAAGCAAAGTGAAATGAAGTCAAATGCAATGAGAAATAAGGTAGAGAAGTAGCAACACGACATCATATCCAGTTCATGTGAATGATTTAATAAGGAAGCACAAAGAACCAAGTCATACACCACATCCAAACTCCACCAATCGTCACATAAATAAACATGTAAAGACACACCTCAAAGAAGTAAACATGTAAACTCAAGGTACGAATCCAAATTGGGAAGCAACATAATCATGTATGTCATTTAAAATATCAACTCAAGAATCTTAACAAGAAACAACAAAGATCAATCTCAAAACTAGACAAATCCACACCGTGATCATCTTCAAATGAAAACATGTATTCAAGTAAGGTATAAAGTGAAAATTGATCAAGTAATGCAAACCATAACATGAAGGTTAGAAACTAAATCAATTCATTTGAATCACATAAGGATCATGAACCACAATGAAAATTCATCCAAGAAGAAAGTCCTAAAACTAGGTCAAGCATTGGGCAAGTTCATGTTCAACACATATTCAAATTGAAACCTCAATCACAAATAGTTCATTGATCAAATCAATACAATTTTATGGCTATAACTCATGGAAAAGCGATCATAATCAAGTAGGAAAAGGATCCCAAAATCATTGCATAAATGAACTCTCAAAATTAAGTCAACAAAGTCAAGTATCTTCAAGAATCGAGCATGAATCGAGGCTCATTAAAACCAAATAAGAAATGATAAAGAATGCACTAATCTATACATCATAACATCATTCAAACCCTAATCATTTAGGTGTCAAAACATGGTAGAAATTAAAGGATGTAAAACACATTCACAAATTAATTCTAAATATAATAATAAATAAATTGAAAAATAAAATAAAAATCACGATAAAAATTTAGAGACCTTTAAATGTGGAAAATATTTTTATCAATTTTTAAAGTGAATGGGACAATTAAAATAAAAATAAAGTGAAAGAAGAAACAAAATAAAACAAATAGCAAAGGGAGTTGCAAAATAGAAATTCCAACTGAACTAGGTTCAGTTTAACACGCTGGTGGGCTTAAAAAGGAGGGTGTGGAAAGGAAAAAAATGTTAGGTCTAAACCATTTCACAACAAAGCTTCAGAAACAACAACCAAAAGGCGACACATGCTCTTTCAGTTATCCAGTCAGCGCCAAGTAAGCAACATATTTGCAAGTCAAAAGTTCAAACATAGACACATCAGCAAACATGACTAGACGCCGGAGCTAGGACTTTGACCATCTTCTCCGGCCACCCTCACCGGAGTTATCTGAAACTAACATCAAAACAAAACAATAAAGACACCACCTCACTCGTTTTTCAACGTAGATTCCATAAATAGCCTCCAATTTTATTTCTAAACACTCTAAGCATGTTAAAACTAACCATAAAAATAATGCACACAAACTAAAAACTTCACCAAAAAAAAAAACATCAACATAGTTTCGATCTTCATGGTCTGAGAAGCTTAGAAATGGAAACCACAAGTTCATACATGCGTAAAACTCAAGAGGAAAAGGGAGAGGAAAGTTTACCAAATGAAGAGCTTGTTTACCCCTTGAACTTGCTCAAAGCTTCGAAAATATTCTTCCTCTACCTCCAAGGATCCTTAGGGATGAAGATGGAGGGCAGAAATGAAAGAAAATATGCTCAAAGATAAGGATTTGAAGAGACATGGAGAGAGAGATTTGAATGTGAGAGGATGTTCTTTAGCTCAAAACTGGTTGCAGAAGCATGAATGATCTCCCTTGTAGGTTTGTTTCTTTATATACTAGGGTTTTTGAGAGGTAACCAGTTAGTTACTATGGTAAATAAACATGGTTAAGCCTTTTTGGTGAAAATTGAAATATAGGAGAGTGGCTCAGGTTTGGTACTATGGATGGTTTTGTTGGTTGTTTTGGTGTGTGGTATGAGGCTCATAATGGAAGGAGTGGAATGAACACCTTGTGAGCAAGTTTTATGCATAAATTGTCTTTTCTTATTTTGGAAATAAAGTTAAGAAATGAGGGCATGTATTACACATGAGGTTTGGTTGGAAAGGGAAATGTTTTGTGACTCAAAAAGGAGTGATATGATGCGTGTGAATTGGAATGAATCATGCTGCAAGAACAAATCAACATTGTGCAAAAGAAATATAACATGTCGTGCTTTTGAAAACAAGTTCATATAACTCACTTTCCTTGATCATAACTTGGTGATTCTTAATGTAAACCATGAGTTCTTGTGCCCAATGCAAAGTCAAGACCATAATTAACATCTTTCAAGTTAATGGAAACTTGAAGCAAGCATTGGAAGTTCATGGAAAATGAAGTTGAAAATGTGTCCATCATTATGTCATAAGTAACTTAGAAAAATTCTAAGTCATGGAAGTTTTGACATCATTGACAACTTGACTTTGAAGGCACATAACTTGATGAGTTTTTGTCCAATGAAAATGATCTAGTAATGGATAGAAAGCTTGAATAATGATATTCAACTTTCATGTTCAAAGGAAGTTGATTTGAGGTTAATAACTTGGTGAAAAGTGCCTTGGAAAGTTGCCTAAAAAATCCGCCTAAAACTTGTCCAATTTGACATATTTGAAACCCTAACTTGAAGACATCATAACTTTAGCTCTACGCATCGAATGGAGGAGTTCTAGCGCTCAAAAGAAAGCTTGGAGTATGCTCTAAAACTTTCATTTATTGGAAATGTCATTTGAAGCTTGCATCACCATTTACGATGGGGTTGAAAACATGTACTTCAAGCTGAATTTCTATACTTAGAAAATTTTATAACTGTTGAAATGGAAAAACCTCATTTTTCTCAACGTTAGCTCTTATATGTCTCAAGCTATAGATCTTTTGGACTTGCTTTCTTCTACAAAATTGTAGTTCATAATGTCCTTTTTAATTTGATGACAAGTTTGCCCTCATTGGATGAAAGATGAGAAAGTTATGGATGTTGCAAAATGGCTAGAGAAAGGGGTTTCTACACTTTGAAAATATTTCAATCAAACCCTAATCCAACCAAATTCTTGATTTTATGTTTCTCCTTGACTTTTATTATTTCAAACACATGAAAACAATTGGGAGCACATACAATACCCTTGGTTGACTTTGAAATCCAAGACTTTGACCCCATTGAGCCATATTTGCCTTTTGTTAATCATATGAAACCCTAGCACCTTTTCCATTAATTAAAGCTCTTTTCATGACTTATGATGATACATAACATATTTAGAGGACCCTCAAGATGTGTATTGATCCATAGAATCATGTCTTGCCCAAAGGATTAGCCACAGGTGCCTTTTGACCCAAACTCCTAATCCAGTTGTTCACAAGATAAGAGGAGGTGATCAATGATGGTAACCTTGATTCAAATGGTTGTGAGACATGCCATGATGATGAAAGGACCTTGGGGCTTGAGAATACCATAAGTTTGAGAATTAGCCCTTGCTTGAGATTTGAGAATCAAACTCTTCCTCTAGAGAATTGAGCAAGATACCTTGATCCCTTGCCTAGAACCAATGCTATGAAAAAATGATATGAACCATAAGCCAAGATATTAAGAAAAGGGGTGGGAAAATTTTGGAGTGCTACAGCTGCCCCTATTCAAACAACTTGGAACTGAAGGGATGATAGCAACGACTTTTAGACTTTCAAGGTATAGGGAGATTGAATACCAAAAGAACCTAGAAATTTGCAAACTGTGGGGATGTATAGAGTGAAGTGATTTCCAATCAAAGGTGGACTTAAAGGTAGCGGGTACCAACCAAAAGTTGGAATAACTAGAGATAATAATCAAGAAGGTACTAACCAAAAGTTAGAAAAAAAGGCTACTGACCAAAAGTTAGGACCACCAGAGATAGTACAAACCAAAAGTTGGGATAAAAGGCTACTAACCAAAATTAGAATCACCCGAACACCGACCGAAAGCAAAAACACCAAAATGTAGACTACCAACCAAAAGTTGGGATCATCAACAAAGAATACACCAACCAAAAGTTGGGATGAAAAGGCTACTAACAAAAACTTAGGATCGCCAAAACACCGACCTAAGGCGAACACACAGAAATGAAGACTACCAACCAAAAGCTGGGATCATCAACAAAGATTACCAACCAAAAGTTGAGATAAAAGGCTACTAACCAAAAGTTAGGATCATCGGAACTCCGACCGAAGGAGAACACACAAAAATGAAGACTACCAATCGAAAATTAGGATAAAAGGCGACTAACCAAAAGTTAGGATCGCCAAAATACCGGCCAAAGGCGAACACAAAAATGAAGACTACCATCTATAGCACCCCAAAATTTTCCTCTTCGCTTCTGGGTTATTGGCTTATGTTTCTATGCATTTTTTCATTTTTGCATATCATGACATTAGTTCTCGGGACTTGGGATCAATGTGTTTCTATAGCTTAGGGTTCTCTTTTATTGCCAAAAATTAAACAACGAGCGTCAGAGGCGTCAACATTTATTTTACCTAGCAATCGAGTGACCGATTTTATTTTATTAAGCATGTTATTTTCAGCACAAGAGACAGGTCACAGGATATCTCAAGAATTCTCACAATTTTAATATCCAAGGGAATGTTTCAGAGGCTTAATTGGGCTTAGAACGGGTGAAATTTTTAATTTCCCTCTAAATGGCGCAATTTTTGAAAATTTGTGAGTGGTTAACCGATTATCCAATTTGCACTAGAAAATGGTTAATCGATTAACCATAGTAAATTTTGCCTAGTAACGTGCATTTTCAATGCTGCCACTTTTGGGGTCTATTTTGATCACTTGCGAATTTGATTTTACACCAGAAGAAGGATATAGAATCACTATAAATTTTGATTAACTTTCAAAATCAATTCAATATCCCTCCAATTTTCAAAATCTCACTCCAAAACATAATTTTACTCCTAACCAAAAGCCTATTTAAGTGAATTTTCTCCAAACCTCAGAAGAATTCACCATAATTTCCAACTTCAGCTTTCACACTCTCCTTCTTGAAAATTTTCTCTCAAAATTCTCTGAAATTTTCTATACTCCAAAACCTCCATAAAGCTCTTTTCACTTGACTTCTTTGATTCTTCATTGGAATCATTGAATTCTAGAGCTAAACCTTCATCATTCATCTCCATCATCTTCAATTCATCACTTGATTTTCGTTTGGATTTGGATCTAATCTTAGAAGCAAGTTTATAAGTGATTCTTGGAACAATTTTGGCTTATTTTGGCTTGTTCTTCACTTCTATTGCAAGAAAGCTCTTGGATCTTAAAGATTTATCGGGTTTCTACCTTGGATCTATCAATTCGTAGTAGATCAACACTTACCAAAGGAAATATCATATATGAAGGTTGGTTAATTCTATATACAATTTTGTTTTGAGCTTATTTGAAGAATTACAATGTAGATCTTCAAGTTTTGATTGATTTTGGTGATTTTGATCTTTGTGATTTATGATCTCAATGCTTGATTAAGTTTGATTGATGTTTGATCACTGAATTTTGGTGTTAAGTTTGTGCATAACTGATTACATGATCATTTGGATGATTTCACATTAAATTAATTGCTGAAAGTTCTTTCGAATTGTTGTTTTTCTGCTTCTGGTGCAGTGTTAATTTCTGAATTTTTTTGGTGGTTAATCGATTAACCAGTGCAATTTCTGAATTTTTTTAGTGGTTAATCGATTAACTAGTTTGCACTAGCAAATGGTTAATCGATTAACACTGGACCAGAATGTGATATTTGGTTGCTTTCAAGCATGTTTTGATTTCTTTCCACCTCTAACTTTCATGGATTGATATGATGCATTTGTGTGGACTGTTTTTGACTTGCTTGATCGTTTGATCTCGATTCTTTGAATTCTTAACATGTTCATGTTGTTTAACTGATTCCATGATCATTGCTTTGCTTGCTTGTATCATGTTAATAATTAATTGTTGATGATTATCTTGATGGAATATTGTTGAACATTTGCGTTAATTATTGATGCATGTGTAGTCTTGCATGATATTTATTCATGATTGGTACTTGCTCATACTTGATTGCATTGAAACATGCTTGTTGTCCTACTTTCTACAGCTGTTGTATTCTGAATTTGCATGTTGTCTTTGCTATCTAGCTTGCTGCCTGCCTTTTTACACCTACTTTTGTGTTGAATTAGTAGTTGTTAATTGTTGTTGTGCTGCCCTGCTGGATTTTATTGTTGTTTTATGCAGGAAGCGCTGTTGTAGCTGCTATTTTTACCTTGAATTCTTGCTTTTTGCCTTGCCTTTGCATGCTCCCTTTGGATTCCTATTCCAATTTAATTTCCGATTAATTTAGGATTAGGATAGACATTAGTAGTGCAATCCATGCATGATAATAAGTAGGATAGTTCCTTTTAACCTTATTCTTAGGTCCATCTTTTGCATGATAACATTAGGATAGAATTCCCTTTTGCATCTTGACCTTAGGACCACTTTGCATGACAATGTTAGGACCGAGTTTCCCTTAGACCTTTCGTGCGTCTTTCTCTCTTCTCATCTCAAAAGAATTCTAACACACTTAATAAAGACAATGAACATTGTATGCCACATGCCTTAAGCATATGGGAAATGATGAGTGGGGAGTTTCTCCTCACTTATCTAGAGTGTTTAATGTACGCCCCGCAGGCGATATGTGATGCATTCCTTCCTATATCATAGTCTTTAGTGCAATGTGAATCACAAAGCAAACTAATTCATTTCTCTAAAACTCATAAACAAAAGTCAAACCTTTTATCCTTTGGGATTTATGTTTCAAACTCATTTTTAGAAACAATACTTTACTTTTCCGTTCTATCGCAAACATGCATCGACCCTAATTGCTTAAATGGGAACTTATCATCACTCATAAAAAAACACTTAACCAACCTGTGGTTTCGTAGTTACCCGAACTACATTTGCTCTGACTTCTCATACCAGATGAGGATACATAGGCACAAGACAGAGATGTCTTCGTGAGAAAACTTCCCCCCATCACCTGTAGTTTTTCGAACTACGTTTACTTTGACTTTCCCATTGCATGAGGGAATACGTAGGCATAGGGCGGCGATGTCCTATTGAGTCTCTTTCTTTTCTTTTTATATCGTTTCCGTTTAGCGCTAGCTTTTAGATAAAACACCCTTCGAATAGACAACAAGCACGGATCCCGTTGAGTACAACGGACGTGAGGGGTGCTCATACCTTCCCCTTGCGTAACTGTCATACCCAAAATTTGTCCTACCTGTTGTATATTACTATCACCTGTACATTCGCCCACTTACTTTATTCAAAAAAAGTCCAAAAACTGTTGTATTCACTTAGAGATGTCAGGTCAGGTGTGGGGATAACGTTGAATGAGGAATAGTTCAAGTCACCTTGTTGAAGCTGATTTTCGTAAAGTTTTCAGTACAGGGCATATTTGAAGGCATTATCAAGGCATCGTTTCTTGATTTTAAGACAGTGAGATTTTTGGTTCATGGCAATATAATTCCACTCCCTATTTAATATCAAGTTTAAAGGTGGATTTGTTATTGTGATTCTCTTTTCAATCTTATTCAAGGTCACATTTTGAAAGATATTTATTTCACGTGACAATTCAACTATCATGACATTGTGTTTGTTATGATTGAAACAATTAAGTCGTTTTGTACTTAAGAATTGAAGTCATATTGCCGGTCATGTTTGGGGAGCGAGAAAATTCATGATGACCATATGTTCCAAAACCATTCAATTTATTTCAAGGCTATCTTTATTCATAGACAAGATATTCAAAACAATGAAGGGGCTGTATTTCAAGAGGATGCATCAAGCCCAATGGCTTTGTCATCACAAAAATCACAAAATAATAAGCTCAAATTGCCAATTTTCTTTTAGAAGTCAATGCCTTTATTTTATAAATACATTCACACATGCCTGCATAAATAAATTAGTATTTCTTTTTGTACAAAGTGACAAAGCAAAGTATGATCACGAAGCTGGCAATAGCATAACGGAAAATTCGTACAACAAGCACACCAACAGTAGCCATGAAAGTTCAAAAAGGGGGAATATGAACAACATTCACAAAGGCACAAAATATTGTTACAAGATGGTTGAAGCTTCATTCGCTTAAATCAGTTAAAAAATGTTACAGAACGAGAAACAAGAACAGGAGTTTTTATATTATGCGAGGTAAACATGTAGGAATTTTGACTACCACAAAGAGATGTAGATTGGGCATTGTGTTTTTGTTGGATAAAGCCTCAAGAGGGAGTCAAGCTGCAGAACATGAAAGTTTCATACCACACCACCTTGTACGAACTCCCCGCGGATCCTTTTTACCATGAATTATCATGCAGTAACACGTCTCAGCCACGATTCCAGCAGACACCAAAACACACAGCCTTTAACAAACACATCAACAACACCCTTTTGTTTGAACCCCACATGAGAGTTCGTACGAACTAGCATAAGTGGCAACAGACAGCTCACAACACTACCAACCGACCCACAGCCTGCCCACAACGATAATGAACCTGCAAAAAGCAAAAAAGCAGAAGAAAAAAACATGTTATGCTAACCCACCATGATTCGCAACAGGACAAAAAAAATTGTACAACCGATACACCAAAATAAAGGACATAAACGTTGCTTACAAAGAAAAGAGTAGTGGTATTACTGATAACACGAAATCATATAGATATTTTCATGCATAATTCAACTAAAATCTAACCGTTTTCGATCCGATTTCGGGTTATTTCCGTGTATTTGTCTGATGTTTTGCAGGTATTCAACGATCACGTCTAAACAAGGCAACATGAAGAAAATAAGCAATCTCAGATGAAATATGGACGAAAAAGGAGTGAAAATACAATGAAAAGCGCAACAAGCTGTTTTTGCTGATGTGACGACCGTCACAGCTTCATGACGACCGTCACACGGGTGACGACCGTCATGCAGGCAAAAACGCCCCACTCAGATTACACGTCAAAAGAGCAGTTCCAATTCCCACAGAGTGGACCACTACTCCCTAAATTATCTGCCTCAAGGTCCATCATCTTCAGTGATAACCGTTGGGATTCCACTTCTATAAAAAGGGAAGCAGGGGACTTCAGAGAGGGAGCTGCATTCATACCACGAAGTGCTGCCGAATTTACTTCCCAGAGCATTATTTTCCAGTTTTATTCTTATTCGTTTCTCTTTACCTTTCCTTATTCCCATTTCCGCTCTTCTGTAATTTCTATTTTATTGTACGATCAAATTGGCACTAAGGACCAGAATCCTGCCAACATCTGTGGAGGATCTGCCCAAAGGCCAATTGGCATATTTACAGGTTTTCATTTTGATCGACTTCAGTTTTATTATAATGCAAATTATTATTTATTATTCTTATTTATATTTTGTCTTTCCCAAATCCATGTCTAGCTAAACTTAGGTAATCGATATGTAGTAATAATTCGAATGGGATTGGATAACCACTGGTTGAAAGACTTTCTTTTCAAAAAGTAATTTATGGTCTGAGTGTTTAAAATTGATTCACTGAATAAACTTCGTCGCGAAAGCGAGAACTTATTTAAAAGTAGTTTTGCCACGAAAGTGGGAAATTAATTAAGATACAAACCAAAAAGCGAAAGCTGCGGTAAGGTCAGACAGTAAACACTAGGCATTTGTTTTAATAACAGCGAAAGCACTTTAAAATGAATTAGAACTTAGAGATTTCCAAAAAATAATTTTAACCCCGAACGGGATACGAAAGTGTACGTTTGGCCCTTAGGATTATGATTAGCGTCAATAACCATCGTGAGGCGAGAGTTTTCAAATCTCCATTTTCTGCTTAAATAAACTTTGAAAACTATTTCATACACCAGTAATTTATCAAATCCCTGAAGAACACAATTACTACGTATCGATTCAATTAATTATAATCTAAATAGTAATCTTAGTTCCCCTTTTTAGTGACAATCTTATTCCCTTAAACATATTCTACCTAGCTAAACATAGTAACTCCCGAGAACACTAGTTTGATTACGAGTCCCTGTGGGATCGATATCTATTATTACTACGCGATTGACTGTGCACTTGCAGTTAGTTGTATTAGACATAGAAAGTCGCGATCAAGTTTTTGGCACCGTTGCCGGGGACCCGTTTAGTCAATAGTGTAACCTTCTGTTACGCCGTATAGACTAGGTTAACAATTTTCATTTTT
Source organism: Lathyrus sativus (assembly GCA_963859935.3). Taxonomy (NCBI): domain Eukaryota; kingdom Viridiplantae; phylum Streptophyta; class Magnoliopsida; order Fabales; family Fabaceae; genus Lathyrus; species Lathyrus sativus. The sequence continues at coordinate 112,517,832 of OZ012736.1, read as the reverse complement.
CCTTTACTAGTTCTGTCGATTGTATGCCAAGAAATCGCCCGCAAGGCGATATCGTAAAACCTTCGGTCGCAGAACTAGAACGCTTCTTACATTTAAGAAGTAGAATCATTGAGTACCAACTCAAGCAACTCAAACATAACACTCCCGAACCTCTCACTCCCATTCCCAAATCAGAAGAAGAAGAACCAGAGATGGCTGAAGGACCTCCGAACAAACCGCTGAAGGCATACGCTACACCATCTCAGATGGAGCCTAGAAGTAGCATTGCTGCCCCAGCTATTACCCGAAATGATTTTGAGCTGAAACCATCATTGTTGTCGGCTGTACAACAAAACCAATTCTCAGGAAACGCAACTGAGGATCCGAACGAACATCTAACGAAGTTTGTACAATACGCAGACACAGTGAAAGCAAATGGAGTTACTCCATACGCGATAAGACTTCGTCTTTTCCCATTCTCTCTTAGAGACAGAGCGTGGACATGGTTACAATCGTTACCATCCAACTCCGTTACGACGTGGGAGCAATTGAAGAACGTCTTCTTAGCGAGATATTTTCCGCCAAGCAAAGTTGCTATGCTTAGAGCTCAAATCAACGGATTTCGACAGAAAGATACTGAATCTCTTTACGAAGCATGGGAACGATTCAAAGATATGATGAGAACATGTCCTCACCACGGTCTAGAAGACTGGGTGACAATCCATACTTTCTATAATGGGCTTCTATACAATACTAGATTGACAATAGACGCTGCCGCGGGCGGTGCACTTATGGATAAGCCATACGACGAAGCCTATCAATTAATAGAAAACATGTCACAAAACCATTGCCAATGGGGAGGTGAACGCACTCCAACTGAGAAAACCACAGCGAAAGGTGGGATGTACGAAATCAGCAGCCTTGAAAAGTTCAATGCTAAAGTAGATGCTCTAGCACAGAAGATTGATAGTCTGACCGTTAACCCCACTGCGACTGTCGCTGCAGTAACTCCAAATTGCGAGTTATGCGGAAGCACCACTCATAATGCACCCGAATGCCCATTGCTAGCTGGAATCCCGCCAGACCAGGTAAATTATGCTCAAGGAAATCCCTACGCAAATACCTACAACCCAGGTTGGCGAAATCATCCAAACTTTTCTTACAAAAGCGAAAATGCATTGCAAATGCCTACTGCTCCGCCAGGATATCAGAAACCAGCTGCTCAGAATGCACCTAGGAAATCCAACCTCGAGTTGATGATGGAAAAGTTCATAGAAACTCAAGCTCAAACAAACAAAGAATTCCTGAATCAAAACATACACACTAGCGAGCAAATTAAACAGTTGACAGGAAAAGTAGACGCTTTAGCCACCCACAACAAAATGTTAGAAACTCAGATATCACAAGTGGCTCAACAGCAAGCATCTGCTGCCGCACCTGCTGACACATTTCCTGGACAACCCGAACAGAATCCCAAAGGCCAAGCAAATGCTGTGATACTAAGAAGTGGAAAAGAATTGGACGAACCGATCGATCCGAGGACCGAAAACTCAGCCATGCAACAGAAACCAACTGAACAAGCAGAAAAGGAATCTGAGTTAGAGAAGAAGGAGGACAACGAGAAGGAGGATACCGAAAGTGAAAAAACTCAAGCACCTCCAGCGCCATATAAACCACCTATTCCTTATCCGCAAAGACTAATAAACTCCAAAACTTCAGGACAGTTTAAGAAATTTGTAGAGCTCCTTAAACAGTTGAATATTACTATTCCTTTTACAGAAGCAATAACTCAAATGCCGTCATACGCTAAATTTCTCAAAGAGATCCTGTCGAATAAGAGAAAGATCGAGGATAACGAAACAGTTACACTTACTGCAGAGTGTAGCGCTATTATTCAAAACCGCATGCCTCCTAAATTAAAAGACCCAGGTAGTTTCTCCATACCCTGCGTCATAGGAAAGTTCGTAATAGACAAAGCTCTATGCGATTTAGGAGCCAGTATCAGTGTTATGCCCTTATCTATATGCAAAAAGCTGAATATGGGAGACCTCAGGCCAACCAAAATGTCCGTACAATTAGCTGACAGATCAGTAAAATACCCCGTCGGAATACTGGAAAATGTTCCAGTACGCATAGGACAATTCTACATTCCAACCGACTTCATAATTATGGACATCAAGGAGGACACTGTAACCCCAATTATCCTAGGAAGACCGTTCCTAGCTACAGCTGGAGCCATTATAGACGTGAAGAAAGGAAGGCTAACATTCGAAGTAGGAGAAGAAAAGATAGAGTTCATTCTCACCAAGTTCTTACAAGCACCAGCAATAGACGATACCTGCTATTTAGTAGACGAAATTGACGCATGCATAAGAGAACTTGAAAATGAAGAGACCACGTATTCAGAAATAATAAAGATTCAAATACCCGACATTTCTGAAGACGACAATTTGCGTAAACCGTATAAAGACGACAGCCTAAGCGAAAGCTTAGCACTGACCCCAAACCATATGCCAGGTCCGAAGAACCCATCTTTAGAACTTAAAACACTACCCAAAAACCTCAGATATGAATTTCTAGACGATGAACAAAAAAGACCAGTGATAGTCAACGCCGACTTAGGACAACCAGAAACCGAAAAGTTATTAGAAGTCCTAAAGAAGTACCCCACCGCGTTAGGCTATAACATAAGCGATTTAAAAGGTATAAGCCCTTCGATCTATATGCATCGAATTACAATAGAGGAAGACTCTAAAACCTCTCGAGAGCATCAGAGAAGACTAAACCCCATCCTGAGCACTGTAGTCAGAGATGAAGTAAAGAAATTGCTAGATGCAGGAATCATCTATCCTATCTCCGATAGTGAATGGGTTAGCCCAGTTCACGTCGTACCAAAGAAAGGAGGAGTCACAGTAGTTAAAAACGAAAAAGGCGAATCAATAACAAAAAGAGTCGTGACTGGAAGCAGGATGTGTATTGATTATAGGAAGCTTAACAAGGCTACACGCAAAGATCACTTCCCGTTACCCTTCATAGACCAAATGTTGGAAAGATTAGCCAAACATTCATATTTCTGCTATCTAGATGGTTACTCAGGATTCTTCCAAATTCCCATCCATCCTGATGACCAAGAAAAGACTACATTCACCTGTCCTTACGGTACTTTTGCTTACCGCCGAATGCCGTTCGGACTCTGTAACGCTCCAGCAACCTTCCAAAGATGCATGATGGCAATCTTCGCAGATTTCATAGACGACATTATGGAAGTATTTATGGACGATTTCTCGGTATGTGGACAAAGTTTCGAAGGATGCTTACAAAACTTAGAAATGGTACTAGAACGTTGCGTAAAAGTAAACCTCGTCCTAAATTGGGAGAAATGCCATTTTATGGTCCGACAAGGAATAGTTCTAGGACATGTCATATCAGATAGAGGGATTGAGGTAGACAAAGCTAAAATAGAGATTATAAAAGATCTCCAACCTCCAAAATCCGTACGAGAAATACGGAGTTTCCTAGGACATGCCGGTTTCTACAGAAGATTTATAAAAGATTTCTCGAAAATCACAAAACCTCTGACCGGCCTGTTAATGAAAGATGTTGAGTTCGTCTTCGACGACGACTGTTTAAAAGCATTCGAAACATTGAAATCAGCCCTTATCACCGCACCAATCATGCAACCACCCGATTGGCGACTACCGTTCGAAATCATGTGCGACGCGAGTGATTACGCTGTAGGCGCAGTTCTAGGACAAAGGAAGGACAAGAAACTCCATGCCATCTACTATGCCAGTAGAACCTTAGATCCTGCCCAAATGAACTACGCTATCACAGAAAAGGAACTTCTAGCAGTTATATTTGCGCTTGACAAATTCCGTTCTTACTTAGTAGGAGCAAAAATCATCATATACACAGACCACGCTGCCATAAGGTACCTAATAAGCAAGAAGGATGCCAAACCAAGACTATTGAGATGGATCCTGTTACTACAAGAGTTTGACTTAGAAATCAAAGATAAAAAAGGAACCGAGAACGTTGTTGCAGATCACTTATCCCGAATAGAGGGCATCAGACATGAACTAGTTCCGATAAATGACGATTTCCCGTACGAACGTCTGATAGCCAAATTAGAAAGTGGCACGCCCAATTCAATCTCGGAAGATCCAGAATTCGAAAAAGCCGTAGAAGCCGTCTATGCCCAAGTCACATTACCTTGGTATGCTGACATCGTTAATTACCTCGCTGCGGGCGTACTTCCACCGGATCTTACTTATCAGCAAAAGAAGAAATTCTTCCACGATCTGAAACACTATTATTGGGACGAACCCCTACTCTTCAAGAGAGGGGCCGACAACATATATCATCGCTGTGTCCCAGAGGAAGAAATATAAAATATTATTTCCCAATGCCACTCAGCACCATATGGTGGTCATGCTAGTACGTCCAAGACGTGCGCTAAGATTCTCCAAGCCGGCTTATTCTGGCCTAATCTCTGGAAAGACGTTCACATTGCTGTGCAAAAGTGTGATCGATGCCAAAGAATTGGCAACATCTCACGACGCGATGAAATGCCTCAGAAAGGAATCTTAGAGGTAGAAATCTTCGACGTTTGGGGAATAGATTTCATGGGACCATTCCCACCTTCTTTTGGAAATAACTACATACTCGTCACTGTCGATTACGTGTCTAAATGGATAGAAGCCATAGCTGCTCCAACAAACGACGCACGAGTAGTAATCAAACTCTTCAAAAACACAATTTTTCCTAGATTCGGTGTACCCAGACTCGTCATTAGTGACGGAGGATCTCACTTCATATCGCGAATATTCGATAAACTTCTCTCTAGATATGGAGTCCGGCACCGAGTAGCTACACCCTATCATCCGCAAACTAGCGGACAAGTAGAGGTCTCGAACAGAGAAATAAAACAGATCTTGGAAAAGACTGTCGCTACCTCAAGGAAAGATTGGTCGTCAAAGCTACAAAAAGCTTTATGGGCTTATAGGACCGCATTTAAGACACCAATAGGAACCACCCCCTATAAATTGGTTTACGGTAAATCCTGCCATCTCCCTGTAGAGTTAGAGCATAAGGCCTTTTGGGCCATTAAAACACTCAACTTCAACTACACCGAGGCAGGAGAAAAGCGAATCTTGAACTTACACGAGTTAGAAGAACTTCGATTAGACGCTTACGAAAATGCCCGTATCTACAAAGAACGAACTAAAAAGTGGCATGATAAACGTTCAATCAGGAAACAATTCAGTGTGGGAGACATCGTATTGCTCTTTAATTCACGATTAAAACTCTTCCCAGGAAAACTAAAATCTAGGTGGTCTGGACCCTATGAAGTGACTAAAGTACTTCAGAGTGGAGCTGTTGAAATTACTGATAAGACGAATGCACCATTTATCGTAAACGGGCAACGTCTAAAACATTACAATAAGAACGACAACAGTCCTCAAGTCAGCAATATAACATTGCTTGAGCTTCCAGCTCAGACACCCGCATAGCTTCTCACCAAGCTATCGTCAGGCTTTAGACGTTAAAAACAGCGCTTATTGGGAGGCAACCCAAATTTCCCTCGTTATTGCATTTCATTTTTCTTTAAAAGTCCACTTTGAAAATCCAACAAAAATCCTAAACTTATAATTACTACTACTTTCCACTTTCGTTTGTTTTCATATTCTATTTTATTTTTTTCTCTTTTGTCTTTTGTTTCTACCACTTTTCGTTTCTAAAAATCCTGACTTCAATTTCCTGTTTCAAACTTTTCAGGATTTTTTAAAGTCTTCAAAACATTCCTTCTGTTTTCTCCGAATTACCTGCGAGTATGGCCGAATACGACTTCACGAAGGTTCACTTCCGAGGACTCGCTCAAAAGGCAAGATTTGCAGCACTGACCGAAAGAGAATTCGCCTTAACGCTGTATTATGATAAGGCTACTATGGATAAACTAGGGATCACAGATAACATTCAATACCTGTTCAATCAACTAGGTTGGGAGAACACTGCTCTGAAAACACGTTTCGCTACCTACAAGGATCTTACCTATGAATTCCTTAGTTCTTTCAGATACACACCCAACTATGGTTTTGGATCCAGCTCAGAGTTGATTACCTTCAGATTGTTTGGAATGGACCAAACCCATAGCCAGATGTCACTAGCTAACCTCCTAGGATTCCCTAGCGGACCGCATGTGTTCATCAGTGCAGAAGATGACGATATTGATTTTGAACTCGATCAATTCTGGGGTAGAATCACAGGCGACTATCACCCTGAACCAGCCAGAATGCATAATGATGACATTCATAACCCAGCCTTCAGATACTTCCATAAGATACTAGCTCACACCTTGTTTGGAAAAGAAGACAATATTACTGCAGTGTCTAAGGAGGAGTTATTCATCATGTTCTGTGCTTCTCAGGGACAGACAGTAAATGCAGTGCCTTTCATGATGAGATCTTTCAAACGCCTCACGCTGGAACCTCAGACACCTATTCTTATAGGAGGCCTGATAACAATGATTGCCCACGAGCTTGGCCTTAGATTCCATTTAAATGCCAGCACTCGTTTTGGTACCATCCGACCCATGAACATATAATTCTGCTTTAACAGGCGCATCTTAGGAACTATGGGACCTGGACCGTATGAGTACCTTATTAACGAAAAACCAGTACAGCTATTCACACTGCCTGATCATCTGATGACAAGCATCCACAACAAGGACAACTGGCTCTATGAATTGGATGAGCCTATGGGACCTCCTTCACCACAGTCAACACCCCAGAACTATATGTATGACAGTGACCACATCTCTGAGGCACACGACTATATGTACTATGAGGACGCTGCCTCTGAAACTGAAGTAGACCCTACGACTCCTCCACACTACAATACTTATCCTGAGCCTATCCCTGAGGAGACCACTGACAAAATGGATGCCGTGTTACTCAGATTGGACAACGTCGATACAGCTCTGACTAATGTAAAAGCTGACATCAAAAGCTTGCACGGCGAACTGGTAGGCTTCATGGATTTAGTCTGCGACCAACTCGACTACTATTCACAGAAATTCGATGAGTTGAAGGCACGAAAAGATTAGTTATTAGCTCTTAGCAGTAGTTTCAGTTTAGTCTAGTCTAGTTAGTTTCATTTACTCATTTGGATTTTTCGCATTGTTAGTTTTCATTATGTACTACATACAATTGTTTCAATTTTATGTTATTTCAATTCTAGTTTTTATTCAATTAATCTGTTTTCGCATTATTCGTTGTTTGTTGGCTGTTATATTACATCACCGTATCAATACTAAGCCTTAAAGTCACTACGAGTACGCCCTCAGAGCAAAATTCCGCGTTCTGCAGATTTTGCTGCTGTGACGACCGTCACAGCCTCATGACGAGCGTCACGCGGGTGACGACCGTCACACCTACGTGACGACCGTCACGCAGTTAGAAACTGATATCTGATAAAACAGGGTTCGTGTTCTCTTCCACTTCCCCCCATTATCACTTTCAATCATCCTAACTCCTACCCCACTATGAATTTTCGTCCTCCCCACATTGAACTATAAATTTCAACTCCAAATTCAACTTCCAAACCACACTTCTGTCAGTTTTTCCCTCTCTGCAGAAAAACCCCAAACCTCAGAAACCTCTCCATCTTCCAACAATGGCAAGGAATGCAGAAACCCCAGATATCAGTAACATCACCTTCAGTGAAGGAGACTTAGGCGAAAGACAGCGAGCAAACTACATTGCATTTCATCAGAGGTCGCTTCAGCCGACTCACTACCCGCACCTTCCATCACTTACGGAGCTCGGACTCCTTGAAGGTGTAACCTGGATGCTTCAAAGAGCAGGCATCTGGCACCTCTGCACCAACCCACAGCCAACATACGAACAACTCACTCTTGAGTTCTTGAGTTCGTTCACTTACGCCACATCCAGCGGCGAACTTAACCAGCACATAGGTGTCGCATGCTTCCGGATGTTTGGCGTCAACTATCAGGTGAATCAAAATCAGATTGCCAGCATCCTACAGCTACCTCGAGGCGACAATGCTTATCGCCGCATCACCGATCAGTTCCAGCACGAAGCTTTCGCGCTGTGGTATCAGCTGACCGGCCTCAATGCCGATGGTTGGGACTCCCTGCACGCCACTCATATCCATAACCCAACCATCCGGTACTTTCACAGAGCGCTGAGCAACACTATTTTCGCCAGAGACAGCAACCACAAAGTGAACTCGAAAGAGCTCTTCTTTCTTCATTGCGTCTTCAACAATGAACCTGTCAACGCTGCCCCGTTTCTGCTGGCTCACATTCACGCCAACTGCAACCGTGGCTCGAAGCCATTCTACTTTGGCGGGATCGTCACTGCTATTGCACTTGGGATGAACCTTGGCGACCGCCTCCAGCACCTCCATTCCATCCCCTCAGTGTTCCTTGACACCGACCACTGCAGAGCCTCCCACCTCATCCGCTCCCGAGCTGACGGCAAGTACCATCCGGTTGTGCGCGGCAAGACCGTCCGAAGCATCATCCTTCCGTCCCGCACCCGCATCCATCCAGAGGACCGTACCAATTGGTTGTTCGACCTCACTGCCCCTCCTGCTGCCGCTGTTCCTACTCAGGATCCCACTCACGATTCCGACGATGAAATCCAAGCTGAGTTGGACAGGTCCGAGCAGCCAGAGGCATCGCAGCCTCCTCCCCCCGTAGGTACATCCTCCCGCCGCCGCCGTCATCATCCCGTGCCAGACTACATAGAAGAGGACCTCCGTCGCTCCCTAGACCAGCAGGCACAGATACTCACGATGCTGCAGCAGCAGAATCAGCGAGCTGACCAGTTCGAAGCTTGGCACCGGACTCAAATGCAACAACTTCACACCGGCCAAGCTACGATCACTGAGAGCCTAGCGAATCTGACCTTGCAGGTCGAAGGACTCTGAGACACCGTCTACCACACCGGAGCTATGAGCTATGAGGACAGAGTAGCCCTTGCTAGAGCCAGAGGACGCCAGCGCGGACGTGACAGAGGCCGTGACTGGATTTCCATTTTTCCTTCATTGTTTACTATATTTCAGTTATTTGTATTGTCATTTTCAGTTGTATCTCCCTCTCGCATGCTTCAAGAATCAGTGAGGACACTGATCGCGATAGTGTGGGAGCGGAGCCTTATTTCCATTCCACTGTACTCCGAATTTCTTTTATTTCCCTTATTTCCATTTCACTGCACTTTGAATTTTAGTAATATCTATTTTTACACTTTCCATTTCTAGCAAATAAAGCTCGTCTATATATTTTTCCCGTTACGCAAACAATCCCCACATTATTCAACGTAAAAAAAAATTTTAGTTCGTTCCTCAAAAGCAAAAGCACCACGAGAATGCACCTGAGTTCAAACTAAGTTTTGAAACTCCGAGGAAACGACAGTTCTAACAAAACCAGTATCGCCCAGACACTTTAGATCTCTAGTTTATGCGAGTCGGTTTCACCACCTACGTGTACCAAAGTCTCAAGTGTCTACGCAAACTCAACCCCAAGTAGTTTATACTAGCAGTCAGCACCATCCTAAAACTCTTCTAAGCGAGCAACCGATGCAAATAAGTGTATGATCTCCAAAAAGATGAAAAATCATGAAAAGAGAGCTAAATAGCCCAAAAATATAAGACACGTTTCCTTCTAAGTTAGGTGCTCCTCACCCGAGCATTTAGCCCAACGGCACGAAAAACTCATTGAAAATCAATGACATAAAATTATGATCAATGAAGAAGATCAAAAACAGAAATGAGATCATATTCACTAACAGGTCGACTTGCCATGAAAGTGTGCGGACAACGGGCTTAATGTGATTGCGCTAGAACAAACAGGGTGAACTTGCCGCGAGAACCTTGACACCAAGATACAGTAGCATGACTGAGACCGATTTGCATAAAAAGGAGACCTCCGAAGACTTGTAGTCCAGTGTCGTCATGATACTCGTCTTGTTCCTACCATGAATCCCGGTTTTTCCAAACTCTGCGAACGAAGAAGTTGCCTCGTGTTTGCCGACTTTTCCATGTTTTACTTGAGGACAAGCAAAGATTCAAGCTTAGGGGAGTTTGATAACACGAAATCATATAGATATTTTCATGCATAATTCAACTAAAATCTAATCGTTTTCGATCCGATTTCGAGTTATTTCCGTGTATTTGTCTGATGTTTTGCAGGTATTCAAAGATCACGTCTAAACAAGGCAACATGAAGAAAAGAAGCAATCTCAGATGAAATATGGACGAGAAAGGAGTGAAAATACAATGAAAAACGCAGCAAGCTGTTTTTGCTGATGTGACGACCGTCACAACTTCATGACGACCGTCACACCTTGTGACGACCGTCATGCAGGCAAAAACGCCCCACTCAGATTACACGTCAAAAGAGCAGTTCCAATTCCCACAGAGTGGACCACTACTCCCTAAATTATCTGCCTCAAGGTCCATCATCTTCAGTGATAACCGTTGGGATTCCACTTCTATAAAAAGGGAAGCAGGGGACTTCAGAGAGGGAGCTGCATTCATACCACGAAGTGCTGCCGAATTTACTTCCCAGAGCATTATTTTCCAGTTTTATTCTTATTCGTTTCTCTTTACCTTTCCTTATTCCCATTTCCGCTCTTCTGTAATTTCTATTTTATTGTACGATCAAATTGGCACTAAGGACCAGACTCCTGCCAACATCTGTGGAGGATCTGCCCAAAGGCCAATTGGCATATTTACAGGTTTTCATTTTGATCGACTTCAGTTTTATTATAATGCAAATTATTATTTATTATTCTTATTTATATTTTGTCTTTCCCAAATCCATGTCTAGCTAAACTTAGGTAATCGATATGTAGTAATAATTCGAATGGGATTTGATAACCACTGGTTGAAAGACTTTCTTTTCAAAAAGTAATTTATGGTCTGAGTGTTTAAAATTGATTCACTGAATAAACTTCGTCGCGAAAGCGAGAACTTATTTAAAAGTAGTTTTGCCACGAAAGTGGGAAATTAATTAAGATACAAACCAACAAGCGAAAGTTGCGGTAAGGTCAGACAGTAAACACTAGACATTTGTTTTAATAACAGCGAAAGCACTTTAAAATGAATTAGAACTTAGAGATTTCCAAAAAATAATTTTAACCCCGAACGGGATACGAAAGTGTACGTTTGGCCCTTAGGATTATGATTAGCGTCAATAACCATCGTGAGGCGAGAGTTTTCAAATCTCCATTTTCTGCATAAATAAACTTTGAAAACTATTTCATACACCAGTAATTTATCAAATTCCTGAAGAACACAATTACTACGTATCGATTCAATTAATTATAATCTAAATAGTAATCTTAGTTCCCCTTTTTAGTGACAATCTTATTCCCTTAAACATATTCTACCTAGCTAAACATAGTAACTCCCGAGAACACTAGTTTGATTACGAGTCCCTGTGGGATCGATATCTATTATTACTACGCGATAGACTGTGCACTTGCAGTTAGTTGTATTAGACATAGAAAGTCGCGATCAATTACCTATGATTCATGCTACGCCCATATGGTACAACCAAAACGGTGCAAAACGGTGTAAAATGGGAGCCTTCAAAACACGACAGGAGACAATACCTGCAAAAAGGACAACCAATACGGATTTCACCTCCAACCTCAACTTGGTACGACCTGCAGAATGGACAACTCACTCTCATCAAAAGACAATACGGTCCCAAATCCTCTCCAACAACCCTGAGTCTCTTAAAAAACCCTCAACGACAAACATAAGGGAAAAACCCTCATTCTCCTCCTTCCACAAGAGACTTGTGAACCATCCTACAAAACCTTCTACTGATAACAGAAACTGAAACCCAACAACACCTAACCAATAATAACCCAGAAAATTCCTTTCAACCTCCAAACATAACTCACCTTTGAACAACTGAGATCAACAACAAAAGTACTCCCTCCATCTCTGAACCCTCACTCCCGTCTTTCTCCCCTTTCAAACCTCCAATCAACCTCAGCCTCAACAAATCTGAAACCCTCAAATCTCATACTTCCGTCATCAACAACATTGAAACCTTCACCAACCCTGTTATCTTCTTCTCTTCACCCCAACACCAAAACCTAAATCCCTCTAAATACTTCTTTAAATTGCTGAAGAAGGAGAGGACACCATTAGGCCGTTGAAATCTTCACAAAACCATGCCAGAAAATTTCCCAATAACTTAAACCCCAACGCGATGCCTTCTCCTCTTCATACATCATCGTAGCCTTTCAAATGAGCAAAGAGGCGGGTTAGTTTGCAAGCTTGGAATCAAGAGTAGAACAGAGGGATAAAGAAAAATAGAGACCGATAAAGAGGAGGCCACTCACCAGTGATGATAGAATCCTTGAAGGGGTAAATCTATGCGATTTAGATCGATTCTCAGCTTTATCTTCTTTGAAAATTCCTGTTTTTAAGCCATATGAACATGCTGCGAAATACTGATCTGGATCAGAGGGTTAGGGTTTTCGATTTGAAATGTTGGGGAACTTCGATTGTTTTGTTCATGTTTTGATCTTGATTTTAGACTTATATATAGAATAGCATGATAGGCTTTGAATTTCTTCACGGCTTTATGGTATTTGATTTTCACTTCTCTCGCTTCACTGGGTTTTAAACTAAAGGATGAAAAGAGGAGGGCCAGGTGTTGGATTTCCCAATAGATTCCCATTAATGCACCGCCAGCCCCTGTCGTTGGGGGACGAGCGATATGCGGTGGCATCCGTCTGTTCATTTCTTTGGTTCTTTTACTTATAACATGTGTTACTTCCCAAAGTAAGTGTTTTGAAACTTGGCAGCATTTTGATGGTTGAACCTATGATCACACGGTTCTTTAAATCAGACGGAGGAGGATTCGAGTCAAAATTTGGCCATCTCAAGATGCTTGTTTATTTTACTGTTAAGTTTTTTATTTCTCTTCTTTTTATTTCTTAAAAAAATTTTATTCCATATTACACATAAATTAATGATGCATGAGTATTATTATTTCAAATTAATTTTTTTTAGCTTAGTAATTAAATATATTAATTTTCTTAAAAATATTATAATTTCTTTTTATTTATAAAGATATTTGATAAGTACATGCGTTATTTAAATAAATAGAACACGTAATTTTGGTTTTTACGTGGATTTCTCTCGATTCCAGTTAAGAGTATTTTTTTTTATTTATCTCATTATTCAAATTTAATTAGTTTACTTTCTAGGCATTTCAAAATATTTTTTCTAAACGAAATCTTGAGCCGTCTCAAATTACATTTCAAAAACTTAATCAAATATTTTCAAAATATGATTAATTTTTTTCTTAGGTAATTATCGAAAATTGAATTTCCGAGGTCTAGCACCTTTAGGGATTCTTGAATGATCACTATTGGGACGTACGCCTTAGGTAGTGCATCATTCGACTTTTTCGTTTTAGAATGCGCCTTTTGAATCCTTTGGACAAAGAAATATCATAGGAATCTAGCATTCCATGTGACATTTCCGTTGTTCATCCAAACATTTTATTCAAATGAAAAAGGTGTCGTCGAGATCTAGCATCTCGATAATACCCCGATTAATTGGTTGTGGGACCGACGTCTCATTTACCAAATAATCGTCATTTCTCCTATATTTCTCAAATCCAATCTCGTATTCTCACTTCTCATACCACAAACCCTTTTCATACCTTCTATTCGATTCAAATCATTTTCTCAACATTTTTCTCAATTCAAACTCCGAAAGAAGGAGGTTCTTGGAATCTAGCATTCCTTGTATCTTCGAGTGAATAATTCTAGAGGCACGCTCTTGAGTTATTATTCATTCAATCTTTCGACTCTTTCAAACAAAACATTTTCAAACGTTCTCCTAAGTCAAGTGCTCGTCCGCATTTGCAACTATCGACATTTCACAAACACATTCATAAATCATCGCAGTTTCGATATTAGGGACACCCTTAGGGACTAATATCGTTTTCTCACAATCATAACCCTTGACACGTCGTCAAGTCGGTTCTATCTTCTAATCAATTCCTCGACTCGTCGTCGACCCCTTTTTTCAAACCAACTTCCTTTTGCCTCGCATTCCACTTTCGGCTCAATCTTCTTATAAACATTTTTTAAACTTACGAAAGAAGGATATTCTTAGAATCTAGAATTCTTTGAATATTCGAATGAGTAACTCTTGAGGCATGCCCTGGAGTTGTTATCAGCTCATTCTTTCGATTTCAAAATATCCAACACTTTATCATTTAATCTATTCATCCCGACTTCCGAAAGAATTGAGTTCTTGGAATATCGCATTCCTTGAATTCTTGAGTGACAAGTTCTTGAGGCACGCCCTTGGGTTGCTTGTCAGTCACTCTTTCGTCTCTCAACTCAAAGTCCAAACCAATTTAAACCTCGTCATTTTCGTGGTTGTTACCACGAACTACAAATGCTCTGATTCTTCATTCTCGTCCGAATGTAAGATACGTAGGCACAAGATTGCTATGATCTTGGCGAGCTACCTTCTATCCATTCTCCAATTCAATCCCATTTCTTTTCGTGGTTGTTACCATGAACTACGACTGCTCTGATTCTTCATTCTCATTTGAATGTAAGATACGTAGGCACAAGATTGCGATGATCTTGGCGAGCACACTTCTATCTTCCTCCATTATTCCTTCCACATTTTCCCAACCTTTCCCGTAGTCGAACTACGATGCTCTGATTTCTCATTCTCGTCCGAATGAGCATACATAGGCACAAGGGCCCCAATCCTTGGCGAGCACTCTATCCACTAACCACCCATCTCCCCTTAACATCTTAAACCTTTTACCCTACCAATTCTACCTTTAACAAAGAGAAGAAAACAAGTAAACCTAAAAAACACTCCCTACAATTACCTTAAGAGGTTCCCGTCAAGTACGACGGACGTGAGGGGTGCTAATACCTTCCCCTCACGTAACCGACTCCCAAACCCGGAACTTGGTTGCGACAGCCCTGTTCCTATCCTTTTCGTTTCAAGAGGTTTTCTCGATATTTTCCTCTCCTGTTTATTCGGGAAAAAATAAAGTTCGGTGGCGACTCTGTCGAACCGCATTTCCGCGCCTTTCGCGCGAGGGTCGTTTCTCCGAAATGTCTCCGTGATTTTTCGAGGTGCGACAGTAACCGACTCCCGAATCCAAAATTTGGTTGTGATGACCTTGTCTTTTCTCTTTTTTAAGGTTTTTTTCAATCGTTTCCTTTTCCTTCTTTGGGATAAATAATGTTCGGTGGCAACTCTTCTATTTTTCCGCCGGGTGTTTTTCCCAGTTGCGAAAGCAACCAAAAGTTGGGATCAACAACAAAGAAATACCAACCAAAAGTTGGGATAAAGGCTACGAACTAAAATTTAGGATCGCCAAAATGCCGATCGAAAGCGAACACACAAAAATAAAGAATACCAACCAAAAGTTGGGATTATCAACAAAGAAATACCAAACAAAAGTTGGGATAAAGGCTACTAACCAAAAGTTAGGATCGCCAGAATGCCGACAAAAGGAGAACACACAAAAATGAAGACTACCAACCAAAAGTTAGGATCATCAACAAAGAAATACCAACCAAAAGTTGGAATAAAGGCTACTAACCAAAAGTCAGGATCGCTAGAACGTGAACCGAAGGAGAACACAAAAAAATGAAGACTACCAACAAAAATTTGGGATCATCAACAAAGAAATACCAACCAAAAGTTGTGATAAAGGCTACTAACCAAAACATAGGATCGCCAGAACGCCGACAGATGGTGAACTCACAAAAATAAAGACTACTAACCAAATGTTGGGATGCCGCCCATAAAAGATACCAAACAAGAGTTGGGATAATAACCAGGATACATAGGAAGTAGAATCAACTGATTTACGACCTGAAAAGAAGACTCCACTAGGGAAAGAGAAGTGTAAACAAACAAACTCTGTCGGGGAATGTAAGTAAGATGAACACATCTATCAATGATTTTTCTGCTAGGGGTATAGTACCATAAAATCTCATGAAACATGCAATTATCTGTTGGAGAAACGATTGGAAATAATGATATCAAAACTGGCTTACGCTTCGAATGTATATGTTTGAAAATGGGGTAAGGCTCCATACAAAATGGAAATGCTACGCATTTGGGAGGATGTAATGCAATAATGCTAATGATATGCGAAAGAACACCACCGCGAGGAGTGCTGAGAACATTAGCAAACAACATCTGCCGAGGAAGACACACTGAATGGCCTTCCTGGATATGATCTCTATTAAAAATTCCTCTCTGCCGGGAATTGAGAGTAACATCTGCTAGGAGACCTTCCCAAAAATATGATTCTAAAAAATGCTGATGACCATTGGACTTTGTTGGGATATCAACCTACCATTGATTTACCCATCGAGGGAATCAACACTGAAATCTTCATGGGGAGAAAAGTCAAGGATGCAAATCCTGCTGGGGAATAATAATGAGTTTACCCTGTTGCTGAGGAAATATCCTTCAACCTTACCCTGCTGAGGATAAGTGTACATTGTTGCTGGTGAGAATACTTTTGATCTGACAACAATACTCTGTGGGGAGATAAAATATCTTATGTGGGAAGACAAAGAGTCTTCTGCTAAACAAATGCCTTACTGGATATCAACACCTTCCCACTAAAGTGGCCAGCCTTTTGAACACTCAGCGGGGAGTACAAACCAAATTAGCTATGGAACACAAAACTCTAAACTCCCGTTGGGGGAAGAATGATTCACCATGCATTGTTGATACTCCTGTTGGGGGAG
Source organism: Lathyrus sativus (assembly GCA_963859935.3). Classification (NCBI taxonomy): domain Eukaryota; kingdom Viridiplantae; phylum Streptophyta; class Magnoliopsida; order Fabales; family Fabaceae; genus Lathyrus; species Lathyrus sativus. The sequence goes on along the minus strand of OZ012736.1, from coordinate 112,501,045 downwards.
GAATGATTCACCATGCAATGTCTGGGGAGAAAAGCTCTTCTGGGGAGCAAATCGTATCATCCTACAAACAAACAAAAAGTAATAGGATGTTCTTTATGAAAAATGGCTACCTCAGTTACCATTCATGACACCTATCATTCAAGTAGATTCATTGTTTTAAGTATTTTCTGTAACAGTAAAAGTAAAAACAAAAATGAAGAGCTCTTTGAGTGAAATGAATACTTTATTCATTGAAATGGTCTGTAAATAGGCAAGTTACAATTTGGATGCAATTCTTGAAAAGAGGTAATTGAGAAAAAAAAGTACATAAAGAAATATACACAAATGTCGGTAGTGTAGAAACAGATAACCATCATGTGTCAATTTAGGTATGACCTGTATGTCTTTAATGTTCAGAAATGCTCCGCCTTCTGGAAAGATTGACTAAACTGATTCTTATTCTTCAGGATCTCCATATATCAAGACGAACTCACAGATCGAACATAGACCGCAATAGTTTGCTTTCAAATCCCTAACTTTTTCCTGGATTTCCCTTATGGGTTTTTAATCCATCGAAATACCCATTTTTGCCAAAGTCGCCTTTTCATGTTTTCAACTATGAGGGTCTATTCTTTTTCTTTTATCCCTAATTTTATCCCGAACCTTTTAATTTTATGTTTCGCTGGGATGCCCCATTTTTGCCTAGACCTTTCTTTTTCTGTTAAGCGGGTCTCTTTTAAGCAAAGTATTTTTTGACTACGTCTGCGTTCACAGGGGATGTAAAGTCTTTGCCATCCATAGTAGATAGTAATAAGGCTCCATCTGAGAAAACCTTTCTTACCACATATGGACCTTCATAGTTTTGAGTCCATTTGCCACTGTGATCTGTCTGAGTAGGGAGGATCCTTTTCAAAACCAAGTCCACTTCGTCAAGCTTCATATCTGCCAACACTCTCAAAGAAAAAATCTCAACTTCTAATGGTAGGACTGCTTTCGTACCATACACTAGTGAGAAAGAAGTTTCCCCTGTTGATGTATGTACCGAAGTACGATAACCGTGTAAAGCAAAGGGAAACATCTCAAGCCAATCCTTGTAGGTTACCACCATCTTCTGCACAATCTTCTTAATGTTCTTGTTCGCTGCCTCAACAACACCATTCATCTTCGGACGGTACAGAGAAGAACTATGGTGTTCAATCTTGAAATTTTGGCACAATTCCTTCATCATCTTGTTGTTCAAATTTGAACCATTATCAGTAATTATTCGCTCTGGAATTCCATAATGACAGATGATGTCCTTTTTCATGAATCAGGCAACTACCTGCCTTGTGACATTAGTAAAGGAGGCTGCTTCCACCCACTTCGTAAAGTAATCAATGGCAACCAGAATGAGTGATGCCCATTAGAAGCAGTAGGCTCAATCTTTCCAATCATATCAATGCCCCACATTGCAAAAGGCCAAGGAGATGTCAACATGTTCAAAGGTTTAGGTGGCACATGCACCTTATCAGCATAAATCTGGCATTTATGGCTTTTTTTGGTGTATTTGAAACAATCAGATTCCATAGTCATCCAATAATACCCATCCCTCAACAATTTTCTAGCCATTGCATGTCCACCAGCATGAGTACCAAAGGAACCCTCGTGAATTTCTTCCATCAATAGGTTTACTTCGTGTTCATCAACACAATATAACAAGACCATATCAAAGTTTCTTCTATATAATACATCATCTTTCTTCAAATAGAAGTTGTCGAGTAGACTCCTCATAGTCTTCTTATCCTTGCTAGATGCCCCAGATGGGTACTTTTGAGTCTTGAAAAAATGCATGATATCATGATACCATGGCTTTCCATCTGACGCCTCTTCAACTGCAAACACAAAGGCAGGGTTGTCAAGACGCATTATGGTGATTGTTTGAGCTTCATTCTAGAAATTCACTTTATACATTGACAATAACGTAGCCAACACGTCTGCCATCTGATTTTCAGCCATAGCCACATGATGAAAATCAACTCTATCAAAGAAGGGTAGCGACCTTCTAGCATAATTCTTGTATGGAACCAAGTTTGTCTGACGAGTTACCCATTCTTCTTTAATCTGATTAACTACTAGCGGTGAATTGCTATATACATCAAGATTCTTGATCCTTAGATCAATGGCCTCTTCTAAACCCATAATGCACGCTTCATATTCTGCTTCATTATTAGTGCAAACGAACGTCAACCGGACAATGAATGGTATATGAGAACCGTGAGGAGTTGTAATGATTTCACGATTTCGTTTTCATATGAGTTAACAACACTGCAAAAACCAACTTCCATTGTGATTCAATCTCAGGACCCTCGTCAGGAAAAGGCTCATCATAGTCTTTCATCTTCAGAAACATAATGTCTACATCTGGATATTCAAACTTCATCGGTTGATAGTCTTCAATTGGTTATTCAACAAGATATTCTGACAAGACATTTCCCTTAATGGCCTTTTGGGAAACATAGTAGATATCATATTCTGTTAGAACCATTTTCCATCTGGTGATCCTTCTGGAGAGTGCTTACTTCTCAAACACATACTTGATCTGATCCATCTTCGATATCAATAGGGTTGTGTGATTTAGCATGTATTGTCTCAAATGCTTAGCTACCTAAGCGAGTGCATAAGATGTTTTTTATAGCATATAGTATCTTGACTCGCAATTAATGAATTTCTTACTCAGGTAGTAGATATCATGCTCTTTTCTCTCTGTCTCGTCGTGCTGACCGAGCACACATCCCTTTGAGTTCTCAAGAAGTGTTAGATACATGATCAGAAGCTTCCTCAAAAGCTTTCTGGAAATTTTCATTCCACCTGACTGCTTGATCTTTTCTTAGTAGTTTGAATATAGGCTCGCAAGTGGCTGTTAAAGATAGTGGGATTATACCTGAGTGAATCACACACTCAAAGATACAACAGAGTCGCCACCAAACTTTATTTAGTCCCAAAGGACAAGGAAAATATCGATAAAACCCAAGGGAAGAGAAACGGGAAAGGGGGGCGGTTATGCGAAAGTAAGGTACTAGAACCTTACGCATCCGTCATACCCGACAGGAACCATTTCACTTGCTTCTAGGCTTGTATGGGTTATCTATCTAAAGGCTCCTAGCTAAAAAAGAAAGAAAAAAGAGAAAAATAAAGAGAAAGAAATAAAGTGCTCGCGGAGGATTGGGGCCCTTGTGCCTACGTACCCTCATAGTGCAATGAGGAAGTCAGAGCTCCATAGTTCAAGGAACCAAGCAAAAAAGAAGAGGATCTAGACGGACCATAGAGATAGAAGAATGGAAGAAGACGGAGGAAGGTGGCTCGCCAAGATTTTGCATTCTTGTGCCTACGTACCCTCGTGGTGTAATGAGGAAATCACAACCTACGTAGTTCGGGGAACCAACGCTATAAGAAAAGTAAAAATAGACGGCGTCAAAGCCAAGAACTAAAAGAGGAAAGCAAGACTCAACTGGGGAATGTAACGTTTGGTTTCCGCTTGAATTCTTAACATGTTCATGTTACTTAATTGATGCCATCATCATTGTTTTGCTTGCTTGTATCATGTTAATGAATAAATGGTAATGATTATCTTAATGGACTTGTGATACATATTTGTATTTGCTTCTGATTCCATTTGGCGCATGATTATTTAATTTCTTGAATTGATTTGAAAAGCATGTTGATCTTGTTGATTCTTGATGATGTAATATTGTTGAACATTTGTGTTGATTGTTGATGCATGTGTATTCTTGCATGATATTTTTTCATGATTGGTGCTTTCTCATACATGATTGCATTGAAACATGCTTGCTATCCTACTTTCTACAACAGTTGTATTCTGAATGTGCATGTTGTCTTTGCTATCTAGCTTGCTGCCTACCCTTTTCCACCTACTTTTATGATGAATTAGTAGTTGTTAATTGTTGTTGTGCTGTCCTGCTAGATTTTATTGTTGTTTTATGCAGGAAGTGTTGTTGTAGATGCTGTTTTTGCATTGAATTCTTGCTTTTGGCCTTGCCTTTGCATGCTCCCTTTGGATTCCTATTCCAATTTAATTTCCGATTAATTTTGGATTAGGATAGACATTTGTAGTGCAATCCATGCATGATAACAAGTAGGCTAGTACCTTTTAACCTTAATCTTAGGTCCATCTTTTGCATGCTAACATTAGGATAGAATTCCCTTTTGCATCCTGGCCTTAGGACCTCTTTGCTTGACAACGTTAGGACTGAGTTTCCCTTAGACCTTCCGTGCGTCTTTCTCTCTTCTCGTCTCAAAAGAATTCTCACACACTTAATAAATACAATGAACATTGTATGCCACAGGCCTTAAGCATATGGGAAATGATGAGTGGGGAGTTTCTCCTCACTTGTCTAGAGTGTTTAGTTTACGCCCCGCAGGCGATATGCGACGCATTCGTTCCTATATTATAGTCTTTAGTACAATGTGAATCACAAAGCAAACTAATTCATTTCTCTAAAACTCACTAACAAAAGTCAAATCTTTTATCCTTTGGGATTTATGTTTCAAACTCATTTTCAGAAACAGTATGTTACTTTTCCATTCCATCGCAAATAGGCATCGACCCTAATTGCTTGAATGGGAACTTATCGTCACTCATAAAAAACACTTAACCAACCTGTGGTTTTGTAGTTACCCGAACTATGTTTTATTTGATTTTTCATACTAGATGAGGATACGTAGGCTCAAGACAAAGATGTCTTAGTGAGCAACCTTACCCCCATCACCCGTAGTTTTCCGAACTACGTTGACTCTGACTTTCCCATTGCACGAGGGAATACGTAGGCATAGGGTGGAATTGTCCTATTGAGTCTCTTTCTTTTCTTTTGTTCTCATTTTCGTTTAGCGGTAACTTTTAGAAAACATGTGTGGATCCCGTAGAGTACAACGGACGTGAGGGGTACTCATACCTTCCCCTTGCGTAACCGATTCCCGAACCCAAGATCGGGTTTTCTTCGATCGTTTCCTTTCCCTTCTTTAGGATAAATAATGTTCGGTGGTGACTCTTCTGTTTTTCCGCCGGGTTTTTTTTGCCGTTGCGACAGCAACCAAAAGTTGGGATCATCAATAAAGAAGTACCAACCAAAAGTTGGGATATAGGCTACTAACTAAAATTTAGGATCGCCAAAATGCCGACCGAAGGCAAACACACAAAAATAAAGACTACCAACCAAAAGTCGGGATCATCAACAAAGAAATACCAACCAAAAGTTAGGATAAAGGTTACTAACCAAAAGTTAGGATCGCCAGAACGCCGACCAAAGGCGAACACACAAAAATGAAGACTACCAACCAAAAGTTAGGATCATCAACTAATAAATACCAACCAAAAGTTGGAATAAAGGCTACTAAACAAAAGTCAAGATCGCTAGAACATGGACCGAAGGAGAACACACAAAAATGAAGAATACCAACAAAAATTTGAGATCATCAACAAAGAAATACCAACCAAAAGTTTGGATAAAGCCTACTAACCAAAAGTTAGGATCGTCAGAACGCCGACCGAAGGTGAACTCACAAAAATGAAGACTACTAAACAAATGTTGGGATGCGGCCCATAAAAGATACCAAGCAAGAGTTGGAATAATAACCAGGATACACAGGAAGTAGAATCAACTGATTTACGACCTGAAACGAAGACTCCACGGTGGAAAGAGAAGTTTAAACAAACAAACTTTGTGGTTATCAAGTGATTTCATGTGTTATGAAAAAGAAGAATCAAAGAGGACTATAGAATCAAGATGTTTCTAAATTTGGGTTTTTAGAGCTTTCTAAGTGAAAAATGCCCTCTTTTAGCACCTAACTTCCATGACAAGTTTCATCATTATATAGGTTCCATCTCATTTTTCATCAAACATGAGAGTTGTTCCTTGTCCTCCAAGATTTCTTTTGAGTACAAAAACTTCCTCATTAGATATATACATCTCAAGTTATAATGTCTTCAATTTGGTTTTATAGAGTGAAAAAGGTTTAGAGGGCATCAAAGGACCATCCGCTTCTAGGACAATTTTCATATAGATCCAAGCTTTTCCTTAACTTTCTTCAAACATAAGGTTTGTGCTTTATCATCTAAGATTTCCAAAAAGTGTAAGAACTCATATATTCCATATGTGGAGCTCAAGTTATGATCCTTCAAAGTCAAGGTCATTTTGGATGACCTAATTTTGGATCATTCACTTTAAGGTCAAAATTCATGAACTTCAAAGCTTAAAATAAAGTTACCTATAATATGAAACTTGTGACTTAAGATATTGCCTACCCCATGACCTAAAATTCCATGCCATTTGATGATTTACAAGACAAGTTAATACATGATGAACATGAATGCATGGATATGTGACCTAGTTTGAACTTTCTTGCTTTTCAAGTCACAATCTTGGTTGGTTTTGGTTCTCCTTTATACCATGTCATCATCGTGTAATAACAACATTAAATTTTCCCAAAATGAGCAAACATTACTTCATGTTATCAAATATTTTCAACTTTTTTTCACCATAAGAGGCAATCATCAAAAACACCTCATCACCTCACTACCTTTCTTTCTAATTTCCCAATTTCATTTCACCTCCCCACTTTGTGATGAATGATGCTTTGGAGTAGTGGAAAAACCACCCAAAACCCGTGGTGTACCTCTTACATTCTTTTTTGGCAAGTTTTGCAAAATCATCAAAAAAATGCATCATGGCCCTTCAAAAACACCCTCAAACCTTCACATATAATGAGAATGCAAAACCTAATGTGAGACGTGATTCATTCTGCTACAGAACAAGCTCAAAACACTGAAAGTTTCTCATGTTTTCTCTCCCTTAGAACCTAAAGAAATCTTGAAGTTTCTGGTCATTTTTTGCTTGATTCTTACTTATTGAAGCACAAGGAGTTCATTGGTGACCTTAGATTGAAGCTCAAGCATCATTTGAAGGACCAATGAAGTTGCTTCGTTAGGTAATTTTCTTCACTCTGAATCTCTCATTTTAGGCATCAAAGTAAGCTCATATTGGTTGCATCTGAAGCCCTACCTTGTGTAGGCAATGTTTGAATGAGTGTTGTGTTTGTTTAATCACTTTTCAAATTGTGTATGAAATTTTTGTGTTCAGATTTAAGCATGTTAGAGACAGCCTTTTGGAAAACTAATGGTAGATTTGTGTTCCTCTTGATTCTCCCTTCAAAATGATGTATTGGGTTTTAATTTTTATTGAGTTTTACAGACTTCTTCGGTGAGGCTGGCCGAAGAAGATGACCTGAGTAGGGTTCCGGTGGGTTGACATGTTTGCTGATGTGTGTGGGTGAGTTGGCCTTTGACCTGCGTGCGTGGGCTTGACTTCATGAGCTAGCTGATGACATGGTTAAGTGAAACGGTGCATTTCACTCGTTCTCTGAGTTTTTTTGGTTTGTGGTTTGGGCTTTGTCTTTTTCTGCTTTTCACACACACCTGATCTGGGCCCAACACGCCATATAACTAGTTCCTAGTTTGTTCTATTTTTGCTATCACACCCCCACTCTTTTATTTCTTCTTTTTGTTTTATTTTACATTCTCTTTTATTTGATTTTATTTTTAATACCTCTAAACATTCTAAAATTCCACAAAAACATTTTTATGATTGTTTGACATCTTGACCTAATTTTCATATTTTTATTTTATTTTTAGATTAATTTTCCTATTTTATTTATATTTATTTTGTGAAGTGGTTTTACATGTTTGTCCTTAGCTAGGGTTTATGTTCTTGATGCCTTATGCATGCATATTTGATTCAATATCTTGGATTTGTTTTGACATGTCATTAATGAATGTTTGGATGCTGGTTTGGTGCTTTAGTGTGGAATTTTTGATTGCTTCCTAATTGATTTTTAATAGCCATTGATGCATTCTCGATTCTTACACTATGCTTGCCTTCATGAGTTGATTTGATGATGCATTTATGGAATTCATGTTTGGATCATTTGTACACTTTATCTTGATGGATATAACATGAGATAAAGCCTCTTGTTGAATTTTGTTAGGACATTTCCCTATTTTTGATTGATGCCTAATTGTGACTTGGTTTTAGATTGTGTATGCATGAGGTTTAACCTAGTTTGAATCCATTTTGCGTACTTGTGCTTGAGTGAAGTTTGAGATGATTTATTAATGTGATAATATGTTGTCTTAACTTGGTTTGAGCTTTAGTTTCACTTTCATTTGATTGTTTTTCAATTTATGGTTGAATTCTTAAGTTGATGGTGTGTTGAGCATGCCACTTGTTTGTTTTTGACCTAGTTTCTTGAGGTTGCTATTTTGTGTGATCCTTTGATCTTCATGACTCGTATGTGAATTAATTGAATTGTGTGAGATTTTGACCTACATGTCTTGATGCCATTTCATGATCATTTGTCTGTCCTTACTTCTCATGACTATTTGTTCCTTTTCAGGTTGATAATTGGGCGATGCTTACCTAGTTCTTGATGTATTCTTTGAATATGATGCTTAGTATTTCATTCTTGATCTTTTGAATTTGATTTGATATGTTCATGTATGTACTACCCCATCCTAGCTTCATACTTTAATTTCACATGTTTGATCATTTGAAGTGTGTTTTGCATGAACTATTTGTTGACAATTTTTTGAATATTGATGAGGTGTATGCCTTACACTCTTGTGCACATTTTCTAATCTTTGAATTTAGTTAAACATGATATAATATTGCTATTGTCTTACCTTATTTCTCATCTCATTTGACCTCATTTCCCTTTGCTTTATGATTGATACTACTCTTTGTGAACTTTAACTCATATATGTCTGTTTGGGCACTTTGTCTTGCCACTTCACTTGAACCTCTAAATCTTTGAGTGTGACTTAGCATATATGCATTCTTATTTCATTTTGACATGATGTTGATGTATACTTTGTATGATTGAGTTTAGTTCTTACCTTGGTGTTTGTCTTATCATTTGAGTTGAACTTCCTTGAGAAGTTACTTAGTGTTGTTTCTTCTCCTTCATCTCATTCTTCTTTCTTCTCTTTCTTTTCTTGAGACTTGTTCAAGTCTTGAGTTTTGTTTTCATTTGTGATTGATTAGTGTGGTTTTTACTTGTGTTTTCTCACATGATCCCTTAGGATTTATAGTCCCTCTATTTAAGATGGGAGTAGGAGAGACATTACGTTTTCAATCCTTTACATGCTAACAATTAGGATAGTCCCTTCTTGACCTCAACTTTAGGTTCATCATTTGTATGATAACATTAGGATTTTCAGTTTCCCTTTAGTGTTCCTATGTGTCTTCTCCTCACTTGTCTAGAGTGTTTAGTGTATGCCCTTTGGGCGATATGCGACACATTCACTCCTATGTCATAGTCTTTAGTGCAACGTGAATCTCAAACCATCTCAATTAACTTCTTTAAAAGTCTTAAGCCAAATTCAAACCTTTTTTATCCTTCGGGATTTGTTTCAAAACCATTTTCAGAAAAGAGTGCGCTACTTTTCTGTTCTACCGCAAACAGGCATCAACCTTAACTGTTGGAATGGGAACTTAGCGTCACTCATAAAAAACACTTAACTAACCAGTGATCTAGTTTACCCGAACCACGTTTGCTCTGATTTCTCATACTAGATGAGGATACGTAGGCACAAGACGACGATGTCTTGGAGAGAAACCTTCCCCCCATCACCCGTAGTTTCCCGAACTACGTTGACTCTAAATTTCCCATTGCACGAGGGAATACGTAGGCATAGGGCGACGATGTCCTATCGAGTCTCCTTTTTCTTTTCCATCCCTTTTTTGCAGTAGCTTTTAGATAACTCACCCTTTTGATAGACAACAAGCATAGATCTCATTGAGTACAACGGACGTGAGGGGTGCTCATACCTTCCCCTTGCATAACCAACATCCGAACCCATGATTTGGTATCGATGTCTGTTGTACCCCAAAATTTGACCAACCATTTTCTTGTACTTGACTTATGTTTCATTTCATTCTTAACATTTGCATTTGCATAGCATTGTTCTTAACAAGGGATCAAGAGGTGCATTATGCCATTCAAAAGGAGGGCCTCTTTGGTTTCAAGCTCAAGCAAGAGCAGTTGTGCAAGCTATAAAGTGAATATCATCACCATGGAAGTTGCAAAGATCCTTGAGAGGAGAGGGTGTTGCACCCCAAAATTTGCCTAACCTTTTTCTTTACCTAGCTTATGTTTCAGTGCATTCATTTTAGCATTATCATCTGCATTGCATTGACATGTGGGGAGGGATCAAGAGGTATGACTACCAACCAAAGGCTACCAAGGTCATGAGGATATCCAAGAGTCTTTATTCAAGTATCCCAAGGGTTGATATCCTCCGCAAAGAAGTCAAAGATCCCCAGAGAAGTGGTTGAAGCCAAATGTGCATTTCCTAACTTGAAGGTTATGCGAAGGCATCAGATGATTCTGAATCCATAGATATGGACCTAAAGCATTGAGAGAGTCCATATGGTGTCTTGATAGTCATCATGGAGATTGGACAAGTCATTATGCAAGGTATAAGAAGTACAACCAAGATTGGTACAACTAGGGTTTCATCTGGTCAACCCTAAATCAACAGGTGAATTGAAAGGGGTTGACACCTAATTTCAAGGCCATGTGATCATGGAATGATGTGTTGAGACACTCAAAGGATGATTCCAATACCAACTCATCAAGGATCAAGAGTGTGAGGAATTCCTAGGCTAGGGTTTTTAAGCTTGACAGTGTAAAATCCCCTGGTTTAGTGCCTAACTTCAAGACCACATAACTCAAGATGCAAGTTTCACCTCATCTTGACATCTACATGGAACTTGTATAGCATGTTCTTAGCTTTAATTTGAGTACTAGAAGTCCTTGATAGGGTTTATGGAACTCAAGTTATGAGGCAGACAAGTTATAGGTCATCAGATGAATGTGAGTTTGGTACTTGAAAGTCAACCAACTTCCATGCCATTTTTGACCTAGAAGAAAGCTTCTCCTCAACTTCAGGTGAACATGAATGTTATTCCTTCTTCTTATCTTTCCAAAGAGTACTAAAAGTCCTTGATTGGATTTGTAGAACTCAAGATATGGAGCTTGCAAGTCAAGGGCATTTTGGGAAAGTAAGATTATAAATCACTTTTGGTTATAGGTCCATTTCACCATCATACAAGCCTCAAATGCAAATTTGTCCTACTTGAAAGTTGCTCAAAATGGGGTTATTTAGTCAATAAAACACCAAGGATTCATTGATATGGATTGTAGTGAAGATTGGTTGAAGACAATTTCACAAAAAGAACTTTAAAGCCATTAAAAGGTCAAAAATTCAAATAAATGCAAAATGGATGATTCCAAAGCATGTTTATGCATTTTTTTATTGCAAAAGATATTCTAAGAACAATGGCTTTAATATATTTGAGAATTGAGGTCATTTGCATAGTCATATTACATGTTTCTTAAGATTGAAGTAACACATTCCACATCCACCATGGATCAAAATCAAGGGATGAATCCTAGCCATCCACAACCACACATTACAGGCAAGGGATTTGAGCTATTTTGGAGAGGAATTGAAGCCATTTTTGTGCAGTTTGCAAAGCTTCAAAAGTGAAGAAAGTTGAAATTTGGTTTGGGCTGTTTGGACCTCCATTGGGCTTGAAATGGATCCAAATGTGTTCTATATAACTCCTAGATCGTTTTCAGATGAAGGTTGGATGGTTTTGGTGCAAGAACAGGTAAGAAGCAGTTAAGAAAAGTGAGCTTGAGAGTGAAAATTGAGTTTCAAGATTCAGGCATTTTCAAGCAAATTCAAGCATCAAGAAAGCTTCATCATCAATCATAGAACGTTTCTGGTTTGATTTGTGCAAGTTTCATCATCAAATCGCGCCTCCATTGAAACTTCTTGACAGGTTTCTTTCCCTCACAAATTCTCTTAAATTATGAGGAATTAGAGCTTGATATGCATGTGGTTAGGATCGGTGATCTTCCTAGATGAATTTAGGGTGAGATTCATGACTGTTTGTGAGAATTTTTGTGGATGCACCATTTCTGTTTGGCTTCAAGAAGGCTTGAATAGTGAGTGAAAATGAAAAATAAGTATGGAAGATTGTTGTAAGTGGAAAGAGGATTCGATTGGTACCGGTTTTGTAGTGTTTAGTGGAGTTTGAAAATTGGACACAGTAGCACTCGCCGGAGAAGACGACCACTGAAGTTCCCTCTCATCTGAGGATTTTAAAAGGAAGAAGACGATGCGGTAGCCACACGATCTTGTGACATTATTGACTTGGTAGTTAGATCCAACGCGTATAGATTGGCCTCAGATAGTTGACTAGGGTTTTGCTTACGTTGCCTCATGTGGACTGTAGGATGTGAATACTTTTGAGATGAATTTTCAGGATTAAGACACACCATGTGTGATAGTCAATTGAAACACACCCTATCCCCATTTAAACGTGCCGTTTCATTTAGGGCTTCCCAGTGCTTGCGTGGCACACTCTAGATCCTTGGATGCTTTGACTAGTAAACCAATCCAGTGGCTGAGGCTTTTTCTTGCTTTCTGAATTTCTTTTATTCATTTCTTTATTTTTTTTTATTCTCTATTGGTTTTTAATTCATAAAAAATAGTTAAAATTGCCAAATAATTTTGAAAAAAATCTTGGATGTTCATAAACATTTTCTTTAATTTTGTGAACCATTTAATTTCATTTTTGATGTATTTTCCATTTAATAGCATTTTTTTCATTTAATTATTCTTTTAATAAATGTAAAAAACACATTTTGGCTTTCTGATTTTATTACATGATCATAGTTTTGATTCAATGTCTATGTTTTTTCTTGATAGCTCTAGACTTGTTGAGTGACTTATAGGATTTCCCCTGATTTTTAGATGTCCTTTGATATAGGTTTGAATTAGTTCTTTAAGACCATTCCAATTTGAGCTTTCCCTAGCATACCTTTAGGTTTAGCATTAGGTTAGTGCCCTTAAACTTAGGATTTTGATCTGAAATATTTACCATGACTTCATAACATCCTTAGGATCCCTTGGGATTTTTATTAGATTCTTTAGGACTGATTTCCTATTTTTCTTAGGTTTTACCTTATGGTTGTTGTTAGTTTGCACTACACCTAACCTTCCCCTAGTTTAGCTTCATAAGTGACCTTATAACCAACCTTAAGCATTCAATTCCTTCATAACCCCATAGTACTTAGGTTGACACCTTTGTAGTTTCATTCTCAAGCCTTGATAGGACTTTTATCTTGCTTAGGATAGATTTCCTGTAGAGCTAACTTTCAGGGTTTCCTTGAGAATTTAGGTGATGATTCCCCCTCTTGATGTGATTGCTTTTGCCTTACCTTGAGCAACTCATTTCCACATTCCTTGTCCTTAAGCTTGGATCCCTCTTGTGAGAGCTTGGTCTACCTTAGGAAGTACTCTGTGCATTCCATGAAGAGGTGAGCCATTAAGGACTACTCCTAATCAGATGAATCTGGTTGAGTGCCATGGTGTCTTCCTTAGGTTGTCACCATTCTTCCCATCATCTTAACTCATTCTCTTTGTCCTATTGACATAGGATCCCTCTTGTGAGAGTCTGGTCTTCCTTAGGAAGTACTCTGTGCATTTCATGAAGAGGTTGAGCCATGAATGGACTCCTTGTGTTGAAACACATTGACCTAATCCTTTAGACAATTTATAGGTTCTTAATCACCCACTCCTTGTCCTATTGACATAGGATCCCTCTTGTGAGAGCCTGATCTTCCTTAGGAAGTACTCTGTGCATTCCATGTAGAGGTTGAGCCCATGATGGACTCTTGTGCTGATGCACTTTAACCCAAAACTTTAGATTGATATCTAGGTTCCTCCTTAACAATCTCCTTGTCCTATTGACATAGGATCCCTCTTGTGAGAGCCTGGTCTTCCTTAGGAAGTACTCTGTGCATTCCATGAAGAGGTTGAGCCCATGATGGACTCTTGTGTTGATACATATCTAACTTGATGTAGCCTTGGGATGATTTCCTTGTTGCTCATTTTGTTCCCTTTTTCCTTCTTGTTAGTTGGATGAGTTGGATTAATTACACTAGATGAGTGCTTGCATGAGCTGATACTCTTGTGTTTGATGGATGATTGCATTGTTTGATTACCTGTTGCTGTGATGCATTAGGATAAGCTTGCATGAGTAGACACTCTTGTGTTAGGTGCATGACTGCATTCTTATTTGACTACCTGTTGTTGTGATGCATTAGGATAGATTTTCATGAGTAGATACTCTTGTTTAAGTGCATGACTGCATTGAAAGGTTGAGGTAGTCCTCCTTTGGTTGTATAACTTCTTTCATACTTTCCTTTGCTTGATTGCATTGAAGGTTGAGGTGATCCTCCCTTGCTTGTATGATCTTTTTCTTCTGTGCTTGTCATTGTTTGCATTAGAAGTTGAGGCTTCCTCCTTCTGCTTGTGTTGATGCATAACATATCTGCATGTTCTTATTTCAGTAGCTTGATAGCTTTTTACTCATCTGCTTAATGATTTTTTCTGGTGTTTACCTTTGACATGTTCCATTAGGGCTCTCACTTCCTTTGACAAGGATAGTGATGATAGGACATTAGGATGAATCCATGTACGACAATATCACGGTAGATTCCCTTTCAAACTCAACAATAGGATGAATCTGTTGCATGACAACAGTAGGATGCTTGATAGTTTCCCCTGTAGAGTCATTTCTCTTTCTCATCTTCAAACAACAGTAAAACACGTAATAAAGGCTAATGATTACTGTACGCTATGGGCCTTAGGCTACTCAGGAAGTGGTGATTGGGGGGCTTCTCCTCAGCTACCTAGAGTGTTTAGTACACGCCCTTAGGGCGATGTGCGACACATTCGTTCCTAAGTCATAGTCTCTAGTGCAGTATGAGTTACAAACATTCATAAAAATCACTTCTTTCGTAAAAGACAAAAAACAAACATTCAAACCATTTTTCCCTTTGGGGTCTTAATTCAAGGAAAACCTTTTCCAATGTAAAAGAGTAATGTTAAGCTTCGGTTCTACCGCAAACACGCGTTGCCCCTAATTGCTAAAACTGTAGTTTAACCCTACTCGGGTTAAAAACACTTGAACGAACCTGTATTCCATTTTATCCTGAACTACATTCGCTCTGATCTTTCATACCAGATGAAAGTACGTAGGCACAAGACACGATGTCTTGGCGAGAAACCTTTCCCCCATCGCCTGTAGTTAGCCGAACTACGTTGACTCTAATTTCTCGTTCCAGACGGGAATACGTAGGCATGGAGCACGATGCTTTGTCGAGTCACTTTCCTGTCCTTTTTCTTTTCTTTTGAGCCAACCTTGATAGGTAGATAGATAAGAAACCCGTTAGATAAGCAAATAAGCGTGGATCCCATTGAGTACAACGGACGTGAGAGGTGCTAACACCTTCCCCTTGCGTAACCGACTCCCGAACCCAGAGATTTGGTTGCGATGACCGATCTTATACCTTTTCGCTAGGTTTTTCCTAATCGTTTCCTTTCCCTCCTTTGGGATAAATAAAGATAGGTGGCGAATCTTCTATCTTTGCCGGCACCTTTTTTCGCAGTAGCGACAACTGGCGACTCTGCTGGGGACTCTGGTTCCCTATGCGAGTCAATCCTAGTACTTGTTTGTTTATCATTGGGTTTTGTACATACATGTTGTACTTTATTTACTTCCGCACTTTATTTTCCCACATTTTATTTTCAGCATTATATTATATCCTTATTGTGCTGTTGTGGGAGGGAGATTCTAATGAGTGATAAGCCAGACCCAGGCTTGAGAGAAAACATAACATTAGAGTGGAGATTAGTGGGGACCTGTTTGCTTAGCAAACACCAGTTCCCATGAAATTCACACTCAGGCGAGGTTCTCTTTGATGATTTCTTTTCTGGTCCTTAGGATTGGAATTGATTTTGGATCTGAGAATTGTCGACCCTGGGAACCAATCATTTGTGACTCAGCTAAGTGAGGCCTCTTAAGGGAGTGATGATGCCAAACCAGAAATGGTGAACATATCATCATTTCTTGAAAGTTTGTGACGCTGAAGAACGCATAGGATTTCGTACCTTTGTCAGCGGATAGTTCCATACCTGTTAGCGGGACTGAGATTATGCAGGGAACCTTGACCTTCAGACAACCTGGTTTTCTCTTGACAATTTGAATCAATGACATTGATATTAGAGGTTTCTTTATTATCAGAGCTGTGTTATATTCTCGCTAAAGCAAAATTCTGACCCTCCAGTCAACAACACATTAGTCTTGATCCCTGCTTGCATCATTTAGCATTTACATGATTGCATTTGCATTTGCATTTCGTTAACGTGTGTCTGTGTTGCAGGTGTATACTGCTCCTTGGTTCTAGTGATCTGGTTCCTTATTGCTGATATAGAGGACCTGAAGAGAACGATAGCCTACAAGTTTCCTACCCCAGATATTGGCCCTTGACAGAAGTTGATTTCCCCAGTACTCAATGTGAATATCATGCAGGATCCATAGGGCACGCAACTGATGACTACAAAGCCTTTCAAGAAAAGGTTCAATAATTGATAGACAAAGAGTGCATTTACTTACTCGAAGGAAATTTGGTTGTGCACGTCGACCTCTCATTCGTCTGAGTCTGAAGACTTCAAAGGGACGCTCCCCTCAGTTGCAAATCAAGTTCGAAAGCCCGGTTCCCATAAGTTGGCAATCTGCATTTTATCATGTCATTTCTTTACATTTGTAGTTACTTTCATGTTTAATTGCAAATTTCGTTTGTAAAAATTGTTGTTTTTCAATTGATATTGATAGTGAAATAAATATGCATGTTTTTGAATAAATCAATTTGTGTTCACTCTATTGCTTTCATTTATTTCTAACACTTGTTTAAGTGGAATCTGGGGAGGATGATGAAATCGAATAATGCGTAAGCCTCCGATGTATGCTTTTGAATAAAAACTTGTTGATGATGTAGAGGCATTGTTTCAAATCCACAAACACCGGAGATATAAGGAAGATAATCCCTTGTCAACCCCTTTGAGCCTAGTAGTAGGAGTTTCTTTCTGAAAACGAAAAACCCTAATCATTACCCAGGGCAGGGTAGGTTTCAGTTAATTTGACCAAGCGTCCAAATTACCACAGGAGTGTTCCCGTTCGAGGATCAATCACACCTATATAACCATGATGGTTAAACCTGGCCGATCAGGAGTGAAACAGTCACAATCTCTTTTCAAACAAGTCAGACGAGCCGGTGTCATACGATTTGTTCAAACAAAAAAAAGAGAAAGAAAAGAATCAAAAGGAAAAAGCCTGCTAAGTCGAATCTTGAGCACAAGCCACTTAGGCAAAAATTAGGGCACCCCGCTGGACTTCAAAACCGAAGAAACTCAAAAGAGTTAGTCCAGGCAAAAGTTAGGGGAAAACGAAAAATGAAAAAGAAAAAAGCGAAAAGGATTAAAAAGGAAAAATCCTCAAGAAAGAACGAAATCGTGTGGCTCCGGATGCCAAAAGACGAAAAGAGAGTAACTGTCATTCCGAAAATGTGTGGTTTCCCGAACTGTCATTCCTGCCGCTCAACCTTTGAAAGGTAAACGCTAAGGTCGAATTAGCTGAATGTAGGATTGGAGAACATCAAGGAGAATGAGTGGTTTAAAATGAATTTTGAGCCTTATATCCTTCCTTGTTAACCGTGAACCTGACCACGTTACAACCTTTAAAAGTCCTAATTGAAATATGTTTGTTTCGAAAGCATACATCGGTAAAGATCACATCGAAACTGACTCCTAGAAAGGATTCCACTTACAGCGTTGTATTAATGTTGACATGTTGATGAATGATTCATACATTTTATGTCACACAATTTTTTCCAGTGAACAGGAATGGATTTTCAAAACTGTCATATGCATTGCATTTAATATATCTTTTATGCAGAACAACTTATTTTACTAGCGGGTAAGCGCTTGACAGTGGGAAAGTTTCCACGATGGAAAGATATGATCAGGACAGAATGTAGAATGCCTAATTATTCCAGTGAACCGGGGCAAGCTATATCAGATGATCACAGCATGGGAGTCAGCCATCCAAAAGTCAGTTAATCCAGGGCAATCAGGTCGAGATCTAATGAATCTCTCACAGCCAAGGATCATTTCCCCAAATCTGCCAATAAGGGGCAAAGTCATGATGAGGCTGGGGCATGCCACCCCGAGAGCGCCGAAGCTATCCTTATCCTAAAGATGATTAACTTGAAGCACCTTTGTGAGGTTCAAACCGCTAAGGCCGTTCATATCAAACTGCCATAATGCAGAGGTCTCAGGTTTCCTTTTGAGAGGATGTTACGAAGATACCACAGGCTGGGGCAAAATCAAAGATGAAGGAATCGTTCCTCTCCATATCTCTAGAGTTTATCAAAAGTTATTAAAATTCTGGGGCAAGCCATCTCGAGTTCGTTTCATGGCATGTTTTTCCAAGCAGGAGTAAAGTCCTCAGCAGGTTCAGTTGTGTTTCCCCACAGAGTCTAAACATGGGGTTGTGAGCATTGATGTGTCTCCCTAAGCGGAGATAGATTGTCCCCCAACTAGAGTCCATTCACCAGCAATTGGAGTTCGCATCTCATATCCCCAGCTGAGTCATGCGCAGAGGTGTATACTCGTTCCCAGCAGTGGGTCAACATGCAGTTTTCTCGTAGAAAGATTATTCGTAAGTGTTCAGCTCTCGATAGTTCAGACTGAAGTCTCCAGCAGAGTTGAATTCCCCACAGAATTGTGTTCTCCCTGGCAGGTAGGATTTATTCCAGCGTCTTGTTGTTTATTCTCGGTCGAGTTTGCAGTTCCCCAAGAGAGTCGAGTCCGGGAAGGCCGTTCAGGCCAATGTTTGTCTTCGCCAGCAGGCGAGAGCATTTGAATAGCTGTTGCTATATTCCATATAGGAGTCCGTATCTCCAAGAAGGTTCTATCGGCGAAGGCCGTGCAGTTTATTTCTGCGATTGATATCTTTTCCTCAGCATTTTGGGTTCATATACTCAGTTGAGCAAGTACAGGTTCTCGTAGAACTTTGTTTCCTAATGGATAGTCGTCTGAGCTTCGTTTCCCCAGGTTAGGCACAATTGAAATTGGTGTGGTTCATCTCCTCGGCAGGATGATTCCTTCTCCTCATCAGGATGGTTCCTTCTTCTTGATAGGAGGGTTTTCCCTTCAGTATTTATTTTGTTGATCTGGTTCCGTAGCATTTTTGCATGATTGCATAACATCTACCCTAAACGCGTAGCATTTCCACTTCGTGTGGAGCATTACGCCATTGTCAAACATATGCATGTGAACATGAGCTAGGTGGGTACCGTTCTTGTGTGCAGGTGTTTCTTCAGCAGAGTTATTCGGTCGAAGCTCTTCTAGAGTTCCCAATGCAAGGTGTGTGGTTCGCATTTATTTAGCGAAGGTTTGACGGTTAAGTTAGACGCGTGTATCCCATGGTTGGTCGGGCGGTAATGTCAGACGTTTATCAACATGGAAGACTCTTTTGATTGTTTCTGGTGACGAAGTCAGATAATTACACCTATCAGCTTTAGGGGATTATCTTGACGGTGAGGTCAGATGGTTATCCGTTCGGTGAGTGCTTGATGGTGATGTCAAGTCTATTATCAGCTCCTGACCCATCCGGTTCTGGACAGGTTGATTTCTTTTAGCGGGGTCTGCCGGCAAGGACAAATGTTTATTAGCATCATGTTTGACTGGCAGTGATGTCAAGTATACTGAATTTCAGCAGATTCTGACGGTGATGTCAGAGGTTTTGTGGCCTTGTTGATTGTTTGACGGTGAAGTTAGACGCATGTATCCCATGATTGGTCTAACGATGAGGTCAGACGGGATGTTCGTTGCTCATTATATCCAATGGTTGTTTGGAGGCAACGTTAGAAAGTCTTCAACTTTGGTTTGTCCGACGCTGATGTCGGGTGGTCTGGCGGTGATATCAGGTGTTTCTCCACATTATGGTAGTCTGACGGTGAGGTTAGACGTATGCTTGGCGGTGATGTCAGGTGGTTATTGATATGATGGACATCTGGCAGCGATATCAAATGTTTTCCGGTTGTGTTGTTTTGGCGGTGATGTCAGGCGGTTATTAGCAATGTGGAATGCTGGCGGCGATGACAGACGCTTCTCAGTTCTGTGGTTCTGGCGGTGAGGTCGGACGTTCATCAGTATTGAAGGAGTTCTGAAAGTGATGTCAGATGTTTATCCCGTTCATGGGAGGCTAGAGGTGAGGTCAGACATTCATCAACTTTGCAAAATCTGGCAGTGATGTCAGAAGTTTATCTGTTCGATTGGTTATTTGACTCTGATGTCAAGGGCTTATTAGTTATGAGTTCTGGCGGTGAGGCCAGTTGTTTTTCAGATCTCTGTTGGTCTGGAGGTGATGTTAAATGTTTCTCTATTTTCTACCGATGAGGTTAGAGTGTTATCAGTGTTTGACGGTGATGTCAGTTGTTTATCAAAAGGTATGTTTGGTTGACGATGAGGTCAGTTGTTTAGCAATTTGGTGGATATCCAATTCGGATGATGTGTTTATAGATATTTGACGGTGATGTCTGTAACACCCCACTTCCCAAAATCATCTAAATTAATAAACATTATAAATAAACAAAATCAGAGTTCCAATTCTCCCAAGTGGGATATCACATAAAAACAACGTTTCCTTATAAAAAGGTTTTTCTCCTAATACAGCGGAATGTTAAATAATAAAATTCAATAAAAGTTTGATACGTTCACAGGAGGATAAAATGTAAGTTCAACATAAAACAAATAAAAACGCCCAAGTCCCGTGCTACGTATCAGAGCATCCTAGACTCGACAATCACACCAATATCCAAGCTAGCTAAGCACCTGGATTATCTGTACTTGCTAAGAAGCACAGACCACAACAACAACAAAGGGGTGAGAAAACATGATAAAAAATATAATGGTAATGTAATACATGTAAATAAGGTAGTACAACACACCAACACACCAAGATTCACCCCTAACAATACCATATGACGAACCTACTGTTCAAATTACAATATAACATATTATAATGCAAAATGCAACTCAACACCATGCATGCGGTACCGACTCGTTGGTTCATTCAATCGAACCTGGATAGATCACTTACGCTCCTCCTGAGACATGATCTATCCCCCACCATTCTCCACAAAGGAGTACGGATGAATCACTTACGCTCCTCCTGAGACATGATTCATCCCACCAAAACACCATGATATGCACACACCAATGCATAACTAATATATTTAGGCACTCAACGTGCACACGATCCTCCTGATCATATCATCATACATCAATGCATATATGTACAGATATAACATACACCAACACCATATAAATTAACCAGATAGTAAACAAGTTCATATTCTATCACCAAGATACAAACACATCCCACTACTCAGGGATACACGATCCTACTGATCACTACAAACATATATATCAACTAATTGTCCACTAGTCATTATTACGGGAAACATGCACTATCACCAAGTACACAAGTTAGTTCCCACACTCATCATTCTTACAGTGCATCAAGGCCAAAGGGATCACACAAGCCCAAGCTCAAGGCCAAAACATCACAAGAATCACATTCTGGTTCTGCTACGTTCGCTGGCATTCGCCAGGCGAACCTGCTGGCGAAGCCCTCATTTCACTATCGTGCACTCGCCAGGTGAACCTTCACTCGCCAGGCGAACCTTCGCTGGCCACACTTGCCAGGAGAAGTTCCTACCCTTTAGGTCTGGGACTTAATTCTGAATTATTCGCTGCCACTCGCCTCAGCTCGCCAAGCGAAGCTTCGCCAACACTCGCCAGGCGAAGCCCAGCGAATGCTGCGATTTCACCAATTTCTCACAGTTCTGCAGAGTGCTTTCTAAGCCAAATAACTCTAATCTCCTATCCCAATTCACACCTTAACATCAGTACCAACATTACACGTAATTCAGCCTAAATGATTCCTAATCCCAATCCCAAAATCATCACCTAGACACTTTATTGATACATCAAAATCCCTACAGAATTTCCCTAAAAACCGTAAAATCACCTATATGCCAAATTGGCCAAAAACAACAATTCATCAACGTTTAATATCCAAACATCAACAATCAACAACAATCACCACAGATAATACAGAAAATCATATATCGATCAATCTCCTACGGGGTTAAGGACTCCCCACTACCCTATACATGTATAAACCATTCCCAATCAGGTTTCTCCCCCCTTACCTTGTTAATCGGTTGATCGATGAAAGAACCCTCCAAGGTTTGGCCAATTCTGATTTTCCCCCGTTCCTTCGTTCTTCGCTCCCTTTTCCGTTCTTCTCACTTCTCTCCTTTCTATCGTTCTTTTTCCACTTTCTCTAACTTCTCACAATGTATCGTAAAAACTACTAACCCCTCTCATTCTCTATTTTAATTCTCTAATCCCAATAATAATAATAATAACTTAATAAAATAATAATAATAATAATAATAATATTATTATCTCACCAAAATAATAATAATATTAATAACAATAGTAACTATAATAAATATAATAATAATAATAATATTCCCACCAATATTAATATTATACACTATATTATTATATTCATCAAAACACCACCAATAATCCTCCCACATTAGGGACACCCACCAAACATCACCAAATACACCCCCACCAAAGGGCACACCAACACATAATATTTAAAATAATAATAAAATGACTAAATAATTAAAATGGGTGTTACAACTCTCCCCCACTTTAATTATTTTCGTCCTCGAAAATTACCTGATGGAAATAGCTCCGGATACGCTTCTCGCATCCTTCTTTCCAACTCCCCGGTCACACTGCCTCCTGCAGCACCTCCCCAAGCTACCTTCACCAAAGGTATCTCTTTCCCTCGGAGCTGTTTCATCTTACGGTCCTCGATCGTCAACGGCATCGTCTCAACAGTAAGATTCTCCCGAACCTGAACATCATCTCTCTGAATCACATGAGATGGATCAGAAACATACTTTCGCAATTGCGACACGTGAAACACATCATGTAAGTTTGACAACTCAGGCGGCAACGCCACCCTATAAGCCACATCACCAATTCTCTGCAAAATCTCATAAGGTCCAATGAACTTAGGATCCAGCTTCTTGGACTTCAATGCACGACCCACACCAGTCATCGGATTAACTCTTAGGAATACGTGATCACCTACACAGAATTCCAACTCTTTCCTCCGATTATCATGATAGCTTTTCTGCCTACTCTGAGACACTTTCAATTTCTCACGAATCATTTGAATTGTCTCAGTAGTCTGCTGTACAATTTCTGGTCCAAGCACCACACTCTCACCAGTCTCATACCAACACAGAGGAGTCCTACACCTCCTCCCATACAAAGCTTCAAACGGTGCCATTCCAATACTCGAATGGTAACTGTTATTGTACGTGAACTCAATCAATGGTAAATGAGTATCCCACGCACCACCCTTTTCTAACACACAAGCTCTCAACAAATCTTCAAGCGACTGAATAGTCCTCTCCGACTGACCATCAGTTTGCGGATGATAAGCTGAACTCAATTTCAACTTAGTTCCCAAAGCTTCCTGCAAGCTCTTCCAAAATTCCGAAGTAAACCGTGGATCTCTATCCGACACAATACTGGACGGAACACCATGCAACTTCACAATTACCCGAATGTAAATATCCACCAGCTTCGTTAACGGAAAACTAATATTGAGCGGCACGAAGTGTGCAGACTTCTTCAATCGATCCACAATCACCCATATAGCATCAAAACCTCTCGCCGTATTCGGCAAACCTGTCACAAAATCCATAGTAATGCAATCCCATTTCCAAACCGGAATCTCTAATGGTTGCATAAATCCAGAAGGTCTCTGGTGTTCCACCTTCGACTTCTGACATGTCAAATAGGCATACACAAATTGAGCTATGTCTCTTTTCATACCAGACCACCAAAATAATTTCTTCAAATCATGATACATTTTCGTAGCTCCCGGATGAATACTCAGGCTACTACGATGTCCTTCGCTCAAAATTGACTTTTTCAATTCTTCATCATCTGGTACACAAATCCTGCCTCTAAATCTCAACACACCTGTACTATCCAATTTAAAGTCACTATCGGAGTCACTCCCTACTCCAGGCATCAAATCTACCAATTTCACATCCAACTTCTGATTTTCTCTAATCATATCCAAGAAGTCATTATTTACCTGCAACATACCCAACATTACACTATCTGCAGTAGTCTCACAAACCATGCTCAAATCTCTAAACTGTTCAATTAACTCAATTTCTTTCACCATCAGAGCTGCCATATGAATTTCTTTCCTACTCAAAGCATCTGCCACTACATTGGCCTTTCCTGGATGATAACTCAAACTGAAGTCATAATCCTTCAAAAATTCCAACCATCTTCTCTGCCTCATATTCAGCTCTTTCTGATCAAACAGGTATCTCAGACTCTTATGATCACTAAACACTTCAAATCTTGAACCATATAAATAGTGTCTCCAAATTTTCAACACAAAAACAACCGCAGCTAATTCAAGATCATGAGTCGGATAATTTCGCTCATGCACTCTCAATTGCCGCGATGCATATGCTACTACTTTACCATTATGCATCAGAACCCCGCCTAATCCCATCTTAGACGCATCACAGTACACCACAAACGGTTCACTCGGAGTCGGTAACACTAACACCGGTGCCGTAGTCAATCTCTTTTTCAACTCTTCAAAACTTTCTTCACAAGCAGCATCCCATACAAAAACTTGGTTCTTTCTCGTCAACTGAGTTAATGGCAACGCCAAATTAGAGAACCCTTCAATAAACCTGCGGTAATAACCGGCTAACCCCAAAAAGCTTCTAATCTCTGTCGCTGTCTTCGGCGGTTCCCACTGCAATACTGCACTTACTTTTGACGGATCCACCGCTATTCCATCTTCAGATATTACATGCCCCAAGAAACTTACTTTCTTCAACCAAAAGTCACACTTTGACAGTTTAGCAAATAATTTATTTTCCTTCAACACTTGCAAGGCAATTCTCAGATGTCATGCATGCTCTTCATCAGATTTAGAATAAATTAATATATCATCAATAAACACTACAATGAACTTATCCAAGTAAGAATGGAAAATTCTGTTCATATACTCCATAAATACTCCCGGTGCATTAGTCACTCCAAACGGCATTACAGCATATTCGTAATGTCCATATCGAGTCCTAAAGGCAGTCTTCTGAATATCACCTTCTTTTACTCTCATCTGATGATAACCCGATCTTAAGTCGATCTTACTAAATACACGAGCTCCCACCAGCTGGTCCATCAAATCATCAATCCTAGGTAAAGGATACTTATTCTTAATAGTCACTTTATTTAATTGACGGTAATCGATGCACAGACGCATACTACCATCCTTCTTCTTCACCAACAACACTGGAGCTCCCCACGGCGATACACTTGGTCTAATAAACTTTCTATCCAACAATTCTCCGATCTGAGACTTCAACTCAACCAATTCCACTGCAGACATCCTGTACGGCGCCATAGAAATAGGTCTCGTACCAGGAACAAGATCAATACCAAATTCTACTTCTCGCGTCGGAGGCAATTCCGTAATGTCGTCAGGAAACACTTCTGGAAATTCATTCACCACTGCTAATTCCTCCATTGGCACTTTGTTATCCATCGATAAAGTTGCAAATAAAGCAAACACTCTAGTTTCATCTTCCAACAAGGCCCTCAATTCTTTATTAGACAAAGAACTTGCCACAACTTCCTCTTTAGGGGTCAGGAACAACAATTCCTTCCGAAAACAATCGATGTAGACTCGGTTGAACTCTAACCAGTTCATACCCAGAATAACATCCAACTTACCAAGTGGTAGACAAATCAGATCCACTCCAAATTCTCTACCGAAAATAGTCAGCGGACACTTCAGGCATACCAAAGAAGTAGTCACTGAACCTATAGAGGGTGTCTCAATAGTCATCTGTATCTCCAGAGTGGACGGCACCAAACCTATCCTCTCCACACAATCTACAAAAATAAACGAGTGCGTTGCACCCGTATCAATAATAGCAATCAAAGGAATATTATTGATAATACAAGTACCTTTGATCACACGCTCATCACTGGTAGCTTGAGTTCCTGCCAAGGCAAACACTTTTCCACCAGCCGGAGACGTTTGAGGCTTCTTCGGCTTCTCACAATGTGTACTGATATGACCCTTCTCACCACAGTTATAACAGGTCGGCATAGTTGCTCTGCAATCAGCTATCACATGACCTGGTTTCCCACACTTAAAACATTTCTTGGCCTCATTAGGACAATCATTAGCACGGTGTCCCATACCACCGCACCGAAAACATTTCCCTTCAGCAGATGCTCTCCCATCTCTAGGCTTCTTATCAACAATAGCTTTACGTTTTCCCTTATCAGCAGCAACATTATAAGGAGTACCACTAAACCTCTGCTTACCCTTACGGTCATTAACAGCTTTGTAGTGCGCAATCCTTGCTCGGTTATCATTATCATAGATTCTGCTCCTGCTTACCAGCTCAGGATAGCTCCTGATCTTCTGACAAGCAATCCCCAACCTAATCTCTGGACGCAGTCCATTCTCAAACTTTAAGCACTTAGAGGTCATTGCCCCTTCCACATTATAGTGGGGACAATACTGCACCAGCTCCTCAAACTTGGCAGCATATTCTGCTACAGTCATGCTACCCTGTTTCAGCTCTAAGAATTCAATTTCCTTAGCGCTTCAGATATCTTCCGGGAAATACTTCTCCAGAAAACCTTTCCGAACCACCTCCCAAGTAATGATAGTTCCAGCAGCTTCCAACCTTTGGCGACTATTGTCCCACCAGGCTTCAACCTCACCCTCCAGCATGTGAGTACCAAACCTCACCTTTTGTTCATCGCTACATTCCATAGTCCTGAAGATCTTTTCAATTGCCTTCAGCCACTTCTGAGCAGCTTCGGGGTCCAGAATTCCCCCTTCGAACGTTGGCGGCTTGTTGCTCCGAAACTGTGCCAAACTCCTGAATTGGGCATCTGCAGTTTGATTCTGATTAGAAACCGCCTGCGCCATTGCTTGCATAGCAGCAACCAATGCAACATCGTTCCTTCCTGCCATACTTCTCAAAAAGAACAACACCAGGTTTAAAAGATATTCAACTCCATCCATAAGGACAGACCCAACTCGACTCAACAACACTGGCCGGACGGACCGACCTGCTCTGATACCAATTGTAACACCCCACTTCCCAAAATCATCTAAATTAATAAACATTATAAATAAACAAAATCAGAGTTCCAATTCTTCCAAGTGGGATATCACATAAAAACAACGTTTCCTTATAAAAAGGTTTTTCTCCAAATACAGCGGAATGTTAAATAATAAAATTCAATAAAAGTTTGATACGTTCACAGGAGGATAAAATGTAAGTTCAACATAAAACAAATAAAAACGCCCAAGTCCCGTGCTACGTATCAGAGCATCCTAGACTCGACAATCACACCAATATCCAAGCTAGCTAAGCACCTGGATTATCTGTACTTCCGAAGAAGCACAGACCACAATAACAACAAAGGGGTGAGAAAACATGATCAAAAATATAATGGTAATGTAATACATGTAAATAAGGTAGTACAACACACCAACACACCAAGATTCACCCCTAACAACACCATATGACGAACCTACTGTTCAAATTACAATATAACATATTATAATGCAAAATGCAACTCAACACCATGCATGCGGTACCGACTCGTTGGTTCATTCAATCGAACCTGGATAGATCACTTACGCTCCTCCTGAGACATGATCTATCCCCCACCATTCTCCACAAAGGAGTACGGATGAATCACTTACGCTCCTCCTGAGACATGATTCATCCCACCAAAACACCATGATATGCACACACCAATGCATAACTAATATATTTAGGCACTCAACGTGCACACGATCCTCCTGATCATATCATCATACATCAATGCATATATGTACAGATATAACATACACCAACGCCATATAAATTAACCAGATAGCAAACAAGTTCATATTCTATCACCAAGATACAAACACATCCCACTACTCGGGGATACACGATCTTACTGATCACTACATACATATATATCAACTAATTGTCCACTAGTCATTATTACGGGAAACATGCACTATCACCAAGTACACAAGTTAGTTCCCACACTCATCATTCTTACAGTGCATCAAGGCCAAAGGGATTACACAAGCCCAAGCTCAAGGCCAAAACATCACAAGAATCACATTCTGGTTCTGCTACGTTCACTGGCATTCGCAAGGCGAACCTGCTGGAGAAGCCCTCATTTCACTATTGTGCACTCGCCAGGCGAACCTTCACTCGCCAGGCGAACCTTCACTCGCCAGGCGAACCTTCGCTGGCCACACTTGCCAGGCGAAGTTCCTACCCTTTAGGTCTGGGACTTAATTCTGAATTATTCGCTGCCACTCGCCTCAGCTCGCCAGGCGAAGTTTCGCCAACACTCGCCAGGCGAAGCCCAGCGAATGCTGCGATTTCACCAATTTCTCACAGTTCTACAGAGTGCTTTCTAAGCCAAATAACTCTAATCTCCTATCCCAATTCACACCTTAACATCAGTACCAACATTACACGTAATTCAGCCTAAATGATTCCTAATCCCAATCCCAAAATCATCACCTAGACACTTTATTGATACATCAAAATCCCTACAGAATTTCCCTAAAAACCGTAAAATCACTTATATGCCAAATTGGCCAAAAACAACAATTCATCAACGTTTAATATCCAACCATCAACAATCAACAACAATCACCACATATAATACAGAAAATCATATATCGATCAATCTCCTACGGGGTTAAGGACTCCCCACTACCCTATACATGTATAAACCATTCCCAATCAGGTTTCTCCCCCCTTACCTTGTTAATCGGTTGATCGATGAAAGAACCCTCCAAGGTTTGGCCAATTCTGATTTTCCCCCGTTCCTTCGTTCTTCGCTCCCTTTTCCGTTCTTCTCACTTCTCTCCTTTCTATCGTTCTTTTTCCACTTTCTCTAACTTCTCACAATGTATCGTAAAAACTACTAACCCCTCTCATTCTCTATTTTAATTCTCTAATCCCAATAATAATAATAACTTAATAATAATAATAATAATAACTTAATAAAATAATAATAATAATAATAATAATAATAATATTATTATCTCACCAAAATAATAATAATATTAATAACAATAGTAACTATAATAAATATAATAATAATAATAATATTCCCACCAATATTATTATTATACACTATATTATTATATTCATCAAAACACCACCAATAATCCTCCCACATTAGGGACACCCACCAAACATCACCAAATACACCCCCACCAAAGGGCACACCAACACATAATATTTAAAATAATAATAAAATGACTAAATAATTAAAATGGGTGTTACAATGTCAAAAGTTTACCAAGATTGTGATTCTCCATTTATAAGACAGTGATGTCAGGAGGTTATCAGAGAAGATTGCTCGACGGTGATGTCAGAGGTTTATCAGCATCATGTTTTATGTGACGGTGATGTCAATAGTTGGTTACCAACATCAGGGACGACCGGTGGCGAGATCAGGTATGTTATCCCCAATAGAGGATTGATGGTGATGTCAGATGATTTCCTCCAATTTATTGCTCCATCTTGATGGTGAGGTCAGATGTCTATCAAATATGTGATTGTCCGACGACGAAGTCAGATGCTCCATCTTGACGGTGAGGTTAAGTGTTTATCAGATATTTGTTTGTCTGACGACGAAGTCAGATGCTCCATCTTGGCATGGAGGTCAAGTGTTTATCAGATATGTGATTGTCCAATGACGAAGTCAGATGCTCAATCTTGACGGTGAGGTCAGATGTTTCTTGTTATTATTATCCAGCGGTGATGTTGGAATGTTTTTGATGAAGATATGACGGTGAGGTCAGACGTTTCTTGTTATTAGTATCCAGCGGTGATGTTGGAATGTTATCGACGAAGACATGACTGTGAGGTCAGACGTTTTCTTGTTTCTTATGATTATCCGACGGTGATGTTGGAATGTTATCTACGAAGATATGACGGTGAGGTCAAGAGTTTCTGGGTGGTATGATTATCCAAGCGGTGACGTTGGAATGTTATCAATGAAGATGCGACGGTGAAGTCAAATGTTTCTTGTGGTTATCCGGCAGTGATGTTGGAAGGATGCCGATGAATATATGATGGTGAGGTCATGTGCTTCTTGATGGTAGGGTTGTCTGGTGATGACATTGGCATATTAGCAATAGAGTAGTGACGGTGACGTTGGATGTTTACCTAGATTGTGGTTCTCCACTCGTCTGGCGGTGATGTCAGTAGTTGTTGAACAATTATATGGAGGCCTGACGGTGAGGTCAGAAATGGTGTCCCCAACAGATGCTTGACAGTGAGGTCAGCTTTTTCCCTTCAACTTGAGGTCGATGATTGACGGTGAGGTCAGATGTTTCCCTTCGACTTGAGCTCGATACTTGACGGTGATGTCAGATGGGTCTTTTCGACGTGAGGTCGATACTTGACGGATTTACTTAAGGAAGTTCTCCAGAATCCCCAGCGGAGTCAGAAATTTCTCCTAGACTTGATGACGAAGTTCAACAGAGATTTTCTTCCCGACTTGATGACGAAGTCCGACAGCGACGCCATAAGTGTTTTACAGACTTGATGACAAAGTCCAACCCCATGTATTTCTCATAGACTTGATGACGAAGTTCAACAG
This sequence comes from Lathyrus sativus, assembly GCA_963859935.3. Classification (NCBI taxonomy): domain Eukaryota; kingdom Viridiplantae; phylum Streptophyta; class Magnoliopsida; order Fabales; family Fabaceae; genus Lathyrus; species Lathyrus sativus. The sequence goes on along the minus strand of OZ012736.1, from coordinate 112,470,231 downwards.
AGATTTTCTCCCAGACTTGATGACGAAGTCAGACTATGATGTCTACAAAAACTTTCTTCCCGACTTGATGAGGAAGTCCGGAGGTGGTGTTAAAGAGGTCTGCCAGTTAATGCAGAATGCCTGACGGCAAAATTAATTATCTTTATCAATCACTGATGAATCAGTGGTTTCGTCCCAACTTGATGACAAAGTCGGACAAAGATTTGAAATAGTAATTCACCAGCCTGTTGTCGTGCAACTCTCATTTCAGTCTCCACAGAGTTTTACCAATCAGAGTACCGTTTGCCTTGGCGGTTGGCAAATTTCCAGGTTCTTTGGTATTCCACTGTTTTTTACCTTGATTGTTTGAGAGTCGTTCGCTTCTCACCCAGTCAGGTCCAAGCCGTTTGAATAGGGGTAGCTGTTGCACCCCAAAATTTGCCTAACCTTTTTCTTTACCTAGCTTATGTTTCATTGCATTCATTTTAGCATTATCATTTGCATTGCATTGACATGTGGGCAGGAATCAAGAGGTATGACTACCAACCAAAGGCTACCAAGGTCATGAGGCTATCCAAGAGTCTTTATTCAAGTATCCCAAGGGTTGATATCCTCAGCAAAGAAGTCAAAGATCCCTAGAGAAGTGGCTGAAGCCAAATGTGCATTTCCTAACTTGAAGGTTATGGGAAGGCATCAGATGATTCTGAATCCATAGATATGGACCTAGAGAATTGAGAGAGTCCATATGGTGTCTTGATAGCCATCATGGAGCTTGGACAAGTCATTATGCAAGGTATAAGAAGTTACAACCAAGATTGGTATAACTAGGGTTTCATCTGGTCAACACTAAGTCAACAGGTGAATTGAAAGGGGTTGAGACCTAATTTCAAGGCCATGTGATCATGGAATGATGTGTTGAGACACTCAAGGGGTGACTCCAAGACCAACTCATCAAGGATCAAGAGTGTGAGGAATTCCTAGGCTAGGGTTTCTAAGCTTGACAGTGTAAAATCCCCTAGTTTAGTGCCTAACTTCAAAACCACATAACTCAAGATGCAAGTTTCACCTAATCTTGACATCCACATGGAACTTGTAGAGCATGTTCTTAGCTTTAATTTGAGATTGAAAATTGAGTTTCAAGATTCAGGCATTTTCAAGCAAATTCAAGCATCAAGAAAGCTTCATCATAAATCATAGAACGTTTCTGGTTTGATTTGTGCAAGTTTCATCATCAAATCGCGCCTCCATTGGAACTTCTTGACAGGTTTCTTTCCCTCACAAATTCTCTTAAATTATGAGGAATTAGAGCTTGATATTCATGTGGTTAGGATCGGTGATCTTCCTAGATGAATTTAGGGTGAGATTCATGACTGTTTGTGAGAATTTTTGTGGATGCACCATTTCTGTTTGGCTTCAAGAAGGCTTGAATAGTGAGTGAAAATGAAAAATAAGTATGGCAGATTGTTGTACGTGGAAAGAGGATTCGATTGGTACCGGTTTTGTAGTGTTTAGTGGAGTTTGAAAATTGGACACTGTAGCACTCGCCGGAGAAAACGACCGGAGTCTTCTCCGGCCACCACTGAAGTTCCCCCTCATCTGAGGATTTTAAAAGGAAGAAGACGATGCGGTAGCCACACGATCTTGTGACTTTATTGAATTGGTAGTTAGAACCAACACATATAGATTGGCCTCAGATAGTTGACTAGGGTTTTGCTCACGTGCCCTCATGTGGACTGTAGGATGTGAATTTGTTTTTAGATGAATGTTTAGGATTAAGACACATCGTGTGTGATAGTCAACTGAAACACACCCTATCTCCAGTGAAACGCGTCGTTTCACTTAGGGCTTCCCAGTGCTTGCGTGGCACACTCTAGATCCTTGGATGCTTTGACTAGTAGACCAATCCAGTGGCTGAGGCTTTTTCTTGCTTTCTGAATTTCTTTTATTCATTTCTTTATTTTCTTTTATTCTCTGTTGGTTTTTAATTCATAAAAAATAGTTAAATTTGCCAAATTATTCTGAAAAAAATCATGGATGTTCATAAACATTTTATTTTATTTTTAGAACCATTTAATTTCATTTTTGATGTATTTTCCATTTAATAGAATTTTTCCATTTAATTAGTCTTTTAATAAATGTAAAAAATACATGTTGGCTTTCTGATTTTATTACTTGATCATAGTTTAGATTCAATGTCTAAGTTTTTGCTTGATAGCTCTAGAATTGTTGATTGACTTGTAGGATTTTTCCCCTGATTTTTAGATGTCTTTTGATATAGGTTTGAATTAGTTCTTTAGGATCATTCCAATTTGAGCTTTCCCTAGCATACCTTTAGTTTTAGCATTAGGTTAGTGCCCTTAAACTTAGGATTTTGATCTGAAATATTTACCATGACTTCATAACATCCTTAGTATCCCTTGGGATTTTTATTAGATTCTTTAGGACTGATTTCATATTTTTCTTAGGTTTTACCTTATGGTTGTTGTTAGTGTGCACTACCCTAACCTTCCCCTAGTTTAGCTTCATAAGTGACCTTATAGCCAACCTTAAGCATCCAATTTCTTCATAAACCCATAGTACTTAGATTGACACCTTTGTAGGTTCATTCTCAAGCCTTGATAGGACTTTTAGCTTGCTTAGGATAGATTTCATGTAGAGCTAACTTTTAGGGTTTCCTTGAGAATTTAGGTGATGATTCCCCCTCTTGATGTGATTGCTTTTGCCTTACCTTGAGCAACTCATTTCCACATTCCTTGTCCTTAAGCATGGATCCCTCTTGTAAGAACCTGGTATTCCTTAGGAAGTACTATGTGCATTCCATGAAGAGGTGAGCCATTAAGGACTACTCCTAATCAGATGAATCTGGCTGAGTGCCATGGTGACTTCCTTAGGTTGTCACCATGCTTCCCATCATCTTAACTCATTCTCTTTGTCCTATTGACATAGGATCCCTCTTGTGAGAGCCTGGTCTTCCTTAGGAAGTACTATGTGCATTCCATTAAGAGGTTGAGCCATGAATGGACTCCTTGTGTTGAAACACAATGACCTAATCCTTTAGACAATTTCTAGGTTCTTAATCACCCACTCCTTATCCTATTGACATAGGATCCCTCTTGTGAGATCCTGGTCTTCCTTAGGAAGTAATTTGTGAATTCCATGAAGAGGTTGAGCCCATGATGGACTCTTGTGCTGATGCACTTTAACCCAAAAGATTAATATCTAGGTTCCACCTTAACAATCTCCTTGTCCTATTGACATAGGATCCCTCTTGTGAGAGCCTGGTCTTCCTTAGGAAGTACTTTGCGCATTCCAGGAAGAGGTTGAGCCCATGATGGACTCTTGTGTTGATACACATCCAACTTGATGTAGCCTTGGGATGATTTCCTTGTTGCTCATTTTGTTCCCCTTTTTCCTTCTTGTTAGTTGGATGAGTTGGATTAGTTGCACTAGATGAGTGCTTACATGAGCTGATACTCTTGTGTTTGATGCATGATTGCATTATTTGATTACCTGTTGCTGTGATGCATTAGGATAAGCTTGCATGAGTAGACACTCTTGTGTTAGGTGCATGACTGCATTCTTATTTGTCTACCTATTGCATGAGTAGATACTCTTGTTTAAGTGCATGACTGCATTGAAAGGTTAAGGTGGTCCTCCCTTTGCTTGGTTGTATAACTGCTTTCATACTTGCATTTGCTTGATTACATTAAAGGTTGAAGTGATCCTTCTCTTGCTTGTATGCTCTTTTTCTTCTGTGCTTGTCATTGTTTGCATTAGAAGTTGAGGCTTCCTCCTTCTGCTTGTGCTGATGCATAACATATCTGCATGTTCATATTTAAGTAGCTTGATAGCTTTTTACTCATCTGCTTAATGATTTTTGCTGGTGTTTACCTTTGAAATGTTCCCTTAGGGCACTCACTTCCTTTGACAAGGATAGTGATGATAGAACATTAGGATGAATCCATGTACGACAACATTAGGGTAGATTCCCTTTCAAACTCAACAATAGGATGAATCCGTTGCATGACAACAGTAGGATGCCTTATAGTTTCCCATGTAGAGTCCTTTCTATTTCTCATCTTCAAACAACAATAAAACACGTAATAAAGGCTAATGATTACTATATGCTACGAGCCTTAAGCTACTCAGGAAGTTGTGATTGGGGGGCTTCTCCTCAGCTACCTAGAGTGTTTAGTACACGCCCTTAGGGAGATGTGCGACGCATTCGTTCCTAAGTCATAGTCTCTAGTGCAGTATGAGTTACAAACATTCATAAAAATCACTTCTTTCGTAAAAGACAAAAAACAAACATTCAAACCTTTTTTTCCCTTTGGGGTCTTAATTCGAGGAAAACCTTTTCTGCTGTAAAAGAGTACTGTTAAGCTTCGGTTCTACCGCAAACAGGCGTTGTCCCTAATTGCTAGAACTGTAGTTTAACCCTACTCGGGTTAAAAACACTTGAACGAACCTATTTTCCGTTTTATCTCGAACTACGTTCGCTCTGATCTTTCATACCAGATGAAAGTACGTAGGCACAAGATGCAATGTCTTGGCGAGCAACCTTTCCCTCATCGCCCGTAGTTAGCCGAACTACGTTGACTCTGATTTCTCGTTCCAGACGGGAATACGTAGGCACGGAGCGTGATGCTTTGCCGAGTCACTTTCCTGTCCTTTTTCTTTTCTTTTGAGCCAGCCTTGATAGGTAGATAGATAAACAACCCGTTAGATAAATAAACAAGCGTGGATCTCGTTGAGTACGACGGACGTGAGGGGTGCTAACACCTTCCCCTTGCGTAACCGACTCCCGAACCCAGAGATTTGGTTGCGATGACCGATCTTATCCCTTTTCACTAGGTTTTTCCTAATCGTTTCCTTTCCCTCCTTTGGGATAAATAATGATAGGTGGTGACTCTTCTTTCTTTGCCGGCACCTTTTTTCGTAGTAGCGACAGAGGGTTGTGTATTGGTACCACCTCCTATCCTGAGGATCATCAGAGGGTTTTCAATGATTCATGAAGTCTTGTTCTTGATTGAATCATGGTTTAAAAGCTCATTGAGTACCTTAGGGGTCATTGTGGAGCTTTTGAAATCATTCAATTCATCTGCAAAGGGCATAGTCAAAAGATATGAAATTAGGGTTTCATCTGGTCAACTCAAGGTCCACTGTGGGCTTGAGAGGGTTCAAAACTTGATTCTTAGTCACTTGAGCCATGGGAGGTCATCTTAACGCATATATAATTTCATGTTAGGATCAAATCAAGAGGAATCAGTAGTTTAAGAAGTTACTAAATTAGGGTTTCATAGGTTTTTAGTGTAAAATCCCCTTCTTTAGTGCCTAACTTCAAGGACAATTTACCCTATGATGCAATCTCAATTTATTTTTCATGAAAACATGAGTCTTGTAAAGCATCCTTCAAGCTTTCTTTTGAGTACAATAACTCATCCATTGAGTTTGTACATCCTAAGTTATGAAGCCAACAAGTTAGGGTCCTCTGATGAAGAAAATTTTTGTCAACTTAAAGTCAACCCACTTCCATGGCATTTTTTACCTAGAAGCAAGTTTCTCCTCAACTTTAAGTGAACATGAAAGTTGTTCCTCATTGTCTTAGATTTCCAAAAAGTCCTAGAAGTCCTCATTCTCATGTGTGGAGCTCAGTTATGATCTTAACAAGGCAAGGGCATTTTTGGAAAGTTTATTATATGTCATTTGTTTCAATGATCATTTTCATGAACTTATGGACCTCAAATCCAATTTGTACAACATGAAACTTGTGCTTAAGGGTCTCAACTTCATAATGGACTCAAAATTCAGGGAGTCTAGTGCATTGTGTGATCATGTGGACCATTTTAATGGTGAAATGTTGACTTTTGGTCATGGTTCAAGTATCTTACATTACAAGTCACCTTTTGGTCTCATTTTTTATATTTTCACACCAACACATGGTCTTAAAGAAGTTTACCACATTTGGACCAACATGTTTAAGTCATTATGTGCTACTTTTTTCTCAAAATCACTTAAAAAATCATTACATGAAACCTTGTGCAAACTTTGTCCCCATGAGTCAAAATCATCCAATTTACTCCTACACACCATAAATACTTGATTGTTGACCCAATAGTGTTGGAATGGTACATGACTCGTGTGTGGTGCATAAATGAATTTTTTGAACATTTTGTGAAAATCATGCAATGCAGCCATTATAGGCCTGCATGGCCACTAAAAATCCACCATATAAAACTCACTTGACTTGCCCTAATGAGGAGAATTGGTTTTGGATGCGTGAGAGAGCTCCTCCATTTCAAATTTTATCAAATTTTACTTTCTTCAAATTTTCCATTTCTTTGAGATTTCTTGCAAGCTGGTACTCAAATCATCTCCACCAAAGCTCAAGGAAGAGTTTGGAAGCATGGAACGAAAGTTTGCAAGAAGTTTGAAGGGTCAACAGAACCTCTCCGTTATGTATTTTTTCAAACTTCAAACCTTCATTCTAGGCACTGATTAGGGTCCATTTTGGGTGCATCTGAAGCCCTACCCCTGGTAGGCCATGGTTGAATCAATTGCTTGCTTGTTTGTTACATTTCCAGTATGTGCATTCAAAACTCGTGGTTGTGTTTTCACTTGATTTAGGAACCTTTTTTAGAAATGGAATTAGGATAAAAATCCCTCTAATTCGAATCTTGAAAACAAGCGACTTAGGCAAAAATTAGGGCATCCCGCTGGACTTCAAAAGCAGAAACTTAAAAGAGTTAGTCCAGGAAAAAGTTAGGGAAAAAGCGAGAAAGAGAAAAGGATTACAAAAAGAAAAATCCTCGAACAAACAACTCGTGTGACTCCAGGCACCCAAAGACGAGAAGCGAGTGACTGTCGCTCCGAAAACTTGTGATTTCCTGAACCATCACTCTCTGGAAGTTGAGCGCTCATGTGATATTACCTTAACGTAGGATTGGAGAACATCAAAGAGAATGGGTGGGTTAAAATAAATTTTGAGCCTTTATCCTTTCATTCAAATCGTGATCCTGACCACGTTACAACCTTCAAAAGTCCTAATTGAAGCAGGTTTGTTTCGAAAGCATACTTCGGTAAAGATCACATCTAAACAGACTCCTAAAAGGATTCCTCTTACCGCGTTGGTATTAATATTGACATTTTGAATAAGTAATTCATACACTTTATGTCACAAATGTTTTTCCAGTGAGCAGGCTTGGGTTTCGAAAACTGTCATATGCATTGCATTTAATATATCTTTTATGCAGAACAATTTGTTTTACTTGCGAGTAAGCGCTTGACAGCAGGAAAGCTTCCACAGTGGAGAGTTTGATCAGGATAGAATGCAGAATGCCTGAATACTACGGTGAACCGAGGAAAGCTATATTAAACGACTGTATCATGGGATCTAGCCATCCGAAAGTCAGCTAAAATGGGCCAATCAGGTTGAGATTTGATAAATCTCTCACAGCCAAGGGTACTGCTCCATAAATCTGCCAATTAGGGGAAAAGTCATTGCAAGGCTGGGGCAAACCACCCTAGGAGCGCGAAATCCATTCTCGACCAGAGAGCAATTAATGCAAAGCACCTCTGTAAGGTTCAAAATGCTGAGGTCGTTCATATCAAACCGCCAGAGTACAGATATTTTAGGGTCCCTTGCGAGGAATATGTGACGAAGATCCCACAGGCTGGGGAAAAATTGGAAACAAAGGAATCGTTCCTCTCCATATCTGCAGAGTTAATCAAAAGTTATTACAGATTCTAGGGCAAGCCATCTCGAGTTCGTTTCAAGGCAAACTTTTTCTGCTTAGGATAAAATGTCCCAAAGATCATTTTGCAAAGTCATAACCCTTGGGGCATCTGTCAGAAATGTATCCTCGTCATATCTTCAGCAGAAGCATATGCAGAGTATCAGGCCCACTTCCCAGCATGTCAGAATTGGATTTCTTTCCGCCAAGCAGAGGTGGAGTCTCCTCAGCAGATTCGGTTGCGGTTCCCCATAGAATAGAGCATTGGATTGTGAGCATCGATTTGTCTCCCCAAGCTGAGATAGATTCTCCCTAACCAGAGTCTATTCCCCAGGGATGGGAGTTCGCGTCTCTATCTCCAGTAGAGTTATATGCAGGTTAAAAAGAGCAATTAAGTGTGTGCTCCTTGTCCCCGACATTTAGTCGGTGCACAGTTAATCCCCGCAGATTGCAGGTATGTGGTTACTCCTCAGCATGTCGAGATCAGGCTTCCTTCCACCAGGTAGGTGTGGTATCTTCCCCAGCAGTGGGTTAGCACGCGGTTTTCTTCAACAGATTGCCTTTGAAATTTCAGCTCTCTGTAGTTCAGACCAAGGTTTTCAGCAGAGTTGTTAGTCCCCTGGCAGGTACGTTTGATTCCAGTGGTCTGGCGGTCTTTCCTCAGCCGAGTTTGTTGTTCCCCAAGAGAGCCGAATCCTGGGAGGCCGTTCAGGCCATTTTATGTCTTCTCCAGCAGGTGAGAGTAGTTGAATAACTGTTGCTATATTTCCCCATCGGAGTCCGTATCTCCAAGAAAGTTCTATCTACGAAGGCCGTGCATGGCATCTTTTCCTCAACAGTTTGCCTCAACAGGAAAGTTCTATCTCCTAGAACTTTGTTTCCCAGCGAAAAAGTTGTTCGAGGCTCGTTTCCCCAGGTTAATTCCAATTGAAATTGGCGTGTTTCACCTCACCAGCAGGATGATTCCTTCCCCCCGGGAGGGTGATTCTCCCTTCAGCATTTATTTTGCTGATTTGGTTTCGTAGCATTTTTGCATGCATGCATATCATCTACCCTAAACGCGTAGCATTTCCATTTTGTATGGAGCATTACGCCATTGTCGAACATGTGCACGTGAAACATGAGCTAGGTGGGTACCATTCTTGTGTGCAGGTGTTTCTCCAACGGAGTTACTCGGTTAAGTTTTCCGGAATCCTCAGCGGAGTTATTCGGTTAAGTTTCCCAGAACTCCCAAAGTAGAGTTATTGGGTTAAATTTCTCTTCATCCCTCCTCAGATTCTCTTGGTTAAAGCTTCTCTTTGCGAGTGCCTGACGGCGATGTTAGTAGTTACTCATTCAGACGACGTGTCTATCTTCAGGTATGCAGTTCACTTCTATTTAGCGAGGTCTGACGGTGAGGTCAGGAGGTTCCCAACTCAGTGTTTGTCTGATGGCGATATCAATAGTTTCTCCACAGGGTTTGCCCGACGGCGATGTTAGGGGTGTATCAACGTAGTACAACTATGTGGGTTCGGTGGTGATGTCAGACGTGTGTCGAATATCTAGGGTGTTCGGCAATCCTATGAGTATTTGGCGGCGACGTCAGGTGTCTATCATCTTTGTTTTGGTCGGACGACTATGTTAGACGTTTATCAGTTTGTTTGTTTGACGACAATTTTAAACGTCCCTTAGTTAGGAAGACATGACGGTGAGGTCAAACATGTTCTTGGTAGTGTGTTTATCCGGCAGTGAGGTTGGAATGTTATCAATGGAGTTATGAAGATGATGTCAAACATTTACCAAGATTATGGTTCTCCATTTACTTGGCGGTGATGTCAGGATGTTTTGAATGATGGTTTGCTCGACGGCAAGGCCAGTGGTTCATTAGCTTCGTGTTTTATTTGGCAGTGATGCCAGTAGTTATTATCAACTTAGTGGAAACCTGGTGACGAGGTCAGGAACATTATCCCCAACAAAGGATTGACGGTGATGTCAGATGTTTCCCTTCGACTTGAGGTTGATACTTGATGGTGATGTCAAATGGGTCCTTTCGACTTGAGGTCGATACTTGACGGAGTTACTTGAGGGAGTTCTCCAGAATCCCCAGCGCAGTCCGAAATTTCCCTTAGACTCTATGAAGAAGTCAGACAAAGATGTCAGGAAGTTCTATCCCTAGCAGGTTTCAGACAGCGACGCCAAATGTATTTCTTACAGACTTGATGACGAAGTCCAACAACGACAATGATTTTCTTACTGACTTGATGATGAAGTCCGGCAGCGACGCCACAAATTTCTCTCAGACTTGATGACGAAGTCCGACAGGGATGCCAAATTTTCCTTTCGACTTAATGACGAAGTCCAGCAGTGATGCCAAACGTTCTTACAGACTTGATGATGAAGTTCAACAATGACTTGATGACGAAGTCCGACAGCGATGTCAGAAATTTTCTTCTAGACTTGATGACGAAGTTCAGCAGAAATTTTCTTCCCAACTTGATGACGAAGTTCAACAGAAATTTTCTTCCAGACTTGATGACGAAGTTCAACAGAAATTTTCTTCCAGACTTGATGACAAAGTTCAACAGAAACTTTCTTCCAGACTTGCTGACAAAGTTCAAAAGAAATTTTCTTCCCAACTTGATGACGAAGTTCGACAGAAATGTTTCTCTGACTTGATGACGAAGTCCGGCAGCGATGTCAAGAAATTCTTCTAGTTTGATGCAGAGTGCCTGACGGTAAAATCAGTTATCCTTTATCAATGATTAAACAATCAGTGGTTTCTTCCCAATTTGGCATTGAAGCCTGATGGCAGTGTCAGATAATTTTCCCAACTTAGTGTCAAATATTTGAATTAGTAATTCACCAGCGAGTTGTCGTGCAACTATCATTTCAGTTTCCGGAGATCTCGCACCAATTAAAGTGCAGTTTATTTCTGTGGTTGGCAAATTTTTGGGTTTGTTGGTATTCAACTGTCTTCCACCTTGATTGTTTGAGAGTCGTTCGCTTCTCATCCAGTCAGGTCCAAGCCGTTTGAATAGGGGAAGCTGTTGCACCCCAAAATTTTCTCAACCTTTTCTTTAACTAGTTATGTTTCATTACATTCATCATATCATTAGCATATGCATTGCATTGTCATTTGTGCAGGGGATTAAGAGATGTGCCTATTAAGAAGAGGCTACCAAAGGTTCTAGGGATAATCAAGAAGCTATAGTCAAGTTATCATCCTCATCAAGCCTTCATGAAAAAGTCAAAGCTCATTGGGAAAAGGGATGTATACAAGTTTTCCTACCTCCTATCTGGGGGGGTTAATGAAACTCATCAAGAGTTTACAAGTCCATGGATATGGGTAGAAGTCCTTGAGAGAGCTCATGATATGTATTGAGAGGCATGGAGGAGCTTATGCAAGTCATTATTCAAACTGCAAGAAGCCACAACCAAAGGTGGTGCAGTTAGGGTTTTCATCTGGTCAACCCCAAGTCAACTGTGTAATTGGAGGAGTTTAAGACTCAATTCCAAGAAACCATGATCATGGAATATTAGTGCCCAACTTTAAGACCACATATTTCAAGATACAAGTTTCATCTTGAAAATTCTGGCAAGCACACGATGGATGTTATTCCCAAGGTTATAACATCCACTGTGACATCTGCTACTTAACAGCTAATACTCAGTAATAATAAAAGCAGTAAATAACACAACAATTGTTTACCCAGTTCAGTGTCAACAACACTTACATCTGGGGGCTACCAAGCCAGGGAGGAAATTCATTATGAGTAGAATCAATTCAGAGTTAAACCTTCAGTTTACACTCCTCACTTAATCCCTACCTAATGACACTTCAACCTAGAGACACTCTAGACCTGAGTATACCCATTCAACCCCCCTCAATCACACAACAGTGATATCAAACAATTACAGAAGACAATATGAAGAGACACTTCATACACACCTTGACCTTGCTTCACATCTTTGATCAAGGTACTCACACACTCTTACTTCACAGCTTTGAGTGAGACACAGCCTAGAATCTACCTATCGAATGCAAATCATCCACCAGACAATTTCTTGGAGTACAAATATTCCTAGACAGAAATCACACGTGAAGACTAGCCTTCTTCACTTACAAGGACTCTGCATTCTGCACTCTCTATTCTTCTTCTGTCAAGTGCTTCTGTTCAGGATTTCATCTTCTGATCTTTATAGCAGTTGTCATTCGTTTTGGGCCTTGGTGCATCAATTAGGTTTTATTCATAACAAACCTATTTTTAATGATCTCCACACTTTCCACTTAATTCAGGGTTATTCTAGTTCGCCTAGGGCTTCTAGAAAACCTCCTGATATCCAACTTAAGCTCCTATTCTGTTTCTTGGTTTATAGATACCAGAAAAACAACCTTGCCCGCTGGATGTCATACGTTCAGTGTTATGACATTCTGTATGACATTTAGCCTAACTAAGTTAACTTATACTTAACTTACCCCGTACACACATCATTAAGTATGTCCTAACCACCAGTATGACATACATGCACACTCTAATGTTTTTCCATAAAATGCATCCAATCAAGAGCACTTACAAACTCCCCCTTTGGCAAATTTTTGGCTAAAACAACTTGTTATCATATCAGAGTTTACACACAGCAGAAGACTTATGATGTGTCCTGTCATGCAGCTAGTTCCTAGCTCAAGCCACTCATAGTCCTCACAGTTAGCTCTCACTGTTAGCTCATTCTATTAATCATCTGATAGTTATCACTAAAGATGTCACATCTCTTTGAGTAACACTCTGGTGTTCTCCCCCTCAACTGATCAAATCAGTTGGGCACACAACCTACTCATCACCATCATTTTGCAGTCACAGAAACAAGCATCCATTTTGTGGATGTCCAGACATTCAGAATGACCTTCTAAAGTGACACACACCTATGCTACTCCCCCTGAAGAGTTGCACAAGACTTTCTGCTCATATTCATTCAGTCTGCTCTGGATGTTATGACCTTCAGGATAACATCCTGAAGTACACACACAAGGTTTGCTCCTAGTTCTAGCATACAGTCATTCCTATCCAGGCTAGACATGCATATCACTTTATTGCTAACAGCATTATCATCTATTATCACACATTTCATCAGCTGCACCTAACAGGCATGCTAATCTCATATGTACAATGGCACATATGCTATCAAGCTATGCACACATGTTCTTCACTGTTCTGCACATTACCTGCACCTGTTCTGGAGTATCTGTTGTACCTGTTGTTTTCTATTATACACTCTCCCCCTTTTTAGCCACAAATTAAACTCCAACTAAACCTTAGTATAGATTATACATTGTAACATAACTGTAGTTAGGTAGACTGTACACAAACTACTCATAAGGAGCATCACAGATATAAAGTCATACAAGTCTTTACAAAATATCAGACCAACAGCACACAATCTCATCAGCTCAGCAGAACAGCAGCCTGAGCCAAGCATCACCTGCAGTTACTTTTCCTCCTCTTCAGCAGAGCTGGACCTCTCCTCTGAAGTGTCTTCTGTACTAGTTTCCTCAGACCTATCCTTACCTGTTTCCCCATCTTCACCACTCGCTTTCTCAGAACTGCCATCAGCTGCTTCCCGATCATTATCACCTGAACCATTACCATCTCTATCTTCATCAGTTGATTCAGACCCCTCATCTTGCTCAAGGGTTCAAATTGATTCTTCAAGATTTTTCTTTCTAGTATCCAGTGCCTTGCAAGTTTCCTTCAATATTGCAACTACTTCAGCTTTTCTTGGTTTTGATGATCCCTTTGATGTCTCAGCTGATGTCATAACAATATCAGGAACATGAGTTCCCTGAAACAGCTTATGATGAAATGACAATGCAGTTTCTCTCTTGCTTGCAACATCATTCTTCTTTAGGATGTTGGGATGTTGATCACAGATGATTCCATAGATGAGAGAGGGAAAAGCAATAGGGCCCTTAATACTGTAGCTACCAGCATGCTTCATGGTTTGTTCATAAATGTATGTTCCATAATTGAGCTTAGCCTTAGTTCCTACAACATATATGAACCTTCTAAGAATGGTTGCCACTGTTGTCTTATGATTGGTGGGCACCCAATTTGCAGCACCAATTTTGTGAAGCATAGCATATTTAACACTTAGTTTGCTTGCTAAAAGCTTCCCTTTGAAAGGCCACTTCTTGACCTATTTAGCATTTATTTCCTAACATACTTGATGGTTTGAGACTCTTAATTCAGGAAGGCCTTCATTAGGTTTCCCCAAGTACTTGTTGATGATAGTTGCTGTAAAGTTGATACATTCACCTCTTACAAATACATTGCCAAACTCACTAGATTTACTATCAGCACATGCACCTGATATATTGACTATGAATTCTTTCACCAATGTTTCATAGCATTGGGAGAACTGAGACACAGTTTTCACCAAGCCAACATCTCTGATTAGGGCCATGATTTCTCTGTTTTCAAGAGCATTTTGAGCAAGCTCTCTTTCTAGGGCCAACCTCTTGTGATACACGTATCTCCATCTAATAACACATGATGGATAGTAAAAAGAAATGTTATCAATTGTTACTTCAGAAATGCTTTCAGCCAGTTTGCTTGTGGAAGGCTTTTTCTTGGTCTGGATGTCAGTGACAACAACATTTGAGTCTGTTTCTGATTCAGCAATAGATTCAGCCCTCTTCTTCTTTGTGACAACTTTGCTCCAGCCTTTCGGGGGTCCAACCTGAGCCCTCTTTGTTCCATCCTTCCTTGTGGACGTTTCTTGCTCAGTACTCTTCTCACCATCTTTCTTCTTGGGGGAAATTTGATCAGCTACCTTTTTCCCTTTTCGTGTCATCAGCCTTTTGGCTATGCCTGGATTGAGTTTGACTATGAGATCATTGTTAGAATAGTTGTCTAGGTCTACCATTTTAGTATCTGTGGTGCCTTGCATGCTTTCACCCATTTGTTTGGCCTCTTCACCCTTGTTTCTCCCTTTTGGTGCAGGGTCCTTTGATGTTGCAATATTAGGTGAGACATTTGCTTGATCATGAAGTTTGGGATCAGACCCCTTCAAGCTAGAAGACGTGGATATGTTGAGTGTGTTGGCGACTATTTTCGCAATGGCAAGATGAGTTCGTCTAGCTTCTGCATTGTTGAGATCATCAGATGCAGCAGAAGAAGGAGCTTGACCTATGACACTATCATTTGGCCTCTTTGCATGGGGTTTGCTAGGTTCATTCATCAATACTCCGTTCGGAGTCACCATGCGTAATGGAGCAATTTCAAGCGCTTCATTATGGTTTGATTTAGTATCGTGGTAGGTCAAACTTTTGGCTGAGGATGGTTTAGAATGTTGCGACATACTTAGGATTGACGTTTGAAGAAGAAGTGATTTTCTGTGCTTGTTGGAAACAGTAAGGAAGTTGAACAGTTTGTGATGGCACCAAGAGTAGAGGGATTGTATTATATAAGTGGAAATGGGGTATGATTTCCCAATAGGACGGAAATTACCTTTTTGATTTATCATTAAAAGATTTAAATTCAAAATGTAATTCCCCTTTACTATTAATTGCTATAAGCCATCATTTCTGTAGGGCTTCAATTTTAGGGAATTTGTAAATTGAGACTCCTTGACACTTCTTGAAACCATGTCATCACTAACATACTCACCAGATTTAGCACAACCCTCTTGCCATTTACACACGTTACCCTTGAGCATGTCTCTCTTGAACTTATCAGAACTTGTGTGAATGGTACTCTTGATGTCACAGAACAAGGTCATGACATCTGGAGTGACATTGCTTCCTGTATGTTTGGCAGCTTCCATAGACTCCATCAGATTCCAATATAACCTATCTAGCTTTCCCTGATGACCAGTCTTTGGGTATCCCTTCTTTGCTAGCTTCCCCTCATGGCTTTTCTTATATCATGTCCTTCTCTCTGAAGCATATTTTGAAGATCCACTTGCTAATGTGTTGGACCTAGTCCTATCCATCTTCGGTGGTTGTTTTCTTTTCTCCAGCCATAGTTGGTCCTTAGTTTCCTTATTGACCAAGGCATTGAGGTTACTTCTAGGCTCCCATAGATAGCAGTTGTTCTTGGCTCTAGATCCCCTCATTTCTTCCTCACCTTCCTCATTGACAACCACACATGTGTTCTTTGAAAAGTGGACTTTTAAACCTCAATCACATAGCTGACTTATGCTTATTAGGTTTACAGTCAGTCCTTTAACCAGCAAGACATCCTTCAATTTTGGGGCTTTAAGACTGTCAAGTTGTCTAACACCTGTGATTTTTCCTCTAGCTCCATCACCAAAGGTTACATGACTGGATGTATGAGGGTTGAGTTTTGTGAAGAGATCCTCAATTCCAGTCATATATCTGGAACAACCACTGTCAAAGTATCGGTCCTCTTGGGTTGGCATTCTTAGATCAGTGTGAGCTGCTAAGGCCATATTCTTGGTAACCCAATGTCTTTGCCTATTAGGAGCACCCTTCTTTGTTCTTGCTTGATGCTGCCTTTTGACATGAGCTCTCTGTTCTTGATGAGGATGACTAGGAAATCCATGCAGCCAGAAACACACAGATTTGATATGACCAAGTTTTCCACAGTGGTAACATCTATACCCTTGAAATCTACTCTTGACTTGATACTAATTTCTGTTGGTTGGATGTTGTGACATTGGTCGTGACATCCTCTTTAGCTTCTGGACCACATGTTGTAATCTCTTGAGTTTTAGCACAGGATTTTGTTTATCATCATATCCTAGTCCAGATCTATCTCCTGAGGTTTGTCCACTCTGTAGAATTTCCTCGAGGGTGTCAGTCCCAGAATTTAGCATCCTTATGGATTTTGCCATTTGATCCTTCTTACTTTTCAACTCCTGTACTTCACTTCTGAGTGTGTCAATTGTGGCTAGATGCTCTCTCTTTTCAGCTTCTAACTCCTTGATAATTTTCTTCTGTTGCTCTCCTTGCTGAACCAGTTATGTGCTTCTGATGTGAAGCTTTTTGTATGAGGTTGCAAGCTCCTCAAAAGACAACTCTTCATCACTTGAATCATCATCAGATATGCACAAATTGTTAAGAGCAGTGACATGTTTAGCTGATTCCTCTTCTGATCCACTATCAGAATCTTCATCAGTCCAAGTGACTAATAAGCCTTTTCCCTTCTTTTTGAGGTATGTGGGACATTCCCTCCTAACATGTCCATATCCTTCACACTCATGACATTGTACTCCCTGCTTTGGCTGACTTTATCTTCAGAATTCTCTTTATCAGAAGGCATGCTTTTGATATAAGGTTTAGACCTAGCATCTATCCTTTTGACCAGTTTGTTGAACTGTCTTCCAAGCAAGACAATTGCTTCAGACAGATTCTCCTCCTTTTCACCATCTGAATCAGCAGTGTATGAGACAAGAGCTATGCTTTTGTTCTTTTTTTCCATAGCCTGATCACTCATTCCCATTTCAAAGGTTTGAAGGGAACCAATGAGTTCATCCACTTTCATGTGGCATATGTCTTGGGCTTCTTCAATGGTTGTAACTTTCATAGCAAACCTTTTAGGTAGTGACCTTAGAATCTTTCTTACAAGTTTCTCTTCAGTCATCTTTTCTCCCAGAGCTCCTGAGGTGTTTGCAAGTTCAAGAACGTTCATGTAAAACTCATGAATGGTCTCATCTTCCTTCATTCTGAGACCTTCAAATTTGGTGGTCAGCATTTGAAGTCTTGACATTTTGACCTTAGAGGTTCCTTCATGAGTAGTTCTGAGAGTGTCCCAAACATCCTTTGCTAGTTCACAGTGGTGCACCAGTCTAAAGATGTTTTTGTCTATACCATTGAAGAGAGCATTCAATGCTTTAGAGTTCCCAAGAGCTAAGGCCTCTTGCTCTTTGTTCCATTCCTCTCCAAGAATCAACACATCTACCCCTTCCTTGACAGTCTTCACAGGATGTTTCCAGCCAGAGTTTGCAGCTCTCCAAGCCTTGCTATCTAAGGATTTGAGGAATGCAATCATCCTAGGCTTCCAATAATCATAACTAGATCCATCCAGAATTGGAGGTCTATTAGTGAAGCCTATATATTTATCCATAGTACCAGAATTTATTTTCCCTAGATCTCACCCAGATTTAAACAGGCAGGGTGCCAGCTATGATGCCAATTAAAAATTCTGGAAAGCACACGATGGATGTTATTCCCAAGGTTATAACATTCACTGTGACATCTGCTAATTAACAGCTAATACTTAGTAATAATAAAAACAATAAATAACACAACAATTGTTTACCCAGTTCAGTGTCAACAACACTTACATCTGGGGGCTACCAAGCCAGGGAGAAAATTCATTATGAGTAGAATCAATTCAGAGTTAAACCTCCAGTTTACACTCCTCACTTAATCCCTACCCAATGACACTTCAACCTAGAGACACTCTAGACCTGATTATACCCACCCACTCCTCCTCAATCACACAACAGTGATATCAAACAATTATAGAAGACAATATGAAGAGACACTTCATACACACCTTGATCTTGCTTCACAGCTTTGATCAAGGTACTCACACACTCTTGCTTCACAGCTTTGAGTGAGACACAACCTAGAATCTACCTATCCAATGCAAATCATCCACCATACAATTTCTTGGAGTACAAGTATTCCTAGACAGAAATCACACGTGAAGACTAGCCTTCTTCACTTACAAGGACTCTGCAATCTGCACTCTCTATTCTTCTTCTGTCAAGTGCTTCTGTTCAGGATTGCATCTTCTTATCTTTATAGCAGCTGTCAATCCTTTTGGGCCTTGGTGCATCAATTAGGTTTTATTCATAACAAACCTATTTTTAATGATCTGCACACTTGCCACTTAATTCAGGGTTATTCTAGTTCGCCTAGGGCTTCTAGAAAATCTCCTGATATCCAGCTTGAGCTCCTATTCTGTTTCCTGGTTTATAGATACCAGAAAAGTAACCTTGCGCGCTGGATGTCATATGTTCAGTGTTATGACATTCTGTATGACATTCAGCTTAACTAAGTTAACTTATAGTTAACTTACCCTGTACACACATCATTAAGTATGTCCTAACCACCAGTATGACATACATGCACACTCTAATGTTTTGCCACAAAATGCAGCCAATCAAGAGCACTTACACATCTCATCTTGACTCCAACATGAGACTTGTAGAGAATGATCTTATCTTTCTTTTGAGTACTAGAAGTCATTCATTGGGTTTCTAAAACTCAAGATATGAAGCAGACAAGTTACAGGTCATCAGATGAATGTGATTTTGGTCCATGAAAGTCAACCAACTTCCAAGACATTTTTGACCTAGAAGGATTTCTCTCCTCATCTTGGCCTAAACATGAAAGTTCTCCCTTATGATCATAGATTTCTAAAAGTTCCTAGAAGTCCTTAATCTGATTTGTAGTGCTCAAGATATGAAGCTTGCAAGCAGGGGTATTTTGGGAAACTAAGATTATGGGCCATTTTTCATTATAGGTCAATTTCACCACTTTGCACAACTCAAATGGAAATCTTTCCAACTTTAAACTTGTTCCAAATGGGGTCATTTGCACTATCAAACATCAAGGTATCATTGAATTGACTTGGATGGAAGAATTGGTGAAGGAAAATCCATAAAAAAGGCATTAAAAGCATAAAATCAAATTAATTCATGTTGGATCAATTTTTGCCAAGTTGGTGCATATTTTGAGTGCAAAAGACATTCTAAACACAATGACACTTTTGGAATTGAAAATTGATCCCTTTTTCATAAGAATTTTCAAGATTACTTCAAGCTTAAGGTACATATGCAAATCATGCCATAGGATCAAAATAAGGAGTAATTCTGGGCCATTGGATCAATTCATACTATGTGCAAGTTACCTGAAGCAAGATTGAAGCTTGTTCAACTCTATTTTACACGGTTCATGAAGTTCCAAGTGAAGGAAATTTGGATTTTGATTGGGCTTCCATGGACTGTAATTGGGCTTCAAAGTGATCCATATCCATTGTATATAACTCTATCATCATGTACATTGCATCATAACTGCGTTTGGATCAAGAATTGCTCAGAAAATAGTTGGAGAAAGTGAGGAGAAAGTGAAAATCGTTTTTGGAATTTCATTGAGTTTCAAGAAGAATCAAGCATTCCAAAAGCTCTAGGGAGGATCAAGGATCGTTTTTGGAAGCTTTTCATCAAGATTCATCACCATTTGAAGGCTCAGTGGAAGCACTCCACTAGGTAAGTTTCCAATCAACAATGCTCTCTGTTTAGGAAGAATTTGCACGCCATGTTCATATATTTGTGATCCTTATGCTTAGTAGATGGATTTAGGGTTAATTTGAAGCCTGTTCACGGTGATTCTTGATCACCCCTTAGTTTTAGATGGATTCAGTTAGGGCTGTTTAGAGACTATAATGAAAAAAAATGGTGGATTAGTGATCAGTGCAATGAGATGAATCAAGTAGTGCAAGAAATTTCGAGTTTCGTGGAGTTTGTTTTACTTCTACAGTGCACCCTAATCGGAGAAGACGATCGGAGCCTCCGTGCTCCGACGTCTGCAACTCTTCCCCCTTTTCATGTTTAAAACTCTGATGATAGTGTGGCATAACCATATCCCTTAGATCTTGCTTAATTGCTTGACCCTCATCCAATCAAACGGCCACGATTTAATTCCATTTTGTGTTTAACTTGCTGAAGCTTGCGTGGTAACGTGTTAGCCTAAGGATCTGTTGACTTAGGTTAGAACCAATGGCTAGGATCTCGTTTCAAGTAGTTGACTTCCCCTTTAATGAAACGCAGCGTTTTAGTTAGTGGAAATCTGGACTGGATTGGGCTTTAACCCTAGCTGCACCTCCCTCATAGCAAGGCCCAAAGAATTACACGTGAATCAATTACTTTTTGCACCAAACTTTTATCCATTTTATTTTCTTTTTCTTTTATTTCCTATTTTCATATCTGTTTCAATTTAATTCATGAAAAATATTTTGATGACTCTAAAAATCATGTGAAAAACATTTTTGCATACTTTGGCATGTGAATTAATTTTACCAATTTTTAAAATGAATTTTTAGTTCATTTTTTTTCATTTAATTGTGCATTTTCTTTTTAAGTGTTCATTGTAAATAAGAGAATTTCATACTACTCTTTCTTGATTTTATTTCTGGATCAAAATATCAGATAAATTCATGAAATTTCTTGTGCATATTGTGGATATCTTGATTGGTTTTTGAGTATTTTTGTTCCTGATTTTTGATACATTTTGCTTAGATTTTAGGTTGATCCTTTAAGTCCCTCTCCTTTGCCTAATTCATAAGATACCTATAAGACTTTGGCTTCTGTTAGCATAGCTAGGCTTAGAATTTTTCTCTCAAATTTTGACCCCTGGTTCCTAATACTAGAGGGGTCCCCTAGGATATTTCTTAGATTTTTTTGGTTCATTTTACTATTTTTTAGGTATTTTGCATTCTGGCCTATCCTTGTGTGTTTCCAACTCTACATCTTGCCTAGTTTTAATTTTGTGTGATCTTTTTGCAACACTTGTGCATCCAACTCTTGCATATTCATATTATAGACATCTTAATCATGTCTTAATCATGTTCATACCTTGCTCCTAACTTAGGCTTCCTTTAGGACCTTTCCTTTAGCCTTTCCTTGTGAATACCCTTGAATGACTTCCATCCTTTTGCCACTCCTTTGATTATTCTCTTGCCATATCTTCTTCTTCTAATTCCTCTTGTCTAACAATCAAAGGATCCTCCTTGTGAGAGCTTGGTTCTTCCTTAGGAAGAACTGAAGGCATTCCATAAGAAGTTGAACCTTTGAGGACTCTTGTCTTGATAAACATTGAATGTGATGAGTTTGGTTGAGTGCCATAATGAGTTCCTTTGGTCCTCATTATGCTTCCCCTCATCTTATTCCCCATTCATTTCCTCTTGTCCAACAATCAAAGGATCCTGCTTGTGAGATCTTGGTTCTTCCTTAGGAATAACTGAAGGCATTCCATAAGAAGTCGAACCTTTGAGGACTCTTGTGTTGATACACATTTAATGTGATGAGTTTGGTTGAACATAATGAGTTCCTTTGGTCCTTATTTTGCTTTCCCTCCTCATCATTCTCTCTATGCCTTTCTCTGTCCTTCAATCAGAGGATCCTCCTTGTGAGAGCTTGGTTCTTCCTTAGGAAGAACTAAAGGCATTCCATAAAAAGTTGAGCCTTTGAGGACTCCCTTCTGTGTTGATACACATTGAACATAGTGGATTCCTTTGTTTTTCAATTTGCTTCCCATCATCATTCTCTTCACTCATTCCTATTTGTCCTTCAATCAAAGGATCCTCATTGTGAGAGCTTGGTTCTTCCTTAGGAAGAACTAAAGGCATTCCATAAAGAAGTTGAGCCTTTGTGGACTCCTGTGTTGATACACATTGAACTTGATGGGTTTGGTTCTCATCTTGTTTACCCTTTCCTCTTCATGTTGTTTGATTCGGTGCATTAGGATAGAAGTGTGTGTGTCGGCATTCTCTCTCTTAAGGCTATGTTTGCATTAAAGGTTGAGGTGTCCTCCCTTTGCTTGGTTGTTTCTTTTCCTCTGTGTTTGCTTGTTTGCATTGAAGGTTGAGGTGTCCTCCTTTGCTTGTACTGCTGCATTGCATGTGCATTCATTCACATTTTACATTTCAGTTGAATGATCATGATGATTTCCTATTGTTTTCCTTTCCATTTCCATGTCCCCCTAGGACTCTCACTTCCTTGTTTAAGGATAGTGATGATAGAACATTAGGGTTGACCCTTTGCATGATGAAAATTAGGATAGATTCGCTTTCTAAACTCAACCTTAGGACCATCTTGCATGATAACAGTAGGGTTTTGCTTAGTCCCCCTATAGAGTCCTCTCTCTCTCTCCCTCATCTCAAAACAACTTCAAAGTACATAATAAAGGCTAATGCATATTGTACGTTACGAGCCTTAAGCTACTTGGGAAATGGTGATTGGGGGGCTTCTCCTCAATTACCTAGAGTGTTTAGTATACGCCCTTAGGGCGATATGCGACGCATTCGTTCCTAGGTCATAGTCTCTAGTACGATATGAATTACAAACATTCATTCAAAACACTTTTTCCATAAAAGACTTCAAAAACAAACAGTCAAACTTCCTTTTACCCTTTGGGGTTCTTAATCAGGAAAATCTTTTCAGATAAAGAGTGCTATTAAACTGTAGTTCTACCACAAATAGGCGTTGTCCCTAACTGCTGGAACTGTAGTTTAACCTTACTCGGATAAAACAGATGAACAAACCTGTGTTCTCTTTATCCCGAACTATGTAAGCTCTGATCTCTCATACCTATTGAGAGTACGTAGGCACAAGATGCGATATCTTGGCGAGCAACCTTCCCCCATCTGTTATCCATAGTTAGTCGAACTACGTTAACTCAGACTTCCCATTGCACCAGGGAATATGTAGGCCCAGAGCTGCGACGCTCTGTCAAGTCCGTTTTCTTTTCTTTTATCCCAGACCTTTATCTAGATAGATAATAACCCTTTCTAGATAGACAATCAATGCATTGATCCCATCGAGTACGATGGACATGAGGGGTGCTAATACCTTCCCTTTGCGTAACCGACTTCCGAACCCGAGATTTGGTTGCGATGCCCGATATTATCCCTCTTTCGTAGGTTTCCTCTGATCATTTCCTTTCCCTCTCGTTAGGATAAATAACGAACGGTGGCGACTCTCCTGTCATTGTCGGCACCTTTTTTCGCAGTAGCGACAATAGGATGCAGAGGAACATGCACTTTATCGACATAAACTTGATATTTTTGGCATTTTCAAGCAAAAAGAATGCAGTCGGTCTCCAAGGTCAACCAATAATATCTAGCCCTCAAAATCTTCTTTTCCATGGCATGGCCATCCGCTTGAGTGTTGAATGTTCCTTCACGCACTCATGTCATTAAGAAGTCTGCTTCTTTTTTGTCAATACATTTGAGTAGAACATATCTTGGTTTCTCTTGTACATAATGTCATTGCTGATGTAAAATTTGGATGATAACCTTCGTATGGCTCTCTTGTCAATTTTAGAGGCATCGACTGGATATTCTTGATTTTGAATAAAATTTTTGATGTTGTGAAACCATGGCTTATCATCAGCCTCTTCTTCTGTCATCATGACATATGCTGGTACAGTCTTTCATTCGATGCAAATTAGAGGTGCCTCGTTGGCAAACTGAACCTTCCACATTGATGCTAGCATGGGTAAAGCATCTGCGATGTGGTTCTCGGCTCTTGGAACATGTTTGAAAGTGACTTCATCAAAGTATTCAATCATTTCCAGAATATAATTCTTGCGAGGAATTAATTTCTCATCTCGAGTCTCCCATTCTTCTATGAGTTGGTAGATCACTAGGGCAGAGTCGCCGATCACTTCTAAGATTTTGATGCAAAGATCAATAGCAGCTTCTAGTCCCAGGATGCAGGCCTCATACTCAGCTATGTTGTTGGTACAGGAAAAACAAAGTATGGCGATAATAGCAGTATACCCTCTAGTTGGATTTTCCAAAACAGCTCCAAGACCATGTCTATTTTTGTTAGACGCTCCATCAAACATCATCTTCCAGCGGGATCTAGGCTCAGGACCTTCTTCAGGACCGGGTTCTGGTTTCTGACGTTGGATATACATCACATCTTCATCTGGAAAATCGAACTTGAGTGGTTGGTAATCCTCCACAAGATGCTCGGTGAGGTGTTCTGATAAGACATTGCCTTTGACAGATTTTTTGCTGACATATTGAATATCATAATCTGACAAGAGCATATGCCACCTGACTAATCTTCCCGTTTGAGCCAATTTTTCAAAAATGTACTTTATTGGGTCCATCTTGGAGATTAACATAATATTATGGCATATCATATATTGTCCCAAGCGTTTGGCTGCCTAGGCTAGAGCACAACAAGCCTTTTCTAAGGGTGAGTAACAACTCTCGCAATCAGTGAACTTCTTGCTCAGATAGTATATTGCATGTTCTTTCTTCCCTGACTTGTCAGTTTGGCCTAGGACACAACCTATGGAATATTCCAATACTGTCATGTACATGAATAGTGGCTTTCCTAGTACTGGAGGAATTAAGATAGGAGCCTCTTGGAGACACTCCTTGATTTTCTCAAATGTTGATTGGCTATTCTCATTCTATACAACCTTTGATCTTTTCATAACAACTTAAAGATCGGTGTACAGGTAGGCGTCAAGTTAGAGATAAATCTGAAAATGTAGTTTAGTCGTCCAAGGAAGCCTCTGACCTGTTTTTCTGTTTGAGGAGCTGGCATTTCTTGAATCGCTCTAACTTTTTCGGGATCCACCTCGATTCCTTGTTGACTAACGATGAATCCGAGTAGCTTGCCAGAACGAACCCCGAATGTGCACTTAGCTGGATTTAGCCTCAACTGATATTTTTGAAGTCTCTCAAATAAATTTAGAAGATTACCCAAATGATCCTATTTCTTTTGAGATTTTGCGATCATGTCATCCACATACACTTAAATTTCTTGATGCATCATGTCATGGAAGATCGCAACCATGGCTCGTTGATATGTACCCCCCTGCATTTTTCAAGCCAAAAGGCATGACCTTATAACAATATGTTGTACCCCAAAATTTTCCCAACTTTTTTCTAACTTGGTTTATGTTCCATTGCATTCTCATAGCATTAACATTTGCATATCATTGCCCATTTGTAGGGGATCAAGAGAGGTGTGCATAGCAAGAGAAGATTGTTGCACCCCAAAATTTGACCAACCGGTTCCCACATCTGGTTTATGTTTCGACACATTTTGCATTCGCATTCGCATACCGCATACATTGCATTTTTTAGCCATTTTTGATTTTATCGGGATTACAGCCTCCCCTGCGTTTCAGGCAGTTCAGGCTAGTTCGAATAAGTGTATTTTGAGAATTTGTACTCGTCCCGGTGTTTTCAGCTCTCGCTGTTATTTTTGAGGATATCTCGGTGCCCGGTTTTTGCCGCTTATTTCGATTTGGTCCCGCGTTCTCTTTGAATTGATTTAATTGCCTATATAGTTTTTTTCTAGATTTTTAATAGGTTTATTTGTTTTTAGAATAATATAGAACTTTAATAGATTTTATAGCTTTTTTTTAGTTTAATAGAGTTTTTATAGTTTTCTCTAGAGTTTAATAGATTCTTATATTAGAATATAGTTTCTTTTTATAAATAGAATTAATAGAGTTTAATATAGTAAATAGAATAATATATATTTATTAGTTTTCTATAGATTTTAATAGATCTAAATAGATCTTATTTTTAGATAATTGAATAGTTTTAGAAATTTATAGATTTTATTTGAAATAGATGTTTGGTTTAGATTTAAATAGATTTTAATTGTTTAGTTTTAATAGTAGTTCTTTTATTAGAATTTATTAGAGTCTACTAGATTAGTTTTAATCATTTGGGTTAGCTTTTATTAATATAGTCTTTAATCACTTTATTAGTCATCAGTATTAATTGAGTCATCAGTTTTAATTAGCATTGATTAATCATTAATTAAATCAATCAGAGTCATTAGTAATCATGGGCCAGATGTCCAATTCGTAGGGCCCAACAAAGTCCAACGCCACTTGTCCTATAAAGAGACTGCCACACGTGTATTTCTCTCCCCGCCACCTCATTTTTCCACACTTCCCAGCCTGCCACATCACCCTCAGTCTCACTCTCTCTCTGCCACGTTCCACTCTCCCTCTCTGCATGCCTTCCACGTATCACCTTCTCTCTCTCCCACCTGTCCCACTATCTCCTCATTCCCTGCATGAGCGCCACGTGCTTCTCGCCGGAAACCTCCGCCGCCGGCCATGCAACCACCACCGGCCACCGTAACCTCCCGCTAGAGCCACCGCAACCGTCGCCGGAGGCTCGCCGGAAACTGCAAAAACACACCAAGATCTTCATCCATTTCCCAGACTTCCTCCTTCAACCTTAATCGTGTTCTTGACAATCTTCCTCCGATCAACCACCGTCTGTTCATCATCCAAGAACTTTCTCGAGAACTTCATCAATTCTCCAGATCGTCATCAGCTTCATCATTTTCCAGATTTGATCAAGATCCGGATTCATGTGTTCGTAAATCTCCAAAAATCATCAACATGCAACGCCATTTCCAAATCTTCAATATTTTGA
Source organism: Lathyrus sativus (assembly GCA_963859935.3). Taxonomy (NCBI): domain Eukaryota; kingdom Viridiplantae; phylum Streptophyta; class Magnoliopsida; order Fabales; family Fabaceae; genus Lathyrus; species Lathyrus sativus. The sequence continues at coordinate 112,443,362 of OZ012736.1, read as the reverse complement.
TATGTTCGTCATGAAGTTCATCCAATGCATCTTCACTAGTTCGTTTATTTTTCCAGAAATCATCAGCGAATCTTCAAAACCTTCAAGACCTTCATGATATTTTTCTAGAATATGTTCCACATTCATCGTCTTCGTCTTGTTCTTTCTCCGTTTGTCCAGAAATCCACAGATCTACGTGAAGATCCTCAAGATCTAGATGCAAAACTCCAAATCGGCCACCGTGAGCATCCAGGAATTCTTCAAACGAACTTCAACACTTTCAAGAATCTTCATCTCCTTCGAGTTTCTTCAGTATCTTCAACGAACTAACTCCTTCCAGAAATTTTCTTCACGTCTTGTCTTCAAGAATGTCAAGGACGGAGGTTTTCCAGATTGCAATTGGTTTTTTGTTTGTTTATTCATCTGTTTGTGCAGGTTTTTGAAACGAGGATGACAGCGAGATGAAACGAAGATTGAGAATGAAGGTGATAGAAAGAGGTTGTGAGGGAGACAGAGATTTGAGAACGAGAGAGTGAGTAGGGTGACGGCGCATGAAGAGTGAACAATGTTTTGGTAAGAGAGAGACTTAGGGTTTTGATTCTTTCAGAATGAGAAAAGAGAGATGAGGCTGTGTGTGGTGGATTGGGCTTCAAGCCCATTCGTGATTTGCTGCAACATACTCCCATTTTTGTTTATTCCCCACCTCCCCGTTTTTGTTTTTGCTTGTTGTTGGGGCTAAGCCCATTGGGTTTTTTTACAGCATACCCTCCGTTTTTCTTGTTCACCCCCCACTCCGTTTATTGTTTTGGTGGGCTGGGCCCTGTTTTTTTCTGCAGCACAACCCTGTATTACTAGTTGAACCCCTCTGCAGTTTTTTTTATTTCCTTTATTTTCTTGTAATGTTTTTTATGCATTTAATGGAATTTTTAGATAACATTTTCATTTAGGAAATTAGTTGAATTTTCTTTTAAGAAGATTGAGGAAATAAGTTTAATTTTCTTTTAAGAGAATTTAGGACTTAGTTAGTTTCTTGTTAAGGAGATTTATAGATTTAATTCTTTTTTAGGATATAGTTTCCTTAGGAGATTATTTTTGCCGTAGACTATTATTTCCATTTCATCGTTGGATTTCTCTCCTATTTTCTTTTCTATCCAATTTTATTCTCGATTTTATTTCTGGCTGGTCGTGTGACATGATTCAATTGTAGAATGATTTTCGATATCATTTCTCTATTTTGTCTTTGACAAGGACATCAATACGCTACCTCTTAGAGTTCGATTTCTCGTATAAGTCGAACCATGACGGTCTAAGCGTTACATTGGTTCTGATTCGAGCGTCATCATCAAGGATCCAAAGAGGAGAAGATTGGAATGGAGCTTGCGCGCATGTCAGGAGCCCAGGAGTTGCTTCGTTCAACATCATCATCTTATTCAAGTCTTCAGGAAATCGTCGAGTGTTGTGAGCTGTATCGTTAGATACGTAGGAAATGACAGTTGAAGAGTTTCTTCTCAATCGTCTAGGATGTCTAGTATGGTACCCTTTGGGTGACATGCAACGCATTCGCTCCTACGCCTTAGGTTCTTGCGTGCGTGTCCCGGGTTCCTTCCCGTTTAGGCGTAGGCCTGCTTCCTCTTTGTTCTCGCCCCCGTGCGATCGAAACCCATTTTCTCTCGCGTTCAGGCAATCGAGCCCCTTCTCTTGCCCCATGCAATCGAGACTCATTTTCCCGTCGAACTACGTTTTCTCTGATCTCTCGTACCATACGAGAGTACGTAGGCATACGATGCGATATCCTAGCGAGCTACCTCCCTTTTCCCTTCTTCCTGTTTCCCGGTTTTGCTGTAGTAGGCTGAACTACAGCTGCTCTGATTTCTCATTCCAGACGAGAATATGTAGGCATAGGATGCGATATCCTAGCAAGCACACTAACAACTAACCTCTCTGTTCTCTCGCTGCTGTGCGATCGAGACTTTCCCGCTGACGACTGATGTTTCCCTTTCTCTTGTCCTTGCGCATTTGAGACCAGACCGTAGTTTTAGTTCCCGTAGGTTCCCGCACCTCTAAAGCCAACTTAATCTCTCACTCCTGTGTGATCGAGAACACCCTGTCTAGCCGTAGTTAGCCTGAACTACGTAAGCTCTGATCTTTCACGCTGTGTGGAAGTACGTAGGCACAAGATGCGAAGTCTTGGCGAGCCCAATTCCCTGTAGTTTCTCGAACTACGTTGACTCTGACTTTCTCTCTTAAGAATACGTAGGCATAGAGTGCGACGCTCTGCCGAGTCAGTTTCTTCCCGTTTAGCCTTAGCAGCCGTAGATAGATTGTTTTTGCATCCTTTAGACAAACCAGCAAGCGTGGATCCCGTCGAGTACGACGGACGTGAGGGGTGCTAATACCTTCCCCTTGCGTAACCGACTCCCGAATCCAGGAATTTGGTTGCGATGACCATTCCTTTCCCGTTTTGCGTTAGGTTTACTCTGAGCGTTTCCTTTCCCTCCTTTGGGATAAATAACGCACGGTGGCGACTCTTTTGTTTAGCCGGCGCCGATTTTCGCAGTAGCGACAGCTGGCGACTCTGCTGGGGACTGCGATGGTTCCTTATGCATTTGGGATCCAACGTCCCTTAAGAGAGTCGATCCTAGCGCTTGTTTGTTCGTCTTTGGGTGTTTACCTTTTGGGTGTTGTATTACTGCATTTACAATTTCCGCACTTTGCTATTATCTGTTGTTGTTGTGCTGTTGGGTGGGGTTTCCTTTGAGTGAGAAGCCAGACCCAGGCTTGAGTGCACCTTAGAATTAGTTGTGGAAATTAGTGGGCGCGTGCTTGCTTTGCAGGCACTAGTGTCTCATGAAATCCACGCTCGGAAGAGGTTCTTCTGGTTGACTTCTTTTTCAACCCTTTGGGTTGAGGGGGTTGTTGGTTAGTTGGATTGTCGACTCTGGGGACCGATCATTTGGAAGTTGGCTAAGTGAGGCCTCTTCAGGATATGATGATGCCACACCTTCTGGGTATCGTATCATCAGTCTTGAAAGTCTGTGACGCCGACGACCGCATAGGATGCCGTACCTGTGTCAGTTTAGGTCCATACCCGTGAGTGGGAGGGTTTTTGCAGGAAACTTAACTTCCAGCCTACCCGTCATCTTGGTCTTCTCTTTAGAGCGAATGTACTCAGTCAGCAACGCAGCAGTAATCAGAGCTTTGTGGGGGCTGTGATCCCGTGTTTGCTGCATATTGTATTACATTTGCATGAACATTGTTATATCATGTTGCATACCATTCTCCAGCTAGCCAGAGTCTGATCCAGCCGTTGTTTTGATTCTGAAGGTGATTACCCGGTGTTTGGCCTGAGCAACTGTTGATTGTTAGAAGACGACCAAGGGGTTGAAGCAGATTTGAGCAGAATCGAGCAGTGAAGTCAGTTGAAGGTTATTGGTAGCTATGTCTGAGAGCCACTTCCAGTCTCCTAACACCTTGACAGGTTTCACTATGACGACCAATCCTCTGTATGGCTCTATGTCTGAGGAAGACCTTCCGCAAGTGAACAACGTTACTGCAGACCAATTTGTGCAACCTCCGGTTAGGGACCGAGATCGACGTGAGCAGTTTGTTGTCCGAAATGAACACCCTCCTCTTATTAACAGTCAAGGTGTTGTTTTCCCTATGGCGAATATCCGAAGAGAGATCCCGGTAGCTAGGACCGAAGACCCAAGAGCTCTTGAGTATGATAGAAGGCTCCGAGTGTTAGAAGAAGGAGTCAAAGCCTTGAAAGTTAAAGATGCTGTCAACCTCAATGCCGCAGACATGTGTTTGGTTCCTGGCCTGGTATTGCCTCCTAAGTTCAGAGTGTCGAGATTTGAGAAGTACAGAGGAGATAGTTGTCTGAAGCAACATTTGGTGATGTTCTGCCGAAGAACGACTTCGTTTGTGCAAAACGACAAGTTGATGATTCACTGCTTTCAGGATAGTTTGACTGGGGCATCTCTGAGTTGGTATATGCAGTTAGAGAGTAATCAGATCCGATCATGGGTGGATTTAGCCAGAGCTTTTCTGAAACAGTATGATTATAACCTAGACATGGCTCCTAGTCGCATGCAGTTGCAGAAATTGTCTCAAGAGAACAATGAACCCTTCAGGAAGTATGTTCAGAGATGGAGGAAATTTGCTGCCAGAGCGCACCCACCGCTTCTAGACCGAGAGTTAATGGGCATGTTTATAGACTCCCTGGAGAGCCCGTACTTCGAAAGAATGCTTGGAAATGCGCCAAATTTCTCTGAATTGGTAAGATTAGGAGAACGCATCGAGCATGCCGTAAAAATTGGGAAAATTCAGATTGTTTCAGGCGGTCAGGCTAGTGAAACTGAATCTTTCTGTAGCTACCAAACTAAAGAAGGAGTTGTGATCAATGCAATCATGCCAGATGTTGAGTATCCTCGAGATGAATCGGTGAAATCTGTTGGTTCTTCATCTTCTGTGTCTTGTTATGCAGGATAGACAATTGCGCCTAGGGCACCATATCCAGAACTTTATGTCGCTTCTTTGGAAAATCAGCGAACTCGTGGCCGAGGTTATCAGAATCAGCATCAGAGTCAGAACCGACCTCATAACAACTTGGAACGAAGGAATGCTCCTTCTCATGTAGTGCATGTGCCGCATAGCCATATTCTACCATCTTTGATCCAGAATTCTTTGGGGGAACCTAAAGCTCTTAAGCCCGTGCCAGAACCTTACCCTCCCGGGTACAATCCCCACGCTCAGTGTGGTTACCATGGTGGATCTCCAGGGCATTCAACTGAAGATTGTAAAGCTTTTTAGGAAAAAGTGCAGCAGTTGATCGACAAAGGGTGCATTTCCTTTCCAGAAGGAGTTTTGGTTGTGCATGAAAACTTCTCAGCTGTCTGAGCTCGTAGATGCAGAGGTTTATTTGCAAGAAGCCAGTGGTCCAAACAGGCAGGCGTCCTCAGCATTGGCAGTCCTCAGGCTTTTTATCATTTGCATTTGTAGTTTCTTTTCTGTTAGTTACTACTTGCTGTTAAACATTGTTTGTATCGAATGGTAATATTGATAAAGTGACTATGCATTTTTTTGAATCAATCATGTCGTTGTCACTCATTTATTGCACTGCACCGACACTTGCATTTTATTCACTCCACTTTGTCACTATGATTAGTAAAGATTGGAGGGAGGATGACGAAATTGAATACTCATAACCGATGATCGTATGCTTTCAGATAAAACCTTACCGATGACGTACAAGGCATTGTTTCGAATCCCCAAACACTGGAGATATAAGGAGTTAGTCCCTTGTTAACCACTTCGAGCCAAGAAGTAGAAGTTTTTTCGAACTTTTAAACCCTCACATCTTAACCCGGGGCAGGGTAGTTGTCAATTAGCTTGATCGAGCGTTCAAGTCTTATAGAGGAGTGTTGCCTTTCGAGGACCAATCACGTCTTATTTTTCCCCAGAGGTCGTACCTCATCAACCACAATGGTTAAACCTCGCCAATCAGAAGTGATACAGTTGCAATCCTTTCGGAGCAATCAAGACAACCAGTGTCGCACAACTTGTTCCAAGAAAGAAATAAGAAAGCCCGCTAAGTAAAAGAAAAAAAGAAAAAGAAAAGATGGAAAGCTAATACTTAGGCAAAAATCAGGGCATCCCGCTGGACTTCAAGAAAGAAAAAATCGAAAAGAACTCAAAAGTAGTCAGTCCAGGCAAAAAAATTAGGGAATCAAAAGAATGAAAAAGAAAGGATATAAAAAGAAAAATCCTCAAACAAGGACAAAATCGCGTGGATACAGACACCGAAAACGAATGAGGAGTAACTGTCACTCCAAAAACCTTGTGAGTTCCCAATATTCAACATACCTCTCGAAGAGGCGAGCGCTTGTGCCAAGTTAACTGAACTTTAGGATCGGAGATCATCATGTAGAAGGGGTGGGTACAAATCATAATTTGAGCCGAATATCCTTTGTTTCACGAACTGTGAACCCGACCACGATACAACCCTTAAAAGACCTAATTGAGGTAGGGTTTATTCTGAAAGCGCATTACGATAAGGTTGAGTAACCTGAATCCTTGATTTGCTAATCATATCCTTGTTGTATTTTTTCACTGATCAAATCAGCACTACGTTTGAACTCTGGTTCATTCGTCACTCACAATCATGACACGTAAATGAGTGACAACACAATTTTTTCAAAATCTGCATGAACACTGCATTAAAACTACCATTCGGGATTAAACAATTTTATTTGCAGGTCAGTAGCTGACAGGAAGGAAATTCCAACAGGGAATAATCGAACAGGACTGAATAATTCAGCAGTCTGGATCAGAATGGTGTATGTTGTGAACCCTGTAAATCTGGGGCATTGACTCCCAGTGAGTTCAGAATCATTTGGTCTAAGGACAAGTCCTGAAGCATCGGTTAATTATGAGACAACTTACTTGAGAAGCAGTTGATCAGAAGTGAATCTTCTCGAGAGCCAATCAGGGGCAATTATCCAAAATGCTGTGATTTGAGGATAGATCCCTCCAGTGTGGGATCAGGGCAGGTTAAGTCGCTCAACACTCGTTCAGGGGCAAGTCACTTCAGAGATAGTGAAACCAACTATGTTGATAGTTGTTTAATTGAGGTTGAATCCTTTTGTCGTGCAGATACCAGGGCAAGCCATCTCAAGGTCGTATTGTAGCAAGCTGCTTTCTAGTCAGAGTAAGTTTCCCAAGAGTTGGATTGGAGCAAGTTGAGTTGCACCGGGGCAAGTTGGTCAAGCAGGTTTGTTCACCCTAACAAGAGTTGAGTATCGGGGAATCGTGTCATTACCCTCGTCAAAAAACCTGAACCTTCGAAAAAGGCCTTGTCGTCATTGGATCATTATCCTATAGTTTAAACCTGTTACTTGTCAGGATCTCGTAACCAAGACGTTTCCAAAGCCCAGTTCTCGCCTGGCAAACCGGCAACCAGTTCTTGTCTGGTCCACCTTTCCGTAAATACCAGTTCTCGTCTGGTACCTGTTATTTTTCAACCAGTTATTGTCTGGCCAACCTTTCCATAAACATCAGTTCTCGTCTGGTGTATGATAGCTTTCAACCAGCCCCGTCTGGTCACCGTCTCTTTAACCTATTTGTTGCATCAGTTCTCGTCTGGTGCATGGCAGCTTCAAACCCAGCCTCGTCTGCTCATCCTTTCCTTAACCTATTATCCGGTCAGCCTCGTCTGATGTTCCAACCGTAAGTCCAGTCTCGTTTGATAACCTAACCTATTTTTGCTATCAGTTCTCGCCTGGTAGTCCTTCTTTGAATGCTAGCCCCGTCTAGTATTTTCCCTTTAAAACCATTTTGTTAATAACCTATTTTCATCCGTAAACTAGAAAAAGCCTAAAAATACCCGACACGATGATTCCTAGTGACTCACATGGTGTCGTGTTCCCCGATACAAAGCTCGATTGATATTGGTTTCCTGATTAATGTTAAATCAGGGTTACTCTCCTCAGTAGATAGAAGTCACGTATTGTCCTCAAAATAGTTGAGATCGCAGTTATTCCTCCTCAGAATAGGATCAGGAGTATCCTCAGCAGGTCATAATGGATATCCCTGATAGCAGGGGCATTCTCAACAGTGAACTATGCACAATTAACCTTAGTTTGGTTAAGCCTCACAGAGTACAATCAGGTTGTCAAGGGTTTAGAAGGAGCGTCCCCGTGCTGGGTCGTCCTTCCCTCCTCCAGCAGGTTGTCATTCCTCCGTCAGGTTGATCATCCTCTACAGAGTTCGTAACGATGAATTTGTGAGCCATCCCTTAGCAGGATTGTTTCTTCCCCATGGAAGTTGGTCTCACTTTTCCAGCATTTATTTTGCTGAGATGGTTCTATGATACCCGGTACCCCTCAGTGGAGTTGACGTTGCCTTCGGCATTTATTTTGCCAAGCGGTTTTAGACCCGGTGTTCTCTGGCAGCTCGAGCTTGCATTTGCACTTGCCTGTATCGTCATATTTGCATCTATACAAACACATAGCATCTCCATGCCGTATGGGGCATTGCCTCTATACAAATGCATAGCATCTCCATGCCGTATGGGGCATTGCATCATTTTCAAACATATGCATTTCAAAACATAGATCAGATCGGTTAACCTTTTGCTTTCAAGCATGTTTTCTCAGCAGGAGTATGGGGTTCTAGCTCAGATCTATTACCAGGTATTCGAGGTCTCGCCGTGAGACGTGTGATGATGCGGTTCACCTTATTATTTTCCCCCGGCAGAGTTCTTCCCGGTTTGTTGTTATGGCTTCATGATTAGACTTTGAAGATGTTATCATCATGATATGGCTTCAGAATTAGACTTTGAAGTTCGTTGCATCAGCGCTATAAGGCTTCATGAGTCGACCTTGGAGTATTGTCAGTGTTAAACAACTTCATGACTAGACTTTGGAGTTGTTGTTAGGAGTTCCCTAGCGGATTTTCCTCGCGTAGCTGTTATGTCAGCATTGCGGACTTCATGATTTGACTTTGGAGATCAGCATAGTTTTCTTCGAGTGGTTGTTACATCAGCGTCACACGGCTTCATAATTAGACTTTGGAGTCGTCGTTAGCAATTTCCCAACAGAGTTTTCTCTAGCAGCTGTTACGTCAGCATTGCGCTGCTTCATAATTAGACCTTGGAGTTGTCGGCGACATCAAACGACTTCGTAAATAGACTTTGAAGTTCTTCAGCGATACCGCATCTTCATGATTAGATTTTGAAGTTGTTGTCCGATAGTTTGTCCGCATGGAATAGCTCCATAAGTAGACTTTGGAGTTGTTGCCAGTTTTTTCCCCACAGAGTTACTGGTTGAAGTTTCTCTTATCCAACCAGCGGAGTGTTTTTCTTCAGGTTTGCTGTCGCGGCAGCATTACAGGGTTTCATAAATCAAAATTTCAGAAGTGGTCACTTGTTGTCAAAACGGGTGTCGGGCAGTTATTTTCAGAATATCCCCATTGGAGTTAGCTACTACCTAGAATAGGCAAGGAAGCTATATCCAAGATGGATTTTCCCGTATGAAACAGGCGGATGAAATTTTCCTGTATGAATCAGGCAGATGGATTTTCCCGTATGAATTAGGCGGATGACCTTTTCCTGTATGAATCAAGCGGATGGATTTTCCCGTATGAAGCAGACGGATGAACTTTCCGGTATCCAGATAGATGATTCTCCCGTGATAGACATAGTATGTGAGTTGTGTTCCGATATTTGACAAAAGTATTTATCCCCAATGAAGTCACCGTGATTTCCTCGTGTTGACAAAATATTATCCCCAATAGAGTCCTCCCCAAAGTGTTGTCACGTCAACGTTGGAAGGTTTGTGGGTTGGGACCGATGGAGTTAGCTACTGCAGAGATAGACAGAGAAACTGTATTCAGAGTAGTTTCACGTATAAATAGGCGGATGAAGTGTTCCTGTGTTTAGGCAGATGGCTTTCCCGTATAGATAGGCGGATGAAGTGTTCCTGTGTTTAGGCAGATGATTTCCCCGTATGGATAGGCGGATAAAGTTTCCTGTGTGTAGACAGAAATGTTTCCCCAGCGAAAGCGCCGGGAGTTTTCCGTAACGTGAAGTCCTGACGTGGAAAAAATTGATTACTCTTCGTGGACCATTTATCCCCAGCAGATATCTTCCTTCTTATTGGCGAAATGTGTGTCCTGACGTGGACAAGGTTATAGTTCTTCGTGTTGACGAGATGCACGAGTCCTAACGGGGATAAATTTATCTTTCTTCGTGTTGACGAAACAAGCGTCCTAACGTGGACAAGGTTCTATTCCTGTGTTGTTGAGATGTGAGTCCTAACGTGGACAGATTTGCATTTATTCGTGATTTGACAAAATTTGGAGTCCAGATGTGGACAAGGTTACTCCTGTGACGACAGAATCTCTATTCGTGTTGACGAATTGGTTCCTCTTCTGGTGTTGACAAGGTTAGTCCAATGGTGGACGGAGGTGTTTTTGCAAAAATAGCTCAGTGCCCGTGGTGTCACGCAGGTGATTGATGTTGAAATCAAAATTTTATCAGATAATAAACCAGTTGTTGTCGTAACAACCAGACTCAGTTCAGTGGACGTTGCTTCTCAAGCAGTTTTGCAGTTTATCTCCACGGTTGGCAAATTTCAGGGTTTGTTTGGTATTCAACCGTCTCGTACCTCGATTGTTTGAAGGTCGTTCGCTCTTCACCTAGTCGGGTCCAAGCCGTTTGAATAGGGGCAGCTGTTGCACCCCAAAATTTAACCAACCGGTTCCCACATCTGGTTTATGTTTCGACACATTTTGCATTCGCATTCGCATACCGCATACATTGCATTTTTTAGCCATTTTTGATTTTATCGGGATTACAGCCTCCCCTGACGTTTCAGGCAGTTCAGGACAGTTCGAATAAGTGTATTTTGAGAATTTGTGCTCCTCCCGTTGTTTTCAGCTCTCGCTGTTATTTTGGAGGATATCTCGGTGTACGGTTTTTGCCGCTTATTTCGATTTGGTCTCGCGTTCTCTTTGAATTGATTTAATTGCCTTTATAGTTTTTTTTCTAGATTTTTAATAGGTTTATTTGTTTTTAGAATAATATAGAACTTTAATAGATTTTATAGCTTTTTTTTAGTTTAATAGAGTTTTTATAGTTTTCTCTAGAGTTTAATAGATTCTTATATTAGAATATAGTTTCTTTTTATAAATAGAATAAATAGAGTTTAATATAGTAAATAGAATAATATAGATTTAATAGTTTTCTATAGATTTTAATAGATCTAAATAGATCTTATTTTTAGATAATTGAATAGTTTTAGAAATTTATATATTTTATTTTAAATAGATGTTTGGTTTAGATTTAAATAGATTTTAATTGTTTAGTTTTAATAGTAGTTTCTTTATTAGAATTTATTAGAGTCTACTAGATTAGTTTTAATCATTTGGGTTAGCTTTTATTAATATAGTCTTTAATCACTTTATTAGTCATCAGTATTAATTGAGTCATCAGTTTTAATTAGCATTGATTAATCATTAATTAAATCAATCAGAGTCATTAGTAATCATGGGACAGATGTCCAATTCGTAGGGTCCAACAAAGTCCAACGCCACTTGTCCTATAAAGAGACTGCCACACGTGTATTTCTCTCCCCGCCACCTCATTTTTCCACACTTCCCAGCCTGCCACATCACTCTCAGTCTCACTCTCTCTCTGCCACGTTCCACTCTCCCTCTCCGCATGCCTTCCACGTATCACCTTCTCTCTCTCCCACCTGTCCCACTATCTCCACATTCCCTGCATGAGCGCCACGTGCTTCTCGCCGGAAACCCTCGCCGCCGGCCATGCGACCACCACCGGCCACCGTAACCTCACGCCGGAGCCACCGCAACCGTCGCCGGAGGCTCGCCGGAAACTGCAAAAACACACCAAGATCTTCATCCATTTCCCAGAATTCCTCCTTCAACCTTCATCGTGTTCTTGACGATCTTCCTCCGATCAACCACCGTCTGTTCATCATCCAAGAACTTTCTCCAGAGCTTCATCAATTCTCCAGATCGTCATCCGCTTCATCATTTTCCAGATTTGATCAAGATCCGGATTCATGTGTTCGTAAATCTCCAAAAATCATCAACATGCAACGCCATTTCCAAATCTTCAATATTTTGATATGTTCGTCATGAAGTTCATCCAATGCATCGTCATCAGTTCGTTCATTTTTCCAGAAATCATCAGCGAATCTTCAAAACCTTCAAGATCTTCATGATATTTTTCTATAATATGTTCCACATTCATCGTCTTCGTCTTGTTCTTTCTCCGTTTGTCCAGAAATCCACAGATCTGCGTGAAGATCCTCAAGATCCAGATGCAAAACTCCAAATCGGCCACCGCGAGCATCCAGGAAATCTTCAAACGAACTTCAACACTTTCAAGAATCTTCATCTCCTTCGAGTTTCTTCAGTATCTTCAATGAACTAACTCCTTCCAGAAATTTGCTTCACGTCTTGTGTTCAAGAATGTCAAGGACGAAGGTTTTCCAGATTGCGATTGGTTTTTTGTGTGTTTATTCATCTGTTTGTGCAGGTTTTTGAAACGAGGATGACAGCGAGATGAAACGAAGATTGAGAATGAAGGTGATAGAAAGAGGTTGTGAGGGAGACAGAGATTTGAGAACGAGAGAGTGAGTAGGGTGACGGCGCATGAAGAGTGAACAGTGTTTTGGTAAGAGAGAGACTTAGGGTTTTGATTCTTTCAGAATGAGAAAAGAGAGATGAGGCTGTGTGTGGTGGATTGGGCTTCAAGCCCATTCGTGATTTGCTGCAACATACTCCCATTTTTGTTTATTCCCCACCTCCCCGTTTTTGTTTTTGCTTGTTGTTGGGGCTAAGCCCATTGGTTTTTTTTACAGCATACCCTTCGTTTTTCTTGTTCACCCCCCACTCCGTTTATTGTTTTGGTGGGCTGGGCCCTGTTTTTTTCTGCAGCACAACCCTGTATTACTAGCTGAACCCCCCTGCAGTTTTTTTTATTTCCTTTATTTTCTTGTAATGTTTTTTATGCATTTAATGGAATTTTTAGATAAAATTTTCATTTAGGAAATTAGTTTAATTTTCTTTTAAGAAGATTTAGGAAATTAGTTTAATTTTCTTTTAAGAAGATTTAGGAAATTAGTTTAATTTTCTTTTAAGAGAATTTAGGACTTAGTTAGTTTCTTGTTAAGGAGATTTATAGATTTAATTCTTTTTTAGGATATAGTTTCCTTAGGAGATTATTTTTACCGTAGACTATTATTTCCATTTCATCGTTGGATTTCTCTCCTATTTTCTTTTCTATCCAATTTTATTCTCGATTTTATTTCTGGCTGGCCGTGTGACATGATTTAATTGTAGAATGATTTTCGATATCATTTCTCTATTTTGTCTTTGACACGGACATCAACACGCTACCTCTTAGAGTTTGATTTCTCGTATAAGTCGAACCATGACGGTCTAAGCGTTACATTGGTTCTGATTCGAGCGTCATCATCAAGGATCCAAAGAGGAGAAGATTGGAATGGAGCTTGCGCGTATGTCAGGAGCCCAGGAGCTGCTTCGTTCAACATCATCATCTTATTCAAGTCTTCAGGCAATCGTCGAGTGTTGTGAGTTGTATCGTTAGATACGTAGCAAATGACAGTTGAGGAGTTTCTTCTCAATCGTCTAGGATGTCTAGTATGGTACCCTTTGGGTGACACGCGACGCATTCGCTCCTACGCCTTAGGTTCTTGCGTGCGTGTCCCGGGTTCCTTCCCGTTTAGGCGTAGGCCTGCTTCCTCTTTGTTCTCGCCCCCGTGCGATCGAAACCCCTTTTTCTCTCGCGTTCAGGCGATCGAGCCCCTTCTCTTGCCCCGTGCAATCGAGACTCGTTTTCCCGTCGAACTACGTTTGCTCTGATCTCTCGTACCATACGAGAGTACGTAGGCATACGATGCGATATCCTAGCGAGCTACCTCCCTTTTCCTTTCTTCCTGTTTCCCGGTTTTCCTGTAGTAGGCTGAACTACAGCTGCTCTAATTTCTCGTTCCAGACGAGAATATGTAGGCATAGGATGCGATATCCTAGCAAGCACACTAACAACTAACCTCTCTGTTCTCTCGCTGCTGTGCGATCGAGACTTTCCCGCTGACGACTGATGTTTCCCTTTCTCTTGCCCTTGCGCATTTGAGACCAGACCGTAGTTTTAGTTCCCGTAGGTTCCCGCACCTCTAAAGCCAACTTAATCTCTCACTCCTGTGTGATCGAGAACACCCTGTCTAGCCGTAGTTAGCCTGAACTACGTATGCTCTGATCTTTCACGCTGTGTGGAAGTACATAGGCACAAGACGCGATGTCTTGGCGAGCCCAATTCACTGTAGTTTCTTGAACTACGTTGACTCTGACTTTCTCTCTTGAGAATACGTAGGCATAGAGTGCGACGCTCTACCGAGTCAGTTTCTTCCCATTTAGCCTTAGCAGCCGTAGATAGATCGTTTTTGCATCCTTTAGACAAACCAGCAAGCGTGGATCCCGTCGAGTACGACGGACGTGAGGGGTGCTAATACCTTCCCCTTGTGTAACCGACTCCCGAATCCAGGAATTTGGTTGCGATGACCATTCCTTTCCCATTTTGCATTAGGTTTACTCTGAGCGTTTCCTTTCCCTCCTTTGGGATAAATAACGCACGGTGGTGACTCTTCTGTTTAGCCGGCGCCGATTTTCGCAGTAGCGACAAAGATTACCCAGGGTTTTCAATCAAGGCAAGAGGATGTATTCAAGCATGAGTGCTCATCAAGTTACCCAAGAAGTGATCAAATCTTTGTAAAAGAACAGATGGGTGGTTGTGGTTTGTCTCCTATCTTGGGGACCCATTGAAGATCATCAGAGGATGTTGAGTCCATAAGTATGGATGGAGAACATTATATAAGCTCATTGAATGTCTTGACGGTCATTGAGGAGCTTTTTCGAGTCGTTACATCATGTGCAAGAACCCACAATCAGGAGTGATGCATCTAGGGTTTTCATCTGGTCAACCCTAAGTCAACTGGGAAGTTGAAGGAGATTATGACTCAATTCCAAGTCTTTACGATCACAGAATGTTGTGTTGAGATATCTAAGACGTTATTCAAGATCAAATGAAGAAGAATCAAGAGTGTGATGAGTTGCTAAGCTAGGGTTTCTAAGTTTGTTAGTGTAAAATCCCCTATTTAGTGCCTAACCTCAAGACCACATATCTCAAGATACAAGTTTCATCTCATCTTGATTCCAACATGAAACTTGTAGAGCATCTTTATAGATCTCTTTTGAGTACTAGAACTCATCCATTGGGTTCCTAGAACTCAAGGTATGAGGCTGACAAGTTATGGGTCCTTAGATGAGGGTGATTTTGGTCAGCAAAAGTCAACCAACTTCCAAGACATTTTTGACCTAGAAGGATGTTTCTCCTCACTTTGACCCAAACATGAAAGTTTTTCCTTATGATCTTAGATTTCCAAAAAGTAATAGAAGTCCTTCATCTGATTTGTAGAGCTCAAGATATGAAGCTTGCAAGGCAGGGGTATTTTGGGAAACTTTGATTATAGGTCATTTTGGTTATAGGTCATTTTCATGACTTTGCACATTTCAAATGGGAATTTCTCCAACATCAAACTTGCTTCAAATGATATCATTTCCATCATCAAACATCAACTTATCATTGGTTTGGTTTGAATTTGAGGATTGGTGAAGGAAATCTCATGGAAAAAGTACTGAAAAACCATAGTTGGATTGAATTCATTTTGCACCATATAATGACAAGTTTGTGCATTTTTTGAGTGCCTTGAATATGCTAACACAATGCCAAAACCAAAATTGAGTTTTGAGGTCATTTTCATGTGTAATTTCATGGTTGCTTCATGTATAAGGCACACATCCAAAATTCACCACAAGATCATTTCAAGGAGCCAATTCTGTCCATTGGATTACTACACACCACAATAAAGGAATTTGAACTAAAAGTAGAGCCATTAGAGCCATTTTCACATGTGAAATTTCAAGCTTTGAACTTCAAAATTGGATTTCTCAATTCCTACTAGCAGGCCACAATTGGGCCTCCGATGGTGCTTAGATCCATTGAATATATTCATCAGATGATTCACAAATGCTCAGAGGTGAAGATTGGTGGAGATTGAACAAAATTCAGTTGAGATTTTTGGAGGAAAAAGTGCAAGAGTGAAATCAAGAATCAAGGCAATTCAATCCAATTGAAGGTGATAGCAAGCTCCGTTGAAGTTCCATGAAGCTTTCTGGTTGGTTTTCCACAAGTTTCATCCATAAATCAAGGCCCAACGGAGGCACTCCGTTAGGTAAGTTATCTTTCCAAATTTCTCTCTGATCATGCATCAATCATGCGTCATTTTTATGTATTCTTGAAGCCTTATGCTTATAGATCATTTCTGGATTAGTTTGGTGGATGTTCTTGATGCTTCTTGGATTAAGCTTGAAATTTGCTTGACTCGTGTTTCCCAATTCTTGAGTGATAAATGAATTTGAACCATAGATTATTAATCTGCGTGAGGAGAGGATGAGTTTAGACTAAAGAATCATGTGTTTTGGTGGAGTTTTGAACTCCCTGCATTTTTGGTTGATCAGAGAAGACGACCGGAGCACAGTGACTCCGGCGTCTGGTTATTTCTCCACCGTGCTTGTGTGTAATGCCATATCAGAGTATGACCTTTTGACCAATCTTCAACCAACGACCTAGATTGCATCTGAGCACTTCTTTGACCTGTTGACCACCACGTCATAAGTGAAACGCAAAGTTTCATGTGCTGCGCTCATTTTTGTTTTGAATCTTAGGCCAGATTTGTTATTCACACCCCCTGCTGAGCCCAGTGAGAAATAACTGGATATATTTGCTAAATGCCCGCACTTTTTTCTATTTTCCTTTCTTTACTTTATTTTTCCATTTTTATTTCAGTTTGAGTTTAATCCATTAGAAATACCTAAATTTGTTTTTTCCCTTTTGAGGTGTTTTATATGGATTAAAAATGCATCTTTCTTGTGTTTGATTTCATTTCTTGATGACTTCCTTATGTTAATGGATGATTATTTTTGCTCACGATCTTGACATGTTAAGAGATTTTCTTGCACAATTTTGCCCTTGCTTGGGGGCATTTTGATTAGGGTTTTAGGACTTGTTTAGTGACCCCCGATTCCCTTTGTCCATTTGAGGTAGCCTTAGGGTTTCATCTCTGTTTGTATAGTCTTGTTTAGAATTTTTCCCCATAGCTATGGCCACTGGTTCCTAACACCTTAGGGGACATCTAGGATTTTATTTGGAAATTTTTAAGTTTATTTTCTATTTTTAGGGTATTTCATAAGTTAGGTGTCCTATAATTGAAGCTTACACACATGCTTGAGCTAATAGGCCTTGAAAATGATATTTGTGCAAACTTTTGAGCAACAACTCTTGTTGTTTTATACCCCTAAGATGTCGCAGCATGTGTAGGTTCAATTATAGGTCCTAATGTGGTTTGTAACTTGTTGATACTTTCCTTTCTTTTAGGACTTTCTTTTAGGGTTTTGCTTGTGCACATGTTGAATGTTTCTTATCTTTTACATGATTCCTTTGCAATCTTTTGGTGCATTTCTTTTCATTTACTTTGAGTAAATTCTACCCTCATCTATACTTATTTCCTAGGACTTTAGGATCCTATTTATGGAAGCTTAGTCCCTCCTTAGGAAGAACTTAAAGCATGCCATAAGTAGTGAGCCTTTGAGGACTCTTGGTGTGTTTTGTTTGCATATTGATTGTGGTATGATTGGTTGAGTTCCCTTGTGAGTTCCTTAGGTTCCCACTTTGCCTCCCATCATTTCATTCAATCATTTCCTCCTTTCCTTTTCACTTGGTGTGTTTTGTGCATTAGAATTGATGTGTGAATGTTGTAAGCTTTTATCCTTCTTTTCTTCCTTTATGCATTAATAAAGGTTGAGATGTGCTTTTGGAGGTGTTCACCCCACACTTTTCCTCCCTTTGCTTGTGTGTTATTTTCCCTTTGTGCATTTCTTACTTGCATTAATAAAGGTTGAGATGTGCTTGTGGAGGTGTTCACCCCACACTTTTTCCTCCCTTTGCTTGTATGGTGCATTGCATATGCATTCATTTCTCTTTGATGTCTCATTTCATGTTATTTCTCCCTTCTTTTGCTTTCATTACCATGCTCCCTTATGACTTCCAATCTCCTTGTTTAAGGAAGATTGTGATAGACACTAGGTTTCAAACCATGTATGAGAACATTAAGTAGAATTTCCCTTTAACCTCAACAATAGGTTCATATTGCATGACAACTACTAGGTTTTGAACTAGTTTCCCTTTAATTTGTCCTCTCTCTTTCTCATCTCAAAACAACTCTAAAACACTTAATAAAGGCTAATGAATGTTGTATGTTAAGAGCATTAAGTACTTGGGGAATGGTGATTGGGGGGCTAAATCTCAATTTCTTAGAGTGTTTAGTATACGTCCTTAGGACGATATGCGATGCATTCGCTCCTAAGTCATAGTCTTTAGTGCAACATGAATTACCAACAATTCAAAACACTTCTCCTTAAAATACTTCAAAAAGAATGATCAAACTTCATTTTGTCCTTTGGGACCCTTAATAATGGAAAACCTTTTCATAAAAAAATAGTTTAGTTAACTCTTAGTTCTACCGCAAACAGGTAATGCCTAAGTCTCCAATGGTCGAGTTGCGTACGCCTAACTTCTAGAACTGTTTGTTAACCCTACTCGGGTAAAACATTCAAACCAACCGGTGTTCTAATTTCCCGAAATACGTTTGCTCTGATTTCACATACCAGATGAGAATACGTAGGCACAAGGCGGCGATGTCTTGGCGAGCAACCTTCCCCACCTTTCACCCGTAGTTAGTCGAACTACGTTGACTCTGACTTTCCCATTGCACGAGGGAACACGTAGGTACAGAGTGGTGATGCTCTGCCGAGTCACTTTTTTTTTCTTTTGTCCCTGAGACCTTTAGCATAGATAGTTTCAATCAACCTTTAGATAGAAAAACAAGCGTGGATCCCGTCGAGTAGGACGAACGTGAGGGGTGCTCATACCTTCCCCTTGCGTAACCGACACCCGAACCTCAGACATGGTTGTAATGACCTGTCTTCTCCCGTTTTCATCAGGTTTTCCCTGCTCGTTTCCTTTCCATCCTGTGGGATAAATAATGAACGGTTGCGACTTTTCTGTCAATGCCAGCACCTTTTTCGCAATAGCGACACAATAGGTGCCCGAGGGTGTAATGAAGGTTATTTTTTCCATGTCGGTCGGATCCATCTTTATCTAGTTGTAGCCGGAGAATCCATCCATGAATGAGAATACTGCAAAGCTAGTTGTATTATCCACCAAGGTGTCGATATGTGGTAGAGGAAAGTCATCCTTTGGACTGGATTTGTTTAGATCCCTGTAGTCTACACGCATCTTGAATTTGCCGTCTTTCTTGGGGACAGGCACAATGTTGGCCACCCATTTTGGGTATTTTGATACTGCAAAAAAGCCCGCTTCAATTTGTTTTTTGACTTTGTCTCTGATTTTGAGAGCCATGTCAGGTTTGTATCTTCGAAGCTTCTGTTTGACCAAAGAACACCCAGGCTTCAAAGGGAGCTTGTGCATAACAATGTCAGTATCTAACCCTGGAATGTCTTGATAAGACCAAGCGAACACGCAGCATAATTTTTGAGAAGCGTTATTAGTCTGTTTTTGACTCCTGACCCTAGCGATGCCCCAATTTTGACCTCTCTTCTTTCTTCCTCAAAGCCTAGGTTGATAGCGTCAATCTGCTCTTTGTATGGCTGAAGATAGGCATCTTTGTATTCGATCATCTTCATCAATTCTTCAGGGACTTCAAAATCTTCATCACTCTCTTCTTCAGCTTGAAAGACAAATGGACCACTACCAGAAGGAACCAAATGATCAATGGATTTTATGGGTGATGGAGGTTTTCTGCATGGTTTTATAGATTTGAGAATGATCAGACACACACACACACACAAACATGCAGATGATGGGTTGATTTTAATTTTCAAAAAGTTGCCATTTTTTCCTTTTAACAAAAAGTGAAAATAATGCAAGGAAGACAAGACAAGAGTTTTAACAAAAACACTTTTTTGTTCATTGATCTTTTCAAATTACAAAGTGGCTCATACAAATAATTCACTGGCCCTGGGAAAACCAGGAAATTTTAAGGAAAAACAAAAGCTAACAAGTAAATGTATTACTCTAAAGGTAACATGACAAGTATTTCCACTATCTCACAGTTGCATAAAGCTACTCCTCCTCGGAACACCAGGCTGTCGAGGTCGCCTTCTTCGTCTTCATGAATAACGGCATTCACTTGCACCCCGCCACTTATGAATATTCCTTTCAGGGTTTTCCTCTTCATAACGCTTTCTTCAGGTGCCTCTAACCCAACCCTCGTTTGTCATTCTTGGCACGAGCATTGACTTCTATGACCTCTCCCTATCCTAATGGGAGCCCTGTTTCTAAGGAAGCCTTTATGCTTTGGTCGGAGGCGAAAGATGGACCACAGGTTATAGCTGAATCATCAACTAGCACAACATGCGTAATTTCCAAAGCTTGGAAAGCAGTTTCAAGTGCATCTTCGTCAACCTATATGTATCAAAAGGATGACAAATTCCTCACCATAAGATCTTCTTCTCCATGCACTATGACCAATTGGTCATTAGCGACAAATTTCATTTTTTGGTGTAGGGTGGATGTGACAGCGCCTGCAGCGTGTATCCACAGACTTCCCAGTAGGCAGCTATAAAAAGGATTTATATCCATCACCTGAAAGGTGATTTTGCCAGGGTCTAAATACCGTACAAGTGAAAGAAATAAACTGGTAGAAGTCGGGCCAAAGGGAACAATTGTAATTTTCTGGGGTCTGGATACCGCTCAGACAAGATATAAACCAACATTCACCGGGGTCTAGATACCACAAATGCCAATGGATCAATCACTAGCCAGGGTATGGATACCACACATGCCAATAAAACCAAACGGTGTGAGCCGGGGTCTGGATACCACACAGGCAAATGGATAAACCATCACTAGCCAAGGTTTGGATACCTCACATGCTAATGAAAACACCTGGTGTTAGTCGAGGTCTGGATACCACACGCGCTAAAGAAATGAAACGGTGTTAGTCGGGGTCTGGATACCGCACGGGCTTGAGCTAGTAAATCTGGTGAAAGCCAGGGTCTGGATACCACACGTGCTAAGGAAAAATATCAGTAATATGAACACATATGTCAATAACTCCTGACGGGGTCTAGATACCACACAGGCTTGAGAAGACATCACAATCTGCTGGGGTCTGGATACCGCACAGGAAAAGAGATAAACTGGTGGAAGTCGGGGTCTGGATACCGTACGGGCTTGAGCAAATAAAACCTCTATTAGTCGGGGTCTGGATACCACACGAGCTGAGGAAATGAACTGGTGGGAGCCGGGTGTGGTTACCGCACGGGCTTGAAATAAATCGGGTAGAAGCCGGGGTCTGGATACCACACGGGCTCAAGAAAACAAAACTGTGAAAGTCGGGGTCTAGATACCACACGGGCTAAAGAAAACCGGTGAGAGCCGGGGTATGAATACCACACGGGCTAAAGAAAAAATACGGTGAGAGTCGGGGTCTGGATACTGTTGCACCCCAAAATTTGACCAACATTTCTTTACCTAGCTTGTGATTCATCTCATTCACATTAGCATTATCACTTGCAGTTCATCGACATGTTTGCAAGAGATCAAGAGGTATGAGTACTAATCAAGACTTTGAAGATAGCCAAGAAGGTTATTCAAGTGTTCAAGGGTTGATATCCTTGCCAGAGAAGTTAAGAGATCCTCAGAGAGATTGGTTGAAACCAAGGTTGTGTGCCTCCTAACTTGAGAGTTGTGGGAGCTCCTCAGATGATTCTGAAGCTATGAGGATGGACTTGAAGCTTTGAGAGAGCTTATGATATGTCTTTAAAGCCATCATGAAGCCTAGAGAGGTCATTGTGCAAGATTAAAGAGACCCAGCCATGAGTGGTATAATTAGGGTTTGACTGGGTCAACCCTAGGTCAACTGATGATTTGGAGGAGGTTGATACCTAATCCAAGAGCCATGTGATCACGGATTGATGCATTGAGATGCTATAAGGATGATTCCAAGATCAACTCATCATGATTGAGGAGTTTGAGAAGTTTCAAGCTAGGGTTTCTAAGGCTTGACAGTGTAAAATCCCCTAGTTTGACCCCTATCTTCAAGGCAGTTTAGCTCAAGATGTGATTGTCATTTCATCTTACCCCCAACATGAATGTTTTAGAGCTTGCTCTTATCTTTAATTTGAGTACTAGAAGTCCTTGATAGGATTTGTATAGCTCAAGTTATGACTTTGACAAGTTACAGGTCATCTGAGGTATGTGAATCTGGGGCCTTGAAAGTTACCCAACTTACATCAAACATTTGCCCAAGAAGGATGATTCCTATGAACTTTTAGTCAACATGAATGTTGTTCCTTATCCTCGTATCTTTCTAGAGAGTACTAGAAGTCCTTGATAGGATTTGTAGAACTCAAGTTATGGCTTTGACAAGTCAAGGCCATTTTGGTCATTTGGAGATTATAGGTCATTTCAAGCATAAGGCCATAACTCCTATTTCCAAGCTTCAAATGGAAAAATCTTCAACATCAAACTTGCTTAAAATGATGTTTTAATTCTAGTAGGGAGGTCATGAGATGTTGAAAAGGCTTGTAGCAAAAAGTGATAAAAATGACCTAAAATGGAGGCATAAGTTAAATAAGTCCAAGATGGAAATTGAAATTTCCAAGTTACACATCCAAACCATGGCATATAATAGGTCATTTTGACTCTAAAAAGAATTTTAGAAACAATGGTTCAACCACTTTTTTGATTTGAGGGCTAGATCATGGACTTGCTTTGGAAAATGGTTGCTTGCATAATAAGGTACAAATGCAAAACACAAGGAAACTCAATACACAAGCTAGTAAAGTATCTTAACACCTCATATATCTCATCTAAGGAGATTTTCAGGTCAGATACAAGGGCTGCAATAGGCATTGCATGAGATGGCATGTGAGATGAGATGAAATCATAAACTCATGGCAAGAGAATCCCAAATTCTCATTGGATGATTCCAGAAGGTTCTAGATGAGTCTGAACCATCCTATATAGTGTATAGAACTTGCTCAGATGTAAGGTTGGTGAGAGATTAGAGAGAAGAGTGAGATAGACATTTCAATTGCTTCCATTGCAAGTTGAAATCAATTTCCACTTTCTGCTTCATTTCCATTGCTTCTTTCTATCCAAACACATTCCATTGATCACACTGAATGTGTGCATACCAAATTGAGAGCAAAACCATGGAGAATTGAAGAGACAGCTTTTGGATTTTGAAGGTTGCAAGTCACAATCGAGTTTGGAGATTCAGGCTTTCTTGATCAAATCTTTTGCAAACAGAAGCTTTATCATCAATCAAGGAAGGTTTCTGAAGAGTTTGAGAGGCTGAAGTGAAGCTTTGCCCTATCTGGTATTCAAGATTTGACAGGTTAGTAACTCTTCTTCTACACCATAATTTAAGCATAATTAGGTAGAATTGTTAGGTTAGAATGGTTAGAGACAAATAGGTGATGGATTCTGGGAAGTTTGAGATCAATTGGTGAAGTTTGAGTTGGTGACACCATTTTTGTTTTGATCAAGAACACGATGGATAGTGAGCTATAACATGAGTTTGACATCAAGATTTAACCAGTGTGAGGTGGTGATCATTCTGAGCCAATTAATTTCAAGAATTGTTAGAATTGAAGTTTGAGCATATTTTTGATCTTGGATCGGGTTCAGAGATTTAGGATGATTCAATGGATTTTAAGGCCATGGTTGTGATCAGCATGGAATTTAGAACAGATTAGGGTTTTGAATTTTAGTTTTTCATGGAGAATTGAGGTGATATGTGTTGGGAGAAGCTTGAGCTATGAAGCTCTGTTTCCATGGCTTCCTCATTTGAACCCTAGCTGGAGGAAGAAGATAAAGACGTGGCCGTTGGATGAGGCAAGACTCGTTGACTGAGTGGAGATCCAAAGGATGTGATTTAATTTCATTTGAAGAGGGAAATCTGAGGATACCACCAAACGATGCGTTTCACTTAAAATTCGTTTTGGGCTTAAGTGATGAGATTGATATCCCCACCCCCTTTCATGGCCCATTTGTGTTTTGAACTGATTTTTGTTACTTATTGCACCGCGCGTTTTCCATTTTCTTTATGTTTTCTGAAATGATTTTCTGATGAAAACTGGGCCTAGCGCGCCTTACTAATTGCACCCCCATTTTAAGCCCATCTGGAATATGAACTTAATATAATTGCTATCTGCACCAATGTTTTCATATTTCATTTTTATTTTCTCCATTTTATTTTAATCTTTGAAAAATCATAATAAATAGAAAAATGATGATTTTTACATGGGGATTTTTTCTCCCATTTTATGTTCGTGTTTAGAAAATTATAAAATTAAAATATTTGCATTTCATGCATTTTTAATATTTTTTGTGTATTTTCTCTTTTAATAGCATTTTATTTCCTTTTATGTTGATGCATAGATTTGTAGAATTTTGTTTAGCTAGTTCCCTTTGAATTTTTAGGCCATTCTTTTTAGGATAGTTAGATTAGGACTTTAGCTCCCCTCTGGATTTATTCCATAATTTTGTGATTAATTTTTTATTAGTTTTGATTAGATGACTTTAGGTTGTATAGAATTAGGTCAATCCTTAACATAGGTCCACAATAACACTAGAATTTTGGGTTTCTAGGTCAAGTTAGATATTGGGACATATAAGGTATTAAGGGTAGGTATATAGGATACCTTAGAAATTATATTAGGTTTTAATATAATAGTATACTATTTTTAATTGATTTTTGTAGTTGATTGTTGTTTGTGTTGCCCTTGTGGGCTTGTATTTTGTTTTGCCTTGCTTTGTGGATTTTTGCTTGGCTTGGTGGGCTTGGTCTTGCTTTGAAGAGCATGGAGGAGCATAATAGAAGACTTGAAATTGAAGAATGAGCTTGAGAGCTTGAAGCTTTGTTTGTTTTGTTGTTGTTTTAGGGCTAGGGATTAGGAAGAGCTTAGACTTAGTTGATTCCTTTCTTAAACATGGATGGTATCCTTCACCTCCATTCTTCCCCATGATTCAAGGTCCTTCCATGGTATTCACCTCTCTCCTTGGGAGGGATAAATGATGGTACCTAGGAAGTAGAACTTTTGAGGGAACCATTCTTTTGATGTTAAAGCCTTATAGGTCACCTTGGGTGGTCAATAAGCAGTTTAATATCCTAGCTCATCCAGTTAAGTGATTTCTCCTGGTTTGAGTATCTTGAGAGATGTTGGGCTTGAGTGTGAAGATGAAGACTTCATTGAAGAGTATGGAAGAGGATGATTCCTTGAGCATTGCCATTTCAGCTGAAGCTTGGGAAGCAACAAGAGCAAGTTGATACTTGAAGACCCTATGAAGATCCAGTGAAGACTGAATGAAAAGCTGAGGCTTAAAGAATGAAGGATGAAGTTGATACTTCTAAGTGATTAAAGGTTACTCTGGGAAGCTGAAGCTTGTAGGAAGAGAAGACCAAGTTGAGTCTGGTAAAGCAAAGAGAGTTGAAGCTTGAAGACTAAGTTGATACTTATGAAGAGGATTCAATTGAGATTGAGTGCAGAGCTGAAGCTTGAAGAGTAGAGGATGAGTTGATACTTACTTTGAAGCTTGGAGATCCTGAAGGAATCAAGTTGATACTTGTGGTTAAGAGTGAAGCCTGAAGGTGGAACTGATTAAGGAGCTGAAGCTTGGAGAAGAAGATTAAGTTGATACTTATGTTTGAGGGGTTGAAACCTGGAGAAGAAAATTGATATTTGTTAAGAGTGATGGAAGTCTGAAGACTGAGTTGCTGCCTGAGGAGATGAAGCTTGGAGTTGAGAGAGGAGTTGATCTGCTTTCTTTTTTGTTTTCCTTTCTGTATTGATGTGCCTTGTTTGACTTGCTTGATGCATTAGAATAGGTCCATATCTAGACTAGATTAAAGCTAGGAGCATGATTGCACTAGAGGTTGAGTTGCTCCCTCTGCTTGTATTGTTACTGTATGGCTTTGCTTGCGGGTATTCAGTAGAGCCCAGCTCCCTTGCCCATGTGGTTTATTTTGCTTGATAGCATTCCATTTTATCTATATGATTGCAGTTTACTGTATTTTGCTTGATGGCATGTTGTTATTTCCTCAGTATGATTACTGTTATTCATTCTGGCTTGAGGTTGAGATGAGCTTGTGGAGGCTGCTGCCCCACACACATTTCCTCCATCACTTGCATTGCATGCATTTTACAGTCATTTGCTGTTTACTGTTAAGCTGATGCTTTGTCTGTTTCTGTGTATCATTGACATGATCCCTTAGGACTCTCATTCCCTTTGATAAGGAAGTGATGATAGAACTTTAGGTTGAAACCTATGCATGATAACTTCTAGGAGTTCCCTGTTTCAAACCTCAACTATAGGATGAATCCTTGGCATGACAACAATAGGACTTGAGAGTCTCCCCGTAGTTGAGCCCGTTCTCTTCTCATCTCAAAACAGCTTAAGATACAGTAATCATGAATGATTTCTTTCGTACGTTACGAGCCTTAAGCTATTTGAGAAAGGATCGTGGGAGAGCTTCTTTTCCACAGTCTGGATGTTTAGTATGGCACCCTTTGGGTGACATGCGACGCATTCACTCTCAGGTCATAGTCTTTAGTGCGATTGAAATTGCAAACACAATAAAAAACACTTCTTCCGTAAAAGACATAAAATAATCCGTAGTGTCTCGAACTACGTAAGCTCTGATCTCTCATACCTGTTGAGAGTACATAGGCACAATACTGATGTATTGGCGAGCTACCTTCCCCGTAACCCGTCGTAGGTCGAACTACGTTGACTCTGATTTCTCATTCTCTGATGAGAATACGTAGGCATAAAGCGCGACGCTTTGCCGAGTCATTTTCTTTTCTGTTTAAGCCAGCCTTGATAGGTAGATAGATAAACCAACTCGTCCAGTAAACACAGCAAGCGTGGATCTCATCGAGTACGACGGACATGAGGGGTGCTAATACCTTCCCCTTGCGTAACCGACTCCCGAACCCAGACAATGGTTGCGATGACCTTGTCTTATCCTTTTTTCGTCAGGTTTTTCCGATCGTTTCCTTTCCCGCTCCGAGGGATAAATAACGAAAGATGGCGACTCTTCTGTTTTGCCGGCACCTTATTTTCGCGTAAGCGACAGATACCACACGGGCTAAAGAAATTAGACCATCGTCTGTTGGAGATACACCCGAAAACAAGAGGTAATAACCTGGCTTATGTTTCAAATGCATATGTTTGAATATGGCGTAATGCTCCATACGAAATGGAAATGCTACGCATTTGAGGATGCTATATAGAAATGCAAATGCAAAGGAAAAACTCCAGCAAAATAAATGTTGTAGAGAAGAAGCCAACTCCGCTGGGGATGACAGGGTGCCAAGTACTATTGGACTTCTGCTGGGAAGAACAAGCCCTGGATGGCTTCTTGGAAAAGAACTCTCTTGAGTAAACTGCTCTGCTGAAAACAAAATCCGCTCCGCTGGGGGATCAAAGTCAACTCTACCGAGGAAAGCGGCCCTGGATGGCCTACCAGAATATAACTCTTCTGGGGAACAAACAACTTGGCTGGGGAGAACAAATTCACTCTACTGGGGAAGACAACCCTGGATGGCTTTTTCAGAATGCGACCCTACTTGGGAGTAAAGCAAACTGCTGAGAATAGCTCCTCTCTGTCGGGGATTCCATTCTGCTGGAGATTTGAATCTGCTCTGCTAGGGACAATGAAGAATATTTACTAGGGGATATCCCAAAACATTCTCTGCTGAGGATGGATAACAATTCTCCGGGTCAATCCCATTCTGTGGGGAAGAAAATATTTTGCTGACTTCGCTGGGAATTTGTAGGGAATGAAAATTAACTAGGGAAATATCCCAGCGAATACCAATGACCAACTGGATTCTGCTACGGACAACAATTCCGCTGAGAAATACTCATTGAGGGAATCAACACCGACCTCTATTATGGGAAATGAAAGATAAACTCAGCAATATCAACCTTTGTTTAGGGAATTGAGTCCCTGACTTGAACTCTGAGGGGAAAGGAGTCAAAGATTTAGGCTCTATGGGGGTAACGACACTGCACTCGTCCCACTGCTGGGAAAATAATCCCAAATACCTGCTGGGGATAACCATGAACTCAACCTGTTGGGGAGAAGCTAGTCATAATCTACTGGGGATAGCTTTCTGGAATAACCTCAAGAATGAGAGCCCTGCAATAAATACAAACAAAGTATCCTGTATACAACAAGAGCTATCTCGGTTATTGTCCATGACATCGTTCAAGAAAATCAAAGTTTTAATCATGATTAGCAGAGCCGACAAGTTTATGTATGAAAAGTTTTATCGAAAACATCAGGCGTTTTTTGCAAACAAAATAGTAAAAGCTAAAACAAGCACGAAAGCTTTCTGAATAATATATGTTTCATTGATAAATGGCCTGTATATAGGCAAATTTACAACAGATGCAACTCCTGAAAAGAGAAAATTGCACAAATAGTACAGAGATACAACAGATATACAAAATGTTGGCAATGTGGTACAGACAGCCACCATGTTCCGATTTATCTATGACTTGCATGACTTTGATGCTTCTCCATGCTTCATCCTCTGAAAAGACCAACTTGATTGGTTGACCCTCGGGTCCTCCCAGAATCCACTGTGCTCGAAAGATCCATGCGCAGACCGCAATCATTTGCTTTTCAAATCCCTAACTTTTTCCTGAATCTCCCTTGTAGGTTTTCGATTCACCAGGATACCCATTTTTGCCAAAGTCGCCTTTTCAGGTTTTCAACTTTGCGGGTTTACATTTTTTCTTTTTATCCCTAATTTTCGCCTGAACCCCTTCTTTTTATGGTTCGCCGGGATGCCCCATTTTTGCCTGGATTTTATTTTTCTTTCCAACGGGTCTCTTTAAGCAAAGTATTTTTTAACTGCGTCTACGTTCACAGGGGATGTGAAATCTTCGCCATCCATGGTTGACAAAAGTAAGGCTCCTCCTGAGAAGACCTTCCTTACGACGTATGGACCTTCGTAGTTGGGAGTCCATTTTCCCCTGTGATCTGTCTGTGGAGGCAGAATCCACTTCAACACTAAGTCACCTGCCTGAAAGCTCCGAGGGCACACCTTATGATCAAAAGCTTTCTTCATCCTACTTTGATACAAACGACTATATGCAATGGATGCCAACCTCTTCTCATCCATCAAGCTTAGTTGATTCAATTTGTTCCTCACCCATTCTGCCTCATCAAGCTGAACGTCAACCAAAACCCAAAGAAGGAATCTCGACTTCCAATGGTAAGACATCTTCCATACCATACACTAGCGAGAATAGAGTTGCCCCAGTTAAAGTACGTATCGAAGTACGATATCCGTGTAATGCAAAGGGTAACATCTCGTGCCAATCTTTATAGGTCACAACTATCTTCTGCACAATCTTCTTTATGTTCTTATTGGCCGCCTCGACAGCGCCATTCATCTTTCGGTGATAAGGAGAAGAACTGTGATGCTCAATTTTGAAACTCTGGCACAGTTCCTTCATCATCTTGTTATTTAAATTTGAACCATAATCAGTAATGATTCTCTCGGGCACTCCGTAACGACATATGATGTCCTTCTTAATGAATCGAGCCACGACCTATCTGGTGACGTTGGAGAAAGAAGCTGCTTCAACCCACTTAGTGAAATAATCAATTGCCACTAAGATGAAGCGATGTCCATTGGATGCGGTCGGCTCTATCTTACTAATCATATCAATGCCCCACATAGAAAAGGGCCAAAGAGACGTCATGACATTCAGAGGACTTGGCCGCACATGAATTTTATCAGCATAAATCTGGCATTTATGGCATTTCTTGGCGTATTTGAAACAATCAGACTCCATAGTCAACCAATAGTAGTCTGCCCTCAACAATTTTCGAGACATTGCATGTCCGCCTGCATGTGTACCAAAATCACCTTCGTGGACTTCTTCCATAAGCAAACCTACTTCTTTTTTATCCACGTATCTCAACTGAACCAAATCAAAGTTTCTTCGGTAGAGTACATCATATTTGTTCAAATAGAAGTTTCTAGACAATCTTCTCAAGGTCTTCTTATCCCGGCTCGATGCCTCAGGCGGATATTCCTGACTCTTAAGAAAGTTTTGGATATCATAATCCCATTGCAAATACGAAAGTTGGCCTATCGAGGCGGGAGATGACAATACTCAGAGCGTCGTTCCAATAATTCACCTTATACATCAAGGATAATGTAGCCAAGGCATCTGCCATCTAATTCTCCGTTCTAGGTACATGATGAAACTGTACCCTATCAAAGAAGGGCAACAACCTCCTGGCATAGTTCATATAAGGTATCAGATTAGGATGACGAGTCTCCCATTCTCCTTTGATTTGATTTACCACCAAAGCTGAATCACCATAGATATCAAGGTGCTTGATTCTCAAATCAATCACTTCTTCAATGCCCATGATGCATGCTTCATATTCAGCTTCTTTATTGGTGCAGGGAAATGTTAACTTGGCAGTATATGGTATGTTCGAACCATGGGGAGTCGTAATAATTTCCCCAATTCCGCTGCCATAAGAGTTAACAACACCATCAAAAATCATTTGCCATTGGGAACCCAATTCAGGACCTTCATCAAGTAGCGGCTCATCGCAATCTTTCATCTTCAAGAACATGATATCCTCATTAGGAAATTCAAACCTCATTGGCTGATAATCATCGATTGGTTTCTTTGCAAGATATTCTAACAGAACACTTCCCTTAATAGCCTTTTGGGAGACGTATTGAATATCGTATTCTGTCAAAACCATCTGCCATCGAGAGAGCTTGCTTCTCTAACATGTACTTAATTGGATCCATCTTTGAAATCAACATGGTTGTATGATTCAGCATATACTTCCTTAGGCGTTTGGCGGCCTAAGCAAGTGCACAGCACGTCTTTTATAACATTGAGTATCTAGACTCACAATTTGTGAACTTTTTACTCAAGCAGTAGATGGCATGTTCTTTTCTTCCTGTCTCGTCGTATTGACCGAGAACACAACCCATGGAGTTCTCAAGAACCGTTAAGTACATTATCAATGGTCTTCCAGCCGCTAAAGGCATCAGTTTCGGAGGCTCCTGCAAATATTCCTTTTTCTTCAAATGCCCTTTAGCAATTTTCGTTTTAGACCACCGCTTGATCTTTCTTTAACAATTTGAACATTGGTTCACACGTGGCTGTGAGGTGAGAAATGAACCTTGCAATGTAGTTCAATCTACCTAGAAAACCATAAACCTCTTTCTCTATTTTCGATGCTGGCATTTCCTGTATAGCTTTTACTTTTGCAGGATCGACCTCGATTCCTTTTTCACTGACTATGAACCCCAATAGCTTTCCTGACCGTACACCAAAAGTGCACTTGTTCGGATTCAACCTTAGTCTGAACTTCCTTAGCCTCTCAAACAACTTCAAAAGATTCACCAAATGTCCTTCCTCCGTTTGTGACTTTGCGATCATGTCATTAACATAGACCTCGATTTCATGATGGATCATATCATGAAACAAAGTCACCATCACCAACTGATAGGTTTCCCCTGCATTCTTCAATCCAAAGGGCATTACCTTGTAGCAAAAGGTCCCCCATGGCGTGATAAAGGTCGTTTTCTCCATGTCCTCCGGGGCCATCTTAATCTGATTATATCCGGAGAAATCATCCATGAAGGAAAACACTGAATACGGAGCAGTATTATCAACAAGCATATCAATGTGAGGGAGAGGGAAATCGTCTTTCGGGATCGCTCTGTTTAGATCACGGTAATCTACACACATTTTGACCTTACCATCCTTCTCTGGTACAAGTACAATGTTAGCGACCCACGGAGGGTATTTCTTCACGGCAAGAAATCTAACGTCCAACTGCTTCTGGACCTCTTCTTTGATCTTAACCACCATGTTTGGTCTGGTCCTTCTTAGCTTCTATTTCACAGGTGGGCACTCTTCTCGAAGAGGCAAGTAATGAACCACGACATCCGTGTCAAGTCCGGGCAGATCCTCGTATAACCAAGCAAAGACATATTTATACTCTTGGAGCAGTTCTACGGACACAATTTTGATTCGATCAAATATCACACCACCACTTATAAATAGGATTGGCCCCCTGTAGCGTGGCGCGCTATGTGAAGAAGAAGACGACGGGTTATACCCCAGTCCAAAGTTATCTTGTTTATTGGGGATGCTCAGCACCTGCCCTCAACCTTGAGATGATCCAGACATTACCACCACTTGCGCTTCTTTGAATGGTGACATAGCAACCTCAGGAATACTGCCCACAACTGGCGCCTTCTCTCTGACCTGTACTGTCTCAAACGCTTGGCACAAAGTCTCATGTATCTCCCCATCAACCTCCATATATTTGAACGAGGACAAATGGCTAATCATAATGTCCTCCTCACCACAGATGGTGACAATGTTACCCCCCCCCCCTCATATACTTTAACTTGTGATGCAAGGTCAACGTCACTGCCCCTGCCGAGTGAATCCAGGGCTGACCTAACAAGCAACTGTATGCTGGTTAGATATCCATTATGTAGAAGACGGCATCAAAAACCTTCGGGCTAACCTGGATAGGAAGAGTTACTTCTCCGAACACAGACCTCCTTGTCCCATCAAATTCTCGCACAATCAAATCATTAGGTGTGCATATTACTCCCTGGGTGTCAAGCTTCATCAAAGCCTTTTTGGGAAACACATTAAGCGAAGATCTAGTGTCCACTAGCACATGAGATAAAATAGCCCCTCTGCACTCAATGGAAATATGCAGGGCGTGATTGTGGTTTCTCCCTTTAGAGGTCAAATCCAGATCAGTAAATCCTAATCCATTTCCAGCGTTCACATGCGCCACCACCCCTTCTAGTTGGTTCACAGATATCTCTTGTGGTACATATGCAGTGTTCAGAATCCTCAGAAGGGCATTCTGATGTGCCTCAGGGCACAGTAATAATGATAATATTAATATTTTTGACGGGGTTTGTTGCAGATGGTCCACAATCTTGTAATCTCTTTTTCTAATTAGACGCATGAATTCCTCAGCATCTTTCAACAGAGCATTCTTCTCAGCCCCTTGAGAAATTTCTTCAACCATAGCCTTCCCCTTTCCCTTGTCCTGTCTTTCAACATTAGCCTCTAGAGGTGCAAACACTCTCCCACTTCTCGTCATTCTACCTGTTCTGACCAAATTATCCACCGAATCAGACGTCGTTCCTTTCAGCTCTTGTTTTTTGCCGTTACAAAATACTTTAACCCCGTAGTTCCACGGGATGGCTTTAGTGCTTTCATAAGGCACAGGCCTTGCCTTAGGGATTATAACAGTAGCTGGCCTTGGCGGCGTAGATACATTAATGGTTTTAAAAGGAATTGAGATTGTGGCAACCTCATCCTGCTGTTGACCAATCACCTTCTCAGCTCTCTCTTCACCAACTCTGTCAAATTGTAGTATGCCTTCATTCATTAATCCCTGCACATGATTTTTCAAGTCCTTACATCCCTCAGGATGAGACAAACAGCCTTCACAGTTTTCCATACAGCCTGGAAACACCCCACCCTTCAACAACCTGTTCTTAATAACACTCAAAGGAGTTTTCAGCTCTTCAACATTGCTTACCAGATTCAAACTCTCTTCCTCCACAATAGCATTTACCCCAGCCGCTCTATGGTTAGGCATAGGACTTTTGCACAACATTGGGCACATCATTCGTAAAATTGATCCCCTTGC
Organism: Lathyrus sativus; assembly: GCA_963859935.3. Lineage (NCBI taxonomy): Eukaryota > Viridiplantae > Streptophyta > Magnoliopsida > Fabales > Fabaceae > Lathyrus > Lathyrus sativus. The sequence continues at coordinate 112,409,934 of OZ012736.1, read as the reverse complement.
TATCTATAAGGTCCTGAACCTTATGCTTGAAGGCTTTGCAATTGTCTATGTGATGGCCAGGAGCACCTGAGTGAAAGTCACATCTGGAATTTGCGTCGTACCCGGGGGGTGGCGCGCCAGTCAGAGGTGCTAGCGTCCTCTTTTGAACTAACTGCAGCTGCATCAAATGTTGTAAAAATTGAGTGTACGACATTGGTGGTGCATCAAAATGTCTGTTCATCATCGTCCTACGATCTTGGAACTGCTGCGGAGCATAATTTTGTTGTTGTTGTTGTTATTGTTGTTGCGGTTGTACTGCTGGAATGGAAATACTCGCAATCTGAGGTTGTTGTTGATGATATGGATTTCTATTTTTGTTTCTGTTGTTACATGTGTATCCTAAGACCACGTTCGTCTCCCCTTCTCTTTTCTTGTTACCAAAGTTCTTCCTACCTCCTCTAGATGAGGACCCTTCTCCCGCTTGGATTTTTCCCAATTTAATCCCATTTTCCACTCATTCACCGATAATGATTAAGTCTAAAAAGCTACCATACATATTGCCTACCAATTTCTCGTAGTACGCGCCAGGAAGTGTAGCTACAAACAGATCAATAAGTTCCCTTTCCACCATTGGAGGTTGAACCCTTGCAGCAAGTTCGCGCCACCTCTGGGCGTACTCTTTAAATCCTTCATTATTCCGTTGCGACAAATTTTGCAACTACACACGATTAGGCGCCAGATCACTATTATATTAATAGTGTTTGACGAAAGCCTCTGCCAAATCTCTCCAGCTTCTCATGTTGACCGGCTCTAAACCCATATATCACTCCAAAGACGGACCAGACAGGCTATCCTGAAAGAAATGCATCAGCAACTTCTCGTCATCAGAGTATGCTGACAATTTTCTATAGTATGAACGAAGATGCACCCTGGGACATGTCGTCCCCTTGTATTTGTCAATGTCTGGGACTTTGGACTTTGGAGGAATCCTTAGGCCTGGGATTAGCCCTAAGTTTGATATATCCAGACCTAAGGAGTTTTGATTTTCAAGGTTCCTCATCTTCTCTTCAATCAGTTTAAACCTCCTGTCCGCTTCGGGTTGCAAACCTGCTCCCAAATCTCCCATAGAGAAAATATCGTCTTGTTCGTCCTCTTCCCACTGAGGACCAGCGTTTCCATGTACAGCACATGTTGGTGCTGGAATATGGACTCCAGTCCGATTACCTCCGCCCGGAGGAATAACAACTGTTGGGATGGCAGCGACATGAGGAGTATCGTTGTCAACTGTAGGCGGCACAACAGTAGTCCCCCCATGTAGAACTCTACTTTGGTCAACCCTAGCAATCAGAGGTTGAACGAGTGTTCTCAAATGTTCCTGACCATTGGCGACCCCTTGCATCAGGTCCATAAACTGCGCCATACGGTCATGGAACTCCTGCAGCTCAAGTTGAATTTGGTCCATAGCTTTTCGTTGATTTCCCCTTGTATAATAGCGATGAATTGCTCGGTCTTCAATCCTGAAACAAACTAGTGGAAAACCAACAGGAAGAAGTAAGGTCAACAGAACCTGGAACACCTACAATGCAATATGAAAAAATGATGCAAAATGCAGACATGTAAATATGGTTCAGGGGAATCTTCCCCTTGATTCTAGTTCCACAAGAGCAACAGGAGAATGAAGAGCTAACAGACGGAGCCACACAACTTCTCTCATAAATAAAACAAGGACCAGAGTATCCACATACAACACATCAAGGAAATACAACCAAGTCAACACGACCCCATCCAACAATCCTGGTGATGGTCGAAATACTAAAATAACAAAATACAAAAGAGAAAATACATCAAGTGCGATAGCGAGTCTGAAACTCCTCCAACAATTCCCTCGTATCAGGGTGATCAGGTCTGGCAATCAATCCCTCCAAGAGCTTCTCATAGTTTGCGGTCACATTTGTAATGACGAGAAGACTCACCTGGATCTTTTTCACTTTTGACTCAAAGTTGAGTCTTTAATTTGACAATCTGTTGACGAAGTCCATCTTCTCTTTCTTTGTTGTTGGTTAAGATGGCATTTCCACTAAGCGTTGAACTTTGATATTTCTAGTTGCTCTTTCCCCAACTCTTTTTTCTTGCCTTTGAGAGCATTACCCAAGCTCCTCATATCCTGACCAAGGCGTTCTCTGACGCAGATTTCTTCAGTCAATTCTCTACCCATTTTGTTCACTGTCTCTGTCTGCCTCATGGATAGGTGAGTGGCTTGATTCTTCTCACTCCTGAGCTGAATGACTTCCTTCTCCAAGTCTTCATTTACTCTGTGTAGTTCTTCCTTTTCATCCCACAGTTGATTGTACTTCTGAATATCAATTTTCGTTGGTTCTTGAACTACCATAGGATACAAAGGCTCCCTGACTGGAAATGGTAGCAACAGTCTCTCAACTCTCTCCTGGATCCATTCCACGTATGGTCCATAGGCTCTACAATTGCTCTTGCCCAAAGAAGATTTTCCTTTACGGTGAACCTTACCCCAAGCCTTTTCCAACCTAACTAAAGTCTCACTGTCAACTAAACCGGTGAAATACAGAGATTTCTATATTTCTTCTTCCATGGGATGTCCATTTAGAGCATAACCAAATTGCCTGACGGCGAGAGTAGGGTTATAATTGATGCCACCTTTGCGCCCAATTGGGGAAATCTCCACAACTCTAAACAATCTCCATACCCAAGAAGTCTTTGTTAAACCATACAATATTCTTCGACCTTAAACCCATAAGTCTTTCTGGCCAGTCAATAGTGTCTGCAACATTAACAAAAGGACCAGACTTAGGCAGATACAAAATAAACCATTTGTACAGCAGCGAAGTGCAACAAGAGACATTCTTTCCTCGTCCATTCTCATTCTTGTAGTGGATTGAATGATAAACATCGCCTAGGAGGGTTGGCACAGGGTTCTTATAGGCGAATATATAGAAGGCATCCAAGTCAACGAAGTCAGGTAAGTTAGGGAACAGGACTATCTCATAGATGTACAAAGCTAGGATAGCGCTGAAGACCACCCAACATCCTTCCTTAGTGAAATGTTGAGCTTTACTCATCAAGAATGGAAGTGGAAAGCCAGGGGTTCCAATTCTCCGTACCAAATTACTCTCCAACTCAGAGACATCAAGATGAAGAGCACCAACCAACTTGGATAACTCAGGCTCCTCCTTAGAGTGCACAAAACGCACCTTTTCCAACACAGGAATTCCGATTAGTTGAGAAAACTCTTCTAAAGTGGGCAGTAAAACATATCCTGAGAACATGAAGCAGCGCAACTGAGGATCGTAAAATTGCAACAGCGCGTAAACACCATCTAACTCAAACTTGGAGGCTTTACAGACAAAACTCAGAATTTTCCCATACTCCTTCCTGAAATCTTCCATCACACTATGATCAGCCACAGAAATTAGCTTGAGCAGAGGTCCTATCTCCGGTGTAGGGAACTTGTACAACACACTCTTCTTCAAATCAAGCTCCATAACGACAGTGGATTAGATTACTAGAATCAAGAAGAAAATATGCACCTGAAACACAAATACATATTAATGTTAAAATGCAAATGAGTATGCAAATGCAACAGGGGATCAAGATTGTTATGCTGCTGACTGAGATGAACCAGCGCTTCGCTTTGACGAGAAAATACCGGTACACCAAAAGGCCAAAGTATAGGAACCACATATCATCAGAGATCAAAAGTCCGCACCGATAAGAAATCCGGGTAGGTTGGAGGTCATGTTTCTTGCATAACCCTCCCCACTCATAGGTATGAACCTGTCTCTGGCAAGGTCTGGCATCCTATGCGGTAGTCAGCGTCACAGAGTTTCGAGAAACAATGATATGATCACCATTTCTGGTTTGGCATCATATATTAACAAAGCAGCCTCACTTAACTGACTCCCAAATGATCGGTCTCTAGAGTCGACAGCTTCCAGATCCAACACCCCCTCCCGACTAATGTACAGGATAGGATGTCTTCAAAGAAAACCTCGTCTGAACGCGAATTTCGTGGGGACTAATGCATGCTGAAATATACAGGTCTATCGCCACTTTTCGCTCTAATGTTATGTGTATCCTCAAGCCTTGGTTTTGGCTTATCTCTCAATGGAACGGTCCCACCCAACAACACAACAATAACATGATATAATGCGGGAAAGTAAAATGCAAATGCGATAAAATACAGTTACAACACAAATGCACATATATACACACCCAAAGACATAAACAGACAAGAGCTAGGATTGACTCACATAGGGGATGGGAAGTGTCCCCAGCAGAGTCGCTAGTTGTTACATCGCTGCGAAGAGGGGCCGACAAAGAAAGAAGAGTCGCCACCGTTTGTTATTTATCCCAAAAGAGGGAAATGAAACGATCAGAGAAAACCTACGAAAAAGGGAAAAGACAGGTCATCGCAACCAAATCTTGGGTTTGGGAGTCTTTTACGTAAGGGGAAGGTATGAGCACCCCTCACGTTCGTTGTACTCAATGGGATCCACGCTTGTTGTTTATCTAAAAGGGTGTTAATCTACCAAAGGCTGGCTCACAGGGACAAAAGAAAAGAAAAAGATACTCGATAGAGTATCACCGCTTTATGCCTACGTACTCCCTCGTGCAATGGGAAAGTCGGAGTCAACGTAGTTCGGGATGACACGACCACTGGTTGGTTCAAGTGTTTTAACTGAGTAGGGTTAAACCTTTGTCTAGCAGTTAGGGACGATGCGTGTTTGCGGTAGAACTAAGACTTAACACACTCTTTCTAAAAATGATTTTCCAAAAAATCCCGAAGGATAAAAAGGTTTGATGTTTTGTTTTGTGTTTTTTATGAAGAAGTGAATTGAATTAAGTTTGTAACTCATGTTGCAATAAAGACTATGACTTGAGAGCGAATGCGTCACATATCACCCAAAGGGCATACGCTAAACACTCTAGATAGTCTGAGAAGAGGCCCCCCAACTATCATTCCTCAAATACTTAAGGCTCATAGCGTACAACATTTATTATCCTTTATTAAGTGTCTTAAGGGATTATGAGATGAGGAGAGAAAGACACAAACTCTAAGGGGAACTGATCAATCCTATTGTTATCATGCAATGTGCTCCTAAAGTTGGGATTGAAAGAGGGAAATATATCCTAATGTTATCATGCAAAGGATTGAACACCTAATGTCTCTCCTACTCCCATATTAAATACATGGACTAGGAATCCTAAGGGATCATGGCAAAAGGACCAAGTAAACAACAGATAAATCAATCACAAATGAAATGAAAAATGAGAAGAAGTTGACTTAAACAAGTCAAGACAATGCAAACATGATATGCAAAGATGCAAAGGTGAAATATAAAACCCAAATGATGCAAACAAATGATCAAGACAAGTTGAATTAAACAAGTCAAAAAGAGTGAGATGAAATTGGAGAAGTTACAACTCCTACAACCATTCAAACATCAATCAGCCAACAAAAACCAAGCATAAAACACAAGTAAAAGCCATGATCAAATAGAAGATGGGAGAAAAAAGGCTTGGGCAACAAGCATATGCAAAGTATCTCAACCAAACAATCCAAATTGATCATGTGAAAAAGAAGAACAAACCAAAGCATAAATATGAACACCAAATTGCCTTAAATGATGATCAAAACCCAAGGGGAAGAAGTGAAACCAATATAAAAAGGTCCAAAACAAAATGGAAAGCAAAGCAAGAGCAAGCATCAAGCCAAGGCTAAAAGAAGAACCAAAGTTCTATCTCATGTTCAACACTTAAAAATCAAGTGGAATGGCCTAACTTCCAAGTAACTTGTGACACAAGTTACACAAATGTATGACCTAAAAATGAAAGACCAGCATTTTGAGCAAGTTATAAACTTGTATCAACACTCACAAGATGCATATGCAATCATTAGAAATCATTTCCGAAAGAAACCAGGTCAAACTAGCTTGTGTGAACACCTTCAAAGGTGGCTTTAATTGCAAGGTTCACCAAAAATATAGGGATTATTCAATAAATTCAAAATAAAATGCTCAAAGTAGCCAAGTCCAATGGCAAACAGAAGCCAAAGTTTCAAAGTGAAACTCAACTCAAGGCATCACCAAACAATTCCACTATTAAGGGTGCTCCACCTTATCAAGGGTTTATCGAAGGGCATCAAAAGTCAATTCAAAGTCAACCATAATATAATCAAACATGGACCAAAATCACCCTCAAAGATGCCTCAATTCCTCAACTAAGTGAGGAGAAGCCATGGTCATAGGGAATAATTATTTGATGTCCAAAAGATCAAGATATCACAAGGTATACACCATAAAACCCTTTCAAATCTAAATTCCAAATAAAATACAAAAGTAAAATAAAATCAGAAAATAAAAATATAGAAAATTAAATAACATGCCAAGTTATAAGAAAATACTTTTTGTAGAATTTTTGGATGACCAGAGCCATTTTTAATAAAAGGAAATGAGGACAACAATTAAAAATAAAATAAGCTAAGCACACACGAGTAGGGGGTGTGATAGCAATGTGAAGATGAACTGAATCCCAGTTTAAAAGCGCAAACGGGCCTAAGACCGGGTGTGCAAATAACAAGAACGCCAGGCCCAAACCAAACTCTAAGCAAACTCAGACGCCATGCTGACCTTCATTAAATGAGGTGGCGACTATGTGGATGATCCATTGGTTCAGAACACAACAAATCAATCTTTTTGAATTTAAATCATGGCGCCAAGGCCAGCTCATCCTGCCTCTCCCCTTCAGACTCTGAAACCCTAGTTCTGGTCGTCTTCTCCGACCACACCTCACCGGAGCAAAATAAAAAATGCCCAGAAATATAAAAGAAAGCACCCTTCGACCCAGAATTCCAAGGAGATTACAAATCCAACCTCAAAAATCAAAGATAAACATGTTTACATTGTGATTCGAAAGCATAAAGTTTGAAAAACACAAACTGAAACTCAATCAAACTCAACCAATATGGTATGCAAGCATTTCCTACCTAGGTAGGTCTTCAGATGTACACAACATGTCCCTAATATGTGCCTAAAATGGGAGGAAAAGGTTCAGAGAGTTACCTAGTGGAGTATGTCCACTGCTTCTTGAAAGCTTGTTGTAAAGCCACCAAATGATGCAGAATGCCTCACTAGAACTTAAGGGAGCTGGAGCTGAGCTTGAATGGCTTTGAAACCTCTTCTAAATCTTCAACCAACTTGAAGCAGGTGTGAATCAAAGTGCTTGCAGAAGGTTTTTTTTGGAAACAGATAGAGTAAAATGTTGTAGTGAAGAGATTGTGAGATGAATCTTGATGGAAAGTTCAAGGAGGTGTGTGTTTCGAAGAAAAAGTTCAGAGAGAGCAAAGGGAACTAGGTTTTATCTTTCACTTAAATGGAGGCTTCCCTTGCTAGGTTTCTTTGCTTTTGCTTATGTATGAAGTTAAGATAAGGTTAAAGAGGCTTTAACTGTGGTAAAATGCAATGGTAACAAATGCTGCAGATTTGAGGGAGAATTTGAATTTAGTGGTGGATGATGAGCCAGGTACGAGTTGCCTTGCATTGTGGTTTCTTGTCAGAGTGGAAAGAAAAATCAGAGGGAGTGTATAGTGGTCAGGTTTGTGGCTGTTTGTCCCTTTCCTTCTTTGGAAAAGATTTTCCAAAATGACACCACAATGGTACATACTTTGTTGGCCTTATTTTGGCAATGTTTTTGAAGTGTGGAAGAGAGATATCTTGCACATGATATTGATAGCAAGGCAATTCTGCCAAGTCAAGTTGAGACATGAGCCAAAATCATCCATGAATCATGTTTTACAATGTCTTCTAAGTCACCTAGTTTGAACCAATATAGCTTGATGCACATGGCTCCTCTTGTTTGGAAATTAGACTCAAATGAAAGCTAGTATGATAAGGAACAACTTTGATGTTGAAGAAATCTTAATTTGCAACTTGGGAAGGCATGAAAGTTAAGCTTGAATACCATGTCATGAAATCTGCCTTGAAATAACTTTAGAAAAAATTCTAAGTTATGAGTTTTGATTCAATTGAAACCCTAACTTTCAATCCCCATAACTTTAGCTTCATTAATCTCATGAGAAACTTCAAGTAATGGATGAAAAGCTTGGAACAGATCTACAACTGTCATGTGGGACAAAATTTCATTTTGCGTTAAGAACTTGATGAAAATTGCCTTGGAAATTTGGTCTAAAAATCTGCCCAAACTTGCTAAATTTGATGTCTTTGAAAACCCTAACTTTTGAACATCATAACATGAGCTATAAGCATCACATGATGATGAATTAGTACTCAAAAGAAAGCTAATATGATGAGGAATAACTTTGATGTTGGCCAAAAATCCATTTGGAGACTTGATCACGAAGGAAAGTAGCTTTGAAGATGGCTGATTCAACCATGAAACTTTCCATAAATGGAAAGTTTCTAAAACCCTAAATTTCCAAAAATGGCAAGTTTCAAACTTCTTGATTTCTTTGTGATCCCTCTGAAAATCCTTGGTCAATTTTCACCCATTGGCCATGTTAAACATGAGGAGCATGATCTTGACCTCAAAAAGTCAGGAGTTGACTTTTTCCTCTGCATAATTGACTTTTTTCCCTAAATTTACCTGAGTTGCAATTGACTGACCAATTGAAGCTCTTCTGGTTAAAATTGATGACCAATCCTCTATCTATAAACACATTAACACATGAAGGATCATGGAACCAATTCTTTCTCCAAGAAATCAGCCTAGGCTGATTATATGTGAAACCCTAGTTTCATATCCTTTGTCTATGCCCTTTGCAGCTGAATTGAATGACTGCATAAGCTCCACAAAGACCCCTCAAGTTATACAATGGGCTTGTAAACCATATCCTGTCCAAATGAATGACCTAATGAACTCCTGCTGATCCTCTGATGATTCTTTAATAATCCTCAAGATAAGAGGTAACAACCATACACCAATCGCTCCTTTCAAAGAGCTTTGAATCTTTTCCACGATGATGATAAACACTTGATGGCTTGCACAAATACCTCTTGCTTGAGCTTGAAACCAAAGAGACCCTCCTCTTAAATGGCACAATAAACCTCTTGATCCCTTGTTAAGGATAATGCTATGTAAAAGCAAATGCTAAAATGAAAAGAAACATAAGCCAAGTACAAGAAATGGCTGGTCAAGTTTTGGGGTACAACAGAGGTCAACACTCGTCACCTCAACATGTTAGAATTCGTTCCTTGATATAACTATCACAACTTTCCACTTGTTCATACTAGCTCTTCGAATTGTCTATGTTCCTCTTAACTCTGCCTGAACTTGCTTCAAATGCTTTGCGGCTACCACGGGTTCAGTAAGAGTGTCGAAAAATCAACTGGCTGGCAATGATCAGGGGATGGAATGAGCTTCTGGTGTAAAAATGAAATGCAAGATGCATAATCGTTGCAATGCAACGACATGTATGTGAGATGCAATGCAAAATGCAAGCTCCAAGATCACAGATTCAAATAGCCCTGGGGTATGTCACAACAACGGGTAGATAACCACAATTTTGAACCAAGAAACCCTACAAGTGTTCTTATGAGGAAAGTTCTAAATTATTTACCCATAAATCGGATCACGGTATAGCCTCTACATTGATGGATAATGGTTCCCAGGATCACCGAGACCAATCGCATCAATGCCATGCAATAGGCCAGCTATATTATAACAAGAGTACGACAAGGTCTCTCTTGAGCGGAGTCCTCATGCTAGGCCCACGAGAGGTGGGTCCTCAGAGACTGACACTACACGAATACCAATATAGAAATTGGTTCTAAGAGTGGGTCCTAGAGTCATGGACCCTTCATGAATCAAGTCGTGCGACAGACTAGATGCGTTACAACAAGATCTACGAAAAGGTCTCCTCTAGGGGAAACTTTCATGTTAGGCACACAAGGAGCGAGTCCTCAGGGACTAACACTACTTGCTTCCAAAATCTAGACTAAGTGTTCCCTCTTCTTTTTCCAAGACTCGGGTACATAGCCTTACTTGGGATGTCATCACGGAATCCAATGGGCAGATATAATAAATATCACATAATAATAAAAAAGAGAGTAATAAAGCAAATAAATAAGCAATAGGAGAAAATAATAAAAAAGAAAACAACCAAGAAACGTTAGCCCTCTCAAATCAAGTCAAGTTAGGCTTGAATCTCTCTTGCATAGGCCAATACAGTTCCCCAACAGAGTCTCCATCTGTTGTACCTCGAAAAAAAACGATCCTCGCGATGGACGCAGAAAAAACGTCCGAACAGAGTCGCCACCGAACTTTATTCATTCCAAGGAAGAAATAGGAAAATATCGATAAAACCTTTAAAGAGATGAGAACATGGTCATTGCAACCAAATTCTAGGTTCGGGAGTCGATAATGCAAAGGGAAGGTACTAGAACCCTATTCGTTCGTTGTACTCAACGGGAACCACTTAATTTGATTCGAGAGAAAAGTTATCTAGGTTGTTTGTTTTCTTCTAAGGAATTTGCTTCTAAGGGGAAAATAGATGGTTTTTTATTAGGGTGCTCGCCAAGGATTGGAGCCCTTCTGCCTATGTACTCCATCGTGTAATAGGAAAGTCAGAGCGTCGTAGTTCGTGGGACTATGGGAAAAGTTTTGAGGTAAAAAGAAAAAAAAGTAGCTCGCTAGGATATTGCAACCCTATGATTACATACGCTCATGGTGCAATGAGGAATTCAGAGCAATACGGTTCGAGCGTTTAGGTCGCGTTTTAACTGCTAAACTTTGGCTTGTCTGCTCGCAAGGGGAGGATGAAACACTAGTTCATATACGCGGAAGAAGGGACTAAACCGTGTTCTTTGTGAAAGGTGTTTGAATATATTAAAGTGTTTTAGGGACTTAATTAAGAAAAGAGTTTGATTTGAGTAGGTTTTAGGGTTTCGATCGCACGGGAGAGAGGATAAAAGAGATTTGATTTGTTGAGTATTTTGACAGAGAATGACAACTACTCGATAAAAGAGACATCAGACTTGCAACCAATTAATCGGGGTATTATTGGAATGCTAGATTCCAACGACACCTTTTTCATTCAATTAATTATGAAGTTGTGTTTGTAGGACGATGAACCCCTTGTCCAAATAATTAGCGCAAGTATTTTAGGGATGAAAGGTTGAACAACCCACAAATCAAGGCGTACGCCCCAAGAATAGTCACTCAAGAATCCAAGGAGTGCAAAACTCCAAGAACTCAGTTCTTTCATAATTTAATTATGAAAATATTTGAATAGATTAGCGTATTTTCGTTAGACGTGTAAGGTATTTTGAACGAATTGAGTGTTTTAGACATGAAAGATCAAAATGATCACAACCCAAGACGTGCGCCTCGAGAGCAATCATTCAAGAACCCAAGAAGTGTTAGACCTCAAGAATTCGATATCTCCATTGTTAATTGAGAAACTTTTTAGAAATACTAATCATAATAAATATGGTTTTTATTTAATTAAGAAAGTATTTAAAATTAATTGAATTGAAAAAGGGTTAATTGAAAAAAAAGATTTTAAATTAATTAATAAAGAATTATTATTGAAAGGTTTAATATTTTAATCGATTTAAGTCGAGGTTAATTGTTTTAGAAACGAAACACAGAACAAACACAACCCAAGGCGTGCGGCTCAAGAGTGACCGTCCAAGGACCCAAGGGGTGTTAGACCTCAAGAACCCACTACTTTCATTAATTAATCGAGAAAGTAATTGAGTTTTAACTGTGTTGAGAATTATTTGGTTGAGTAAAGTGTCTTATATAAACAAACTAATTGATTAAGATTTGGTTGAATAATAAAAAATATATATATCAGGAAATAATTATTGAAATTTGAGATGAACGTAGAAATATATTCAAAATAAAATCAAAATACGCTCAAAATCAAAACTATGGATAACTATCCAATTTAATCACAATGAAAATAGACCAAAAACCCATATAGTCACAAACATAAAAAAGGATTAATGGGCTTAGAGCCCATTTTATATTTCTAAGCAAACATAGAATTTTAGTAAAACAAGACAGGTGTAGAAGCAGTAAGAGACGCGCTCGTATGCTATATGGAGTAGGATGCGACACCGGCTATGCTTTACAATAATTTTCCTAAAAAAACAATAAAAACTTCATCCAGTATATGCATATCATAATCCAGACCCAATATGCAGAATTGAAACTCATCATTAAAACAGAACATTATATGCTTAGGAATAATGAAATGGAAAGCATATCAAAGGAAGAATATAGTTACACAAAATTTGAGCTGCAATACGAAGGACTTAACAAAATAGTCCCAATAATATATATTATATTCACCAAGATTAATACAAATATAACGCATCAGCCCCAATATCAACTCGATATAGATTAATACATAGAATCAAAACATCAATCCAATACTCATACACATCTGAACGCAATAATGTCAATATACAAGAATTCAACCAGCCTGACATATCAATTCGACATCCTTAAGAGCTAAAGCTTCAAAACCGGATTGCAATGTGTAACATACATAACACAACCTCAATACATATAATACCAACCATCAAATGGAAACAAAACCAAAATTATATCTCAAACTAAATCGTAATGGCAACGACTCAAACACAAAGCAACAATAATAATTCAAACTGAAAAAATTGAAACAGAATCAAAAATCAGAAATGAAGACCAATCGGAGACAAAAATAAGTTATGTAGTAGCACTGAGTTAGTTGTTGCTAAGGTTGAATCCATAAGGTCCCTAGCGGTGACACCATAATGAACATCTTTCATGTTAATGGTAACCTTAAACAAGCCTGGAAGGTCATGGAATATGAAGTTGAAAATGTGTCCATCATTATGTCATAAGCAACTTGACTTTGAAGGCACATAACTGGATGCGTTTTTGTCCAATGAAAATGATCTCTTAATGGATAGAAAGGTTGAAGAATGGTATTCAACTTTCATGTTCAAATGAAGTTGATTTGAGGTCAAGAACTTGGCGAAAAGTGCCTCGGAAAGTTGCCTTAAAAATCTGACTAAAACTTGTCCAATTTGACATCTTTGAAACCCTAACTTGGAGACATCAAAACTCGAGCTCTACACATCCAATGGAAGAGTTCTAGTACTCAACAGAAATCCTGGAGGATGCTCTAAAACTTTCATCTTGAAGGAAAAGTCATTTGAAGCTTTCATCACCATGTAAGTGTTGAAATGGAAAAACCTTGTTTTTCTCAACTTTAGCTCTTCATATCTCTCAAACTATGTATCTTTTGGAATTTCTTTCTTCTACAAACTTATAGTTCATGATGTCCTCTTTAATTTTATAACAAGTTTTCCCCCATTGGATCAAAGATGAGAAAGTTATGGATGTTGCAAAATGGCTAGAATTAGGGTTTTCTACACTTAGAAAATATTTCAATCAAACCCTAATCCAACCAAACTCCTGATTTTATATTTCTCCTTTACTTTTCTTGTTCCAAACACATGAAAACACTTGAGAGCACCTAGAATACCCTTGGTTGACTTTGAAATCCAATACTTTGACCCCATTGAGCCACAGTTGGCTTTTGTTGAATAGATGAAACTTTAATACCTTTTCCATTGATTAAAGCTCTTGTCATGACTTGTGCTGATACATAACACATGCAGAGGACCCTTAAGATGTGTATTGTGCCATAGAATCATTTCTTGCCTAAAGTATTAGCCACAGGTCCCTTTTGACCCAAAACAATAATCCAGTTGTTCACAAGATAGGAGGAGGTGATCAATGCTTGCAACCTTGATTCAAATGGTTGTGAGACATGCCCTGATGATGAGAGGACCATGGGGCTTGAGAATAACACAAGGTTAAGAATGAACCCCTTCTTGAGCTTTGAGAATCAAACTCTTCTTATTGAGAATTAAGCAAGATACCTTGATCCCCTGCCTAGAACCAATGTTATGCACAAATGATAAGGCAAAAATGATATGAAGCATAAGCCAAGATATTAAGAAAAAGGGTGGGAAAATTTTGGGGTGCTACACTTTGAATGCGGAAATTCAGGTCATTACCAATCAACATGTTTAAGTCTCTGAAGGTGAGAAAAATACATAAGAAAGTGGGGGGTTGAATTGTGTTATACGTTTTTGCTTTACTTCTAAACAAAGTTTAGATTCTAAACCATGTTCAGATTCTGATTATAAGTTGCAGTGGAATAATAACAAAAGCAAATAAATAATAACATAACACACAAAGATTTATCCTGGTTCCTCCAAAACTGAGAGTAGTCTAGAGCCCTTGTAGCATAAGAGATTTTGTTCACTATAATCAAATCATGATTACAATTACTAATGCCCTCGGCATAAGAATTTTATGCATTGACCCTTAACCTGAGATTTCCTGTTGAAACCTCTTAAGTTCAATACTTCCCGCTTAGACCCTCGACCCAAGGCTTCCTGCTTAAATCCCACAAATTCAAGACTTCCTTGCTCAAACCCCTCAGGTTCAAGACTTCTGCTTAGACTCACGGTCCATGACATCCCTACTAAAATCCCACGGATTCAAGACTTCTGCTCAAACCCCTCAAGTTCAAGACTTTTGGTTAAACCCATGGTCTGGGACTTCCCTGCTCAAATCCCATGAATTCAAGACTTTTGCTCAAACCCCTCAAGTTCAAGACTTCTTCTCAGACCCACGGTTCAAGACTTCCTGTAACACCCCACTTAAATTATTTAATTCATAGAGGATTATGTTATTATTATTGCATGTTTTATGGTTGTATGGGAGGGAAGAACTTTGGGTGTAGGGTAGTTTCCTTAGATTAATTGAGTTCCATAAGGTTTTGATTTAATTAAGTGTAGAGTGATATAACTAAAGTGTTAGATTGTGAGAAGTAGAGGTGTTAAAGCAAATGTTGAGAGACATAGGGGTGTAAGAGAAGAGGAGAAATTAATAGTAATAACAATAATATAATTTTATAAGATACAATAATTATAAAATTTGACATTATTTGTATTCAAAAATGTTATATTGTATTTGTAGCAATGATAATAGATATTGTAATTATTATTCAATATTAGTTTTTTTTTATTATTATTAGAATAATAATAATAATAATAATAGTAACAATAATAATAATTAAAATATTAGATTTAGTTGGGAGGTTATTAAAAGAGAATAGATAGAAGAGAGAAGAGGTTTTTCAGTTATGTGAAAAAGAAAGGAGAAAGAGAAGAACCAAAGGAAAAGAGAGTTAGGGCAAAGGAGTCTTACAAGAGAATCATCATTGTTTCAAAAGCTAAGAAAAATTAAAGGTTAGGGGGGAGAATTTATATTCTACCAGGAGTGATTTTAACATGAGAGGGTAGCGAGGGTCCTTCCCTCTTAAGTTTTGTGAATTTCATGATTTTGGACTGAACTTGATGAGTCCAAACCATTGAGGTTGACATTAATTTTGGTAAAACTAACTTGTCAGCAAGATGTCCTAACATGATGAAGAACTAACTGAAGACTAACTGAAGAAGAAGATGTTGGACAAGATGTCCTATCATGATTGATTCGACATCGTTGCCTGTTACTTTTCAATTTTAATTATGCTATTTTTAATTCCAGCTTCATATTATTCTAGGATTATTTGTTTTACCTAGGTGGAGTCCAAGATTGTGGAATAAGAGATTTCGAGTATTTTTTCAAAGACGTTGTTCCTAAGTGTGGAGACACTTTAGGAAACTTAGGATTACAAAAGCTATTATTATGGAGAATTAGTAACAGATTTTGTGGAGCAGAATTGTTGCTTTTGTGAAGTCCAAATCCAGTTTTGTTATGGCTATAAATAGGATGGATTTAACCTAGGTTAGGTATCAAAAAATCACATTGAGTTTTTGTGTTTGGCTTTGTGCTTTGTGAGCCTCTCTTGTATTGTGTGAATACTTGAGTTGAATTGTTTTATTGAGTTGTAATTATTCAGTAACTTCTGTGATTGAAAGAGAATTGAGAAGAGTCTCATGTCTAAGAGAGTCTTAAGTAGATATATAGCACGGGTAGTGATTAAGTGATAAGTTGTAAACGGGGGAGTTTAGCTTAGAATTAATACTATCAAGTGGATTTCATTCCTGTCTTGGTAGCCCTCAGATGTAGGTATTGTTATTCATCGAACTGGGTTAATAATTTTGTGTGTGGTTTACTTTCTGCATTTTATATTCTGCTCATTGTTGTCATTGAATTTGAAGCAGAGATCAAGTGTCTCGACATCTCTCAGGACATCTTCATGATCTGCTATACCAAAATTTCAATTGGTACCAAAGCAGGCATCCTGCTATGCTTCAAGGTGAGATTCAGGGTCTGGTTAAATGGATAAAGAAGGAGGAATATTAAATAGACCACCCATCCTTGATAGATCCAATTGTGAATATTGGAAAGTGTGCATTGTGGCCTTCATCAAGTCTATGGATGGTAAAGCTTGGAAGTCGATGGCCAAAGGGTGGGATCCACCAAAGGCTAAAGAGAAGAATCGAAAGATCACTGATGAGTTAAAGCCTGAGGAAGACTGGGATGATGAAGATGACAAGCTTGCTCAAGATAACTCCAAATCCTTGAATGCCTTGTTCAATGGTATTGACAAGAACATCTTCATGTTGATCAAAAATTGTACTGTTGCTAAGGATGCTTGGGAGATTTTGAAGACTGCGCATGAAGGAACTTCTAGGGTGATAACTTAAGGTGAAGGAGGATGAAAGTATTCAAGACTTTCATATGAACATTGTTGATATTTCCAACACTTTAAGTGACCGTGGAGAAAAGATTCCAGAAGCTAAGCTGGTTTAGAAAATCCTAAGATCTCTTCCTAAGAAGTTTAGCATGAAGGTAACAGCCATCGAAGAAGCTCAAGATATAAATACCTTAAAAGTAGATGAACTCATGGGCTTTTTACAATTGAGGAGAAAGCTGACAAATGGAAAGGAATCAAATGCTATGAATGTGAAGGTTTTGGACACATTAGATTTGAGTGTCCTACCTTTCTCAAGAAAGAAAAGAAAGGCTTCTCTACTTCATAGTATGAAGATGATTCTACAAGTGATGGAGAATCACCTAAACAGGTCTCTGGTCTTACAGGGGTGTTTGACTCTTATGAAGAATCAGATATGGGAGAATTCTCATATAATAATCTGGTCAACTCCTACAGGAAGCTGTGCACTAGAAGTGAAAAAGTTTATCAGCTAGGACAGAATCAACATTGTGTTATTATGCATCTTGAGGCTGAAAGGTTATAGCACCTTGACATCATCTCTGATCTAAAGGAGGGCATGATTTTGCTCAACTCCAAACTTCATAATATAACCAAAACTATTAGAATGCTCAATAACAGTTCTGATATGTTAGATGAGATTCTTCAATTTGGGAGGTATGCTGGAGATATTGGAGAACTTGGTTATAATAACCAAGGTATGATGAGCAAAAGAAAGGAGCCATAATTTAGTTATGATCAGTCCAAGAGGAGACAAAATCAGAAGATGTCAAAAGGGACGTTTCAACATCTAAGCAGACATCAGAAAGATACTTCAGGAAAAAAGAAGCGAGACTAGAAATGTCATCATTTTGGTAAGTATGGTTATATTAAACCTTACTTCTACAAGTTACACGGCTATCCTAAGTCTGGCTCTCAATCCATAAAGATGCAAGCTAGTAAAGCTGGAAAGAACTGGAGTCCTAAGAATGAATTTGTGGCCCTAATAGCCCATTCTTCTCTAAGAAGCTTTGCTGAAGAAAAGTGGTGCTTTGATAGTGGTTTTTCAAGAAACGTGACTGGTGTCAAGAACCTTTTGGTGAATATAGAATCTCATGCCTCTAACCATGTCACCTTTGGAGATGGGTTCGAAGGAAAAGTTAAAGGGGTTTGAAAATTGGACCTAACCTAGACTTGATAAGGTGTTACTTTTCAAGGGACTAACTAATAATTTGATTAGTATTAGTCACCTTTATGACCAAGGTTAAAAGGTCAATTTTACCAAATTTGAATGTTTGGTTATGAATGATAAAGATAAAGTCATTATGAAGGGTGCCAGATCAAAAAATAATTGCTATATATGGACTCTTTTACAGACAGAGTGCTCATCAATGACAAAAGGTAAGCAGTAGAAACTTGCCTCATATTTGAACATTGATGAATGGGAAAGTGGGAAGTTAACCAAGATGTCACACAAGAAGTTACAACATCAGACTATCTCAAGGATTCAGGATCTTCTTCATAAGGTATCTATGGTTGATGAGTTTGAAGGAAAAAGATGCGCTTATGCTGTTACTAATGACTCAATCCCAGAAACTAAAGGAATAGCAACCAGGGATAGTTTTTCTCAGATCATAGGATTGAGATAGATGTTGACTGAGCATAATGTCACACAAGATGTTGTGACATCTTAATGTGATAACTTGAGTCTCACTAATAATTCCAAAAATCAGATTGAGGAGTTAAGGCAAAATAGGTTTTTACATGATTGAGGGTTTTAAGAAATTAATTTGTGAGAATACTACTCAAGTGTAAGTATGGTTCCAACAAATAAAGATAGGATTTCAAAATCAATCATTTTAAAATAACCTAACTCGCTCCCTCGCACGTCTTCTTCATACTGTACCTTTCACTACAAACTATTTCACCTTCGTGCTCGGAGAAAACCCTAATCCAGTTAACTCTTCTTCAACTTTCCAATGTGCCAATATATCTCAACAACAACCGTCTAAGGGGGTAACAAAGAAGGAGAATGTTATGTCTTCAACTTCTAGAGCTAAGTCTGGGAAACTGTCAGCTGCAGATGCGATTGATGTTGCTCCACTAGCTATGGTGACATGCAAGCCTGAAAAAAATCCCAGTGAAAAGATCTAAGGATCTCCCTACAGGAAATTCTTCAAATACCTCTGATGTTTTTCCAAACCCTATGAGTGAAATAGAAATATTTGATACTAATGAGAGAATCAGTTAAATAGTCAGTAGAACCTTAAAGGTAGGGAGCCATCTCAACACTGCTGGTATTACTAGACCTCTGGCTCAGATTCTTCCCACCACCTCTGCTTCTGTAGCTGAACCATAAGTATTAACTAATGAGAATACTAACGAATAAAGGAATGAAGGAGATGATCATGAAAGATCAGAACGGAATCTACACACCCTTGTTGATTATGTGGTAAGAGATCTTGAAGCAAATGATGAAACATCTTCCTCTGAAAACGAGTCTGAGTCAAAGGGTCAAGCATTTGAGAGTGCTGCTGAGAAGGATGCTGACCAGGCTATCAATGTTGATGACCTACCTTCTGATAATGAGATCATTGCAAAGAGTCTCCATCATGGTGTGACCAAGAGACTAAAGTCCAGAAAAGGCAAAAGTGTGACTGCTGAAGACACTCTAACCCAGAAACTTAAGAAATTTGTGGTTGGACCACATAAACCTTGGAGTAAAGTTGTTGTAGTGTCAAGGAAGAGAAAATCTAAGTCTTATACTGAATCGTACATTGATGTTGAACATGATGTCCAGAACATCCTGCATGCAAAGAAACAAACTTCTAAGAAAAAGGTCGTTGCACTCCCTAAAGCTCCCTTGGACAACACTCATTTCATGTTGTTGAAAGTGTAAACAGGTGGGGGTATGTGTACCACAGAAGGATTTCACTGGAGAGGGAATTGGGGAAGAATTCCCTAAAATGTAAGGAAGTGGTGGATTTGATTGAAGCTGCTGGCTTATTAAAGATTGTTACTATATTTGGCTCATGTTATGGGCGACTGGTTAAGGAGTTTGTGGTAAACATCTCGGAGGGATATAATGATGTAAAAAGTGAAGATTACCTGAAAGTGTATGTTAGAGGAAATGTTGTGAAATTTTATCCTGCTGAGATCAACATGTTCCTAGGATGATCTGAAGTTCCTCAAGCTAAGATTGAAGATTCTGATGATCAGGTGTGTAGGGAGAATACCTGCAATACTGTGAAGAATTGCCCTAGCAAAGGGAAGCTGTTAGCTGGGAAGCTGAGTGTAAAGTATGCCATCCTTCATAGAATTAGAAATGTGAATTGGGTTCCTACAAATTACACTTTAACCATTTCTACTGGGATTGGGAGGTTTATCAATAATGTTGGTAAAAGGAAGGCATTTGACTTTGGTGCATACATCTTTGAACAAATTCTGAGCAGGCTGTCTCTTCTGATATATAAATATATATATATATATATATATATATATATATATATATATATATATATATATATATATATATATATATATATATATATATATATATATATATATATATATATATATATATATATATATATATATATATATATATATATATATATATATATATATATATATATATATATATATATATATATATATATATATATATATATATATATATATATATATATATATATATATATATATATACACACACACACACACACACACATTCCTTTTACATGCATCATTTCTTTTCAATAATTTTGTGAAAATCATAAAAAAAATCTGGAACATACAAAAAGTATACTTCATCTTTAACATTGATTTTAAGCATACATGCAAACAAAGTACACATAATCATTCATTGTTTGGGTGACATCTAGAATTAAGTTAATAACGTCCAATTTAGCTTGTGGTATTGAAAATTGGGTTGAGATTTTTGGGGGGTTTCAAAAAAGAAAAACGAGGTAGGATTTTCCTTCAAGATCAATTATGGATTTGAAGGTTTTGGACAAGATTACTTATATTCATATTTGATCTAGTGAAGATTTTAAAGAACGGGGGTTTCTTGTAAATGAGAAGTGTGAGACGGTGAATCAAATTGGTAAATCTTGGGTTACATCAATTTTGAATTTGGATTCGATCAAAGGAAGACTTTGAAGAATGACGGTTCTTGCAAAGGAGTTGTGTGAGATGG
This sequence comes from Lathyrus sativus, assembly GCA_963859935.3. Lineage (NCBI taxonomy): Eukaryota > Viridiplantae > Streptophyta > Magnoliopsida > Fabales > Fabaceae > Lathyrus > Lathyrus sativus. The sequence goes on along the minus strand of OZ012736.1, from coordinate 112,389,037 downwards.
TAAATCAAATTGGTATTTTTGGATGACTTGATCAAGCTCAAATCAAAGGAAGAGAAAGTGTAGGATCAACATCAAATATAGAGTTTGTAGGATTGCATTACTACATTTATCTTGTAAACTACATTTGCAAAGTAAGGTTAATTTCACTATCTCAATTCGAGTTCGAAATGACGACAAACTTAGCCATATATAGATAGATTGATTAAGGAACTACCTAAGCAAATTCTTGTGTATTCTCTCTCTATCTATCTATCTATCTATCTATCTATCTATCTATCTATCTATCTATCTATCTATCTATCTATCTATTTATCTATCTATCTATCTATCTATCTATCTATATATATATATATATATATATATATATATATATATATATATATATATATATATATATATATATATATATATATATATATATATATATATATATATATATATATATATATATATATATATATATATATATATATATATATATATATATATATATATATATATATATATATATATATATATATATATATATATATATATATATATATATATATATATATATATATATATATATATATATATATATATATATATATATATATATATATATATATATATATATATATATATATATATATATATATATATATATATATATATATATATATATATATATATATATATATATATATATATATATATATATATATATATATATATATATATATATATATATATTAGTTCATCGATTGATTAATATGTTTGGTTAATTATTTTGAAAAATATTTGAAAAATGATTTTTAGAGTTGATCACAATCCTTTAGATTATGGATGGATTTTAAGATCAACAAAACTATACACATTTCCAAACAAAATTAATTGCACACATGGTGCTCGATAATTTGTCTCAATAGTATTTTTGAGTGATTTATCATTGGAAGTAGCATTACTTGTTGAGTAGCTTTCAAGTGATTGTGATTAAAACATATTGAGTGAGTTATTTATCATTATCTTCAATTGATTTTCATATACACATATTCGATATTTTCGATAGCAGTTCGATTTAGATGAATTAATTAAGTCACTTCCTCTAGCCATTGTTTTTAAAACACTTTTTGTAAAGAGCTTTTTTAACATGTGATATATTCACTGTTCAAACTACACTAAAGCGGCAAGAAGCAAAAAATTAGATTTGGAAGGATTCACTCAGGGATTTATTTCATCTCCACATGGATCAGTGCGAGGAAAAGAGCATCATTCAACGGTCTGTACATTTTTAATCTTGTGGTGATTAATTGTTTGGAAGATGAAAGATACAATAGATAAAAGTAGAAAATATAAAGACGGAAAATATAAAGTAAAGACTTAAAATATAAATGGATCCTTTTTGGGATTAGGTCTCATCAATTGATAACACATGAATTCTTCTAACCAATTAAACAAAAATCAATCATTCGTCTAATATCCTTACGTATCACCCACAATAGAGGTTATGTCTAACGCAACGTCGAGAGGACTGTTAGAACACAGATTGGTGTTTAATATATCTCATTGTTTTGATGATAACATTAATGACATTTTGTATAAAAGAAATATATACTCTAATTCTTTTCTAGTGTTTATTTGTTTTAGATATTAAAATTAATATTATTCTAGAAGCAAGAACGCCTCTGAACACTACAGAACGATAAAGCTCTGAGCGTCAGAAGCAATACATCAGAAGACTCTGATCTACTACAGATGATTCTAAGCGAAGCTGAGAAGAATTTGAGTAAAGAACATATAGTAAAGTTTCAGAAGACTCTGGAAGTACTTAACGCTGCAAGTACAGGGGCTCTGATAAGCAAGTATGCTCTGATAAAGATTTTCACGTTAAAGCACTTTGCTGCAAAACTCTGTTAGAGTAACTCTGATCTGAAGAACTAGGAACATCATCAGAGGATCTGATGCAAGACGTTCCAAAGTTATTGAAGAAGATGTTGTTCAAATAGAGATCCGTTGGCATATTCCATGTCCTTATCCAAACGACTCTTTCCTCATTCGTGCATGACACAGGAATTTAGACAAAAAGGATTTGTCTGAACATTCCCTTTCTGAGAAAGGAAAAGTCAATAGAAGACAAAAGCAATAGAATGCACAGTGTTGCACAGTCTTTGAGAAATGGACTTCAAGTACTATAAAAGCAAGTCTCAGCATCACTTCAAAGTTGAGGAATCACTTGACAAATTATTCAACAAGCAACTCATACAAACATTCTTCAAAGCTGAATAGTTTTTATTTCGTTTTTAAACTTGTGTAAAAATCACAGTTGTGATATAGCTTTTTAGAAGCAACTCTTGAACACATTGTTAGTTTATCTTTTGTAAAAGATTCCTTAAGAGACCAAGTGTGGTCAGATTTCTTGAGAAGACTAAGACTGTTTGTCTTAGTGGTTAACACTGTAATCAGTTTTATTTAGTGGATTAAGTCCTTGTTGAGAAAGGCAAATCACCTTGGTAGGGTGGATTAGAGTAGTTTGAGTTCAAACGAACCAGGATAAAAATACCTTGTTATTTTTCTATCATCTTAATTATTTTAAAACCCTTATTCAACCCCCCCCCCCCCCCCTTCTAAGTGTTTTTCCTACATTCAGTTGGCATCAGAGCCCCGGTTCTGTAAGTGCTATCACTTAACCGTGACAGAGAAAGATCCTATTGGGAAAAACTCTTGATCTATTATTCTTGATTTATCATGGCTGAAACTTCAACTTCAAACAACAACAAATATGATGATAGAGACAGAATCAGCACCAAACCTCCCATGTTTGATGGTGAGAAGTTTGATTATTGGAAAGATAGAATATAAAGTTTCTTTCTAGGCTATGACGCTAACTTATGGGATTTGGTCATTGATGGTTATATTCATCCTACAAATGATAAAGGCAAAAAGGTTGACAGAAAGTCAATGACTGATCAATAGAAAAGGGATTTTAGAAATCATCACAAGGCGAGAATTATTCTGTTAAATGCTATATCTCATAATGAGTATGAGAAAATAACAAATAGAGAAACAACATTTGATATGTTTGAATATTTAAAAATGACGCATGAAGGAAACTCCCAAGTGAAGGAGACAAAGGCCTTAGCGCTCATTCAGAAATACGAAGCCTTCAAGATGAAGGAATCTGAATCTGTGGAAGCTATGTTCTCAAGATTTCAGATTCTAACTACCGGTCTAAAGGTTCTGGACAAACGTTACTCTACTTCTGATCACGTCAAGAAGATAATCAGAAGCTTACCAACAAGGTGGAGACTAATGGTGACAGCGCTTAAGCTTGCAAAGGATCTGAATAAGATCACTCTGGAGGAACTTATCAGTTCCTTAAGAAGTCATAAGATTGAGTTGGAAGAAGACGAACCTCAAAAGAAAGGTAAGTCTGTTGCACTAAAATCTAATAAATCTACTAAAGCTTTGCAGGTAATTGAAGAAAGCTCTAAAGAATCTTCCTTTGAAGAAGATGAATTGTCTTTGTTGTCCAGAAGGATAAACCAACTCTAGAAGCACAAACAAAAGAAGTTTAGAAACTTCAAGAGATCTGATCAACATGGCGAATCTTCTGGACACAAGAAATTTGGAAAGAAAGATGTAGTGTGCTACGAGTGCAAGAAGCCAGGCCACTATAAAAATGAATGTCCCAAACTTCTGAAGGAGAAACCCGGAAAGAAGTTTGAAAAGAAGAAGAAAGTTGTAATGGCCACATGGGATGATTCAGATGCTTCTGAATCTTCATCAGAGTCAGAAGATGAATGTGCTAATGTGGCACTGATGGCAGACATGGAGGACCACGAAGAAACAGCTGAATCTGGATCAGAATCAGATTCAGAAGAGGTATTTTCTGAACTTACTAGAGCTGAACTTATTCAAAGTTTATCTGAAATGTGTGAAAACTACATTAAGATTAAACTCAAATACAAGAAGCTTCTGAAGCATCTTGCATATGAGAGTAATCAGATAGAATCAGAAATTGCTGAGTTGAAAGCAAATATCTTTCAATTAAAAACTGATCTAGAAAATGCTCAACAAAATCTGATTCAGATACTGTGTCATGCTCTAAAAACATTTTAGAAGAGTATGATTATAGTTTTCAGAGGTTTTTGTCCAGAGGCCTAGATAGAAGCAAAATGGCTTCCATGATCTATGGTGTAAGCAGAAACAACAGAAAAGGAACTGGATATGAATCACCCTCTAGGAAGGATTTAAATCCAAAACCTGTTGATAAGTTGATCATTAAGTATTCTCCTCTGTATACTCACTTTAAATATGGTCACTTAAATGATATTAAGCACACACGTTCTGATCAGAACAACCTTGTGTTTAATAAACCAAAACTTCATCAGAACAAAGATGCTTTTAAGGGAAAGAAGTTCAGACAGAACGTCAGACCTACTAACCCCAGAGGACCGAAGAAAATATGGGTACCTAAGGACAAAATAATATTTGTTGCAGATGTCCTTAGCAGCAAAGTTGAGACACCAATCATGGTACCTGGACTCTGGCTGCTCATGACACATGACGAGAAGAAGGTCTATGTTCCAATTCCTAGAACTTAGATCTAGAGGTGACGTGAAGTTTGGAGGGAACCAGAAGGGAAAAATTCTCGGCTCTGGAACTATAGGTAATGGTAAACTTCCTTCCATATCTAATGTTTTACTTGTTAAAGGATTAACACATAATCTATTGTCCATAAGTCAATTAAGTGACAATGGTTATGATATAATCTTTAATAAAAAATCTTGTAAAGTTGTGAGTCTAAAAGATGGTTCAATCCTCTTTAATGGGAAAAGGAAGAACAACATTTACAAAATTAATCTTTCAGAACTAAAAGTTCAAAATGTAAAATGCCTTCTGTCTGTTAACGATGAGTAATGGGTCTGGCATAGAATATTGGGTCATATTAGTATGAGACGTATATCTCAGATTAATAAACTCAATCTGGTCAGAGGACTTCCTCAGTTGAAGTTCAACTCAGATGCTTTTTGTGAAGCATGTCAGAAAGGAAAATTTTCAAAATCTTCCTTCAATGCTAAAAATGTTGTCTCTACCTCTAGACCATTAGCGATGCTTCATATTGATCTGTTTGGACCAGTGAAAACTGCATCCATCAGAGGCAAGAAGTATGGATTGGTCATAGTTGATGACTACAGCAGATGGACATGGGTAAAATTCCTGAAACACAAAGATGAGTCACATTCTATATTCTTTGACTTCTGCAAACAAGTCCAAAACGAAAAAGAATTTAAAATTGTTAAAGTTAGAAGTGGTCATGGTGGAGAATTTGAAAATAAATACTTTGAAAAATATTTTAAAGAAAATTGCATTGCACATGATTTTTCTTGTCCTATAACTCCTCAATAGAATGGAGTTGTAGAATGGAAAAATAGAACATTGCAAGAAATGGCCAGAACCGTGATCAACGAGACTAACATGGAAAAACATTTTTGGGCAGAAGCAATTAATACAACATGTTATATTCAGAACAGATTGCTTGTAAGACCTCTTCTGGAGAAGACTCCTTATGAATTGTGGAGGAATAGAAAGCCCAACATTTCTTATTTCCATCCTTTTGGATGTGTTTGTTTTATTTTGTATGCTAAGGAAAATCTGAACAAGTTTGATTCTAAAGCTCATAAGTGTTTCATGCTTGGATATTCTGAACGCTCTAAAGGCTAAAGAGTATACAATACTGAGACACAGATTGTAGAGTAATCAATTCATGTTAGATTTGATGATAAGCTTGGCAATCAAAAGCCAAAGCAACTTAAAATTTCTGCAGATAGAGAAGTCCTTCTCACAGACTCTGAAGAATCAGAGGCAGACAAAGCTCAAGCAAAAGCACCAAAAGCAACGTCAGATGCTACTTCTTTGACTGCTCAGATGGACAGCTTGACAATTTCTAATGAACCCCCTCTGAAAGGATCCTCTAGAATCAAAGCCTCTCATCTAGAGGAAATGATATTTGGAAAGAAGGATGACCCTATCAGAACAAGATCTTTTCTCAGATCATCTGGAACGTCATTGTTTGGTTTGGCATCAATCATTGAACCTACCTTTGTGGATGAAGCTCTACAAGATAATGATTGGATACTTGCTATGCAAGAGGAGCTTAACCAATTCAGAAGAAATGATGTTTGGGATCTGGTTCCAAAACCAAAAGGATTTAATATTATTGGAACTAAGTGGGTTTACAGAAACAAGCTGAATGAGCAAGGAGAAGTTGTCAGAAACAAAGCAAGACTGGTTGCTCAAGGCTACAGTCAGAAAGAAGGTATAGATTACACAGAGACATATGCTCTTGTGGCAAGGTTAGAATCTATTCGCTTGCTTATTTCTTTTGCTGCACAGAATAACATCACTCTGTATCAGATGGATGTTAAAAGTGCTTTCTTAAATGGCTTCATAGAAGAGGAAGTTTATGTTCATCAACCCCCTGGTTTTGAAAATGAAAAATTTCCAGAACACGTTTTTAAACTGAAGAAATCACTCTATGGCTTAAAACAAGCTCCCAGAGCTTGGTAAGAGAGGCTGAGTAATTTTCTTCTGGAAAATAATTTTATTAGAGGAAAAGTTGATACTACTCTCTTCCATAAATCAATTAAGAAAGACATTTTTATCTGTCAGATTTATGTAGATGATATTATTTTTGGTACAACAAATATTACGCTTGGAAAGGAGTTTGCTCAATCTATGCAGGCAGAATTTGAAATGAGCATGATGGGAGAACTCATATTCTTTCAACAATAGCATTTTCAACAACAGAAGCAGAATATATTGCTGCTGCTGGTTGTAGCACACAGATGCTCTGGATGAAAAGTCAACTAGAAGATTATCAGATACATGAGAGTAACATTTCTATCTTCTGTGATAATACTTCTGCTATTTACCTATCTAAAAACCATATTTTACATTCTAAGGTAAAGCATATAGAAATTAAACATCATTTCATCAGAGACTATGTTCATAAGGGAATTATAAGTTTGAATTTTGTTGATACAGACCATCAATGGGCTGATATCTTCACAAAACCCCTTGCAGAAGATAGGTTTAAATTTATTCTGAAGAATATTAGTATGGATTTTTGTCTAGAATAAAACTATTATTCAGAAGCAAATTTATTCAGATGAAATATGATTAATGTCTATACTCTGAAGTAATTCATCTGATTATTTCTTTTGGTACGTTATTTATTTTTTGTAAAACTCTGATAACAAGTCTCAGAACATATGAGCATTGATTAACGTTTCTTATTCTAAAGAGATTCAACGGCACATCAACATCAAACACGTGTTACATGAAATCTAAAAAGGTGGAGTGTAAACAATGAGACGCCGTTTAGAGGTACTGTTTGAATTCTCAATTTCTCGTTTTTCCTCCTCACGCTTGTCAGAATCATTTAATGCTCTTAAATCATTATTATTTTTGATGTGAATTTTTGTTTTAAATTAATTGAATTAAATTCTAAACGTGTGAATGTGTGCCCTAATTTTTGCCCCTATATATTCCACAACACAACACTTCTCACATTTTTCACTCTCTCTCACACCTATATGCATTTCTGTTTACTTCATTGCTTCATCTTCTCTTTCAAACCCAAATCTAAAAGAAGAACTTGTTATCTCTCAAGATCAGAAATGGCAACTTCATCTTCAACCTCTCAACAGTTTGAATCTACAATGGCTGCGGTTCCATCTTCTAATATGGGTCCTACTCCGTTCAAAGAACCTATAAGAAATTTTCTCACACCTGTTAATCAACTGGAAGTTTTATGTGAGTTCTTAGTAGATTTTGAATGTATTGCTGTAAATGGTTTTGATTTACGTCAAACTGTGTCATCACAAGGATGGACAAAGAATTTTGATAGAGTAATAGGTCCAGTTTATCCTTGCTTTATTAAAGAATTTTGAATCCATGCAACCGTTTACCCCAAATTCATCGTTTCTTTAGTTCTGGGTAAAGAGATTATCATCACTGAAGATCTGATTCACAAGTTGATAGGATATCAAGAAACAGATGGTGTTACTCATGTGTCAGTAGGTCGTACTGAAATGGATGAGGTGTACAGTGAAGTTTTCACTTTTGGGGAAGTTTCAAACAAAATAAAGGATTTAAAGGTTCATTACAAGATCTGGGCAAAGATCTTCTTAGGCTGCATACATCACAGTAAATACTCTAATTCTCCTGACTACATCAACAGAGATCAGATGTATTTCATGTATTGTATGGGTAAAGGCATCAAGGTGGATCTGCCTTACTTACTTTTTACTCATATGTGGGGACATGTAAAATTGTCTAGAGAATCTGTCAAAACAAAGCATCAGAAGGTCTGAAACTGGATTCCTATGGGAAGACTGATCTCAGATATTCTGACTGAAAATGGATTAGTGGCTCATCTAACAGAGGCTGGTCAGACAGAAGAGTTAGCTTCAATTATTGGAAAGCCTCTAAATGGAAAGAGTCTACAGAGGATGAGGATAGTGGAAGCACTTACTTCTGCACCATTTCAGATCAACATTGAAGAAGTAAGCCAGAGGAGAATTCCTTTAGATGATTTTCCTATGTTCACTGCTGAAGAACCAAAGGAAATTCTTCTGAGCTACATTGCTGCATGCTTGGCAGATGGAACCCCCTTGCCACCAGATTTGATCAAAAGAGCAAATGAACCTGGACAAGATTTCTATGGAGAGAAGAAGAGAAAGAGAAGAAAGGTCTCAGAGGAAGGATCTACGAAGCCTAAGAGGAAAGCTTCTGGAGAAGCAGCTTCTGTAAAGCCAAAACGCTTTAAGAAGTAGAAAGGTAACCCTTCTGCAAATTTATCGTCTATTTCAGAACAAGTAACAGAAACACCAACGTCTGAACCTCCTCCTCCTTATGACCCTATTCCCACTCCTTCTCCTCCTCACACTTCTGAACACTTTTCTTCTGAAAATGTTTATGCATTTGTTCCCCTTTCTCAATCTCAACCACAAAACTCTGAACCCATATCATCTGAACCACAAAAATCTCAACCACTACACTCTGAACCTCAACAACATCAAACTTCTGAACCACGACAGCCACAATCATCTGAACACACTACATCTGTACCATCCACACCTTCCTTCAACATCCATTAGAAAACAACCCCTGATAAAACCCCATCTTCTATTCCACAAACATCTGAACCAAACCCTTCTGTAAACCAACCATTTGAACATCCACCATCTGAAAATAAAACATCTGAACCATAACAATCAGAAACCATACCATCTGATCCTGAACCTATCATTCTTGATCTCCAAGCTCTCACGAATATCTTTCTAGTTTCATCTGGATCATCTGAATCTTCTGATTCCATTGATTCTGATAGATCAGATGTCATCTCTTCTTTTTTCAAACCCTTTGTTTCTATCCCATTGGACCTTGAGGATGATACTTTTTCATCTGAACCAACCCCCTTTGAACCTAAGGTTGATAATACATCATCTGTCTGTATTCCATCTTATCCTCCTGTTTTCATTATTCCTTCTTTCTCTATACCTTCAACCTCTGCTACCACTAAAACATCACCCTTAGAAGCCTACCTGAAACCCAAACCTAGGCTAGATGTTGGTACACTGTTTGCTGGTTTTGAAAAAGAAATAAATATGTGGTTATCTTCTGTCAAGAAGGAATGCCTTTAAAGTATGAATCCTGATGATTCTGAAGCTATCTGGAAGTGATTCAGAACTAGATTCAACTCTGTGGCTTCAAATATTCAAGAGATTTGCTCTGATGATGCAAATGTCAGATTTGTTGAAGTTGTCAGACTCACTCTTCTGAGTATTCGCAGAAACCCAACTTTGCTTATGGAAAACACACCTGCAAAGGATGTGTGTCTTCCTTCTGAAGACTTTGCTGTATCTGAGACTGCTGAAGTGTCTAGGCCTGAAGAAGTCATTCCAGAAGGTTCTGCTCCTGGTCCTGAAGAAACTCTTGACTCTGTTCAACCTTCTGACATGAGTGTACAAAATGCATCTGCTTCTATGGTTATTCACAATGCATCTGCTTTTGTGTCTGCTCCTGAGTCATCTGATGTGAAGAAAGAAAATAGAAATCTGAATGCTAAGTTTGCTCAGCTAGAGGCTAGCAACACTGAGATAAGATCTTGGATGGTAAATCAAGAAAAGACCACTAAAGAAATCAAGACTTGGATGGCGAAGCCAGAAGAGTCAACCTCTGAGATAACGAATCTTCTGAGGATTTTGGCTTCTCGTTCTTCTTCTTAGTTTCTCTGTTGTTTGTGCACTTATGTGTTAACTGTTTGTTTGTTTCTGTTTTGGATTATTTTTATCAATGCATCTGTGAATGTTGTGTTTTTCCAACTGAATCTATCATATGATTTATTGTTTTCCTTTGTTATTTTTTTTTTGTCTTAAAGATTTTCTTTTTGATTAACAAAAAGGGGGAGAAAATGATAATTTTGATAATTCACATAAACAGATACCAAAAGGAACCTCATACATGATAAAGTACATCTAATCATATTTTTGAGTGTTTCAGAGCTAATAATTCTCATCTGACAAATTTCTAAGAATCAACTCTGAACAAGAATCTGAGAATCTACAAGTTTGCTCTGAAGCTGAAAAGAATACAAGAGTCGAAAGGGAAGTATTCAATTTTTTCAAAAGTATTCATTTCAGGGGGAGATTAATATTCTTAGGGGGAGAGATATTTTTTTCTATTTGAACAAAATTTCCCATAGTTTTTGTCATCATCAAAAAGGGGGAGATTGTTAGAACACAGATTTGTGTTTAATATATCTCATTATTTTGATGATAACATTAATGAAATTTTGAATAAAAGACATATATACTCTAATTCTGTTCAAGTGTTTATTTGTTTCAGATATTAAAATTAATATTATTCTAGAAGCAAGAACGCCTCTGAACACTACAGAACGATAAAGCTCTGAGCGTCAGAAGCAATACATCAGAAGACTCTGATCTGCTACAGATGACTCTAAGCGAAGCTGAGAAGAATTTGAGTAAAGAACATATAGTAAAGTTTCAGAAGACTCTGGAAGTACTTAACGCTGCAAGTACAGGGGCTCTGATAAGCAAGTCTGCTCTGGTAAAGATTTTCCCGCTAAAGCACTTTGCTGCAAAACTCTGTTAGAGTAACTCTGATCTGAAGAACTAGGAACATCATCAGAGGATCTGATACAAGACGTTCCAAAGTTATTGAAGAAGATGTTGTTCAAATAGAGATCTGTTGGCATATTCCATGTCCTTATCCAAACGACTCTTTCCTCATTCGTGCATGACGCAGGAATTCAGACAAAAAGGATTTGTCTAAACATTCCCTTTCTGAGAAAGGAAAAGTCAATAGAAGACAAAAGCAATAGAATGCACAGTGTTGCACAGTCTTTGAGAAATGGACTTCAAGTACTATAAAAGCAAGTCTTAGCATCACTTCAAAGTTGACGAATCACTTGACAAATTATTCAACAAGCAATTCATATAAACATTCTTCAAAGCAGAATAGTTTTTATTTCGTTTTTAAACTTGTGTAAAAATCACAGTTGTGATATAGCTTTTTAGAAGCAACTCTTAAACACATTGTTAGTTTATCTTTTGTAAAAGATTCCTTAAGAGACCAAGTGTGGTCATATTTCTTGAGAAGACTAAGACTGTTTGTCTTAGTGGTTAACACTGTAATCAGTTTGATTTAGTGGATTAAGTCCTTGTTGAGAAAGGCAGATCACCTTGGTAGGGTGGACTGGAGTAGTTTGAGTTCAAACGAATCAGGATAAAAATACCTTGTTATTTTTCTATCATCTTAATTGTTCTTAAAACCCTTATTCAACCCCCCCTTCTAAGTGTTTTTCCTACCTTCAAGGACAACTGTATTATCTCATTGGTGATGTCTCACACAATTCATTAACACAAAGCATTAAGAACTGATACTCAAGAAAATGTTAAGCCCAAATCACTCTAGCATTCCTCTTCAGAATAAGAATGAAGAAATTAAGGTGTTTGCAACCGCGAGGCAGATTCAATCACTTGACAAACAATGCAAATAACAACCCAATTCATACATTCATCTAACTAATAAAAAATGAAATCTTGGAAGCAAGAAGATCAATAAGGGATTTTAAGGTTGTAGGTTAGTTAGGTTCACAACAATGAGACATTTCTAAGGCCATGGAATCAAAGTGAAAATGCAAAAGAAACATTCACTATACAAGGTTATCTACACACTACAACTTCATCCATACTTTCTTTTCTCAATTGTCCGCCCTTTCGAACTTCCCTTCTACACATTATTTATTCTCTATTTTTCTTGTTAAAACAAGTATTCTTTTACTTTTATTTTTCACATTCATGTTCGCACTTTTTCAATGCTTGCTTGAAATATTTCAAAAATTTTAGTAACCTACCACTTTCCTTTTCGTTCTCCCCAACTTGAATTCAACCAAACCTCAAGTGAATGCTCCTTGCTTTTGATGGTGTTGTACCCCAAATTTTGACCCCTTAGATTCTCATTATCATTCTTAGAAGCATGATCATGAATTATCTAACCCTAAATCAGTGCAAGTTCATTATTGTCAAGTTATAGATGAATCAGGGTTCTCGCACCGACAAATTCAAAACAACCAAGGAATGATCAACCAATAATTTGGGCCAATTTAATCATGGAATGAAATCAAAGATGATATCAAAGTCAAATGAGAAGTCAATTTGAAGAAATCATTTCAGAATCAAGAACAGTGCAGTCAGGAGGCCCCGATTAGGGTTTTTAACTAGTGAAAAGTCAACTGTGGTTTGACTTTGATGTTGGAAGGTGTTGTAATGGTGGGATTGAGGTCCATGAAGTTCATATAGACTATTAAAGACTATTCAAGAAGTATCAAAGTCTCAGGATGTCCAGAATGTCAACAGGCGACTCAATCGGCACCGATCAATCGTACGGTTGACCGAAACGTCAACTCCTCAAATTTTGAGAATTGGAATCCAAGTTGTGAATCAAAGTTGTTTATTATGTCATAATGGACTTGCATATCAATTTTCATGATCATTGGATCAAGGATGAGAGAGTAATCGAGAAATCGGGAAATTAGGGTTTTGAAAAGGGCTAAACCATAACTCCTTAACCACACATCCAATTGAGTTGGTTCTAGTCTCATTTGAAAGCTCTTGAAAAACTCTACAAAAGTTTCCTAGTGGTCCATGGTCATAAAACGCTTAGTTTTTGATTTAGAGAAGAAAACAGTACAAGAGGAGGACAAAAAACTTAGAAAATTCTAAGTGTTTTGTACTAAGGAACCCTAAAATCAGCCAACTTCAAGGGGACTTTTCACCTAGTTTCAAATAGAATCAAGACTTCTAGTCAACATGAAAGTTTTAGTACTATGTGAGGACTTTCTAAAAAGTACAAGTACATCTCAAGGTGATTTATGAGCTGAGAGATACATGTGTTCAAAGTTGGTGTTTTGTCACTTTAGTCCCACATTGGCCAATTTTGCAAAAGCACCTCTCCCACCCAAGTGGGCCAATTTTAACTTTCCAAACTCATGTTACCTGATATATTGAACATCTCAAGCATGTTAGAACAGAAAGATTGCATAGAATTAGCATGGAATTAAAGTTGTGAAGTTCATTGCCAAAGTTGCCATTTTTGACTTTTCCAAGCATGAGGTGTAAAGTAAATCTACTCCAGCCACTCTATCAAGCCTCTAGCCTGCATTTTAACAGTAAAAACATCAATGTAACTTGCCCCTTTGAGTGAAAAGAACGGCCAAAGGTCAGAAAAGCAAGGCAAGTTGGATGGTGGAGGCAAAAATATCAAAGCTTGCTTCATGGTTAAGTTTCTTTCTAGTAAAGCTCCTCACTTCAAAATTCTATAAATAGGGACCTCAAACCCCTCATTAAGATCATCAACATCTCTCTAAAAACCAGAGCAATCAAGTATCCTTGCTATCTTTGATTCTTGCTTGCAATTTGCAAAATCACTCAAATTTCTCTAAGTGTCAAAATTCTGCACTTTACACTTTTGCTACCATATCAATTTTCCTCAGTTCTAACACCCCAACCACCCTCCACACATCTTCTAAATAACATATAGAAGGTGTACAATCCATCAAACCATCAAAAAACCTCAAAAATCAGAAAGTCAAACTCATACCTATCATACTTTGACCAAAAGCCATAAAAATCACCAAATTGTGTTCTAAGCCTTTCCTTGATGTTTTGAACATCCACACACCTCATAAATAACATATCTCAACTGTCAAAACCATTAGCAACCATTGGAGACTCATATTTTCTCATTTGGCATCATAAGTATGTTGTTGCTTAAAAGTGAAGTAAGGTTCAAAGGCAAAGAAGTGAAGTAGAGATCTCTGGTTTTCTCAACTGGTTTAGCTTGCTTAAAAGGATCATCAAGCGGTATGTGACTTGTATCCATTCACTTTTGCATCATTTTCATGAACTTACCTTTTTGAGTGTTTTGGTAGAATTTGATAGTTATGAGCATTATGTGCTTTTTCATGACATTTTGTTATTAACTAAATGTGGTCATCATGTGTGCCTTACTGTCAAAATAATCTTGAGATGATAAGCATAATTTACATTTGCCATAGCTGTTGAATTTGTTCATTTTACAGTTATTGTTTTTCAAAACTGTTGGTGTTTGCTTTAATCATGCTGTGAAAACAAAAACATTAAAGCTGTTCTGAAGAACATTTGAATTAGGGACAAACATTCAGTTTGGTAATTGGCTATTTTGATTACACTTAAAATCATTGATGCTTGATGTGTGTTGACATGAATACTATGTTTTCTTTTCATACCCTGTTCATGCTGTGGTGGAAGTTAGTGTTATTTTAGACCTTTTTTAAAAAAATGTCACATTTTGTACTTAACTTCCAATGGTAGAAGTTATGTGTTATTTTTGAGTTTTCAAAAATGTCACTTTTTGCACTTAACTTCCAATGGTGGAAGTTAGCATCATTTTAGGACTTTTCAAAAATGTCACTTTTTGCAATTAACTTCCAATGGTGGAGGTTAGTGTTATTTTAGCCTTTTTTTCAAAATGGTCACATACACTTCCATACACCAAGTCACTTTTTGCACAAGCTCACTTTCCACTAAAATCACTTCACACACACTTCATATCAGTCCTTTATAATGTGTTAGAATGATCACTTTGTCATAAAACCCTTTACATCAAAATCTCATTCTTGAAATGACCATTTTCATCACAAAAGTAGCATACCACAAACCAGTTTTTTGCAGTGGTCTGTTTTGAATTGATTTGTGTGTTATAACAGCTTGCATTGATCATTCATAGTATGTTTGTATGAGCCAAATGCTTTGAAACCACCTGAACACAAACCTGCACCACAAAGGCACACACAAGCCACTCACACACTCATTTTTCCTTTATTGATCTTTGTCTGAATTTTTTCTGTTGAAACATCTCCTATGTCACATTTCAAACTTGCTCAAACTCACAATTGCTTGAAAAAATTTTTGTTTTGATTTATGACTTCAAGGATGCATTTTTACTTACACATCAAGCAACTCACACCACTGTTTTGCACAAACTCATTTTTACATCAAATTTCTCATTAAGACACTTCATATTCACCATTTCAAAAGTGTAGACATAATCAATTTGGCCTCAAAATAACTGCCTCAAGATTTCATGCTCCAAGCCACTTTTCAAATTACATTCAAGCCACACATTTGCTACTTTTTGCACAAGTTTATTTTTCACTAAAAACACTCCACATACACTTCATATTAGTCATTTGTGAAATGTTTGTATGATCACATAACTTTGAAACTGGTTGAAACACACATCACACACTAAAATGCATGATCACACACAAAGAATGCACTTTGAATACCAAAACTTCACACAGTCATTACAGTGCTTGATTCTTCACACAAACATACTCAATATCATGTAATAGAAGTGTTTGAAAGATCACTTAGATCAAAACTGAGCTGGAATAGAAAACACCATAATTCATGCATTGTCTTTTATGTCTTCATTTGCAAATAACGTGTGATTTGTAGTGATAGCTCAGTTCTAGCCATGAAAGTGTTTTGATTTGTTTCATTATCATCTAACTGTGATGTGTGTGTGCTTTGTTTGAATTCAATATGGTTGTATGAGGTTACTCACTTGAAATTGCATTTTTTGAACATAAACATAACCCCTATCGGGTTTTTCAGTAGGAGAGTAATTTTCAAAAACCATCACCACCATCATGATCCTCATGAAATTTTACCCCAGTTACATATAAATTTTGTGAAAAAAGACCAAGAAATAAGAAAGTTATGACCATTTTGCAAAATCATGAAAACACTTTGTTTTTGCCCAGAAATGAATGAAAGCCTACATCATATATTTATCCTTGTGCATTTGTTAACGGATGTATGGCCGCCTCAGCGGTTGAAACTTGTGCGCGTATTGTACTTGGCATGGGCTCGATCCTTGGTGATAACCCTTGTTGCCACTTTTTCTCATTTTTCATGAAACTTCAAAAAATCATAACTCTCTCATTTTTTATCATTTTTCACCCGTTATTTTTTCATTGTGTTTGTTTTAATGTGTACTTTCATGTCATAATTTTATTTTCCATGTTTGATTAATTTTTCACCATGTTTGACCATGTGCAACTTGTCACATTGACAGTACTAACCCTAGTTGTTGCAGATAAAAGTTTAAAGGGTTCCACTTGTTTTTCTTTGTGAAAATTGATTGTTATCACACCTATACTTGTTTGTCAACATGCTAGGATTTTTTACTTTGAATTATTATCATGCTCAGTTCATCTGTTTGTTAATTATACTCCAGATGCGATCTGTCGTCACAGTTTTTCGTACTAATCATCTGCTTTGATTGTCATCATTGCTTTTTCATCCTTAAATATTTTTCATTGGTTGTCACCATGAATGCTTTAGTTTATTTTATCCCCAAGTGATGAAGTTTGTTAGCTTTCATCCAGTTGCCCACTATCTCTCCCTCCAAAGGAAGGTCTGTCCACTTGACTGTCAATGTCTTGGACCAAAATCTTAACCCTCTTGACTTTGTTAAGTCACCTCAACCCTAGATTAGAAGCCTTTAGACTTTGCTTGAAGTCTAAGAAAACCACCCATACTAGGAGTGATCTGCAACTAGAACCCTAGGAAAGAGTTCGTCAACTCTGTGTAAGAATCATCGTCATGGTTTCTTACTTCCCCCTGTTACAACCTAGATTAGGGAGTTTTGTCAAACTCCACACAAGCATTGTCATGTTTGTTCCCCTTTGAACCTTGATCATCATCAAGTGTTCTTTTCCCTCGTGAGGTGAACTACGATTGCTCTGATTCTATCCTAGTCAGGATACGTAGGCAGAAGGTGCGATGCCTTTGCGAGCAAACTTAGAGAACCACTTAGGCCTTTGTTTATCTTTATCCTAAACCATAGTACAATTCACAAACTTAGCAAGTAATTAAACAAAAGGTTCCTGTAGAGTACTACAGATATTTAGGGTGCTAATACCTTCCCTAGATATAACCAACCCCCGAATCCCCGAATCTCTTAAAAGCGTTGTCGTTACATCGCGAAAAAGGTTTTTCTTTCTTGAGACCTTTCCTTTGGATAAATTAAAGATCGGTTGTAAAAGAAATAAGGTTCAAGTTAATTAATAGCTTGATATCAAATTTTCACCGCAACAGATGGCAAGGAAATCAATTTAAAACAATGTTTAAAGGTTCAAGAAATTTTTTTAGAATCTCACAAAATTCAATGATGAACTAAACTTTCAAATTATGTACATAAACCAAGTTCATCACTAAAATGAGATCTAAATTATTTAGGCTCAAAGGGGTTAACAAATTCTCACCACTCATAGGTAAATTACTTTTGGATGCAGTTGTGCTCAATATAAACAAATGCCTTTATTATTTCTAATGCTTCCAAAAAAATAATAATAATCAAAAGATTAAGCCTGAATCAAACGAATTAAACAAAGTTATCAGTCATCCTAGCATATAGTAAACAATAGAGATTTCTCATAATTTGTGACTTTTGGACCTAAGTGAAACAAGCATTCAAACAAGTTGCAACAAGAAACAAGAATACACATTTGCACAAAGCACAAAATTATTAAATCATTCTAACATTCTATAAAGCGGTACAACTTACCTTGCTTGCATTCATCACACTCAATATCCTACCATCACCATCCAAACTTAGGAGAATATTCATTGGATACTTTTATACAAAGAGAAACAAATCTAGAAGAAGTTTCCATCATTTATTCCTACCAATGCTTGAGAAAACATTAAGGAAACAAGTATATGTACAATATAAACAACTGTACAAAGCTAAAAAATGTAGAAACTATTGCAATGCACTTCAATATCTAAACACCAATTCCCAGCAACGACGCCATTTTTTTTAACTGTAGTAAAGCGACATGAAGAAAAAATTTAGATTTGGAAGGAATCCCTTCGGGATTTATATCGTCTCAACATGGATCGGTCGAAGGGCAAGAACCTCGTTCAACAGTCTCTATATTTTTAAGCTTGTGGTGTTAATTCTTTGGAAGATGAAAGATACAATAGATAAAAACGGAAAATATAAAGTAAATACTTAAAATATAAACGGAAGCCTTTTTAGAATTGGATATCATCAATTGATAACACATGCATTCTTCTAACCAATTCAACACAAATCAATCATTCGTCTAATATCCTTACGTCTCACCCAGAATAGAGGTTATGTCTAACGCAACATTGAGAGGACAACTATATTGTCTCATTGGTGATGTCTCATGCAACTCAACAACTCAAAGCATTAAGAACTGATACTTAAGAAAATGTTAAGCCTAAATCTATGTCTAGAGTCTAGAACCTAACAGATAATCATCCTAGATCCAGACCTGAAGAATATATTTCTATAACGGTTCAAGTCAAAGATAAACAGGTAAGCAAAGATGACATCCATATCAGCTTCATGATTGATTCATAAAAAACTCCATGATCATAATATGCACATACACTTAACCCTTGCACATGCATTCAACTAATTTTCCAAATGTAAGTGAACATAGTTCTTCATCTCTATTATCATGCATCCTCACAATACCACATTGATCATACTCATGCTACTCATGCTAATAATCAACACAATAAAATAAAAGATACAAGTGAACATCAACTTACAAGAATATGTCAAAAGTTTTCTCATTGATAGATGAATATCTAAGATCTAAGATTTGAAAAGGTTTTGTCAAGACCCACAAATATAAAATCAAAGACAACATCAATATTGAATCAAAACTAGTTCACAAAACATATATTAGATGAAATATATAAGGTATCAAAATATTACTCCAAACCTAACAAGAGATCGAAGCTCTTGCCTTCTCCCCCTTACGGTTTGTGTTTCTCTCTCAAGAATATGCTTGGACTGAAGAGAGATAAAGTTCTATTCTTAAAATATCTAATTACTAAAAGTTATTTTTCTAAAAAATGAGAGAAATACATATATAGTAAAACAAAAATTTGTCATGTTCGCCAAGCGAATACCTTCTTCGCCCAGCGAGGTCTATGTTTAGGCACTTTAAGTGCCTCTGAATAGTTAAATTGCCTATGGAAAATATCTGAGTTTGCAGTGCGAGTACTTCTTCGCACAATGAACTACTTCGCCCAACAAACTTTGGGATCTTTTCCTACTGCCTCTAATCTGAGATGGTTTGCTGGAGCTTCGCCAGATCTTGCACAACGAGCATTCGCTTTCAAGTCGCTGGTGTTCGCACAACGAACACGCTGATTCTTCTTCAATTCTTTGGCTTCCTTGTAAAATCATTTGTGTATTAATCATTGATGTTTTATGCCTATATTTTTCATAATAACGTACACATCAATGAATCCAAAGATATTTGCAGTATGTTGAAAAATCACCTAAGAACAAGAAATAAATCTATTAAAACATGAGAAATGAGTTGAAAAATACAAACAAAGATGGTTCAATTTAAGTTAAAATTTTCACTTAACATTCACCCACCTCTAGACAAGTCGCCTTCATCTAACACAAGTGGTACCAACTCAACATTTGGTTCTCTATAGAACCAGTCCCCTATTCTGAACTTATGGGTCCCCTCTTCTGAGCTCCAAACCCCCTATTTTGAGCCTTAGACAAGCCAATAGTCCCCTCTTTTGAACTATAAGACATGCCTCTTGACACAATGTAATGATGCATGCTCATACACATCGAATCAATGCATTAAGATCCCTCTTCTGATCCTAATGTAATGCATTGACAACTCTAGTAAT